>OX451739.1:516126940-517417977 GCA_948472305.1 Vicia faba
TCCCCCCAATTGAATTATGGACAGATTCCTAAAACTCAGCTGAAGCATTCTCTCAGTTGAAGTACAGGCAGGTTCCTAAATCTCAACGAAGTTAGACTTCCCCAGTGGAATCTTCTACAATAACAGGTATGCAAGTTCTCGCTAAGGAATATCTTATGTGATCGACACTCCTGCAGATGGCATCTATAAGCCCATCCTCCTACCAACAATCTCCAAATGGCATCTGTAAGCCCATTCCTGACATCACAATGCTGATACTACACCATGCGAGTGCAAATTTCTGGGCACTCTAATGTTCAATCATCTCCACCTTCGGATCACGAAAGGCACGCAAGCCAATCTACATCCTCAGGTTTAAGAAGATTGAACAGGGGCAACTGTTGTACCCCAAAATTTTCCCTCTCATGTTTCCCAAAGTCTTCCCCCTGCATGGTTGATCACAAACTCTTGCCTAAGGAAAAGGAAAAATTTTTATTGGTGCTTTAAGTACATTTCGATTAGCATTCTGAAAGACCCTTCGATTGGTGTTCTGAAGGAGCCTTTCGATTGGCATTATGGACAAGCACTTCGATTGGCATTCTGAAAGACCCTTCGATTGGTGTTCTGAAGGAGCCTTTCGATTGGCATTATGGACAAGTACTTCAATTGGCATTCTGAAAGACCCTTCGATTGGTGTTCTGAAGGAGCCTTTCGATTGGCATTATGGACAAGTACTTCGATTGGCATTATAACAGTGTCTTTCGATTGGAATTCCAAAAGGTCCATTCGAAGAGGCACTCAAAGGGTCCATTCAAAGAAGCTTTCGAAAAGCATTCGAAGGATGCCATCAGCCCATTCGAAAGGGAGCATTCGAAGGCCAGTTACATATCATTCAAAATTCAAAAAGGGACAAGATCCCATGTGTTTAGCCAACGTTACAAACTCTCATTCATGGCTTTCAAACACATAATCAACGTTACAAATTCTCATTCATGGATGTCAAACACATAATCAAGGTCATTTAAACCTTTGTCTTCCTGTCCCCTCTACCCCCTCTATATAAAGAGATCATAAGTGTTGCAAAAAGGAGGAGGACGAAAATATACATAAAAAATAGAGAAAAGAAACAGGGAGAACTTGGAGATACGCTGCCAAAAATCATCAGCACTTCCAGGAAGCCATACCCAATCCTTGCACCAGCCATTCCACACTCAGAATCATAGATCAAAGCACTTTTGTTTGGTAAAAATAAATCTAATCTCAAACTCATTTCGATCGCTGATTGCATATTCACGTTATTACTGTTGTTTGTGAATGATTTAATGTGCTACATATAAGCTACAACGCAGAGATGAGATTGTGCCATTGCTTGGGCACAATCTGAGTTTCTCCTTCGAATCCCAGGATAAAATAAACCTAGACCCAGATTCAGCAGGTGCGAATAGGGAGGAGATTCGAATCAGGGGGGTAAAGTCCCCCCTGGACCTTTAACATGTGTTTCGTTTTTGCAGGAAATATATTCTCAGGATCCTGTTCAGAGTTTCGAAGCTCAGCAGCTTAGCTTCGAACTGGACCCAGGACTTCCAGATCGAAGGATGACATATCCAGATCGAACACCCTCAGAGTTCAGCCCCTCACGCACCTTCGATCCAGCCTCTTCACTGGGTCGAAAGACAGCCCACACTTCTTTCGACCCAGGCCTCCAGAATTATTTTGTTTTTCTTGATTTACTGCCTGATTTCATTTTCGTTTGGACCATTTTATTTGTTTTTTTTTAATCAACAAAAAAATCATAAAAATAAGTAACTTAGAATTAGGATTTAATTTAGTTAATTATTTTAACTTATTTTCTCCAATTTTAAAATCAGTAGACTTAGGATTTATTTAAATTCAATCCTTTTCATAAATAAAAAAAATGCAAAAAAATATTAAGTATGTTTTGGAGTTAATTTTAATCAGTTTTTTTAATTAATTAAATTTGACTTAATTGAACATTTAGCATTTTCCCAAAAATAAAATAAAAACAACAAAAAGATTTTATTCTTAGGATTTTTAAGATTCACGCGCGTTTATTCCATTGTAACTGCCTACTGGTTTGTAATAGTTTAACTAAGACTTTTTACACTTTACTGCTTTATTCCCCCAATTTTTGGACATGTAAATAATCCCCTTCCCCGAAGCCTTGTAATAGCGTAGGATTTACAATTCCCGCACTTTAAATTCCTGTACATATATTAACTGTTTAGATGTATGCTAACTAGGCTATGCATGACAAGATTAACTCTTAACTTAAAACCAACAGTAGCTCACCATGACATGCAAAGATAGTATAGCTGAAAATTGACACACTTGCACATGCCACTCCTAGGGTACACCTCACTTGGCTGCCTCAAGTGTGGTCATTGAGTATAGGAAGTCTTAGAGGTCGCCCTCCTGTCTAAAGATCAAAGTTGCCTCGAAACGGTTGCCTCGATAAAAATGATCTAAGACATTAGGGTTACCGCTAAAGCATCCTAACATTGCTTTAGTGACCACACGTCCCTTAAATCGAATTGACCCGAAAACTCCAACGACGATGCTACCTACTCCTCAATAGTGGGATATCATTGTCTAAAGGACATTAGCACAATTTAATTCCTTTTTGAGTAGGTAGAGGTTCTTAAGTACTTTCTCCTTTAAAAAACAAAACAAAACTTTTCGCACTTACACTTTCTTCAAAAACAAAACAAAACTCTTTTCAAAACCCACAAACACAAAGAAAAGCAAACTTTTGAAAACATAGTGAGCAAGTACCTAAGAGCCCGTGGATAACCACGGATAGAAAGGGTGCTAATACCTTCCGTTTCTATAATATACCTCCCGAACCCGAGAAAAATCTCGAAAAGGAATTTTTTTGTGCTTTTGTCCTTTCCTTGTTGAATAAAATAAAAGACGGTGGCGACTCTTGCTTACCGCGATATTTTGCAAAAACAAACGCAAACGCGAACCAGCATTAAAAAATAGTCAGTTCTCATTCCCACCGATCACAGGAGTCAAGTCGGCATCAGAAAAGCCCAATCCATTATTAGAAGTTAGACTGGCCACATAATTTTCAAATTAGTCAATGGAAGTCTCTTGAGGCACGTGGACGGTATTTATAAACTTTACCAAGGCTTTGGCATGGGCCTCGAAACACAAGAGTAAAGCCAACATTGATATTTTAGAGGGGGTTTTCCCCAACTGTTCCACGATGTTGTAGTCACTTTTCTTGATTATTTTTAGTGTCTCTTCTATCTCCTTTCTAGAAGCTTCAGGAATATCCTCTGGATGTGCCTTTGGCTGGACAGGCTCAGATAACACCTCCTTGCTCTTTGTCTTGGTCGTGGGAATAACAGTAGGATTGTCAATAGGAGTATTACTAGGAATGTTGGTAGGAGCGGTAGCGGGAATAATTACAGGAGTAGAAATGGTCTTTGGAGAGATCTTAGGTGAGAAGATCCTTCCACTTCTTGTTATCTTATTGGTCCCAATGATATTGACGACGCCAGGACCAATGTCTTTCTCAACTCTGTCTTGGATAGCCAATAGATCTTGCTTGACGCCATAGCAATAGACGTCAGCCCCATAGTTCCAGGGAACAACTTTATCCGAAGAGTAAGGTATTGTCCTTGGCATGGTGATGATTAGGGGAGCATACTTTGGAAAGGATGTAATCCTTACGGGTCTTTTGGTTGAGACCTTGGGAGGATTGTCGGAGATGGTGATTATTGAGACATCTTCACAGAAATTTCTGATAAGATGAACTTTTTCAAACATGATTTCTTTGTTAGCCATCAGACGCTGGACGCCCATCTTCAGTAGCAAACAACCATTGGGTAGAGACACATATAATTGACAACTTTCCTCACAACCCGGGAACAGACCGTCTTTCAATAGATTCTGTTTAATGGTCAAAAGAGCAGTAGTTAAATCATCCATAGAGGAAACAAAACATTCATCACCAACAACATTGACACCTTGACCATGTTTGGGGATTGGTTCCGTTATCACATTAGGTATTTCTGGGGGATCAAACTCAATCTCTTTCGCCTCAATAAGGTATTGTATCTTATTTTTCAAGGCCCAACAATCGTTGGTATCATGCCCCGGGCTTTCAGAATGATAGGCACATCGAACATTCGGGTTTTAGCGAGGAGAAGTTTTATTGGGATTATTGGGAGCTTCTTTTAGGGTCACCATATTGGATTTCAAAAGATGCGACAAAACTTGGGACAAGGTCATGTTGATTCGGGTGAATCGTCTCATGGGCGCCTCTGGCCTGTGTTGATAATTTCTCTGCTAATTTGGTGCAGGATTAGAAATCATGACAGCCCCTACTGTCAAGCGACATTCAATTTTGTTTTGATTCCTATGGTCGTATGCAACATTGACTTCCTTATTTTTGGAAAAGGGTTTCTTCATCGTGCTTGAGGATGCATCTCTTTGAATTTTTCCACTTTTTATACCCGCTTCTACCCGTTCACCAATCATGATTAATTCGGTAAATCCAGCCGAGGAGCTTCCGATTAGGTGGTTGAAGAATGGACCAGATAGAGTGCCTAAGAACATATCCACCAATTCCATGTCAGATAGCGGGGGTTGGACTCCTCCCGCGAGATCCCGCCATTTTTGAGCATAGGTTTTGAAACCTTCACTTTCACCCATAGACATGCATTGCAACTGTGTCCGAGTTGGAGCTAAGTCTGTGTTATACTGGTATTGCTTGTAAAAAGCAGCAGCCAAATCTTCCCAATTGTGAATATTGGTCCCTTCCAACTGATAGAACTAATCCAACTGCGTCCCTGACAAGCTTTCTTGGAAGAAATGCACCCATAGGTTCCTATCTGCAGTATGGGGTTGAATTTTCCTGACGTATGACCTTAAATGCAGCTTCGGATAAGAGACACCATCGTCATATTTAGCAAAAGTGGTATCTTGAATTTCTGTGGGATGACAACCCCTGAGACAAGTCTTAGTTCTTCAAAATCCAATCGGGGTACCCTATGAATCTCCATAGCATTGAGGCGATCTTCCAACTGTTTGTATTTATCGTCAGCTGGAGGATACTGCTCTTTAGAGTAATCAACCTGTTCTTCTTCGGACTCTGGATGGCCATTCACCTCCTTGTTTTTCCCATCTTGATTATCCCCTTCACCCGATGATGTTGCAAAGTCTAGGGTTCGTCTGGATGGTTCTTTGAACCTTCTTCCCAGATTCAAAACACCAGATGTTTTCTTCGTTTTCTTCTTCTTTTCTTTGATCAACAGAGTTTTCAAATCCTCTTGTCCTTTTGCCAGGGTCAAGAACATCTGTTGGAATTGAGCGTTCTGAGCTTGGAGATCCTTTACTGTGTGTTCAATATCCATCTCACTGAAATAAACAGTAGAAAGATAAGGAGACCTGTTGTAAGAAACATGTTCATGTTATGATGAATGAAGATGCATATGCAAATGATTTCAAGGAAAATGGAGACTTAAATTTGCTTTAGACAAAAAAGGGAACACATGTTGCATTAATAAATCCAAGTTTGAGTACATCATGCCTTTTTGGGCTTACAATGAAAGAAATAAAATACAAAAACTCTTAAGATAAAAAGGTTAATCGCATCTGCTTTGGCGCAATGTAGGAATTCAGACTCCGCTCTTCATGAAGTTGCTTGGTGAGTTCCAAAACCTTCTTCTCACTGGCGTAAAATTGAGCTTCAAAAGTTTCTTGTTCTTCCTTTAGCTGAATCCAATCCTTTTGTAAGTCTTCGAGAGAGGTAGGCATGTTGGGATGAAGGACAGTATACAGGACATCTCATTCAACAATAGGCTCTATGATGACATGGAGGATAGAGGGGTAACGCATTGCGAGACTCTGAGTACGAGCTCGTACCCACCTAAGGTAACTGTTGTACCCCAAAATTTTCCCTCCCATATTTCCCAAAACATGGCAAGTGAGGTCCCCAAATTGCTCAAGGAAGTCAAAGAGTTGACCAGACAAACTCTCTCCTAAGGCAGTATACCTCAAATTAGGGTTTCATTTTTCATCAAGATGCTTGAGTCCAAAGGATCCGAAATGCCTTACAAGGTCCTAATATGTTCTCAAGATCATCCATGTCAAGTTTCAAGCCTTGCAGAAGAAGTTTGCTTAGTCAATTGCTCAAATGCCTGAAAATCAACTATACTAGGTCAAAAGTCAATTGTGGCCCACATATAGTCAAACTTCAAGATTTTAGGTTAACATCCTCATTTTGAAGTATCATTCATCATTTTATCAAGGGTTGATCATGATTCATCAAGGATTGCTCACAATTCATCAAAGCCCAAAAGTTGCTAAATTAGGGTTTTACAGGAAAAGTCAACTCAACTTTGACCAAGCATAACTTTCTCATACTTTATCAAAAATGACCCATCCAAAGCTCATTTTGAAGAGGATGCAATTCCATACAATTAATATTCATATCCCAAGTTCAGAATATAAACTCACAAAAAAATATGAATTTTGACATCATAGGTCCTTTTGAAAAGTCAACAAAAAACACCTTTTGGGTCAAAGCTTCATACATGAACATGGAAGACCCAATTGAGATGAAACTAAAAATGTTGCTTAGAGGACATCCTAATATTTCTAAAAAATCCAGGAAAACTTCTCTAGGGTCAAAATTGAGAGAGTTATGCATTGACCAAGTTGATCATTTTTGCAAATTTGCCAAAAGTCAAATGTGCTCAAATTTGCATTTTTTGCTAAATGGACCCAAATTTTTATGCTTGCACTTCACTTATAATGTGGTCCACGACCCAAATGTGCACTCACATGTTATTTTCTTCATTATTTATTTTATTTTGATTTTTTATTTATTAAAAATTGAATTAAACCAAATAATTGGTAAATAATAGCAAAGATTTGCTTTGTTTGGATTTGTGAACAGAATCACGAGCTCCTAGTGCTGGCGTATCAGAATCAAATCATATCAATGGAAATTGGTACAAGAAAGGCATTATTGGCATTAAAATAGAAAGATATCATATGCATTGAAAATAAAATCAACTCTTGGATAAATGCAAAGATTTAATCCAAATTTGTTAACCTAATTCACTCTATGTTATATAAGAAAGCTTGGTAGATCAAAAGAAGGAGGCTGGAGGCTTGAGACTATAAGAACAAAACTCAGAAGTCTTGACAAAAGGTGAAGTTCTGTTTTCAGAATAGAGGACCTTTGAGAGCAATTCAAGGCCAGAAATCAATTTCTTGGCATTTCAGGGAGCATTCCCAATCATTTGCAGGCGTCAGAACATCCAGAATCTCCTCCTATCATTCACACAGTTTGCACAATTATTCAAATTCAATTACTGTAATTCTTGCATATTCAGCATGTTTAAATTATATATTTGTGTTCATTATCATGTTTGTAATGTTTCTGGACAGTTTGATTTAATTTATAGTACAGGAATAAGCTTCTGCCATTGTTAGGTTTTCGTGCTCCAATTTGGGGTTTTTGTTTTCAAGCAAAATTAGGCCTGATAATGGGTACCATGATGATCAGAGTTTCAAACCCAACTGACTCATGGTCCCCAACTGAATTTATATTGCATATGCTTGAGTCTTGAATGACACATGTTTCAGCAACAGACATGCGTCTGTAGGTAAATGAATCAGAACTTAAAACGACGGTTCTAAGGAAGAAGACAACAACGTGTCACAACCTGACTGGTTGGTTTAAATTCTGGTGCATTATTCTGGCCAGAAACTTGTTCTTTCTGATATATTGTTTGTTTTTATTATGCAACAAGTTAACATCCAGCGCAGTTGGTCAGAAGAAGGAAGTCAGAAGCTAAGGATTCTGGGTTCGATTCCAGGTGTGAGCTTTTGGTATTTTCTCCTTTGTTTTCACCAGATCCAGCACGTGCACCTCCTGAAGTGAAACATCTTCTGGTTTCACCAGCCAGAACCAGATCCAGCGCGCCTCATCTTCTGAGGGTCATCATCTGCTGGATCCACCATCCAGAACCAGATCCAACGCACATCATCTTATGAGTGTCATCATCTACTAGATCCATCAGCCAGGATCAGATCCAGTTCCCCCCATCTTCTGAGGGTCACCATCTTCTGGATCCATCAGTCAGAACCATATCTGCTGACAGCAGGCTCATTCAGTTATTTCTATTATATTTCTTTATTTTCTTTTCTTTAATTATTTTGTTTTTTTCCCTTTAATCATCACCAAAAATCATTTTATTAAATTAATCAATCAAAAATCACAAAAAAAGATTTATTTCCTTAATAAATGTTTTTTTAAATTAATTAATTTAATTAATTTAAGGCAACTTTAATTTCTTTCACAATTAAAATTCAATTAGAAAATTAGGTTAACTCTTGATTTAATTTTTCTTTCTTTCTCAAATAAAAAATACAAAAAATAGGTTTTTAGATTAAAATTAATTTATTTTTCTTAATTTAAAATTAATTAGAATTAGGATTTTCTTTTTAATTTAATGGTTTCCTTATTTTCTTACATGACAAAAACTTTTTTTAATCAATCGCAAATAGGTCTAGTCAAGGGTCAAAACCCTAGTCATTTCGTATTTGATTCATTGCTTATTATTTATTTTGCCAATATTGTTGTAACTATTCATGGCTTCTAATAGTTTAATTTAGGGCTTTTACTTATCGCTTTTCCCCGGGTTTTTGGCTATGTAATTAATCCCCCTCCCCGAAGCCTTGTAATAGCGTAGATTTACTTTCTTGCATCTTAATTTCTGCAAATATTTAACTGTTTAGATGTATGCTAATAGGATTGTATGACAAGAATGCATGACAAATTTAATACAGTTAGAAAACCCTAATATGCAAAGATAAATAACTAAAATTAATCACTCACACATATCACTCTTAGGGTATACTCTCACTTCGGTTGCCTTCGGTAAACGATCATTAAGCATAGGGTGTCTTAGTGGTTTCCCTCCAGTCTAAAAAGATCAAATGTCCCATTCGAATGTTGCCTCGGAAATGTTGCCTCGAGTATGATCTTAAGGCTTTAGGGTTATTACTATGTTGTCCTAATATTGCTTTAGTGATCGTACGTCCCTTTCGAATTGACCCTTACAACTCCATCGATAGTGCTACCTATTCCTCAATAGTGGGATAGCACTGTCTAAAGGAAATGAGAATATAAACGATCTTTTTTAGAGTAGGTAGATGCTAGTAGCTACTTGCTCAAGTCAAACTTTTCACACTTACACATTTTCAAAACAATTTTCAAAAACAACTTCGTCACACCTTTGAGGACTGATACAAGGGTTATCACGAAGTTAAAACTCTTTCCAAAAATAAAGCACATACACAAGCAATTTCAAAAAGATGAGCAAGTACCTAAGAGCCCATGGAAAACCATGGATAGAAGGGGTGCTAACACCTTCCCTTTCTATAATCTACCCCCCCGTATTCAGAATATCTCGAAAAAGGATTTTTTTTTGTACTTTTTTCCTTTCCGGTTCGATGAAATAAAAGTCAGTGGCGACTCTTGCTTACCGCGACAGTTTTCAAACACAAAATGTGAAACGCAAACCAACATTTCAAAATAGTCGGTTCTGCCACCGTATCACAGAACTGGCGACTCTGCCGGGGAGATTAATAAGTGGGGTATACCTTAGGATCTAGTTCATCATAATTGCTTCTCTTGATTGCTTTGATTGCTTTACTTTTAAGGGTTTTGTTTGGGAGTTACTATAGATCCTAACCCGGATCTCGGGACACCTTTTAGGTAAGTAGCAATAGACTGTGAGGGAACTGTACGGTGTAGACCGATACGGTTGAAGCAGTAGCTACGTTGATGTGGCACATTGGTTGGTACCGATATCCCTTGTGGAGAAATAAGGAGAATACGGGGCTGCTGCGTGGTGTCATTAAGCATCAACTGACCTTAGAACCTTTAATCGACCAACTTGGCCATTAGAAAGTAGTGAGATAGCCGGCCTCGGTGTAGAGCTGAGAACTGGTTGATACTCGATGCTACACTCATTGAGACCATACTCTCGAGATAGTTCCAGCCGCGAGAAAAGATTGCGTGAGCTGAAACCATGACCGATGGAGGATGGTTAGTGATATTGAGATCCTTAAGAACCCGGTTACTTTTTCTAGGACAGGTTGAAACCAACTTAATTTCAAGAGGGTACTACCTTTGACCTCATGCAAGCCTTGAACCTAAGGGTTTTATATGATTTTACTGTTTTTACAATACCTGTTGTTTGCTATACATGTGGTTTATCATGACATCATGCATCATAACATGGCATTCATGCTTCATTACACTAACCATTTCAAATACCAAGGGAATTTATCTTTGTTCTATTTTGCAGATCATGGCTTCCGTGCGCAGAAATACCATCTGAGTCAACTTTGTGCAAATACCTACTCAACTTAAAGAGTTAGCCTCAAAAGTTTCTGAGACTTCTATGTTCATTAAGAGACACAGTCAGCTTCTCAGCCTGGTCACTTCAAATCTTGATGAGCAGATGATGAGTGTAATTTTCCAGTTCTTCGATCCTGTACATCATTGCTTCACCTTTCCAGATTACCAGCTGGTTCCCACTTTGGAAGAGTTATCTCACCTATTGGGCATATACATCCTTGAACAGGTACCCTTCATAGGTATGGAAGAAGTTCCTAGACCAGAAGACATTGCCTCAGCTCTGCATTTGAAACGGGCTGATGTAGTATCCAATTGGGAAAAACGAAGCGGGGTCAAAGGTTTTCTAGCCAAATTTCTGATAGACCAGGCTCATCTATTCTGGGATAATTTGGATTTTCAGGATTTTGAAGATATCTTGGCTCTCCTTATCTATAGTTTGGTTCTCTTCCCGAATCCGGATTCCTTTGTAGATGTGAATGCTGTCAAGATTTTCCTCTCTCGCAACCCTGTGCCTACCTTGCTTGGAGATATCTTGCATGCCCTCTATACTCGTACCGTGAGGAGAAGAGGGACTCTTATGTGTTGCATTCCACTACTGTTGAGGTGGTTTATTTCTCACCTCCCTAAGTCTATGCTGAAGAACGAAGAAGGTTTGGGTTGGTCCTGCAGAATAATGTCACTTGCCCATACAAATATTCTTTGGAGTTCCCGGGCTATGGAAGACACTGTTGTTATTGACCGTTGTGGGGGATACCCTAATGTCCCATTGCTTGGAATCAAATGGGGTATAACTTACAATCCTTGTCTAGCTTTGCGACAATTTGGTCTCGCTCAGAGAGATGGTCCCCATGAGCTACTTCTTGAGGACATTGTATTTGGATACAAGGAGGACGTTAAGGAGCACCGCCGGAGGTTTATACGAGCTTGGGGCATGGTGAACAAATCTGACCCCCAAGAGTTGGGACCAAAGACTTCCCTTTCTATGCAGCCTTACCTCCAACGGGTCCGAGCTCGTGCCCATAAGCTTGGGATGCCCTATGAAGCCGTATTACCGGTAATTGTGGAGCCCACTAATGAAGAAGGCATCCCTTACACGGTTCTCTATCCTTACATGCCCACCGATCCGGGGGAGTTGTAGAGATTTTGGATTCAGCTGAGGAATGAGCGGGATACTTACCGGGAAAAGTACCATGAGCAAGAAAGGAAGGTTTTTGAAGCTCACCAGGCAGCTCAAGGAAGAAAGAGTGATCAATGACTACATCGGCACAAAGAGAAAGCGTCCATGGGACTTTTGATTTTTCTTTTTCTAGTTTTAGAATTTGTTTTATTTACTTCTTTGTAACGCCTTAAAGGCATTGTTGAACCTTTCAAAGTTAATCTAATAAAGTTTGTTTATTTTTGGTTTGCAAATTTAAATCTCCCAAAGTCTTTGAAATCATTACATGTGCATCCCATTATCATGCACACCATTACATGTACCATTACAGGTTTCTCATATTCTTCGCTGTTTATTTCAGCAGAAATTTCTTCGATCAAGCCATCAAAGATCTTCAGGCACAGAACGCCCAATTCTAACAGATGTTCTTAAGTCTAGCTAAAGGGCAAGAGGATCTGAAGACCCTTATTCTGAAAGAGAAGAAGAAGAAGAAGAAGGTCGGTATTCTGAACATGGGTAGAAGATTCGGAGAAAGGTTGAGACAACTAGCTGATCTAACTTCCTCATCCAAGGACGGGGAGAACCAAGACAGAGTAAAGGACCCTAGTCCTGTAGTTTCTGGAGACGATACGAATTACGACGATGAGCAATATCCTCCTGCCGAGAATAGGTATAAGCAGCTAGAAGACCGTCTGAGTGCTATGGAGATTCAGAAGATCCCTGGTTTGGATTTCGGAGAATTGGGACTGGTATCGGGAGTAGTGATCCCTCATAAGTTCAAAGCTCCGGTTTTTTCCAAATACGATGGAGTATCCTGTCCAAAAATCCATCTCCGCTCTTACGTAAGAAAAATCCAACCCCACACTACTGATAGAAATTTGTGGGTACACTTATTTCAAGATAGTCTATTAGGGACTCAACTTGAATGGTTTTATCAGTTGGAAGGAGCCAGTGTCCGAAACTGGGAAGACCTTGCTGCTGCTTTCTATAAGAAGTATCAGTATAACGCCGACCTTGCACCCACTCGTACCCAGCTCCAAGGTATGTCCATGAGTGCAAGTGAAGGTTTTAAGGACTATGCTCAAAAGTGGGGAGACTTGGGTGGAAGAGTCCAACCCCCGTTGTTTGATAGGGAGTTGGTTGACATGTTTCTAGGGACGCTATCTGGTCCATTTTTCAATCACTTGATCAGTAGTTCGTCATCTGGGTTTACTGAATTAATTCTGACTGGAGAGAGAGTGGAAGCTGGTATCTGAAGTGGTAAGATACAAAAGGATGTTTCGTCAAGTGCAGCAAAGAAGCCTTTCACCGATAAGAAGGAAGCTAGGATAGTCTATGGCCCAAGGGGCCAAAGAAGACCTGAACACCGTCAAGCGGTAAATGCTGTAGGGATATCAAGACCCACGGTTGCTCCACAATGCAATAATCAACAAAGGGTAGAAAGACCACCGACAGTTTACCCGTATCAACATGACTTTAGCTGAAGTTCTGCCTCATCTGTTAAAATCCAACTTGGAAACCTTGAAAGAGGCTCCCAAGAATCCAAACACTACTTCTCCCAGATACAATCCCAACGCGCGGTGCGCCTACCATTCGGAAAGCCCAGGCCATGATACAAACGATTGCTGGGCTCTGAGGAATAAAGTGCAAGATTTGCTGGAAGCTAAAGAGATTGAGTTTGATGCTCCAGAAAAGCCAAATGTTATAACTGCTCCTATGCCCAAACATGGTCGTGGAGTCAATGCTGTGGGCACCGATTCGTTTGTGACCTCAGTGGAAGAGATCTCTACTCCTTTGATGATGGTTAAGAAGAATTTGTTGTTGGCCGGTTTATTTCCGGGATGTGGTAAAGGTTGCCACATGTGTTCCATTCTGCCTTCCAGTTGTTGCTTATTAAAGTCAGGTGATCAGCGCCTGATGGATAATAAAGAAATTTTGCTTGAGAAGACTATGATTTCGTTTGAAGATGTTGCCATCCTAACCATTTCCGCCAATCCTTCCAAGGTTTCCTCGAGAAAACCTATTAGGGTTACACCTGTTCCAAGAATTTCTCCGTTAATAATCACGGCTCCGAGTCCCATCCCATATACCTCAGATAAGGCTATCCCATGGCATTACGGTACTGATGTATATTACCATGGTGTTAAACAAGATCTGAGGACTGAAGAAGCCGATATGGATATCAGTAATATTGTTGGGGCTAGCAAGGTCACCAGAAGTGGAAGACTCTTTTCTCCTGAGATTTCCCCTCCGACTATCCACAAACCCGTTGTCGCTCCGTCTGCTAGTACATCAACTACTGTCCCAGTACTTATTCCAGTTATCACCCCTGTCGCCGAGCCATCTGGGACTCGGGGTAAAGAAGTCACAGGTGAGCCTTCCTAGACGGAGGCACCTAAGAAGATCATTGTAGAAACCTCTAAACAAGAGATAGAGGAAATACTGAAGATTATCAAGAAAAGTGACTACAACGTAGTCGAGCAGCTGGGATAGACCCCGTCAAGAATCTCCATGTTGTCCCTGTTATTGTGTTCTGAATCCCATGCGAAGGCTTTGATTTCATATCTCAAGACTATGCATGTGCCGCAGGAAACTTCATCCGATCAGTTCAAAGATTGCATGGCCAACCTGACTGCTGACAACGGGCTAGGTTTTTCAGATGCCGATCTGACCCCGAAAGGAAGAAATCATAATGATGCTTTGCACGTCTCGATTGAGTGCAGGGGAACCACTATGGCCCATGTGCTAGTAGATACCGGGCCCTCACTGAATGTTCTACCGAAGAAAGCACTAGACCGTCTGGATTGTGAAGGTTTGATTCTAAAGCTGAGTAACATTGTGGTAAGGGCTTTTGATGGGTCAAAAAGAATGGTGCACGGGGAGGTGGACATCCCTGTCAAGGTAGGTTATCAGACCTTTGGGTCTACCTTCTACATAATGGATATCAGACCATCGTATTCTTGTTTGCTGGGTCGTCCTTGGATTCATAAGGTTGGGGCAGTGACTTCCACGCTCCATCAAATGCTGAAATTCCCGGTGAAGGGGAAGATTGTCACGGTGAGAGGTGAGGAAGAGTATATGGTGAGTTATCTCAATTACTTCCGTTACGTGGAGATGGACGGGGAATTCATAGAAACGCCTTGTCAAAATTTCAAAAAGGTCCCCTAGTTCTCGGCATCAACTGAAGTTGCTACCAACAAACATCCGCTAAAGATGGCTTCTCTCAAGGATGCCAGGGCTGTAATTGAAGAAGGTGGGTGTACCAATTAGGGTCAGCTCCCTGATTTCACTCACAAAACTGACAAATTTGGTTTGGGCTTTACTATAGGGGCTCAAAGGGCTGTTAGGCACACACGAATTAGAGGACTTCCTCTGCACATCAGCAATCAGGGAGTTAATGTAATTGAAGATGGTGAAGAAGATTCAGATATCGACAGCTGGATCTATCCAACAACCAATGGTGGACTAAACAACTGGACGGCAAAAGACTTCATACCTGTTTCTTTTATTCCACAGTAATTGACTTTTGTTTTAAGAGTTGTAATAAACAGTTTGAAACTTTATGGCCCGGTGCCTTGCCCGAGGCACCTTGGCTCTGCTTGTGTGGGCTTATTATTTGTAATTTTCATATATCATTAATAAAACATTGGACGTTTTCTGCATTACAAATTTTGCGCTCTTTGTTTTTCTTTTCTGTCTCTCACTTTATCAAAACAAGCTATTCTCTTACACACACTCACGTATCATAATGAGATCCATATTCACTTTGGATCCCATTGATAACGACTCTGCTACTGCCAATTATGACTTCAAAAACCCGATCAACCAAGCTGAGGACGAAGGTGAGGATGATTCTGAGGTGCCTGGAGAACTTGCTAGACTGTTACAACAGGAAGAGAGGGCCATACAGCCTCATGAAGAGCCGATTGAGTCAGTGAATTTGGGTACAGAGGAAGACAGGAAAGAGGCCAAGATAGTTGCGAATCTAGAGCCTAGTGTCAAACAACGGTTGATACAGATGTTACACAACTATGTTGAGATCTTCGCCTGGTCCTACGAAGATATGCCTAGTTTGGACACTGATATTATGGTACATCGCTTGCCGACTAAAGAAGACTGCCCTCCAGTAAAGCAGAAGGTTCGCTGTATATGCCCTGAAATGTCAGAGGAAATCAAAGCAGAGGTCATCAAAACAATTCGACGCGGGGTTCCTAGTTGTTACTTCTTATCCGCAGTGGGTTGCCAACGTTGTTTCGGTGCCTAAGAAGGAAGGTAAGGTACGGATGTGTGTGGACTATAGAGATCTGAACAGGGCGAGCCCCAAAGATGACTTCCTGCTTCCTCACATTGACGTTTTGGTCGACAACATCGCGCAACATAAAATATTCTCCTTCATGGATGGTTTTTCTGGCAACAACCAGATCAAGATGGCTCCTAAGGACATGGAGAAGACAACCTTCGTTACACAGTGGGGCACCTTTTGTTACAAGGTAATGCCTTTTATGTTAAAGAATGTTGGGGCAACTTATCAACGCGCCATGGTCGCTTTGTTCCACGACATGATTCACCATGAGATCGAGGTTTATGTTGATGACATGATAGTTAGGTCCCAGACCAAGGAAGATCACCTTGATCATCTCCAGAAACAGTTTGACAGGTTGAAAACGTACAAGCTAAGGTTGAATCCGAACAAGTGTACCTTCGCGGTAAGGTCTGGTAAGCTTCTGGGTTTCGTCGTCAGTAATAAAGGTATTCAGGTGGACCCTGAAAAGGTAAAAGCCATACAAGAGATGTCGGCTCCCCGCACAGAAAAAGAAGTCAAAGGTTTCTTAGGACGTCTGAATTACATCGCCAGGTTTATTTCACATCTGACTGCTACTTGTGAGCCAATCTTCAAGCTGCTGAAGAAAGATCAAGTGGTAAAGTGGAATGATAAATGCCAGACCGCTTTCGAAAGAATCAAGGAATACCTTCAAGATCCACCGATTCTGATGCCTCCATTTGAAGGAAGACCTTTAATATTATACTTGACAGTGCTGGACAATTCAATGGGGTGTGTGATGGGGCAGCATGACGGGTCTGGCCGAAAAGAGCATGCCATTTATTACCTTAGCAAAAAGTTTACCGACTGTGAGACCTGATACTCATTGCTCGAGAAAACTTGCTGCGCTTTGGCATGGGCTACTTGCCGGCTGAGATAGTATATGCTGACTCACACTACCTTGTTGATATCAAATATGGATCCAATCAAGTATATTTTCGAGAAGCCTACCTTGTCCGGAAGAATAGCGAGATGGAAGATGATCGTAACCGAGTACGACATCTAATAAACAACCCAAAAAGCCATCAAGGGGAGTGTATTGGCGGATCATCTGGCACATTAGGCCGTGGATGACTACCAGTCCATGAATTTCGAGTTCCCGGATGAGAATATCGTGTTGGTAACCGACTGCGAAGAACCTGGACCAGATGAAGGACTCGAGGAGGGATCCCGATGGTCTATGTATTTTGACGGAGCCTCAAACACATTGGGTAATGGAATTGGATCTGTAATTATATCTCCTGAGGGCTGTCATACTCTGTTCACCGCCCGATTATGTTTTAACTGCACCAACAATATGGTGGAGTATGAAGCGTGTATCATGGGGCTTCGAGCTACTATTAACCTGAGGATTAAGTTCTTGAGTGTATTTAGAGATTCTGCTTTGGTGATTTGTCAGATCAAAGGTGAGTGGGATACGAATCACCCAAATCTTATTCCTTACAAAGAGTATGTACTGACATTGCTCCCACACTTTGAGGAGGTAACCTTTGAACATTTCCCAAGAGAGGAGAATCAGTTAGCGGACGCGCTAGCTACTATGTCTTCTATGTTCAAAGTCAGGTGGGACAATGAAGCTCCCCAGATTACCATTGAGAGGTTGGATGAACCCGCACATTGTTGTGACATTGAGACTGAAGAGGTAGCAGATAAACCCTGGTTTCACGAGGTAAAGAGGTATCTTAAGGCTCAAGAATACCCCGAGGGGGCATCCGTTAATGATAAGAAGTTTCTGAGAAGGTTCGCTACGAAGTTCTTCATCAGCAATGGGATCCTCTATAAGCGTAACCATGATTCAACCTTACTGCGATGTATGGACAAGAGCGAGGCAGAAAGGATCATGATTGAGTTACATGAAGGTACCTTCGGAACTCATTCCAGTGGACATACCATGGCAAAGAAAATCCTACGGGCAGGATATTATTGGTCCACTATGGAAGCCGATTGTTATCAGCATTCTCAAACCTGTCATAAGTTTCAAGTCTATGCTGATAAGGTGCATGTACCTCTGGTTCCCCTGAATGTGTTGACAACTCCTTGGCCCTTTGCAATGTGGGGCATCGACATGATCGGCGAGATCAGACCTACTGCGTCCAACGGACATCGTTTCATTCTGGTGGCTATTGATTACTTTACAAAGTGGGTTGAGGTAGCTTCCTTTGCTACAGTAACCAAGAACGTCGTGGCGCGGTTCATCCGACACAATATGATATGTCGATATGGTGTACCAGAGAGGATTATTACTGATAATGGTACAAATCTTAATAATACGATGATCGTCGAGCTCTGCAAACAGTTCAAGATTCAGCATCATAACTCTTCTGCCTACCGGCCGAAGTTGAATGGGGTTGTTGAAGCGGCTAACAAGAATATCAAAAAGATTATGCAGAAGATGACGATGACATACAAAGATTGGCACGAGATATTACCATTCACTCTTCATGGGTAGCGTACCTCAGCACAGACATTGACAGGGGCAACACACTACTCTCTGGTATATGGCATGGAGGCAGTCCTACCCATTGAGGTCCAGATACCCTCCCTCAGGATTATGAAGGATGCAGGTTTGAACGAGGACGACTGGATCCAAACCCGACTTGATCAGCTGAATCTAATCGATGAAAAGAGACTTATTGCTATCTGTAATGGTCAAACGTATCAAAAACGAATGATCAAGGCCTTTAACAAGAAAGTCAGACGCTAAGAATATCAATTCGGGGATCTAGTGATCAAACGCATCATACTACCGCAAGGAGATCCCAGGGGAAAATGGAGCCCCACATACGAAGGGCCATTTTTGGTTAAGAACATTTTCTCGGGAGGAGCTATGATTCTAACCACCATGGATGGTGACGACCTTCCTCACCCCGTCAATGCATACGTAGTGAAAAGATACTACGCATAATCAAAGACCCGCTAGGTTGACCGGCCTAGGCAAAAATAAGGGCTTCCCGGTGAACCAAAAGGGTTCAGGCAAAAGTAAGGGATGAAAATGAAAAAATATGTACACCCGGCAACTCGAAAACCTGAAAAAGGCGACTTGGGCAAAAAAGGGTATCCCGGTGGGCCGAAAACCCAAAAGGGAGGTTCAGGAAAAAATTAGGGGTTAAAGCGTAACACTATGTCTCATTGGATCATCTCGCAGCCAAACTTCGGTATCGACTATCAAGCTCAGACGGTGCCAATTGATCAGATCCACCTTCTACCAGACAGCCAAGTGATGAGATGCTTGAGGATATAAATGCAATAGCAGAGTTGGAACCCAATGGGATTGTTTCACATAGTTTTTTTTTCTTTCTTTAATACAAATTGTAATTTCTATCTTTCGGCGGAGTCTCTTACTAGGACGCCAGCCTCTTTGTACAAAACGCCTATTACAGACCAACTTCGAAAAATCAATACGATTCATTTTCACAAGAAATTTCAAGTTGTTTTTCTTTTTCTGTTTTATTTTGCAAGAACGTCCAATGATTTATTTTTGATATATGCATTTGAAAATGATCGCTGCTCATAAAATTTTACATAAGAAACAAAAGACGATTACTCGTAATTCCAGGAACAGGGACAAACAAGAAGTGTCCAAAACCTTACAGTTACTTTGTCCATCAGGTTCAGGGATAGAGGCAGCTTGAGAACGTGAGAAGTGGTATGTACACTCCCCACAGAGTAAGAAGTATCCAAATACAGCAGTGTTAGCTTTCCCGAACAGGACACGACTCTCCCCAGCCGAGGTCCACAATCGCGAGTGAGTCGGTAAAATTTTCCCCAAAGCAGAGTTTATTTATCACCAGCAACAAAAATTCATCCCCAACTGAGTTATTTCTCCAAGTCGGCAGATCCATCACATGGTATCTCCTCTCCAGCAGAGTTATTCCCCACAGGGTCGTCTTCAGACAGAGTCTCGACCGGCATAATATTTACCAGACAAGGGGCAAACCCCCAACACAGTCATCTTTGTTCACCATCCCCGAGAGAAGTAGAGGAACTATGGTTTTTATAACAATCAGGGATTTATTTTCCCAGATTCAGATTGTTACGTCAGCATTTCATGTTCATTTATCATGACATGTGCATACATCACGTATAACATAGTCTCATTTATTTTGAGAACGTCAGCATACAATGCATCTCATGCATCACATATAACTGACCTTGTATTTCTTTCAGGAAAGACATTTATTATCACCAACTTCCAGCAGGTCCATGATCAACACTCAAAGCTAAACGGAGTAATCACCGGTGCGACAAGAACAACCTTATCCAGGTTCCTTCTCACAGCCCTACTATCCAGGCTTTCATATCGAAGTAACCCTACTATCCAGGTTCCTTCTCACAGCCCTACTATCCAGGCTTTCATATCGAAGTAACCCTACTATCCAGGTTCCTTCTCACAACCCTACTATCCAGGATTTCATATGGAAGTAACCTTACTATCCAGGTTCCTTCTTACAGCCCTACTATCCAGGCTTTCATATCGAAGCAACCCTACTATCCAGGTTCCTTCTCACAGCCCTACTATCCAGGCTTTCATATCAAAGCAACCCTACTATCCAGGTTCCTTTTCACAGCCCTACTATCTAGGATTTCATATCGAAGTAACCCTACTATCCAGGTTCCTTCTCACAGCCCTACTACCCAAGCTTTCATATTGAAGCAACCCTACTATCCAGGCTTTCATATCGTAGCAACCCTACTATCTAGATTCCTTCTCACAGCCCTACTATCCAGGTTTTCATATCGAAGTAACCCTACTATCCAGGTTCCTTCTCATAACCCTACTATCCAGGCTTTCATATCGAAGCAACCCTACTATCCAGGTTCCTTCTCACAGCCCTACTATCCAGGCTTTCATATCAAAGAAACCCTACTATCCAGGTTCCTTCTTACAGCCCTACTATCTAGGCTTTCATATCGAAGTAACCCTACTATTCAGGTTCCTTCTCACAAACCTACTATCTAGGCTTTCATATCGAAGCAACCCTACTATCCAGGGTCCTTCTCACAACCCTACTATCCAGACTTTCATATAGAAGCAACCCTACTATCCAGGTTTCTTCTCACAGCCCTACTATCAAGGCTTTCATATCGAAGTAACCCTACTATCCAGGTTCCTTCTCACAACCCTACTATCCAGGCTTTCATATCGAAGCAACCCTACTATCCAGGTTCCTTCTCATAGCCCTAGTATCCAGGCTTTCATTTCGAAGTAACCCTACTATCCAGGTTCCTTCTCACAGCCCTACTATCCAGGCTTTCATATCGAAGCAACCCTACTATCCAGGTTCCTTCTCACAACCCTACTATCCAGGCTTTCATATCGAAGTAACCCTACTATCCAGGTTCCTTCTCCTAACCTTACTATCCAAGTTCAGCCTCCCTTATCCCCAGACAATAGTCCACAACAATGTAATACCGAGACCCAATCAAACACAATTGATTTCACATTTCCCCAGAAAGTCACGGTGCAGCATATACCCCGACTAGGTACGCAGTTCTCTTCCATTCCCCAAACCGGAACTATTCCCCAGTAGAGTAACAGACAACTGAAGCTCCTAAAACTCTATTTTTCTCAAGACATAGACCAGCATTCCCCCACGAAGTCCTCCTCAACAACAGGTATATAGATCCTCGCAAAGGAATCTCTTATGTGATTGACACTTCTTTGGATGGCATCTTTAAGCCCATCTTCCATCATTGACTTCCAAATGGCATCTATAAGCCCATTCCCGATATTTCAAGATAAGTATCACTTCATGCGAGTGCAAATTTATGGGCACTCTAGTGTTCAATCATCTTCCACCTTCAAATCACGAAAGGCAGACAAGCCAATATACATCCTCAGGTTTAAGAAGATTGAACAGGGGCAGTTGTTGTACCCCAAAAGTTTCCCTCCCATATTTCCCAAAACATGGCAAGGGAGGTCCCCAAATTGCTCAAGGAAGTCAAAGAGTTGACCAGACAAACTCTCTCCTAAGGTAGTATACCTCAAATTAGGGTTTCATTTTTCATCAAGATGCTTGAGTACAAAGGATCCCAAATTCCTTCCAAGGTCCTAATATGTTCTCAAGATCATCCATGTCAAGTTTCAAGCCTTGCAGAAGAAGTTTGCTCAGTCAATTGCTCAAATGCCTGAAAATCAACTGTACTAGGTCAAAAGTCAAATGTGGCCCACATACAATCAAACTTCAATATTTTTGGTCAACATCCTCATTTTGAAGTATCATTCATCATTTTATTAAGGGTTAATCATGATTCATCAAGGATTGCTCACAATTCATCAAAGCCCAAAAGTTGCTAAATTAGGATTTTGTAGGAAAAGTCAACTCAACTTTGACCAAGCACAACTTTCTCATACTTAATCAAAAATGACCCATCCAAAGCTCATTTTGAAGAGTATGCAATTCCCTATAATTCATCTTCAGCTCCCAAGTTCAGAATATGCACTCACAAAAAGATATGAATTTTGACATCATAGGTCCTTTTGAAAAGTCAACAAAAAACACCTTTTGGGTCAAAGCTTCATACATGAACATTGAAGACCCAATTGAGATGAAACCAAAATGGTTGCTTATAGGACATCCTAAGCTTTCTAAAAAGTCCAAGAAAACTTCTCTAGGGTCAAAATTGATAGAGTTATGCATTGACCAAGTTGATCATTTTTGCAAATTTGCCAAAAGTCAAATGTGCTCAAATTTGCATTTTTTGCTAAATGGACCCAACTTTTTATGCTTGCACTTCACTTATAATGCGGTCCACGACCCAAATGTGCACTCACATGTTATTTGCTTCATTATTTATTTTATTTTGATTTTTTATTTATTAAAAATTGAATTAAACCAAATAATTGGCAAATAATAGCAAATATTTGCTTTGTTTGGATTTGTGAACAGAATCACGAGCTCCTAGTGCTTGCGTATTAGAATCAAATCATATCAATGGAAATTGGTACAAGAAATGCATGATTGGCATGAAAATAGAAAGATATCATATGCATTGAAAATCAAATCAAATCTTGGATAAATGCAAAGATTTAATCCAAGTTTGTTAACCTAATTCACTCTAAGTTATATAAGAAAGCTTGGAAGATCAAAAGAAGGAGGCTGGAGGCGTGAGACTATAAGAACAAAAGTCAGAAATCTTGATAAAAGGTGAAGTTCTGATTTCATAATAGAGGACCTTTGAGAGTAATTCAAGGCCAGAAATCAATTCCTTGGCATTTCAGGGAGCATTCCTAATCATTTGCAGGCGTCACAACATCGAGAATCTCCTCCTATCATTCACACGGTTTACACAATTATTCAAATTCAATTACTGTAATTCTTTCATATTCAACATGTTTAAATTACATATTTGTGTTCATTATCATGTTTGCAATGTTTCTGGACAGTTTGATTTAATTTATAGTGCAGGAATAAGCTTCTGCCATTGTTAAGTTTTCATGCTCCAATTTGGGGTTTTGGTTTTCAAGCAAAATTAGGCTTGATAATGGGTACCATGATGATCAGAGTTTCAAACCCAACTGACTCATGGTCCCCAATTGAATTTATATTGCATATGCTCGATTCTTAAATGACACAGGTTTCAACAACAGACCTGCGTCTGTAGGTAAAAGAATCAGAACTTAAAACGACGGTTCTAAGGAAGAAGACAACAGCGTGTCACAACCTGACTGGATGGTTTAAATTCTGGCGCGTTATTCTGGCCAAAAACTTGTTCTTTCTGATATATTGTTTGTTTTCATTATGTAACAAGTTAACATCCAGCACAGTTGGTCAGAAGAAGGAAGTCAGAAGCATAGGATTCTGGGTTCGATTCCAGGTGTGAGCTTTTGGTATTTTCTCCTTTGTTTTCACCAGATCCAGCACGTGCACCTCCTGAGGTTCAGCATCTTCTGGTTTCACCAGCCAGAACCAGATCTAGCGCACCTCATCTTCTGAGGGTCATCATCTACTGGATCCACCAGCCAGAACCAGATCCAGCACACATAATCTTCTGAGGGTCATCATCTGCTGGATCCATCATCCAGGATCAGATCCAGTGCCCCCCATCTTCTGAAGGTCACCATCTTCTGGATCCATCAGTCAGAACCAGATCTGCTGACAGCAGGCTCATTCGGTTATTTCTATTATATTTCTTTATTTTCTTTTCTTTAATTATTTTGTTTTTTTCCTTTAATCAGCACCAAAAATCTTTTTATTAAATTAATCAATCAAAAATCACAAAAAAATATTTATTTCCTTAATAAATGTTTTTTTTAATTAATTAGTTTAATTAATTTAAGGCAACTTTAATTTCTGTCACAATTAAAATTCAATTAGAAAATTAGGTTAACTCTTGATTTAATTTTTCTTTCTTTCTCAAATAAAAAATACAAAAAATAGGTTTTTAGTTTAAAATTAATTTATTTTTCTTAATTTAAAATTAATTAGAATTAGGATTTTCTTTTTAATTTAATGGTTTCCTTATTTTCTTACATGACAAAAACTTTTTTTAATCAATCGCAAATAGGTTTAGTCAAGGGTCAAAACCCTAGTCGTTTCGTATTTGATTCATCGCTTATTATTTATTTTGCCAATATTGTTGTAACTATTCATGGTTTGTAATAATTTAATTTAGGGCTTTTACTTATCGCTTTTCCCCGGGTTTTTGGCTATTTAATTAATCCCCCTCCCCGAAGCCTTGTAATAGCGTAGATTTACTTTCTCGCATCTTAATTTCAGCAAATATTTAACTGTCTAGATGTATGCTAATAGGATTGTATGACAAGAATGCATGACAAATTTAATACAGTTAGAAAACCCTAATATGCAAAGATAAATAACTGAAACTAATCACTCGCACATATCACTCTTAGGGTATACTCTCACTTCGATTGCCTTCGGTAAACGATCATTAAGCATAGGGTGTCTTAGTGGTTGCCCTCCAGTCTAAAAAGATCAAATGTCCCATTCGAATGTTGCCTCAGAAATGTTGCCTCAGAAATGTTGCATCGGAAATGTTGCCTCGAGTATGATCTTAAGACTCTAGAGTTATTACTAAGTTGTCCTAATATTGCTTTAGTGATTGTACGTCCCTTTCGAATTGACCCTTACAACTCCAACGATGGTGCTACCTATTCCTCAATAGTGGGATAGCGCTGTCTAAAGGAAACGAGAATAGAAACGATCTTTTTTCGAGTAGGTAGATGCTAGTAGGTACTTTCTCAAGTCAAACTTTTCACACTTACACATTTTTAAAACAATTTTCAAAAACAACTTCGTCACACCTTTGAGGACCGATACAAGGGTTATCACGAAGTTAAAACTCTTTCCAAAAACAAAGCACATACACAAGAAATTTCAAAAAGATGAGCAAGTACCTAAGAGCCCATGGAAAACCATGGATAGAAGGCGTGCAGACACCTTCCCTTTCTATAATTTACCCCCGTACTCAGAATATCTCGAAAAAGGATTTTTCTGTACTTTTTTCCTTTCCAGTTGGATGAAATAAAAGTTGGTGGCGACTCTTGCTTACCACGACATTTTGCAAACACAAAATGCAAAACGCAAACCAGCATTTCAAAACAGTCGGTTCTGCCACCGTATCACAGTTAGGCTCAAGGAGAATGGAATTTTTGTGCCCCAATGTCCTACTGTCCACCTTGCTTACCATCCTTCAAGCTCGTATAAACCTCTGACAGTAGCCTTGATCGTCGCTTTCATAGTCGAACACTACTCCTTGGATGAGCGCGTCATGTGGACCATCTCTTCGTACGTACCTAAACTGTCACAAAGCTAAGAAAGGATTAAAAGTGATACCTCCTCTAATTCCAAGCAAAGGGACATTAGGGAATTTCCCACAATGGTCGATGATAGTAATGTCCTCCAAGGATCGAGAACACGAGTGAATATCTGAATGTCTGAGTGACATCAGCCTATTGGACCACCTCAAACCTTGCTCGTTTTTCACAACGGATCGGGGAAGATGCGGAACAAACCATTTGGCCAACAGAGGAGTACAACACATGAGGGTTCCTCTTCTCTTCATGGTGAGAGAGTGGAGAGAATGCAAGATATCTCCAAACAAAGTAGGAACTGGATTGTGAGATAAAAAGATTTTGACAACATTCATATCTATAAGTTGGTCAGGATTTGGAAATAGTACCAACCCAGATTGTTCCAACAGTCTTGAGCTTTTTCCAATAAGAATTTGGCTAAGAAACCTTTTACACCACTTCTTGTTCCCCAATTAGCCGTGATGTCAGATTGTTACAAGTATAAAGCTCGGGCAACCTCTTCAGGGCTTGGGTCTCTCTCGGTACCGTTGAAAGGTAGTTGATCGAGAGTAGGAATCCCAAGAGTTGAGAGAACTCTTCCATAGTTGGTACAAGCTGGTAATCAAGGAAGGTGAAGCAATGGTGCAAAGGGTCAAAGAACTGGAAAAGGACCTTCATCATATCTTCATAAAAGCTTGAGGTAACCAAGTTGAGAAGTCGTCAATGTATTTTGGTGAACGGAGAATTCTCAGGGACCCTTGATGCTAACTCTTTGAGCTGAAAAGGTACTCGTACAAGGTTGACTTGGATTGTGTTCCTGCGAGTGGGAGTCATATCCTACAAAACAGAACAAAGATGAATCTCAAAATCCTTGAAATGGCTAGCCTAAATTCCATGGCATGATGTCATGATGTTATGTACAAGCATATGCACAAGTTAAATCAAACAAGTCCTTAGGTTTAGGCTTGCATGGAGTTTGTAGGTAAGTACCCTCTTGAAATTTGGTTGGCTCAACCTGTTATAGTAATCGTAACCGGGTTCTAGGGGATCTCAATATCACTGATCTTTCTTCATTGGGCATTGTTTCAGCGCAAGCCTCTTTAATGGCGACCAAAATATCCCGAAAGTCCGATCTCAATGAGCGTAGTATCGAGTATCAACCAACTTCTGACTGCACCAAAGCCGGCTATCTCACTACTTCCTAATGGTCAAGTTGGTCAAGTAAGGTTCTAAAGTCAGTTAGTGCTTCAATGACACCACACAGCGGCCCCATATTCTCCTTGACTACTCAAGGGCTACCGGTACCCACAAATGTGTCACACTAACGTAGCTATTGCTTAGACCATGTCGGTATACCCCGCACAATTTCCATAACTTATTGCTACTTACCTACAAAGGTGCCCCAGATCCGGGTCGAGGATTGAAACAAACCCAAACAAAGAACCATAATATAAAGCAAACAAATCAAACAATGAAAAGCAATTAAAGGTGATCTAGCCCTAAGGTAATCCCACTTTTAAGTTTTCCCCAACAGAGTCTCCAGTTCTGTAATATGGTGGGAGAACTGACTTGGGTGTTTTGCGTTTGATCGCAATTGTTGCGGATAACAAGAGTCGCCATCGACTTTTCTTTTATCCTATAAAGGAAAGGGTGAAAAGAAAAGGAAATACCTTTAAGATTATTTTCTTGAGTTCGGGGGGTAGATTATGAAAAGGGAAGGTGTTAGCACCATTTTCATCCATAGTTATATATGGGCTCTTAGTTGCTTGCTAGATCACTTGCTTTTGTTTGAAAGTGTGATTTATCGTGTGGTTTTTGAAAGTATTTTGAAAACGTGCCTTTGTAATGATTCTCGACTCTATAAGAACGCATACAAAGTGTTTTTGAAAAATAGTTCAAAGAAGTGTTTGTTTTTATTTTTCGAAAGTGACTTTGAAATGTCTTTGTAATGATTCTCGTCTCTATAAGAACGCATACAAAGTGTTGTCTTTTGAAAATGTTTCAAAATGAAAGTGTTAGTGTATATAATGTTTTTGTTGTGAGTAAGCGAGCAACTAGGAGCAACCTACCTACTCAAAGGTCTTTAGTGTTCTTTTGCTCATCCTTTAGATGTTGCTATCTTACCATTGATTTGGTAAAAAGCTCCATCATTGGATGTAAAGGGACGGGCGTGGGTCATCTTATAGTCATGATAGCAATGTTGTGAGATATATTAGCATTTCTCTTTGAGGGACAAAGATCATTTGAGAGGAAACTTTTGAAGCGTCATCGAGGGAATATGATCTTGTATTTTTGATTGTTTTTGCTAAGAAATCCCACATGCATAACATGACCATTTTTTAGGCAACAAGTGGAGTTAACACTAAGGGTGCATGTGTGAATAGTGTGTTTGATTTGCATGCATTTAGTCTTTGATTAGTGGTGGCCTACTTGTTATTTTTATCTTCCCATACAAATCCTATTTTACTAGTATTTATATGAAAGTGATAAATTGCGAAAAATAAATATTCTAAGCTATTACAATCATTAGGGGGAGGGGTGTATAAATTTACAAATGGGGATTGCAATAAATTAAAGTCCTAATTATCTATTACAACCATATTGAAATGATGTACAAGAAATGTAAAATGGACTTGTTTTGTTTTTGTTAAGAGAAGAAAATAAGTTCGCTTAAGAAAATACTTTTGATCTTTTGGTTCTGAAAGAAATAAAATAAAATATGTGAATATAAAATATTTTTTTTGGTGTTTTTGATTATTGAAAATAGAATAATGATAAAAATGATAAGAGGAAAAAGGGGTCAGAATTAGCGTGTGGCTGAAAGGGACAGAAATAGGAGGCAAAAACTCTGACTTTGATGCGCTGCAAAATCAGAAATAACATGTTAGCGGAAATGGGAAAGGTCAGAAGTTCTTGGTCTGAGTACAACGAAGTTCTGAGATTGTTGGGAATAAAGGAAATCCTAGAAGTTCAGATTGCTGAAGGAGTTTAGAAGCGTTAGTGCAGCTGGGAACCTAGAAGTTCTAATATCACTTGGCAAAGTCAAAAGTTATGGTTATTTGAGAGAGTGAGATGATAATGCGGTTGGGTGAGGATATCTATAAGTTTTGATCTAGAAATATTGTCTGACAGATAAATGGGTAAAAATGTCAATAAATGAATCTAAAAAAAGATGCTCCTGGGGCTAGAACCCAGGACCCTTAGTACTAATGTCTTATGCGCACACTTTCTACCACTGGGATGGCTGTACATCCGGTATTAGAAGAAAAAGCATAAACATGTATCACCAAGTAAACTCTGATGATGAACTTCATCCCCTTCTCCATGCTAGTCAGAGCATCTGCAATTTAGTCATTTCTCAACAAATCAGAAAATATGCATATAGCAGTTATGGAAAATTTCATCATGTTTCAGAAATATAAGGTATAAACACTATAAATCAGAAGCAAGCATGAATTTTGCTAAACCTAATTCTGCATCTTAAATTCCTCAAGAAGTTCTTAACTGAAGTTCTCTCTACTTAGGAAAAAATACATGAAATCTATGAATATGTACAGAATCAGAATCAGGATGTCTACATTTTATTTTTGAACGTGCAAGTCTAACAATGCCTAAGTAATATGATGAGAGTAAGCAGAAGCTTACCTTGCAGGTGGAAAAGGTTCTGTAAACTAGAGCCTGGTTCTGATGTTTGTAATGTTCTGATCAACTTCCTCGCGTGCTCAGAAGGCTGGAACAACCTTTAGCTTGGGCTATGAATGGCTGGAAAATTCTGGAATAGCCAAGAAGCAAAGTTTTTGACTTTTTGAGGTGGACATTGATGGAGAACGTGTTACAGTCTGAAAACAGAAGTTAGGATGGCTTCTAAATGTATATCAGAAGCTATATGGATGATTTGGTCAAGAAACACTTGAGGAAAATGGAGTTTGAATGCAAAAATTAAGAACTAGCAGGTTTTGTATTTGTGTTTGTAGTTTCGGATTCCTTGAACTTTTAGCAAGGTTTCAAGGATTTTTCTTTTCAATTTTTCGACCCCTTTACAGTTGCCAATGAAGTTAGATTATAGGCAAGGATTTTGTAGCTTGGAGAAGTCAAGAGTATAACCATCATGCTAGGGTGCTGACTTGTTCTTGAAGCAAGTTAAACAAGTATGGTGGTTAGTAGCTTTTAGCCGTGCCTAAGTTGGGTTTGTAAGAATGAATTAAGGAAAAGTACTCTTAGAGGAAAAATCAAAGCATGGGTCTAGCATAAACTTGTACAAAAGTTTGCTTTTCAAGGACAGCAATGGTACTTCTATCTCACACGTGCGAAAATCATTTGGATAAAAACTCAAAAGTGGTTGTGAGCATTAAATGGTGATGAGATTTATCAAACCAGAAATCCTGTGATATGAGATTATGCATCATATCTTAATTCTGGGTCAGGAGTTCAGCATCAACGTAACTTTGAATAAACATTCAACTTCTGATATTTGAATCTCTTTACTCCAGCATGTTCTGAGTGATTTCTCAGTCTTTCCAGAAAGCTTATAACACGTTTTGTAAATCCTCTTTGAAATGCTCTTGGAAATTATGAATGGACCTACATGAAAATTGGTCTAGAAGTTCTAACCAAATCCTGTTTTGGAAAGGTCCAAAGTTTACTGAATGTTTCAGTTTTAATGACGTGCCTTTGAAGATGTATAACTTGAAATCTCAGCATTTCTAGAAGAAGTTCTGTTCTGCAATGTTTTAGATCTCATTGAGGTCTAAAACTCTTGTGTTAGAAGTTCTTCCAGAATCAACTTTCATCATAGTGGAAATCTGGCAGAAGTTTTGAATTTATCATATTTCTTAAACACTTAGAAAAAATTCCGAGTATTTAGAATTTTGACTTTTTCAACATAATCTTGACTTTTGATTTTCTTGATGAAACAAACTTCATACCCTAACATGCCTTGATGAAATATGATTCTTGAAACTTGATTTTGATCCAAAAGTCAAAGTTTGACTTTTTAGTGTGCAATTGGCCATTTTGCCCTTGTGAACGACTTTCTTGGAAAATTATAATCCAAGACTTGAAACTTGATAGAAGCAAACCTGAGGGTCCAGGATGATCCTTTGAGAAATGAGAGGGCAAATTTTGGGGTACAAAAGATGTTCGAAATCATAGTTGGAAATAGTAGAGTCATTGGCAATGAGATCCGGAGTGGAAGAGGACCTGCAAGAGTGTGTGTGTGTGTGCATGTAAGGCACATGCCTATTTTGAAAAATGCATTGAAGAAAAAGAAAGACGATGAGCACAAAAGTTAGAATGCAAAAAAGTCCAATGGTTTGTATTGAATGATCATATGATAAAATGAACATAAATAAAACCCTTGACAAATGGACCATAGTGCATCGGGCCAGGCACATGGCTTAAAAGTCATTGTTTAATATTACAGACAAAATGTTCTTGAATTAATAGAAAGTAATAAACAAGTAATTACTCCTCAATGAAGGAGATGGGAACGAAGTCCTTTGCATGCCAATTGTTGAGCTCTATTGTAGTAGGGTATACCCATTCTTCAAATGCAACCTCGTCATCAAAATCACCCACAACGTTAGCTTCATGACTTCCAATACGGAGAGGGGGCTTCCCTGCACGAGTGTGCCTCACTTCTTTCTGAGTCTTGATAATGAAACCCAAACTACATTTGTCTGCTTTGAATGGGATCTCGGGGATTTTCCCCCAAGTATCACAACTTCCTTCTTCGACTGCGGCACGAGCATCTCTAAATGAAACCATCTTTTGCACGACCTTAACATCTTTGGACACATAAGAGGAAAATTTGGCAGTAGCAACCATTGGTGGCACAACTTCAAAAGCCTGACACATGGTTTCTATAAATTCTCCATCCATCTCCACATACTTGAAAGAGTTGAGGTGGCTTACCATGAAATCTTCCTCACCACAGACAGTGACAATCCTTCCTTTGACCGGATACTTGAGCTTTTGATGAAGGGTTGATGTTACTGCCCTTGCTCCGTGGATCCAAGGGAGACCCAACAAACAGGAGTAAGCAGGACGGATATCCATGATGTAGAAAGTAGAGTTAAAATCTGTGAGCCCACCTTGATCGGGAGATCCACCTCTCCATGAACTGTCCTTTTGGACCCATCGAAAGCCCTCACAATAATATCACCTGGTTTCAAAACTAGTCCTTCATAGTCTAAACGGTCCAAATCCCCCTTGGGTAGCACATTTAAATAAGAGCCAGTGTTAGCCAAAACATGTGTTAGGGTAGTCCCCTTACATTCAACAGAAACATGCAGAGCTTTGTTATGGTTCTTTCCCAGTGGTGTCAGATCAGCATCTGAGAACCCCAAACCATTGTCGGCCGTCAAGCTTGCCATATAATTTTCAAACTGGTTTGTCGTGGTCTCATAAGGGACATGAGCCTTCTTTAAGAATTTGTTTAACGCCCGAGCATGAGCATCGGAACAGAGTAGCAAAGATAATATAGAAATATTGGAAGGGGTTTGCCCCAGCCGCTCCACTATCTTGAAATCACTCCTTTTTATAATTTTCAAGATCTCATCCATTTCTCGAGTGGAAGGTTCCTCAAAAGCAATGCCTTTTGCGGGTATTTCTGTCTTAGCAGGCTTAACTACTTTCTCCTTTCCCCGTGTGTCAGCACTAGGCTTAGTAGTGGTGATGCAGACAGGTGCCTTTGTAGTAGTTAGTGGTGACATGTTGGGTGAAAAGATTCTCCCAGTTCTGGTCACCTTACTAGAGCCAGTAATGTTACCAATGTCATCAGCTTTTCTTTCTTCAATCTAAGCGTCTTGCTTTATTCCATGGTAAAACACCTCAGCATCATAGTTCCATGGCACTTCTTTGTTGGAAGAGTACGGAATTGGCCCAGGGGCAGTAATTATCAGAGGAGCAACAGTCGGTTCATTTGAAATCCTGATAGGACCCTTGGAGGAGATCCTAATAGGCTTGTTTGAGATCGTTATGATGGAGAGGTCTTCAAACTTATTGGTCAAACTTTTGGCAGACAGAGTCTTCTCAAATAGGACCTTATGTCTATTCATCAGGCGTTGAATGCCTTCCTTCAGCCCTTTGCATCCATTGAGTTGTGTGGCGCAGCAATCGCAATCCTTCAAACAGCCATGGAAAATCCCGGCTTTCAGCATATTCTTTTTGATAATGTTTAACGGAGTAGTCAAGTCTTCGACGGAGGAAACAAAAATGGTGTCTTCAACATCATTGACACCATTGCCATGGTTTGGAATTGGTGCCGTTATCACATTGGGAATTGGAGGCAGATCAAATTCGATGGTTTTGTTGTCTATTAAGTCTTGAATTTTATTATTCAGCGCCCAACATTGGTCAGTCTCATGCCCGGGACTATTCGATTGATATGCACACTTGGTATTCATATTGTATTTAGGTGAAGAGGTATCTGGATTGGCCGAAGGATCATGCAGTGTCACCAAATTATCCTTTAACATGTGTTGTAAGGCTTGGGATAGCGACATTCCTATCCTTGTGTATTGTCTTCGCAGAGCCTCAAATCGTTGATGATTAGAATATTGTCTTTGAACAGGTGGTGGGTTGGAAATCCGAACAACATTAATAGACGAACGATCATCCTTCTTGGAACGGGCCCTTTCCCCATACACAAAATTCGTTTCTTTCTTCCCAGTAAAAGGTTTATTTATGGGATTGGAGGTGGAAGCAGATGATATGGGAATCTTCTCGCTTTTGATACCGCTTTCAACTCTTTCACCAGTTAAAATCAGCTTGGTGAAACCGAAAGAAGAACAACCAACCAATAAGTTGAAAAATGGACCGGATAAAGTTCCCATAAACATATTAACATGCTCCCTATCAGTTAACATTGGTTGGGCCCTACTAGCAAGATCCATCCACTTTTGGGCGTATTCTTTGAACCCTTCACTCTTACCCATTGTTATGTCTTGCAGTTGAACTCTTGTCGGCGCCAGGTCGGCATTGTACTGGTATTGGTGGTAGAAAGAGGTGGCTAAGTCTTCCCATGTATGGATACGGGAACCCTTCAATTGGTAAAACCACTCTAGTTGCGTCCCAGCCAAGCTTTCTTGAAAGAAGTGAACCTAGAGTTTCTTGTCAGCGGTGTGCGGTTGAATTTTGGGCACATAAGACTTTAGGTGAAGTTTTGGGCAGGAAACCGCATCATATTTAACCAAGATTGGTATCTTGAATTTGTGGGAAATGAAAACCCCAGATATTAAACCAAAATCATCAAAATCCAAAGCGGGGATAGCTTGAATCTCAACGGCCTTCAGACTTTCCTCTAGCTACTTGTACTTAACATTGGCATAAGGATATTGCTCGTCAAAATAATCCTCATCATCATACGCTTGATCATTGATACACCTATCCTGGGTACTTCTTGCTTCTCCAATTTGATTTTCGTCTTCCTCAGACGAGTCTTCCACTACTGGTATCTGACGGACCGACTCTCTGAAGCTCTTACCCATATTGACTAGGGATTTCCTCTTTGGTTTTTTCTGGCTGCTAGCAACACCATCAACTCTTGTTTCCCCTTGGCCAGGGTCAGCAGAGTCTCTTGAAACTGGGAGTTTTGTGCTTGTAGGTCTTTCATTGTTTTCTCGATATCCATCTTGCTGAAATAAACAGCAGAGAGATAAGGAAACTTGTCATGGAAAACCTGTTATGTTATGATGCATGGAAGATGTGTATGCAAATGATTTCAAGGATTTATGAAATTTAAATTTGTATAGACAAAGAATGAACAAACGTAAAATTTCATTAATTAGTTCAAAATTACTACATCGTGCCTCTTGGGCTTACAAAATAAATCTCTAAGATAAAAAGGTCGAACGCATCCTCTTCGGCGCAAGGTAGGCGTTCAAGTTTGTTCTTCATGGAGTTTCTTTGTAAGTTCCAGAACCCTTTTCTCGCTAGCATAGAATTAAGCTTCGAAGGTATCTCGTTCTTCCTTTAGTTGAATCCAACCTTTTTGCAAGTCTTCAAGAGAAGTAGGCATGTCGAGATGGAGGATAGTGTACGAGACATCTTCTTCAACCATAAGCTCTGAGATAACTGGTAGGATGGAAGGGTAAGGCATCACGAGCTTCTGAGCCTGAGCTCATACCCACCTAAGATAAGGCTCAAGGGAAATAGAATTCTTGCGTCCCAGCATCCTACTATCCACTTTGTTTACCATCCTCCAAGCTCGTACAAACCTCTGACGATAGCCTTGACCGTCGCTCACGTAGTCGAATACCACTCCTTGGATGAGCATATCATGCGGACCATCTCTTTAGGAAATACCCAAACTGTCGCAAAGCCAAGCAAGGGTTGTAAGTGATACCTCCCCTAATGCCAAGCAAAGGGACATTAGGGAATTCCCCATAATGTTCAATGATAGTAATGTTCTCTAAGGATCGAGAACACCGGTGAATATCCGAATGTCTGAGCAACATCATCCTATGGGACCATCTCAAACCTTGCTCGTTCTTCAACACAGACCGGGGGAGATGCGAGACAAAGCATATAGAAGAAAGAGGAGTGCAACACATGAGGGTCCCTCTCTTCCTCATAGTGCGAGAGTGGAGAGAATGTAGGATATCTCCCAACAAAGTAGGCACCGGATTGCCAGACATGAAGATTTTGACAGCATTTACATCTATAAGTTGGTCAGGGTTTGGAAATAAAACCATCCCATAGATGAGAAGGGCCAAGATTTCTTCAAAAGCTTGTAAATCTAGAGTGTTCTAACAATCTTGAGACTTCTCCAACAAGAACTTGGCTAAGAACCCTCTAACACCACTCCTTGTTTCCCAATTAGTCGTGACATCGGATTATTGTAAGTGTAGCGCTCGGGCAATCTCTTTAGGGCTTGGATCTCTTTCCGTACCGTTGAAAGGTAGTTGGTTGAGAATTGGAATCCTCAAGAGTTGAGCGAATTCTTCCATAGTAGGTACGAGCTGGTAATCGGGAAAGGTGAAGCAATGTGCAAAGGGTCAAAGAAATGGAAAAGCACCTTCATCATATTTTTATCGGTGCTCGAGGTAACCAAGTTTAGGAGGTGACCATGTCTTTCAGTGAATGAAGAATTCTCAGGGACCCTCAATGCTAATTCTTTGAGTTGAGAAGGAATTCTTACGAGATTGACATGGATAGTATTCTTGCGGATGGAAGCCATGTCCTACAAAACAGAACAAAGATAAATCCCAATAATCCTTGAAATGGTTAGTGATAATGCTTATGATGTTATGATGTTTTTGATGTTATGTACAAGTAAGCATGTACACACAAGGTAAACAAGTCCTTAGGTTTAGGCTTGCATGGAGTCTTATTGGTAAGTACCCTCTTGAAGTTTAGTTGGCTCAACCTGTCCTAGTAATAGTAACCGGGTTCTAAGGGATCTCAATATCACCGATCTTTCTTATCAGGCATTGTTTCAGCGCAAGCCTCTTTAATGGCGACCGAAATATCCCTAGAAGTCCGATCTCAATAAGCGTAGTATCGAGTACCAACCAACTTCAGACTGCACCAAAGCCGACTATCTCACTACTTCCTAATGGCTAAGTTGGTCAAGTAAAGGTTCTAAAGTCAGTTAGTGCTTCATGACACCATACAACGGCCCCGTATTCTCCTTGACTACTCAAGGGCTACCAGTACCAACAAATATGTCACACTAACGTAGCTATTACTTAGACCATGTCGGTATATCCCGCACAGTTTCCACAACATATTGCTACTTACCTATAAGGTATCCTAGATCCGGGTAAAGGATCAAAACAAGCCCAAATAAGGAACTAAAATGTAAATCAAGCAAGTCAAACAATGAAAGCAAATAAAGGTGATCTATACCTAAGGTAACCCCACTTTTAAGTAGTCCCCAGCAGATTCGCCAGTTCTGTGATACGGTGGGAGAACTGACTTGAGATGTTTTGTGTTTGATCACAATTGTTGCGGTTAGCAAGAGTTTCCACCGACTTTTCTTTTATCCAATAAGGAAAGGCTGAAAAGAACAGGAAATACCTTTGAGATTTTTTTCTTGAGTTCGGGGGGTAGATTATGAAAAGGGAAGGTATTAACACCCTTTTCATATATAGTTATCTATGGGCTCTTAGTTGCTTCCTAGATCATTTGCTTTTGTTTAAAAATGTACTTGTGATGAGTTTTGAAAGTGTTTTTGAAAAGCGCCTTCGCTTAGGAAAACTTTGCAATGATTCTCGTCTCTATAAGAATGTATACAAAGTGTTGGACTTTTTTGAAAATATTTCATGTTTTTGAAAGCGTTTGGTGTGTTTGAAAAGATGTTTGTTTTGAAGATGGACGGTGAGCAAGCAACTAAGAGCGTTCCACCTACTCAAAAGTCTTTGTTCATTTCTTCCTTCCTTTGATATTGCTATCTCACCATTGATTGGTAATAAGCCTTATCTTTGGATGTAAAAAGGGACGGGCGTGGGTCATCGTATAGTCATGAATAACAATGTTATGATATTAGCATTTCTCTTGAGGGACTAAGATCATTTGTAAGACAACATTTGAAGCATCATCAAGGGACTATGATCTTGTAGTTTTGATTGTTTTTGCTAAGACGTCTCACAGGTATAATATGGCTATTTTCTCAAGGCAACAAGTGGAGTTAACCCTAGAGGTGTAAGTGTGCAAGTGTTTATTTTTTCATGTTTGGTTTATCTTGAATTAGGATTCTCTAAGCATTGATTTTATCTTTCCATACGAACCCTGATTTACTAGCATTGATATGAAAGCGATAAATTGTAGAAAGTAAATTTACTACACTATTAAATCATTTGGGGATGGGGTATACAAATTTACAAATGGGGATTGCAAGAAATTAAATGTAATTATCTATTACAACCATATTGAAACTTGAATAATGTACAAGAATTGAAAGGAATATAATGTACAAGGATATAAATGGAAAAGAAATGGATTTTTGTTTAGATTTTGTTAAGGAAAATGGTTCTTGACCTAATTAATTAAAGAGAATAAAATAATTAACCTAAGGGAAATTAAACTTAAGTTAATAAAAGAAATTGATTTTTTAAAGAAAACAAGTTATTATTTTTTTAGGGTTTTGTTTGCAAAGTTTTAATTAGATTAAACTAATACAAAGAATTAGTTAATTAAAAGAAAACCACAGTTCTAAATTAAATTTGATTAGTAAAGAGAAAATAAGATAAACTAAACCTAAGTCTAATATTTATTTATGAAGCGAAATTAATATTGAAGATAAGAAGTTTATTTTTGTCTTTTTGTTTTTTTTAAAGGAATAAAATATAAGTATATAGAATGCAAATAATAAATAAAAATAAATTTTTGAATTTTTTGATTTAATAAATAATAATAATAATAATAAAAATAAAGAAAATAAAACAAAATATGAAAAAAATAAAGTCAGGAGGTAAAAATGGAATTTAGGGTGTTTGTTAGGAAAAAACAGTTTTAGTCTACTAGGCCTGGCCCAAGTTTGTTTTTTTTTCTTTTGTAAGTCAAAAAAAATAAAATATGAATGGGTTAGAGATTGTGTTAGTGAAACAGGGGATTAAAACCAAAAAATGAAAAATTCCAATTGATTCAGGGCCCAGGCGCGCACGGTTCAAACCAAAAGGTGAAAAATGTTGGAAAATATGCAAAATGGCAGCGCTGGGGCTTGAACCCATGCCCTTGACCATAAACGTGCACTGCCTTACCACTAGGGTGGCTATACATTCGTTAATTTAAACAAAACCATAAATATATATTACAAATCCATTCCTAGAAATGAACTTCATCTTCAACCTTGAGCCAGGGTCCCTGTATCTCATTCATTTCTCATCCCTTCTCAAAACTTCCAACATCAAACTTGTTAGAAATTTTACCAGGATTTCAGAAATGTAAAAAATTTGGACTAATAATCAAAGATGAGCATGTATTTCTAAAAGTACCAAATCCTGACCTAACTTTTTTCAGAGATTCAAACTTAAAGTTCTCTAAGTTCAGGCAAAATAAATGAAAACTATGGATATGTACAGCTTCAGGGCAATGATATCTACATTTTGTCTTTGAAAATGAAAGCCTAACAATGCATAAATGAAGAGATGAAAGTCCATAAAAATACCTCGAGAACTGGAAATTGTAAAATGAGTTTGAACTACTTTCAAAGAGTTATGAGATCATGTTAGCTTCCTTGGACCTCTAGGAAGCTAATGCAATGCTTAGCTTGAGCTATGCATGGCTGGAATGGTCTGGAGAAGTCAAATTACAGACCTCTGTTTTTGGTTATGGAGGATGGTGATTTTACAGTTCCAAAACAAGGACAGGGGTGGACTATATTTGAGGTATAGAAGCTTTGCAAATGATTTTGAGGGAAAACATATGAGGGAAATGAAAGATACAAGTTCAAGGGAAGGAATGTGTATCAATGGTGTTTTTTGAGAAATTTATGGTTTGTAAGTGTTTGATGGAGTTTCATGGCCTTAGGATTTGTGTACTAGCTCATAAATAATGCCTCTATTTATAAGTAAAAGGTTTAGAGTGCTCTAGTTGATCAGAATTCAAATTTACATGTTTAAACTCAACATGTGATTTTTTGACAAAACAAGTTTCCATGCCTTGTACTTGGTTCATAGAGTTGTTAATCACTTAAAACATAATACCTATGACTTTGTGGATGGAGTGTAATCAAATAAAACAGGTTAGGAGCTCAAGAAGCTGACTTTGTGCATAAAGCTTGCTTTACAAGAATGGATATGTTACTTTCTCCCCAAAATGGCAAATTGATTTGGATAATGCTTGAATCAATTGGATAATGGTTCAATAAATTGTGTAAACCATTAATTATGGAGTGAAACACAATTTTAAATCCATTCAAAGCAAAGATTATGCAGCATGGTCTTGAGATTTGAATTCTTGCATATCACAAAATGACCTATAATTCAAGAATGAAACCCTAACTTCATCTCTTCGATTCTCCTTTCTCAAGAGTGATCTCAATGAGTTCTTGGACATTTTGAAAAGCTTGTAACATCCTCTGTAACCTTTATGTTGGACATTTTTTAAGAATCAACTTGGAACCATGTGAAAAGTTATTATTAAGTTAGTACCAAAAATCTGCTAACTAGGGCAAAATTTCACTAAGTCTATTAGTTTCATGGACATATCTTCATAAATTCATAACTTGAAATACAAGCATTTACAGAAACAGTTCTACCCTACAATGTTTTAGATCTCATTTAGATCTAGAACTTTCATGTTGGATGTTTTCCTTGAATCATCTTGCATCATGGTGGAAATTTGGCACAAAGTTATGAAAAAATGTTAACTTTCTAACACTTAGAAAATTCTAAGTCCTAGAATTTTGACTTTTCAAAGATAATTTTGACTTTTTAATTTCATGATGAACAAATTTCATATCTTGACATGTCTTGATGAAATATGATTTTTGAAACTTGATTTTGATCAAAAAGTCAAAGTTTGACTTTTCAGTGTACAATTGACTTTTCATCAGTTGATTGAAATTCGTCTGTCAATCCAATGATCTTGAGAGGTGATTTGAACTATGAAATTAGGTAAATATGGTACATTTGAGTCCTTGAGATCATGTCTTAAACCAATAATTCATTTTCTTGGTCAAAAGTCAAGAACTGAGCCCTCTCAATTAAAACCCTAATTTTGACCATTTTCCCTTTTGGTGTTCTGATCAAATTTCTTTGAGGAATTATGATCTAAACTTGATCAATTGACATATATGAGTTCATAATGTTGATATAGATAAAAAATTATGAAGTTTAACTGCAAATTTACCACAATTGACTTTTCTCTAATACAGTTGATTTTAGGTCAACTGATCAACTGACTGAGCAAAAATGTGATCCAAAGCTTGAAACTTGACATGAGCAATCTTGGGGATCTAAAATGATACATGAAATTCATATAAGGCATTAGAAGTTCAACTATCTTTGTACAAACTTAAACCCTAATTTTGAGTTGTCAGTGTTTGAGGAGGTGTCTTGAGCTGATCAAACCTTGTGTAGTCTTGAATCAATGGAGATCTTATGAGAGATTTCTTGAGAAACGAGAGGGAAAATTTTGGGGTACAACAATGTGATAAAGCACTTTTGAGAAGGTTTTGAAAGTGTGGTGTAAAAAAAGAATTAGTTTTGAGCAAGTACTTAACAGCTATCTACCTACTCGAAAAAAGGTGTTCTCTTCCTCCTTTCCTTTAGATAGTGCTATCCGACTATTAGTGAGTAGGTAGCCATATCGTTGGATGCTGAGGGACTATCGAAGGGACATTTACGGTCACTAAGGAAACTGAAAAAGAACTCCTAGTAATTGTCCTAAAGTTCTAAGATCACTGTTTTAACCGAGGCAACAGTCGAGAGGGTCATCGAGGGACTTGTGATCTCTTGAACTCAAGGACGACCACTAAAAATTCTCATGTTTCGAGAATTATGACTATTTCGAAGGCAACCGAAGTGGGAGATACCCTAGGGGTGAGCATGTGCAAGTGTGTTTGATTCAAATATATTATCTTTGAATTAATTTATGCTATGTTCAATTAATTGTTATCTTTGCATACAATCCTATTAGCCATTCATCTAAGCAGTTTATAGTGCGGATAATAAATTGCATAAAATAAAAATTCCTAAGCTATTACAAGGCCTCGGGGCAATTACATAATTAGATGCGGAAATTTAAACTCTAATTAAACTATTACAAACCGGGAAACAGTTACATAATTAAAAAGTGAAACAGAAAATAATGAATGCGCGAAGAATAAAGAAGTGTCTAAACCCTAAAAATGCTCGTAAATTAAAAGAAAACCTCTTTTTTTGTGTTTTTATTTATTAATGAAAATATCATAATAATATCCTAATTAACTAAACTAAAAATAAAAAAATATTAATTACAATAAATTCTAATGAAAGTAATATTTTTGTTATTTTATTAAAAAAATATTTGATGTTTTAACCTAATTCTAATCAATTTTGAATTTAAAGAAAAAACAAGTTAAATTAATGAAATTAAAAAAATAATAATTTTAATTGAAAAAAACCTAAATCTATTTTTTGTGGTTTTGTGATTTTATGATTAAAATAATTAAAAAAGGTGAATTTTAAAAAGATAAAATAATTAAACAAATTAAAATAAAGAAATTAAAAAAAAAAGAGAAAAGTAATGGGCATGTGGTTGTGTTAGCAATCTGGGGGGGGGGGGGGGGGTGAGATTGAATCTGCCAGGCCCAAATTTGTACAAGCCCATTTCCTTTGCATGAGATCCAGTGGGAGGCGTGCTTGAGGGTGCATGATGGGGATGCATGCTGGAGGCTCTTGGATCTGGCTCTGTGGACGTTGGATGCTGCTGATTTGACGTTACATGGTGGGCGTGTTTGCCTTTGGGACATGGGATCTGCAAATAACTTGTAAGAAAAATAAAACACCTGACCTGGGTATCGAACCCAGATCCTCCCCTTTACAGCACGTTGCCTTTACCATTTGTGCCAATTGTTCATTCATGTATATGATAACAAAAAACAATATAATATAAAAAATAAGACAATAGATGAGTCAGCAAGACACGCACGCGCTTGTGGGGTCCATGATATTTGAATGATCTAACCAGAAGAAACCATTGTGCCATGCAGGGTCACTGGCTGGTCAAACCACCTCAGACGGTGGCTCCAGTCATCCTCTCCGACCATCCCAAAAATGTAACCTGCAAAATAGGGAGATTCGAAGCCTGGAATTTTGCCTACCCCCCCCCCCCCCCTAAAACCTAGGCTGCGAGTTCAACCATGGCCTTAGTTTGGTATAAAAATGTCTTTATCTATGAAACCGAAGCTCACACATTTTAAAGCCCTAACAATGGAAAGTTGTGGTTTTGGCACTGAAACTCACATGAAGCACGTTAAAACATTTACAATGATCAATATGAACACATATATGCATGCATAACTCATTTATATTGTGTAATAGAAGGATTTGAATTCAACAAATTATACCAAATCGGTGATGCTTAAAGGAGGGATCCTGAACACGATTTGGCTTGGCTAACGAATGGGGATGACTCTTGGGATCTTTAGGAGGAAACTAGGATTCTTGGTTTGGATGGAGAAGACTTGGATCACTTGGTATGATTTTCACTTTTTCTTTGAAATTTTTGGAAATAATTTGGGACTTGCGGAGGCAGCTGCGTGTGTACTTGTGCTTCTGAAGGGTTGTGCTTATGTAGTATATCACATTAGGTCAACAAAAGTGGAGGAAAATCCAAGCTTTCATGAGAAAGTATTTTCTTTCAATTATGTGATTTTTTTTACTTTTTTGGACCAAATCAAATCTTCTCTTCTCTCCACGAAATTTCCTTGATATGCCAGCACATTTTGGCCATTATTTGATGTGAAAAAGATTCCAAATCAAATCTTACATCATTTCTATTATTTATTTATTTAATTTTGCATTTTAATGAGTAAAATATCAAAATAAATAGCATAAATAATATAATAATGCATGGGTGGGCTTAGAGGTCGTGGAACATGTTAGAAACAAGTTTCAAACATGAAAAGATGGGCCAGTTTGGAAAAAATTCAAGTTAGGTTAATATTGGCTTCATGCACGTTTCCAAAAATTGGTCAACTTTAGCAATGCATATCTCTCTCATTTTTAACCCTAAGAGGGTGATCTTGGACTTTTTAGAGAGCTTAGTATGTCCTATAAACAACCCTTTTGGTTTCAATTCAATTGGATCTACCATGTTCAGGTAAGGAGCTTTGACCCAAAATTTGTTTTTGTTGACTTTTTGAAAGGACCTATAATGTCTGAGCTTGTATCTTTTAACTGGGGCATTTCTGGAACTTTAGGGTTGAAGAGAAGTTGTAGGGAATTGGATTATCTTCAAAATGATATTTGGTGGAAAAATTTCTGATACAGTATGAGAAAGTTATTCCTGGTCAAAGTTTGGTTGTCTTTTCCTATAGAAACCCTAATTTGCAATTTTTGACTTTTGATGAGTTAGGAGCATTTATTGAATAATCATGATTAACCTTTGATAAAATGATGTATATCACTTCAAAATGTTGACGTTGACCAAAAATCTTGAAGTTTGACTATATATAGGCCACAATTAACTTTTGACCTAATGTAGTTGATTTTCAGGCATTTGAGCAGTTGACTGAGCAAACTTGTTGTGCAAGACATGAAATTTGTCATGGACGATCTTGAGGGCATAATAGGGCCATTGAAAACATTTGGGACCCTTGGATATCACATATCTTGATGAAAATTGAAACCCTAGTTAGAGGTTTATTGCCTTAGGAGGAGAATTTGTCTGGTCAATTCTTGGTCATCCTTGGACAAGTTCGGGACCTCAATGGGCATGTGTTGAGTAAAATGAGAGGAAAATTTTTGGGGTACGATAGTTTCTACTATTCAATTTTCTTAAACCTGAGGATGTAGATTGGCTTGTCTGCCTTTCGTGATCTGAAGGTGGAAGATGATTGAACACTAGAGTGCCCAGAAATTTGCACTCGTCTGAAGTAGCACTGTCGGTGGATAATATCGGGAATGGGCTTATAGATGCCATTTGGAAAAGATGACAGAAGACTATCATAGATGGGCTTAAAGATGCCATCCAAAGAATATGAAGGAGAGTCGTCGGAGATGGGCTTAAAGATGCCATATAGAGAACAATGTTGATTTCATGAGATATTCCTTTGTGGGGATTCTTGTTGTTGAGGAAGACTCCACTGAGGAATGTTGGTCTCTATTTTGGGAAATAGAGTCTAGGAGCTTCAGGTGTCCATTACTCTACTGGGGAGTCATCTCTTGACTGGAGATACGGAAGTGAATTGCTATCTGGTCAAGATCCATGCTTCACAGTGACTTGCTGAGGATAATAAGGCTGACTGTTATCTGGTTGTATTCCAAGATTCACAGCGACTTACTGGGGAACATGAAATTAAATGCTATTTGGTCAGACTCCAGGCTTTACAGTTTCTTTAACTGGGTAAAAATTAGAAAAATCTTAGTGTCAATTTAACTGAACCAGAGAACTGTCTTGAATTATCTTCAACTGGAATAGAAATCAGAAAAATCTTAGGATCAATTTAATTGAACCAGAAGAAGGTCTTGAATTAACTTTAAATGGAATAGAAATAAGAGAATTCTTAATGTCGATTTAACTGAACCAGAGAAAGGTTTTGAATTATCTTCAACTGGAATAGAAATCAAAAAAATATTAGTGCCGATTTAACTGAACCAGAGGAAGGTCTTGAATTAACTTTAACCGGAATAGAAATCAGAGAAATCTTAGTGTTGATTTAACTCAACCAGAGAAAGGTTTTGAATTATCCTTCAGGGATTCCATATTGCATACATCATAATCTAATTTCCTAGTCTGGGAAACTAAATCCCTGAATGCTATTGGAGAGTACTAGAAAGCTGAATCCCTGACGGTTGTTTGGTAAATTAGGAAAGTGATTCTTTCATTTCCGCTGGGGATGGTGAATGGATATGATTTTCCGGGGATTTCCTCTTTCCGTTTGTGGATATTCTGTCGGGGATCTTTGACTCTGCTTGAGAATGACTTTGTAGGGAGAAAGATGCTATGTTGGAAGATTTTACCAATGTAGAGAAATAAACTTTGCCAGGGGATAAACTTCCGCAGTTGGATAAATAAACTCTACCAGGGATAAGGCTTTATAAACTGTTCGAGATTATAAAAACTTAGCTGGAAACATGGATTTAAGTTCCATGAGGGAACTTTGCTAGAGGAGGTAATTCTTGCTTGGGGAGGCAAAGGTCAGGATTTTGGTTGTTTTCATTTTGCAGGGACATAAACATCACTAGGACATATGATGAGGATGTGACAGGAGGATGCCCATGTGCCTGCTGGAAAGAGTAACTGTTGTACCCCAAAATTTGCCTTCCTCTTTCTCCATAAGAAATCGCAGTTTCGGGCTTTTCTTGATTTTTCAGACTGGCTCAAGAATCGGTCAAACAGACTATTCTCGTTAGTCAGATGAAATTTAGGGTTTTTATTGATGTTTAGGCAGTTCAAACAGATTGTTTAGGGTTTGGTTGAATTGGCTCAAAGTTTGATCAGGCTGGCGTTTCTCCAGTGTTAAGTCAAAAATCAGGGTTTTATGCGCATATTTCTCAAGAAGAGTTAGTTCTATCAATGCTTTTCAAAATACTCTGAAATAAGAACTGAGGCTGCTGGTTGTTAATTTTCAGTTTGTTTGGATTTAATCAGTGAAAGGAGGCAGGTGGACGTTTTGTTTGATTAACTGTCGTATGGTTTGATTAACTGTGCATTGCTTTGGATAATTGGAGCGCCGGGTTTGTTATAAGACCACAGTGTTTATCAATTGATTATTTATTTTAAGTTAAGATAATTGGAATTTATTTCCATTTTATTTTAATTTAAGAATTATAAACAATTAGATAAATATCTGAAGAAGAATTAAAAATGAATAGACTTTTTATTTATCTTTAAATTACTTGTATAATTGTTATTGTTTACAAAATATTTAAAATAATAATATTACAATAATTTAAATTGAAATAAAAAAACTATGTTCTAAGATTCTAAGTCTTCATCTTCTATCCAATGCTCCCTTGTTTCTCATTTATTTTTCATCTGCAAAACAAGAAACAAAAGAAAAAGCAGAAAAAAAAAGTTAAAGATAAACAGTTAAAAAGGTTCATCATTAAAAACAAATGGCCGGGATCAGTTTGCCCTCTCTGCAAATCACGGGATTTCTCCCGGTTCATAAAGAAGGATGAAAATTGCTTGCAAAAGTATTGAAATGCACAAAAGTTGTAGAATTGCACAAATTCAAAGTTTGTCAAAGAGTTGCATAATTTCAAAAGTCTCAAACAGCATGTGCAAGAACAAAATCCAAAGGAAAGTTGAACTAGAACTACAAAGTCCAAACTGAGTTCAAATTCAAAGTATCCAAAAAGCTGTAAAAAAAAAAGAGAGATGGAAAGATAACAAGAGGCATAAAATCTAGAAGAAGTACAAAGTATGTAGAGCTAAGCTACATATGTAAGCAAGCTTTTCAATTCATCATTTCCCGAGCCAGTTTGTTTTTTCAGAAATACCGTTCTAAGCAATATAATAATGCTTAAAGTCAAGAGAGATAAGAGAGAGAGTAAAAGAAAGCAGGCTTACAGCAGGTTTAGGCATAAGGACAAAAAAATATACAAAACAAAAACTGTAATAACACAGTAAAAAGAAGAAGGCAAAGATATAAACAGCATATCAGAATGCACGGCAAAAGGGGGCAGAACATATGTAGCAGGATATCACAAAGAGGGAAAACCTCAAGCTTTGTAAACCTGGCCACAAATTTGACTAAGAAAGTATAGCAACAGAAGCAAAAGGCCAAGACCCTGCAGGATAAAAGACAGAAGCCTCCGCCTGCATAACATATACATCACAAGCCACATAAACATAAAACAAGAAATAGCCAAGTCCATCAAACCTTAAGCATACAAACTCAACGCACACAAAACCTAACCCAACCTGTCAAACTGATATACCAAAACAAACTCACATAATATCCAAACCATCCTCAACCTGCATAAACCAAAAGTATCAAACAGCAAAGGCCATGCCAAGCTATGTCAAGCTTTAAACCTTACCTAGTCAAGTCTCAAAACCAGCTCAAGCCTATAACCTGTTCTCAAACAATACCAACTGTCAAAACAAAAACCTGTCAAGCTTCCAACCAAAGCCATTAACCAGTTTCCAAACCCAACAAACCCTCAGGAAACCTTCATCATCGGGTGTAACAAATACGAAATATATCAAGCATTTCGTAGCAGACATCTCATCATCAATACAGCAAACCAAGGCATCAAGCTACTCAGAGGCAAAAGAAACAAATAGAAGATAAAGAAGTTCGTTTTTAACATAAGCATATAGAGGCCAACAAGAGAAGAAGAAGAGAAGCGCGTAAAGGCAACCAGAAGAGAAAAGAGGGGATAAAAACTAAGGCTCTCAAACATCATCACTGAACCAACAATTTTAAGAGGCAAAGCGAAGATACCAGTTTCCAGCAAGCTAGCTCAAACGCTCAGCATCACCACCTCCTCGCCGCCTTGGCCGCCTGAGCACCTCCATCTTCATTCCTCCTCCTCCTCCGTCAAGGTAGTATAATCTCTTTTCTTTCCTTTCCACGACCTCAATAACAAACAATAATAACATAACGTCAGAACGCGAAATCATAACATGCAAAACATAAAAACCTAACGAGATTGAGACGAAAATTGCTACCTTGTTTAACTGTTGCCTGAGCAATCCGTGGGGAGAAGAGGATATGGACGATGGTGCTGGTATCTAGGCAAGGAGGGACATGGTTCTGGACACTTTGGCTTGAGAGAAGAAGAGGAACGAACGAAATGAAGAGGACGATGGAGCTGTAACTTGCCAAACCCTAAAATCCCCAAATGAATAAATTTTGACAAACCCTAAAAACAATTGTGAGAAGCATCTTGGGCCTTGCCTTCCAATAACGCCTAAGCCCACTGCATTTTACACGCCTCACCTCCCATTTTCTTTTTTTTAATTGTTTCCTCTTAGCTTGGGCCAAACCTTTTCAGGCCCATTCTGCCTATTCTTTCTATTCTTTCCTTTTTTTTTAAACACTCCTAAACTAATATTTCTTTACTTCTTATTTTATTTTTAGTTTAAACTAATATAATACCCTTTTTTTTGTTTTTGATAAATAAAATAACACTTTTTTAAAAAATATTATTAATTGTTATATTTTAGAAAATATACAAACATTAATCTTTTTTCTTAAAGTTTGAAATATTTTTCTTTTCTTTTTGTACATAAAAATATTCGTTAAAATACATTATCTTTAATACCTAAAAGAATAGAACTTAAAACATACTATTTTCTTTTAATTAAATTTTCTTATTTGTACATTAATACTAAAATACTAATATATAAGAAATAGAACTTAAAACTTTCTTTTATTTTCTTGAAATATTATGCTTTGTACATACTTAACCAAAATACAAAACAAGAACATATGCTTAATGATACATCAACATTTCTCAACTTGTAAATAACTACATACACGTATACATTTACAATACGCATTTTATCTTTTGATACATTATACATTTGCTATTCTTATACATTGCTATACATGATTCATATTATATTTGATCGCAATTCGATCTGGTTGTAATTATTTAAGTCTCATCCCCATTTGCAAATTTGTACCCCCACTCCCGGATACTATTTGTAATAGTTTAGGACTTTAAATTCCTGCAATTCATCGCTTTTGAATTATACCATGGTTAGACCTAAGGTTTGTATGTATATAAAACTGAACGCTAGATAACCTAATACAAGACAAATACATGAAATCAATACACAATTCACACTTACACCCCTAGGGTAATCCCACATGTTGCCTTCCAAAATGGGCCATGCTTGTACGTCGAGTCTCTTTGGCAAAACAATTCAAATGATCATAAGTCCCTCGATGACGCTTTCGAAAGTTGCCTATCAAAATGATCATAGTCCCTTCAAGCAAAATTGCCAAAGACACTTGGCACCATTGCATTCATGGTCCATACGATGACCCGCGCCTGTCCCGTCAAAACATCCTAAACGCAAGATTGCCCACCAAATACAATGGTGGAACAAAATTGTTAAAAAAGGTTAAAACATGAGGAAAAACCTTTGAGTAAATTTAGGGGTAGACAAAACTCTTAGTTACTTGACAAACTTGCAAAAACACTTGCCTACTTTACAAACCACCCTCCACAACACTTTCAAAACAAAACTTTCAAAAAACATTTGAAACATCTTTTTCGAAAAGATACATACCCTTGTATATACTCAAACACGAGTCATTACAACGGTTGCCGAAACAAAGGCGTCTATTTCAAAATATTTTCAAAACACACACACACACACCATTTACAAGCAATCAAAAATCAAGGCAAGTGATCTAAAACCAAGTAACTAAGAGCCCATGGATAACCATGGATGAAAAGGGTGCTAATACCTTCCCTTTTCATAATCTACCCCCAGAACCCACAAAACATCTCAAAAGGTTTTTCCTGTGCTTTTTAACCTTTCCTTTAGGATAAAATAAAAAGTCGGTGGCGACTCTTGCTAAACCGAACAAGTGCGAATACAAACGCAAAACCTCAAGTCAGTTCTCCCACCGTATCACAGAACTGGCGACTCTGCTGGGGATTGATTTCGAAAAGTGGGGTTACCTTAGGGTTTAGATCACCTTTACTTTCTTGCTTTGATTGCCTTGATTGCTTTACTCTTTGGGTCCTTGTTTGGGTTTGTTGTAAATCCTACACCTGGATTTGGGGCACCTTCTTAGGTAAATATCAATAAAACTGTGAGGGAACTGTGCGGGGTATACCGACACGGTTGAAGCAGTAAGCTATGTTAGTGTGACATATTTGTGAGTACCGGTAACCGTTGAGTTCAATCAAGGAGAGTACGGGGCCGCTGAGTGATGTCGTGAAGAACTAACGAACTCTTAGAACTTTAATTGACCATCCTAGCCTTTTTAGGGGTAGTGAGATGACCGACTTCGGTGCAGTTCGAAGTTGGTAGATACTCGATACTACACTCATTGAGGGTTGTTTTCTTGGAATATTTTGGTCGCCAGTTAAGTGGCTAAACCGAAACAATGAACACAGAAAACAATCCAATGATATTGAGCTCCTTAGAACCCGGTTTCTATTTTAGGACAGGATGAGCCAACTAACTTCAAGAGGGTACTTACCTACAACCCCATGCAAACCTAAACCTAAGGACTTGTTTGCTTTGTGTGAATATGATTACCTGTATATACACTCACTTGCTTTTTGCATACATGTACATAACATCATAACATCATACCATGGCATTTTCAATAACCTTTTCAAGGATCTCGAGGGTTCTTTTGATGCAGGGTTACATTGAACCAGACGTCTACCATGGGCAAGAGGTTTCTCCTCTAAACAAATGCCAGTCAAAGATCAAATACAACAACTTGAATCAGGGGCTATGACCCACTTGACATGGTGAGCTTGATTCTCGTGGAAAGACATCCACCGATACAAAGTTCTCCAATCAAAGTCAAGTACAACAACTTGAATCGGGGGCTATGACCCACTCGACATGGTGAGCTTGATTCTCGTGGAAAGACATCCACCGATACAAAGTTCTCCAATCAAAGTCAAGTACAACAACTTGAATCGAGGGCTATGACCCACTTGACATGGTGAGCTTGATTCTCGCAGAAAGACGTCCACTGGTGCAAAGATCTCCAGTCAAAAAACTGAAGTTCAACCTCTAACATTCTCTTGTGTTTACCCCAAGAGATCCTTGAAAGCATGCATCCACATATCATGCATTGCATCTTGACAGTTTTCCCTTTTCAGCTTTCCTTACTCTCCTACTGTTTATTTCAGTAAGAGATGGCTCTCGAGCAGACTATCAAAGATCTCCAAGCTCAAAACGCTCATTTCCAGCAAGTGCTTCTGGCCATGGGTAAAGGGCAAGAGGATCTGGAAGCTCTCCTTCTCAAAAACAATGGGGTCAGTCTTGAAGAAGACCACAATTTGGGGATTGATGAAGTTGACTACTCCGAGGAACAACACTCTCTCGCTGATGACAAGTACAAACAGTTGGAGGATCGCCTTGATGCCATGGAGGTTCGACCAATACCTGGCTTGGATTTAGGAGACTTGGGTCTAGTTCCTGGATTGGTCATCCCTCCAAAGTTCAAAGTCTCTACCTTTTCCATGTACGATGGAGTCTCTTGCCCTAAGACGCATCTAAGGTTTTATGTCCGCAAGATTCAACCATACACGACTGATCCAAGGTTTTGGATCCATTTCTTCCAAGAAAGCTTGGTAGGGACCCAACTCGAGTGGTTCTATCAATTGGAGAGTTCTCGCATCCGTACCTGGGGGGACTTGGCTACTGCTTTTTACAAACAGTATCAGTACAATGCTGATCTTGCACCAACTCGTGTGCAATTGTAGAACATGACCATGGGTTCTGACGAGAGCTTCAAAGGGTATGCTCAAAGGTGGAGAGATTTGGATGGTAGGGTGCAACCTCCTTTAACTGATAGGGAGCTGATTGACATCTTCATGGGAACTCTGACAGGGCCTTTCTTCAACCACTTAATTGGGAGCTCCTCAGTCGGGTTCACCGAGCTGATATTGACCGGCGAAAGGGTCGAAGCTGGCATCAAGAGTGGAAAGATCCAAGGAGCTACAACCTCCGATATTCAGATATTTCCCTACAACGGAAAGCAAGAGTCCAGTGCAGTGACTAGTCAAAAGGGTCGTCATGATCAACATGCAGGGGCAATCCTAATCTCTGATCCCGCAACTGTTCAACAAAAACGGGGCAAGAGACGTAGGGTGAGATATCAAGAAAGGCAGTACACTGACATCAACATGCCTCTGTCTCAAGCATTTCAACAATTGCTGAAGTTGAAGTTAATCACGCTAAAGGACTCTCCTCAAAATCCTGATACTTCCTCTTCTAGGTTTGACCCGAGTGTGAGATGCGCCTACCATTCTGACAGTCCTGGGCATGACACTGACAGCTGTTGGACTTTGAAGAACCAGATTCAGGACTTGATTGATATCGGGGAGATCATGTTTTGACCCTCCAAGTGTGATCACTGCTGATATGCCAAATCATTGAGATTGTTTTTGTTTCATTTGAATTTTCAAGATGTAATATCTTTGTCATTCGAACAATTATCTCTTAATGTCAAACTCTGTTTCATTAATGTATTGCATATGTTTGTCTTGAATTCATCCATTCGTTTTCGCTACTCTTATGCTTCCTTTATGATATTTAACTCTTGATAAAAAGCTGCAAACCTTTAGAGGGAGGATGACGAAACAATACCATGATCTCATACAATATGCTTTTGAACAGACCTTGCTGATGATGTACAAGCATTTCTTTCAATTCCCAAACACTAGAGTTATAAGGAAGATAATCCCTAGTCAACCCCTTCTAGCCAAAGAAGTAGGAGTTTCCTGTTCTAAACAATCAAAACCTTTGATATAAACCCGGGGCAGGGTAGTATCTCAGTTAATCCAAAAATAAATGCGTGTTGAAGTCGCAAACTCTCAGTTCGTAACACAACGAACAACGAATGACAAGAAAAGCATTCCTTTGGAATCAAAAGACAAGGGTGGTTCCCTATCACCTAGGCAGCCAATCTCTCAAAAAAGAAAAGCCCGCTGAGCTAAAACCTGTAAAGGAGGCTTAAGAAAGCTGGGGCATCCCGCTGACTGTAATCCCAAAAGCGGGAGCAGTCAGGCAAAAGTTAGGGATAACAAATCAAAATCAAAATAGAGAGGTCATTACAAACCCTCAACAACATGAAAAATGTTGCAAGAGAAAAGGAGACGATGACTGTCTCCCAATTTCAATTGGTGAACCATCACCCAAAAGATGTTCCAAACTCGAACAGAGTGCGACGCACAATTAACTGAGCTTAGGATTGGAGAACATCACGAAGAACGGGTGGGTACAAATATACTTTGAGCCTCTATCCTTTGTTTCTTAAACCGTGAACCAAGCCACGTTACAACCCTTCAAAAGTCCTAATTGAAGCATGGGTTAGTTCGAAAGCATACTGTTACCAAAGGTATCCTGACTCCTGTAAGGCTTTGCTCTAAGATCTTGTGTTGATTTGTCTTATAAAAAGTTTTCTGCTAAAAAACGCATCTTTCAAAACTTCGAGACAAACATAAACTTTGCATTGTTTGAATATCACTGTTTGCATTTGACTATTTGTTTGACAGCGAAGAAATTCATACAGCGAATGTTCAGAGGAACGAAAACTTTCTCAGTGAATAAAATCACTTCAAAAGGACGACACTTCCATTAACAAATCTCCTATCAACAAGGGGCATGACATGTCACCATCCAATTCACCCGGGGCAGTCCGGTCAAGGTTGCAACAGATCTTTCAAAGTTCAGTTAACCTGGGGCAGTCCAGTCAAGATTTCAACAAATCTCTCAGTTACGGATTAACCTGGGGCAAGTCTCCATCACCATCACTTGGGGCATTTGAATGTCAATCTCAAGGGTTACGAACAAACCAAGTCTCCTGGCAATATCACATGCATCTGATACTGGGGGCAATGATGAAACTTCTCTAGCAGACCAGCAACCATGGGTTTATTTCCCCAACATTTGTCAAGGATTTATTCTCCAAAACAAATTACATTTCAACAGCATTTCTTAACATATGCAGATTGATCAGCAGACAAGGTTCCTTCATCTTGAAGTAGTAATCATCCAGGTTCCTTCATCTTGAAGTAGTAATCATCCAGGTTCCTTCATCTTGAAGTAGTAATCATCCAGGTTCCTTCATCTTGAAGTAGTAATCATCCAGGTTCCTTCATCTTGAAGTAGTAATCATCCAGGTTCCTTCATCTTGAAGTAGTAATCATCCAAGTTCCTTCATCTTGAAGTAGTAATCATCAAGGTTCCTTCATCTTGAAGTAGTAATCATCCAGGTTCCTTCATCTTGAAGTAGTAATCATCAAGGTTCCTTCATCTTGAAGTAGTAATCATCCAGGTTCCTTCATCTTGAAGTAGTAATCATCCAGGTTCCTTCATCTTGAAGTAGTAATCATCCAGGTTCCTTCATCTTGAAGTAGTAATCATCTAGGTTCCTTCATTTTGGAGTAGTAATCATCAAATTTTCACATCACCTGCTGGAAATTACAACCACCAACAAGATAACAGACAACTAAAAATCTGTTTCTCTCAAGAATGAAGACTCTCATCCTCAAAACCTCAGAAGATTGGTATGCTCCCAGTTTCTGATTGTTAACAGCATGAAGATTTCTCATCACCTCAGAAGATTGGTACACTCCCAATTCCTGACATTCCCGATAGAATGAAGATTCTCATTCTCAAAGTGGCACATAACCTGAGTTCTCAAACAGAGTTTACCTTCAGGATCCTCAACAGAGCAAGAGCTTTCTCAAAGCTGATATCCCCATCCATAGAACCTTCCAGAAGCTAACTCCCCTCAGAGTCAAGATTCAAAATCCCCAGCGGAGCTAAAACTTCCAACTATCAATCCCCAAGCAGAGTGAAGACTCTCATTCTCAGCATCTCACAGAATATTCGAATATTCTCCAGTGAAGATCTCCTCAAGACAGGAATTCCCCAGTAGTTTGGCATACAACCCAAGCTTCTAATTCCCCAACAATGGTCCTAGGACTTCTTGTATGCAGCAATCAAAAGATTCTTGCCCTCCCCAGCATCAGTCAAGGAATTGCTTTCCCCGGCAGCAGTCAAGATTCTTTTATCTTCAGCCATCCAGGATTCATATATCCTCAGCAAGACAGCTCATCAGCTTACATGTGCATTCATCACATTCATCACATTCATGTCATAAACATTGATGTCACATACATTGCATCACGCATCATGACATTGCATAACAACTAACTCTTTACCTTTTCAGGAAAGAGCAGTCAACAGACAAAGACCATCATCTTCCGAGATTCTTTCTAGAAATAGTTCAGATGTGACCCAGACACGACGACATTCTGATACTTATTCCAGATTCATCCAGAATTAGTTCAGATGTGACCCAAATACGGCGACATTCTGATACTTATTCCAGATTCATCCAGACGCAGTTTCACACGGACTCGTCATCAGGAAACCCTACACCAGTTCCTTCTCCACTTCAAGACTTCTGAAAACGGTTTACGGATTCTTCCCAACTCCGGATGTTAATCTATCACTTGATCAGATGCAACTTTTGAAAATAGTTTAAGGACGCTTCCCCAACAACGGATGCTGCTCTATTGCTTATTCAACTCCAACTTCTGAAAACAGTTTACGGATTCTCCAAACATGGATGTCAATCTATCGCTTGTTCAGACCCCCAGTTCAGAGACGTTGCAAAACATGGTTACCTTTCTGATACTCGTCCACTCACCAAGGACAGACAGTTCAACATTTCCAGATGGCATCTCTAAGCCCATCCCCCGACAAGATTCAGTCACATCCCTAGATGGCATCGTTAAGCCCATCACCAAATGGCATCTGTAAGCCCATTCCCTCTACAACCACATCACTGAGTGCAAATTTTTGGGCACTCTAGTGTCCAATCTCCTTTTACCTTCAAGTCGCGAACGGAAAACTTGCCAATCTAACTCTTCAGGTCCAAGAAGATTGAACAGGGGCAACTGTTGTACCCCAAAATTTGCCTTCCTCTTTCTCCATAAGAAATCGCAGTTTCGGGCTTTTCTTGATTTTTCAAACTGGCTCAAGAATCGGTCAAACAGACTTTTCTCGTTATTCAGATGAAATTTAGGGTTTTTATTGATGTTTAGGCAGTTCAAACAGATTGTTTAGGGTTTGGTTGAATTGGCTCAAAGTTTGATCAGGCTGGCGTTTCTCCAGTGTTAAGTCAAAAATCAGGGTTTTATGCGCATATTTCTCAAGAAGAGTTAGTTCTATCAATGCTTTTCAGAATACTCTGAAATAAGAACTGAGGCTGCTGGTTGTTAATTTGCAGTTTGTTTGGATTTAATCAGTGAAAGGAGGCATGTGGACGTTTTATTTGATTAACTGTCGTCTGGTTTGATTAATTGTGCATTGCTTTGGATAATTGGAGCGCCGGGTTTGTTATAAGACCACAATGTTTATCAATTGATTATTTATTTTAAGTTAAGATAATTGGAATTTATTTCCATTTTATTTTAATTTAAGAATTATAAACAATTAGATAAATATCTGAAGAAGAATTAAAAATGAATAGACTTTTTATTTATCTTTAAATTACTTGTATAATTGTTATTGTTTACAAAATATTTACAATAATAATATTACAATAATTTAAATTGAAATAAAAAAAAACTATGTTCTAAGATTATAAGTCTTCATCTTCTATCCAATGCTCCCTTGTTGCTCATTTATTTTTCATCTGCAAAACAAGAAACAAAAGAAAAGTCAAAGCAGAAAAAAATAGTTAAAGATAAATAGTTAAAAAGGTTCATCATTAAAAACAAATGGCCGGGATCAGTTCGCCCTCTCTGCAAATCATGGGATTTCTCCCGGTTCATAAAGAAGGATGAAAATTGCTTGCAAAAGTATTGAAATGCACAAAAGTTGTAGAATTGCACAAATTCAAAGTTTGTCAAAGAGCTGTATAATTTCAAAAGTCTCAAACAGCATGTGCAAGAACAAAATCCAAAGGAAAGCTGAACTAGAACTACAAAGTCCAAACTGAGTTCACATTCAAACTATCCAAAAAGCTGTAAAAAAAAAAGAGAGATGGAAAGATAACAAGAGGCATAAAATCTGGAAGAAGTACAAAGTATGCAGAGCTAAGCTACATATGCAAGCAACCTTTTCAATTCATCATTTCCCGAGCCAGTTTGTTTTTTCAGAAATACCGTTCTAAGAAATATAATAATGCTTAAAGTCAAGAGAGAGAAGAGAGAGAGTAAAAGAAAGCAGGCTTACAGCAGGTTTAGGCATAAGGACAAAAAAATATACAAAACAAAAACTGTAATAACACAGTAAAAAGAAGAAGGCAAAGATATAAACAGCATATCAGAATGCACAGCAAAAGGGGGCAGAACATATGTAGCAGGATATCACAAAGAGGGAAAACCTCAAGCTTTGCAAACCTGGCCACAAATTTGACTAAGAAAGTATAGCAACAGAAGCAAAAGGCCAAGACCCTGCAGGATAAAAGACAGAAGCCTCCGCCTGCATAACATATACATCACAAGCCACATAAACAAAAAACAAGAAATAGCCAAGTCCATCAAACCTTAAGCATACAAACTCAACGCACACAAAACCTAACCCAACCTGTCAAACTGATATACCAAAATAAACTCACATAATATCCAAACCATCCTCAACCTGCATAAACCAAAAGTATCAAACAGCAAAGGCCATGCCAAGCTGTGTCAAGCTTTAAACCTTACCTAGTCAAGTCTCAAAACCAGCTCAAGCCTATAACCTGTTCTCAAACAATACCAACTGTCAAAACAAAAACCTGTCAAGCTTCCAACCAAAGCCATTAACCAGTTTCCAAACCCAACAAACCCTCAGGAAACCTTCATCATCGGGTGTAATAAATACCAAATATATCAAGCATTTCGTAGCAGACATCTCATCATCAATACAGCAAACCAAAGCATCAAGCTACTCAGAGGCAAAAGAAACAAATAAAAGATAAAGAAGTTCGTTTTTAACATAAGCATACAGAGGCCAACAAGAGAAGAAGAAGAGAAGCGCGTAAAGGCAACCAGAAGAGAAAAGAGGGGATAAAAACTAAGGCTCTCAAACATCATCACTGAACCAACAATTTTAAGAGGCAAAGCAAAGATACCAGTTTCCAGCAAGCTAGCTCAAACGCTCAGCATCACCACCTCCTCGCCGCCTTGGCCGCCTGAGCACCTCCATCTTCATTCCTCCTCCTCCTCCGTCAAGGTAGTATAATCTCTTTTCTTTCCTTTCCACGACCTCAATAACAAACAATAATAACATAACGTCAGAACGCGAAATCATAACATGCAAAACATAAAAACCTAACGAGATTGAGACGAAAATTGCTACCTTGTTTAACTGTTGCCTGAGCAATCCGTGGGGAGAAGAGGATATGGACGATGGCGCTGGTGGCTAGGCAAGGAGGGACATGGTTCTGGACGCTTTGGCTCGAGAGAAGAAGAGGAACGAACGAAATGAAGAGGACTACGATGCTGTAACTTGCCAAACCCTAGAATCCCCAAATTAATAAATTTTGACAAACCCTAAAAACAATTGTGAGAAGCATCTTGGGCCTTGCCTTCCAATAACGCCTAAGCCCACTTCATTTTGCACGCCTCACCTCCCATTTTCTTTTTTTTACTTGTTTCCTCTTAGCTTGGGCCAAACCTTTTCAGGCCCATTCTGCATATTCTTTCTATTCTTTCCTTTTTTTAAACACTCCTAAACTAATATTTCTTTACTTCTTATTTTATTTTTAGTTTAAACTAATATAATACCCTTTTTTTGTTTTTGATAAATAAAATAACACTTTTTTTTTAAAATAATATTAATTGTTATATTTTAGAAAATATACAAACATTAACCTTTTTTCTTAAAGTTTGAAATATATTTCTTTTCTTTTTGTACATAAAAATATTCATTAAAATACATTATCTTTAATACCTAAAAGAATAGAACTTAAAACATACTATTTTCTTTTAATTAAATTTTCTTATTTGTACATTAATACTAAAATACTAATATATAAGAAATAGAACTTAAAACTTTCATTTCTTTTCTTGAAATATTATGCTTTGTACATACTTAACCAAAATACAAAACAAGAACATATGCTTAATGATACATCAACATTTCTCAACTTGTAAATAACTACATACACGTACACATTTACAATACGCATTTTATCTTTTGATACATTATACATTTTCTATTCTTATACATTGCTATACATGATACATATTATATTTGATCGCAATTCGATCTGGTTGTAATTATTTAAGTCTCATCCCCATTTGCAAATTTGTATCCCCACTCCCGGATACTATTTATAATAGTTTAGGACTTTAAATTCCTGCAATTTATCGCTTTTGAATTATACCATGGTTAGACCTAAGGTTTGTATGTATATAAAACTGAACGCTAGATAACCTAATACAAGACAAATACATGAAATCAATACACAATTCACACTTGCACCCCTAGGGTAATCCCACATGTTGCCTTCCAAAATGGGCCATGCTTGTACGTCGAGTCTCTTTGGCAAAACAATTCAAATGATCATAAGTCCCTCGATGACGCTTTCGAAAGTTGCCTATCAAAATGATCATAGTCCCTTCAAGCAAAATTGCCAAAGACACTTGGCACCATTGCATTCATGGTCCATACGATGACCCGCGCCTGTCCCGTCAAAACATCCTAAACGCAAGATTGCCCACCAAATACAATGGTGGAACAAAATTGTTAAGAAGGGTTAAAACATGAGAAAAACCTTTGAGTAAATTTAGGGGTAGACAAAACTCTTAGTTACTTGACAAACTTGCAAAAACACTTGTCTACTTTACAAACCACCCTCCACAACACTTTCAAAACAAAACTTTCAAAAAACATTTGAAACATCTTTTTCGAAAAGATACACACCCTTGTATATACTCAAACACGAGTCATTACAACGGTTGCCGAAACAAAGGCGTCTATTTCAAAATATTTTCAAAACACACACACACACACCATTTTCAAGCAATCAAAAATCAAGGCAAGCGATCTAAAACCAAGTAACTAAGAGCCCATGGATAACCATGGATGAAAAGGGTGCTAATACCTTCCCTTTTCATAATCTACCCCCCGAACCCACGAGACATCTCAAAAGGTTTTTCCTGTGCTTTTTATCCTTTCCTTTAGGATAAAATAAAAAGTCGGTGGCGACTCTTGCTAAACCGAACAAGTGCGAATACAAATGCAAAACCTCAAGTCAGTTCTCCCACCGTATCAAAGTAACTATCGAGACTACAAATGTCTTTTTTAGACTTTGCCTCATTTCTTAAAGTCATTAGCAACTGTCTTTCTGTTTCTCATGCAAGTATTTATAAACAGTAATCATATTCAAATGCATATGTCAAAATAATCACTGGACGTTTTTGCGATACAAAACAGAAAAAAAGAAAACAAAATAGCTTTATACTTTCAAAGAAATGATTTGCATTGATTTTAAAGTTTGCCAATAACATACATTTTTGTACAAAGAGACTGACGTTCTAGTAGGAGAACACCGTCGTGAAAATGAAATCTATAAACAATAGTGTACAAAGAGAAAACGGCTATGTGTAATAATCCCATTGAGTTTCAATTTTGCTATTGCCCTTACGTCCTTGAGCGTCTCATCACTTTACTACTTGTCCGAAGCTGACTGGATTGTTTGGTACTATTTGAGCTTGATAATTGATATTGATGTCTGGTCACAAGGTGATCTAATGGGACATAGTTATATGCTTTAAATCCCTAACTTTTTCCTGGACCGCCCTTTCGGGTTTTCATTCCATCGGGATACCCTTTTTTTCCCAAACTGTCTTTTCAGGTTTTCGACTTGCCAGGTGTACATATTTTTTTTATTTATCCCTAATTTTTGCCCGAAACCTTTTGGTTCGCCGGGATGCCCTTATTTTTTCCTGGGCCAGTCAACCTAGCGGGTCTTTATTCATGCTGTGATACGGCGGCAAAACCGGAACTATTTTGGAAAAAAATGCTGGTTTGTGTTTTGCGTTTGTGTTTGCAAAATGTCGCGGTAAGCAAGAGTCGCCACCGACTTTTATTTTATCCAACAAGGAAAGGAAAAAAGCACAGAAAAATTCCTTTTTCGAGATTTTCTGAGTACGGGGGTATATTATAGAAAGGGAAGGTATTAGCACCCTTTTTATCCATAGTTTTCTACGGGCTCTTAGGTACTTGCTCATCATTTTAAAATTGCTTTTGTGTTTGTGTGATTTGAAAAGTTTTTGTTTTGACTTCAATTTAACCCTTGCTTCTGTCTTCAAGAGTGTAACGAAGTATTTTTGAAAACTTTGTTTGAAGGAGTGTAAGTGTGAAAAGTTTATCTGTTTTGAGCAAGTACCTACTCGCATCTACCTACTCGAAAAAAGAATTGTTCTATGTTCGTTTCCTTTAGACAACGCTATTCTACTATTAGTGAGTAGGTAGCACCGTCGTTGGAGTTTGAGGGTCAATTCGAAAGGAACGTATGATCACTAAAGCAATGTTAGGATGTCTTAGTAATAACCCTAATATCTTAAGATCAATATTCGAGGCAACAATTCCGAGGCAACCTTTCCGAGGCAACTTTGATCTTTTAGACAAGAGAGCGACCACTAAAATATCCTATACTCAATAACCGTTTACCGAAGGCAACCGAAGTTGGAGTATACCCTAGGAGTGCGCGTGTGCGAGTGATTCAATTTCAAATTTATTATCTTTACACATTTAGGGTTTTCTAACTGTTTTAAAGTTAATCATACATTCTTGTCATGCATCCCTATTATTCATACATCTAACAGTTGATAGTTTACAGAATTTAAAGTGCGGAAAGTAAAGCTAAGCTATTACAAGGCTTCGGGTATTAATTACATAGCCAAAAATAACCCGTACAAACAAAATGATAAAATGAAAAGGAGAAAAGTCCTAATTAATCTATTACAACTTGTGAGTAATTACATTAATATGGTAAAAATAATAAAGCGCGGCGAATCGAGAACGAGAGAGAAATAGGGTTTTGACCCCGTCTAACCTAATCGAAAGAAACAATTATTTTTGTTGTTTTTAATTATTTAAGAAAAAGAATAAGGTTTTTAAATTAAACACAAAATTAATTAGTAATTAAATTAATTAAAGAAAATAATTTACATGGCCTATTTTTTGTATTTTTGTTATTTTTTAAGAAAAAGAGAAATAGAATTTAAAAATAAACAAACCCTAATTTCTAACTTGTTTTAATTTATTTTACAAAAGAAATTAAAGTTATCTAAAATTAAATAACCTAATTCAATTAATTTTTGTATAAAAAATAAATATCCTAAATCTAATTGGATGAAAATATTATTTTTGTGATTTTTTGATAAAAAAGAAATAATTTTTATGTTAGTAAAATAAATAAATTAATTAAATAAGGGAAATATAAAAAGAAAAGAAAATAGAAAGTGGGCCTGAAATAGCAATTTGGTAGGTGTAGATAGCAAGCTTTGGGCCCAAACAAATCTGACCCATGTTGACTTTCACGTTCCAATGCTATGCATTGACTGAGCTTTTGGTGGACCTTCATCTGATGGCCCTTTGATCTGGCCATCTGGAGATCCAAAGGTTGAATCTTAAGGGCATGGTGATCCTTTGGCTTTGTGTGCACAGCTGAACACTTAAAGAAAAATAATATGAAGTAATGGGGGGATCTAGGATTCGAACCCAGGTCCTGAAGCCTTCTCCAATATCATCAATGTCAGCTGAGCTACGTGCACGCTTTGTACATAAAAGAACAAACAAATAATATATAAAAAAAACAACTTTTCTAAATCTTGCGCGCGAAATTTTAAACAGAGCAATCATGGGCTGCCACGCTAGTCATCTTCCTCCTTGCTCCGTTGGTAAAAGTTAAATACTTTTACCTACGGACATATGTCCGTAGCTACAACCCTGGCCCATTTCAAAATCTTCCATGGGCATGATAAATGACATCTAATGCCATGAATCGAACCGCCTTAACATTATGAGCATTATGATGCCCTTCATGGGGGCCAATTTTTCCTGCACACAAAAACCCTAAAACGAGACCAACCAAGAACCCTAATAATGGCAAATCTTCATAGAGTAAAAAAATGCAATTGAATGTTATGAACAGCTTGCAAATGCTTCAAGGAATAAGAATATGTAAATATTTCATGTTGTAAATGCCAAAATCGTGCAATTCGATTTCAAGAAGAAGCCATGGTCGTGGCTGACTTACAGCGAGTTCTAGCGCCTGAAAGTGCTTGTTCTTGATTGGTATAGCTTGCTTGTGATCCCAGGAGGCGAATGGGATGGCTAGAGGGTCTTGAAAATGCCTGGAAGTGCAAAATCGAATCACCATTTTTCTTTGATTTTTTCAAGTTTGGTTCTAACTTCTCACACCTCCAAAGCCTTCCAATTTTTGTATGCAAATGTTCCCTATATACTTAGGATTGGATTAGGGCTGCAAACATGATCTCAATCTTTGCCAATTATTGATTTTGATCTTGATTTGATTCACTTGAAAATCATTCCAAAAATAGGTCAAAACCAATCTTTTTGTGCCCACTTTTGCTTTGCACGAATTCAATCTTTTGCTAGCTGGATATAGGACCTGAAACATGCATAATATCTTGAGGTTTCAATGTTTTGGATTTTTTCATGATTTGTTTTGATTTAAATTGATTTAATGGAAATAAAAATCAAAATAAATAATAAAAATAAGATAAAGACAAGTGGGAAGAGCTAGGGCTTATGGACCATGCTACCAACTCAAAACAAGTGCAAAAGATTGGGCCCATTTAGCAAAAATTGCATTTTTAGGCAAAGTTGACTTTTGACAATTTTGCAAAAAGGGTCAACTTCACCAATGCACAAATTCCTCAATTTTGACTCTTTGAAGGTTTTCTTGGACTTTTTAGAAAGCTTGAGATGTCCTATAATCAACCCTTTTGGTCTCATCTCAATTCTGTATTCCATGTTCATGTATGAAGCTTTGACAAAAAAGGTGTTTTTGTTGACTTTTCAGAATGACTTATAATGTCCAAGTTCATAACTTCTTGTGAGTGCATATTTTGAACTTGGGAGCTGAAGATGGATTGTAGGGAATTGAATCCTCTTCAAAATGAGATTTGGATGGGTCCTTTCTCATAAATATGAGAAAGTTATGCTTGGTCAAAGTTGAGTTGACTTTTCCTACAAAACCCTAATTTAGCAGCTTTTGAGTTTTGATGAATTGTGAGCAATCCTTGATGAATCATGATCAAACCTTGATGAAATGATGAATAATACTTCACAATGAGGATGTTGGCCAAAAATCTTGATGTTTGACTGTATGTGGGCCACAGTTGACTTTTGCCCTAGCATAGTCGATTTTCAGGCTTTTGAGCAATTGACTGAGCAAAATTTCTCTGCAAGGCTTGAAACTTGACATGGATGATCTTGAGAAAATATTAGGACAATGATGAGAATTTGGGATCCCTTGGACTCAAGTATATTGATGCAACATGAAACCCTAATTTGAGGTAGACTGCCTTAGGAGGGAGCTTGTTTGGTCAACCCTTGGACTTCCTTGAGCAATTTGAGGACCTCACTTGAAATGTATTGAGAAATATGGGAGGGCAAATTTTGGGGTACAACAGCTGCCCCTGTTCAATCTTCTTAAACCTGAGGATGTAGATTGGCTTGCTTGCCTTTCGTGATCCGAAGGTTGAAGATGATTGAACACTAGAGTGCCCAGAAATTTGCACTCGCATGAAGTGGTATTCGTCTTGTGATGTCGGGAATGGGCTTATAGATGCCATTTGGAGATTGATGACGGGAGATGGGCTTAAAGATGCCATCCGAAGGAGTGTCGATCGCATAAGAGATTCCTTAGCGAGAGCTTGTATATCTGTTGTTGAGGAAGATTCCGCTGGGGAATACCGGTCTCTGTCTTGAGAAAAGTTTGAATTTTAGGAGCTTCAGTCGTCCGTTATTCTACTGGGGAACAGTCTCTTGGTCAAAGAGGTGAAAATGAACTATTATCCGGTCGTGATCTAGGCTTCATAGTGATAAGATCGACTGCTATCTGGTCGTAATCCAGGCTTGACAGTGACTTACTGGGGAGATGAGATTAAACTTGCTATCCGGTCGTGATCCAGGTTTTGCAATTTCTCAATTCTTATCTGGTCGTAATCCAGGTTTCAGAAGGAATTCAATTGTTATCCGGTCGCATCTGGGCTTTCAACTTGAATTTAGGGCACACTAATATCCGGTCGACTCCGGGCTTCTTAGTAGTTATCCAGGTAAAATTGCTATTTGGTCGAAATCCAAGCTTCCCAATGTCTTGTACCGCTATCTGGTCGTAATCCAGGCTTCACGATGTTTCATACCATTATCTGGTCGAATCCAGTCTTCATGGTGTCTTGTATTGTTATCTGGTTGAATCCAGTCTTCACAATACATCACTTTGTATCTGGTCGAAATCCAGGATTCAGAAGAAATCAAGTGGTTATCCAGTCGCATCCGGGCTTCCATTTGATTTTAAGGCCTACTAATATCCGGTCGACTCCGGGCTTCATAGTAATTAGCCGGGTAAACTGTTATTTGGTCAAAATCCAAGCTTCACAATGTCCTTTACTGTTATCTGGTCGTATTCCCAGGCTTCAGTGCTCTTTACTGCTATCTGGTCGTAATCCAGGCTTCACGATGTCTCAAACCGCTATCTGGTCGTAATCCAGGCTTCACAATGTCTTATGCCATTATCCGGTCGAATCCAGGCTTCATGGTGTTCGGGGAAATCAAGATATTATCCGGTCGAATCCGAGCTTCATAACTTGTATTAAAGATATACCACTATCTGGTCGTAATCCATGCTTCATAGTATTCTTGGCTGATATCTGGTCGTAATCCAGGCTTCACAGAAACTTGCATTGCTATCTGGTCGTAATCCAGGCTTCACAATAACTTACTAAGCTGCTATCCGGTCGAATCTGGGCTTCACAGCTTGTGTTTATGATATACCACTATCTGGTCGAATCCAGGCTTCCTGGCATCTCGTACTGCTATCTGGTCGTAATCCAGGCTTCACAGTAACTTGCTGGGGATTAAACTACTATCTGGTTGAATCCGGGCTTCATAGCTTGAACCTGAGATAAACAACTATTTGGTCGTAATCCAGGCTTTGCGGTATTCTGATATTGTGATCTGGTCGTTCTCCGGGCTTCACAATATAATGGAGAGATCGAGATACTATCCGGTCGTGCCCGGGCTTCATAGCTTGAACTTTGTGAGAATTTGATTGTATCTTTTCCTGAAAAGTAAAAGGGTTAGTCGAATGTAATGTCATGATGCATGACATGTATCGAGCAATGATGTTCTAAAAATAAATGAGATCGTGATGTATGGTGTGTATGCATATGTTATGATGTATGGAAATGTGATGTTTTCTAGTTGGGGAAAATAAATCCCGAATTGCTGCTGGAGAATATGAAGAGTTTTGCTCGCTGGGGATAACGCCTGAAGATGATTGGGGGAATAATCCTGCCGGAGAATAAATCTGTTGGAGAATACATTGGTGAGAGAATGACTCTGTGGGGAAGAGATACTCTGTCAGGAGATCCGTTGATTTGGAGCAATAACCTCGGTTGTGGATGAATTACCGTTGCTGGTGATGATAACTCTGTCAGGGATAAAGTTTCTGTTTGTGGAAGAAATAAACTCCACTGGGGATGGTCTTCCATTGTTGGTGAAAGATGAACTCTGCTTGGGGAGAATCTTACCGACTCACTCGCGATTGTGAACCTCAGCTGGGGAGAGTTGATAATACTATATTCTGGTACTTCCTACTCTGCGGGGAGTGTATGCATTTTTAGCCTTTTTCTCGAATTGGGTCTATCCCTGTACCTGGTGGACAAAGCAACTGTAAGGCTAAGACATTTCTTGTTTGCCCTTGTTTCTGGAATTACGAGTAATCGTCTTTTGTTTCGCATGTAAATATTTATGAGCAACAATTATTTTCAAATGCATATATCAAAATGAATCATTGGACGTTCTTGCAAAACAAAACAAAAAAGAAGAAAAAACAATTTTGAAATTTGTTGTAAAATGAATTGTATTGATTTTGCAGTTGGCTTGTAAATAGGCGTTTTTGTACAAGAGGCTGACGTCCTAGTAAGAGAACGCCGCCGAAAGATGAATTATACAATTTGTGAAAAAACAAAGAAAAACAGCTATGTGAACAATCCCACTAGGTTCTAACTCTGCTATTGCCTTTATATCGTCGAGCGTCTCATCACTTTGCTATTTGGTTGAAGGTAGATCAGATTGATTGGTGTCGTCCGAGCTTGATAGTCGATACTGAAGTCTGGTTGCAAGATGATCCAATGAGACATAGTGTTACGCTTTGATCCCTAAATTTTTCCTGGACCGCTCTTTCGGGTTTTCAGTCCACCGGGATACCCTTTTTTCCCAAGCCGCCTTTTTAGGTTTTCGACTTGCCGAGTGTATAATTTTTATCATTTTCATCCCTTATTTTTTCCCGAACCCTTTTGGTTCGCCGGGAAGCCCTTATTTTTGCCTAGGCCATTCAACCTAGCGGGTCTTTGATTATGCGTAGTAGCTTTTCACTATGTCTGCATTGACGGCGTGAAGAAGGTCGGCACCATCCATGGTGGTTAGAATCATAGCTCCTCTTGAGAAAATGTTCTTAACCACAAATGGCCCTTCGTAAGTAGGGGTCCATTTGCCCCTGGGATCATCTTGTGGAAGTATGATGCGCTTGATTACTAGATCCCCGACTTGATATTCCTGTCGTCTAACTTTATTTTTAAATGCCTTAATCATTCGCTTTTGATACGTATGACCATGACAAATAGAAGTAAGTCTCTTTTCATCGATTAAATTCAGCTGATCAAGCCGGGTTTGGATCCAGTCGTCCTCGTTCAAACCTGCATCCTTCATAATTCGGAGAGAGGGTATCTGAACATCAATGGGCAAGACTGCCTCCATTCCATATACCAAAGAGTAGGGTGTTGCCCCTGTTGACGTTCGTGCTAAGGTACGGTACCCATGAAGGGAGAATGGTAACATCTCGTAACAGTCTTTATATGTCACCATCATCTTCTGCACAATCTTCTTGATATTCTTATTAGCCGCTTTAACAGCCCAATTCATCTTCGGCCGGTAAGGAGAAGAGTTGTGATGCTGTATCTTGAACTGCTTGCAGAGCTCGGTGATTGTTGTATTGCTAAGATTTGTACCATTGTCTGTAATGATCCTCTCTGGTACACCGTATCGATAGATCAGATTATGTCAGATGAATTGCGCCACAACATTCTTGGTTACTGTAGCAAAGGAAGCTGCTTCGACCCACTTTGTAAAATAATCAATAGCTACCAGGATGAAATGATGTCCGTTGGACGCAGTAGGTCTGATCTCGCTAATCATATCGATGCCTCACATTGCAAAAGGCCAAGGAGCTGTCAAGACATTCAGAGGAACGGGAGGTACATGCACCTTATCAACATAGACTTGGCATTTATGACAGGTCCGAGAATGCTGATAACAATCGGCTTCCATAGTAGACCAATAATATCCTGCCTGTAGGATTTTCTTTGCCATGGTATGTCCATTGGAATGAGTTCCGAAGGTACCTTCATGTAACTCTGCCATAATCTTTTCTGCCTCGTTCTTATCCACACATCGCAGTAAGGTCGAATCATGATTACGCTTGTAAAGGATACCATTACTGATGAAGAACTTCGCAGCGAATCTCCTCAGAAACTTCTTATCATTTACATATGCACCCTCGAGGTACTCCTAAGCCTCAAGATACCTCTTTACCTCATGAAACCAGGGTTTATCTGCTACCTCTTCAGTCCTGATGTCACAGCAATGTGCGGGTTCGTCCAACCTCTCAACGGTAATCTGGGGAGCTTCATTATCCCACCTAACCTTGAACATAGAAGACATGGTAGCTAGCGCGTCCGCTAACTGGTTCTCCTCTCTTGGGAAATGTTCAAAGGTTACTTCCTCGAAGTGTGGGAGCAGCGTCAGTATATACTCCTTGTAAGGAATAAGATTTGGGTGTTTCGTATCCCACTCGCCTTTGATCTGACTGATCACGAGAGCGAAATCTCCGAATACACTCAAGAACTTAATCCTTAGGTCAATAGTAGCTCGAAGACCCAGGATGCACGCTTCATACTCCGCCATGTTGTTGGTGCAGTTAAAATATAATCAGGAGGTGAATGGAGTATGATAGCTTTCAGGAGATTAGATCACGGCACCAATGCCATTACCCAACGCGTTTGAGGCTCCATCAAAATACATAGACCATCGGGATCCCTCCTCGAGTCCTTCATCTGGTCCAGGTTTTTCACAGTCGGTCACCAACATGATGTTCTCATCTGGAAACTCAAAATTCATAGACTGGTAATCATCCACGGCCTGATGTGCCAAATGATCTGCCAACACACTCCCCTTGATTGCATTTTGGGTTGTGTATTAGATTTCATACTCAGTTAAGATCATCTTCCATTTTGTTATTCTTCCGGACAAGGCAGGCTTCTCGAAGATATACTTGATTGGATCCATCTTTGATATCAATAAGGTGGTGTGAGTCAGCATATACTGTCTCAGTCGGCGAGCAGCCCATGCCAAAGTGCAGCAAGTTTTCTCAAGCAGTGAGTATCGGGTCTCACAGTCGGTAAACTTTTTACTAAGGTAGTAAATAGCATGCTCTTTTCGGCCAGACTCGTCATGCTGCCCCAGCACGTACCCCATTGAATTATCCAATACGGTCAAGTATAAGATCAAAGGTCTTCCTTCAATTGGAGGCATCAGAATAGGTGGCTCTTGCAGATATTCTTTGATTCTTTCAAAAGCGGCCTGACATTCATCATTCCATTTTACCACTTGATCTTTCTTCAGCAGCTTGAAGATCGGCTCACAAGTAGCAGTCATGTGTGAAATGAACCGGGCAATGTAATTCAGACGTCCCAGAAAGCCTCTGACTTCCTTTTCTATTCGGGGAGCTGGCATCTCTTGTATAGCCTTCACCTTCGCAGGATCCACTTGAATACCTTTATCACTAACGACGAAACCCAGCAGCTTACCAGACCTTACCCCGAAGGTGCACTTGTTCGGGTTTAACCTCAACTTATACGTCTTCAACCTGTCAAATAGCTTATGAAGATGGTCAAGATGTTCTTCTTCAGTCTGGGACCTTGCAATCATGTCATCAACGTAAACCTCAATATCATGGTGAATCATGTCGTGGAACAAAGCGACCATGGCGCGCTGATACGTTGCCCCAACATTCTTCAACCCTAAAGGCATTACTTTGTAACAGAAGGTGCCCCACTGCGTAATGAAGGTTGTCTTCTCCATGTCTTCAGGAGCCATCTTAATTTGATTGTAACCAGAAAAACCATCCATAAAGGAGAAAACCTTATGCTGCACGGTGTTGTCAACCAGGACATCGATATGAGGTAGAGGGAAATCATCCTTGGGACTCGCCCTGTTCAGATCCCTATAGCCCACACACATTCGTACCTTACCATCTTTCTTCGGCACCGGAACCATGTTGGCAACCCATTATGGGTAGGAAGTAACAACTAGAAAACCGGCATCAAACTATTTCATGACCTCAGCTTTGATTTTCTCAGACATCTCGGGGCGCATACGGTGAACCTTCTGTTTTACTGGAGGGCAGTCTTCTTTAGTTGGCAGACGATGAACCACGATATCAGTGTCTAAACCCGGCATATCTTTATAAGACCAAGCGAATATCTCAACATAGTCATATAGCATCTGTATCAACCGTTGCTCGACACTAGGTTCCATATTCGCACCTATCTTGACCTCTTTCTTGTCTTCCTCTGTACCCAAATTCACTGATTCCACGGCTCTTCATGCGGCTGTATGGCCCTCTCTTCCTGAAGTAAAAGTCTAGCAAGTTCCCCGGGCACTTCACAATCATCCTCACCTTCGTCCTCAGCTTGGTTGATTGGAATTTTGAAGTCATAACTGGAAGTAGCAGAGTCGTTATCAATGGGATCCAGAGTGGATGTGGACCTGTATTATGATATGTGAGTGTGTGTAAGACAAATAACTATTTTATAAAGTACAAGATAGAAAAAGAAAAATAAGGAGCGCAAAATTTGTAATGCAAGAAAATGTCCAATGCTTTATTGATGATATATGAAAATGTCAAATAATAAGCCCTCACAAATAGAGCCAAGGTTCCTCGGGCAAGGCACCGGGCCATAAAGTTTCAAATTGTCTGTTACAAATCTCAAAACAAAAGTCTATTACTGTGTAATAAAAGAAACAGGCACGAAGTCCTTCATCGTCTAATTGTTCAAGCCACCGTTGGTAGTCAGGTAAAACCAGCTATCGATATCCGACTCTTCTTCATCATCTTCGATTGCATTCACTCCCTGATGATGTTTGGGCATGGGAGCAGTTATGACGTTGGGTTTCTCTGGAGCGTCAAATTCAATCCTTTAGCTTCAATCAAATCCTGCACCTTATTCTTTAAAGCCCAGCAGTTGTTCGTATCATGATCTGGGCTATCAAAGTGATAGGCACAATAGGCGTTCGAATTATACAGCGGAGATGTGGTGTTGGGATTCTTCGGGGCTTCCCTCAGAGTTACCAGGTTGGTCTTCAACAATTGGGGTAGAATTTGAGACAAGGTCATATTAAGCCGAGTGTACTGTCTCTGCGGCCTCTCCATTCTTTGTTGATTGTTGCATTATGGGGCAACTTTAGGTCTTGATATTACCACCTCATTCACTGCTTGGCGGCGTTCATGTCGGTTTTGGCTCCTCGAGCTGTAAACTGCACTAGCTTATTCCTGAAAGGCTTCTTTTATGTACTTGATGAAGCACCTTTCTGTATCTTGCCACTTCTGATACCAACTTCTACTCTCTCCCCAATCATAATAAATTCAGTAAACCCGGATGATGAACTGCCGATTAGATAATTAAAGAACGGACCCGACAAGGTCCCCAGAAACATATCAACCAACTCCCTATCAGACAGAGGGGGTTGAACTCTTCCAGCCATATCTCTCCATTTCTGAGCATAGTCCTTAAAACCTTCGCTTGCACCCATGGACATACCCAGAATCTGAGTATGAGTGGGAGTAAGGTCGGCATTATACTGGTACTGCTTGTAGAAAGCAACAGCAAGTTCCTCCCAGTTGTGGACATTAGCCCCTTCCAATTGATAAAACCATTCAATCTGAGTCCCTGACAGACTATCTTGAAAGAAATTGACCAATAGATTCCTATCAGCAGTGTAGGGTTGAATTTTTCTGACGTATGAGTGGAGATGGAGCTTAGGACAAGATACTCCATCGTACTTAGCAAAAATCGGAGCTTTAAATTTGTGAGGGATCACCTCCCCTGATGTTAGTCCCAAATCTCCGAAGTCCAACCCAGGAACCTTCTGAATCTCCATAGCATTCAGACGGTCTTCAAGTTGTTTGTACCTATCCTCAGCAGGAGGGTACTTTTCATCATCAAAATCAGTGTCATTATCAGAGACCACGTGGCTAGAACCATTTCTTTCCTCTTGATTCTCTCCTCCTCCAGATGAATAAGACAGATTAGCTTCCTGTCGCAACCTATCCCCAAACCTGTGACCCATGTTCAGAAGAACCACTTTCTTCTTCTTCTTCTTCTTCTTCTTCTTCTTCTTCTTGTCTTTCAAGATGAGAGTCTTCAAATCCTGTTGTCCTTTGGCCAAGTTCAAGAACATCTCTTGAAATTGAGCATTCTGTGCTTGAAGAGCTTTGATGGCTTGATCGATAGGTATTTTAGAAGACATTATGTGCTGAAATAAATAGCGAAGAAGATAAGAAACCTGTAACGGTACCTGTAATGAGGTGCATGGTAATGGAATGCGTATGGAATGATTTCAAAGACTTTGGGAGATTTAAATTTGCAAACCAAGAAATAAACAAACTTTATTAGATTAAACTTGTAAAAAGGTTCAACAATGCCTTTAAGGCATTTACAAAGAAGCAAATGAAAAACAAATCTAAACTAGAAAAAGCAAAATCAGAAATCCCATGGACGCTTCCCCTTGGTGCTGACGTAGTCATGATCGTTCTTTCATTCTCAAGTTTCCTGGTGAGCTTCAAGATCTTCCTTTCTTGCTCATGGTACTTTTCCCGGTAGGTATCCCTCTCCTCTTTCAGTTGAATCCAGGATCTCTTCAGTGCCCCAAGATCAGTGGGCATGTAGGGATAAAGGAATGTATAAGGAATGCCCTCTTCATTGGTGGGCTCCACAATCACTGGCAACACAGCTTCATAAGGCATCCCAAGCTTCTGAGCTCGAGCTCGGACCCACTGGAGGTAAGGCTGCATATGGAGAGAAGTCCTTGGTCCTAGTTCTTGAGGGCCAGATCTGCTCACCATACCCCAAGCTCGTATAAACCTCAAACGGTGCTCGTCAACGTCCTCCTTGTAGTCAAAGGCAATGTCTGTAATAAGTAGCTCATGAGCACCGTCTCTCCGGGAATGACCAAACTGTCGCAAAGCCAAGTAAGGACCGTAGGTTATTCCCCCTCTGATTCCAAGTAACGGGACATTAGGGTATCCCCCACATCGATCAATGACAGCAATGTTTTCCATAACCTTAGAACTCCAAAGAACGTCTGTATGGACAAGGGACATTATCCTGTAAGACCATCCTAAACCTTCCTCGTTCTTCAACACGGACCTGTGAAGGGCATCTGCTCAAGGATGGATATGCCCAATAAGTGAGAAAACTCTTCCAAAGTGGGAACTAGCTGATAATCCGGGAAGGTGAAACAATGATGCACAGGATCGAAGAACTGGAAAAGCACACTCATCATCTGCTTATCAAACTTGGAAGTGACCAGGCTAAGGAGATGACCATGTCTTCTAACAAATGAAGAAGTATCAGGAACTTTTGAGACCAACTCTCTGAGCTGAGCAGGGATTTGCACGAAGTTGACTCGAATGGTATTTCTGCATATTGAAGCCATAATCTGCAAAACTGAACAAAGATAAATCCCATCGGTCTTTGAAATGGCTAGTACAATGAAATGTGCATGCTATGTCATGATGCATGATGTCATGATAAAACACACAACAGGTATAGCAGGTAACAAACATGGTAAAGGCACACAAGTCACATAAAAAGCCCTTAAGTTTCAGGCTTGCATGGAGTCTAGGTACTATCCTCTTGAAGTTCAGTTGGTTTCAACCTGGCCTAATAATAGTAATCAGGTTCTAGAGGTTCTCAATATCACTGACCATCCTCCATCGGTCATGGTTTCAGCTCACGTAATCTTTTCTTGCGGCCAGAACTATCTCGAGAGTATGATCTCAATGAGTGTAGTATCGAGTATCAACCAGTTCCCAGCTCTACACCGAGACCGGCTATCTCACTACTTCCTATGGCCAAGTTGGTCAATTATAGGTTCTAAGGGCAGTTGATGCTTAACGACCCATATAGTAGCCCCGTACTCTTCTTGTTCCTCCATAAGGGATATTGATACCAACTAATGTGCCACATCAACGTAGCTACTGCTTCAATCGTATCAGTCTACGCCGTACAGTTCCCTCACAGTTTATTGCTACTTACCTAACAGGTGTTCCCCAGATCCGGGTTAGGACCTATAGTAACTTCGATACAAAGCCCACAAAGATAAAGCAATCAAATCAAACAATAGAAGCAATATGATGAACTAATCCTAAGGTATACCCCACTTATTAGTCCCCTGCAGAGTCGTTAGTTCTGTGATACGGTGGCAGAACCGGAACTGTTTTGGAAAAAAATGTTGGTTTGCGTTTGGCGTTTGTGTTCGCAAGATGTCGCGGTAAGCAAGAGTCGCCACCTACTTTTATTTTATCCAACAAGGAAAGGAAAAAAGAACAGAAAAATTTCTTTTTAGAGATGTTCTGAGTACGGGGGGTAGATTATAGAAAGGGAAGGTATTAGCACCCTTTCTATCTGTAGTTTTCTACGGGCTCTTAGGTACTTGCTCATCATTTTAAAATTGCTTCTGTGTTTTTGTGATTTGAAAAGTTTTTGTTTTGACTTCGATTTAACCCTTGCTTCTGTCTTCAAGAGTGTAACGAAGTGTTTTTGAAAACTTTGTTTGAAGGAGTGTAAGTGTGAAAAGTTTGTCTGTTTTGAGCAAGTACCTACTAGCATCTACCTACTCGAAAAAAGAATTGTTCTATGTTCGTTTCCTTTAGACTGCGCTATCCTACTATTAGTGAGTAGGTAGCACCGTCGTTGGAGTTTGAGGGTCAATTTGAAAGGATGTACAATCACTAAAGCAATGTTAAGACGTCTTAGTAATAACCCTAATATTTTAAGATCAATATTCGAGGCAACAATTCCAAGGCAACCTTTCCGAGGCAACTTTGATCTTTTAGACAAGAGAGCGACCACTAAAATATCCTATACTCAATAACCGTTTACCGAAGACAACCGAAGTGGGAGTATACCCTAGGAGTGCGCGTGTGCGAGTGATTCAATTTCAAATTTATTATCTTTTCACATTTAGGGTTTGCTAACTGTTTTAAAGTTAATCATACATTCTTGTCATGCATCCCTATTATTCATACATCTAACAGTTGATAGTTTGCAGAATTTAAAGTGCGGAAAGTAAAGCTAAGCTATTACAAGGCTTCGGGTATTAATTACATAGCCAAAAACAACCCGTAAAAACAAAATCATAAAATGAAAAGGAGAAAAGTCCTAATTAATCTATTACAACTTGTGAGCAATTACATTAATATGGTAAAAATAATAAAGCGCGGTGAATCGAGAACGAGAGAGAAATAGGGTTTTGACCCCGTCTAACCTAATCGAAAGAAACAATTATTTTTGTTGTTTTTAATTATTTAAGAAAAAGAATAAGGTTTTTAAATTAAACACAAAATTAATTAGTAATTAAATTAATTAAAGAAAATAATTTACATGGCCTATTTTTTGTATTTTTGTTATTTTTTAAGAAAAAGAGAAATAGAATTTAAAAATAAACAAACCCTAATTTCTAACTTGTTTTAATTTATTTTACAAAAGAAATTAAAGTTATCTAAAATTAAATAACCTAATTCAATTAATTTTTGTATAAAAAATAAATATCCTAAATCTAATTGGATGAAAATATTATTTTTCTGATTTTTTGATAAAAAAGAAATAATTTTTATATTAGTAAAATAAATAAATAAATTAAATAAGGGAAATATAAAAAGAAAAGAAAATAGAAACTGGGCGTGAACTAGCAGTTTTGGGAGGTGTAGATAGCAAGCTTTGGGCCCAAACAAATCTGACCCATATTGACTTTCACGTTCCAGTGCTATGCATTGACTGAGCTTTTGGTGGACCTTCATCTGATGGCCCTTTGATCTGGCCATCTGGAGATCCAAAGGTTGAATCTTGAGGATGCATGGTGATCCTTTGGCTTTGTGTGCACACTGGAACACTCAAAGAAAAATAATGTGAAGTAATGGGGGGACCTGGGATTCGAACCCAGGTCCTGAAGCCTTCTCCAATAGCATCAATGCCAGCTGAGCTACGTGTGCGCTTTGTGCATAAAAGAACAAATAAATAATATATAAAAAAACAACTTTGCTAAATCTTACGCGCGAAATTTTAAACGGAGCAATCATGGGTTGCCACGCTAGTCATCTTCCTCCTTGCTCCATTGGTAAAAGTTAAAGACTTTTACCTACGGACATATGTCCGTAGCTACAACCCTGGCCCGTTTCAAAATCTTCCATGGGAATGATAAATGACATCTAATGCCATGAATTGAACCGCCTTGACATTCTGAGCATCATGATACCCTTCATGGGGGCCAATTTAGCCTGCACACAAAAACCCTAAAACGAGAACAAGAACCCTAATAATGGCAAATCTTCATAGAGTAAAAAAATGCAATTGAATGTTATGAACAGCTTGCAAATGCTTCAAGGAATAAGAATATGTAAATATTTCATGCTGTAAATGCCAAAATCGTGCAATTGGATTTCAAGATGAAGCCATGGTCGTGGCTGACTTACAACGAGTTCTAGCGCCTGAAAGTGCTTGTTCTTGATTGGTATAGCTTGCTTGTGATCGCAGGAGGCGAATGGGATGTCTAGAGGGTCTTGAAAATGCCTGGAAGTGCAAAATCGAATCACCACTTTTCTTTGATTTTTTCAAGTTTGGTTCTGACTTCTCACGCCTCCAAAGCCTTCCAATTTTTTTCTACAAATGTTCCCTATATACTGAGGATTGGATTAGGGTTGCAAACATGATCTCAATCTTTGCCAATTATTGATTTTGATCTTGATTTGATTCACTTGAAAATCATTCCAAAAATAGGTCAAAACCAATCTTTTTGTGCCCACTTTTGCTTTGCACGAATTCAATCTTTTGCTAGCTGGATATAGGACCTGAAACATGCATAATATCTTGAGGTTTCAATGTTTTGGATTTTTTCATGATTTGTTTTAATTTAAATTGATTTAATGGAAATAAAAATCAAAATAAATAATAAAAATAAGATAAAGACAAGTGGGAAGAGCTTGAGCTCGTGGACCATGCTACCAACTCAAAACAAGTGCAAAAGATTGGGCCCATTTAGCAAAAAATGCATTTTTAGGCATAGTTAACTTTTGACAATTTTGCAAAAAGGGTCAACTTCACCAATGCACAACTTCCTCAATTTTGACTCTTTGAAGGTGTTATTAGACTTTTTAGAAATATTTAGATGTCCTATAAGCAACCCTTTTGGTCTCATCTCAATTTGGTATTCCATGTTCATGTATGAAGCTTTGACAAAAAAATGTGTTTTTGTTGACTTTTCAAAATGACCTATAATGTCCAAATTCATAACTTCTTGTGAGTGCATATTTTTAACTTGTGAGATGAAGATGGATTGTAGGGAATTGCATCCTATTAAAAATGAGCTTTGGATGGGTCATTTCTCATAAAGTATGAGAAAGTTATGCTTGGTCAAATTTGAGTTGACTTTTCCTACAAAACCCTAATTTAGCAACTTTTGAGTTTTGATGAATTGTGAGCAATCCTTGATGAATCATGATGAACCCTTGATCAAATGATGAATAATACTTCACAGTGAGGATGTTGGCCAAAAATCTTGAAGTTTGACTGTATGTGGGCCACAATTGACTTTTGCCCTAGCACAGTCGATTTTAAGGCTTTTGAGCAATTGACTGAGCAAACTTTCTCTGCAAGGCTTGAAACTTGACATGGATGATCTTGAGAACATATTAGGACAATGGTGAGCATTTGGGATCCCTTGGACTCAAGTATCTTGATGTAACATGAAACCCTAATTTGAGGTAGACTGCCTTAGGAGGGAGCTTGTCTGGTCAACCCTTGGACTTCCTTGAGCAATTTGAGGACCTCACTTGAAATGTATTGAAAATATGGGAGGTCAAATTCTGGGGTACAACACATGTGTAGTATCTTTTCACTATTTCCGCATTCACAGGGTGAGGAAGGTCGTCACCATCCATGGTGGTTAGAATCATGGCTCCACCAGAAAATATGCTCTTGATTACAAATGGCCCTTCGTATGTGGGAGTCCATTTTCCCCTGGGATCACCTTGTGGCAGGATGATGCGCTTGATCACTAGATCAGCCACTTGATATACTTGTCGTCTGACCATTTTGTTGAAAGCCTTGATCACTCGCTTTTGGTACATCTGACCATGACAGACAGAAGCAAGCCTTTTCTCATCAATCAGATTCAGTTGGTTGAGTCGAGTCTGGATCCAATCATCTTTGTTCAAACCTGCATCCTTCATGGTTCTTAAAGAAGGGATATGGACCTCAATAGGTAGGACAACCTCCATATCATACACCACAGAGTAAGGTGTTGCCCATGTGGATGTACGTGCTAAGGTGCGGTATCCATGAAGAGAAAATGGTAACATCTCATGCCAATCATTGTATGTCACTGTCATCTTCTGTATGATTTTCTTAATGTTCTTGTTAGCAGCCTCCACAGCGCCATTCATCTTCGGCCGATAAGGGGAAGAATTATGATGCTGGATCTTGAATTTTTTATAGAGTTCGGTGATCATCGTATTATTGATATTTGTACCATTATCTGTGATGGTTATTTGTGGAACACCACACCGACAGATAAGGGTGTGCTTGATGAACCGCACCATAACATTCTTGGTAACAATAGAAAAAGAGGCAGCCTTAACCAACTTTTTGAAGTAATGAGTGGCGACTAGGATAAAGCAATGCCTATTTGAAGTAATAGGTCTATCAATTCCCCACATTGAAAAGGGCCAAGGATCCGTCAAGACGTTCAAGGGAACCTGAGGTACATGTACTTTATCAGCATAGATCTGGCATTTGTGACAAGTTCGGGAATGCTGATACCAGTCTGCTTCCATAATGGACCAGTAGTATCCTACCTGTAGGATCTTTTTAGCCATGGTGTGTCCACTAGAATGGGTGCCAAAGGTACCTTCGTGTAAATCTTCCATAATCCTCTCTGCTTCGCTCTTGTCTACACATCGAAGTAAAGTAGAGTCGTGGTTGCGCTTGTAGAGGATTTCGTTACTGAGGAAAAACTCTGCGGAGAACCTTCTCAGAAAATTCTTATCATTGACAGATGCCCCCTCAGGATATTCTTGAGCCTCGAGATACCTTTTCACTTCATGGAACCAAGGTTTGTCTGTTATCCCTTCAGTATTGATCTCATAACAGTAAGTTGGTTCATCCAATATCTCAATAGTGATCTGAGGAGCCTTGTTGTCCCATCTGACCTTGAACATAGATGACATGGTAGCTAGCGCATCCGCTAACTGATTCTCTTCTCGTGGAAAATGTTCAAAGGTGACTTCTTCAAAGTGTGGAAGCAACGTCAACACATGTTCTTTGTAAAGGATGAGATTAGGGTGCTTCGTGTCCCACTCTCCTTTGATTTGACTTATTACCAAAGATGAATCTCCAAAAACACTCAAGAACTTGATCCTCAGGTCGATGGCAGCTTTGAGACCCATGTTGCATGCTTCATACTCAGCAATATTGTTGGTACAGTTGAAACATAGTCTGGCAGTGAAAGCAATATGACATCCCTCAGGAGATATGATTACATCACTAATTCCATTGCCGAGTGCATTAAAAGTTCTGTCAAAAACCATAGTCCATCGGGATCCTTTCTCAGGTCCTTCATCTGGCCCAGGTTCTTCACAGTCAGTCACTAACATGATATTCTCATCCGGGAATCCAAAGTTCATGGATTGCTAGTCATCTACAGCCTGATGAGCCAAATGATCAGCTAATACACTTCCCTTGATTGCTTTCTGGGTTGTGTATTGAATTTCGTATTCAGTCAGGATCATTTGTCATCTCGCTATTCTTCCAGAGAGAACGGGTTTCTCGAAGATGTACTTCATTGGGTCCATCTTAGATATCAAGAAAGTAGTGTGGGTCAACATATACTGTCTCAGTCGGCAAGCAGCCCATTCCAAAGAGCAGCAAGTTTTCTCGAGCAGTGAGTATCTTGTTTCACATTCAGTAAACTTTTTGCTAAGGTAGTGTGATATGGTGGCAGAACCGACTGTTAATACTGGTTTTCATTTTTTGTTCGCAAATGTCGCGGTAAGCAAGAGTCCCCACCAAATTTTATTTTATCCAATCAGAAAAAGGAAAAAGAATAGAAAAAACCTTTTTCGATATGTTTCTGAGTACGGGGGGTAGATTATAGAAAGGGAAGGTGTTAGCACCCTTTATATCCGTGGTTTTCCAAGGGCTCTTAGGTACTTGCTCATTTTTAAAACTGCTTGTGTGTGCTTGTTTTGAAAAGTTTTGTTTTACTTCGTATTAACCCTTGTTTCTGCCCTCAAGAGTGTTACAAAGTTGTTTTTGAAAACTTTGTTTGGAAAGTGTTGGTGTGAAAAAGTTTTTGTTTGTTTGAGCAAGTACCTAGGAACTAATCTGCCCACTCGAAAAAGGTCTGTTCATTTTCCTTTTAGACAATGCTATCCCATTATTGAGAAATACGTAGCATCATCGTTGGAGTTTTTTAGGGACATTCGAAGGCACAAATACGATCACAAAAGCAATGTTAGGAAATGTTAGTAATCATCCTAAAGCCTTAAAGATCTTTTTTCGAGGCAACATCCCAATGGGTCATTTTAGATCTTTTAGGGCTAGAGGACAACCACTAACAAACCATATACTTCATGACCGTTTATCGAAGGCAACCGGAGTGGAGTAAACCCTAGGAGTGAGCATGTGCGAGTGTAATTTTCAATTAATTTATCTTTGCACATTTAGGGTTTTCTATCGTATTAATTTTCAGTTTATCTTTCCATACAATCTTATTAACATACATCTAAGTAGTTTATATTTTGCGGAAATTAAAGCGAGAAAGTTAAAGTCCTAGCTATTACAGGGCTTTTGCAGATACATAATTATTTTGACCGAAAATAAAGATGCGGAATTGAAACCCTAATTACTATTACAAACTCGGAGCAGTTACAATAATAATAAAAAGGAAATTAAAAAATGCGCGCGGCGAATTAAATGCGAGAATAATTAGAAAAACCTAAAAGATCTAATTAAAAAAATGTTTAGGTTAGTTTTTTGAGAAAAAACCAGATTATATACAAAATTAAACCCTAAGTCTAATTATTTTAAATTATGACAAAAGAAAGAATTAAATTGCCTTAATTTAATTAAACTAAATAATTAATTAAAGAAACAATTTTTTTTTTTGAAAAATGATTTGGGATGTTTTTTATGATTTTTTGATTAAATGAAAAAAGTAATGATTTTTGTGTTATTTTTAAAAATGAAAATAATTAGAAAATAATTAAAAGAATTAAAATAAAAAAGATAGAATGGGCCTGTTAGAAGCTGAATGAGGGGGTATGATGTTGAATTCCTTAAGCCCATGAAGCTGAGCCCATTCCATACGTGTGATTCACTGTTGTGCCAGCCTGGGAGTGCACCATAGTCCTTCCTTGGTTGAGGCGTTGGATCTGGCTAGCAATGAATCCAATGGAAAGATTGTGACAACGCATGGGTGGCGCTTGGAAAGGCAATGCACATAATCTGTAGAAACAAAGTGAGAAAATAAAATTTGTTGGGACCTGGGATCGAACCCAGGTCCTCTCACTCAAATCAATACACGTCTTGCCATCTGGGCTATCTGCTTTGTTTGTTAGTATAATAAAAACAAATAATAATATATGAAAACACATGGATAAAAACAAAAATGCGCGCCAGCATTTGAATAGACCACTACCATGATGCCAAGTCATCGTCTCCTTCATTGAGACCGTCGTCTTAGGTATCACCTTTTACCTACAGACAAACGTCTGTAGCCATAGCCTGTACACTTCAAACATCAAGAAATACGCATGATAAATGAAATTAAAGACCATGGTTCTACTTATCTTGATGCCACGAACACCATGGCATCCTTTTCTTGGCCTAATTTAGCCTGTAGAGAAAACCTAAAACGACCATGAAAACCCTAACAATGCCAAACACACATACAAGCCTCAAAACTTGAATTAAACAATGCAGGCATGTTGCAAATACATCAATAATCACAAGTATATCATTAAAATATTCTAATGATATAAGAATTGCTGTAATCGATTTTGAAAAAGAAAGCAAATCGTATGAAGTCTAGGGGTCGATTTTGGGTGTGAGGATGCATGAAACTGATCGTGTTAGCTTCAGAGAGGCTTCAGGAAACGATTGGGAGTATTGGAATGGCTTGAATTGCCTTCTAGGTATAAAAATGACAAGCACTTTTGTCCGATTTTTTGAGTTTTGGTATGGAGTTTTACGACTGCAAATCCTTGTCTTTTTGGCTTGTTCATGCTCAATATATATGCTATAATGAATTAGGGTAACAAAAAACAATTTGAATCTTTGAAGATCATCAAGATTTGATTTGTTTTTTTCCCTTTCATCATATCTTTCTAAATGCATCAAAATCAATCCAATTTGTGCCATTCCACCCTTGCACGATTTTATTTGGTCATGCATGGTTGATTTGATTTGATTCCTACAAAAAAATTAGATCAAAATCAATCTTTTGTAGTTTTTGCCATTTATTTGATTTAATTTGTATATTAAATAATAAAAAATCAAAAGAAAATAAATAATGAAGCAAATAAAGTGTGGATGCTGATTTGGGTCGTGGACCATATCCCCAATAAGATTCAATCATGAAAAGCTAGGCCCATTTGACAAAAAATGCACTTTTAAGCACATTTGACTTTTGGCAATTTTGCAAAAATGGTCAACTTTGACAAGGCATATCTCCTCCAATTTTAACCCTAGAGAGGTGTTCTTGGACTTTTTAGAAAGCTTAGGGTGTCCCCTAAACAACCCTTTCGGTTTCATCTTAATTGGGTCTTCCATGTTCATGTAAGAAGCTTTTACCCAAAAGGTGTTTTTGTTGACTTTTCAAAAGGACCTATAATTTAGAAATTCATATCTTATGATGAGTGCATATTTTGAACTTGTGGGCTGAAGATGAGTAGTATGGAATTGCATCCTATTCAAAATGAGTCTTGGACGGAAAATTTCTGATAAAGTATGAAGAAGTTATGCATGGTCAAGTTTGGTTGACTTTTCCTGTGAAACCCTAATTTAGCAATTTTTGGGTTTTGATGAATTTGGGGGAATTCCTAGAGGAATCATGATCAACCCTTGATAAAATGATGGATATCTCTTCAAAATTTTGATGTTGACCAAAAATCTTGAAGTTTGACTGTATGTGGGCCACAGTTGACTTTTGACCTAATATAGTTGATTTTTAGGCATTTGGGCAATTGACTGAGCAAACTTCTTGTGCAAGGCATGAAACTTGACATGGATGATATTGAGAACATATTGGGACCATGGAAAGCATTTGGGACCCTTGGAATTCAACCATCTTGATGAGGAGTGAAACCCTAGTTTGAAGCTTGTTGCCTTATGAAGAGGATTTGTCTGATCAATCCTTAGTCATCCTTGAGCAATTGAGGACCTCTAGAGGCATGTCTTGAGTGAAATGAGAGGGAAAATTTTGGGGTACAAGAACTGCCCCTGTTCAATCTTCTTAAACCTGAGGATGTAGATTGGTTGTCTTCCTTTCGTAATCTAAAGGTGGAAGATGATTGAACACTAGAGTGCCCAGAAATTTGCACTCGTATGAGATGGTGCTGGACTGTGTAGGTAGCATCGGGAATGGGCTTACAGATTCCATTTGGAGGAGATGACGGAAGGTCACCAGAGACGGGCTTAAAGATTCCATCTGGAAGATATGATGGAGAATCGTCGCAGATGGGCTTAAAGATGCCATCTAGAGGATGTTGATTGCCCGAGATATTCCTTTGATGAGAATTCCTATTCCTATCATTGAGGAGGAATCTGCTGAGGAATGTTGGTCTCTGTCTTGGGAGTAATGGAATATTAGGAACTTCAGTTATCCGTTACTCTACTGGGGAATCATATCTTAGTCGAGGAGATGAAACTGAACTGCTATCTGGTCGTGCTCCATACCTTACAGTGATTTGCTGAGGATAATAAGACTGACTACTATCTGGTCATGCTCTAGGTTTTACAGTGACTTACTGGGGAGATGAGATTAAACTTGTTATCTGGTCATGCTCCAGGTTTTGCAATCTCAAAAACTGTTATCTTGTCGTTCTCCAGGATTCAGAAGGAATTAAGTGGTTATCCGGTCGCATCTGGGTTTCAACTTGAATTTAAGGCATACTATCATCCGGTCATTTCCAGGCTTCAATAGTAATTGGCCGAGTAAACTGTTATCTGGTCGGGTTCCAAGCTTCATAGTACCTTATACTGTTATCTGGTCGTGCTCCAGGTTTCAGTGTCTTTTACCGTTATCTAGTCGTGCTCCAGGCTTCAGTAATTTTGGGAAATCAAGTTATTATCCGGTCAGTTTCCGGGCTTTATAGCTTCTTTAACTGGAATAGAAATCTTAGTATTGATTTGACTGAACCAGGGAAAGGTCTCGAGCTGTCTTCAACCGGGAAAGAAATCTTAGCATCGATTTGACTGAATCAGGGGAAGGTCTCGGATTGACTTTGACTAGCATAGAAATCAGGAGAATCTTAGCGGCGATTCGGATGACCAGACGAAAGTCTTAGAACATCTTCAACTAGAATAGAAACCTTAGTGTTGGTTTGACTGAACCAGAGAAAATCTTGAATAGTGTTGGAATATCTTCAACTGGAATAGAAACCTTGGTTTTGGTTTGACTGAACCAGAGAACTTGTGAGAACTTGATTGCATCTTTCCCTGAAAGGTAAAGAGTTAGTCGTATGTAATGTCATGATGTATGAAATGTATTGAGTAATGATGTTCTCAAAATAAATGAGATTGTGCTATATAATATGTATGCACATGCCATGATGTATGGATATGCAATGCTATTATGATATTCTCTAGTTGGGGAAAATAAATCCAGGACTGCTGCTGGAGAGTATAAGGAGTTGAGTTTTTCATTTCCGCTGGGGATAGTGACCGAAGATGATTAGCTGGGGATTTACATCCATTCTGCCAGAGGAGACTCTGTCTGAGAATAATCCTGCGGAGGAATGACTCTATAGGGAAGAGAGATACTCTATTGGAAGATCTGCTGATTTGGAGAAATAAACTCAGCTGGGGATGAACTTCCATTGTTGGAGAGAAGAGCTTTGTTGGAGATTGAGCTTTCACTGTCTGAGAAATAAACTCTGCTCAGGAGATGGCTTTATAAACTGCTCATGGTTATAAAACTCGGCTGGGGAATGTAGATATCAGCTTTCTGAAGGAACCTGCTGGGGAAGGAATTCCTGCTTGGGGATACGGAGGTCAGACCTTAGTTGTCTCGGCTCTGTGGGGAATATAGGTATCACTGGCTTGTATGTGATAATGACTTTGCTTCCAACTATCTCTTCCCCTTGTACCATGATGGACGAGGTAACTGTCGGTATTTAGGTTTTGTACCAGTTTCTTTGAGTTCTTAGTAACTGTCTTTCTGTTTTATATGCAAATATTTGTGAACAGTAATCATATTCAAATGCATATGTCAAGAATAAAACACTGGACGTTTTTTTTGCAAAACAAAATAGAAAATGGAAAAAACAAACACAGAGTTTTGTACACAAAAGACGCTTTGTATTGATTTGAAATTTGCCTATAACAGGCATTTTTTACAAGGAGGCTGACGCTCTAGTAAGAGAACGCCGCTGTAAAAATGGAAATTATTACAGAAATTCTGTACAAAAAGAAAACAGCTATGTGTAGTGATCCCATTGGGTTTCAATTCTGCTATTTCCTCTATGTCTTCGAGCATCTCATCACTTTGCTGCTTGTCCGAAGCTGACTGAATTGATCGGTACCATTTGAGCTTGATATCTGATGACTGAGGTCTGATCGCAAGGTGATCCAATGGGATATATTGATACGCTTTAATCCCTAATTTTTTCCTGGACCGCCCTTTCGGGTTTTCAGTCCACCGGAATACCCTTTTTTGCCCAAGCCGCCCTGTCGGGTTTTCGACTTACCGGGTGTACAGATTTTTTCATTTTTTATCCCTAATTTTTGACTGAACCCTTTTGGTTCACCGGGATGCCCTTATTTTTGCCTAGGTATGTCAACCTAGTGGTTCTTTATTATGCGTAGTATCTTTTCACTATGTCCGCATTGACAGGGTGTGGAAGGTCGTTACCATCCATGGTGGTCAGAATCATGGCTCCACCCGAAAATATGTTCTTAATTACAAATGGTCCCTCATAGGTGGAAGTCCATTTGCCCCTGGGATCGCCTTGCGGCAGTATGATGCGCTTGATTAACAGATCCCCTACTTGATACACTTGTTGTTTGACTTTCTTGTTGAAGGCCTTTATCATCCGTTTCTGATACATTTGACCATGGCAGACAACAATAAGTCTTTTCTCGTTGATTAATTTCAATTGATCAAGTCGAGTCTGGATCCAAACGTCTTTGCTCAAACCTGCATCCTTCATAATCCGTAGAGAAGGGATCTGGACCTCCATGGGTAGGACAACCTCCATGCCATATACCAGAGAATAGGGTGTTGCCCATGTTGATGTACGTGCTGAAGTACGGTACCTGTGAAGAGAAAACGGTAACATCTCGTGCCAGTCTTTGTATGTCACCGTCATCTTCTGTATGATCTTTTTAATATTCTTATTAGCAGCTTCGACAACCCCATTCATCTTCGGCCGGTAAGGAGAAGAGTTGTGATGCTGAATCTTGAACTGTTTACAGAGTTCAGTGATCATCGAGTTGTTGAGATTAGTACCATTATTCGTGATGATTCTCTCAGCAATACCATAACGACAAACCAAGTTATGCTTGATGAACCGTGCCACCACATTCTTGGTAACCGTAGCAAAGGAGGCAGCCTCAACCCACTTCGTGAAGTAATCAATGGCCACTAGGATGAAGCGATGCCCATTGGACGCGGTAGGTCTGATCTCGTCGATCATGTCAATGCCCCACATTGCAAAGGGCCAGGGAGTTATCAAGATGTTCAAGGGAACTGGAGGTACACGCACCTTAGCAACATAGATTTGGAACTTGTGACTGGTTCGAGAATGTTGATAACAGTCGGCTTCCATAATTGACCAGTAGTATCCTGTCCGTAGGATCTTCTTTGCTATGGTATGTCCACTCGAATGAGTGCCAAAGGTACCTTCGTGTAGGTATGCCATGATCTTCTCTGCTTTGCTCTTGTCTACACACCACAGTAAGGTAGAGTCATGATTACGCTTATAGAGGATTCCATTTCTGAGGAAGAACTTTGCAGCAAACCTTCTCAGAAATTTCTTGTCATTGACAGATGCCCCTTCGAGGTATTCTTGAGCCTCGAGATACCTTTTCACCTCATGAAACCAAGGTTTGTCGGATACCTCCTCAGTATCGATCTCATAGCAGTATGTCGGTTCATCCAACCTCTCAATAGTGATTCGGGGAGCTTCATTGTCCCACCTGACTTTGAACATTGACGACATAGTAGCTAGCGCGTCCGCTAATTGATTCTCTTCTCGTGGGAAATGTTCAAAGGTGATCTTTTAAAAATGTGGCAGCAGTGTCAGTACATGTTCTCTGTAAGGGATATGGTTAGGATGTTTCATATCCCAATCGCCTTTGATCTGACTTATCACCAAAGCGGAATCCCCGAATACACTCAAGAACTTGATCCTTAGGTCAATAGCAGCTCTAAGACCCATGATACACACTTCATACTCTTCCATGTTGTTGGTACAGTTGAAACATAATCGGGCGGTGAACGGAGTATGACAGCCCTCGGGAGATATGATTACAGCAGCAATGCTGTTACCCAGTGCGTTTGAGGCTCCATCAAAAAACATAGACCATCGGGATCCTTCCTCAGGTCCTTCATCCGGTCCAGGTTCTTCACAGTCAGTTACTAACATGATGTTCTCATCCGGGAACTCAAAATTCATGGATTGGTAGTCATCCACGGCTTGATGTGCCAAATGATCAGCTAACACACTTCCCTTGATTGCTTTTTGGGTTGTGTATTGGATGTCGTACTCGGTTAAGATCATTTTCCATCTTGCTATTCTTCCGGAGAGAGCGGGCTTCTTGAAAATGTACTTGATCGGATCCATCTTAGATATCAATAAAGTAGTGTGGGTCAACATATACTGTCTCAGTCGGCGAGCAGCCCATGCCAAAGCATAAAAAGTTTTATCTAGCAATGAGTATTGTTTTTCACAGTCGGTAAACTTTTTGCTAAGGTAGTATATTGCATGCTCTTTTCGACCAGACTCGTCATGCTGCCCCAGCACACACCCCATTGAATTATCTAGCACTGTTAAGTACATTATCAAAGGTCTTCCTCCAGTCGGAGGCATCAGAATAAGAGATTCTTGGAGGTATTGCTTGATTCTGTCAAAGGCGACCTGGAATTCGTCATTCCACTTTACCACTTGATCTTTCTTCAGAAGCTTGAAGATTGGCTCACAAGTAGTAGTCAGATGTGAAATGAATCGGGCAATGTAATTTAGGCGTCCCGAGAAACCTCTAACTTCATTCTCAGTACGGGGAGACGACATCTCTTATATGGCCTTCACCTTTGCGGGTCTACTTGAATACCTTTATCACTGACGATGAATCCCAGAAGCTTACGATACCTTACCCCGAAGGGGAACTTGTTCGGATTTAACCTCAACTTGTACGTCTTCAACCTATCAAACAACTTTTATAGATGATCAAGATGTTCTTCCTCGGTTTGAGACCTGGCTATCATGTCATCGACGTAAACCTATATCTCATGGTGAATCATGTCATGGAACAGAGCTACCATAGCTCGCTGATAAGTTGCCCCAGCATTCTTCAACCCAAATGGCATCACCTTGTAGCAGAAAGTGCCCCGCTGTGTAACAAAGGTTGTCTTCTCTATGTCTTCAATTGCCATATTGATCTGATTGTAGTTAGAGAAACCATCCATGAAGGAAAAGACTTTGTGTTGTGCGGTGTTGTCAACCAGAACATCGATATGGGGAAGCTGGAAGTCATCCTTGGGGCTTTCCCTATTCAGGTCTCTGTAATCCACACACATTCGTACTTTACCATCTTTCTTAGGTACTGGAACCACATTAGCAACCCACTGCGAATAGGAGGTGACAACTAAGAATCATGCGTTGAACCGCTTCAGAACCTCTGCTTTAATCTTCTTTGACATCTCAAGGAACATACGATGGACCTTTTGCTTTACCGGAGGGAAGTCTTCTTTAGTCGGCAGATGATGAACCACTATATTCGTGTCTAGTCCCGGCATGTCTTCATATGACCAGGCGAAGATTTCAACATACTCATGCAACATCTGTACCAACCGCTGTTTGACACTAAGCTCTAGATTTTCACCTATCTTAACCTCTTTTCTGTCTTCCTCTGTACCCAAGTTCATTGTCTCAACCGACTCTTCATGAGGCTGTATGGCCCTTTCTTCCTGCTGTAATAGTCTAGCAAGTTCTCCGGGTACCTCACAATCTTTCTCACCTTCGTCCTCGGCTTGGTTGATCGGATTTTCAAAGTTATAATGAGTAGTAGCAGAACTGTTATCAATGGGATCCAGAGTGGATATGGATCTGCATTTGGATACGCGAGTGTGTGTAAGAGCATAGTTGTATAGACAGAATAAAAGAAAAGAAAGACAGAGAGCGCAAAATTTGTATGCAAACGTCCAATGCTTTATTGATGTCATATGAAAATGAAACATGATAACCCTCACAAATAGAACTACTGTGCCCCGGGTAAGACACATGGCTATAAAGTTTATATTGTTTTTAAATTACATATCTGAAAAATAAGAAAGACAATTACTCCTGAACAAAAGTAAACGGTACAAAGTCCTTGGCAGTCTAGTTACTGAGTCCACTGTTGGTAGTCGAGAAGATCCAACTGTCAATGTCGGAATCACCATCACTGTCTTCAAGCGCATTAACCCCAGGATTGCTGATACGTAGGGGAGGTCCTCCAGCCCGAGCGCGAAGAACATCCTTTTGAGCACCTGTAGTAAAGCCCAAACCAGATTTGTCAGACTTGTAATGAATAACCGGGAGCTGACCCCAAATGGTAGACCCACCTTCAAGGATTGTCGGTAGTTTCTGTTGTAGCTATAATCTGAGGTACCTTTTCAAAGTTCTGGCAAGGAGTCTCGATGAACTCGCCATCCATTTCCACGTACCTAAAGGAGTTCAATTGAATGATCATATACTCCTCTTTACCATGCACAGTGACAATCTTTCCTCTTACTGGGTACTTCAACATTTGGTGGAAGGTAGAAGTAACATCCCTATCCCTATGTATCCAAGGGTGTCCCAACAAGAAAGAATATGATGGTTTGATATCCATTACGTAGAAAGTGGATTCGAAGGTCTGGGAACCAACTTTGATAGGGATATCCACTTCCCCATGCACCATCCTCTTCGAACCATCGAAAGCTCTCACTACTATATTGCTAGGCTTCAACTTCAAGCCTTCGCAGTCCAATCTGTCTAGAGCTTTTTTAGGTAGCACATTCAACGAGGAGCCAATATCTACTAAAACATGGGCCAGAGTCATGCCCCTGCATTCAACGGAAACATGAAGAGCATTATTATGCTTCCTCCCCTTTGGTGTCAGATCCGCATTGGAAAAACCCAAACCATTATCGACAGTCAGACTAGCCACACAATCTTCAAACTGATCAGCAGATGTCTCTTGTTGCATGTGTGCCATCTTCAGAAACTTAACCAAAGCCTTCGCATGGGCCTCAGAACACATCAACAAAGCCAACATAGAAATTTTGGATGGGGTCTACCCCAGCTGCTCGACCACGTTGTAGTCGCTCTTCTTTATTATCTTCAAAATTTCTTCAATTTCTTTATTGGAAGCTTATGGTATGGTTACTGAATTGGCCTTTGTCAGGACAGGCTCAATCAGTATGTCTTTGCCTTGAGTCTCGGTCGACTCGGTGATGGGAGGGTCAACAGGAGTGATTACTGGAGTTGCAGTAGTAGTCTTGGGTGGAACCACAACAAGAATGATCACAGGTCCGGTAACAGTCTTCAGGGGAGAAATTTTAGGGGAGAACACTCTTCCACTTCTTGTTATATTACTGGTTCCGGTAATATTGACGATGTCGAAATCAGCATTTTCAACAATCTTGTCTTTAATGGCTAGCATGTCCTGCTTTACGTCATGGTAATAGACGTCGGCCCCATAGTTCCAAGGAACAGCTTTGTCCGAGGAGTATGGGATTGGCCCCGGCATGGTTATGATCAACGGAGTCACCTTCAGAATTGATGTAATCCTGATGGGTCTCTTAGCGGAGGCCCTGGGAGGATTGGTGGAAATGGTTATGATAGCAAATTCTTCACAGGAAACAGTTGGAACATGAGTCTTCTTAAACAGAATCTCTTTGTCATCCGTCAGGCTCTGAACACCTGTCTTCAACAAAGGGCAACCAGTCTGTAGAAATGAACAAAGGTGGCAACCTTCATCACATCCCGGAAATAAACCGGCCTTCAGCAAATTCCCTTTGATAGTCATGAGTGGGGTCACCAATTCTTCCACAGAAGTCACAAACACATCTTCTTCAACGTCATTAACACCCCGACCATGTTTCGGCATAGTGGCAGTGATAACGTTGGGAGTCTCCGGGGGATCAAATTCAATCTCCTTAGCATCAATCAGATCCTGTACTTTGTTCTTCAAAGCCCAACAATCATTGGTATCATGGCCTGGACTTTCCTAATGGTAAGCACAACGAGCATTCGGTTTATAGTAGGGAGAGGTGGTGTTCGGATTCTTCAGAGCTTCCCTCAGAGTAACCAGATTGGACTTCAGCAAATGAGGTAAAACCTGAGACAGCGTCATGTTGATCTGAGTGAACTGTCTAGCTGGTCTTTCTGCTCTTGGTTGATTGATTCTTTACTGAGCAGGTGCAGGTTTGGGAATCATAACAGCCCCTACCGCCGGACGACGCTCGGTTCGATTCTGATTCTTTTGGTTATAGATGGAACTGACTTCCTTTTTACCTGCAAACAGCTTCCTTGCAGGACTAGAAGAGGCATCCTTCTGAATTTTTCCACTTCGGATTCCAGCTTCCACTCTTTCTCCTATTAAGATCAGTTTAGTAAAACTCGCCGATGAACTTCCAATCAGATGGTTGGAGAATGGCCCAGTCAAAGTTCCCAAAAACATATCCATGAGCTCCCTGTCAGCCAAGGGAGGTTGAACTCTTCCATCCAAATCTCTCCACTTCTGAGCATAATCCTTGAAACCCTCGTTCAAACCCATAGACATATTTTGGAGTTATGTACAGGTGGGAGCAAGGTCTGCATTATACTGATATTGCTTATAAAATTCAGCAGCAAGGTCTTCCCAGTTACGAACATTGGCTCTTTCCAGCTGATAGAACCAATCCAGTCGTGTTCCAAACAGACTGTCTTGGAAGAAGTGAACCCATAAGTCTTTGTCAGCAGTATGAGGATGTATCCTCCTCACATAGGAACTGAGATGCATTTTAGGACAAGAGACCCCATCATACTTAGCAAATACCGGTGCCTTGAATTTTGGGGGGATGACAACCTCGGAGACCAGACCCAACTCTTCAAAATCCAGCCCAGGAACCTTCTAGATTTCCATAGCACTCAGATGTTTTTCTAACTGCTTATACTTTTCATCAGCCGGAGGGTACTGGTCCTCATTATAATTAGTTTCGTTGTCAGACTCTTTAGGACTAGGGTCCTCTTCTCTGGCTTCACCCTCTTGATTATCTCCCTCTTTAGATGAAGAAGCTAAATCAAAAACCCATCTTGGCGGCCCTCTGAACCTTCTGCTCATATGTGCCACACCGGCTGTCCTCTTGGTCTTCTTAGTGCTCTTCTTAACAATCAGAGCCTTCAGCTCTTCCTGTCCTTTGGCCAGAGCCACAATATTTTCCTGGAACTGCATGTTCTGAGTCTGAAGATATTTCACAGTTTGTTCAAGAGCCATTACTGAAATAAACAGCGGAGGAGATGAGAAACTTGTTATGAATCCTGTCATGCAATGATATGTATGATATGTATGATATGTATGCAATGTTTTCAAGGGTTTTTAAAGGCTCAAATTTTCTTAAACAAAAAGGAACAAACGCGAAGTGTATTAGTAAACTTGAATTATTACAAAGAATGTATTTTGAGAGTACAATTAAGCCAAATAAAACAAAAAGAAGACTAAGTTTCCCATGAGCGCATCCTCTTTAGCGCGATGTAGGCGTTGATATTCCTCTCTTCATGAAGTAGCCTAGTGAGTTCCAAGACCTTCTTCTCGCTGGCGCAGAATTAAGCTTCAAACGTATCCCGCTCCTCTTTAAGATGAACCCAGGACTTTTGTAACTCTTCGTGATCAGTTGGCATGTCTGGATGAAGAACAAGATGAGGAGTGTCTCCCTCGGAAACTGGTTCCATAATCATAGGTCGGATAGCGGGATAAGGCATCATAAGAGTTTGATCACGGGCTCGTACCCATCTGAGATAAGGATCGATAGGTATGGAATTCTTATGCCCAAGTGTCTTGCTGTCAACCCTATGTACCATACTCCAAGCTTGTATGAACCTTTTGCAGTAACCCTGAACATCATTCTCATAGTTGAAGGTGATTCCTTGAATAAGTGTATCATGAGGACCATCCCTTCTCGCATAACCAAACTGTCGTAATGCTAAGCAAGGGTTATAAGTGATTCCTCCCCTAATACCTAAGAGAGGGACATTAGGAAATTCACCATAGCGATCAATGATAGTAACATCTTCCGAGAACCGTGAGCACCAATGAATGTCTGAATGTGTAAGGGACATTAGCCGATGAGACCATCTTTTACCCTGTTCATTCTTTAAAGTAGATCTGGGTAGGTGCGAAATAAACCACCTAGCCAATAAAGGAGTGCAACACTGGAGGGTCCCCCTTCTTTTTAGAGTGCGAGCATGCAGAGAGTGTAGAATATCCCCGAGTAATATAGGTACCAGATTCTGAGACAGAAAAACCTGGATTATACTCACATCTACGAGTTGATCTGCATTAGGGAACAGTACCATCCCGTAGTCAAGGAGCATCAAAACCTCTTCAAAAGCTTGTAGATCCAGGGTATCCAAAAAATAGTAAGCCTTCTCGAACAGAAATTTAATCGGAATTCCTTGAACACTCCCTCTGGTTTCCCAATTTGTCACTATGTCGGACCGTTGTAAGGATAGAGCCTTAGCAATTTCTTCAGGTTTGGGATGTCTTTCTGTACCGCTGAAAGGTAGCTAATCAAGAATGGGTATCCCTAATAACTGAGAAAATTCCTCCATAGTAGGCATTAACTGGTAATCCGGGAATGTGAAACATTGATGCAGAGGATCGAAGAACTGAAACAACACTTTCAACATTTCTTCTTCAGATTTTGCAATGACCAAGTTGAGAAACCGACCCTTCTTTTTAGTGAAAGGAGAGCTTTCGAGAATCCTTACTGCCAAGTCCCTTAATTAGGGAGATACTTTCACTAGGTTAATCTGAATAGTGTTCCTGCGGGCGGATGCCATATCCTGCAAAACAGAGCAAAGATGAGCCCTAGAAACCCTTGAAACAGTTAGTATGATATGCTATGGTATGATGTTTATGATTTTATGATAAATCACATGTATAGAAAACACAGACAAATAACACCAAGTCCTTAGGTTTAAGGCCTACTTGAGTTTTAAGGTCATACCCTCTTGAAGCTGGATTAGTTCAACATGTCATATAAATATGTAATCGGGTTCTAAAGGGATCTCAATATCACCGATCTTTCCCCCAAGCCTTGTTCAATCGACGATTGACTCGTAATAAAAAAAAACTCAGAAGTCAAACCTCAATGAGTGTAGCATCGAGTATCTATCGACCTTGGGCATACACCAAAGCCGACCATCTCGCTACGTCCTACTGGCCAAGTTGTGCAATTAAAGGTTCTAAGGTCAATTGATGCTTTATGACACCACGCGGCGGCCCTGTACATCTCCCTGATTGACTCAAGGGTTACGGGTACTAACCAAAGTGCCACATCAACGTAGCTACTGCTTCAACCGTGTCGGTATACCCCAGCACAACTCCCTCACAGTTTATTGCTACTTACCTAAAAGGTGTTTCCCGATCCAAGTGTAGGATCAAATAACCCAAACAGTTCCCATAAATATAAAGCAAGCAAGACAATCAAGAGAAAGCAATTAAATATGACCTAGATCCTAAGGTTTACCCCACTTTATATTTTATTCCCCAGCAAAGTCGCTAGTTCTGTGATACAGTGGAAGAACCGACTGTTAATACTGGTTTGTGTTTTTTGTTTGCAAATATCGCGGTAAGCAAGAGTCGCCACCAAATTTTATTTTATCCAATCAGGAAAAGGAAAAAGAACAGAAAAACCCTTTTTCGAGATGTTTCTGAATACGGGGGGTGGATTATAGAAAGGGAAGGTGTTAGCACCCTTTCTATTTGTGGTTTTCCAAGGGCTTTTAGGTACTTGCTCATTTTGAAAACTGCTTGTGTGTGCTTGTTTTGAAAAGTTTGGTTTTACTTCGTATTAACCTTTTTTCTGTCCTCAAGAGTGTTACGAAGTTGTTTTTGAAAACTTTGTTTGGAAAGTGTTGGTGTGAAAAAGTTTTTGTTTGTTTGAGCAAGTACCTTGGAACTAATCTACCTACTCAAAAAAGGTCTGTTCATTTTCCTTTTAGACAATGCTATCCCATTATTGAGAAATAGGTAGCATCATCGTTGGAGTTTTTTAGGGACATTCGAAGGGACAAATACGATCACAAAAGCAATGTTAGGAAATGTTAGTAATCATCCTAAAGCCTTAAAGATCTTTTTCCGAGGCAACATCCGAATGGGTCATTTTAGATCTTTCGGGGCTAGAGGACAACCACTAAAAAACCCTATACTTCATGACCGTTTACCGAAGGAAACCAGAGTGGAGTAAACCCTAGGAGTGAGCATGTGCGAGTGTAATTTTCAGTTAATTTATCTTTGCACATTTAGGGTTTTCTACCGTATTAATTTTCAGTTTGTCTTTCCATACAATTCTATTAACATACATCTAAGCAGTTTATAGTTTGCGGAAATTAAAGCGAGAAAGTTAAAGTCCTAGATATTACAGGGCTTTTGCAGATACATAATTATTTTGACCGAAAATAAAGATGCGGAATTAAAACCCTAATTACTGTTACAAACTCGGAGCAGTTACAATAATATTAAAAAGGAAATTAAAAAATGCACGTGGCGAATTAAATGCGAGAATAATTAGCAAAACCTAAAAGATCTAATTAAAAAAATGTTTAGGTTAGTTTTTTGAGAAAAAATCAGATCATATACAAAATTAAACCCTAAGTCTAATTATTTTAAATTATGACAAAAGAAAGAATTAAATTGCCTTAATTTAATTAAACTAATTAATTAATTAAAGAAACAAAATATTTTTTTTTGAAAAATGATTTGGGATGTTTTTTATGATTTTTTGATTAAATGAAAAAAGTAATGATTTTTGTGTTATTTTTAAAAAAGAAAATAATTAGAAAATAATTAAAAGTATTAAAATAAAAAAGATAGAATGGGCCTGTTAGAAGCTGAATGAGGGGGTATTATGCTGAATTTCTTAGGCCCATGAAGCTGAGCCAATTCCATACGTGTGATTGTCTGTTGTGCCATCCTGGGAGTGCACCATAGTCCTTCCTTGGTTGAGGCATTGGATTTGGCTAGCAATGAATCCAATGGCAAGATGGTGACAGCGCATGGGAGGTGCTTGCAAAGGAAATGCACATAATCTGTAGAAACAAAGTGAGAAAATAAAACTTGCTAGGACCTGGGATCGAACCCAGGTCCTCCCACTCAAATCAATACACGTCTTGCCATCTGGGCTATCTGCTTTGTTTGTTAGTATAATAAAAACAAATAATAATATATTAAAACACATGGATAAAAACAAAAACGTGTGCCAGCATTTGAATGGGCCAGTACCATGATACCAAGTCATCGTCTCCTTCATTGAGACCGTCGTCTTAGGTATCACCTTTTACCTACAGACAAATGTCTGTAGCCATAGCCTTTACACTTGAAACATCAAGAAATATGCATGATAAATTAAATTAAAGACCATGGTTCAACTTATCTTGATGCCACGAACACCATGGCATCCTTTTCTTGGCCTAATTTAGCCTGTAGAGAAAACCTAAAACGGCCATGAAAACCCTAACAATGCCAAACACACATACAAGCCTCAAAAGTTCAAATAAGCAATCCAGGCATGTTGCAAATACATAAATAATCATAAGTATATCATTAAAATATTCTAATGATGCAAGAATTGTTGTAATCGATTTTGAAAAGAAAGCAAACCGTATGAAGTCTAGGGGTCGATTCTGGGTGTGAGGATGCGTTAAACTGATCGTGTTAGCTTCAGAGAGGCTTCAGGAAACGATTTGGAGTATTGGAATGGCTTGAATTGCCTTCTAGGTCCAAAAATGATCCATCACTTTTGTCCAATTTTTTGAGTTTTGGTATGGCGTTTTATGATTTCAAATCCTTGTCTTTTTGGCTTGTTCTTTCCCAATATATATGCTAGAATGAATTAGGGTAACAAAAACAATTTGAATCTTTGAAGATCATCAAGATTTTATTTTTTTTCTCCCTTGCATCATATTTTTCTAAATGAATCAAAATTATTCCAATTTGAGCCATTCCACCCTTGCACGATTTTATTTGGTCATGATAGGTTGACTTGATTTGATTCCTACAAAAAAATTAGATCAAAATCAATCTTTTGGTAGTTTTTGCCATTTATTTGATTTAATTTGTATTTTAAATGATAAAATATCAAAAGAAAATAAATAATGAAGAAAATAAAGTCTGGATGCTGATTTTGGTCGTGGACAATGTCCCCAATAAGATTCAATCATGAAAAACTAGGCCCATTTGACAAAAAAAATGCACTTTTGAGCACATTTGACTTTTGGTAATTTTGCAAAAATGTCAACTTTGACAAGGCATATCTCCTCCAATTTTAACCCTAGACAGGTGTTCTTTGACTTTTTAGAAAGCTTAGGATGTCCCCTAAACAACCCTTTTGGTTTCATCTCAATTGGGTCTTCCATGTTCATGTAAGAAGCTTTGTCTCAAAAGGTGTTTTTATTGACTTTTCAAAAGGACCTATAATGTAAAAATTCATATCTTATGATGAGTGCGTATTTTGAACTTGTGGGCTGAAGATGAGTTGTATGGAATTGCATCCTATTCAAAATGATCCTTGGATAGACAATTTCTGATAAAGTATGAAGAAGTTATGCCTGGTCAAAGTTTTGTTGATTTTTTCTTTGAAACCCTAATTTAGCAACTTTTGGGTTTTGATGAATTTGGGGGCATTCATTGAGGAATCATGATCAAACCTTGATAAAATGATGGATATCTCTTCAAAATGTTGATGTTGACCAAAAATCTTGAAGTTTGACTGTATATGGGCCACATTTGACTTTTGATCTAGTACAATTAATTTTCAAGCATCTGGGCAATTGACTGGGCAAACTTCTTGTGCAAGGCATGAAACTTGACATGGATGATCTTGAGAACATATTGGGACTATGGAAAGCATTTGGGACCCTTGGAATTCAACCATCTTGTTGAGGAGTAAAACCCTAGTTTGAAGCTTGTTGCCTTAGGAGGAGGATTTGTCTGGTCAATCCTTAGTCATCCTTGAGCAATTGAGGACCTCTAGAGGCATGTTTTGAGTGAAATGAGAGGGAATATTTTGGGGTACAACAGGTAGTATATTTCATGCTCTTTTCGACCAGACTTGTCATGCTTCCCCAGCATACACCCCATTGAATTATGTAACACTATTAAGTACATTATCAAAGGTCTTCCTTCAATCGGAGGCATCATAATTGGAGGCTCTTGAAGGTATTCCTTGATTCTATTGAAGGAAGTCTGAAATTCATCATTCCACTTTACCACTTGATCTTTCTTCAAGAGTTTGAAGATCGGCTCACAAGTAGCAGTTAGATGGGAAATGAACCTAGCAATGTAACTTGGGTGTCCCAAGAAACCTCTAACCTCCTTCTCAGTGCAGGGAACCAGAATCTCTTGTATAGCTTTTACCTTTGCAGGGTCCACCTGAATACCCTTGTCACTAACAATGAAACCTATGAGTTTACCAGAGCTTACCCCAAAGGTGCACTTGTTCGGATTTAACCTCAGCTTGTACGTCTTCAACCTATCAAACACCTTTTGCAGGTGATCAAGATGCTCTACTTAAGTTTGAGACCTGGCTATCATGTCATGGTGAATCATGTCATGGAACAAAGCTACCAGGGCTCGCTGATAGGTTTCCCCAGCATTCTTCAATCCAAATGGCATCACTTTGTAATAGAAAGCACCCAATTATGTGATGAAGGTTGTCTTCTCCATGTCCTCGGGTGCCATCTTGATCTGATTGTAACCAGAGAAACCGTCCATGAAGGAAAAGATCTTATGTTGTGCGGTGTTGTTAACTAGGACGTCAATATGGGGAAGCGGGAAGTCATCCTCGGGGCTTGCCCTGTTCAAATCTATGTATTCCACACGCATCCATACCTTCCCGTCGTTTTTAGGCACCAGGACTACGTTAGCAACCCATTATGAATAGGAGGTGACAGCTAAGAATCCGGTGTTGAACTGCTTTATAACTTCTACCTTGATCTTCTCTGACATTTCAGGATGCATACGACGAACCTTGTGCTTTACTAGAGGGCAATCTTCTTTAGTTGGGAGACGATGAACCACAATATATGTGTCTAGTCCTGGCATGACTTCATATGACCAGGAAGAGATCTCGACGTAATCATGCAACATCTGTATCAATCGTTGTTTGGCACTAAGCTCCAAATGTGCACCTATCTTGACTTCTTTTTTGTCCTCTTATGTGCTCAATTTCACTGTCTCAACTAGCTCTTCATGAGGCTGTATAGCCCTTTCTTCCTGTGGTAACAGTCTGGCAAGTTCTCTGGGTGCCTCACAATCTTCCTCACCTTCGTCCTCAGCTTGGTTGATCAAATTTTCAAAGTCATAACCGGCAATAGCATAATCATTATCAATGGGATCCATAGTGGATATGGATCTGTAGTTTGATATGTGAGTATGTGTAAGAGCATAGCTGTATTGACAAAGTAAAAAGCAGAAAATAAAAACAAAGAGCGCAAAATTTGTATGCAAAATGTCCAATGTTTATTAGTGACATATGAGATTGAAAAATGATTACCCTCACAAATAAACCATTGTGCCCCGGGTAAGACACCTGACCATAGAGTTTATATTGTTTATTTATTACATATCCGAAAACAAGAAAGAAAATTACTTCTGAACAAAAGTAATTGGTATAAAGTCTTTAGCCGTCCAGTTACTGGGTCCACCGTTGGTAGTAGGGAAGATCCAGTTGTCCATGTCATAGTCATCATCACTGTCTTCTAAAGATTTGACCCTATGATTGTTGATGCGTAGGGGAGGTCCTACAGCACGAGCACGACGAACAACCCTTTGAGCCCCTAAAGAGAAACCCAAACCAAACTTATCAGATTTGTATGGAATGTCAGGGAGTTGGCCCCAAATGGTACACCCACCTTCTTCAATAATTGCTTTCGCATCCTTTAGAGAAGCTATTTTCAAGGGAGGTATGGTGATCTTTGGCACACTGGTAACAGTCTCGGTTGCAGCCATGGTATGAGGCACCTCTTCAAAGTTCTGACAGGGAGTCTCGATGAAGTCTCCATCCATTTCCACATACCTAAAAGAGTTCAGGTGACTTACCATGTATTCCTCTTCACCATGCATCGTGAGAATCTTTCCTTTCATCGGGTACTTCATCATCTGATGCAGAGTGGACGTGACAGCTCCGACCCCATGGATCCAAGGGCGTCCCAACAAACAAGAATAAGATGGTCGAATATCCATCATGTAAAAGGTGGAGTCAAAGGTCTGAGAATCAACTTTGATGAGGATGTCCACCTCCCCGTGCACCATTCTTTACAAACCATCGAAAGCCCTCACTACAATGTTGTTGGGCTTCAGGTTCAAACCTTCACAGTCTAATCTGTCCAGAGCCTTCTTGGGCAGCATGTTCAATGATGAACCAGTATCTACTAGAACATGGGCCAAAGTAGTGCCCCTGCATTCGATGGAGACATGTAGCGCATCATTGTGTTTTCTTCCTCTGGGTGTTAGATCAACATCAGAAAAACCCAAACCATTATCAGCCGTCAAACTGGCCACACAATCTTCAAATTGGTCAGCGAAGGTTTCTTGTGGCACATGGGTAGTTTTGAGGAATCTCACCAAAGCTTTTTCATGAGATTCGGAGCACAATAGTAGGGCCAACATTGAAATCTTAGAAGGGGTATGCCCCAGCTGTTCGACCATGTTGTAGTCGCTCTTTTTAATTATCTTCAATATTTCTTCAATTTCCTTTATGGAAGCCTCTGGAATGGATCATGAATGTGCCTTCGTCTAGACAGGCTCAACCAATATGTCTTTGCACCGAGTCTCGACCGACTCGTTGACAGGGGTGGCAACAGGGGTAATCACAGGAGTTGTAGTTGTAGTATTAGCAGGAATAGCGGTAGGAATGATCACGGGAATAGTAATGGCTTTTGGAGGAGAAATCTCATGTGAGAACACTCTTCCACTTCTTGTTATTTTGCTGGTCCCAACGATGTTGGCAACGTCAGGATCAGTATTTACAAAAACTTTGTCTTCAGCAGCCAACAGGTCTTGCTTGACGCCATGGTAATAGACGTCAGCCCCATAATTCCAGGGAACAACTTTGTCCGAGGAGTATGAGATTGGCCCTGGCATAGTGATGATCAGGGGAACCAACTTTGGAGCAGATGTAATCCTGACAGATCTTTTGGTGGAGACCCTGGGAGGATTGGCAGAAATGGTTATAACCTAAACATCTTTACAGGAAACAATTTCGACGGGAGTCTTCTCAAATAGAATCTTTTTATCATCCATCAGGCGCTGAACACCTACTTTCAAAAAATAGCAACCAGTCGGTAGAGATAAACATAAGTAGCAATCTTCACCATAGCCCGAAAATAAAAAATTACACTTAACAATCATGAGAGGAGTAACAAGTTCCTCAACAGAAGTAACAAACGTATCATCATCCACAACATTAACACCACGGTCGTGCTTGGGCATGAGAGCAGTTATAACATTGGGAATCTCAGGAGCGTAAAATTCAATCTCCTTCGCTTCAATAAGGTATTGCACCTTGTTCTTAAAAGCCCAACAGTCATTTGTATCATGGCTTAGACTCTCTGAATGGTAAGCACATCGAGCATTTGGGTTATAGCAAGGAGATGCGGTGTTGGGATTCTTGGGAGCTTCCCTTAGGGTAACCATATTGGATTTTAGTAGGTGAGGCAAAACTTGAGACAAAGTCATATTTATCCGGGTGAATTGTCTTACGGGCCTTTATGCTCTAGGATGATTATTTACTTGTTGAGTAGTTGCAGGCTTGGATATCATAACAACCCCTACCGTTAGACGGAGCTCGATTCTGCCCTAATTTCTTTGATTGTAAACATAACTGACCTCTTTCTTTCCCACAAAAGGTCTCTTCCTGCACTTGAAGAGGCATCTTTCTGAACCTTTCCACTTCTAATACCATCTTCCACTCTTTCTCCAGTCAAATCAACTCAGTAAAGCCAGTTGAGGAACTTCCAATCAGATGGTTGAAAAATGGACCAGATAGGGTACCCAAAAACATATCCATCAACTCCCTATCAGACAGAGGGGGTTGGACTCTTCCTGCTAGGTCCCTCCACTTCTGGGCGTAGTCTTTAAATCCCTCGCTAGAACCCATAAGACATACTTTCGATTTGTGTACGGAAGGGAGCAAGGTCTGTATTATACTGATACTTCTTGTAGAAAGCAACAACCAGGTCTTCCTAGTTACGAATATTGGTTCCCTCCAACTGATAGAACCACTCTAGTTGAGTCCCAGATATACTGTCTTGAAAGAAGTTGACCCATAAGTCCTTGTCAGCAGTGTGAGGCTGAATCTTCCTCACAGAAGATCGGAGATGCATCTTGGGACATGAGATCCCATCATATTTAGTGAACACCAGAACCTTGAAATTCTGCGGGATGACAACCCCAGAAACCAAACCCAGCTCTTCAAAATCCAGCCCAAGTACCTTCTGGATTTTCATTGCATTCAGACGATCCTCCAGCTGTTTATATTTTTCATCGGCCGGAGGGTACTGCTCCTCATTATAGTTAGTCTCATTATCATATTCCCTTGGACCGGGGTCTTCCTCTCTTGTTTCCCCTTCTTGATTGTCTCCTTCTTTTGATGAAGATGCTAGTTCTACAACCTGCCTTAACGGTCCTCTGAACTTCCTTCCCAAAATTCACGACACCAGCGGACTTCATTGGATTCTTGGTATTTTCTTTGACAATCAGGGCTTTAAGCTCTTCTTGCCCCTTAGCCAGAGCCATGATCATTTGTTGAAACTGAGCATTTTGAGTTTGTATATCCTTCACTGTTTGTTCGAGAGCCATTCTTTTACTGCGTGATATAAACAGCGAAGAAGATGAGAAACCTTCTTTGAAACCTATTTATGCAATGATATGTATGATATATGTATGCAATGTTTTCAAGGATTTCAGGAAATTTAAATTTGTGAACCAAAATGAAACAAAGATTTTATCAGTAGAATTCTAAATACAATCACCTTTTGGGCGTACAATTGAAAATTCTAAAAAATAAGAAATCAGGTTTCCCATGGGCAATTCCTCTTCGTGCCGAGATAGACATTAAGACCTCTTTCTTCATGAAGTTGCTTTGTGATCTCCAAAACTTTCCTCTCATGGGCATATAAATGATCTCTATAGGTATCTCGCTCATTCTTCAGCTGAATCCAAGAGATCTGCAGTTCTTCAAGATCAGTGGGCATATCAAGATGAAGAACTGTATAGGGAATATCCCCTTCAGTAATGGGCTCCACAATCACTGGTAAGATGGCTATATATGGAATCACAAGGTTCTGAGCACGAACTCGTACCCATTGGAGATAAGGTTCCATAGGGATGGAAGTCTTCGGCCCCAATGTCTTGGTATCAAATCTGTTTACCATGCCCTAAGCTCGTATGAACCTTTGACGATATCCTTGAACATCATCCTCATAGTTAAACATAATGCCTTGGATAAGCATCTCGTGAGGACTATCCCTTCGAGCGTAACCAAATTAGCAGAGCTAGAGAAGGATTATAGGTTATGCCTCCCCTAATACCGAGTAGTGGGACATTAGGGAATTCCCCGCTGCAATCAATAATAGAAATATCTCCCATAGGTCGGGAATACCAGAGAATATCCACGTGAGAAAGTGACATTATCCTTTGCGACCAGCCCAAACCTTCTTCATTCTTCAGTACTGATTTAGGGAGGTGAGAAATAAACCACCTCGAAAGCAATGGCACACACCACATAAGAATCCCTCTTTTCTTCATTGTACAAGTGTGGAAGATATGCAACATGTCTCCGAGTAAAGTGGTCACAGGGTTGCGAGAGAGGAAGACCTTGATAGCATTCACATCTATGAGTAAGCCTGGATTAGGGAACAGTACTAACCCATATATTAGAAGGGCCAAGACCTCCTCAAAATCCTGGAAGTCCAAATCATCCCAAAACAGTTGAGCCTTTTCTATTAGGAACTTGGATAGAAAACCCTTAACTCCGCTTCTTGTTTCCCAGTTGGATACAATGTCGGACCATTTCAGGTGAAAATTTGTTGCAATGATCTCTGGCTTTGGAGCTTCTTCCAAACCGGTGAAAGACAACTAATCCAAAATAGGTATACCTAATATCTGAGAGAACTCTTCCATGGTGGGAACCAATTGATAGTCTGGAAAGATGAAGCAATGGTGCTTAGGGTAAAATAATTGAAAGAGCACACTCATCATCCTCTCATCAAAACCTGAGGTAACCAGATTGAGAAGTCGACCATAGTTCTTGGTGAACTAAGAAGTATCAGGAACCCTTGATGCTAGCTCTTTGAGTTGAAGAGGTATTCTCACAAAGCTGATTCGGATGGTATTTCTACGAGCGGAAGCCATGATGTGCAAAACAGAATAAAGATAAATTCCCCTAATCCTTGAAATGGTTAGTGTAATGAGGAATGAATGTTTATGATGCAGGATGTCATGTTTAAGCAAATTAATCAGACACAAGAAAAGCACACAATAGACCTTAGGTTCAAAGGCTTGATTAAGGTTTAAGGTAAGTACCCTCTTGAAGTTTAGTTTGTTTCAAACCTGTCCTAGAAATAGTAATCGGGTTCTAAGGAGTCTCAATATCACTGATCTTTCTTTATCAGTATTATTTCAGCTTAGCCATCTTTTCTTGCGGCCGAAACATCCCGAAAGTCCAATCTCAATGAGTGTAGTATCGAGTATCACCCGACTCCCAGCTTTACACCGAGGCTGGCTATCTCACTACTTTCTAATGGCCATGTTTGTTCAACTAAGGTTCTATGGTTTGTTAGTGCTTCACGACACCACGTGGAGGCCCCGTATTCTCCTCGATTCGACCAAGGGATACTGGTACCAACCAAAAAGTCACACCAACACAGCTATCACTTCAACCATATCGGTCTATGCCATAGTCTCCATGATCTATTGCTGTTTACCTAAAAAGTGTCCCCAGATCCAGGTATAGGATCTTTACAGGAATACCCCAACAGACCCTCAAAGAAAAAGCAGTCAAAGCAAACAAAGAAAGCAATTTTTAAATGATCTAGACCCTAAGGTGAACCCCACTTTATAATTTTCCCCAGCAGAGTCGCCAGTTCTGTGATACCGTGGAAGAACCGACTATTTAATACTGGTTTGTGTTTTGTATTCGCAAATGTGCGGTAAGCAAGAGTCGCCACCGACTTTTCTTTTATCCAACAAAGGAAAGGGTGAAAAGAACAGAAAAAGACCTTTTTCGAGAGTTTCTGAGTAAGGGGGGTAGATTATGGAAATGAAATGTGTTAGCACCCTTTCCATCCGTGGTTTTCCATGGGCTCTTAGGTACTTGCTCATTTTGAAAACTGCTTTCATGTTTGTGTGTTTTGAAAAGTTTGTTTGCTATATGATAACTCTTGTATCAGTCCTGAAGAGTGTGATAAAGCGTTTTTGAGAAGTTTTTGAAAGTGTGGTGTAAAAAAAAGAATTAGTTTTGAGCAAGTACTTAATAGCTATCTACCTACTTGAAAAAAATATGTTCTCTTCCTCCTTTCCTTTACATAGTGCTATCCTAGTATTAGTGAGTAGGTAGTCCTATCGTTGGATGTTGAGGGACTATCGAAGGGACATTTATGGTCACTTAGGCAACTGGGAAAGAACTCCTAGTAACTGTCCTAAAGTTCTAAGATCACTTTTTTAATCGAGGCAATAGTCGAGAGGGTCATCGAGGGACTTGTGATCTCTTGAACTCAAGGATAGTCACTAAAAATTCTCACATTTCGAGAATTATGACCGTTTCGAAGGAAACCGAAGTGGGAGATACCTTAGGGGTGAGCATGTGCAAGTGTGTTTGATTCAGATATATTATCTTTGAATTAAGTTATGCTATGTTCAATTAATCATTATCTTTCCATACAATCCTATTAGCTATTCATCTAAGCAGTTTATAGTACAGAAAATAAATTACAGAAAATAAAAACTCCTAAGCTATTACAAGGCCTCGGGGTAATTACATAATTAGATGCGCAAATTTAAACCCTAATTAAACTATTACAAACCGGGAAACAGTTACATAGTTAAAAGTAAAACAGAAAATAATGAACGCGCGAAGAATAAAGAAGCGTCTAAACCCTAAAAATGCTCCTAAATTAAAAGAAAGCCTCTTTTTTGTGTTTTTATTTATTAATGAAAATATCATAATAATATCCTAATTAACTAAATTAAAAAGAAAACATATTAATTACAATAAATTCTAATGAAACTAATATTTTTGTTATTTTATTAAAAAAAATTGATGTTTTAACTTAATTCTAATCAATTTTGAATTTAAAGAAAAAACAAGTTAAATTAATGAAATTAAAAAAAATTAATTGAAAAAAACCTAAATCTATTTTTGTGATTTTGTGATTTTATGATTAAAATAATAAAAAAGGTGAATTTTAAAAAGATAAAATAATTAAACAAATTAAAATAAAGAAATTAAAAAAAAAAAGAGAAAAGTAATGGGCCTGTGGTTGTGTTACCAATCTGGGGGGGTGTGAGACTGAATTTGCCAGACCCAGATTTGTACAAGCCCATTGCCTTTGCGTGAGATCCAGTGGGAGGCGTGCTTGAGGGTGCGTGATGGGGATGCATGCTGGAGGCTCTTGGATCTGGCTCTGTGGATGTTGGATGGCGCTGATTTGACGCTACATGGTGGGCATGTTTGCCTTGGGACATGGGATCTGCAAATAACTTGTTAGAAAAATAAAATTCCTGATCTGGATATCGAACCCAGGTCCTTCCCTTTACAGCGCATTGCCTTTACCATCTGTGCCAATTGTTCATTCATGTATATGATAACAAAAAAACAATATAATATAAAAAACAAGATAATGGTTGAGTCAGCAAGACAAGCGCGCGCTTGTGGGGTTCATGATATTTGAACGATCCAACCAGAAGAAACCATTATGTCACGCAGAGTCACTGGGTGGTCAAACCACCTCAGATGGTGGTTCCGGTCATCCTCTTTGGCCAGCCCAAAAATGTAACCAGCAAAATAGGGAGATTCGAAGCCTGAAATTTTCCCTACCCCCCTAAAACCTAGACTGCAAGTTCAACCATGGCCTTAGTTTGGTCTAAAATGTATCTATCTCTGAAACCGAAGCTCGCACGTTTTTAAGCCCTAACAATGGCAAGTTGTGGTTTTGGCACTGAAACTCACATGAAGCACGTTAAAACATTTACAATGATCAATATGAACACATATATGCATGCATAACTCATTTATATTGTGTAATAGAAGGATTTGAATTCAAGAAATTATACCAAATCGGTGATGCTTGAAGGAGGGATCCTGGATATGATTTGGCTTGGCTAACGAATGGGGATGACTCCTGGGACCTTCAGGAGGAAACTAGGATGCTTGGTTTGGATGGAGAAGGCTTGGATCGCTTGGTATGATTTTCACTTTTTCTTTGAAATTTTTGGAAATAATTTGGGACTTGCGGAGGCAGCTGCGTGTGTACTTGTGCTTCTGAAGGGTTGTGCTTATGTAGTATATCACATTAGGTCAACAAAAGTGGAGGAAAATCCAAGCTTTCATGAGAAAATATTTTCTTTCATCTATGTGATTTTTTTTTACTTTTTGGACCAAATCAAATCTTCTCTTCTCTCCACGAAATTTCCTTGATATGCCATCACATTTTGGCCATTATTTGATGAGAAAAAGATTCCAAATGAAATCTTACATTATTTCTATTATTTATTTATTTAATTTTGCATTTTAATGAGTAAAATATCAAAATAAATAGCATAAATAATATAGTAATGCATGGGTGGGCTTAGAGGTCGTGGACCATGTTAGAAACAAGTTGTTCAAACATGAAAAGACGGGCCCATTTGGAAAAATTCAAGTTGGGTCAATATTGGCTTCATGCACTTTTCCAAAAATTGGTCAACTTTAGCAATGCATATCTCTCTCATTTTAAACCTAAGATGGTGTTCTCTGACTTTTTATAGAGCTTAGGATGTCCTCTAAACAACCCTTTTGGTTTCATTTCAATTGGATCTTCCATGTTCATGTAAGGAGTTTGACCCAAAAGGTGTTTTTGTTGACTTTTTGAAAGGACCTATAATGTCTGAGCTTGTATCTTTTAACTGAGGCATTTCTGGAACTTAGTGGCTGAAGAGAAGTTGTAGGGAATTGAATTCTCTTCAAAATGAAAATTGGTGGAAAACTTTCTGATAAAGTATGAGAAAGTTATGCTTGGTCAAAGTTTGGTTGACTTTTCCTATAGAAACCCTAATTTACATTTCTTGAAGAACCATGATCAAAATTTGAACAAATGATGGATATCACTTTAAAATGTTGGTGTTGACCAAAAATATTGAAGTTTGACTGTATATAGGCCACATTTGACTTTTGACCTAGTGTAGTTGATTTTTAGGCATTTGAGTAGTTGACTGGGCAAACTTGTTGTGCAAGGCATGAAATTTATCATGGATGATCTTGAGGACATAATAGGGCCATGGAAAACATTTGGGACCCTTGGAGCTCACACATCTTGGTGAAAATTGAAACCCTAGTTAAAGGTTTATTGCCTTGGGAGGAGAATTTGTCTGGTCAATTTTTGGTCATCCTTGGGCAAGTTAGGGACCTCAATGGGCATGTGTTGAGTAAAATGAGAGGGAAAATTTTGGGGTACAATAATTAGTTTGGGGTTTAATGGGTTAAAAGGAAAGGTGAAAGGTATCAACAGAAAATAAATAGATAAAAAAGAAAATAAAAACTTATCCAGCTCGAATGTACTCTACTCATCACAAACTTAAACCTACCGACCAGTTATACTCAACCTATAATATTCATCAATGTCAACACGTATCAACCGCAACACCCATTATACCATCTCGACCGCGATCTCTCAACCAACCTCAATAACACCGAAGTTAACTGTATTTCTCATGTTGACGATCTCTCAGAGCAACACAAACAACAGAGGAATTAAGCTCTGATACCCAAAATGAATGTCAGCTCTAAATCTATCTCTAGAATCTAGAAACTAATAAATAATCATCCTAGATAAGAATATGAGCAGTATATGTCTATAACAACCCAAATTCCTAAGACATAGTAAAAATCTAGGACAATAATCGACAAAGATTTGTAAAGCAAGTTTTATACAACGCCATGGGCGAAAAATATACATGAGTTCAAAGTAAAAATACATACAAACCCTAACAAAAGAGAAACACATATAGAGGAGAAGAGATAAACTACAAATCTTCCAGTTTGTAAGCACCGGCCGATGAGAAATCCAACTTCAATCATCCATAAGCAAGGCCCTAGTGTTTTTTCTAAGCTAATCTATAAAAAATAAGGTTGATAGAATTTGGGAACAAAAACACCCCAAAAACCATAACCTAAAAATAAACTAAATTAGTTTTTATAAAACTTAACTCAGCAGACCGCGCTAAGCGGGAAGATCCTGCTAAGCGGCCTCATCTACACAACTTCTGCCAAATTTGGCAAAATACTCGTAGCGCGTTATAATTCCCGCTTAGCGCGCCCTCTTGGACAAAACTTGCCAAAATGGATTTTTATTCCGAAAACACGCATCCGTAGCTGTGTCTTCGACACTGTTGTACCCCTAAATTTTCCCTCTCTATTCTCAAGACATTTCTCAAAAAATATCTCAAATGCTTAAGAAGTTCCAAGAGTTTGATCAGATAAGCTCACTTCTTAAGCACTGAGTCTCCAAATTAGGGTTTTGATTTTCTCAAGGACAATTGGACTTTTGATGCCTCAAATGACTATCATGGTTCATTATAGGTCTCTAAGATTTCTCATACCAAGTTTCAAGTCTTGCACCACAAATTTGCTCAGTCAATTGCTTAGATGACTGAAAATCAATTGTATTGCGTAAAAAGTCAACTGAGGTCAATATACAGTCAAACTTCATAATTTTTGGCCAACATCAAAATTTTGAAGTCATATCCATAAATTTATCAAGTTTTGATCGCAATTCCTCAAGAAAAGCCCTCAAGTCATCAAAGGGGCAAAATAGTCAAAATTAAGGTTTTGATTGAGAATGACTGATCATTGACTTTTAACCTAGTACATGATCTAATGGCTTGAGGCATAATCTCAAGGACTCAAACATAAAATGTTGACCTAATTTCATGGCTTAAATAATTTCTCAAGTTAATTGGATTGATAGTTGAAATTTGATCAATTGATGAAAAGTCAACTTATACACAAAAAGTCAAACTTTGACCTTTTTGATCAACATTGAATTTCAAAAATCGAGATTCATCAAGACATTCAAAAATATCAAATTTGATCATCAAGAATAAATAAATTCAAAAGTCAATAAAAAAGTAAAGATTTCTAAGACACTAAAATTTTTAAGTGTGTTTATAAATTCATTACTTCATGACAAATTTTCACCAAGATGCAAGATGATTCAAGGAAAACTTTCAACATGAACGTTGTAGATCATGATAAACTCTACAAATTTGAATTAGAGGGTTGATGTCCAAAAAATGCTTAGATTTGAAGATATAAGCCCATGAAGTCATGACATTTTTCATAAAACACTTAGTGAAATTTTCAACTAGTTTAGTTAGATTTTTGACCTAACTTCTTGACAAATTTTCACCTAGTTCCAATTTGATTTTGTAAAAATGGTCAACTTGAAGTTTGTAGACAATGTTTCAAGCCTTCCAAAATGTCTAAGAACTTGAAGAGATCATTTTTTATCTAGGATAATCAAAGAGAAGAAGTTGAGCATGCATTTTTGCATTTCAAGCCATTTTCATGAAGAACACTTGATCAAATCTCAAACCTATGTTGCATAATCTTGCTTTGAAGGCTTCTAACTTGTAAATCACTCCATAATTTATTTTTTACACAATTTATTGAGGTATGATCCAAGTGATTAAGCCATTGTCCACATGATTTTTCCATTTATGGCACAAAGGCACCATTGCCATTCTTAAAAAGTTGCTTTAATCACAAAGTCAACTTGTCTTGAGCCTCTAACTTGCTCCATCTACACACACTCAATACAAAGGCCAGAAGCAACATGTTTAAAGTTCCTAACCACTTTAGATAACCTTTTACTATGCATTGGAACAATGTTTTTCAAGATTGCTTCAAAAACAAGTCAAAAAACCATAACATTTCATCTTTGTTTTCTGATCACTTCAAGCCCTTAAACCTTTCCCTATAAATAGAGGCATGTATTTGCAACTTAGGACACGAATTCACAAGCCTAAAAACTCTCTAAAACTCCTTAAAATCAGAATTTTCACACAAACTCCATTTTTGTGCCATTTTGGACTTTGAATACCCATCTCACAATCCACTCATGTGTTCTCCATTTTAATCAATCACCAAGCTTCTATAACTCATATAGAAGCTATCCAAACACCAGGAACACAATTGCAACATCATCTTCTAAATCTTCCATAGCCAAAAACAGAGCTCTGCACATTGACTTCTCCAGAACAATACAACCACTCTCAATCTAAAGTAAGCATTGCATTAGCTTCCTGGAGGTTCAGTGAAGTTATCCAGATCATCATAATATCTCAAAGAGTGCTCAATCATCAAACACGATTTCCAGTTTTGAGGTAAGTTTTTCAAAATTTGAACTCTATCTATAAGCATCATTAATGGTTACTTTGTGAATAAAAAATGTAGACATCATAGCCATAAAGCTAACCATGTCCTTAGATTTCATTTATGTTGATTGAGTGATGCGAATTTTGAACATGAAATTTCTGAAAAATTAGGTCAGAATTTGGTACCAACAGAATTTATGCTCATATTTGATTTTTAGCTTAAGTTATTTACATGGTTGAAATCGTGGTTAAATTTGGAGAAACTTTCATGTTTACAATTTTGCAAATGGTTGAGAAATGAGCAAAATCAGATTTCATGGCAATGGTGTTATTGCTATGTGCGTGCAAGGTTGAATATGAAGCCATTTAAAACATTTAGGACCAAGTTGATTTTAAGTTTATTGAATGTTGTATTATGATCGGATGAAACAACCACCCCAGTGGCAGGAGAAGCGCGCGTAAGGCATTGAACTATAAGGACCTGGGTTCGAGCCCCAGTGGTACCCGTTTATTTGTTAACAATTTTTAATTTTAGGTTTCATGCACACAAGCCACTCGCGTCTATCATGTACCCTCATCACATCACCATCTGATCATTATGCAAGTGGATCCAATGCACCACATGTATAGCCCATGATACACCTCAAGAAGTTAGCAACACTGGATCAAAAACAGGGCTCCTAGGCCTCCTGACTTGGGCCCTTTCTTTTTTGTTTCTACTAATTATTATCCCCTTTTTTGCTCATACAAACGCATGCCCATATAACTTTTTTTATTTATTTATTTTCTGATTCCAAACAAATTTATTTTTTGGGCCTAACCCTTTTTGCTAACTTTAAACCACCTTTTTACTTTTCAACCCCCAACCCAAGTATTCTTATTTTCTTTTATATTTTCTATATTTCATTTATTTATTTATTTTTATTTAACCCAAAAATATAAAAATTTATTTTATTAAATAGTTAAGTTTAAAACATTTTAATTTAAAACACTTATTTTATTTTTGTTAATATTTTAGGACTAGATTTTGTCTATTTTTTCCACACTTTAAAAATATATTTTTTCTAAATTAATATTAACTTTCAAATTATTTTCTAAACAAATTAAAATTAGACTTAGGCTTTATTTCAATTAACTTAGATTTTAGGTTTTGATTTAAATAATTAATTAACTTTTTTTTGTAATTAAAATTAATTAGTTTAATTAGATTAAATTATCAAACCTTTTCATCAAAAACCCTAAAAGCAATTTCTCCTTCATTTTTACATTTTGTGCATAATTATTATTGTAATGGTTTGTAATAGTAATTAGGGCTTTATTGCTTTCCTCCCCTATTCACAAACTTGTACCCCCCATTCCCAAAGCGTTGTAATAGCATAGGACATTTAAATTCCGCAATTTATCGCTTTCTTTATTATTGCTAGTAATTAGAGTTTGTATGGCAAGACTAAAATCAAACATTGGAAAACCCAAATTCAAGATAATATACTTGAAATAAACACACCTTGCACACTTGCATCTCTAGGATAATCCACACTTGTTACCTCAAATATAAACAATCATGTCCCTCGAACGTGAGATGATTTTAGTAAAGACCCTCGATTAAAAGATCATAGTCCCCCGATGATCCTTCAATATTGCCTTCGGTAAATGATCTTAGTCCCTTATGACAATTGCTAAAACATCCTACAAGTTGCCTCCTATGACTATACGGTGACCCACGCCTGTCCCTCATATCCAATGATATGGCTCTTTACCAACCAATAATAAAAAAGCACTATCTAGAGGAGGAGGAAAAGAATAAAGACTTTTTTGAGTAGGTAGATTGCTCGTAATTGCTTGCTCACAAAAAAAAACCATTTACACCTCACATCTTCAAAACAAACATTTTGTATACATTCTCCACGATACGAGAATCATTATAAAAATGGCCTTACATTGGCATTTTCAAACATCTTTCCAAACACTTCCTTTCAACAAATATTTTCAAAAACCAACATTTTGTATACATTCTCAATGATACGAGAATCATTGCAAAGTTTGTCAAACTTAGGCGTTTTCAAAATATTTTAAAACTTACACAAACACAAAGCATTTCAAAGTGATCAAGCAATTAAGAGCCCGTAGATAACTACAGATGAAAAGGGTGCTAACACCTTCCCTTTTCATAACCTACCCCCCAAACTCAAGAAATTCTCAAAAGGTCTTTCCTATTCTTTTCACCTTTTCCTTTATTGGATAAAAGAAAAGTCGGTGGTGACTCTTGTTATCCGCAACAATTGCGATAAAATGCAAAACACCCAAGTCAGTTCTCCCACTGTATTACAGAACTGGCGACTCTGTTGGGGAAATATAAACTAAAAGTGGGGTTACCTTAAGAGTTAGATCACCTTTATTTTCTTTATTTTGTTTGCCTTGTTTGCTTTACATTTATGGGTAATGCTTGGGTTTATTACTTGTAAAGATCCTATACCCAGATCTGGGGCATACTAGGTAAGTAACAATAGATCATAGAAATTGTATGACGTAGACCGATATGGTTGAAGCGATAGCTATGTTAGTGCGACACATTTGCAGATATCGGTGTCCCTTGAGTTAAATCAAGGAGAATACGGGGCCGCTGAGTGGTGTCATGAAGCACTAACTGAACACAGAACCTTAGTTGAACAATTTGGATGTTAGAAAGTAGTGAGATAGCCGGCTTTGGTGCAAGACTGAAGTTGGTTGATACTCGATACTATACTCATTGAGATCGGACTTTTGGGATATTTTGACTGCAGGAAAAGATTGATTATGCTGAAACAATGCCTGATGAAGAAAGATCAATGATATTGAGATTCCTTAGAACCCAATTACTTTCTTTTAGGACTGGTTGAACCAACTAAAACTTCAAGAGGGTACTTACCCATAAACCTCATGCAATCCCAAACCTAAGGCCTTTTGTGCTTTTTGCGTATATGATTATTTGTTCATAACATCATAAACATCATAACATCATAACATAACATTTTTACTAACCATTTCAAGGATCTAGGGATTTATCTTTGTCCTGTTTTGTAGAGTATGGCTTCCACACGCAAAAATACCATCTGAATCAGCTTTGTAAAAGTGCCTCCTCAACTCCAAGAGGTAGCATCAAGGGTTCCTGAGAATTACCTGTTTACCAAAAGACATGGTCGACTTCTCAATCTGCTTACCTCAAGCTTTAAAGAAGAAATGATGTGTGTACTCTTTCAATTCTTTGATCCCAAACATCATTGTTTCACTTTTCTCGATTATCAATTGGTGCCCACAATGGAAGAGTTCTCTCAACTATTAGGAGTACATATTCTCGATCAAGTTCCCTTCACCGGTTTAGAAAAGGATCCACAACCTGAGGAGATTGCATCATCCCTACACTTGAAAAGGTATGATATTATAGCCAATTGGGAAACAAGGAGTGGGGTCAAGGGTTTCCTAGCCAAGTTCCTATTAGAGAAGACTCAACTATTTTGGGAGGATATAGATTTGCAAGCCTTTGAAGAAGTCTTGGTTCTTCTAATCTATGGATTAGTATTGTTCCCTAATCCAGACCAACTCATAGATGTGAATGCTGTCAAGATCTTCCTTTCTCGTAACCCCGTGCCTACTTTACTCGAAGATATTTTACATACTCTTCACACTCGCACCATAAGGAAGAGAGGGGATCTTATGTGTTTCATTTCGTTGTTGTCTAGGTGGTTTACTTCGCACCTTCCCCGGTCAGTGCTAAAGTGAACAAGGTCTGAATTGGTCGCAAATGATAATGTCTCTTTCACATACAGATATTCATTGGTGCTCTCGATCTCAAGAGGATATTACTATCATTGACCATTGTGGGAAGTTCCCTAATGTTCCACTATTGGGCATTAGGGGAGGTATTACTTATAACCCGTCACTGGCTCTACGAAAATTTGGCTATGCTCGAAGAGATGGTCCTCATGATGCACTTATCCAAGGTATTGTATTTGACTACGAGAACAATGTCCAAGGTTATCGTCAAAGTTTTGTACGAGCTTGGGGAATGGTGAACAAGGTTGATAGAAATACTTTGGGGCATAAGAACCCAATTCCTTTGAATCCTTATCTCAAATGGGTGTGAGCTTGCGCTCAGAATCTCATGATGCCATATCCTGATATTCTACCAATAGTTGTGGAGCTTGTTGCCGAAGGAGATGTTCCTTATACAATTGTTCATCTTGACATGCCTACCGACCTCGAAGAATTGTAGAGATTGTGGATTCAACTCAAGGGGGAACGAGACACCTTTGAAGCTCAATTTTATGCAAACGAGAAGAAAGTGTTAGAGCTTACAAGGAGACTTAACAAGGAGAAAAGCCTGAATGCCTACATTGCACCAAAGAGGAAGCACCCGTGGGAGACTTGAGTCTTTTGTTTTAGGATTTCATTATGTTGTCTCTTTGAGACCTTTTTTCTTTTTTCATTATAAGCCCAAGGGGCATTTGTAATATTTGAACTCATTAATAAAAAAAATTTTGTTCGTTTCCTTTTTGGCTAGCAAATTTAAATTCCTTAAGGTCCTTGAAAACATCGCATCCGCATAGCATGCATTATATCATAAGCAGGTTTCCCGATACAGGTTTCCTTATATTTTTATTGTTTATTTCAGTATAAGATGGCTCTATAGCAAACCGACAAAGATCTACAAACTCAACACACACAGTTCCAAGAGACTCTCCTCATCCTAGTCAAAGGTCAACAAGAAATGATGGCACTCCTTGCCACCAAAAAGAAGAACAAGAAGAGGGTTGTCATCCTCAACATGGGAAGGAGGTTCAAGGGGCCTACCTGATTAGCTAAAATACATAAGGCTTCTTCTGAGAAAGAAGACAATCAAGAAGAGGAAGCTAGAAGCACTAGAGCTAGGGGAGGAAATAACCAAGCTACTGAGGACAAAGACTATTCTGAGGAGCAATACCCACCGGAAAATGATAAGTACAAACAACTCGAAGACCGACTTAAGGTTGTGGAGATCCAAACGGTGCCTGGTTTGGACTTTGGAGACTTAGTTATGGTCCCTGGGGTGGTCATTCCCCACAAACTCAAGGTCCTTGTCTTTGCCAAATACGATGGGGTCTCCTGTACAAAGATGAATCTGAGGTCTTATGTCCATAAGATTCAACCACACACCGCAAATAGGAAGTTATGGGTGCACTTATTCCAAGAAAACTTATCTGGGACACAGTTGGAATGGCTTTATCAACTTGAGGGGACTAATATCCCACCTGGGAGGATCTAGCTATTGTCTTCTACAAGCAATACTAATACAACACTGATCTTGCACCAACTCGCGTGCAATTACAGAATATGACTATGGGTTCAAATGAAGGTTTCAAATAGTATCCTCAAAAGTGGAGGGACCTGGCTGGAAGAGTGCAACCCCCATTGAATGACAGAGAATTAGTGGACATGTTTATGGGCACCTTGACTGGTTCATTCTTTAATTTGCTGATTGGGAGTTCTTTGTCATGATTTACTGAGTTGATTATGACTGGTGAACAAGTTGAAAATGGAATCAAAAGCGGAAAGATCCCCATGTCCTCAACCTCTAATGTTGTAAAGAAAGAATTTATTGGAAAGAAAGATCGTCATCAGTCAGTAGGAGCTGTATTGATTTCAAACCCGACCCCAGTTCAACAACCACAACAATCATACCATCAACAAAGGCCTGATGCCCCAAGAAGACAATTCACTAGAATCAACATGCCATTGTCTCAAGCTTTACAACATCTGTTAAAGGAAAATTTGGTAACACTAAGGAATCCTCCTCAAAACCCCAATACTTTTTCTCCGAAATACAACCCGAATGCAAAGTGTGCCTATCATTTCAATAGATCTCGGCATGATACCAATGATTATTGGGCCTTAAAAAGCAAGATCCAAGATTTGATTAATAACAAAGTGATTGAGTTTGATCCTCCACAAAGCCCTAATGTCATTACTACTCTCATGCCCAGTTATGGTAAAGGTGTTAATGTTATTGACGATGCCTCCTTTGTCTCCATCATCAATGATTTGACTACCCCTTATTGACTATTAAGAAGAATTTGCTGAGAGCCAGTTTATTTCCTGTCTACCTTGAAAATTGTTACCATTGTGCTTCCTAAACCAATGGTTGTATGTGGCTGAAGAAAGGTATTCAATGCCTGATTGATAGCCATGAAATTCGGTTCGAGAAAATTCTGTCAGTAAAAAGTTTACCTCAAGATGATTCCATAACCCCCATTTCAAATACTCCTAAAGGCCCTATAAGGATTTCTGCTGAGCCAATAGTATCTCCCTTGATCATTACTACACCAGGGCCGGTCCCCTATTCCTCCAACAAAGTCGTGCCTTGGAACTATGGGGCAGACGTTTATTATCATGGTGTCAGGAAAGAGACATGGATTAATGAAAATTAAGAGTCTGAAGTTACAAACATTGTTGGAACTACTAAGGTCACTAGGACAGGAAGGGTCTTCTCTCCGGAGATCTCTCCTCCAACTACTACTACAACACTTGTTCGCATTCCTGCTGCTAGACTAACTGTTGACAGTCGAGGTAAAGAGAAAGTTATTGAGCCTGCCCTGACAAAGGAACCACCAAAAGAAGTAACAATTGAAGACCCATATAGAAAAGAGATGGAAGAAATTCTAAAGATCATCCGAAAAAGTGATTACAAAATAGTGGAACAACTGGGGCAAACACCCCCAAAGATATCCATGTTGTCCTTGTTGTTATGCTTCAACGCACATGCCCAAGCTTTGCTGAAATTTCTGAAGAATGCCCATGTATCACAAGAGACCATTGTTTATCAATTTGAGAATTGTGTTGCAAGCCTAACTGCTGATAATGGGTTTGGATTTTCTGATGCAGATTTAACTCCGTCAGGGAAGAATCATAATAAAGCTCTGCATATTTCTATTAAATGAAAAGCACCCTTCTGGCGCATGTGTTAGTAGATACTGAGTCCTCCCTCAATTTTTTACCCAAAGGTGCTTTGGACAGATTTGACTGTGAAGGGATGGTGCTGAAACCCAACAATATTTTGGTAAGAGCCTTCGATGGTTCGAAAAGAATGGTCCACGAAGGTTGATATATCGATCAAAGTGGGATCTCAAGTTTTTAATTCAACCTTTTATGTAATGGATATTCGCACGACCTATTTTAGCTTGCTCGGGCGCCCATGGATTCATGGGGTAGGTGTGGTTACCTCTACGTTACATCAAATGCTGAAATACCCAGTGAAAGGGAAGGTTGTTACAGTCTGTGGAGAGGAAGAATATATGGTCAGTCGTTTGAATTCTTTCAAATACATTGAAATGGATGGAGAATTCATTGAAACCTCTTGTCAAGCATTTGAAGTGATCCCTCAAACGATTTTTTTTGCTAAAGTTATGTCTGCTACCCCTAAGATTTCCAAGGACACACCAAGAATGGCCTCTCTGAAGGATACTACGGCTATTGTAGAAGATGGAGGTTGCACTATCTGGGGACAACTTCCTGATATCCCCCACAAATCTGACAAATTTGGGTTGGGTTTTACTTCAAAGGCCCAGAAAGAGGTTCGACGTGCTTGTGCTAGTGGACCACATCTCCGTATCAGCAATAATGAAGTCAATGCTCTGGAGGACATTGATAGTGATGGTAACTTGGACGACTGGATGTTCCCAACTGTTGATGGTGGACTAAACAATTAGAAAGCCAAAGACTTCATCTCAATCTCCTTCAACCAGGAGTAATTTCTATTTCCTGTTTTTTATTTCTTTAAGAACTTTGTCTGTATAATTTCTTTCAAAAGAATGAATTTAAACTATGTACCTTGCCAGGGGAAAAATGGTCCATTTGTTAAGGGTTTATCATTTCATATATCATATGCTCATTTAATGAAAACATTGGACAATGTTGCATTCAAATTTTGCGCTCCTTGTCTTTCTTTTACTTTACTGCATTTTCAAATAGCCATGTGACCTTACATGCACACACACACATTTGCAGATCCACATCCACTCCGGGTCTCATTGACAACAATTCTGCTATTTCCATCTATGACTTCGAGAATCCAGTCTGTCAAGCCGAAGACGAAGGTGAAGAAGATTGTGAGATACCAAGAGAACTCACTAGACTCCTGATACAAGAGGAAAAGGCTATCTAACTGAATGGAGAACTGGTCGAAGTGATAAACTTGGGAACTGAGGCAGATATGAAAGAAGTCAAGATTGGTGCCAACTTGGAAGACAATGTCAAAAACATATTGGTTTAGATGTTGCATGACTATGTTGAGGTTTTTTTTGGTCATACGAAGACATGTCGGGGCTCGATACTGACATCGTGGTTCATCGTCTGCCAATGAAAGAAGGTTATTCTCCGATCAAACAAAAGGTTTGTCGCATGCGCCTTATATGTCTGAGAAGATCAAGGCTGGGGTAATGAAACAGTTCAATGCGGGTTTCTATGCAGTGACGTCGTATCCCCAATGGGTTGTAATTTTTGTTCCAGTACCGAAGAAATACGGTAAGGTCCGCATGTGTGTAGACTATAGGGATTTAAATAGGGCAAGCCCCAAAGACGACTTCCCACTACCGCATATTGATGTCTTAGTTGACAACACTGCTCAACATAGGGTGTTTTCCTTCATGGATGGCTTCTTGGGTTACAACCAAATCAAAATGGCGCCCGAAGACATGAAGAAGACTACTTTTGTCACACAGTGGGGCACCTTCTGTTATAAAGTCATGCCTTTTGGGCTGAAGAATGCAGGCGCAACTTATCAACGGGCTATGGTGGCTTTATTTCATGATATGATTCATCATGAAATACAAGTCTATGTGGATGACATGATAGCAAGATCCCAAACTGAAGAAGAGCACCTTGATCATCTGCACAAGTTATTTGCAAGGTTGAAGAAATATAAGCTGAGGTTGAATCCCAACAAATGCATCTTCGGGGTAAGGTCTAGTAAACTCCTAGGCTTTGTCGTCAGTGGCAAAGGTATTGAAGTTGATCCCGCAAAGTTCAAATCTATCCAAGTAATTCCATCTCATCATACTGAGAAGGAGGTTAGAGGTTTTCTAGGACGAATCAATTACATTTCCCGATTCATCTCTCACCTGAATGCTACTTGTGAACCACTATTCAAGCTGCTGAAGAAAGATCAAGTGGTAAGGTGGAATGACGACTGTCAAATAGCTTTTGACAAAATCAAGGAGTACTTGCAAGAACCTCCAATCATGATTCCACCAATTGAAGGAAGACCTCTGATCATGTACTTAATCGTGTTAGAGAATTCAATAGGGTGTATGCTGGGGAAGCATGACGAGTCTGGTCGAAAAGAGCATGCAATATACTACCTTAGCAAAAAGTTTACCGACTGTGAAACAAGATATTCACTGCTCAAGAAAACTTGTTACACTTTGTCATGGACTACTCACCGGATAAGACAATATATGTTGACTCATACCACTCTACTGATCTTTAAGATGGATCCTATCAAGTATATCTTTGAGAAGCCAACTCTCTCCGGAAGGATAGCCCGATGGAAAATGATCTTAACTGAATACGATATCTAATACACCATACAAAAAGCAATAAAAGGAAGTGTACTGGAAGATCACTTAGCGCATAAAGTTGTAGATGACTACCAATCTATGAACCTTGAATTCCCGGACGAGAATATAATGCTGATTGTGGATTATGTAAAGCTTAGACCGTATGAAGGACCTGAATAAGGATCCCGATGGACTATGGTTTTTGATGGAGCTTCCAACACACTGGGTAATGGAATTAGGGCTGTGATCATTTCTGTAAAATCAAGCTTCACAATTAAGCTTTTGTTTTGATGAAGACAAACCATGGCTAACAAAGAAGGCAAAGATTTATGATCAAGCATCTAAGCATCTAGGGATAATATCTTCATTCAAAGCTCTCAATAATTTTAAAGGTATAAAAATATTATCTACTTTGATCTTAAGATATAGATGCTCAAAAATGAAAAAGAAATGTCTAAGAATCATTACTCAAGCTTTTCAAAGATAAAATTTCATTTTTCTTCTACATGCAATCGATTTACATCTTAGTGCAATCGATTGCACACTTCAAAATTTCAGATCTTTTGCTTCTGTTTCTATGTGCAATCGATTTACATTGCCTATGCAATCGATTGCATACCTAAAATTTTCAAAACGTTTGCTTTTGTTTCTCATGCAATCGATTTATATTGCAAATGCAATCGATTGCACTCAGTTACTTTTTGCTACTGACTTTGCATGCAATCGATTACATTGTTAGTGCAATCATTTGCACTCTTAAAGATTTTGAAAAAATAGTTGTTAAAAACCTTGTGCAATCGATTTACACCAAGGGTGCAATCGATTGCATACTGCACGAATTTGAAAAATAACAGCTTTGTTCATGCCTTTTCATCATGCCTTTTCATTACATATTTTCACTCAAACTTGGCATTTGTTCATGATACATTTCCAGATCTTCATGATGTTTCAAAAGGGTGTTATGAACATATAAATACTCAATTTCAAATCCAGATCTAACACCTTCTTCCAATAATATTTTCTGAAATTTCAAAATACAAACTCAAGCATTCTTCATTTTCATGCATAAGTTTTCTACATATTTTCATACATTAACAAACAGAAAACTTTGAGCAAATATATCTTGAGTCTTTGTATAATATTATTATTGAAAGAAGAAGATTATACATTGTCAAATCACTCTAAGTGATCAATATTACTCTACTCACTCAAACTCACAAATTGATATTTACTTACTTATTTTCCAGGATTGTTGGAATTAAGTTTAAGTGTTTTTGTTGAAATCTTATCTTTCCAAGTTGTTGGGTACAAGTGTAGTTACATTGAGAGGATTGTTCTCATAGGTAACTTAGTGAAAATCCAAGAGGATTGTTCTTGGTCCAAGAGGATTGTTCTTGGTTTGGTTGGTAGTTCTTGTTTAAGTTTTCCACAATAAGGAAATCTCTTTCATGTTGAAAGGGGACTGGAGTAGTCTCGGACTGTGAGGGGAACCGGGATATATCGCCCGTGTCTCTTTATTTTTCTGCATTTTTAAGCTTTCCTAAACTCACTTATAACCATAAAAATAAGTACCATCATCACTAAAAACCAGAATTTTTAAAGTACCTAATTCACCCCCCCCCCCCCCCCTCTTAGGCGCACTTCGTACTTACAATTGGTATCAGAGCAGGTTATAGGTAACCTGCTCCTAAAAGATCCAGAATGGCTTCCGCAAATCATAATCCCGTTTTTAGAGATGGTGGTAGTAACAACAAGCCTCCTCTATTTTGTGGTGAATATTTTGACTTCTGGAAAATACGCATGAAGGCGCATCTAGAAGCACAAGGAGAAGAAATATGGGATGCCGTCGAAAATGGTCCATTTATCCCTATAATGGTAATCAATGGTGTCGGCTCATCAAAGCCTAAATCTGCATGGGACGATGATGATAAGAAGAAAGTTCTTTATGACAAAAAGGCAATAAACCTTCTTCAAGGTGCACTTAGCATGGACGAATTCTTCCGTGTCTCGGCATGCAAAGAAGCAAAAGAAATATGGGATACCTTGGTACAAACTCATGAAGGAACGGTTGAAGTAAAAAGATCAAGACTAAACACCCTAAGTCAAGAATACGAATTATTTTGAATGCAGCCCAGAGAAACCATTCTTGACTTACAAAAGAGATTTGTGCACTTGAAAAATCATCTAAGTGCTCTTGGTAAAACTTTGACGAATGATGAATTGAATCTAAAAGTACTTAGGTCCTTAACTAGGGAATGGCAACCAAAGGTAACGACAATTTCAGAAAAGAAAAGTCTCTCCAACATGACATCCGCGACATTATTTGGAAAACTTCAAGAATACAAAACGGAACTCGGAAGACTCGAAAAGCATGAAAATCAAGAGAAGAAATCCAAGAATATTGATTTCAAGATAGACTCCAGGGAAGTTGAAAAGGAAAACAATCCAGAAGAAGATGAAAACTTCATGCTTCTTGTTAAAAGGCTTGGTAAGTTCTTCGGTAGAAATGACAAACCTTTTTCTCATTCAAAAGGAAAGAAACAATTTCAGAAAAAGGAAGGCTCCACATCAACACAAGAAATCACATGTTATGAATGTGGTAAGCAAGGTCACATCAAGCTGGATTGTCCAAAACTCTCCAAGAAAGGTGGCTTCAAAAGCAAGAAGGGATTCAAGAACAAAAAGGCTTATGTCGCATGGGAGGACAATGAAATAAGTTCCTCATCCGATTCCGATAGTGATGAAAGTGCAAATCTAACATTGATGGCCTCACACCATTCCGATGATGAAGACAATGAGGTTAGTAATGAATTTTCTCTTTTTGATAGTGATGCACAAGGTGCTATAGATGAACTATTGAATGAATGCAAAATTCTATATAAAACTATTTTATCAAAAAAGAAACAAATTTCATCCTTAGAAGAAAAATATGTTTCAATGGAAAAAGATTTCAAAGAAGAAAAAAAAAATCAAGTGATGAACAAAAACAGAATTTTGTATGCAAAAATTATGATTCACTCTCTTTCCAAATTATCCAATTAAAAAGAGTCATTGAAAGATATGAAAAAGGGAAAATTGGATTGGAAGGTGTTCTTAGCCAACAAAGATACTCCAATGATAAAAGTGGACTTGGATATTCAAAGTTTTCAAAACCAAGTTCTAACAAAACTATCTTTGTTAAGGTAAGTGATCAATCTTCCAAAGAGAAAGTGAATAAACCTAAAATAGTTCGTCACTATCCGAAAATGAAAACATTTTCTAAGAAGAAATCTTATCCTTCTAGATATAGAAGTAACTTTGAACCTACTTGTTTTTATTGTGGTATTAAAGGCCATACATCTAATGCTTGCTATGTTAGAAACTTCAGTGTGGCAAGTGGGCATTATGTATGGGTAAAGAAAGGCACTAATTATGAAGGACCAAAAGAAACTTGGGTACCTAACAAAACCTAATTTGTTTTGCAGGTATGCTTGAAGACCACATGCAATCTTTGGTATCTTGATAGTGGTTGTTCAAAGCATATGACAGGAGACATAAACCAATTTTCACATCTAGCGCTAAAGGCCAAGGGTTTTGTCACTTATGGAGACAATAATAAGGGAAGAATCCTAGGCAAAGGCAAAGTTGGTGCTCCACCTTTCACATCCATTGAATATGTTCTTTATGTTGAAGGAATAAAGCACAATATTCTAAGTATTAGCCAACTTTGTGACAAAGGCTTCAAAATCAAGTTCACCAAGGATGAATGTTTGATAGAAGACGAAGTCACTCATGAGGTTATACTTAAAGGTAAAAAAATCAATAATATATTCATGATTTCCCTTGATGATCCATTTTGAAGGTTAAATGTATCATGGCGAACAACGATGATTCATGGCTTTGGCACAAGAGAATTGCTCATATTCATATGGAACATTTGAATAAATTAATCAAGCATGATCCTGTCATTGGATTGCCTAAGAGAAATTTCGTCAAAGATAGACTATGCGATGCTTGTCAAAAAGGGAAACAAACCAGATCAACTTTCAAATCTAAGAATGTGGTGTCCACTACAAGGCCACTACAATTGTTACATATGGATCTATTTGGTCCATCGAGAACAAGGAGTTTCGGAGGTAATGTATATGCTTTGGTTATTGTTGACGATATCTCTAGATATACTTGGACATTCTTTTTAGTGCAGAAAAGTGATGCATTCAAGGCGTTCAAGAAGTATGCTAAACAAATTCAGAATGAGAAGTCTCTAACAATTGCTTCAATAAGGAGTGACCATGGCGGAGAATTCCAAAATTCTCTATTTGAATAATTCTGTGGAGAACATGGAATATCTCACAACTTCTCGGCACCGAGGACTCCACAAAAAAATGGGGTGGTTGAAAGAAAGAATAGGTCTCTTGTGGAACTTGCTAGAACAATGCTTAGCGACTCAAACCTTCCAAAATAATTTTGGGCGGATGCGGTGAGCACGGCATGTTTTGTTAGCAATAGAGTTAACATTAGACCAATCTTAAAGAAAACTCCATATGAACTTTTCAAAGGGAGAAAACCTAACATTGCTTTCTTTCATATCTTCGGGTGCAAATGCTTTGTCCTAAACAATGACAAATATAATTTGGGTAAGTTTGATGAGAAATCCGATGAAGGTATATTTCTTGGTTACTCACTCTCTAGTAAAGCATATAGAATATACAAAAAAAGAACCTTGACTATTGAAGAATCTATGCATGTTTCTTTTGATGAAACTAACCCCTCCAAGGAGGACAATATTGTTTGTGATAATGATGATGAAATTTTAGAAGGTCCTCAAAAAAATTCTTCCAAGGATCAACCCATTCAACTAGAAGAATCACCTCAACAAGAATCGAATCTCAATGATCTACCAAAAGAATAGAGAACTCATAGAGATCTTCCTATTGATAAAGTGATTGGTGATATAAGTCAAGTCGTGTCTACAAGATTAAATCTCAAGGATGCTTGCCTAAACATGGTGTTTGTCTCTCAAATTGAACCTTCCAAAGTCGATGAAGATTTAGCTGATGACCAATGGATCATAGCTATGCAAGAAGAATTGAATCAATTTGAAAGGAATCAAGTTTTGGAACTCGTTCCTAGGCCAAGCAACAAACACATTATTGGAACAAGATGGGTGTTCAAAAATAAACTTGACGAGAATGGAATAATTGTTCGTAACAAAGCAAGATTGGTAGCACAAGGCTATAATCAAGAAGAAGGAATAGACTTTGAAGAAACTTTCGCTCCAATTGCAAGGTTAGAAGTTATTCGTCTCTTACTTGCCTATGCTTGTTCATTAAATTTTCAGCTTTTCCAAATGGATGTCAAAAGCGCATTCTTGAATGGATATATCACTGAAGAAGTATACGTTAAGCAACCCCCGGGCTTCGAATACTTAAAGAATCCATCTCATGTATTTAAATTAAGAAAAGCTCTTTATGGACTGAAACAAGCACCAAGGGCATGGTATGATCGTTTAAGCAACTTCTTATGCGAAAAAGGTTTCGAAAAAGGCAAAGTTGACAAGACTCTATTTATGAAGAAAATAAAAGACGACACTTTTCTAGCACAAGTCTATGTTGATGACATCATCTTCGGTTCTTCAAATCAAGAAATGTGTGAAGAATTCTCATCAATGATGCAAGGAGAATTTGAAATGTCCATGATGGGTAAAATGAACTATTTTCTTGGACTTCAAATCAAACAACTAAAAGATGGCATCTTCATCAACCAATCCAAATATTGCAAGGAACTCTTGAAAAGGTTTGACATGGATAAATATAAAGAAATGTTTACACCATTGGGTTCTGGTTCTTATGTTGATCAAGATGAATCAGGTGTTTACATCGACATCACTAAATATCGAGGTATGATTGGCTCCTTATTGTATTTGACGGCAAGCCGTCCTGACATAATGTTTAGTGTTTGTCTCTGTGCCCGCTTTCAAGCTAACCCAAAGGAATCTCATCTCACGGAGGTAAAGAGGATCATGAAGTATCTCAAAGGAACAACAAATGTTGGATTGTGGTATCCTAAAGGTAGTGTCTGCAACTTAATTGGTTATTCTGACGCGGATTATGCAGGATGTAAAACAGATAGAAAGAGCACAAGTGGAACTTGTCACATTCTTGGTAATGCATTAGTATCATGAGCCTGCAAGAAACAAGCATGTGTTGCTCTAAGCAAGGCCGGAGCTGAATATATTGCAGCGGGTAGTAGTTGCGCTCAATTTTTGTGGCTAAAATAACAACTTCGTGACTACGGACTCGATCTTGGGTGCATTCCTCTAAGATGCGATAACACCAGTGCAATTAACATTACAAAGAATCCCGTCATGCATTCAAGGACTAAACATATAGACATTCGACATCATTTTCTCCGTGATCATATTCTTCAAGGAGATGTCGAGGTAACCTTTGTAGATACGCATAATCAGCTTGTCGATATCTTCACCAAACCTTTGGCAAAAGAACCTTTCTACAAAATTCGTCGAGAGCTCGGCATACTTGATGAATGCGACTTATAAGGTGCATTCTACCCTTGATATAACTTTTATATATGTTTTATACATGCATCACCCTTAATGTTCTGGCTAACTTATTTTTTTGTTATGTTATTGTCTTGCTATTTCAATGTTTTGTTTGTTCAATTTTCTGTGTAACTCTTAAACAATTTGTGTTACTGTTTTTAATTCTATAATTTTATCAATATATTGCTCTATTATTATTTTCTTTAGGCATCTTTCCTTTCTTTTTGATAATGTCAAAGGGGGAGAAAGATATATGGTACTTTATGCTTGTATTTCTTATGTATTAACTTTCAAGGTACTCTCCAATCAAGATGAAGAATTGCAAAGGATTCCAACCCTCTCCTACATAGGGGGAGTTTTGCATCTTAGGGGGAGAAGCTCTTCTGGAAAGTACATCACATAAAGCAAGATTGTTTTTCATCATCAAAAAGGGGGAGAATGTAAAATCAAGCTTCACAAATAAGCTTTTGTTTTGATGAAGACAAACCATGGCTAACAAAGAAGGCAAATATTTATGATCAAGCATCTAAGCATCTAAGGATAATATCTTCATTCAAAGCTCTTAAAAACTTTAAAGGTATAATAATATTATCTACTTTGATCTTAAGATATAGATGCTCAAAAATGAAAAAGAAATGTTTAAGAATCATTACTCAAGCTTTTCAAAGATAAAATTTCATTTTTCTTCTGCATGCAATCGATTTACATCTTAGTGCAATCGATTGCACACTTCAAAATTTCAGATCTTTTGCTTCTGTTTCTATGTGCAATCAATTTACATTGCCTATGCAATCGATTGCATACTTAAATTTTTCAAAACGTTTGCTTATATTTCTCATGCAATCGATTTACATTGCAAATGCAATCGATTGCACTCAGTTACTTTTTGCTACTGACTTTGCATGCAATCGATTACATTGTTAGTGCAATCGATTGCACTCTTAAAGATTTTGAAAAAATAGCTGTTAAAAACCGTGTGCAATCAATTTACACCAAGGGTGCAATCGATTGCATATTGCACGAATTTGAAAAATAACAGCTTTGTTCATGCCTTTTCATCATGCCTTTTCATTACATCTTTTCACTCAAACTTGGCATTTGTTCATGATACATTTCCAGATCTTCATGATGTTTCAAAAGGGTGTTATGAACATATAAATACTCAATTTCAAATCCAGATCTAACATCTTCTTCCAATAATATTTTCTGAAATTTCAAAATACAAACTCAAGCATTCTTCATTTTCATGCATAAGTTTTCTGCACATTTTCATACATTAACAAACAGAAAACTTTGAGCAAATATATCTTGAGTCTTTGTACAATATTATTATTGAAAGAAGAAGATTATACATTGTCAAATCACTCTAAATGATCAATATTACTTTAGTCACTCAAACTCACAAATTGATATTTACTTACTTACTTTCCAGGATTGTTGGAATTAACTTTAAGTGTTTTTTGTTGAAATCTTGTCTTTCCAAGTTGTTGGATACAAGTGTAGTTACATTGAGAGGATTGTTCTCATAGGTAACTTAGTGAAAATCCAAGAGGATTGTTCTTGGTCCAAGAGGATTGTTCTTGATTTGGTTGGTAGTTCTTGTTTAAGTTTTCCACAATAAGGAAATCTCTTTCATGTTGAAAGGGGACTGGAGTACTCTCGGACTGTGAGGGGAACCAGGATATATCGCACGTGCCTCTTTATTTTTCTGCATTTTTAAGCTTTCCTAAACTCACTTATAACCAGAAAAATAAGAACCATCATCACTAAAAACCAGAATTTTTAAAGTACCTAATTCACCCCCCCTCTCTTAGGCGCACTTCGTACTTATAATTTCTCCCGATGGTTACCACACTCATTTCACTTCCAGACTCTAATTTGATTGTACCAACAACATGGCCGAGTATGAAGCGTGTATCTTGGGTCTCAAGGCTGCTATTGACCTAAGAATAAAATTCTTAAGTGTATATGGAGACTCGACTTTGGTCATCAGTCAAGGTAAAGGAGAGTGGGATAGAAAACATCCCAACCTTATCCCTTACAAAGAGCTTATGCTAACCTTGATCCCATACTTTGAATATGTTACCTTTGAGAACATTCTGAGGGAAGATAATTAGTTGGCAGATGCTTTGGCTACCATGTCTTCTATGTTCAAGGTCAGATGGGACAACGAAGCTCCCTGAATTACTGTCGAAAGATTTGACAAACCAGTGCACTGCTATGAGATTGACTCTGATGGTGTAGAGGAGAATCCTTGGTTTCATGAGGTGAAAATACATCTCTAAGCTCAAGAGTATCCTGAAGGGGCGTAAGTCAACGACAAGAAGTTCCTGCAGAGGTTCTTAGCCAAGTTCTTCCTAAGCAACGTGATCTTATACAAGCACAACCATGATTAAATTTTGCTTCATTGTATGGATAAGAAGGAAGTAGAGAAGATCATGGATGATATGCATGAAGGTATCTTTGGAACTCACTCTAGTGGACATACTATGGCCAAGAATATTCTGAGAGCTAGTTACTATTGGTCGACCATGGAAACCGATTGTCATCACCACTCGAGGACTTGCCACAAGTGCCAAATTTATGCTGACAAGGTTCACGTGCCTCTGATTCCTTTGAATGTCATGACCGCTACTTGGCCATTTGTAATGTGGGGCATCAATATGATTGGAGAAATCAAACCTACTTCCTTAAATGGACATTGTTTCATTCTTGTCGCCATTGACTACTTTACCAAGTGGATTGAAGCAGCTTCATTTGCCTCAGTTACCAAGAATGTTGTGACCTGTTTCATCAAGAACAACCTCATATCTCAGTATGGTATCCCTGAGAGGATCATCACTGACAATAGCACAAACCATAACAATGCCATGATCACTGAGCTCTGCACGCAGTTCAAGATCAAGCAACACAATTATTCTCCATATAGGCCTAAGATGAATGGCGTAGTGGAAGCTGTTAACAAGAACATAAAGAAGATTGTGAAAAAGATGGTGGTGACCTATAAAGACTGGCATGCGATGCTACCATTTGCTCTTCATGGCTACCATACTTCGGCACAAACATCAACTGGGGCAACCCCTTTCTCTTTGGTTTATGGCAAGGAAGTTGTCATGCCTGTTGAAGTTCAAATCCATTCTCTATAGATTATGAAAGAAGCAGACTTAGACGAAGATGAATGGATTCAGACGAGATTGGATCAGTTGAATTTAATTGATGAAAATAGGATGGCTGCTGTTTTTCATGGTCAGATGTACCATAAATGTATGATCAAAGCTTTCAAGAAAAAGATCAAGCATCAGGTATATCAGGCTGGTAACTTGGTAATAAAGCGCATCATTCTTCTGCAAGGCGATCCCAGGGGAAAATGGACTCCCACTTATGAAAGGCCATTTGTTGTTAAAAAAGTATTATCGGGCATGCTATGATGCTAACCACTATGGATGGCGAATATTTCCTGCACCCTGTGAACGCAGACATAGTCAAAAAATACTATGCATAGGAATGACCCGCTAGGTTAACATACCTAGGCACAAATAAGGGCATCTCAGCGAACCAAAAGGGTTCGGGAAAAAATAAGGGATACATACAAAATATTGTACACCCGATAAGTCGAAAACCTGAAAGGGTGTCTTGGGCAAAAAATGGTATCTTGGTGGACTGAAAATCTGAAAGGGCGATCCAGGAAAAAATTAGGGATTAAAAGCGTACGACTATGTCCTGTTTGATCACTTACAACCAGCTTTATTACCAAAGTCAAAAGTTCAAATGGTTCAATCAACTTCTTCCAGTGGCGAGGGACGAGATGCTCAAAGACATTGGGGAAATAGCAGAGTTGGAACCCAATGAGATCACTTCCACATGGATATATACATTAGTTTTCACTTTACGACGACTTTCTCTTACTAGGATTTTCGTCTCTTTGTACAAAATTGCCTGTTTATAGGCAAATTACCAATACAAATATACTTGGAAGTTCAAACCTTTTGTTTTTCTGTTTTGTTTGCAAAAACGCCCAATGACTAAAATCGAAGGAACATATGCATATGAACATGATTAACTGTTAACAAATATATACATAAGAACAAGAATAAACATTTATTCAAAATTCTAGGAGCTGGGATGACACTCAAGCTTTCTGTAAATCCCCACATAGTCACTTTCATAAGATTATCCCCAGTGAAGTCTCCAGAGCCACATCTATGAAATTATCCTTCATGGAGTAGTCTTCACAAATAAAAGCACATTCCCCATAATCTCCCGACAAATCACTTTAAGAAATAAAGGAGCTTAAATCTCTTGAAATCTCCCCACAGAGTATCAATCAGTATAACTTATGAAAATTATCTTCCCCAGACAAGCCAGAAGCTTAACCATCTCTTTTATCCCCAATCAGGGTATATAAAAAATAAATTCTCCAATAGAGCAACGGACGACCAATGTTCCTAAACTCTATTCCCCAAGAAAATATCAACATCCCCAACAGAGTTTCCTCAAACAAGTAAGCAGTAATCCCCAGCAGAAGCATTCTAGACAAGATTGAAGATACACACACTCTTCATCCCCCAGCAATAAGTCAGAGATTTATTGTCCTCAACAAAGATACACTTCAACAGCATTACACATTCATACCAAGAAACGCATATAACATAATCTCATTTATTTTGAGAACATCATTACGCAATGCATTTCATACATCATGACATTGCATACAACTAACTCTTTACCTATTCAGGAAAGACCAATCATTAGACCGATATCATCAAAAAAAAATTGTAGGCCAAGACAAGGCAAATACCTGCATGATGAACACTCCCTGTAGACCTTTTTCTAGCTCAGATTAGATCGACCAAATATCTATTCTGATACTTCTCTCAGTTACATATTTTCAAACATCTGCTGGCTCAGATTAAATCGACCAAACATTTATTCTGATACTTCTCTCAGTAGACCTTTTTCTGGCTCAGATTAGATCGACCAAAGATCTATTCTAATACTTCTCTCAGTTAAATATTTTCAAACATATGTTGGCTCAAATTAAATTAACCAAAGATTTATTATGATACTTCTCTCAGTAGACCCTTTGCTAGCTCATATTAGATCGACCAAAGAACTATTCTGATACTTCTCCCAGTTAAAGATTTTCAAACGTCTACTGGCTCAGTTTAAATTGACCAAAGATTTATTCTGATACTTCTCACAGTAGACCTTTTTTCTGGCTCAGATTTAATCAACCAAAGATTTATTTTGATACTTCTTTCAGTTAAGGATTTTCATAGGCATCTACTGGTTAAGATTAAACCAACTAAAGATTTAATCTGATACTTCTCTTAATAGACCTTTTCTAGTTCATATTAAATCGACCAAAGATTTATTCTGATATTTCTTCAGATATAGTCGAGCGTAGGCTCATTCAGACACTTCTATCAATAATTACCTCTAAATGGCATATTTAAGCCTATTCACGACATGATTAACAAACAGACTTACTTCGTGCACAAGCGAGTGCAAATTTTTGGGCACTTAAGTGTTCAATCATCTTCTACCCTCAAGTCATGAATGGCGAACAAGACAATCTAACTCTTCAGGTTTAAGAAGATTGAACATGGGCAGCTGTTGTACCCTAAAATTTTCCATCTCTACTCTCAAGACATTTCTCACAAAAGATCTCAAATGCTCAAGAAGTTCCAAGAGTTTGATCAGATAGGCTCACCTCCTAAGCATTGAGCCTCCAAATAAGGGTTTTGATTTTCTCAAGGACAATTGGACTTTTGATGCATCAAATGGATTTCAAGGTTCATTATAGGTCTCTAAGATTTCTCATACCAAGTTTCAAGTCTTGCACCAGAAATTTGCTCAATCAATAGCTCAGATGACTGAAAATCAACTGTATTAGGTAAAAAATTAACTATGGTCAATATACAGTCTAAAACTTCATAATTTTTGGCCAACATCAACATTTTGAAGTCATGTGCATCAATATATCAATGTTGATCATAATTCCTTAAGAAAAACCCTTAAATCATCAAAGGGGCAAAAATGTCAAAATTAAGGTTTTGATTGAGAATGACTGATCATTGACTTTTGACCTAGTACATGACCTAATGGATTGAGGCATAATCTCAAGGACTCAAAAATAACATGTTTACTAATTTCATGGCTCAAATCATTTCTCAAGATCATTGGATTGATAGTTTAAATTTGATCAACTGATGAAAAGTCAACTGATACGCAAAAGGTCAAACTTTGACCTTTTTGATCAACATTGAATTTCAAAAATCAAGATTCATCAAGATTGATCATTAAGAATAAAGAAAGTCAAAAAGTCAATAAAAAATCAAGATTTCTAAGACTTATAAATTTTCTATGTTTTTATACTTGATAAATTCATTACTTCATGACAATTTTTCACCAAGATGCAAGATGATTCAAGGAAAACTTCAACATGAAAGTTGTAGATCTTGATGAACTCTACAACTTTTCATTACAGGGTTGATGTCCAAAAAATGCTTAGATTTGAAGATATAATCCCATGAAGTCATGACATTTTTCATAAAACACTTAGTGAAATTTTCAACTAGTTTAGGCAGATTTTTTACCTAACTTCTTGACAAATTTTCACATAGTTCCAATTTGATTTTGTCAAAATAGTAAACATGAAGGTTGTATACAATGTTCCAAGCTTTCCAAAATGTCAGAGAACTTGAAGAGATCATTTTTGATCTAGGAGAATCAAAGAGAAGAAGTTGAGCATCCATTCTTGCATTTCAAGCCATTTTCATGAAGAACACTTGATCAAGTCTTAAACCTATGCTGCATAATCTTGCTTTGCAGGATTCTAACTTGTGAATCACTCCATAATTAATTGTTTACACAATTTATTGAGGTATGATCCAAGTGATTAAGCCATTGTCCACATGATTTTTCCATTTATGGCACAAAGGCACCATTGTCATTCTTGAAAAGTTTCTTTAATCACAAAGTCAACATGTCTTGAGCCTCTAACTTGCTCCCTCTGCATACACTCAACACAAAGGCCAGAAGTAACATATTTAAAGTTCCTAACCACTTTCTATAGCCTTTTACTATGCATTGGAACAATGTTTGTCAAGATTGCTTCAAAAACAAGTAAAAAAACCATAACATGTGATCTTTGTTTTCTGATCACTTTAAGCCCTCAAACCTTTCCCTATAAATAGAGGCATATATTTGTAACTTAGGATATGGATTCACAAGCCTAAAAACTCTCTCAAACTCCCTGAAATCAGAATTTTCACACATACTCCATTTTTGTGCCATTTTTGACTTTGAATACCCATCTCACAATACACTTGTGCGTTCTCCATTTTAATCAATCACCAAGCTTTTATAACTCATATAGAATCTATCCAAACACCTGCAACACAACCGTAACATCATCTTCCTCATCTTCCATAACCAAAAACAGAGCTTTTCACATTGACTTTCCCAGAACAATACAACCACTCTCAATCCAAAGTAAGCATTGCATTAGCTTCCTGGAGGTTAAGTGAAGCTATCTAGATCAGCACAACATCTCAAAGAGTGCTCAATCATCAAACACGATTTCTAGTTTTGAGGTGATTTTGCAAACTTTGAACTCTCTCTATAAGCATCATTAATGGTTACTTTGTGAATAAAAAATGTAGACATCATAGCCCTGAAGCTAACCATGTCCTTAGATTTCGTTTATGTTTCCTGAGTGATGCAAATTTTGAAGATGGACTTTCTGAAAAATTAGGTCAGAATTTGGTACCAACAAAAATTCATGCTCATCTTTGATTTTTAGCTTAAGTTATTTACATGGTTGAAAACGTGGTTAAATTTGGAGCAACTTTCATGTTTACATTTTTGCAAATGGTTGAGAAATGAGCAAGATCATGTTTCATGGCAATGGTGTTGTTACTCTGCGCATGCAAGGTTGAATATGAAGCCATTTCAAACATTTAGGACCAAGTTTATTTTAATTTTATTGCATGTTATATGATGACCAGATGAAACAGCCATCCTAGTGGCAGGAGAAGCGCGCGTAAGGCATTGAACTATAGGGACCTGTGTTTGATCCCCAGTGGTACCCTTTTGTTTGTTAACATTTTATGATTTCAAGTTCCATGCATACAAGCCACGCAGGTGTATCATGTACCCTCATCACATCACCATCTGATCATTGTGCAAGTGGATCTAACACACCATATGTATAACCCATGATACACCTCAAGAAGTCAGCAACACTGGATCAAGAACAGGGCGCCTGGGCCTCCTGACTTAGGCCCTTTCTTTTTTGTTTCTACTAATTCTTACCCCCCCCCCCTTTTTGCTCATACACACGCAGGCCCATATAACTTTATTTATTTATTTACTGATTCCAAACAAATTCGTGTTTTGGGCCTAACCCTTTTTGCTAACTTTAAACCACCTTTTTACTTTTCAACCCCCAGCCCAATTATTCTTATTTTCTTTTATATTTTCTATATTTCATTTATATATTTATTTTATTTAACCCAAAAATATAAAAATGTATTTTCTTAAATAATTAAATTAAAATTTTTTTAATTTAAAACACTTATTTTATTTTTGTTAATATTTTAGGACTAGATTTTGTCTATTTTTTCCACACTTTAAAAAATATTTTTTCTAAATTAATATTAACTTTCAAATTATTTTCTAAACAAATTAAAATTATAATTAGGATTTATTTCAATTAACTTAGATTTTAAGTTTTAATCTAAATGATTAATTAACTTCTTTTTGTAATTAAAATTAATTAGTTTAATTAGATTAAATTATCAAACCTTTTCATCAAAAATCCTAAAAGTAATTTCTCCTTCATTTTTACATTTTGTGCATAATTGTTGTTGTAATGGTTTATAATAGTAATTAGGACTTTATTTATTTCCTCTCCCTATTCACAAACTTGTACCCCTCATTCCCAAAGCATTGTAACATCATAGGACATTTAAATTCCGCAATTTATCGCTTTCTTTATTATTGCTAGTAATTAGGGTTTGTATGGCAAGACTAAAATCAAACATTGGAAAACCATAATTCAAGATAATATACTTGAAATAAACACACCTTGCACACTTGCATCTCTAGGGTAACCCACACTTGTTGCCTCAGATATAAATAGTCATGTCCCTTGAACGTGAGTTGATTTTAGCAAAGACCCTCGATTAAAAGATCATAGTCCCTCGATGAGCCTTTAATGTTGCCTTCGGTAAATGATTTTAGTCCCTTACGAAAATTGCTAAAACATCTCGCAAGTTGCCTCCTATGACTATACTGTGACCCACGCCCGTCCCTCATATCCAATGATATAGCTCCTTATCACCCAATGGCAAAATAACACTGTTGTACCCCAAAATTTGCCCTCCTATTTTTCCACAAGAAATCATAGCTTCGGGTTTTCCCTGACTTTTCAGATTGGCGTAAGAATCAGTCAAACAGACTTTTTCTTATCAGTCTATCCAAATTAGGGTTTTCATGGACTCTGGAACAGTTCAAGCAGATTATTAGGGTTTGGTTGAGTTTGGCTCAGGGTTTGATCAGGCAGGCGCTTCTTTGACATTAAATCAAGAACTAGGGTTTGCGCGCGCATTCTCAGAAAGAATTAATTCTACAGTTCTTTTCAATTTACTCTGGGATATGGTTTGAGGCTGCTGATTGAGAGTTTGCAGTGTTTGATTTAATCAGTGAAATAAAGGACATGTGGACGTTTGTTTGATTAACTGTGCAATGTTTTGGATTATTCGGAACGCCAAACATTTATTGATTATTTATCATTTCTAAGTTAAAATTATTGGATAAATTCCAGTTATTATAATTCAAGAAATATAAATAATTAAATAAACAATTGAAGAGGAATTAAAGAGATATCTGACAAAAGACTTTTATTTATTTTTAATTATTGGTACAAGTTTTATTTAAATACAAGTAATTTTATTTACAAGTATTTATAATAATATTTATTACAAGTGATTAAAATAAAATAAAAGACTATATCCTAAAAGTCTTGAAATCTTTATCTTCTACTGCTACTCCCCTTTGCTCAACTGGTATTTACCTGCAAAAAAGAAAAAGGAAGAAGTCATATGCAGATGAATTTAATTAAAAAGGCAGACAGATAACTAAAAGCTCATCATTAAAAGTGATTGGCCGGAATCAGTTGTTCTCCCTCTCTGCAAATCACAAGAAAACTCTTGGTTCACAAAGAAGGATAGAAAATGTTTGCAAGCAATTAAATGCACAAAGCTACATGGAAATATACAATGCTGCATAATTCCAAATTGTCAACCAAAGAGGCAAATTGAACATCCAAATGAATATGCCAAAACAAGTTGCCCAAGTCACAGTTTCAAACAAACCAAACTAAGTCAAAATGGCCAACCAAGTGCAGAACTGTCCAAAAGAGATGTCAACCAAGAACTGTCAAAACTGCCTACAAGCTAGCAAAAGCAAGACAGAAAAGCAGGAAGTATGCAGAGGAAAGATACAATGCAAGCAACATATTCAAATTTACATCATTTTCCAGGCCACACTTTTTCAGAGATAGTACAGTCTAAGCAATAAAAAATGCTTTTCTGTGGAGAGAGAAAAGAGAGAGAAGAGAGGCTTACAGTGGGCAGGCTTAGGCTTAAGAGATATAAAACAAACATATCAAAAAAATACATAGAAAATATATCACAAAGGCATGTCAACCTGCTTCAAACAGAAGCCCTTTCAAAACAAGCCTCAAGCCTTTCAAAAACTCAGCCTGAAGCCTGTATCAAAAAAGACCACAAAACTGTAACATAGAAAAAATCACAACAAGCCTGTAGCCTCAAACCAAAAGCAAACATAACATAAAACCAGAAGCCTGTAACCTCAAGCCTTAACCTGCATAGGCTACAAACTGTAACAGAAGCCTGAAGCAAAACTGCAACCAAAGCTTGCCTCCTGCCTGTAAACCTGTTCAAACCCTTTAAGCCTTGCTAAGCATAAGCCTCAAAGCTTCCTTTAAACCTGTGTTCAAAGCCTCAAACCAGAAGCTTGCAACCACAAGCGTGTTTCAGCCTTTCAAAGCCCTGTACAGCCTAAAAAACTTGTTACAATTTCAATCCAACAAAAACCAGAAAAAAACCTTGAAGCCTTTCAAACCTGTCTCAAGCCATTCCAAATAACCAACTCAAAGCAGAACGAGAGCCCTCAGAACCATGTTCATCATAGGATCAAAAAAAGCCAAAACTCAGTGTCCCAGTCTATCAAAACTGAACACATCCAAATCCAAACCAAATATCCAAATAACAAAAATGAGTGCCTCAGAACTAGGTTCATCATAGCGGAAGCTAGCTCAGACCAAAAGAAGCAAGAGTAATTCAGAATCAATATCATCAAACTCAGAGGAAATAAACATACAGAAGCAAGCAATCAGAGCAAGCAAGCAAGTAATCAGAGCAAGCAATCAGAAGAGGAAAAGAAAGTTAAACTAGGGTTTTCAAAAAGCATTCATCACTAAACCACAAAAGCAAGATACGTGGTTACCAGAGCAAGCTAGCATCACTACTCCCTCCGCCTCCGGCTGCCTAAGGCGCCTCCAGTCCATTCCTCCATCTCCAACAAAGGTATCGTCCTCTTCCTTTTCACGCACCTCAAATAGAAACAAATAAAACCAAATAATAACGTAAAGATTAGAACAAGGTAAAGTTGAAACATGCAAAACTGAAAACCTTAAAAACGCGTTAAAATAGAAAAGGCTACCTTTCCTTTATCACTGTCTTGCTCAACCTTGGAGATAGGGAGATGGAGGTAGCGCCTAGTAGCTTGAGGCGAGGAGGCGAGCGTTCAGTGGCCCCATTTTGAGAAAGATGAAGACGAAGAGGGAAGATGGAAGCGACGTCGTTCTAAGAAAAGGACTGTAATCCTAAGTTCTGAGACAAACTCATTGAAACCCTAAAACAAATTATCAAAACGTGTTCTGGGCCTTGCCCCATCCAAACGCCTAGGCCCAAACTTCTGGCGTGCACCCCCTTTTTCCTTGTCTTATTTGCATTTCTTTTGGGCCAGACATTCTCTTAAAAGCCCATTTACTGTTTTATATATTCTCATTGTTTTAAAAACCCTTTTTTTTTGTTATATTTTTCTAACTTATAAAATACAAAAATAATACATTAACCCTTTTATACAAAATTTTCTTAACTGCTTCTTTTATTTTATTACATTTGAAAAAATACATAAATATTAGATTTAATTAGGTTAATAGAATTTTTTGTCTTAAAACTCTTTTTAATAAATCTTTTTCATGCATAAAAACATTAATACATAAAAATTGAATTTCTTAAGCATTTTCTTTCCTTTCTTCAAAACTTTTGTTTGTACATATTTAACAAAAACCCAAAAAATGAATAAAATACTTAATATTGCATTAGGTTAACATATTTTTCTCACTTGTAAATAATCACATACACTTTCACAAATGCTTTTGATACATTGCTTTTATTCTTATACTTTGCTACATTTTACATTGAGAATACGATTCGATTTGGTTGTAAATATTATTTGGACACTACTATCCTGATAAGACTCATCCACATTTGTAAACATTTGTACCCCCATCCCTGGATACTTATTTGTAATAGCTTAGACTTTAAATTTCCGCAATTTATCGCTTTCTATATACTGTATAGTAATTAGGGTTTGTATGCGAAGATTTGAAATCAACCGCTAGATAACCTAATACAAAGACAAATGCATGATAATCAATACACCAATCACACTTGCACCCCTAGGGTAATCCCACTCGTTGCCTTCCAAAATGGGCCATGTTGCATGTTGAGTTCTTTGGCAAAACAAAAACAAATCAAATGATCATAGTCCCTCGATGACGCTTTCGAAGTTGCCTAAACAAAATGATCATAGTCCCTTAAAGGAAAATTGCCAAAGACACTTGGCACTATTGCATTCATGGTCTAAACGATGATCCGCGCCCGTCCCGTTAACATCCTAACACAAGATTGTCCACCACATACAATGGTGGAACAATACTGTTAAAAGGGTTAAAACATAGAAAAATCTTTGAGTAAATTTAGGGGTAGACAACTCTTAGTTACTTGATCAAACTTGCAAAACACACTTGCCTACTTTTCAAAATACACTCCACAACACAACTTTCAAAAAAAATAAACTTTCAAAACCTTGAAACATCTTTTCAAAAAGACAAACACCTTTTGTAAAACGTTCGAGTAAAGAATTGTTACAAGGGTTGCCTAGACAAGGCATATTTTTCAAAACATTTTCAAAACACACACACACACACCACCATTTCAAGCAATTGAAAATCAAAAGGCAAGTGATCTAAAACAAGTAACTAAGAGCCCATGGATAACCATGGATGAAAAGGGTGCTAATACCTTCCCTTTTCATAATCTACCCCCCGAACCCACAAAACATCTCAAAGGTTTTTCCTGTGCTTTTTAACCTTTCCTTTATGATAAAATAAAAAGTCGGTGGCGACTCTTGCTAAACCGAACAAGTGCGAATACAAACGCAAAACCTCAATTCAGTTCTCCCACCATATCACAGAACTGGCGACTCTGCTGGGGATTCTTTTAAAAGTGGGGTTACCTTAGGGTTTTAGATCACCCATACATACTTGCTTTGATTTCTTTGATTGCTTTACTTTTTGGGTCCTTGTTTGGGTTTGTTGTAAATCCTACACCCGGATTTGGGGGCACCTTTTTAGGTAAATAACAATAAACTGTGAGGGAACTGTGCGGGGTATACTGACATGGTTGAAACAGTAAGCTATGTTAGTGTGACATATTTGTGAGTACCGGTAACCCTTGAGTTCAATCAAGGAGAGTACGGGACCGCTGAGTGATGTCATGAAGCACTAACGAACTCTTAGAACCTTAATTGACCATCTTAGCCTTTTTAGGGGTAGTGAGATGACCGACTTTGGTGCAGTCCGAAATTGGTAGATACTCGATACTACACTCATTGAGGGTTGTTTTCTTGGAATATTTTGGTCTCTAGTTAAGTGGCTAAACCAAAACAATGAACACAGAAAATAATCCAATGATATTGAGCTCCTTAGAACCCAGTTTCTATTTTAGGACAGGATGAGCCAACTAACTTCAAGAGGGTACTTACCTACTAACCCCATGCAAGCCTAAAGCTAAGGACTTGTTTGCTTTGTGTGAATATGATTGCCTGTATATACACTTACTTGCTTTTGCATACATGTACATAACATCATGACATCATACCATAGCATTTTCACTAACCATTTCAAGGATCTAGAGGGTCTTTTGATGCAGGATCACGTTGAACCAGACATCTACCCAAGGGGAAAGAGGTTTCTCCTCTAAACAAATGCCATCAAAGATCAAGTGCAACAACTTGAATCAGGGGCTATGACCCACTTGACATGGTGAGCTTGATTCTCGTGGAAAGACATCCACAGGTGCAAAGTTCTCCAATCAAAGATCGAAGTTCAACCTCTAACATTCTCTTGTGTTTACCCCAAGAGATCCTTGAAAACATGCATTCACATATCATGCATTGCATCATGACAGCTTTTCCTTTTCAAGTTTCCTTATTCTCCTACTTTTTATTTCAGTAGAGATGGCTCTAGAGCAGACTCTCAAGGACATCCAGGCTCAAAGCGCCCAACTTCAAGAGATGTTCTTGAACCTATCCAAGGGACAAGAAGAGGTCAAAACGCTCCTCACCAGGGGCATGATTGTGGGAAATCCTGGGGACGACAGAGATGACCAGTTGGAGCTACAAATTGAGGTAGCCATATTGAAAGGGGAATTGGTGAGTCAGATGGCTCTCATCCAAGGCCTAGCCCGAAGACAAGAAGAGCTCGGGGTTCTCGTCAACAAACTGCTTCGAGATAATCAAGTGGGACAGATAACTGGGGTTGAAGATCAAATCATCATTCAACCTTTTCTGAGACAAGAAGACAAGGGAAAAGCTCCTCAGCTTGCTTCAGGGTCACAAGCCCAATAACATCTTACGCCTGCTCAACAAAGGCAGGGGCATCAGCGTAAGAAAGTCGCGCCTAAAAGACAATTCACCAAGATCAACATGTCGCTAGCTCAAGCACTACAACACATGTTGCAGGCAGGGCTGATTACATTGAAGGCTCCTCTCCGGAACCCAAATACTTCCGCTCCTACCTATCATCCCAATGAAAGGTGTGCATACCACTCCTATAGTCCAGGACATGACACTGACAACTGTTGGACCCTGAAGAACAAAATCCAAGACTGGATTGACGAAGGAGTGCTGGAATTCATGCCGGATGGTGAGATGAAAATCTTCCACTTTGGGTGCTCCACCTAAGATGACAAAGCTCGAACTGAGAGACTTTTTGTTCCATCTGAATTTTTCACGTTGTAATTCAAACAATTAACTATTGATGTCAAACTCTGTTTCATTAATGCATTGCATATGTTTGTCTTGAATTCATCCATTCGTTTTCACTACTCTTATGCTTTCTTTATGATATTTAACTTTTGATAAAAAGCTGCAAGCCTTTAGAGGGAGGATGACGAAACAATGCCATAATCTCATACAGTATGCTTTTAAACAGACCTCGCCGATGATGTACAAGCATTTCTTTCAATTTCCAAACACTGGAGTTATAAGGAAGATAATCCCTAGTCAACCCCTTCGAGCCAAAGAAGTAGGAGTTTTCTGTTCTAAACAATTTGAAACCTTTGATTTAAACCTGGGACAGGGTAGTCTCTCAGTTAATTCAAAAAAAATGCGCATTGAAGTCGCAAACTCTCAGTTCGTAATACAACGAACAAAAAGCATTCCTCTGGAATCAAAAGACAATGATGGTTCCTTATCTCATAGGCAGTCATTATCTCTAAAAAAAAAAGCCCACTAAGCCAAAACCTATAAAGGAGGCTTAAGAAAGCTGGGGCATCCCGCTGACTATAATCCCGAAAACAGGAACAGTCAGGCAAAAGTTAGGGATAATAAATCAAAAGAAAAAGGTCATTACAAATCCTCAACAACATGAAAAATGTTGCAAAAAAAAAGGGGAGATGATGACTGCCTTCCATAAAATTCAATTGATGAACCATCACCCAAAAGTCGTTCCAAATTCGAATAGAGTTCGACGCACAATTAACTGAGCTTAGGATTGAAGAACATCACGAAGAGCGGGTGGGTACAAATATACTTTGAGCCTTTATCCTTTGTTTCTTAAACCGTGAACCAAGCCACGTTACAACCCTTCAAAAGTCCTAATTGAAGCATGGATTAGTTCGAAAGCATACTGTTACAAAAGGTATCCTGACTCCTGTAAGGCTTTACCTTAAATCTTGTGTTGAATTTGTCTTATAAAAAGTTTTCTGCTAAAAAACGCATTTTTCAAAACTTCGAGACAAGCATAAACTTTGCATTATTTGAATATCGTTGTTTGCACATGGTTATTTGTTTGACATCGAAGAAATTCCTACAGCGAATGTTCGGAGGAACGAAAACTCTCTCAGTGAGTAAAATCACTTCAAGAAGGATGACACTTCCATTGACAAATATCCTATCAACAAGGGGGCATGACATGTCACTATCCAGCACACCTGGGGCAGTCCAGTCAAGATTTCAACAAATCTTTCAAAGTTCAATTAACCTGGGGCAGTCCAGTCAAGATTTCAACAAATCTTTCAAAGTCAATTAACTTGGGGAAGTCCAGTGAAGATTTCAACAAATCTCTCAATTACAGATTAACCTGGGGCAAGTGTCCCTCACCATCACTTGGGGCATTCGAATGTCAATCTCAAGGGTTACGTACAGTCCAAGTTTCCTGGCAATATCACAAACATCTGATACTAGGGGCAGTGATGAAACCTCTCTAGCAGACCTGCAGTCATGGGTTTATTTCCCCAACATTTGTCAAGGATTTATTCTCCAGAACAAATTACATTTCAACAGCATTCTTAACATATGCAGATTGATCGACAAACAAGATTCCTTCATCTTTTGGAGTAGTAATCATCAAGATTCCTTCATCTTTTGGAGTAGTAATCATCAAAGATTCCTTCATCTTTTTGAGTAGTAATCATCAAGGTTCCTTCATCTTTTGGAGTAGTAATCATCAAATATTCCTTCATCTTTTGGAGTAGTAATCATCAAGGTTCCTTCATCTTTTGGAGTAGTAATCATCAAAGATTCCTTCATCTTTTGGAGTAGTAATCATCAAGGTTCCTTCATCTTTTGGAGTAGTAATCATCAAAGATTCCTTCATCTTTTGGAGTAGTAATCATCAAGGTTCCTTCATCTTTTGAAGTAGTAATCATCAAGGTTCCTTCATATTTTGAAGTAGTAATCATCAAGGTTCCTTCATCTTTTGAAGTAGTAATCATCAAAGATTCCTTCATCTTTTGGAGTAGTAATCATCAAGGTTCCTTTATCTTTTGAAGTAGTAATCATCAAGGTTCCTTCATCTTTTGAAGTAGTAATCATCAAGGTTCCTTCATCTTTTGAAGTAGTAATCATCAAGGTTCCTTCATCTTTTGGAGTAGTAATCATCAAGGTTCCTTCATCTTTTGGAGTAGTAATCATCAAGGTTCCTTCATCTTTTGGAGTAGTAATCATCAAAGATTCCTTCATCTTTTGGAGTAGTAATCATCAAAGGTTCCTTCATCTTTTGAAGTAGTAATCAAAGGTTCCTTCATCTTTTGGAGTAGTAATCGTCAAAATTTCCTTCATCACCTGCTGGAAGTTACAACCACCAACAAGATAACGAACAACTGAAGCTCCTAAAAATCTGTTTCTCTCAAGAATGAAGACTCTCATCCTTGAACCCCCAGTAGATTGGCATACACCCAAGCTCCTGACATTCCCGACAGAATGAAGATTCTCATTCTCAAAGTGGCATATAACCTGAGTTCCTAATTCCCCGAACATAGTTAAACTTCAGAATCCTCAGCAGAACAAGGGCTTTCTCAAAGCTGATTTCCCCAGCCAGAGAGCCTTCCAGAACCTAATTCCCCTCAGAGTCAAGTTTCAAAATCCCCACTGGAGCCAAAACTGTCAATCCCCAGCGGAGCCAAAACTTCCAACTATCAATCCCCAAGCAGAGTGAAGACTCTCATTCTCAGTTCCTCACAGGATATTCAGATATTCCCCAGTGAAGATCTCCTCAAGACAGGAATCCCCAGTAGATTGGCATACAACCCAAGCTCCTGATCCCCCAACAGCGGTCCCAGGACTTCTCATTTTCAACGATCAAAGGATTTTCAATCCCCTGCAGCAGTCAAGGAATTACTTTCCCCGACAGCAGTCAAGATTCTTTTATCTCCAGCCATCCAGGATTCATCTATCCTCAGCAAGACAGCTCATCAGCTTACATACGCATTCATCACATTCATATCATAAAAATTGATATAACATACATTGCATCATGCATCATGACATTGCATACAACTAACTCTTTACCTTTTCAGGAAAGATCAGTCAACAGACAAAGATCATCATCTTCCGAGATTCTTTCTAGAAATAGTTCAGATGTGACCCAGACATGGCGACATTCTGATACTTATTCAAGATTCACCCAGAGATAGTTCAGATGTGACCCAGACATGGCGATATTCTGATACTTATTCCAGATTCATCCAGATGCAGTTTTACACGGACTCATCATCAGGAAACCCTACATCGGTTCCTTCTCAAATTCAGATGCAGTTTTACACGGACTCATCATCAGGAAACCCTACACCGGTTCTTTCTCCATTTCAAGACTTCTGAAAACAGTTTATGGATTCTCCAAACACGGAGGTTAATTTATCGCTTGTTCAGACTCAACTTTTGAAAACAGTTTACGGAAGCTTCCCAACATGGATGCTGCTCTATTGCTTATTCAACTTCAAGACTTCTGAAAACAGTTTACGGGTTCTCCAGACACGGATGTCAACCTATCGCTTGTTCAGATTCTTTAACTTCTGAAAACAGTTTACGGGTTCTCCAAATACGGATGTTAACCTATCGCTTGTTCAGATTCAAGACTCCTGAAAACAGTTTACGGATTCTCCAAACGCGGATGTTAATCTATCGCTTGTTCAGATGCAACTTTTGAAAATAGTTTACGGATGCTTCCAGATACGGATGTCAATCTATTGCTTATTCAGACCCCCAGTTCAGAGATGTTCCAAAACATGGATACCTTTCTGATACTCACCCACTCACCAATGACATACAGTTCAACAAACATTTCCAGATGGCATCTCTAAGCCCATCCTCCTACCAGCAATTTCCAGATGGCATCTCCAAGCCCATCCTCCTACCAGCAATTTCCAGATGGCATCTCTAAGCCCATCCCCGACAAGATTCTGTCACATCCCTAGATGGCATCTCTAAGCCCATCTCCAAATGGCATCTTTAAGCCTATTCCCTCAAACTACGCTTTGACGAGTGCAAATTGTTTTGGGCACTCTAGTGTCCAATCTCCTTTTACCTTCGAGTCGCGAACGGCAAACTTGCCAATCTAACTCTTCAGGTTCAAGAAGATTGAACAAGGGCTGTTTTACCCCAAAATTTGCCCTCCTATTTTTCCACAAGAAATCACAGCTTCGGGTTTTCCCTGACTTTTCAGATTGGCGTAAGAATCAGTCAAACAGACTTTTTCTTATCAGTCTATCCAAATTAGGGTTTTCATGGACTCTGGAACAGTTCAAGCAGATTATTAGGGTTTGGTTGAGTTTGGCTCAGGGTTTGATCAGGCAGGCGTTTCTTTGACATTAAATCAAGAACTAGGGTTTGCGCGCGCATTCTCAGAAAGAATTAATTCTACAGTTCTTTTCAATTTACTCTGGGATATGGTTTGAGGCTGGTGATTGAGAGTTTGCAGTGTTTGATTTAATCAGTGAAATAAAGGACATGTGGACGTTTGTTTGATTAACTGTGCAATGTTTTGGATTATTCGGAACGCCATTATTTATCATTTCTAAGTTAAAATTATTGGATAAATTCCAGTTATTATAATTCAAGAAATATAAATAATTAAATAAACAATTGAAGAGGAATTAAAGAGATATCTGACAAAAGACTTTTATTTATTTTTAATTATTGGTACAAGTGTTATTTAAATACAAGTAATTTTATTTACAAGTATTTATAATAATATTTATTACAAGTGATTAAAATAAAATAAAAGACTATATCCTAAAAGTCTTGAAATCTTTATCTTCTACTGCTACTCCCCTTTGCTCAACTGGTATTTACCTGCAAAAAAGAAAAAGGAAGAAGTCAAATGCAGATGAATTTAATTAAAAAGGCAGACAGATAACTAAAATCTCATCATTAAAAGTGATTGGCCGGAATCAGTTGTTCGCCCTCTCTGCAAATCACAAGAAAACTCTTGGTTCACAAAGAGGGATAGAAAATGTTTGCAAGCAATTAAATGCACAAAGCTACATGGAAATATACAATGCTGCATAATTCCAAATTGTCAACCAAAGAGGCAAATTGAACATCCAAATGAATATTCCAAAACAAGTTGCCCAAGTCACAGTTTCAAACAAACCAAACTAAGTCAAAATGGCCAACCAAGTGCAGAACTGTCCAAAAGAGATGTCAACCAAGAACTGTCAAAACTGCCTACAAGCTAGCAAAAGCAAGACAGAAAAGCAGGAAGTATGCAGAGGAAAGATACAATGTAAGCAACATATTCAAATTTACATCATTTTCCAGGCCACACTTTTTCAGAGATAGTACAGTCTAAGCAATAAAAAATTCTTTTTTGTGGAGAGAGAAAAGAGAGAGAAGAGAGGCTTACAGTGGGCAGGCTTAGGCTTAAGAGATATAAAACAAACATATCAGAAAAATACATAGAAAATATATCACAAAGGCATGTCAACCTGCTTCAAACAGAAGCCCTTTCAAAACAAGCCTCAAGCCTTTCAAAAACTCAGCCTGAAGCCTGTATAAAAAAAGACCACAAAACTGTAACATAGAAAAAATCACAACAAGCCTGTAGCCTCAAACCAAAAGCAAACATAACATAAAACCAGAAGCCTGTAACCTCAAGCCTTAACCTGCATAGGCTACAAACTGTAACAGAAGCCTGAAGCAAAACTGCAACCAAAGCTTGCCTCCTGCCTGTAAACCTGTTCAAACCCTTTAAGCCTTGCTAAGCATAAGCCTCAAAGCTTCCTTTAAACCTGTGTTCAAAGCCTCAAACCAGAAGCTTGCAACCACAAGCCTGTTTCAGCCTTTCAAAGCCCTGTACAGCCTAAAAAACTTGTTACAATTTCAATCCAACAAAAACCAGAAAAAAAACCTTGAAGCCTTTCAAACCTGTCTCAAGCCATTCCAAATAACCAACTCAAAGCAGAACGAGAGCCCTTAGAACCATGTTCATCATAGGGTCAAAAAAAGCCAAAACTCAGTGTCCCAGTCTATCAAAACTGAACACATCCAAATCCAAACCAAATATCCAAATAACAAAAATGAGTGCCTCAGAACTAGGTTCATCATAGGCGAAGCTAGCTCAGACCAAAAGAAGCAAGAGCAATTCAGAATCAATATCATCAAACTCAGAGGAAATAAACATACAGAAGCAAGCAATTAGAGCAAGCAAGCAAGCAATCAGAGCAAGCAATCAGAAGAGGAAAAGAAAGTTAAACTAGGGTTTTCAAAAAGCATTCATCACTAAACCACAAAATCAAGATACGTGGTTACAAGAGCAAGCTAGCATCACTACTCCCTCCGCCTCCGGCCGCCTAAGGCGCCTCCAGTCCATTCCTCCGTCTCCAACAAAGGTATCGTCCTCTTCCTTTTCACGCACCTCAAACAGAAACAAATAACACCAAATAATAACGTAAAGATCAGAACAAGGAAAAGTTGAAACATGCAAAACTGAAAACCTTAAAAATGCGTTAAAATAGAAAAGGCTACCTTTCCTTTATCACTGTCTTGCTCAACCTTGGAGAGAGGGAGATGGAGGTAGCGCCTAGTAGCTTGAGGCGAGGAGGCGAGCGTTCAGTGGCCCCATTTTGAGAAAGATGAAGACGAAGAGGGAAGATGGAAGCGGCGCCGTTCTAAGCAAAGGACTGTAACCCTAAGTTCTGAGACAAACTCATTGAAACCCTAAAACAAATTATCAAAACGTGTTCTGGGCCTTGCCCCATCCAAACGCCTAGGCCCAAACTTCTGGCGTGCACCCCCTTTTTCCTTGTCTTATTTGCATTTATTTTGGGCCAGACATTCTCTTAAAAGCCCATTTACTGTTTTATATATTCTCATTGTTTTAAAAACCCTTTTTTTTTGTTATAATTTTCTAACTTATAAAATACAAAAATAATACATTAACCCTTTTATACAAAATTTTCTTAATTGCTTCTTTTATTTTATTACATTTGAAAAAATACATAAATATTAGATTTAATTAGGTTAATAGAATTCTTTGTCTTAAAACTCTTTTTAATAAATCTTTTTCATGCATAAAAACATTAATACATAAAAATTGAATTTCTTAAGCATTTTCTTTCCTTTCTTCAAAACTTTTGTTTGTACATATTTAACAAAAACCCAAAAAATGAATAAAATACTTAATATTGCATTAGGTTAACATATTTTTCTCACTTGTAAATAATCACATACACTTTCACAAATGCTTTTGATACATTGCTTTTATTCTTATACTTTGCTACATTTTACATTGAGAATACGATTCGATTTGGTTGTAAATATTATTTGGACACTACTATCCTGATAAGACTCATCCCCATTTGTAAACATTTGTACCCCCATCCCTGGATACTTATTTGTAATAGCTTAGACTTTAAATTTCCGCAATTTATCGCTTTCTATATACTGTATAGTAATTAGGGTTTGTATACGAAGATTCGAAATCAACCGCTAGATAACCTAATACAAAGACAAATACATGATAATCAATACACCAATCACAATTGCACCCCTAGGGTAATCCCACTCGTTGCCTTCTAAAATGGGCCATGTTGCATGTTAAGTTCTTTGGCAAAACAAAAACAAATCAAATGATCATAGTCCCTCGATGACGCTTTCGAAGTTGCCTAAACAAAATGATCATAGTCCCTTAAAGGAAAATTTCCAAAGACACTTGGCACTATTGCATTCTTGGTCTAAACGATGACCCGCGCCCGTCCTGTTAACATCCTAACACAAGATTGTCCACCACATACAATTGTGGAACAATACTGTTAAAAGGGTTAAAACATAGAAAAATCTTTGAGTAAATTTAGGGGTAGACAACTCTTAGTTACTTGATCAAACTTGCAAAACACACTTGCCTACTTTTCAAAATACACTCCACAACACAACTTTCAAAAAAAACAAACTTTCAAAACCTTGAAACATCTTTTCAAAAAGACAAACACCTTTTGTAAAACATTCGAGTAAAGAATTGTTACAAGGGTTGCCTAGACAAGGCATCTTTTTCAAAACATTTTCAAAACACACACACACACCACCATTTCAAGCAATTGAAAATCAAAAGGCAAGTGATCTAAAACAAGTAACTAAGAGCCCATGGATAACCATGGATGAAAATGGTGCTAATACCTTCCCTTTTCATAATCTACCCCCCGAACCCACGAAACATCTCAAAGGTTTTTCCTGTGCTTTTTAACCTTTCCTTTAGGATAAAATAAAAATTCGGTGGCGACTCTTGCTAAACCGAACAAGTGCGAATACAAACGCAAAACCTCAAGTCAGTTCTCCCACCGTATCACAAACACTATCTAGAGGAAGAGGAAAAGAACAAATACTTTTTTGATTAGGTAGATTGCTCGTAATTGCTTGCTCACAAACAAAAACATTTACACCTAACACTTTCGAAACATCTTTCAAAACAAACATTTTGTATACATTCTCCACGATAAGAGAATCATTACAAGAATGGCCTTACATTGGAATTTTCAAACATCTTTCCAAACACTTCCTTTCAACAAACATTTTCAAAAAACAATACTTTGTATACATTCTCAATGATACGAGAATCATTGCAAAGTTTGCCAAACTTAGGCGTTTTCAAAATATTTTCAAACTTACACACACAAAGCATTTCAAAGTGATCAAGCAATTAAGAGTCCGTAGATAAATACAGATGAAAAGGGTGCTAACACCATCCCTTTTCATAACTTACCCCCCGAACTTAAGAAATTCTCAAAAGGTCTTTCCTGTTCTTTTCACCCATTCCTTTATTGGATAAAAGAAAAGTTGGTGACGACTCTTGCTATCCTCAACAATTACGATAAAACTTAAAATACCCAAGTCAGTTCTTCCATCGTATTACAGACACCTTATTCCTTGATGCTTCAAATATGCAACAAATACCTACAAAAGACATTAAAGTTATCAAACGTTACACTATGTTCATAAAAACACAATTATTCTCGAAATTAATGTATTTACACAAAAGTCGGGTTTATTCAACAATTATTAACAACAAAGAGTCTATAAGTGCAACAAAAAGTATATACAAAAATAGCTATATCAAACTCTCCCCAACTTGAACTTTTTTATCCTTAACAAATGCTTAACAACTCAAAGAACCAAAAACTCATTGAAAATATAAAGGCAAGAATCACAAGGGCTTTTCAAGTTTGTGATGTGGCTTGGTTAACAAACAAGGGATAATTCCTAAAGCTAATCGGAAAAAAACATTCCTAAATCTATATAAGTGATCAACTCTCAAAAGTTCAAACACAAAATTTCCTTAAACTTTCTTCATAATCCCCAATTTGTCACACCAATCACAATACTTATTAACGCAACAGTATTCCATACTCTTTTTGTTTTTCTTTTTCACAATTTTCTCTTTTTTTATTTCTTTTTTTACTTTTTTCTTTCTTTTTTATTTTCTTTCTTTTTTATTTTCTTTTTCTCTTTCTTTCTCAACCTCATAGTAATACATACAAGAGCAAGCAAACAATTCTCTCCTCAACTTGAATTCAACTAACATTAAAGTGATTATTCCCTACTTTCTAAGGCAAGGTAAAAATTCAACAAAAAATCATAGTTGAGGGTTCAAGAAATAAAAGAATCAACATCCATTAAAAAAAGAGAACTAAACACTCATACACAAGCATTAAGTTCAAAAACAACATGGACATTGACAAAAAGGCTCAAAATGGTTTAGCAAACATTGACACACTTACAAGGTGAATTGACTATTTGGCTAGGTCGTTGTGTTCAAAATCTAATAAAATGCCTTGATCATTTTCATGCTTTCATACAATAAATACAAACAAAAGATTAAACATAATGAAATCCGATTAAAACAAGAATTGTGGCCTCCAGCATATGTGAATAATGTAAATCTTCCTCACAATTGGGGTAAAAAGGGAACTAAAGTGATTCAATCAAAAAAGTAATGCAAAAAGAATGAATGGCATCGTAATTATACAAATGATAAGTCTCCTAAACATGTTATGTTATAAAAAGTGATAAACGAGTTCCTGGGGTGTACCAACTTCAAAAACTATCATTACCATAATCCACAAGTTGAATCAATTAAAATCGGAAAATCACCTCGAAATTCTTTAAGTTATCGGATCAAAATTAGAGTCCAAACAACAATATAAGAATTAGAAAAATAATACTATTATTATTTACTAGTACAAAGCTTTTATGAAAGTGGGAAAAAGGAGGGCCAAATGATATTACAAATAATTCACTGGCGCAACACATGAGAGCGCGCTACACTAGAAGCACAAACATGACAGCTCCAGTTGGTGCAGTGCAACAGCCTCCACAATAACTCTACACACTCAATTTAAAAGTGTTATACCAAAATTTTACCCTCTTCATTTCGACCTTTTTGGCTTATATTTCATGCATATAATTGATTCTATGGTTATGGGATCAAGGTATCTCTAGAAAGCCTCGTCAGGTTACAAGTGACGTTTATTTCGTCAATAGATGTTCTAAGAATATTTTCTGCGCTGAAGGTCGGTTCGCCGTTTCGCAATGACTCGGGGTTCAAAGATTCACAAGTCCAACTCGGCGCGTCATATTCAGGTGTTCTTTCGCCAAGATATCCCTGGTGACATATTCTCAAATTCAAGTTTGGCTCGAGAGCCAATTCTTTAAAGAAGGTCTTCGAATGTGCGAGTTTTCTCGAAGAAATGTGGTGAAAAAGTGTGTTGAAAGTGCATTTTTTACGCACTAAAAATTTCATAACTTGAAGCCCGTGGCTCGTTTTGAACCCGTTCCGGTGGCCAAAATTTTGTCTTAACGTTATCTACGTTTTCATCTCTCATGGCCGGAAGCCAATTTAATTCAGAAAGTCTCCGAAAATATGAATTTATCAAGTGTTTCAGCACAGGAAAATTGTGACATATGTTTATCTGCTCCATATTTAAAAAATCATAACTCAGACGATTTTTATCGTATCAAGCTGGTTCCGGTGGCATTGTCTCACAAATTGAGTTAGTTAAAAAATATTTATTTACAAAAGCAAATGGTACCCCGAAGTCTTCTGTTTTTTACCCGAATCACATGCAACTCATTGAAAATTCTGAAACTAGAAATTAAGTTGCCTGAGGCAAAACTTCAAAAATTAATAACTAATTCACCATTTATCTGATTGATCCCATTTTTAGACAGGAGTTTGTTCTCGATGTCGGATACATTCTGTTTTCACATTTCAACTTCAAAAATTGCATTGAGGTCCCTGAGTCATTGCCTGGAACGTGTCAGACTCAAGTGATTAAAAATATGCACTATTACTTATGGTTATTAGAGGCCCAATTGCACATCCAAAGCCCATATCTTTGCCCTAATTTCTATTATATAATCTCATTATTTTCATACAAACGAGGATACAAAAAAACCCTTGCCACAACCTTGTCAAAATATCAAATTCTTTCAAGAACCCTAGAAATCTTCAAATCCTTGTTACAAACCCTTATCACTACAAACAAGCCATCTCATTCACTTCCAGGAACTCAGTAGGGTAAGGTTGATTTGATCTCCATGATCAAAAGGGTGTAGAAGCATTCATACATGCCATATCGGTTTTAACATTACAAAATTATATATATTTTTTTCTTTGTATTTCATGGTATACTAATTTGTTTAATGTGTTCATGAGATTCAACACTACAGGTTTGGACCATTGTAGTGGTCCCATGCAGGTTTATTACAAAACATGCTGATGCCAAATCCTAACACTAAGGCACGCTTGACCTGGTGATGAGCATGTTGCTGGAAAGTCTTGAGAGCGTGGGTTCATTACCCACCCCTACTCATTTGGTTATTTCTTTTTTCCAATTCTATGTTTCTCACTCTTTTCCTCCTTTTTTCCCTATTGTCACAGATAACCAAAACATTTTTCATAAAACATAACATTTTTCACAAACCTTTGATTTTTCATAATAAACTCAAATAATTAATTTTAGGTTTTTAATTTAATTTTAGGTTTTAATTTAATTTTAGGTTTCAATTTAATTTTAGGTTTCAATTTAATTTTATGTTTTTTACTAATTAATTATTTTCTTAATTAAATTAAAATTAACTTAGATTTTAGAGTTTTATTTAATTTAATTACCTAACTTTTTCTATTAATTAAAATCTACTAGTTTTTAGGTTAATCATTAAAAAAAATTTATCAAACAATCAAAACAAATTTTCTCTTTTCTTTTCCTTTTATAAAATGCCCCCAGATCCGGGTATAGGATCTATACAAGAAATAAACCCAAGCATGTCCCGAAATATAAAGCATACAAGGAAAATAAGTAAAGCAATAAAGGTGATCTAGCTCTTAAGGTAACCCCACTTTTAGTTATCATTCCTCAGCAGATTCGTCAGTTCTGTAATACGGTGGGAGAACTGACTTTTTGGTTGTGTTTTATCGCAAATGTTGCAGATAGCAAGAGTCGTCACTGACTTTTCTTTTATCCAATAAAGTAAAGGGTGAAAAGAACAGGAAAGACCTTTTGAGAATTTTCTGAGTAATGGGGGTAGCTTATAAAAAGGGAAGGTGTTAGCACCCTTTTCATCCATAGTTTTCTACGGGCTATTAATCGCTAGCTTACTTTTGGGAAATGCTTTGTGCTTGTGAGGGTCGCCCTAGAGGTGCGCATGTGCAAAGTGATTGGTTTAAGTTATTTTTGTCTTGGATTTATGGTTATCTAACATTTGCTTTTAGTCTTTTCCATACAATCCTATTAAACTAACAATTACATATATATATATATATATATATATATATATATATATATATATATATATATATATATATATATATATATATATATATATATATATAGAGAGAGAGAGAGAGAGAGAGAGAGAGAGAGAGAAATAATTATAAGTGTAGAAAGTAAAAACGCAGGAAATAAAATTTATGTTATTACAATGCCTCGGAGATGGGGAGTGTAAATCATAAAAATTGGGAAAAAAATTAAAGTAAACCCTATTTTATCTATTACATCCCTTAACAATTATGTAATTATGAAAATAACGATGCGAAAAATAAACAAACGCGCAAAGATGGTGAAAAGGAGAGAAAAAATTAAAACCTAAGAAATTCTAATATTTCTGGGTGTTTTATTTAGAAAAATATTTTATAGTGTAAAAATAATAAACCCTAATTCTAATTAATTTACCAACTAATTAATAAAATAAAACAAGGTGTGATTAAATTAAATTTTTTATTTATAATAATTTAATTAATTAATTAAAAACCTAAATCTAATTTTTTTTGGGATTTTTCACATGATCATAAAATAGATATAATAGATTAAGAGTGTGTCAAAAAATTAGCTCAAAAAGACTAAATTTGATTGCAAAAAGAATTAAGTGAAAAATGAAGTAGAAAATTGAAGTTTAAAAAAAAGGGAAAAATAAAACCAAAAGGTATGGGGCGAGGGGGATTCGAACCCCAGACCTAGAGGTTACAGGTGCGCTATGTATACCACAAGGATGGTTGTTTCATCCATTTATGAAACAGCAACCAATAAATATAATATGAACTTGGATGTCAAAATTTGGAAAAGGCCAGGTCACCCTTCTTCTTCCTCTCCCACATTTGACAACAACAACAACATTGTTAAACTTCGAAAATCTCCATTTCTCAACCAAATTGAAAACTAGTAGAACCAAACTTGCTTGATTTTTTTACAAGAAATGCAACCATATAAATTTTAAAAGCTATAAATCAACGGTTAGGACAAATTTTGTTTGGTACCAAACTGAAACCCTAACATTTCAGAAAACTCAGTTCCAAAATTCTCATCACATAGTCAATTGAAATGCAATTAAAAAACATGGATAGTTTCAGTAACATGATGTCTACATTTTATCTTCAGAAAGTATATGCTAATGATGCTTGTATCAAGATTTCAAAGTTTGAGAAATCTTACCTCTTGATGAAAAATCCAATGCCCTCTACACGATTTCCCGAAGCAATGTGATGCTTGCTTTAGCTTCCTGGGACCTTGGTGAGTGTGTTGCAACCTTTACTTTACCTTGAAAGTGTATGGATTTGTCTACTCAAGTCAAGTTGCAAAGTTGGATTTTGAAAATGGTGGATGTTGATAATGGAGTTACAGTGGCAAAACAGGTGTTTGGATCACTTATACATGATGTATATGAAGTGTTTGGATGATTTGTTTGGACAAAAGTTGCAACGTTTGAGAGATTCGAAGATTTAGACTTCAAAGCTCAAAAATGGAGTTTTTGAGACCAATTCAGATTTGGGAAAGTTTGAGAGGGTTTGAGGGCTTGTCAATTTATATCTTGGCTTGCTAATTGCCTCTCTATTTATAGGAAAAAGGTTTGAGAGGTTGAAGTAACAAGATCCTTGAGATAACAAGTTATGGCTTGGTTGGATGTAACTTGTGATTTTATGATAAATCAAAGTTCCAATGCATAGTACCATGCTTCATGGAGTTGTTAGACATTTTAAGAATGCTTCTCTAAGCTTTTAGGTTGAGTGTATGCAGAGGGAACAAGTGAGAGGCTCAAGGAGAGTTGACAAATGCATAAAGCAAGATTTTTTTAAAATGGAAGTTTTTCCTTTCTTCTCAAAATAGCAAAATGTTTTGGTTAAAGATTGAACCAATTGGATAATAGTCATAAAGAATGTGTAATCTTCTGATTATGGAGAGATTTGCAAGTTAATAGACCTGAAAAGGGAGATTGTGTAGCAAGGTTATGAGATTTGGCTATATGTTCATCAAAGAAATTACCTCAAATCCAAGCAAAAATGGCCAACTTTGTCTCTTCGAAACTCTCATCTCCAGCATGATCTTTTTATGCTCTTGGACATTTTGGAAAACTTAAAACATGATTTTTCAACTTTCATGTTGACCACTTTGGCTAAATCAACAGGGAAATTGGTGAAAATTGGTCAAGAAGTTGAGATGAAAAACTGATAAAAAATATTTCTAAGTGTTAGATAAAAAGTATCAGAACTTCATGGGCCCATATCTCTTAATCCAAGCACTTTTTGAGGATCATCCCACATTAACAAAGTTGTAGAATTCATTAATCCCTACAACTTTCATGTTGAAAGTTTTCCTTGAATCAGTTTGTATCTTGAGGAAACTTGCTTGTGAAGTTAGGATTTTCTAAGCACAAAATATTTGATTTTTTTCCAAGTACTTGAAAATCTTCCAACTTTGACTTTTGTTGACTTTCTTGATCTTCTTGATTCTGTTGATTCTTGATGATCAAACTTGATAATTTTTAATGTTTTGATGATTCTTGATTTTTGAATTCCAATGTTGACCAAAAAGTCAAAGTTTGACTTTTGTGTGACTGTTGACTTTTTATCAATTGATTCAATTCTTCAACTATCAATCACTTGTATCTTTGGAAATGTCTTGAGCCATGTACTTAGGTAAAGATGTTATATTTGAGCCCTTGAGATCATGTTTTAAGCCATTAGGTCATGCACTAGGCCAAAAGTCAATGATCAGTCATCTTTAATCAAAACCCTAATTTGGCAATTTTTGACCTTTGATGATTTGAGGGCTTTTCTTGAGGAATCATGATTAACCCTTGATAAAAAATTGAATATCACCTCAAAATATTGATGTTGACAAAAAATATTGAAGTTTGACTATATGTTTACCATAGTTAACTTTTTACCTAATACAATTGACTTTCAATCTTTTGAGCCATTGACTGAGCAAACATGTGATGCAAGACTTGAAGCTTTACATAAGCATTATTGAGGACCCGTGATGAACCATGAAAGTCATTTGAGACAATTGAAACCCAATCTTCCTTTAGAAGCAAAAAACCCTAGTTGTAGACCCTTGTTTAGGAGGAGGTTTGACTAGTCAACTCTTGAGTAGCTTTGAGACCTTTGTGAGCATGTTTTGAAAAAAATGGGAGGGAAATTTTGGGGTACAATAGACATGTCATATAAACAAGAAACAAAACTGAACAATGTAGAATAATAATAACACACATATATGATGACCCAGTTCGGTGGATAACAACACCTACTCTGGTGGCTACCAAGCCGGGAAGAAAGTCCACTATCAACAATATTATTTCAAAGCTAAACTCCCTTGTTTACAACTTCTCGACTAATCTCTACCCAATTAAACTTTTACTTAGATCCTCCCTAAATATGAGAAATCTCCATATCACTTCCTAAATCACCTCAGTGATATCTAACAACCAAAAAGTTCAGCCAAGACTCTTGACTAACAAACACACTTGATTTGCTTCAAAGCTTCATCCAAGAACAATAATCGACTCTATGCTTAAAAGCTCAAGAGAGATTGACACACACAAACACACACACACACACACACACACACATTTAATGCTTAAAAGCTTATGAATGAATAACATAACCTTACAACTCAAGTAACATTACTACTCTTCTATCACATAATAGTCGATAGGTTCACAAATAACACAGACCAACTCTCCTAGAGAGTGGCACACAATTGAAGCCCTAATAGATTGCATCTTTTCATTCACGTCTTGCCTTCTTTTAGGTTAAGAACCTTCTATTTATAATCATTTGCCCAATTAGATTTTGGGCTTCTAATCATATCATATAAGCTGCTACAAATCTGCAAAACTTCTGCATAAAGATAGGTCTTCAATCATGACTTTCCTAATTTATCTCCATAATTAGAAAGTCAATATTCTTCTTGTTTTCAGCTTGAATCTTTCAGACCTTAAAATCAGTGCCACATAGAATAGCATAATATTCCCATAATGTTTTGCATCTTGTTAAATCTTAAACTGATCCAACAGCCTAACCCAAGCTAGTCATGATGTCGAATGACTCTGTATAAGACATCTTGTCTGACATGTTATTCCAGTTGATGAAACATCTCAACTCAACATGTTTCTTCATAAAATAAGACTTCTTGCTTAACATGTTTTCTCAACAAGTTATAACATCCTATTAAACATATTGTTGTTATATTTGTTTTACTATAATTAATGCCAATCATAAAATAGAGAACTAACAATCTCCCCCTTTGGCAAATTTTGGCTAAAACAAATAAACAATTACAACTCAGATTATAGCAATGAAAAAAATACAACCATCAACTCTAGTCTTTAGTCTTAAGAAACTATTGAACACAACAACATGGAGGAACATCGCTTTACCATCATGATGATGTTATAACATCATGTTCGACATGGAATCTTCTTAAAGCATTCTGAATGAGTTCCATTGCATTAGAAAAACTTAGTACCCACGAATTGCACCCTCAGGAGAACGAAGTAGAAAGTCCTGAAGTCATTTGATGTACATGAGGAAGAGGGTAAAAAACACTCCCCTTAAAAGCATCATCATAGATCCAATGGCAGAAACATAGATCCAACAGGTTCTAACACCAGTTGGTGTACATGAGGAAGAAGATGACTGACACTCCCCCTCAACCTAGGAACAAATCTTTCTCACGGGAAGCATAAGAGGAAACTTAAGAGGCATAAGAGAACCATTAAGAACTAACCAAACACCAAGCTCAACAATCCAGATGATGACTCAGAGGTGTAGGTTTTGACCTCAGGTAACTCAGAACACAAGACACAATTATATTTATAACTCAGATCACAAGACACAAAATAAAACAGAGACTAAAGCAAGACTCAAACATGATGTTGAGACATCTTGTTAAACATCCTTGCAAAATAACTGCAAGAAAATACGCAACACCCAAATGGTGACTAGTACCTTTCTCCCCCTTTTTAGCCAAATCTTGACAATGATATCCCCCACAAAACCATACCCAAATTGTACTCACCCAAACCCGAATAAAATCCATAAGAGTTTTGAAAAAGAAACTATCACAAGAGGATAGAAGAAACAAAATAACCTCTTTAAATAGTTGAGGAGTTCTTTAAGAATTAACGATCCTTGAATTTAAGGATGGTCTTAGTCAAGAAGGAACATTATTTGAGGAAGCTAACTGCACCAAAAGTAAATGTGCACCGTCCATGTCTGCTTTGAATGCCTTTATTGACTATGAGTGGATTTTTCTGAACCTGGTAGTCCCAATAAGTACACGCATGCATAGTTAAAAAAATTCTATGCACTCCTTTCTGACACGTGCATGATCATACCGTCCATAACACTCCCTTGTTTGGCTCAAAGAGAAAACATGTCCTAAACAAAGTTCTGATATCCAGTCAGACATTGTTAGCTTGTTCTTGTAGCCAAAATACCAAAAATGCTCCACAGAAATATCCAAATATTTTGAAGCATAGTCCAAACGTCTTCCACTAGAATCTACGAATACTTCTTTTGGCTAAAACAAGTCGAAATATCACAGCATCACATGTGTGACATCTCTCATTCATCAACCAAAACATCCATTATGTCCCACCAAAATCTGCAGAGAAAAATAAATTCTCCCAGACACAGACACAATCTTCCAGAGAGATATACAAACTCCACAAGCTTGAATAGTACACGGGCTTCAAGAAATCTGCACCATTGCAGTAACAATCTAAAGACAAAAACTTGTGTTACACCCCATTTTCCCATAAGAATAATTATATCTACATACATGAAATATATCAGAGTCTACACAATGGGATGTCACATAATTCAAATTTTCATAAAGTCTCAAATCACTTTATTACTTCATTTATTTATAACAATCAACTAGCATCAGAATAATTCAGTTTAATTCTCTTCCATGGCATCAAGCCTCAACAATAATAAAACTCCACAAACATGTGGTCCATCATAAGCAAAAAGTATACCTAACAAATAAAACAATACGAAAATATAACAAATTCCCAAATCTTGTGTTACGTATAATAGCGACTCCTAAGACTCGATCAAGTAACATTCTCTTCAAGCACTAATCGGGTACCTGATTATCTATACTCCCAAAGAGTACAGACACAACAACACAAAAGGGGTGAGAATTACATTCAATAAATACACGGTAAATATCACATGCTAAGGAGTAGTAACTCACACAATTTATACATCACATAACACTTCATAATGCAACACATCATTTACATCATACAACATTAATTTGTCAATAATGCAATGCAATGAGACCGACATCAACTCAATGCATGTGGTACCATAAGGGCATAAGTCCCCCCCCCCCAACATAGTGACAATTGGGCAACGACAGAGCATAAACCCTCAACATAACTCCATTACAAGCCAACAACAGAGCATACACCCTCAATAATGAAATGCATGTAACATCAACATGCAACAACATAGGTTATGCAACCACAAGGAATAAGCCTTCAACAATATGCCAATTCAAGCCACCAAGATCATCATCATCAACATGCCACATACGTCATAGTAATCCACAATTCATCATAGCACACATATCATCCTAACCTTCTTATGATAATCTAACTCTACCTTATTCTAAGTATTGGAAATAACCATTCTTTTACTAATTTTATTTCACCTAAATGTAGTTCATTTCATTATCTATCCAATGCTTAGAATGACACATCAATCAGAGTTCTAAGACTCAAGTTATGACATTTTAAAGAAAATTTATATGGTCATCAGAATCTCCCATCCATCGGCCAGCGACACCCTCTATCGCCGGGTGATGCTACTTTTGCGTCATCCTTCTCCTAGCGATGTTAGATGCAATGCATTACAGAAATATTCAACTTTTCACCTCTCCATAACTTGCTCATTCTCCTGGAGAAACTCTATTTCCCGATGTTGTACCCTAAAATTTGACCTCTCTTTTCTCAAGGCATTTCTCACAAAAGATCTCAAATGCTCAAGGCTTCTCCAAGATTTGATCAGACAAACTCATCTCCTAACAATGAGGCCACAAATTAGGGTTTTAGATTTCTCAAGAAGAATTGGACTTTTAATGCCTCAAGTGACTTCCATGGTTCATTATAGGTCTTCAAGAAGGCTCATACCAAGTTTCAAGTCTTGTATCTCAAAAATTGCTCAGATGATTGAACATCAACTGTATTGGGTACAAAGTAAACTATGGTCAACCTACAGTAAAACTTAATGATCTTTGGCCAACATCAAAATCTTAAATTCCTATTAATTATTTGATCAAGTATTGATCACCATCTCTCAAGAAAAGCACTCAATTTACCAAAAGGGCAAAATGGTTAAAATTAGGGTTTTGACTGTATTTGACCGATCAATGACTTTTGACCTAATGCATGATCTAATGGCTTGAAGTATAATATAAAGGATTCAAATACAACATGTTTACCTAATTTCATGGTTCAAAACATTCTTCAAGATCAATGGATTGATAGTTGAAATTTGATCAACTGATGAAAAGTCAACTGATGCACAAAAAGTCAAACTTTGACTTTTTGATCAAGATTTGATTTCAAAGATCATAATTCATCAAGACATTCAAAAATATGAAGCTTTATCATCAAGAACTCAAGAAAGTCAAAAGTCAATTTAAAAAGTCAAACTTTTCAAGACTTAGAAATATTTTCTAAGTGTTTTTTATACATGATAATTTCACTACTTCATGCCAATTTTTCACCAAAATATAAGATGATTCAAAAGAAACTTTCAACATGAAAGTTGTAAATCTTGATGATATCTACAACTTTATATTATAGGGCTCATACCCAAAAAATGCTTAGATTTTGAGTTATAAGCCCATGAAGTCATGCACTTTTTCTAAGAAACACTTAGTGAAAATTTGACCTAGTTAGGGCAGATTTTTGTTCCAACCTCTTGGCCATTTTTCACATAGATCCAAGATGATTTTGTCAAAGTGGTCAACATGAAGGTTGTAGAGTATATTTCAAGCTTTCAAAAATGTCAAATAACTTGAAGAGATCATGCTTTAGCTAGAAGTTTCGAAGAGATGAAGATGGCCTCATAAACTTGAATTATAGGTCATTTTCTTGATGAACACTTAAGCAAATCTCAAACCATGCTGCATAAATCTTGCTTTTCAGGCTTCAAAATTACTAATCACTCAATAATTAAATGTTTACACAAATGTTAGAGCCATTATCCAAGTGTTTGAATTTTTGTCCAAGTTGATTTTCCATTTTTGGCATAAAGGTACCATTTCCATTTTGATAAAGCATTGCTTTTGCAAATGTCAACTCTCCTTGAGCTCCTAACTTGTTGTCTCTGCATACACACTTTGAAAAGACTAGAGGAAAATTTTTTAAAGTTATTCAACCACTCTACATTGCTGGTACAAAACATTGAAACTTGATTTTCTCACTTTTCTTCAAAATCAAGCAACCTAGCCATAACCCTATAACTCAGAAATTTGTTGTGCAAAAGATCTCCAACCTTTTTCATATAACTATAGAGACTATTTGCAAGAAAAGACACGGGAAAAAACCCTCTCAAGCATTCCCAAATATCCTGCTGCACAGATCTGGCCATAACTTAACAGTTTTGAGCTTCAAAACCTCATCTCTATTTTCACTCATGCGTTTTCATCTTTAACCATCAAAATACTTTACATACCTCTTATACAAGGGATCCAAGTCCCTGTTTCCTAGCTGTAATCACTCCATCATGATTCACCATTTTCAAAACTCAAGCTTGTAACTTGACTTGAGTAAGGAGTTTTAGCCATCCTCAAATAAAGGTAGAAGTTGGAATACACTCAAGGAGGTTCGGACAAGCTAAATAGGTCATTAGGACACCTCAAAGGTTGCTCAAACTCCATACACGAATCTCATCTGCAAGGTAAGTTTTCAAACTTCAATATCTTGATACAAGCATTCTTTGTGCATACATTCTGAAGCAAAAATGTAAATATCATTTCTCTAAAGCTTATCATGTCCATAATTTTAATTTTGATTGACTGAGCATTGAGAATTTTGAGTTTGAGCTTTCTGAAAAAATTAGGGTTCAGTTTAGGGCCAGCAAAACTAATCTTCATCTTTGATTTTTAGCTTACATAATTTATATGGTTGGATTTGTGGTGAAAACCCCAGCATGTTTCATGTTTACACTTTTGCATTTGGTTGACAAATGAGTACGAATTTCAAAAATCCATTTTCCAGCCACTGGCGCGAGGAAGAAGATGAACCAGGCCTCAGGACTTGTTTTATTGTATATATTTATAGTTTTGTTTTAATAAACATATGTATAGCCACCCCAATGGTAAAATATGCGCCTGTTAACCTTTGGGACCTGGGTTCATGCCCTAGTGGTACCCTTTTGTTTTTTTTCTTTCATATTTTCTCTTACAGATCCCATGCAGGCAAGGCGTATGCACGCATGATGCACCCTTTATCCTCAACCATCTGATAATCATCAGGGCAATTCCAACGCGCCATAAAGCCACCCTCATGATGCACCTCCAGGAGTCTCCCTCACTGAATATCAAATAGGCGCTGGACTCACATGTTTGCAGTACCGACCCAAACAATTTCTTTTTTTATTATTTTAATTTATTATTTTCTTTTTAATTATTTATTTTAAAATCATAAAAAATCACAAAAATATTAGACTTAGGTTTTCATTTAATTAAATTAATTTTTGACATAAAATATGATTTATTTTAAACCACACTTTTTTTTTTGCTAATTAATTTGTAAATTAGCTAAATTTAGGGTTTTTGTATTATTTATACACGTTAAAAATATTTTCCCTGAACAAAAACTCCAAAAATAACTTTTCTATAAAATATTTAGATTATCTTAGTTTATTAATTAATTTATTTTTATAATAATTAATTAATTTACCATACCTTTCTTTTTATTTATTTTGTAAGTAAATACTTAAAATTAGATTTAAACTTCTAATTTATTTTCTTTTCAAATTTCAAACATTTTCCTCAAATTAAAAAATAAACAAAAACATTTTTATTAAATACTTAGGACTTTTAAGGGTTTCTAAAACATGCCCATTTTCCATCTTTTGCACTTTTGTTTACCTTTACATTATTTTGTGATTATATAATTGTTGTCAAAATTTATAATAGTAATTAGGGTTTATTGCTTTCATTCCCCATTCATAAACTTGTACCCCCATCCCCTAAAGTGTTGTAATAGTGTAGGACATTTAAATTCCACGATTTACCGCTTTCCATTATTGCTAGTAATTAGGGTTTGTATGGCAAGATAAAATCAATCTTAGAAAACCCTAATCTCAAAGACAAAATGCACGCAATAAAAACTCTCTTCACACTTACACCTCTAGGATATATCCTACTTGTTGCCTTCAAATAAATAGTCATGTCCCCCGAATATGGGATACTTTAGCAATGACCCTCGAGTACAAGATCATAGTCCCTCAATGACCCTTCAATGTTGCCTTTGGTAAATGATCTTAGAACCTTACGACAAATTGCTAGAAATCATACAATGTTGCCTTCTATGACTGTACGACGACCCACTCCTCTCCCTTCACATCCAATGATAAGGTTGGTTACCAACTAATGGTGAGAAAGCACTATCTAAAGGAGGAGGAAAAGAACAAAGACTTTTTGAGTAGGTAGAACGTTCGTAGTTGCTTTCTCACAAACATTTCAAAACATCTTTCAAACACACCAACACTTTCCATGAAATATTTTCAAAAGTCAACACTTTGTATACATTCTTATAGAGACAAGAATCATTACAAAGTTCTCCTAAACTATGGCACTTTTCAAAAATACTTTCAAAACAAATAACAAACACATTTCAAATAAAGAATTTCAAAGTGATCTAGCAACTAAGAGCCCGTAGATAACTACAGATGAAAAGGGTGCTAACACCTTCCCTTTTCGTAACCTACCCCCAAACTCAAGAAAATATCTCAAAAGGTCTTTCTTGTTCTTTTCACCCTTTCCTTTATTAGATAAAATAAAAGTCGGTGGCGACTCTTGATATCCGCAACAATATCAATCAAACGCAAAACATCAAGTCAGTTCTTCCACCGTATTACACCCGATGACACATCATTTATCACCCAACGATCTTGCGTGAACAGGGTATATGTAATTCATATACCTCATTGATCTATTATCCTGTAACAATTTTTCACATCTAAATCCTCATTGTTTGTCATATTCCTAACATATAGTTCCTATATTGGATTTTCATGGAAACAACATCGCAACAACATCAAGTATCAACAACAATTACAAAATCAACATCTCAAGATTCACAATTTCATATGGAATCATATACAACAACATCAATAAACCAAAAAAATAATCATACATCAATCATTCCAAAAACCTAAAGAGGGAAAGGAACCCTCGCTACCCTCTTATGTTATAACCACCATTTACAGAAACCATTCACCTCCTTACCTTAGTTCGAAGCTTTGATCCTCCCAAAAGTTGTGGAATCCTTCTTGCCCTAGCTCTTCTCTTCTCTCGTTCTATGATCGCTCCATTTTTTCCTTCTGTTCTTACACCCTTGTTTTTATAATAATAATAATCTATAGACCCCTAATACTTAATCTCAACTATGCCCTTCCTCCGTTAAATAATTATTTAATAAAATAATATGAATTCTATTATTCTACTAACAATTCCATTTAATTATTATAAAATAATTATAACTCTATTATTTAATACTAATAATATGTTTATTTCACCACACCCCTACATTTCTACACTTTTGATTATACACCCCATCATCTTAACTTCTATAGTTTCTAAAGCCTCTAATTCTCACAATTTGCATCACAATACATCATAAAAATTCACCAACGCATAATATACATGACATTATCTAATTATTTTAAATAAAATAATTCTAACTAAATCAGGGTGTTATAACTCTCCCCCACTTAGAATATTTCCGTCCTCGAAAATTATCTGAGACAAATAAGTATGTATAAGCCCCTCGCATTTTTATCTCTAATTCCCATGTCACATTCTCTCCAGTAGCTCCTACCAAAACTACTTTCACGAGAGTAATCTCTTTGACTCTCAGTTTCTTTATTTCACGATCCTCGGTCCTCACAGGTACAACTTCAACAGTAAGGTTATCCCGCACTTGTGCATCATCCATCATAATCACATGCAACATATTTGAAATATAGTTTCGTAGTTGCGACACATGGAAAACATCATGCAAATTTGACAGATTAGGTGGAAAGGCCATTCTATATGCAACACTCCCCACCTTCTCTGATATTTGATAAGGGCCAATAAACCTAGGTGTCAATTTCTTTGACTTCAAAGCACGACCTACACCGGTTACCAGAAATACTCTCAAGAATACATAGTATCCCTCTTGAAACTCAAGGTCTTGCCTCCTCTTATCATGGTAACTCTTTTTTCTACTCTGCAAATCTTCATCTTTTCTCGAATTAGCTTCACTTTCTCCGTAGTTTCTCACACAATTTCAGGCCCGAGTACTACACTCTCACCAGATTCATACCAACACAAAGGCGTTTTGTACCTCTGACTATACAATGCCTCAAAAGGTGCCAAGAATACAAGCTCTTAACAAATCCTCTAACAAATAAATAGTTCTCTCTGTCTGACCATATGTCTGTGGGTGATATGCAGAACTCAATCTTAACTTAGAGCTCAATGCATCTTGCAAACTTTTCCAAAAATTAGAAGTAAACCTCTGATCCCTATCAGACACTACGCTTGACGGAACCCCCGTGTAGCTTTACAATTACGCGGAGGTAAATCTTTGCCAAATTCGGCATAGGAAAACTAATATTAATCGGAATGAAATGAGCTGATTTTGTTAGTCTATCAACAATCACCCAAATTACATCATGCTCTCTCGGAGTATTAGGCAGCCTCGTCACAAAGTTCATCGATATGCTATCCCACTTCCATTTCGAAACATCTAGCGGTTCTAACAATCTCGCAGGTTTCTGATGCTCGACCTTCGACTTCTGGAAAATCAAACACACGTGCACAAACCGTGCCACATCTTGTTTCAATTCGAACCACCAAAATAACCTATTTAAGTCATGATACATCTTAGTAGCTCCCGGATGAATACTAAAACTACTCCTATGATTTTCTTCCAGAATCATCTTTCTCATTTCTGCATCATCAGGAATACAAATTTTGTCGCAGAATCTCAACACACCTTGGGCATCTACTTTAAAATCACTATCCTTCGACTGATCACTCGCAACCAACAAGTCTACCAACTTCACATCTAGCTTCTGAGCTTCTTTAATATTATCCAAGAAATCATTGTTAATCTTCAACATTCCCAGCATCACACTCTGCGGTGTCACTTCACAAACTAAACTCATATCTTGGAATTGCTCAATCAACTCCAACTCTCCAACCATCATAGCAGACATATGTAAAGTCTTTCAACTCAAAGCATCAACCACAACATTAAGTTTACCTAGATGATAGTTCAAGCCAAAGTCGTAATCTTTCAACAGTTCTAACCACCTTCGCTGCCTCATATTCAATTCCTTCTAATAAAACAAATACTTTAAGATCTTATGATCGCTAAATACTTAAAATCTGGAGACATAAAGGTAGTGTCTCCAAATATTTAGTACAAACACCACTGTAGCTAGCTCTAAATCATGCGTAGGATAATTCCTTTCATGAATTCTCAATTGTCTCGACGCATAAGCTACTACCTTGTCATTCTGCATAAGCACTCCACCTAAACCCAATTTAGAAGCATCACAATATACCACAAATGATTCTTCAGGATTAGGTAATATCAAAACCGGAGCCGTCATCAATCTCTTCTTCAGCTCAACAAAACTTTCTTCACATTGGATGTACCATACGAATGTTGTACCTTTACAAGTCAACTAAGTTAGCGGAAGTGCTAACTTAGAAAAACCTTCAATAAACCTCCTATAATAGCCTGCCAATCCCAAAAAGCTTCTAATCTCCTTAACTGATTTTGGAGTTTCCCACTGCAATGCTGCATCTACCTTGGACGAGTCTACAACGATTCCACCACCTGAAATAACATGACCAAGAAAACTAACTTTATCTAACCAAACTCTTACTTGGATAACTTCGCATATAGATTCTTCTCCTTTAACACTTGCAATATAATTCGCAAATGCTCAACATGTTCCTCTTCTGATTTGGAATATATTAAGATATCATCGATGAATACTACGACAAACTGATCCAAATAAGTATGAAAGATGTGGTTCATTTACTCCATAAACACACCCGACGCATTAGTAACACCAAAAGGAATCACTGAATATCGTCATTCTTGACTCGAATTTGGTGATAACCCGAACTCAAGTCAATTTTTTTAAACACGTGTGCATCTACCAGTTGATCCATCAAGTCATCTATCCTCAGAAGTGGATACTTGTTTTTTATCGTCACTTTATTCAAATGTCGGTAATAAACACAAAGTCTCATACTAACATCCTTCTTTTCCACAAGTAACACCAGAGCTCCCCAAAGCGATACACTTAGTCTAACAAATTTCTTCTCAAGTAAGTCTTCCAGTTGTTTCTTCAATTCTGCCAATTCAAATGCTGACATTCGATAGGGTGCCATAGAGACAGGTTTGGTGCCCGAACAAGATCAATATAAAACTCTACTTCTCTCTCTCTCTGGAGGTACATCTGTAATATCATCTGGGAAAACTTCAGGAAATTCACGCGCCACCTATAACTCATAAATAATAGCCTAATTCTCAATGGACTAAGACGCCATTAATGAAAACAACTAAACTTTATCTTGCGTCAATTTATTCAACTATCTAGAATATAATAATTTAGCTTCCCATTCCTCATTAGGGGTGGAAAACCATACATATTTGTTGTATTAGTTAATATGAACATAATTATGTTCCAACCAGTTCATACCCAAAATTACATCCAAATCAGTCAACAGTAAACAAACTAGATCAATAGAAAACTCTCTGCCATAGATGGACAAATGACACTTCAAGCATACTATGGAAGTAGTCACTGATCCCTTAGTTTGAGTATCGATAACTATTTTCCCATCCATAGATGATAACACAAGCCCCAACCTTTGAGCTTAATCAGCAACAATAAAACAATGTGTAGCACCAATATCAATAATAGTAATTGAAGAAGTACTATTAATGAAGAAAATACCTTTGATTAGACGGTTTCCACTAGATGACTGTGTTTCGGATAAAGTAAGTAATTTCCCACCAGTTTGAGCTTTCTTCGATTTGTGACACTGAGTACTGATATGTCCTTCTTCGCCATAATTGAAACTTATTACTGCCTTGTGTTTGCAATCAGCTACCTCATGCCTAGTCTTACCGCAACGAAAACACTTCTTCACTTCCCCCATTGTGCATTACTTTGATGACCTGGCTTCCCACATTGGTAACACACAACGTCAACAGGAGCGCCCCCCACTAGTCCTTCTACCATCAGCAGCCCTCTATTCGCCCTTATCATTTGGAGCATTGTAAGGCTTCCCATGATTATGTTGTTGTTTGCCCCTCTTCTCAGTTATGGCCTTGTAGTGAGCCTTACTGTCATCTTCATAGATCATGCAGCTATTCACTAAATCCGGAAATTTACGGATCTGTTGATACCTAATTGCCTTCTTGATTTTTGAGCACAATCCACTTTCAAACTTGACGCACTTTTAAAATTCAGCAGTCTCTTCGTTGTAATAAGGATAATACAACCCGAGTAACATCTTCACTTGCACCGTCCATTATTTGATGAGTGGCAGCCCACCAGTCATCAGCCTCTCCTGCCAACATATGAATACCAAAACTCACTTTTTGCGCCTCAGAATAATCCATAGCCTGAAATATCCTTTCAATTTATTTGAGCCACTCTTGTGCTCCTTCATGTACCATCTTCAAACTTTGTTTAGAATATTTCCGCTGGGGATTCCTGTTGTTTGAGGAGAACTATGCTGGGGGACATTGATTTTTCTTGAGGGAAACTCCGTGGAGAGTGTTGATTCCTGCTTGGGGAAAATATTTCAGGAGTTTTAGTTGTTTGTTTCTCTACTGGGGGGTTATCTCTTGATTGGAAGGAAAGGAAGTTAACAACTTGTTAGAGATAAAGAAGTTAACTATTATTTGGTTATCTTCTAGGTTTTGCCGCAACTCACTGGGGATTGTAGAAAAGTCTACTGGGGAAGAGGGGTTGTGGTCCCTTGACTTGTGATAGTCTGAGAGATAAATTCAAGTTGGGGAATATGTAGTTTGTTGGGGAAATAAACCCTATTGCCAATATGCTGGAGAGGTATCTTCTTTTGGAATAACTCCTTGAGGATTCTTCTTGAGACCAACTTAGTTGGGAAGTGGTTTTCCGGAGGTTGAAACTCTGGCTGGTTTTCCAGAGGTTGAAACTCTGGCTGGGGATTGCATGAATCCTATTTTATGGGGATACCCATGGATTTGGCCTTGAGGGGTTTGTACCCGTGAAGATTATTCTGTGGGGATAACCTTATAGATATAACTTTGTGGGGACTTAACTGGGGATCACTCTATGAAAAGGACTTTGTGGGAAATTTGTCACTGCCCCTAGTGGTAAGTGTTGTAGTACTTCCAGAAAACATTTGCTTGGTCGTACATAACCCTTTGCTGGAATTCATGTTCAATGCTCCAAGTGATTCAAATACAGGCCTGCTCTTGGTTATTCAGCATTTCCTAAGATATTTCTTTGAATCTCGACTTGACTGCCACCAGACAATGTGGACAGTGACATGTCATATCCCCCTTCTTATGGGAGAGTTTGTCATTTGGAAGTGTCTTCCAATTTGAAGTGGTTTTCTTTCATGGGATGTTCGTCATGCGGATTTCTCTGTTGTCAAACAAATAGCTATATCCAAACAACGGTATTCAAAAGAATGCAAAGTTTATGTTTGTCTTGAAGTTTTAAAAATGCGTTTTAGCAGATAAAAGAATTTTTGTAAGAATGTGAATTCAACTCAGGATTTAAAGTAAGCCTTACAAGAGTTAGGATACCTTTTGTAACGGTATGCTTTTGAACTAACCCATGCTTCAATTAGGACTTTTAAGGGGTTGTAACATGTCCTGGTTCACGGTTTAAGAAACAAAGGATAAGGCTCAAAGTTTATTTGTACCCGCCCGTTCTTCGTGATGTTCTTCAGTCCTAAACACAGTTAAGTGTGCGTTTGAACTCCGATTGAGTCTGAAATGACGTTTTGGCGATGGTTTAGAAACTTGGAAGTTTATTTGTGAAGGCAGTAATTTTTGCAACATTTTTCATGTTGTTTAGGATTTGTAGTGACCTCTTTTTTTATTTATTATCCCTGCTTTTTGCCTGACTGTTCTTGTTTTGAGATTACAGCCGGCAGGATGCCCCGATTTTTCTTAAGTCTCCTTTGTAGGTTTTGACTTAGTGGGCTTTTCTTTTGAGAGATAATGACTGCCTATTTGATAGGGAACCATCGTCGTTGTAGCGGTAGAAATGTTTAAGACTAAGCCATTGGATTGACTAGACTTACACATATCAAAATAAAAATCGCCACCGCGCTTTATTATTTCCAAAGGAATGGGAAAAGTGAGAGTAACCCAAAAAGAGGGGGAAAGATTTAAGGTAAGGGGGTTGGTTATGCAAAGGGAAGGTATTAGCATCCTAAACATCTACGGTACTCCGCAAGAACCTCTTTTTAAAATCTGTATATTTTGGCTATAAGATGTTGTATGTAAAATAGATGGTGGAGGTGAGAAAAGAAATATATTTTTTATGATTTTTGCATCTGCTGCGGTTGCAAACCTTTAGTGTCTACGTACCACCTTTCATGCAATAGGGGATCAGGGTACACGTAGTTCACCTTTAAAAAATTTAAAACACAAGTGTGTTGGTTAATTTTATGAGATAAGACATCGTCGTCATTGTCCGTGTGGAAAACATACTAACTACCCACAATTATGAGAAAGGAGAATTTACATCATCTCAAAGTGGAGGATATGGCTTGGATTTTTAAAATCATTAATGCCTCACTCAACACCCAAGTAGAAAATATCTCACTTCACTACATATTATAGAAGTATAGTTGTTTGCATCACTACAAGGATTGACAAGAGTCTAATCTTTTGAGAAAGGTTTTAAAATAAAAAGCCAAAGTCGCAAAATGGTTTGAAATGAGATTGATTGACGTTTAGTCTTCTCACAAAAAATGTCAAGGTATTATTAAGTTTATTGAAGTTTATTTATGAAAATATTTTGAAAATACATGAACCTAGGTCCAAGTTTATTATGAAAGTGGTTCAAGTTTCAAAACAAGAAGAGTTTTCAAAAGGAGGAAGGATATTTTTGAAATTGAAAAAGATGAGAGGAGATGAAGGGACTATCCTAAAGCATAAGCTAAAATATAAGGAGAAGAACCATCTAACCAATAAGAAGCCAATACTTGACATTATGAGTCAAGATAGAATTCCCATTCTTTGGATTGAAACCAAGCAAGCAAAGATACTAGACCTCTTGAGGGAATCAAACTTCAAGTGTATTAAGTCTTCGCAAAAATTGGGTAGAGTAGGTTGTATATGGGTGAATTCCAGATTACAAACAAAATATGTAATCACAATAACCAGTACACAAAACAAACAAACAACCCAATGTCTTGAGGTAAACCTCAAGAACTCCAGACAAAATATCAATTAAGATCACAAAGTCTCCAACATAGACCAAAGTTTCTAATCCTAAGTCCAAGAAGTCCAATACTCCATAATGCCAAGGATAATAACCAAATAGTTCAAGTCTCACTAAAGTTTTTTATGGTTTATGTTGATTATTAAGTGTCTTCAAAAATAAAAGAAAAGCTCAAGTGAGCAAAATAAAAATGGCATAAAAATAAATGCTCAAGTGAGAAAAATAAAAATGGCAAGAATAGTAGATGCTCAAGTGAGCAAAGATGAAAAATTGCATGAAATGTAAATGCTAAATTAAATGGTGCATAAAATAAAAGAGAATAAAATATAAACACAAAATAAAGTCAATTATTAGAAATTAGTGGTTAGTTGGATGACCATCTTGAAACTTGCATTTGGAACTCATTAGAGGATTGGTAGAACCAAAGCCTCCACACAACAAGTTGCATTTGCTTTTTTTCAAGTATATCATCCATTTTAGAATCCTCAAAAATAGCATTTAATGATCAACGATGTTTAAGTGATATGCGTTGACCAAAAGTGATGTAGATCCATTAGAGGATTGGTAGAGCCAAAGCCTCCACACAATGAATCTCAAGGTTATTGGATCAAAGAGATCAAATTAACATACTTGGGCTTGCAAACATAGGTTTGGGCCACAAATGATCATTTATTCGAATCGGGACAAAATTTAGCGCTATGTTAAGCAATCGTAAGTGGACTTATATAGAAGTCACACCTATTTTGTGACCGGTCAATAGCAATATATGGACCATTTGTTTTGAGACATGATATAGAGATCATGCTCCAATAACACTTAGTGCAATAAGAAAGGGATAAGATGAAGAGGGGTGGGAAAGAATATATAAACCACATTTGAATTAAAATTTAATCAAACTATTATTAAAATCATTCATCCATTTTTATGGAGTTATACTCAACACCATGGATACAATGATGTTAACAAAGTTCATGATCAAAAATTCAACCGAAGATCAACCAGAAAATAATCACAAAATAATATTACATTTAATATATATGTTGAAAAGGGTTTAAAAATGAATAAAAATGAAAATAAAGGAAGAAAATATCAACTATATTCAAATTGATTCATAAAAAAGAAATAAGGTCATAGAAAAATCAGAAATAGACTCAAATATTTTTATAAAATTTTTGGTAATTTTTTAAAGTCAGAAACTATTTTTAAACTAATTAAAATTGCTCGAATAAATAGAAAATAGATTAAAAAAATAGGAAACATCAATATAAAATTCCATAAAATTTTCAAAAAGTCAGAAATATGTAAAATGATATTTATGAAATTTTTAGAATTAAAAAATGTCAGAAAGTATTTTTAAAGTAATTAAAAGAAAGAAAATAATGCAAAAAATATAAAAAAAATATATCAAATATCAAAATAAAAATGTGAAAATATAGTCATAAGATCAGAAATAATTCAAAGTATTTTTGTGACTTTTTTTTATAATTTTTGGATAAAAAATAAAAGAGTTATCAATTTTTGAAAATTAAATCAATTAAAACATAAAATCAGAAAATAAAATAAAATCAAAAAGATGTGGGCCATCAGATCATAGTCAAAACGCGTTAGTAAGCTGATCCAATGGAGAATTTAATGAAGACCTTTTTGGAGAATTTAATCTCCAACTTCGTAGATCATCCTATCTTAAGTTGATGAGCCACTTCACCAAGCAAGAATCTGATGTTGAACCAAATGTCGCAGCATTATGTTATAACATCTAGTTGTTGAATTCAGCTCCAAACTGATCCAAGTGACCATCATCAAGATTATGATGTCTTCTTCTTCTTGTGGTTTTAAGTCTGAACATGTTTCCAGGAAACCTTTTCAAGGATCAAATGATTTTGCTGTCACCAAGGAGATAGCTCTAAGGTATCACTCTTCCTGTGATTCTTCACAGGGTCTAGAAGAAGGAATGTTCCCACATCTTTAAGAACATCAGTTATCTTGAACTCCAAGGATAATCAATTAAATACTTGTACTTGTCACAAATAGCAATTGATCATAAATCCTTCCCATTACCCAGTAAGATACTTTCACCATTTGAATACTTTGACATACTCTTCGTGTGTTAATATCTTCTTCTTGCAAGCTCTTTCTTTGAGAGACCAAAGAGTTATTGATATCTAGGTTGCCACCCTTGACTCAAGTAAATAGAATTTTCTCTGAACAAACTCTACTTACTTCAACCGACTTGAGACTCCTACCAGATCAGATTCATCATTAGGAATGAGAGAGATGAATCCTTCCTTGCAAATATGTCACACAACAACCAGAACCCATGTGACATAGGTCAACAGCTAGCTAAACACCAGGCTGAGCTAATGTGAGGAGGTTAGCCAAATCTCCCCCTCAAGCTATCAGTCATGGAAGCTCCACACAAAATATCCATGCATTGTGCACAAATGTCTCGACATGACATATGACATCCCTACCAGATTTACGTAACTCCAAGAGCTATACCTTAACCAAACTCTGAGTCTTCATATTCAAGACTCATGATCCCAATCTACTTCTATGAAGGAGCAATAGTGCTGCACCCTCATTGGCTTTTATTAACCAGTGAGCTTGTCTTTCTTCACACCATAGTACCTCAGGGAACAACTGCTCAGCCCTGATCAATGTCATATCTCAACCAGCTTTACTTCTAGAGTTCTGACTCCTAAAGTAACCTTCGGGAGTACACAGACATAGTTGACTTTACCATTGTCAACTTTGCACACACAGATGTCTCCTCTTCCAGGTCAGGAGCAGGTTCCAAACAAAGGTATCCCTTTGTTTGACACCCAAAACATATGCTCTTCAACTAGTAGTTGTATCCTTGTTCCACCATCACATAGAACATCAGTTCCATCACCTTGGAACAAGGCCCTCCTTGAAATTCTTTAAGGTCTTCATATAACACTAATCCGTGATTATGTGATTCTTACCATCCTGAACAAAGAACGTCTTCATGAGTGGACTTGAGAGGACTCAAGTATCTGTGACATCTTCAATAGTTTATGTTGAATTCTTGAATACAATGGCCTTCAATCCACAAGAGGGGAAACACATCAGAGCTTGAGTTTTGCCAGGTATTACACAGCGGAAGAACATAATACAACCCAATCTTTGCACACACACTCCACCAGACTAGCCTTCAAAAATAGACCAAGTTTGATTATGGTTCAAACCTAGCATGACTACTACACACAACTTCAGGCGTGCACACATCCTAGGTTTGAAAATAAATCAAACCTAGAGCAGCTACCACACAACCAGGCCAAATGCCAATCACCAAAGACAGGTACACACAATTCCTGTCAAGAATAGTCCATCCTCCCACTTCAAGGGACCATTCAGGGAAATAGTAAACCATTCCAGGTTACAATCTTCAGTACTAAAATTGACCTTGCAGATACCAGAAAGTATCACCCATGGATCTCATCCAGAAACAGAACAGGATGCCTGCTCTGATACCAATTGAAATTCTGGTGTATGCCAGTCTTCAGATGTTATACTCAATGTCTAAACATCTGATATAACATAATAAATACACTGCAAGGTAGATACCCAATTTTTATGGTTCAGTACTGAAGAGTCACAGAAGCACAGTTTTAACCAAGCTGTGCCAGATCTACTTTGAAGGTGCAGAGGATAGAACACCGATGTGCCTAGTTCTGTTCATCTGTTGCACATGATCAGCAGAGATCAAACAGCCTTTGCAGTTCTATTTCTTCTGCACAGATAACAGCATGATGTCTTAACATGTTCTGAGACATCATCTGTTACAACATTACAGTTTTACCTTGATATATAACAGACAGAATTATAAAGTGTTGAAGGTAAAAACACAAATCAGTTGTTGACCCAGTTCGGTGAAACACACCTACTCTGGGGGCATACCAAGCCAGGAAGAAGATCCACTATCAGCAATATTAATTCAGGACTAAACTTCACAAGTTCCCATCCTTCACTTAATCATCTACCTAGTGCAACCTATACCTAGGAACTCCTAGATAGAAACCTACCAGTTTCCATTCCTATTGTCGCAACAACAGAAGTCTTACTCCTACTCAAGAAGCAGTGCCCTCCCACTTGGTTTCCTACATTACAATGAATATGAAGTAATGCAAAAATACTTAGACTTACTTCACAGCTTCATCCAAGAACCCTCACACTCTTACCTACAGGTTTCGAGTTACATACATGGTAACCTTGCCACAGACCGACAGGTTTATCTAACAAAAAAAACATCCCTAATGTTACATTCTGTAACACCTTTTTCTAACCCTAGGTTACAATCTGCTATTTATAACCTATTACCTAACTCAGCAAGTTTTTCTCCTTGCTGTTACAACTCAGCAGCAAACTTCTCCTATAATCAAGGTCTTCAATCTTTTAGTTCCTAAAATACCTCCATATTTAGAAACAGTATTTTCTTCAAATATTCTGATTGATTCTTGATTGATCTTCAGATTCTCCACTAGAAACGCCACAGATATTCTCAGAGTATTTAAGTACCAGAACTGTAACTGAATTATCAATTCTGTTGACGTGATGTCAAGTCGGATGTCATGACATTACATCTAACATGTTTTCCTAGATGTTGAACTTTTTCAACACAACAAATAACCTCTTTCATAATTTAGATCACTTAGAATAGTTAGGTTATAAGTCACAGTTGTTACAAACATTCAACATATAACATAGTTACTTAATCAGTACTTAGTTTCAGGCGCGATGTCACATGCTGATGTTGTAACATCTTACATAACATGTTGGTCCAGATGTTGAACTTCTTCAACACCACATATTAAAACAACAGAAGGGATCTGGGTAAACTTGCTTTCTTATTTGTTTTACAAATGAAGCCAACTCTCCAGCCAGGGCACTTACAATCTCCCCCTTTGGCAAATTTTGGCTAAAACAAATAAGTGCAAGTTGTATTTTGGGACCAGGCCACAACACAGTTGAGATGTTATAACATCTTGTCTAACATCTTCTTTTGTAGAGGCTGATGTCCTTTGAGCAAACAACAAACCTCTATCTTCAACTGTGAGCAACTCCAAACCACCGATGCCCCAAGAGGATTTCTTTTCTCAAGATTATTACTTGTGATCATGTAACTCAGATCACAAGTCACTTACTTAGGGATCATGTTGCTTTCACCTGAGTCTTGCTGGACATTGCCGTCTGTTGCTTTCACCTGAGTCTCGCCTGAGACTGGGTCCCTATCTTTCTCCCCCTTTTTGGCCAGAATTTGACAAAGACTGCCCATACAGATCCATACCCATGCACAATTTTCCCAGATGCTAACAAACTTCATATTGCTGAAACCCTCTGATGAAGAGAAGGAATAGAGAGGGTCTTCATAAATAATGCAACTTTGGCATAGATAGTAACGACCTTGGTACTTTACTCTGACAGTTTCAGTACCCTAGGACTGGTTTTAATGCAGGTACCTACCCTTGGGTTTGACCCTTTGACCATGTCAGGATGCCCTTTTGAAACAGACATTTGTCTTTTAGAACAGACTGCTCCCTTGTTTTAGGATCCCCTTTCCAAGAAACATCGTTGGTATATTACACTCTGCATTAGTTATATAATACCTTTATTAGATGACAAGTTATCACCTAAACATTCCAGCTCACTAAACTGTTTCATAATGAGACACAACAGCTCTGTTTTCTTAGCAGATGAAAACATGCTCAAATCCTATGTCGTCATACATTCTGCTATTTTCAGATTAGCAGCTTGAAGCCATTCCATTTTCTCAAAGAGGATGGTTACTCCCTCTGAGTCATACAACTGTACACGCATGGATTTATTAGTAATAATCCATACTTCATCCAATTTTCCTCCTGTCTGTAGTTTTAGAGGAAATTAGGAACAATGTCATTACCAATGTGATGACATTCGGTCAGACATAGTCTTCTTCAGTTTTGAACACATCATTCCAATAGTTAATAAGGTGCCACACTTTATATCCTACGAGTTTGATAAAGACCTTTTGTACAAACCAATACTCCCCCTGTTAGGGACAATCACTTCTCCTCATGGAAACAAGTAGGACACATTCAATACTCAGTTGGACCTTCAATGCAGCTTCTGATTAAAGTAAATAAGACCCCTTGATGAATGGAAAACATAAGACGCATCTTCATGTCTTCAAGAGCGCACCCTCTGTTCAACAATATTGTTTGAACGCATTCATACTGTGAATCAAACTTTCTCGATAATAATCAGCTATCATATGTTGATTATCTTGATTCTCAGAATCCACTGCTGAGATAGACCAAATGCCACTGTTTGATTATCTCCTTCATGAATCAAATGCCACCTTTATGTTTATCAGACTTCTTCCAAAGATATTCTGATCTTCCAATTGAAATTTGAACTTCAGGCTACAAGTTATCACAAGAGGCTTAGATACACTGAGACATGAACATGTAACAACTCCAAAGAGCTGCAAAGAGACGATCCTTTTTGGAGAATTTAATCTCCAACTTCGTAGATCATCCTATCTTAAGTTGATGAGCCACTTCACCAAGCAAGAATCTGATGTTGAACCAAATGTCGCAGCATTATGTTATAACATCTAGTTGTTGAATTCAGCTCCAAACTGATCCAAGTGACCATCATCAAGATTATGATGTCTTCTTCTTCTTGTGGTTTTAAGTCTGAACATGTTTCCAGGAAACCTTTTCAAGGATCAAATGATTTTGCTGTCACCAAGGAGATAGCTCTAAGGTATCACTCTTCCTGTGATTCTTCACAGGGTCTAGAAGAAGGAATGTTCCCACATCTTTAAGAACATCAGTTATCTTGAACTCCAAGGATAATCAATTAAATACTTGTACTTGTCACAAATAGAAATTGATCATAAATCCTTCCCATTACCCAGTAAGATACTTTCACCATTTGAATACTTTGACATACTCTTCGTGTGTTAATATCTTCTTCTTGCAAGCTCTTTCTTTGAGAGACCAAAGAGTTGTTGATATCTAGGTTGCCACCCTTGACTCAAGTAAATAGAATTTTCTCTGAACAAACTCTACTTACTTCAACCGACTTGAGACTCCTACCAGATCAGATTCATCATTAGGAATGAGAGAGATGAATCCTTCCTTGCAAATATGTCACACAACAACCAGAACCCATGTGACATAGGTCAACAGCTAGCTAAACACCAGGCTGAGCTAATGTGAGGAGGTTAGCCAAATCTCCCCCTCAAGCTATCAGTCATGGAAGCTCCACACAAAATATCCATGCATTGTGCACAAATGTCTCGACATGACATATGACATCCCTACCAGATTTACGTAACTCCAAGAGCTATACCTTAACCAAACTCTGAGTCTTCATATTCAAGACTCATGATCCCAATCTACTTCTATGAAGGAGCAATAGTGCTGCACCCTCATTGGCTTTTATTAACCAGTGAGCTTGTCTTTCTTCACACCATAGTACCTCAGGGAACAACTGCTCAGCCCTGATCAATGTCATATCTCAACCAGCTTTACTTCTAGAGTTCTGACTCCTAAAGTAACCTTCGGGAGTACACAGACATAGTTGACTTTACCATTGTCAACTTTGCACACACAGATGTCTCCTCTTCCAGGTCAGGAGCAGGTTCCAAACAAAGGTATCCCTTTGTTTGACACCCAAAACATATGCTCTTCAACTAGTAGCTGTATCCTTGTTCCACCATCACATAGAACATCAGTTCCATCACCTTGGAACAAGGCCCTCCTTGAAATTCTTCAAGGTCTTCATATAACACTAATCCGTGATTATGTGATTCTTACCATCCTGAACAAAGAACGTCTTCATGAGTGGACTTGAGAGGACTCAAGTATCTGTGACATCTTCAATAGTTTATGTTGAATTCTTGAATACAATGGCCTTCAATCCACAAGAGGGGAAACACATCAGAGCTTGAGTTTTGCCAGGTATTACACAGCGGAAGAACATAATACAACCCAATCTTTGCACACACACTCCACCAGACTAGCCTTCAAAAATAGACCAAGTTTGATTATGGTTCAAACCTAGCATGACTACTACACACAACTTCAGGCGTGCACACATCCTAGGTTTGAAAATAAATCAAACCTAGAGCAGCTACCACACAACCAGGCCAAATGCCAATCACCAAAGACAGGTACACACAATTCCTGTCAAGAATAGTCCATCCTCCCACTTCAAGGGACCATTCAGGGAAATAGTAAACCATTCCAGGTTACAATCTTCAGTACTAAAATTGACCTTGCAGATACCAGAAAGTATCACCCATGGATCTCATCCAGAAACAGAACAGGATGCCTGCTCTGATACCAATTGAAATTCTGGTGTATGCCAGTCTTCAGATGTTATACTCAATGTCTAAACATCTGATATAACATAATAAATACACTGCAAGGTAGATACCCAATTTTTATGGTTCAGTACTGAAGAGTCACAGAAGCACAGTTTTAACCAAGCTGTGCCAGATCTACTTTGAAGGTGCAGAGGATAGAACACCGATGTGCCTAGTTCTGTTCATCTGTTGCACATGATCAGCAGAGATCAAACAGCCTTTGCAGTTCTATTTCTTCTGCACAGATAACAGCATGATGTCTTAACATGTTCTGAGACATCATCTGTTACAACATTACAGTTTTACCTTGATATATAACAGACAGAATTATAAAGTGTTGAAGGTAAAAACACAAATCAGTTGTTGACCCAGTTCGGTGAAACACACCTACTCTGGGGGCATACCAAGCCAGGAAGAAGATCCACTATCAGCAATATTAATTCAGGACTAAACTTCACAAGTTCCCATCCTTCACTTAATCATCTACCTAGTGCAACCTATACCTAGGAACTCCTAGATAGAAACCTACCAGTTTCCATTCCTATTGTCGCAACAACAGAAGTCTTACTCCTACTCAAGAAGCAGTGCCCTCCCACTTGGTTTCCTACATTACAATGAATATGAAGTAATGCAAAAATACTTAGACTTACTTCACAGCTTCATCCAAGAACCCTCACACTCTTACCTACAGGTTTCGAGTTACATACATGGTAACCTTGCCACAGACCGACAGGTTTATCTAACAAAAAAAACATCCCTAATGTTACATTCTGTAACACCTTTTTCTAACCCTAGGTTACAATCTGCTATTTATAACCTATTACCTAACTCAGCAAGTTTTTCTCCTTGCTGTTACAACTCAGCAGCAAACTTCTCCTATAATCAAGGTCTTCAATCTTTTAGTTCCTAAAATACCTCCATATTTAGAAACAGTATTTTCTTCAAATATTCTGATTGATTCTTGATTGATCTTCAGATTCTCCACTAGAAACGCCACAGATATTCTCAGAGTATTTAAGTACCAGAACTGTAACTGAATTATCAATTCTGTTGACGTGATGTCAAGTCGGATGTCATGACATTACATCTAACATGTTTTCCTAGATGTTGAACTTTTTCAACACAACAAATAACCTCTTTCATAATTTAGATCACTTAGAATAGTTAGGTTATAAGTCACAGCTGTTACAAACATTCAACATATAACATAGTTACTTAATCAGTACTTAGTTTCAGGCGCGATGTCACATGCTGATGTTGTAACATCTTACATAACATGTTGGTCCAGATGTTGAACTTCTTCAACACCACATATTAAAACAACAGAAGGGATCTGGGTAAACTTGTTTTCTTATTTGTTTTACAAATGAAGCCAACTTTCCAGCCAGGGCACTTACAATCTCCCCCTTTGGCAAATTTTGGCTAAAACAAATAAGTGCAAGTTGTATTTTGGGACCAGGCCACAACACAGTTGAGATGTTATAACATCTTGTCTAACATCTTCTTTTGTAGAGGCTGATGTCCTTTGAGCAAACAACAAACCTCTATCTTCAACTGTGAGCAACTCCAAACCACCGATGCCCCAAGAGGATTTCTTTTCTCAAGATTATTACTTGTGATCATGTAACTCAGATCACAAGTCACTTACTTAGGGATCATGTTGCTTTCACCTGAGTCTTGCTGGACATTGCCGTCTGTTGCTTTCACCTGAGTCTCGCCTGAGACTGGGTCCCTATCTTTCTCCCCCTTTTTGGCCAGAATTTGACAAAGACTGCCCATACAGATCCATACCCATGCACAATTTTCCCAGATGCTAACAAACTTCATATTGCTGAAACCCTCTGATGAAGAGAAGGAATAGAGAGGGTCTTCATAAATAATGCAACTTTGGCATAGATAGTAACGACCTTGGTACTTTACTCTGACAGTTTCAGTACCCTAGGACTGGTTTTAATGCAGGTACCTACCCTTGGGTTTGACCCTTTGACCATGTCAGGATGCCCTTTTGAAACAGACATTTGTCTTTTAGAACAGACTGCTCCCTTGTTTTAGGATCCCCTTTCCAAGAAACATCGTTGGTATATTACACTCTGCATTAGTTATATAATACCTTTATTAGATGACAAGTTATCACCTAAACATTCCAGCTCACTAAACTGTTTCATAATGAGACACAACAGCTCTGTTTTCTTAGCAGATGAAAACATGCTCAAATCCTATGTCGTCATACATTCTGCTATTTTCAGATTAGCAGCTTGAAGCCATTCCATTTTCTCAAAGAGGATGGTTACTCCCTCTGAGTCATACAACTGTACACGCATGGATTTATTAGTAATAATCCATACTTCATCCAATTTTCCTCCTGTCTGTAGTTTTAGAGGAAATTAGGAACAATGTCATTACCAATGTGATGACATTCGGTCAGACATAGTCTTCTTCAGTTTTGAACACATCATTCCAATAGTTAATAAGGTGCCACACTTTATATCCTACGAGTTTGATAAAGACCTTTTGTACAAACCAATACTCCCCCTGTTAGGGACAATCACTTCTCCTCATGGAAACAAGTAGGACACATTCAATACTCAGTTGGACCTTCAATGCAGCTTCTGATTAAAGTAAATAAGACCCCTTGATGAATGGAAAACATAAGACGCATCTTCATGTCTTCAAGAGCGCACCCTCTGTTCAACAATATTGTTTGAACGCATTCATACTGTGAATCAAACTTTCTCGATAATAATCAGCTATCATATGTTGATTATCTTGATTCTCAGAATCCACTGCTGAGATAGACCAAATGCCACTGTTTGATTATCTCCTTCATGAATCAAATGCCACCTTTATGTTTATCAGACTTCTTCCAAAGATATTCTGATCTTCCAATTGAAATTTGAACTTCAGGCTACAAGTTATCACAAGAGGCTTAGATACACTGAGACATGAACATGTAACAACTCCAAAGAGCTGCAAAGAGACGATCCTTTTTGGAGAATTTAATCTCCAACTTCGTAGATCATCCTATCTTAAGTTGATGAGCCACTTCACCAAGCAAGAATCTGATGTTGAACCAAATGTCGCAGCATTATGTTATAACATCTAGTTGTTGAATTCAGCTCCAAACTGATCCAAGTGACCATCATCAAGATTATGATGTCTTCTTCTTCTTGTGGTTTTAAGTCTGAACATGTTTCCAGGAAACCTTTTCAAGGATCAAATGATTTTGCTGTCACCAAGGAGATAGCTCTAAGGTATCACTCTTCCTGTGATTCTTCACAGGGTCTAGAAGAAGGAATGTTCCCACATCTTTAAGAACATCAGTTATCTTGAACTCCAAGGATAATCAATTAAATACTTGTACTTGTCACAAATAGCAATTGATCATAAATCCTTCCCATTACCCAGTAAGATACTTTCACCATTTGAATACTTTGACATACTCTTCGTGTGTTAATATCTTCTTCTTGCAAGCTCTTTCTTTGAGAGACCAAAGAGTTGTTGATATCTAGGTTGCCACCCTTGACTCAAGTAAATAGAATTTTCTCTGAACAAACTCTACTTACTTCAACCGACTTGAGACTCCTACCAGATCAGATTCATCATTAGGAATGAGAGAGATGAATCCTTCCTTGCAAATATGTCACACAACAACCAGAACCCATGTGACATAGGTCAAAAGCTAGCTAAACACCAGGCTGAGCTAATGTGAGGAGGTTAGCCAAATCTCCCCCTCAAGCTATCAGTCATGGAAGCTCCACACAAAATATCCATGCATTGTGCACAAATGTCTCGACATGACATATGACATCCCTACCAGATTTACGTAACTCCAAGAGCTATACCTTAACCAAACTCTGAGTCTTCATATTCAAGACTCATGATCCCAATCTACTTCTATGAAGGAGCAATAGTGCTGCACCCTCATTGGCTTTTATTAACCAGTGAGCTTGTCTTTCTTCACACCATAGTACCTCAGGGAACAACTGCTCAGCCCTGATCAATGTCATATCTCAACCAGCTTTACTTCTAGAGTTCTGACTCCTAAAGTAACCTTCGGGAGTACACAGACATAGTTGACTTTACCATTGTCAACTTTGCACACACAGATGTCTCCTCTTCCAGGTCAGGAGCAGGTTCCAAACAAAGGTATCCCTTTGTTTGACACCCAAAACATATGCTCTTCAACTAGTAGCTGTATCCTTGTTCCACCATCACATAGAACATCAGTTCCATCACCTTGGAACAAGGCCCTCCTTGAAATTCTTCAAGGTCTTCATATAACACTAATCCGTGATTATGTGATTCTTACCATCCTGAACAAAGAACGTCTTCATGAGTGGACTTGAGAGGACTCAAGTATCTGTGACATCTTCAATAGTTTATGTTGAATTCTTGAATACAATGGCCTTCAATCCACAAGAGGGGAAACACATCAGAGCTTGAGTTTTGCCAGGTATTACACAGCGGAAGAACATAATACAACCCAATCTTTGCACACACACTCCACCAGACTAGCCTTCAAAAATAGACCAAGTTTGATTATGGTTCAAACCTAGCATGACTACTACACACAACTTCAGGCGTGCACACATCCTAGGTTTGAAAATAAATCAAACCTAGAGCAGCTACCACACAACCAGGCCAAATGCCAATCACCAAAGACAGGTACACACAATTCCTGTCAAGAATAGTCCATCCTCCCACTTCAAGGGACCATTCAGGGAAATAGTAAACCATTCCAGGTTACAATCTTCAGTACTAAAATTGACCTTGCAAATACCAGAAAGTATCACCCATGGATCTCATCCAGAAACAGAACAGGATGCCTGCTCTGATACCAATTGAAATTCTGGTGTATGCCAGTCTTCAGATGTTATACTCAATGTCTAAACATCTGATATAACATAATAAATACACTGCAAGGTAGATACCCAATTTTTATGGTTCAGTACTGAAGAGTCACAGAAGCACAGTTTTAACCAAGCTGTGCCAGATCTACTTTGAAGGTGCAGAGGATAGAACACCGATGTGCCTAGTTCTGTTCATCTGTTGCACATGATCAGCAGAGATCAAACAGCCTTTGCAGTTCTATTTCTTCTGCACAGATAACAACATGATGTCTTAACATGTTCTGAGACATCATCTGTTACAACATTACAGTTTTACCTTGATATATAACAGACAGAATTATAAAGTGTTGAAGGTAAAAACACAAATCAGTTGTTGACCCAGTTCGGTGAAACACACCTACTCTGGGGGCATACCAAGCCAGGAAGAAGATCCACTATCAGCAATATTAATTCAGGACTAAACTTCACAAGTTCCCATCCTTCACTTAATCATCTACCTAGTGCAACCTATACCTAGGAACTCCTAGATAGAAACCTACCAGTTTCCATTCCTATTGTCGCAACAACAGAAGTCTTACTCCTACTCAAGAAGCAGTGCCCTCCCACTTGGTTTCCTACATTACAATGAATATGAAGTAATGCAAAAATACTTAGACTTACTTCACAGCTTCATCCAAGAACCCTCACACTCTTACCTACAGGTTTCGAGTTACATACATGGTAACCTTGCCACAGACCGACAGGTTTACCTAACAAAAAAAACATCCCTAATGTTACATTCTGTAACACCTTTTTCTAACCCTAGGTTACAATCTGCTATTTATAACCTATTACCTAACTCAGCAAGTTTTTCTCCTTGCTGTTACAACTCAGCAGCAAACTTCTCCTATAATCAAGGTCTTCAATCTTTTAGTTCCTAAAATACCTCCATATTTAGAAACAATATTTTCTTCAAATATTCTGATTGATTCTTGATTGATCTTCAGATTCTCCACTAGAAACGCCACAGATATTCTCAGAGTATTTAAGTACCAGAACTGTAACTGAATTATCAATTCTGTTGACGTGATGTCAAGTCGGATGTCATGACATTACATCTAACATGTTTTCCTAGATGTTGAACTTTTTCAACACAACAAATAACCTCTTTCATAATTTAGATCACTTAGAATAGTTAGGTTATAAGTCACAGCTGTTACAAACATTCAACATATAACATAGTTACTTAATCAGTACTTAGTTTCAGGCGCGATGTCACATGCTGATGTTGTAACATCTTACATAACATGTTGGTCCAGATGTTGAACTTCTTCAACACCACGTATTAAAACAACAGAAGGGATCTGGGTAAACTTGCTTTCTTATTTGTTTTACAAATGAAGCCAACTCTCCAGCCAGGGCACTTACAATGAGGATGATAATGAGAACTCGTAGCAACCAAAACCACTTCCATATCTTGATAATTGAGAGAAATATGCCCTTGTGACCAATGGGAACAAGGCCTTGTCCAACCATGACAACTTCTTCAATCAACCCCTTGTACTTTTGAATCAATCTTGATAACTTTGAAATATGGTGAACCAAAATAAACCTTTCCATGCCATTTCTTCCAAAACAACTTCAATGGAGAGGTTTGAATTTCTCAAGCTTTATTGACTAGGGCATGGAAATAAACTCATGAACCCATGGATAAACTTGCTAAGCCACATTGCCTTTACCTACATTATTAACAAGTAAGGCAAACAAAGATTGCATTTTATTAATTAAAAGGAAAGTCAAAACTAAATATGCATGATCACAAAATAAAAACAAGTCAAGGTGCTTGGTGGTTCCTCAAAGATCAAAGCTAAAGATAGGGAGGAGAACCAAAAGCCCTAATATGATCTCGTTGTGATTGAATGAATATGGTATGCTGAAGGGATCTTAGGGGCAAAAATTCGGGCACAACAGCTGCCCTTATTTAAGATTCTTCTACCCGGAGATATGGAGGTTAAAAATCTTCGTGTCGATGTGATCGAAGATACTTAAATATAAAACAAAACCTATTTTTGGCCCTAAGATGCCATGCAATGCTTATGATTATGAATGCATATGAACAACTTCAAAGGGACGCAAAGCACCACTGGGGATGTAGCAAAGGAAATAAGGATAGAAAGAGAAACCCGACCAGGAAAATAAATCACTGGTGAATCAAAAAGACCCGACTCTATTTGTGTAACACCCAAAGAAGAGATAAGGTAGCATCAACTCAGCTAAAGAGGAGATAGTATAGGATAAAATTGATTGACAACCAAATATGAACTACCAAACTCAATAGTCGGAGGTAGAAGATCAAAGAGATAATGACTCATAGATGAAAGTAAACTACCAACTCATAGTTGAAGGTAGAAGATCAAAAGGATATCAACTCATAGAGGGTGGTAAAAGATCAAAGGATACACCAACTTTTACTGAAGGCGAAACTACCAATGTTCATTGAAGGTAGAAAGAGAAAAGAATAACAACACTGATGTTCACTGACGGTGAGCTACCAGCGATTATTGAAGGTAGAGAGACAAACATCGACGTTCACTGATGATGAACTACCAACTTTCACTGAAGGTAGAGAGAAGAGAAATATCATAGCACCGACATTCACTGACGGTGAACTACCAACGTTCATTGAATGTAGCAAAAAGATAACAATCACCAACATTCACTGATGGTGAACTACCAACTTTCACTGAAGGTAGAGAGAAAAGAAATATCATAGCACCGACGTTCACTGACGGTTAACTACCAACGCTCACTGAAGGTAGAAAAAATATAACAATCACCAACGTTCACTGATGGTGAACTACCAACTTTCACTGAAGGTAGAGAGAAAAGAAATATCATAGCACTGACGCTCACTGACAGTGAACTACCAATATTCACTAAAGGTAGCAAAAAGATAACAATCCCCAACGTTCACTGATGGTGAACTACCAACTTTCACTGAAGGTAGATAGAAAAGATATATCATAGCATCGACGTTCACTGATGGTGAACTACCAACGTTCACTGAAGGTAGAAAAAAGATAACAATCACCAACATTCACTGATGGTGAACTACCAACTTTTAGTGAAGGTAGAGAGAAAAGAAATATCACAGCACTGGCGTTCACTGAAGGTGAACTACCAACATTCACTGAAGGTAGAAAAAATATAACAATCACCAACGTTCATTGATGGTGAACTATCAACTTTCACTGAAGGCAGAGAGAAAAGAAATATCATAGCACTGATGTTCACTGACGGTGAACTACCAACATTCACTAAAGATAGCAAAAATATAACAATCACCAACGTTCACTGATGGTGAACTACCAACTTTCACTGAAGGTAGAGAGAAAAGAAATATCATAGCACTGGCGTTCATTGACGGTGAACTACCAATGTTCACTGAAGGTAGCAAAAAGAAAACAATCACCAACATTCACTGATGGTGAACTACCAACTTTCACTGAAGGTAGAGAGAAAGAAATATCATAACCGATGTTCACTGACGGTGAACTACCAACGTTCACTGAAGTTAGCAAAAATATAACAATCACCAACGTTCACTGATGGTGAACTACCAACTTTCACTGAAGGTAGAGAGAAAAGAAATATCATAGCACCGACGTTCACTGACAATGAACTACCAATGTTCACTGAAGGTAGCAAAAAGATAACAATCACCAATGTTCACTGATGGTGAACTACCAACTTTCACTGAAGGTAAAGAGCAAAGAAATATTATAGCACCGACATGCACTAACGGTGAACTACCAACGTTCACTGAAGGTAGCAAAAAGATAACAATCACCAACATTCACTGATGGTGAACTACCAACTTTCACTGAAGGTAGAGAGAAAAGAAATATCATAGCACCGACGTTCACTGAAGGTGAACTACCAACGTTCATTGAAGGTAGAAAAAAGATAACAAGTTTCCCTAAAATTCCGGCGTTTCACCTAGAATGAGTCTCAACTTCTTCTTTAACCAAGGCATTCCGCCTGGAAAGGGTAATATATAAGTTGTCTCAAATAAATAGACTACCACTTGTAATGATTTCAAACGAACTGTCTCTGCCATATCGAGAAGACTTGCCATCCACTGGAGTAATTTGACAATGAACTACAAACTATCCACTCATAGAGAAGATAGAAAAAAAGTAACGCCGACTTTTACGGGGGAGTACAAGTTGCTCAAATAAAAGAGACCTTCTACTTGCTGTTATAGGAAGGATTGTAAAAATGACTTTCTGGGGAAACAATCATGAGTTCCTGGGGAATGAAATACAACTTCCCGGGGAAATGTCAACATATTCCTGCTGAGGAGATAAAATTTTTCTCGTTCCAAAATAAATGAACATTCTCAAACCAATGCTCGAAGTTTGTAGAAATCTAAAGTAATAATATTGCTGGGAAACAAAGATTCAAACCAGAAATAAACTAGAGTAAAACAATCAACCAAAATACATCCTTTGAGAATGAAACAGTCAACCAAGAGTAATGATTTGCTAAATTCAACTATGTATGATGTATGAATGAATGTATGAGTGTTATCATGTGTATGCTGACAAAACAAACATATAACACTTGGAGTAACCAGGCAAAACCAACTCGGGCACAATCAATACTCGGCTAAATCACATCCAAGATGAAAAATTCCATAAGAAAATAAGCACCAAATGAGGAAACAGAATCCTATTTCACGGGTTAACTTCACTGGGAAGGAACATAATCCGGAAGTAAACAAATCAAGATAGGGCTGAATGCCGTCCAATGGTGGGGGCCGTTATGATTCCTAAACCCGCACTTGATCAGCAAAGAAACAATCAGCCAAGATTGGAAAGACCAGTCAGACAGTTCACCAGAATTAACATGACTCTATATCAAGTATTTCCACACTTGCTAAGATCCAAACTAGTGTCTTTGAAAGAAGCTCCAAAGAACCCTAACACAACATCTCCTCACTATCATCCTAATGCCCGCTGTACATACCACTCTGAGAGTCCCGGCCATGACACTAACAACTGTTGGAATCTAAAGAACAAAGTACAAGACCTCCTTGAAGCCAAACCGATTGAATTTGATGTGCCAGAAAAGCCCAATGTCATTTCTTCCCCTATGCCCAAGCACGGCCATAATGCCAACGCCATTGAAGAGGATATGTTTGTTACTTTAGTTGATGAACTTAGGACCCCACTCCTGACCATCAAAAATATCTTATTGAATGCCAGTTGTGATACGGTGGGAGAACTGACTTGAAGGTTTTGCGTTTGATCGCAAATGTTATGGTTAGCAAGAGTCGCCACTGACTTTTCTTTTATCCAAAAAGGAAAGGTGAAAAAGCACAGGAAAGACCTTTGAGATTATTTCTTGAGTCTGGGGGGTAGATTATGAAAAGGGAAGGTATTAGCACCCTTTTCATCCATGGTTTTCCATGGGCTCTTAGTTACTTTCTAGATCACTTGCTTTTTGTTGGAAATTATGCTTTGTGTGTTTTTTGAAAGTATTTTGTAAAGAGGCCATTGTTTAGGCAATCTTTGTAATGATTCTCGTTCGTAAGAATGTATACAAAGATGTTTGATCTTTTGAAAATGTTTTCAATTTTGTAAGATGTTTGAAAGTGTATGTGATTGTTTTCAAAATAGAAAGGATGTTTGTTTTGAAATGGAGCAAGTAATTAGGAGCAATCTACCTACTCAAATGTCTTTCTTGTTCATTTTCTTTTCCTTTGACATTGTTGTCTTACCATTGATTTGGTAAGCAACCATATCTTTGAATGTAAACGGGATGGGCGTGGGTCATCGTATAACCATGATTAGAAATGTTGCAAGGTATCTTAGCATTCTTTTTGAGGGACTAAGCTCATTTAGAAGGCAACTTAGATAGCGTCGTCGAGGGACTAGGATCTTGTGTTTGCTTGCTTTTGCTAAGATACCTTACATGCGTAATATGGTTATTTTGTATAAGGCAACCAAGTGAGATAACCCTAAGGGTGCTTGTATGCAAGTGTATTGTTTCCATGCTTGTTTTTGTCTTGAATTGGGATTTTCTAAGTGTTGATTTTAGTCTTTCCATACAAACCCTAATTATTAGCATGTTATATGAAAGCGATAAATTGCAAAATTTAAAGTTACTACGCTATTACAATATTTGTGGGGAGGGGGTATACAATTGGTAAATAGGGATTGCAATAAATTAAAACTCTAATTAGTCTATTACAACCAAATTGAATTTATACAAGAATTAAAATAAATAATGCACAAGATGAATTAAATATGCAAGAGGATAAATGTGAAGAAAAATGGATGTTTTGTTTGATGTTTTATGAAAAGAAATTTTACCTTAACCTAATAAAATAAAGAAAATAATTTATTAAGTTTGAAAATGTTGAGAAAAGATTTAGATGAAAACCCTAATTCTATTAATCAAAAGAAGACAAGTTTAGGAAAAGTATTCTTTTTTGGCATTTTTTATCTTGAAAATATTTATAGCATTATAAAATATTTTTTAGTCTTTTTGGTATTAAAATAATATATTTTAAATGGTGTGAAGAAAAATAAATAAATAATACAAATTAATTAATTTTATAAGTTTTACTTAAATAAATAAATAAAGTATAATGAATAAAAAATTTATTTTTATTTATGGAAAAATAAAATAAAATAAGTCAAAATATAAACTATCATTTTTTGTATTTTTTATCATTTTTTAGTATTTAGAAAATATGTTTGAGGAAATAAATAAAATAAAATGAAGAAATAAAATAAAATTGGGTCAGGGTGCAAATATGAAACAGGGGAGAGGAAGGTTAGAAACAAAGTAAGGCCCAGGAGGTGGAAGGCCCATGCGCTGGAAGTAACAAAAAAATGTCAAAATGAAAGAAAAAAGCAAAAGGCAACGCTGAGGTTCGAACTCATGACCTCTACCAATAACGTGCGCTGCCTTACCACTGGGGTGGCTGTACATCCGTTAACTTAAATAAAAGAATAAATACATAAGGTAAAACGTCTCCATGACCTGTACTTCGTCTTCAACCTTCAGCCAGTCGGACCACTTGTATCGCATTCATTTCTCAACAAAAATGGAAAATGCAAACATGAAAGTTGTGCTATTTTTCCTCACGATTCCAACCATATAACTTATGTAAGTTAAAAGTCAAATATGAAGATTAATTTTGCTGGCTGTTGTACCCCAAAATTTTCCCTCCCATATTTCTCAAAACATTTCAAGTGAGATCCTCAAATTGATCAAGGTAGTCCAAGGGTTGACCAGACAAACCCTCTCCTAAGACAGTCTACCTTAAATTAGGGTTTCATGTTGCATCAAGATACTTGAGTACAAGGGATCCAAAATGATCACCATTGTCCTAATATGTTCTCAATATCATCCATGTCAAGTTTCAAGCCTTGCAGAGGAAGTTTTCTCAGTCAATTGCCCAAAGGCCTGAAAATCGACTGTGATTGGGCAAAAGTCAACTGTGGCCCACATACAGTCAAACTTCAAGATTTTTGGTAAACATCCTCATTTTGAAGTATGATTCATCATTTGATCAAGGGTTGATCATGATTCATCAAGGATTTCTCACAATTCATCAAAACCCAAAAGTTGCTAAATTAGGGTTTTGCAGGAAAAGTCAACTCAACTTTGACCAAGCATAACTTTCTCATACTTTATCAAGAATGACTCATCCAACGCTCATTTTTAAGAGGATGTAATTACCTACAGTTCATCTTCATCTCCCAAGTTCAAATTATGCACTCACAAGAAGTTATTAATTTGGACATTATAGGTCATTTTGAAAAGTCAACAAAAACACCTTTTTTGTCAAAGCTTCATACATGAATATGGAAGACTCAATTGATATGATACCAAAAAGGTTTCTTAGAGGATATCTCAAGCTTTCTAAAAAGTCCAATAACACATTCATAAAGTCAAAATTGAAGGAGTTATGCATTGGTGAAGTTGACCTTTTTTGCAAAATTGCCAAAAGTCAAAAGTGCCTCAAATTGCAATTTTTGTCAAATGGGTCCAACTTTTTGCACTTGTTTTGAATTTGTAACATGGTCCATGAGCCCTAACTCTTCCCACTTTCCTTTATATTATTTTTACCATTTATTTTGATTTTTTTATTTCAATTAAATCAAATTAAATCAAAATCAATCATGGAAACATCAAAATCATTTAAGTCTTGAGATTTGATGCATATTTCAGGTCCCTTATACAGCTAGAAACAAAATCAAATCGTGCAAGGCATGTTTGTGCATAAAAATATTGATTTTTGGCTTATTTTGGAAAGATCTTCATGGGAATCAAATCATGATCAAAGGCCATAATTGAAAGAGATTGGATGCATATTTGTAAACCTAATTCTATCAATGATATATATTGAACAAATGCATACCAAAGCACAAGGGTTGGAGAGGTGTGAAAGGCTGAAGAAATCACTTGGAAAATTCAAGAAAAGTAACAATTTGTTTTCATACTTCCAGGCGCTGTCAAACCATTCCAAGCATTCCTTTCAATTGCTGGACGTTCCAGGAATCCATCCCAATCCTTAGCAAGCTGTTTCGTGTACGAAAACTCACTGTAAGTGTCTCACGATACCAGCACTTTCTTGAGATTCAATATCGTGATTCTGGAATTTGTAGCATGAATCATATATATATTCTTGTTCATTGAAGAATTCGCAAGCTGTTGGTAATGACTAATTGCATTTTTGCTAACAATACAGAGATATGCCATTGTTAGGTTTTCTTGTTTCGTTTTAGGGTTTTCTCATGCAGGTGAAATTGGCCTAAATGGAAGAGACCATTGTGATCAGCAGATCAAACCCAGCTAATCTATGGTTTTGAATTTTATTTATATTGCTTGTATGTGATTTTTGAGATGTACAGGGTTACAGCTACAACACCATATCCGTAGGTAAAGGTTCTGAGTTTTAAACGACGGATCCAGGGAAGAAGATGATAGCGTGCCACCACTTTACTGGCCGGTTTAAATTCTGGCCCGAAACCTATAGTTCTGATCTGTTTGCTTGTTTCTGTATGTTGGTAAACTAACACCCAACGCAGTTGTTCAGAGGAAGGAAGTTAGAAATTCCTGATTCTGGGTTCGATCCCAGGTGTGACCCTCTGGCATTTTTTCCCTTTGTTTTCACCAGATCCAGCGCATACATCTGTTGGGGGTTATCTTCTGATTTCATCAAACAGGACTAGATCAAGCATCCCCTGGGCATTATCCTCTGGGTCCATCAGTCCCAGCCAGATTCAACGCACATCATCTTCTGATGGTCATAATCTGTTGGATCCACCATCCAGGAGCAGGTCCAATATCACCATCCTCTGGACCATCATCTTCTGAACCTTCATCCTCTGGATCATCATCCTCTGATCAGAGCCGCTGGCAGTAGGCCCTTGGGTTATTTTCTTTTACTCTTTTTCTCTTTTTATTATTCTTTTTCAATACTAAAATAATTTCTTTTTCAATCAAAATTCATAAAATCAACTTTTCACCAAATTAGGTTTAGGCTTATTTTTTATCAAAAAAATTAATTTAATTTAATTAGTGTAATTTAATTTTAAGGTAATTTTAATTCTTTTGTAAATAAATTAAAATAAATTAGAAACTAGGGTTTTTGTTTAATTTAAATTCTATTTTCTTTTTTTAAGAATAACCAAAACACAAAATAGGTCAAATTTTATTAATTTTTATTAACTTAATTTAATTAGCAATTAGGTTTGTACATATTTAATTTAAAACCTTATTTTCTTAAAATAATCAAAACAACCAAAAAATAATTCTTCTTGTAATTAGGTTAGGCGGGGTCAAAACCCTATTTTTCTCTCGTTCTCGATTCATCGCGCGTTTATTTATTTTTGCAAATATTGATGTAATTGCTCATGGGATGTAATAGTTTAATTAGGACTTTTCGCTTATTTATCGTTTTGACGGGTTTTTGGCTATGTAATTAATTCCCCACCCGAAGCCTTGTAATAGCGTAGCTTTATTTCCCGCATTTTAATTTTCGCAAATATTAATTGTTAGATGTATGATAATAGGGTTGCATGACAAGAATGTATGCTAATTTTAAAATGGTTAGCAAACCCTAAATGTGCAAAGATAATAACTTGAAATTGAATCACTCGTACATGCGCACTCCTAGGGTATACTCTCACTTCGGTTGCCTTCGGTAAACGATCATTAAGTATAGGGTATTTTAGTGGTTTCCCTCTTGTCTAAACAAAGATCAAAAGTCCCGTTCAGAAAGGTTGCCTCGGAAATGTTGCCTCGAATATGATCTTAAGACATTAGGGTTATTACTAAGACATCCTAACATTGCTTTAGTGATCGTACGTCCCTTTCGAATTGACCCTTACAACTCCAACAATGATGCTACCTACTCCTTAATAGTAGGATAGTGTTGTCTAAAGGAAACAAGAATAGAAAAATTCTTTTTTCGAGTAGGTAGATGCTAGTAGGTACTTGCTCAAAATAAACTCTTTCACACTTACACTTTTTCAAACAATGTTTTCAAAACGACTTCGTAACACTCTTGAAGATAGAAGCAAGGGTTGAAACGAAGTAAAACAAAAACTTTTCAAAACACACAAACACGGAAGCAATTTTTAAAAATGATGAGCAAGTACCTCAGAGCCCATGGAAAACCACGGATAGAAAGGGTGCTAATACGTTCCCTTTCTATAATCTACCCCCCGTACTCAGAATCTCAAAAAAGGGAATTTTTCTGTGCTTTTTTCCTTTCCAGTTGGATAAAATAAAATTCGGTGGCAACTCTTGCTTACCGCGACATTTTGCGAACACAAACGCAAAACGCAAACCAACATTTTCCTAAAACAGTTCCGGTTCTGCCACCGTATCACAGAACTGGCGACTCTGCTGGGAGTGTAGTAAGTGGGGTACACCTTAGGATTAGTTCATCATATTGCTTCTATTGTTTGATTTGATTGATTTACTTTTGAGGGCTTTGTATTGGAGCTACTATAGATCCTAACCCGGATCTGGGGAACACCTTTTAGGTAAGTAGTAATAAACTGTGAGGGAACTGTACAGCGTAGACTGATACGGTTGAAGCAGTAGCTATGTTGATGTGGCACATTGGTTGGTACCGGTATCCCTTGTGGAGAAACGAGGAGAATATGGGGCTGCTATATGCGTCGTTAAGCATCAACTGACCTTAGAACCTATAATTGACCAACTTGGCCATAGGAAGTAGTGATATAGCCGGCCTTGGTGTAAAGCTGAGAACTGGTTGATACTCGATACTACACTCATTGACCATACTCTCGAGATAGTTTCAGCCGCAAGAAAAGATTGTGTCAGCTGAAACCATGACCGATGGAGGATGGTCAGTGATATTGAGAACCTCTAGAACCCGGTTACTATTATTAGGACAGGTTGAAACCAACTGAACTTCAAGAGGGTAATACCTAGACCCCGTGCAAGCCTGAAACTTAAGGGCTCTTGTGTGACTTGTTTTCCTTTACCATGTCTGTTATCTGCTATACTTGTTATGTGTTTTACCATGACATCATGCATCATAACATAAGCATGCATACTTCATTATACTAACCGTTTCAAAGACCGAGGGGATTTATCTTTGTTCTATTTTGCAGATTATGGCTTCCATGCGCAGAAACACCATTCGAGTTAACTTCGTGCAAATACTTGCTCAACTCAGAGAGTTAGTCTCAAAATTTCCTGATACTTCTTCATTCATTAGAAGACATGTTCAACTCCTTAGCTTGTTCACTCTAAAGTTGGATGAGAAGATGATGAGCGTGCTTTTCCAGTTCTTCGATCCGGTGCATCATTGTTTTACCTTCCCGGATTATCAGCTAGTTCCCACTTTGGAGGAGTTTTCTTACTTACTGGGCATATCCATCCTCTAGCAGACACCCTTCACAAGTTTGGAAGAGGTTCCTAGACCCGAGGACATTGCCTCAGCCTTACATCTAAAAAGGGCTGATGTAGTATCCAACTGGGAGACACGGAGCGGGGTTAAAGGTTTCTTAGCCAAGTTTCTGATTGATCAAGCTCAACTGTTCTGGGATAATTTAGACTTTCAAGCTTTTGAAGACATCTTGGCTCTCCTTATCTACGGTTTGGTTCTTTTCCCGAATCCAGATTCCTTCATAGATGTGAATGTGATTAAGATCTTCCTGTCTCGCAATCATGTACCTACTCTTCTGGGTGATATCCTACATGCCCTCTATACTCGTACTGTGCAAAGAAGAGGGACCCTCATGTGTTGGACGTCGCTGCTGGAGAGGTGGTTTATTTCGCACCTCCCTAAGTCTGTATTGAAGAATGAAGAAGGTTTAGGGTGGTCTTACAGAATAATGTCCCTGGCCCATACAGATATTCTTTGGAGTTCTAAGGCTATGGAAAGCACTTCCATCATTGATCGATGTGGGGAATACCCTAATGTCCCATTGCTTGGAATTAGAGGAGGAATAACCTACAGTCCTTGCTTGGCTCTATGACAGTTTGGTCGCGCTCGGAGAGACGGTCCTCATGAGCTACTTCTTACAGACATTGTCTTTGACTACAAGGGGGACGTTGATGAGCATCACCGAAGGTTTATACGGGCCTGGGGCATGGTGAACAGGTCTGACCCTCACGAGCTAGGACCGAAGACTTCTCTCCCTATGAAACCTTATCTCCAGTGGGTCCGAGCTCGAGCCCAGAAGCTGGGGATGCCCTATGAAGCTGTGCTGCCAGTGATTGTGGAGCCTACCAATGAAGAGGGCGTTCCTTATACAGTCCTTTATCCCTACATGCCTACTAACCTTGGGGCATTGAAGAGATCTTGGATCCAGTTGAAAGAGGAGAGGGATACTTACCGGGAGAAGTATCATGAGCAAGAAAGGAAGATCTTGAAGTTCACGAGGCAGCTTGAGAATGAGAGGACAATCAATGATTATGTCAGCACGAAGGGGAAACGACCATAGGATTTCTGATATCTTTTATTGTTTCTAGTTTAGATTTGCTTTTCAGTTATTTCTTTTGTAAACGCCTTAAAGGCATTGTTAAACATTTTTACAAGTTGATCTAATAAAGTGTGTTTTATTTTGTTTTACAAATTTAAATCTCCCAAAGTCTTTGAAATCATTTCATATACATTCCATTATCATACACATCATTACAGGTACCATTACAGGTTTCTCATCTTCTTCGCTGTTTATTTCAGCACAAAATGTCTTCTGAAATACCTACCGATCAAGCCATCAAAGCTCTTCAGGCACAAAATGCCCAATTCCAAGAGATGTTCTTGAACTTGGCTAAAGGGAAAGAGGATTTGAAGACTCTCATCCTGAAGGAGAAGAAGAAGAAGAAGAAGAAGAAGAAGGCGGTTCTTCTGAATATGGGTCACATATTTGGGAATAGGTTGCGACAGGAAGCTGATCTATCTCATTCATCCAAAGGAGGAGAGAATCAAGAAGAAGAAAGGGTCCTAGTCCTGTAGTCTCTGATAATGATACTGATTTTGATGATGAACAGTACCCTCCTGCTGAGATAGGTACAAACAACTTGAGGACCGTCTAAGTGCTATGGAGATTCAGAAGGTTCCCGGTTTGGACTTTGGAGATTTGGGACTAGCATCTGGGGTGGTGATCCCTCACAAGTTTAAAGCTCCAGTTTTTGCTAAGAACGATGGAGTATCCTGTCCAAAACTCCATCTCTGCTCGTATGTCCGAAAAATCTAACCTTATAATGCTGATAGGAATCTGTGGGTACATTTCTTTCAAGATAGTCTGTCAGGGACTCAGCTTGAATGGTTTTATCAATTGGAAGGAGCTAATGTCCGCAACTGGGAGGACCTTGCTGCTGCTTTCTACAAGCAGTACCATTATAATGCCGACCTTGCTCCCACTCGTACTCAACTTTAAGGTATGTCTATGGGTGCAAGTGAAGGTTTTAAGGACTATGCTCAGAAGTGGAGAGATCTGGATGGAAGAGTCCAACCCTCTTTGTCTGATAAGGAGTTGGTTGATATGTTTCTTAGGACATTGTCTGGTCCATTTTTCAATCATCTGATCGGCAGTTCGTCATCTGGGTTTACTGAATTGATTTTGACTGGGGAAAGAGTAGAAGTTGGTATCGGAAGTGGTAAGATACAGAAAGGTACTTCATCAAGTGCAGAAAAGAAGCCTTTCATCGGTAAGAAAGAAGCTAGTGCAGTCTACGGCTCGAGGAGCCAAAGTAGACCTGAACACCGTCAAGCAGTGAATGTGGTAGTAATATCAAGACCCACCGTTGCCCCACAACGCAATAATCAACAAAGAATGGAGAGGCCGCAGAGATAGTACACTCGGCTCAATATGACCTTGTCTCAAATTCTACCACAATTGTTGAAGACCAACATGGTAACTCTGAGGGAAGCCCCGGAGAATCCCAGCACCACATCTCCGCTGTATAATCCGAACGCCCATTGTGCCTATCACTCCGATAGCCCAGGTCATGATACGAACAACTGTTGGGCCTTGAAGAATAAGGTGCAAGATTTGATTGAAGCTAAAGAGATTGAGTTTGACGCTCCAGAGAAGCCCAATGTCATAACTGCACCAATGCCCAAGCATGACTCGAGAGTCAATGCAATTGAAGATGATGAAGAAGAGTCAGATATCGACAGCTGGATTTACCCGACTACCAACGGTGGATTGAACAACTGGACGGTAAAGGACTTCGTGCCCGTTTATTTTATTACACAGTAATAGACTTTTGTTTTGAGATTTGTAACAAACAGTTTGAAACTTTACGGCCCGGTGCCTTGCCCGAGGCACCCTGGCTTTATTTGTGAGGGCTTATTATTTGTCATTTTCATATATCATCGATGAAGCATTGGACGTTTTCTTGCATTACAAATTTTGCGCTCCTTGTTTTTCTTTTCTATCTTGCACTTTATCAAAACAGCTATTGTCTTACACACACTCACATATCATAATGAAAATCCATATCCACTATGGATCCCATTGATAACAACTCTGTTACTGATAGTTATGACTTCGAAAATCCAATCAACCAAGCTGAGGACGAAGGTGAGGATGATTGTGAGGTGCCTGGGTAACTTGCTAGACTGTTACTACAAGAAGAGAGGGCCATACAGTCTCATGAAGAGCCAGTGGAATCAATGAATTTGGGTACAGAGGAAGACAAGAAAGAGGTCAAAATAAGTGCCAAGTCTATGCTGATAAGGTACACGTACCTCCAGTTCCTCTGAATGTTTTGACAGCTCCTTGGCGCTTTGCAATGTGGGGCATCGACATGATCAGCGAGATCAGACCTACTGCGTCTAAAGAGCATCATTTCATTCTGGTAGCTATCGATTATTTCACGAAGTGGGTTGAAGCAACTTCCTTTGCTACAGTAACCAAGAACGTCGTGGCGCGGTTCATCCGACACAATTTGATCTGTCGATACGGTGTACCAGAGAGGATCATTACGGACAATGGTATAAATCTCAATAATACAATGATCACTGAGCTCTGCAAACAGTTTAAGATACAGCATCATAACTCTTTTCCTTACCGGCCGAAGATGAATGGGGCTGTTAAAGCAGCTAATAAGAACATCAAGAAGATTGTGCAGAAGATGACGGTGACCTACAAAGACTAGCACGAGATGCACCATTCGCTCTTCATGGGTACCGTACCTCAGCACGGACGTCAACAGGGGCAACACCCTACTCTTTGGTATATGGCATGGAGGCAGTCCTACCCATTGAAGTCCAGATACCCTCTCTCCGGATTATGAAGGATGTAGGTTTGAGCGAAGACGATTGGATCCAGACCCGGCTTGATCAGCTGAATCTAATCGACAAGAAGAGAATTATTGCTATTTATCATGGTCAAACATATCAAAAGCGGATGATTAAGGCATTTAACAAGAAAGTCAGACGGCAAGAATATAAAGTCGAGGATCTAGTGATCAAACGCATCATACTTCCACAAGATGATCCCAGGGGCAAATGGACCCCTACTTACGAAGGGCCATTTGTGGTTAAGAACATTTTCTCAGGAAGAGCTATGATTCTAACCACCATGGATGGTGACGACCTTCCTCACCCCGTCAATGAAGACATAGTGAAAAAATACTACGCATAATCGAAGACCCGCTGGGTCGACTGGCCTAGGCAAAAATAAGGGCTTCCCGGCGAACCAAAAGGGTTCGGGAAAAAGTAAGGGATGAAAATGAAAAAAATATACACCTGGCAAGTCGAAAACCTGAAAAGGAGGCTTGGGCAAAAAAGGGTATCCCGGTGGACTGAAAACCCGAAAGGGTGGTCCAGGCAAAAATTAGGGATTAAAGCGTAACACTATGTCTCATTGGATCATCTTACAGCCAGATTTCGGTATCAACTATCAAGCTCGGACGACACTAATCAATCGGATCTACCTTCAACCAAGTAGCAAAGTGATGAGACGCTCGAAGATATAACGGTAATAGCAGAGTTGGAACCCAGTGGGACTGTTCACATAGTTGTTTTTCTTTGTTTTTCACCAATTGTATAATATCTATCATTCGGCGGCGTTCTCTTACTAGGACGTCAGCCTCTTGTACAAAAACGCCTATTACAGGCCAACTTCAAAGTCAATACAATTCATTTTACAATAAAATTCAAAATTATTTTTCTTTTCCTGTTTTGTTTTGCAAGAACGTCCAATGATTTATTTTTGATATATGCATTTGAAAATAATTGTTGCTCATAAATATTTACATGCGAAACAAAAGATGATTACTCGTAATTCCAGAAATAAGGGCAAACAAGAAATGTCCAAACCTTACAGTTGCTCTATTCACCAGGTACAAGGATAGACCCAGCTGAAAAATATGACTAAAAATAGGCCTCAGGACTTGTTTTATTGTACATATTTATAGTTTTGTTTTAATAAACATATGTATAGCCACCCCAGTGGTAAAATGCGCGCCTGTTAACCTTTGGGACTTGGGTCAAGCCCTAATGGTACCCTTTTGTTTTTTTCTTTCATTATTTCTCTTACAGATCCCATGTAGGCAAGGCGTATACGCACATGATGCACCTTTCGTCCTCAACCATCTGATTATCATCAGGGCAATTCCAACGCACCATAAAGCCACCCTCATGATGCATCTCCAGGAATAACATAATATTCCCATAATGTTTTGCGTCTTGTTAAATCTTAAACTGATCCAATAGCCTAACCCAAGCTAGTCACGATGTCGAATGACTCTGTATAAGACATCTTGTCCGACATGTTATTCCAGTTGATGAAACATCTCAACTCAACATGTTTCTTCATAAAATAAGACTTCTTGCTTAACATGTTTTCTCAACAAGTTAGAACATCCTATTAAACATATTGCTGCTATATTTGTTTTACTAAAATTAATGCCAATCATAAAATAGAGAACTAACAATCTCCCCGTTTGGCAAATTTTGGCTAAAACAAATAAACAATTACAACTCAGATTATAGCAATGAAAAAAATACAACCATCAGCTCTAGTCTTCAGTCTTAAGAAGCTATTGAACACAACAATATGGAGGAACATCTCTTTACCATCATGATGATGTTAGAACATCATGTTCGACATGGCATCTTCTTAAAGCATTCTGAATGAGTTCCATTGCATTAGAAAAACTCAATACCCACGAATGGAAACCTCAGGAGAACGAAGTAGAATGTCCTGAAGTCATTTGATGTACATGAGGAAGAGGGTAACAAACACTCCCCTTAAAAGCATCATCATAGATCCAATGGCAGAAACATAGATCCAACAGGTTCTAACACCAGTTGGTGTACATGAGGAAGAAGATGACTGACACTCCCCCTCAACCTAGGAACAAATCTTTCTCACGGGAAGCATAAGAGGAAACTTAAGAGGCATAAGAGAACCATTAAGAACTAACCAAACACCAAGCTCAACAATCCAGATGATGACTCGGAGGTGTAGGTTTTGATCTCAGGTAACTCAGAACACAAGACACAGTTATATTTATAACTCAGATCACAAGACACAAAATAAAACAGAGACTAAAGCAAGACTCAGACATGATGTTGAGACATCTTGTTAAACATCCTTGCAAAACAACTGCAAGAAAATACGCAACACCCAAATGGTGAGTAGTACCTTTCTCCCCCTTTTTAGCCAAAGCTTGACAATGATATCCCCCATAAAATCATACCCAAACTGTACTCACCCAAACCCGAATAAAAGCCATAATAGTTTTGAAAAATAAACTATCACAAGAGGATAGAAGAAACAAAATAACCTCTTTAAATAGTTGAGAAGTTCTTTAAGAATTAACGATCCTTGAATTTAAGGATGGTCTTGGTCAAGAAGGAACATTATTTGAGGAAGCTAACTGCACCAAAAGTAAATGTGCACCATCCATGTCTGCTTTGAATGCCTTTATCGACTATGAGTAGATTTTTCTGAACCTGGTAGTCCCAATAAGTACGCATGCATAGTTAAAAAAACTCTATGCACTCCTTTCTGACATGTGCATGATCATACCGTCCATAACACTCCCTTGTTTGGCTCAAAGAGAAAACATGTCCTAAACAAAGTTCTGATATCCAGTCAGACATTGTTAGCTTGTTCTTGTAGCCAAAATACCAAAAATGCTCCACAGAAATATCCAAATATTTTGAAGCATAGTCCGAACGTCTTCCACTGGAATCTACGAATACTTCTTTTGGCCAACACAAGTCAAAATATCACAGCATCACATGTGTGACATCTCTCATTCATCAACCAAAACATCCATTATGTCCCACCAAAATCTGCAGAGAAAAATAAATTCTCCCAGACACAGACACAATCTTCCAGAGAGATATAAAAACTCCACAAGCTTAAATAGTACACGAGCTTCAAGAAATCTGCACCATTGCAGTAACAATCTAAAGACAAAAACTTGTGTTACACCCCATTTTCCCATAAGAATAATTATATCTACATACATGAAATATATCAGAGTCTACACAATGGGATGTCACATAATTCAAATTTTCATAAAGTCTCAAATCACTTTATTACTTCATTTTTTTATAACAATCAACTAGCATCAGAATAATTCAGTTTAATTCTCTTCCATGGCATCAAGCCTCAACAATAATAAAACTCCACAAACATGTGGTCCATCATAAGCAAAAAGTATGATACCTAACAAATAAAACAATACGAAAATATAACAAATTCCCAAATCTTGTGTTACGTATAAGAGCGACTCCTAAGACTCGATCAAGTAACATTCTCTTCAAGCACTAATCGGGTACCTGATTATCTATACTCCCAAAGAGTACAGACACAACAACACAAAAGGGGTGAGAATTACATTCAATAAATACACGGTAAATATCACATGCTAAGGAGTATTAACTCACACAATTTATACATCACGTAAAATTTCACAATGCAACACATCATTTACATCATACAACACTAATTCGTTAATAATGCAATGCAATGAGACCGACATCAACTCAATGCATGTGGTACCATAAGGGCATAAGCCCCCCCAACATAGTGACAATTGGGCAACGACAGAGCATAAGCCCTCAACATAACTCCATTACAAGCCAACAACAAAGCATACACCCTCAACAATTAAATGCATGTAACATCAACATGCAACAACAAAGGTTATGCAACCACAAGGAATAAGCCTTCAACAATATGCCAATTCAAGCCACCAAGATCATCATCATCAACATGCCACATACGTCATAGTAATCCACAATTCATCATAGCACACATATCATCCTAACCTATCTTATGATAATCTAACTTTACCTTATTCTAAGTATTGGAAATAACCATTCTTTTACTCATTTTATTTCACCTAAATGTAGTTCATTTTGTTATCTATCCAATGCTTAGAATGACACATCAATCAGAGTTCTAAGACTCAAGTTATGACATTTTAAAGAAAATTTATATGGTCATTAGAATCTCCCATCCATCGGCCAGCGACACCCTCTATCGCCCGATGATGCTACTTTTACGTCATCCTTCTCCTAGCGATGCTAGACGCGATACATTACAGAAATATTCAACTTTTCACCTCTCCATAACTTGCTCATTCTCCTGGAGAAACTCTATTTCTCGATGTTGTACCCTAAAATTTGACCTCTCTTTTCTCAAGGCATTTCTCACAAAAGATCTCAAATGCTCAAGGCTACTCCAAGATTTGATCAGACAAACTCATCTCCTAATAATGAGGCCACAAATTAGGGTGTTGGATTTCTCAATAACAATTGAACTTTTAATTCCTCAAGTGACTTCCATGGTTCATTATAGGTCTTCAAGAATGCTCATACCAAGTTTCAAGTCTTGCATCTCAAAAATTGCTCAGATGATTGAAAATCAACTGTATTAGGTACAAAGTAAACTATGGTCAACCTACAGTCAAACTTAATGATCTTTGGCCAACATCAAAATCTTAAATTCCTATTAATCATTTGATCAAGTATTTATCACCTTCTCTCAAGAAAAGCACTCAATTTACCAAAAGGGCAAAATGGTTAAAATTAGGGTTTTGATTGTATTTGACTGATCAATAACTTTTGACCTAATGAATGATCTAATGGCTTGAAGTATAATCTAAAGGATTCAAATAAAACATGTTTACCTAATTTCATGGTTCAAAACATTCTCCAAGATCAATGGATTGATAGTTGAAATTTGATCAACTGATGAAAAGTCAACTGATGCACAAAAAGTCAAACTTTGACTTTTTGATCAAGATTTGATTTCAAAGATCACAATTCATCAAGACATTTAAAAATATGAATCTTTATCATCAAGAACTCAAGAAAGTCAAAAGTCAATTTAAAAAGTCAAACTTTTCAAGACTTAGAAATATTTTCTAAGTGTTTTTTATACGTGATAATTTCACTACTTCATGCCAATTTTTCACCAAAATGTAAGATGATTCAAAAGAAACTTTCAACATGAAAGTTGTAGATCTTGATGATATCTACAACTTTATATTATATGGCTCATACCCAAAAAATGCTTAGATTTTGAGTTATAAGCCCATGAAGTCATGCACTTTTTCTAAGAAACACTTAGTGAAAATTTGACCTAGTTAGGGCAGATTTTTGTTCCAACCTCTTGGCCATTTTTCACATAGATCCAAGATGATTTTGTCAAAGTGGTCAAAAAGAAGGTTGTATAGGATATTTCAAGCTTTCAAAAATGTCAAAGAACTTAAAGAGATTATGCTTTAGCTAGAAGTTTCGAAGAGATGAAGATGGCCTCATAAACTTGAATTATAGGTCATTTTCTTGATGAACACTTAAGCAAATCTCAAACCATGCTGCATAAATCTTTCTTTTCAGGATTCAAACTTACTAATCACTCAATAATTAAATGTTTACACAAATTTTAGAGCCATTATCCAAGTGTTTGAATTTTTGTCCAAGTTGATTTTCCATTTTTGGCATAAAGGTACCATTTCCATTTTGATAAAGCATTGCTTTTGCAAATGTCAACTCTCCTTGAGCTCCTAACTTGTTGTCTCTGCATACACACTTTGAAAAGACTAGAGGCAACATGTTTAAAGTTATTCAACCACTCTACATTGCTGGTACAAAACATTGAAACTTGATTTTCTCACTTTTCTTCAAAATCAAGCAACCTAGCCATAACCCTATAACTCAGAAATCTTTTGTGCAAAAGATATCCAACCTTTTTCATATAACTATAGAGACTATTTGCAAGCAAACACATGGGAAAAAACCCTCTCAAGCATTCCCAAACATCCTGCTGCACAGATATGGCCATAACTTAACAGTTTTGAGCTTCAAACCCTCATCTCTATTTTCACTCATGTGTTTTCATCTTTAACCATCAAAATACTTTACATACCTCATATACAAGTGATCCAAGTCCCTGTTTCCTGGCTGTAATCACTCCATCATGATTCACCATTTTCAAAACTCAAGCTTGCAACTTGACTTGAGTAAGGAGTTTTAGCCATCCTCAAAGAAAAGTAGAAGTTGGAATACACTCAAGGAGGTCTAGGAAAGCTAAACAGGTCATTAGGACACCTCAAAGGTTACTCAAACTCCATACACGAATCTCATCTGCAAGGTAAGTTTTCAAACTTCAATATCTTGATACAAGCATTCTTTGTGCATACATTCTGAAGCAAAAATGTAAATATCATTGCTCTAAAGTTGACCATGTCCATAATTTTCATTTTTATTGACTGAGCATTGAGAATTTTGAGTTTGAGATTTCTGAAAAAATTAGGGTTCAGTTTAGGGCCAGCAAAATTAATCTTCATCTTTGATTTTTTGCTTACATAATTTATATGGTTGGATTTATGGTGAAAACCCAAGCATGTTTCATGTTTACACTTTTGCATTTGGTTGACAAATGAGTACGAATTTCAAAAATCCATGTTCCAGCCACTGGCGCGAGGAAGAAGATGAAGCAGGCCTCATGACTGGTTTTATTGTATATATTTACAGTTTTGTTTTAATAAACATATGTATAGCCACCCCAGTGGTAAAATGTACGCCTGTTAACCTTTGGGACCTGGGTTCAAGCCCTAGTGGTACCCTTTTGTTTTTTTCTTCTTTCATATTTTCTCTTACAGATCCCATGCAGGCAAGGCGTATGCACGCATGATGCACCCTTCATCCTCAACCATCTGATTATCATCAGGGCAATTCCAACGCGCCATAAAGCCACCCTCATGATGAACCTCCAGGAGTCTCACTCACCGAATTTCAAACAGGCGTTGGGCTCACATGTTTGGGCCTAGCGTTTTTTGCTATTTCTCACCCCTATTTTTACTTTTGCAGTACCGACCCAAACAATTTCTTTTTTTATTATTTTAATTTATTATTTTCTTTTTAATCATTTATTTTAAAATCATAAAAAATCACAAAAATATTAGACTTAGGTTTTCATTTAATTAAATTAATTTTTGACATAAAATTGATTTATTTTAAACCACACTTTTTTTTGCTAATTAATTTGTAAATTAGCTAAATTTAGGGTTTTTGTTATTATTTATACACTTTAAAAATATTTTCCCTGAACAAAAACTCCAAAAATAACTTTTCTATAAAATATTTAGATTATCTTAGTTTATTAATTAATTTATTTTTATAATAATTAATTAATTTACCATACCTTTATTTTTATTTATTTTGTAAGTAAATACTTAAAATTAGATTTATACTTCTAATTTATTTTCTTTTCAAATTTCAAACATTTACCTCAAATTAAAAAATAAACAAAAACATTTTTTCTTAAATACTTAGGACTTTTAAGGGTTTCTAAAACATGCCCCTTTTCCATCTTTTGCACTTTTGTTTACCTTTACATTATTTTGTGATTATATAATTGTTGTCAAAATTTATAATAGTAATTAGGGTTTATTGCTTTCATTCCCCATTCATAAAATTATACCTCCATCCCCTAAAGTGTTGTAATAGTGTAGGACATTTAAACTCTGTGATTTACCGCTTTCCATTATTGCTAGTAATTAGGGTTTGTATGGCAAGATAAAATCAATCTTAGAAAACCCTAATCTCAAAGACAAAATGCACGCAATAAAAACTCTCTTCACACTTACACCTCTAGGATATACCCTACTTGTTGCCTTCAAATAAACAGTCATGTCCCCCGAATATGGGATACTTTAGCAATGACCCTCGAGTACAAGATCGTAGTCCCTCAATGACCCTTCAATGTTGCCTTTGGTAAATGATCTTAGAACCTTACAACAAATTTCTAAGATATCATACAATGTTGCCTTCTATGATTGTACGACGACCCACTCCTCTCCCTTCACATCCAATGATAAGGTTGCTTACCAACTAATGGTGAGACAGCACTATCTAAAGGAGGAGGAAAAGAACAAAGACTTATTGAGTAGGTAGAACATTCGTAGTTGCTTTCTCACAAACATTTCAAAACATCTTTCAAACACACTAACACTTTCCATGAAATATTTTCAAAAGTCAACACTTTGTATACATTCTTATAGAGACGAGAATCATTACAAAGTTCGCCTAAACTAAGGCACTTTTCAAAAATACTTTCAAAACAAATAACAAACACATTTCAAATAAAGAATTTCAAAGTGATCTAGCAACTAAGAGCCCGTAGATAACTACAGATGAAAAGGGTGCTAACACCTTCCCTTTTCATAACCTACCCCCCAAACTCAAGAAAATATCTCAAAAGGTATTTCCTATTCTTTTCACCCTTTCCTTTATTGGATAAAAGAAAAGTCGGTGGCGACTCTTGCTATCCACAACAATATCGATCAAACGCAAAACATCAAGTCAGTTCTCCCACCGTATTACACCCGATGACACATCATTCATCACCCAACGATCTTGCGTGAACAGGGCATATGTACTTCATATACCTCATTGATCTATTATCCTGTAACAATTTTTCACATCTAAATTCTCATTGTTTGTCATATTCCTAACATATAGTTCCTATATTGGGGTTTCATGGAAACAACATCGCAACAACATCAAGTATCAACAAAAATTACAACATCAACATCTCAAGATTCACAATTTCATATGGAATCATATACAATAACATCAATCAACCAAAAAAAAATCATACATCAATCATGCCAAAAACCTAAAGAGGGAAAGGAACCCTCGCTAACCTCTTATGTTATAACCACCATTTACAGAAACCATTCACCTCCTTACCTTAGTTCTAAGCTTTGATCCTTCCAAAAGTTGTGGAATCCTTCTTGCCCTAGCTCTTCTCTTCTCTCGTTCTATGATCGCTCCATTTTTTCCTTCTGTTCTCACATCCTTGTTTTTATAATAATAATAATAATCTATAGACCCCTAATACTTAATCTCAACTATGCCCTTCCTCCGTTAAATAATTATTTAATAAAATAATATGAATTCTATTATTCTACTAACAATTCCATTTAATTATTATAAAATAATTATAAGTCTATTATTTAATACAAATAATATGTTTATTTCACCACACCCCTACATTTCTACACTTTTGATTATACACCCCCATCATCTTAACTTCTATAGTTTCTAAAGCCTCTAATTCTCGCAATTTGCATCACAATACATCATAAAAATTCACCAATGCATAAAATACATGACATTATCTAATTATTTTAAATAAAATAATTCTAACTAAATCGGGGTGTTATAACTCTCCCCCACTTAGAATATTTTCGTCCTCGAAAATCATCTGAGACAAATAAGTATGTATAAGCCCCTCGCATTTTTATCTCTAATTCCCATGTCACATTCTCTCCAGTAGCTCCTCCCAAAACTACTTTCACGAGAGTAATCTCTTTGACTCTCAGTTTATTTATTTCACGATCCTCGGTCCTCACAGGTACAACTTCAACAGTAAGGTTATCCCGCACTTGTACATCATCCATCATAATCACATGCAACATATTTGAAATATAGTTTCGTAGTTGCGACACATGAAACACATCATGAAAATTTGACAGATTAGGTGGAAAGGCCATTCTATATGCAACACTCCCCACCTTCTCTGATATTTGATAAGGGCCAATAAACCTAGGTGTCAATTTCTTCGACTTCAAAGCACGACCTACACCGGTTACCAGAAATACTCTCAAGAATACATAGTATCCCTCTTGAAACTCAAGGTCTTGCCTCCTCTTATCATGGTAACTCTTTTGTCTACTCTGCAAAGTCTTCATCTTTTCTCGAATTAGCTTCACTTTCTCTGTAGTTTCTCGCACAATTTCAGGCCCGAGTACTACACTCTCACCAGATTCATACCAACACAAAGGCGTTTTGTACCTCTGACCATATAATGCCTCAAAAGGTGCCAAGAATACAAGCTCTTAACAAATCCTCTAACGAATAAATAGTTCTCTCTATCTGACCATATGTCTGTGGGTAATATGCATAACTCAATCTTAACTTAGAGCTCAATGCATCTTGCAAACATTTCCAAAAATTAGAAGTAAACCTTTGATCCCTATCAGACACTACGCTTGACGGAACCCCCGTGTAGCTTTACAATTACGCGGAGGTAAATCTTTGCCAAATTCGACATAGGAAAATTAATATTAATCGGAATGAAATGAGCTGATTTTGTTAGTCTATCAACAATCACCCAAATCACATCATGCTCTCTCGGAGTATTAGGCAGCCTCGTCACAAAGTTCATCGATATGCTATCCCACTTCCATTTCGGAACATCTAGCGGTTCTAACAATCTCGCAGGTTTTTGATGCTCGACCTTCGACTTCTGGAAAATCAAACACACATGCACAAACCGTGCCACATCTTGTTTCAATCGGAACCACCAAAATAACCTCTTTAAGTCATGATACATCTTAGTGGCTCCCGGATGAATACTAAAACTACTCCTATGACTTTCTTCCAGAATCATCTTTCTCATTTCTGCATCATCGGGAATACAAATTTTATCGCAGAATCTCAACACACCTTGGGCATATACTTTAAAATCACTATCCTCTGACTGGTCAATCGCAACCAACAAGTCTACCAACTTCACTTCTAGCTTCTGAGCTTCTTTAATATTATCCAAGAAATCGTTGTTAATCTTCAACATTCCCAGCATCACACTCTGCGGTGTCACTTCACAAACTAAAATCATATCTTGGAATTGCTCAATCAACTTCAACTCTCCAACCATCATAGCAGACATATGTAAAGTCTTTCAACTCAAAGCATCAACCACAACATTAACTTTACCTGGATGATAGTTCAAGCCAAAGTCGTAATCTTTCAACGGTTCTAACCACCTTCGCTGCCTCATATTCAATTCCTTCTAATCAAACAAATACTTTAAGATCTTATGATCGCTAAATACTTCAAATATGGAGACATAAAGGTAGTGTCTCCAAATATTTAGTACAAACACCACTGTAGCTAGCTCTAAATCATGCGTAGGATAATTCCTTTCATGAATTCTCAATTGTCTCGACGCATACGCTACTACCTTGTCATTCTGCATAAGCACTCCACCTAAACCCAATTTAGAAGCATCACAATATACTACAAATGATTCTTCAGGATTAGGTAATATCAAAACCGGAGCCGTCATCAATCTCTTCTACAGCTCAACAAAACTTTCTTCACATTGGATGTACCATACGAATGCTCTACCTTTACAAGTCAACTAAGTTAGCAGAAGTGCTAACTTAGAAAATCTTCAATAAACCTCCTATAATAGCCTGCCAATCCCAAGAAGCTTCTAATCTCCTTAACTGATTTTGGAGTTTCCCACTGCAATGTTGCATCTACCTTGGACGAGTCTACAACGATTCCACCACCTGAAATAACATGACTAAGAAAACTAACTTTCTCTAACCAAACTCTTACTTGGAAAACTTCGCATATAGATTATTCTCCTTTAACACTTGCAATATAATTCACAAATGCTCAGCATGTTCCTCTTCTGATTTGGAATATATTAAGATATCATCGATGAATAATATGACAAACTGATCCAAATAAGTATGAAAGATGCGGTTCATATACTCCATAAACACACCCAACACGTTAGTAACACCAAAAGGAATCACTGAATAACGTCATTCTTGACTCGAATTTGGTGATAACCCGAACTCAAGTCAATTTTTCTAAACACGTGTGCATCTACCAGTTGATCCATCAAGTCATCTATCCTCAGAAGTGGATACTTGTTTTTTATCGTCACTTTATTCAACTGTCGATAATAAACACAAAATCTCATACTAACATCCTTCTTTTCCACAAGTAATACCAGAGCTCCCCAAGGCGATACACTTATATAACAAATTTCTTCTCAAGTAAGTCTTCCAGTTGTTTCTTCAATTCTGCCAATCCAAAAGCTGACATTTGATAGGGTGCCATAAAGACAGGTTTGGTGCCCGAACAAGATCAATAGAAAACTCTACTTCTCTCTCTCTCTCTCTCTCTGGAGGTACATCTATAATATCATCTGGGAAAACTTCAGGAAATTCACGTGCCACCTACAACTCATAAATAATAGCCTGATTCTCAATGGACTAAGACGCCATTAATGAAAACAACTAAACTTTATCTTGCATCAATTCATTCAACTGTCTAGAAGATAATAATTCAGCTTCCCATTCCTCATCAAGAGTGGAAAACCATACATATTTGTTGTAATAGTTAATATGAATGTAATTATGTTCCAACCAGTTCATACCCAAAATTACATCCAAACCAGTCAACAGTAAATAAACTAGATCAATAGCAAACTCTCTGCCATAGATGGACAAATGACACTTCAAGCATACTATGGAAGTAGTCACTGATCCCTTAGTTTGAGTATCCATAACTATTTTCCCATCCATAGATGATAACACAAGGCCCAATCTTTGAGCTTAATCAGCAACAATAAAACAATGTGTAACACCAATATCAATAATAATAATTGAAGAAGTACTATTAATGAAGCAAATACCTTTGATTAGACAGTTTCCACTAGATGTCTGTGTTCCGGATAAAGTAAATATTTTCCCACCAGTTTGAGCTTTCTTCGATTTGTGACACTGAGTACTGATATGTCCTTCTTCGCCATAATTGAAACTTATTACTGCCTTGTGTTTGCAATCAGCTACCTCATGCATAGTCTTACGGCAACGAAAACACTTCTTCACTTCCCCCATTGTGCATTACTTTGATGACCTGGCTTCCCACATCGGTAACACACAACGTCAACAGGAGCGCCCCCCACTAGTCCTTCTACCATCAACAGCCCTCTATTCGCCCTTATCATTTGGAGCATTGTAAGGCTTACCATGATTATGTTGTTGTCTGCCCCTCTTCTCAGTTATGGCCTTGTAGTGAGCCTTATTGTCCTCTTCATAGATCATGCAGCTATTCACCAAATCCAGAAATTTACGGATCTGCTGATACCAAATTTCCTTCTTGATTTCTGAGCACACTCCAATTTCAAACTTGACGCACTTTGAAAATTCAGCAGTCTCTTCGTTGTAATGAGGATAATAGTTCGCCAATTCCACGAACTTGGCAGCATATTCAGTCATAGACAACTCTCTCTATTTCAGCTCCAGAAATTCAATCTATTTCTTCCTGCAGACATCTTATGGGTAATACTTCCTCAGGAACTTCATGAGAAATACAACCCGAGTAACATCTTCACTTGCACCATCCATTCTTTGATGAGTGGCAACCCACCAGTCATCAGCCTCTCCTGCCAACATATGCATACCAAAACTCACTTTTTGCGCCTCAGAATAATCCATAGCCTGAAATATCCTTTCAATTTATTTGAGCCACTCTTGTGCTCCTTCATGTACCATCTTCAAACTTTGTTTAGAAAATTTCCGCTGGGGATTCCTGTTGTTTGAGGAGAACTCTGCTGGGGGACGTTGATTTTACTTGAGGGAAACTCTGTGGGGAGTGTTGATTCCTGCTTGGGGAAAAGATTTCAGGAGTTTTAGTTGTTTGTTGCTCTACTGGGGAGTTATCTCTTGATTGCAAGGAAAGGAAGTTAACAACTTGTTGGGGATAAAGAAGTTAACTGTTATTTGGTTGTCTTCTAGGTTTTTCCGCAACTCACTGGGGATTATAGAAAAGTCTACTGGGGAAGAGGGGTTGTGGTTCCTTGACTTGTGATAGTCTGAGAGATAAATTCAAGTTGGGGAATCTGTAGTTTGTTGGGGAAATAAACCGTATTGCCAATATGCTTGAGAGGTATCTTCTTTTGGTATAATTCCTCGAGTATTCTTCTTGAGACCAACTTAGTTGGGAAGTGATTTTCCGGAGGTTGAAACTCTGGCTGGTTTTCCGGAGGTTGAAACTCTGGCTGGGGATTGCATGAATCCTATTTTATGGGGATACCCATGGATTTGGCCTTGAGGGGTTTGTACCCGTGAAGATTATTCTGTGGGGATAACCTTATAGAGATAACTTTGTGGGGACTTGACTAGGGATCACTCTATGAAAAGGACTTTGTGGGAAATTTGTCACTGCCCCTAGTGGTAAGTGTTGTAGTACTGCCAGAAAACATTTGCTTGGTCGTACATAACCCTTTGCTGGAATTCATGTTCAATGCTCCAAGTGATTCAACTACAGGCCTGCTCTTGGTTATTCAGCATTTCCTGAGATATTTCTTGGAATCTCGACTTGACTACCACCATACAATGTGGACAGTGACATGTCATGTCCCCCTTCTTATGGGATAGTTTGTCATTTGGAAGTTTCTTCCAATTTGAAGTGATTTTCTTTCATGGGATGTTCGTCATGCGGATTTCTCTGTTGTCAAGCAAATTGCTATATCCAAACAATGGTATTCAAAAGAATGCAAAGTTTATGTTTGTCTTGAAGTTTTGAACATGCGTTTTAGCAGATAAAAGAATTTTTGTAAGAATGTGAATTCAACTCAGGATTTAAAGTAAGCCTTACAGGAGTCAGGATACCTTTTGTAACGGTATGCTTTTGAACTAACCCATGCTTCAATTAGGACTTTTAAGGGGGTGTAACGTGTCCCAGTTCACGGTTTAAGAAAAAAAGGATAAGGCTCAAAGTTTATTTGTACCCGCTCGTTCTTCGTGATGTTCTTCAGTCCTAAACACAGTTAAGTGTGCGTTTGAACTCCGATTGAGTCCGAAATGACGTTTTGGCGATGGTTTAGAAACTTGGAAGTTTATTTGTGAAGGCAGTCATTTTTGTAACATTTTTCATGTTGTTTAGGATTTGTAGTGACCTATTTTTTTATTTATTATCCCCGATTTTTGCCTGATTGTTCTTGTTTTGAGATTACAGCCGGCGGGATGCCCCAGTTTTTCTTAAGTCTCCTTTGTAGGTTTTGACTTAGTGGCCTTTTCTTTTGAGAGATAATGACTGCCTATTTGATAGGGAACTATCGTCGTTGTAGCGGTAGAAATGTTTAAGACTAAGCCATTGGATTGACTAGACTTATACAGATCAAAATAAAAATCGCCACCGCACTTTATTGTTTCCAAAGGAATGGGAAAAGAGAGAGTAACCCAAAAAGAGGGGGAAAGATTCAAGGTAAGGGGGTTGGTTATGCAAAGGGAAGGTATTAGCATCCTAAACATCTACGGTACTCTGCAGGAACCTCTTTGTAAAATCTGTATATTTTGGCTATAAGATGTTGTATGTAAAATAGATGGTGGAGGTGAGAAAAGAAATATATTTTTTATGATTTTTGCATCCGCCGCGGTTGTGAACTTTTAGTGCCTACGTACCACCTTTCATGCAATAGGGGATTAGGGTACACGTAGTTCACCTTTAAAAAATTTAAAACACAAGTGTGTTGGTTAATTTTATGAGATAAGACATCGTTGTCATTGTCCGTGTGGAAAACATACTAACTACCCACAATTATGAGAAAGGAGAATTTGCATCATCTCAAAGTGGAGGATATGGCTTGGATTTTTAAAATCATTAATGCTTCACTCAACACCCAAGTAGAAAATATCTCACTTCACTACATATTGTAGAAGTATAGTTATTTGCATCACTACAAGGATTGACAAGAGTCTAATCTTTTGAGAAAGGTTTTAAAATAAAAAGCCAAAGTTGCAAAATGGTTTGAAATGAGATTGATTGACTTTTAGTCTTCTCACAAAAATGTCAAGGTATTATTAAGTTGGTTGAAGTTTATTTATGAAAATATTTTTAAAATACATGGACCTAGGTCCAAGTTTATATTGAAAGTGGTTCAAGTTTCAAAACAAGAAGAGTTTTCAAAAGGAGGAAGAATATTTTTGAAATTGAAGAAGATGAGAGGAGATGAAGGGGCTATCATAAAGCATAAGGTAAAATATAAGGAGAAGAACCATCTAATTAACAAGAAGCCAATACATGACATTATGAGTCAAGATAGAATTCTCATTCTTTGGATTTAAACCAAGCAAGCAAAGATACTAGACCTCTTGAGGGAATCAAACATCAAGTGTATTAAGTCTTTGCAAAAATTGGGCAGAGTAGGTTGTATATGGGTGAATTCCAGATCACAAACAAAGTATGTAATCACAATAACTTGTACACAAAACAAATAAATAAACCAAGGATAGTAACCAAATAGTTCAAGTCTCACTAAAGTTTTTTATGGTTCATGTTGATTATTAAGTGTCTTCAAAAAGAAAAGAAAAGCTCAAGTGAGCAAAATAAAAATGGCATAAAAATAAATTCTCAAGTGAGAAAAATAAAAATGGCAAGAATAGTATATGCTCAAGTGAGCAAAGATGAAAATAGCATGAAATATAAATGCTAAAGTAAATGGTGCATAAAATAAAAGAGCATAAAATATAAACACAAAATAAAGTCAATTATTAGAAATTAGTGGTTAGTTGGATGACCATCTTGAAACTTGCATTTGTAACTCATTAGAGGATTGGTAGAACCAAAGCCTCCACATAACAAGTTGCATTTGCTTTTTTTCAAGTATATTATCCATTTTAGAATCCTCAAAAATAACATTTAATGATCAACGATGTTTAAGTGATCCGCGTTGACCAAAAGTGATGTAGATCCATTAGAGGATTGGTAGAGCCAAAGCCTCCACATAATGAATCTCAAGGTTATTGGATCAAAGAGATTAAATTAACATACTTGGGCTTGCAAACATAGGTTTGGGCCACGAATGATCATTTATTCGAATCGGGACAAAATTTAGCGCCATGTTAAGTAATCGTAAGTGGACTTATATAGAAGTCGCACCTATTTTGAGACCGGTCAATAGAAATCTATACACCATTTGTTTTGAGACATGATATAGAGATCATGCTCCAATAACACTTAGTGCAATAAGAAAGGGATAAGATGAATAGGGGTGGGAAAGAGTATATAAACCACATTTGAATTAAAATTTAATCAAATTATTATTAAAATCATTCATCCATTTTTATGGAGTTATACTCAACACCGTGGATCCAATGATGTTAACAAAGTTCATGATAAAAAATTCAACCCAAGATCAGCCAGAAAATAATCACAAAATAATATTACATTTAATATATATGTTGAAAAGGGTTTAAAAATGAATAAAAATGAAAATAAAGGAAGAAAATATCAACTATATTCAAATTTATTCATAAAAAAGAAATAAGGTCATAGAAAAATCAGAAATAGACTCAAATGTTTTTATAAATTTTTTGGTAATTTTTTAAAGTCAGAAACTATTTTTAAACTAATTAAAATTGCTCAAACAAATAGAAAATAGATTTAAAAAATAGGAAACATCAATATAAAATTCCATAAAATTTTCAAAAAGTCAGAAATATGTAAAATGATATTTATGAAATTTTTTAGAATTAAAAAATGTCAGAAAGTATTTTTAAAGTAATTAAAAGAAAGCAAATAATGCAAAAAATATAAAAATCAAATTTCGAAATAAAAATGTGAAAATATAGTCATAAGATCAGAAATAATTCAAAGTATTTTTGTGAATTTTTTTATAATTTTTGGATAAAAAATAAAAGAGTTATCAATTTTTAAAAATTAAATCAATTAAAATATAAAATCAGAAAATAAAATAAAACCAAAAAGATGTGGGCCATCATATCATAGTCAAAACGCGTTAGTAAGCTGATCCAATGGACCAGACGCGTTGTGCTTGATATGGACCTTAGTGAGGTACGCATAGGATCAGAAAAAAGGCAACCAATGAAATTAAAATGTTTGGAACGCTATCATTGGCTGAGACGAGACATGTTATCATCTTCAACCTCCAAACGCCCTACAATGGAGATTTTGTGAGATCCTTCAAATGTAAAAATTAGGATCCCAGTCTAGTATCATTGGATTCGTCACCTCAAGACGATCCTAACATCACCATCGGGCCAAATTTATATAAGGTATGCAAAGAGATATGAATCAAAAACCCAGAAAATAGCGAGCACCTTCAATTTGAGATTTCTCTCTCAATTCTCAATGGATTTAAAAATTGTGAGAAGCACAAGAATCAGGGAAATGAGAGCTTCATAATGATATCAAAGTTTGGAAGAATTGATGGAGAAATATACCTATTGAAGTTCAGTTGCAGAGTTCTGTAAATGGACTTGGTCAGATTAATTCATAAGGTTTCGAGGCTCAATTCTTCTTCTGTTAGCTTCAGGGAAGATCAAGGAAGGTGAATTGATAGAAAAAAATGGATTGAAAAAGGCTTGAACAATAATTTCTAAGTTGCAGAAAAGTGAGTTATAGAGCGAGTTTGGCAGGGTGATCTTGGTTGTTCAAGCTTGAGAAAACAAATAGGATAGCTCATGTATTTATAGGAGAAACAAATGGGATCAAAAGGAAGGGTGAATGATGCAATTTGGAGGGAATTCGTGTGGGGCTGCATCATGAAGAAAGTGTGACTTCTCTTTTGTCAAAACTCATCCAAAACGTGTGTTTTAATGCACTAATACACTTGGGAAAGTTGGCTAATCATGTTTATACCCAAAACGCATGCTAATTTGAGGGTTAGAAGTTGTAACATGAAATTCAAATTCTGACTTGCGATGAAACTTCAATTCCAAGTTACCACTTTTGAAACAATGGCATTCTTAGCTCAAGGGGTCTTAAGGCATGGTTCTTGATACTTTAGAAAGATGAGATTACAAGATTTGCAATGGGAAAATAATGGAATCAAATGGATGTTTGAGCTAAAAGTTGCAATGAGTCAAAGTTGGGAAAAAGAGGTTGACTTTCCATACTTAGAAATATTTCAAGTTTTTCTTCAAAAGTGACCTATAATGTTTTGCATCCAAACATGGCCTTCCTCTTGGAATTTCCTCTTTACCAAAAAATATGGAATGAAATAGACCTATTGAATGACATTTTAAAACTTGAACCATTCAAAACCTCCAAAAATTGAGAGAGTTATGAATTATTGAAGTTGGCAAAAAATCATGAAATGACCTATAATCTTTTGTATCCTTAAGGCATCCTCAATCCATTTTCTCACTTTTCACATAAAAGAAGGAATAAATTTCACATCCTCAGGATCATTGTTGAAAAATAGTGGGCTCAAGGTGATAAAAATTGACCAAGTTATGATTATTTGAAGTCACACATGGGAAGTTGGGGGTTCATCTGGAGGACTTGTAATCTTTCTTCATCATCAAGTTTCTTCCACATGAAAACTCCTTAAAACTTTTGAAGTGATTTGTTAATTACCCTTTGAAGAGAAGGATGTTTTTTAATCACTCAAAAATACCAAAAGATGAGCAAGATATGCTTCTTTGAAGTTCAAAACCCTAGCTCCTAGATCAAGAAAATGCTTTGAGGAACTTTGACAATTTTAAACAACCTTCTTGTACCAACACTTTTGCTTTGTAGATAGGAGTTGATGAGGATGATAATGAGAACTCGTAGAAACCAAACCACTTCCATATCTTAAGAATTGAGAGAAATATGCCCTTGTGACCAATGGGAACAAGGCCTTGTCCAACCATGACAACTTCTTCAATCAACCCCTTGTACTTTTGAATCAATCTTGATAACTTTGAAATATGGTAAACCAAAATAAACCTTTCCATGCTATTTCTTCCAAAACAACTTCAATGGTGAGGTTTGAATTTCTCAAGCTTTATTGACTAGGGCATGGAAATAAACTCATGAACCCATGGATAAACTTGCTAAGCCACATTTCCTTTACCTACATTATTAACAAGTAAGATAAACCAAGATTGCATTTTATTAATTAAAAGGAAAGTCAAAACTAAATATGCATGATCACAAAATAAAAACAAGTCAAGGTGCTTGGTGGTTCCTCAAAGATCAAAGCTAAAGATAGGGAGGAGAACCAAAAGCACTAATGTGATCTCGTTGTGATTGAATCAATATGGTATGATGAAGGGATCTTAGGGGAAAAAATTGGGGTACAATAGCTGCCCTTATTTAAGTTTATTCTACCCAAAGATATGGAGGTTAAAAATCTTCGTGTCGACGTGATCGAAGATACTTAAATATAAAACAAAACCTATTTTTGGCCCTAAGATGCCATGTAATTCTTATGATTATGAATGCATATGAACAACTTCAAAGGGACGCAAAGCACCACTAGGGATGTAGAAAAGGAAATAAGGATAGAAAGAGAAACCCGACCAGGAAAATAAATCCCTGGTGAATCAAAAAGACCCGACTCTATTGGTGTAACACCCAAAGAAGAGATAAGGTAGCATCAACTCAGCTAAAGAGGAGATAGTACAGGATAAAAGTGATTGACAACCAACTATGAACTACCAAACTCAATAGTCGGAGGTAGAAGATCAAAGAGATAATGACTCATAGATGACAGTAAACTACCAACTCATAGTTGAAGGTAGAAGATCAAAAGGATATCAACTCATAGAGGATGGTAGAAGATCAAAGGATACACCAACTTTTACTGAAGGTGAAACTACCAATGTTCACTGAAGGTAGAAAGAGAAAAGAATAACAACACCGATGTTCATTGACGGTGAGTTACCAGTATTTATTGAAGGTAGAGAGACAAACATCGACATTCAATGACGATGAACTACCAACTTTCACTGAAGGTAGAGAGAAGAGAAATATCATAGCACCGACGTTCACTGACGGTGAACTACCAACATTCATGGAAGGTAGAAAAAAGATAACAATCACCAACATTCACTGATGGTGAACTACCAACTTTCACTGAAGGTAGAGAGAAAAGAAATATCATAGCACCGATGTTCACTGACGGTGAACTACTGACGCTCACTAAAGGTAGCAAAAATATAACAATCCCCAACGTTCACTGATGGTTAACTACCAACTTTCACTGAAGGTAGAGAGAAAAGAAATATCATAGCACTGACGCTCACTGACAGTGCACTACCAACATTCATTAAAGGTAGCAAAAAGATAACAATCACCGATGTTCACTGATGGTGAACTACCAACTTTCACTGAAGGTAGAGAGAAAAGAAATATCATAGCATCGATGTTCACTGACGGTGAACTACCAACGTTCACTGAAGGTATAAAAAAGATAACAATCACCAACATTCACTGATGGTGAACTACCAACTTTCACTGAAGGTAGAGAGAAAAGAAATATCGCAGCACTAATGTTCACCGAAGGTGAACTACCAACATTCACTGAAGGTAGAAAAAAGATAACAATCACCAACGTTCACTGATGGTGAACTACCAACTTTCACTAAAGGCAGAGAGAAAAGAAATATCATAGCACCGATGTTCACTGGCGGTGAACTACCAAAATTCACTGAAGATATCAAAAAGATAACAATCACCAACGTTCACTGATGGTGAACTACCAACTTTCACTGAAGGTAGAGAGAAAAGAAATATCATAGCACTGGCGTTCATTGACGGTGAACTACCAATGTTCACTGAAGGTAGCAAAAAGATAACAATCACCAACATTCACTGATGGTGAACTACCAACTTTCACTGAAGGTAGAGAGAAAAGAAATATCATAACACTGATGTTCACTGACGGTGAACTACCAACGCTCACTGAAGGTAGCAAAAAGATAACAATCACCAACATTCACTGATGGTGAACTACCAACTTTCACTAAAGGTAGAGAGAAAATAAATATCATAGCACCGGCGTTCACTGATAATGAACTACCAATGTTCAATGAAGGTAGCAAAAAGATAACAATCACCAACGTTCACTGATGGTGAACTACCAACTTTCACTGAAGGTAGAGAGAAAAGAAATATCATAGCACTGATATTCACTGACGGTGAACTACCAACGTTCACTGAAGGTAGCAAAAAGATAACAATCACCAACGTTCACTAATGGTGTACTACCAACTTTCACTAAAGGTAGAGAGAAATGAAATATCATAGCACCGACGTTCACTGAAGTTGAACTACCAACGTTCATTGAAGGTAGAAAAAAGATAACAAGTTTCCCCAAAATTCCAGCGTTTCACCTAGAACGGGTCTCAACTTCTTCTTTAACCAAGGCATTCCGCCTGGAAAGGGTAATATATAAGTTGTCTCAAATAAATAGACTACCACTTGTAACAATTTCAAATGAACTGTCTCTACCATATCGAAAAGACTTTCCATCCACTGGAGTAATTTGACAATGAACTACAAACTATCCACTCATAGAGAAGATAGAAAAAAAATAACGCCGACTTTTATGGGGGAGTACAAGTTGCTCAAATAAAAGAGACCTGCTACTTGCTGTTATAGGAAGGATTGTAAAAATGACTTTCTAGGGAAAGAATCATGACTTCCTGGGGAATGAAATACAGCTTCCTGGGGAAATGTCAACATATTCCTGCTAAGGAGAAAAAAAATTTCTCGTTCCAAAATAAATGCACATTCTCAAACCAATGCTCGAAGTTTGTAGAAATCTAAAGTAATAATATTGCTGGGAAACAAAGATTCAAACTAGAAATAAACTAGAGTGAAACAGTCAACCAAGAGTAATGATTTTCTAAATTCAACTATGTATGATGTATGTATGAATGTATGAGTGTTATCATGTATATGCTGACAAAATAGACATATAACACTGGGAGTAACCAGGCAAAACCAACTCGGGCATAATCAATACTCGGCTAAATCACACCCAAGATGAAAAATTCCATAAGCAAATAAGCACCAAACGGGGAAACATAATCCTATTTCGCGGCTTAACTTCACTGGGAAGGAACATAATCCGGAAGTAAATAAATCAAGATAGGGTTGAACGCCGTCCAATGGTGGGGGCCGTTATGATTCCTAAACCTGCGCCTGAACAACAAAGAAACAATCAGCCAAGATTGGAAAGACTAGTCAGACAGTTCACCAGAATTAACATGACCCTATCTCAAGTATTACCACACTTGCTAAGATCCAACCTAGTGACTTTGAAAGAAGCTCCAAAGAACCCTAACACAACATCTCCTCACTATCATCCTAATGCCCGTTGTACATACCACTATGAGAATCCCGACCATGAAACTAACAACTGTTGGAATCTAAAGAACAAAGTACAAGAACTCCTTGAAGCCAAACTGATTCAATTCGATGCGCCAGAAAAGCCCAAAGTCATTTCTGCCCCTATGCCCAAGCACAACCATAATGCCAACGCCATTGAAGAGGATATGTTTGTTACTTTAGTTGATGAACTTAGGACCCCACTCCTGACCATCAAAAATAACTTATTGAATGCCAGTTGTGATACGGTGGGAGAACTGACTTGAAGGTTTTGCGTTTGATCGCAAATGTCACGGTTAGCAAGAGTCGCCACTGAATTTTCTTTTATCCAAAAAGGAAAGGTGAAAAAGCACAGGAAAGAGAATTTTTTTTATTAATAACCAAGTATTAAAAAAATATTTCGCAAATAACCGGGTTTCGGAAAAAATTACGCAAATAACCATGTTTGAGATGGCTCCACAAAGGAGGAGCCAAGTCATTTGGCGCATGCACCTAGGGTTTTGCCCTAGGCGCCATCTCACTTGGCGCCTCCATTGGCTTTTAGCCAAGTGAGATGGCGCATGCTCCTTAAAAAGGAGAGGAGGCGCCATCTCACTTGGCGCCTAGGGCAAAACTAGGGTTTTTTGCCGTTTTATAAATAATTCGTCCGTTTCTTTGAAATTTCTCACACTTTCTCGCACTGTATTTTTATTTTGTACTCCCTTATTTACGTAATGACGTCGCCTATGATTTTTAGCAGAGATGGTTACGTTATATTCTCCGCCACGAAACCCGCGATGAAAATGAAATTCTGGCACATTCACTCCATGGAGCGTCTGAAGCGGGAGTTGATGCGGTGGCTAGATGGAGACATCGCCGAGGGGGAAAAAATTCGAAGGATCCAGCGAAAACGAACAACAACCTCGCATGCGACAGGAAGACCTAATGTGTGGTTGGAGGAAGTCAAAACAGACAGTGATGTAATGCTGATGATGCATGGGTCAGATGAAATTGTGTTAACAGTTGTAATTTCCTAGATTGATTATCGTTAATCATTGTTGTACGCGAAAACCCTAATTTAATTTCCTAGATTGATTATCGTTAATCATTGTTGTACGCGAAAACCCTAATGTAATTTCCTATATTGAATTTCTTAAATTGTGTGAACAGTTTTATTAACGGAAAACCCATAATGTTTACAACACAAATATTGAAAAGATTTATTGTATTACAAAATTTATGTGGTCGAGCCAGACGCCCGATTCGGACAGTTTTTGCGATTGTGTCCGACCTGACGGCATAAACCACACTTTCTTTCCAACCTGTCAAGATCGTCCATTTCTGTTGTTATGCGCCTGCTTTTGGGACGACCCTTCTTGTTCCTTCGCATTTGGTCATTGTGCCAAACTATATCACCGCTGTATTCAGGCCAATAGTCCGGTTTTGCCACCAAAGGAAAGTTGTTGTTGTAAACAGTTAGCAACGTTTCAGATTTATACACGTTTGATAGCAGTTGAAGCGCGTCTTGATGGGTATGCGCACAAGCGGCAATGACATGAGAGCAAGGCATACGAAAAGCTTGAAACCTGCCACAATCGCACCATTGAGAAGGTAAAATGACCCTGTATTCCTGTCTTGCCAGGCCTTCATTGTGGTCAATTGTCTCTTTCACAATGAAGTTGTGGCTATGGCGGTCAAACCGTGTAACCATGTGAGTGTTGGCTTTTGCACTTTCAGCCTTAATGTATTTCATACAGCTTTCACTCCACAGTTGTCCTGATTGCAAGACCGAATACCACATTTCACCTCTTTTGGCAAATAACGCAGCCATCCTAAAATACGTGGATTTCACCAAGGCAGTGATGGGGAGGTTTCGTATGCCCTTGAATACCCCATTCATTGATTCAATAAGATTTGTTGTCATATGCCCCCATCTTTGGCCATTGTCGTATGACCTAGTCCACTTTTCGACCGGTATGTTGTCGATCCACGTACCGGCTTCTGGGTTAGACAAACGGATCTCGTTGCGGTAATATTTGAATGTGGGCTGTGTCAGTGCGTATCCCGCATTCATCACCGCTTTCCGCAATGTTTTGTCCTTGACCTCCCTCGAGAAATTCTGGACGATATGCCTGATGCAATAGACATGCGTAGAAGGAGGGTCATGCCAACCATTTGCCGGATTATTATAGGCACTTTCAATAGAGGCATGTCTGTCCGAGATCAAACATAGATCCGGTTGAGGAGCCACGTGTGTACGAAGATTTTTCAGGAAAAAGCTCCAAGCACCACCAGTCTCCCCCTCGACAAGGGCAAACGCAACGGGGAAAATGTTATTGTTGCCATCTTGTGCAACTGCCATCAAAAGAGTGTCTTTGTACTTGCCATACAACCAAGTCCCGTCTATTTGTAGAATTGGTTTACATGATGCAAACCCTGCGATGCATGGTTGAAATGCCCAAAAGACGCGACTGAATATTCCGTTGCCATGTAGAACACTACCATCTTGGGCGTAAGCGGGCAATGTTTCCAGAACATAAACACTACCTGGAGAATATGTCTTTAGTGCATTGAGGTAGCGGGGAAGTTCTCGGTATGACTCCTCCCAGTTTCCATACACCCTTTCAATCGCCTTAGTCTTTGCTAACCACGCCTTACGGTAAGACGGAGTGTAGTTAAAAACTGTGGTGATGTGGGAGATGATTGTTTTCACCTTCAAAGAAGGGTCGTTGCTCACCAGGGGTAGGATTTCTTGACAGATTAGATCATGGTTGAGTTTTCGGTGGTCTTGTGATTGAGTGGAACTTACACAAGTATGGGTTGTCATGGAACCTATGACCCAGCAGTCACCCCTTAGTCTGTATGAAGCGGTCAGCTTGAACATGCAGTCAGGGTGGACACACTTGATCTTGTACCTTTCCGGGTTTACACGATCCACCTTATAATCAACCGAGTTGAGCATGTGAAATTTTTTGATGGCCCTTATGCATTCCTCTCTATTACGAAACTTGTCCTTCTCTTTTAAATTTTCATCTGATTGCATATACGGTTGGAAAAACAAGTCCGTAGAAGGTTCATCTCCGCCCATGTTGAAGTTTGTCATGTGCGTAGGTGGTGTGTAGATTTTGTCGGTAGGAATACTTGGGATGCCATCATCGTCAGAATCGTCGTTCACCATTTCATCGAACTCTAACTCGTTATCTTCTTCTTCATCATCAACTGCATCCACCTCGGCTTGCTCATTCTCCAAAGGATCAACCTCCTGTAACACCGGAGGCTCTACCTCCTGTGTCACCGGAGGCTCTTGAAACAGAACGTACAACTCAATAGAGTCGTTTCCAGAATAGACATGGCTGGAAATCATGTTCTGGAAATCCTCGTCATCTTGAATTGCAACCTTATAAAATATGACTTGGTTGTTTCCAAAAAAGACTGGACTCTGATAAAATATCTGGGATATAGGGCCTCGTTCAAGTTTGGCCTCCAATCTTTTCTTAAAGTATGAGAAATTTGCTTTCCCGTTTAAGAGAAATCGGACATTGTCGGTGTTTCTAAACAAAAACCCAACTGTGGGACACATGTATGTCTCACCGTTGAAATGTGCTTTGACAACAAATTGTGGTGAAGAGGCCATTGTGTAGAATTGTTTTAGGTATGAAGGTGGGAATGTTTTGGGTTTATTGATTATATGAAGGTATGAATGCTGGAATTTTTGAAGGTTAGATGACTGATTCGAAGGTTGGAAAATTTTACAGTTTATGTGAATGAATGTTATGTTCAACCTAAGGCAAAATATTTCAATTAAGTAAGTGATGCAACCCCCCAAGGCTGTCCAATAATATTACATGCATGGGCTTATGCTGCCACCTAGCCTGGCCCTATTCTTCACACATAAAAGTTTTGTCTAAGCCTGCCACCCGTCTACTCCAATAGCCTTGCATGCAACAGAGAAAGGAATCCCAAAGGCTGTCACGTAGCCTGAGACAATGCTGTAAAACGTGACACCTCTTATTCGCCAAATGGGGTGGCGACAACATACATTTTTGTACTATTTCGCCAAGTGAGATGGCGCCTCCCTTACTGTCCAATAATATTACATGCATGGGCTTATGCTGCCACCTAGCCTGGCCCTATTCTTCACACATAAAAGTTTTGTCTAAGCCTGCCACCCGTCTACTCCAATAGCCTTGCATGCAACAGAGAAAGGAATCCCAAAGGCTGTCACGTAGCCTGAGACAATGCTGTAAAACGTGACACCTCTTATTCGCCAAATGGGGTGGCGACAACATTCATTTTTGTACTATTTCGCCAAGTGAGATGGCGCCTCCCTTACTGTCCAATAATATTACATGCATGGGCTTATGCTGCCACCTAGCCTGGCCCTATTCTTCACACATAAAAGTTTTGTCTAAGCCTGCCACCCGTCTACTCCAATAGCCTTGCATGCAACAGAGAAAGGAATCCCAAAGGCTGTCACGTAGCCTGAGACAATGCTGTAAAACGTGACACCTCTTATTCGCCAAATGGGGTGGCGACAACATACATTTTTGTACTATTTCGCCAAGTGAGATGGCGCCTCCCTTACTGTCCAATAATATTACATGCATGGGCTTATGCTGCCACCTAGCCTGGCCCTATTCTTCACACATAAAAGTTTTGTCTAAGCCTGCCACCCGTCTACTCCAATAGCCTTGCATGCAACAGAGAAAGGAATCCCAAAGGCTGTCACGTAGCCTGAGACAATGCTGTAAAACGTGACACCTCTTATTCGCCAAATGGGGTGGCGACAACATACATTTTTGTACTATTTCGCCAAGTGAGATGGCGCCTCCCTTACTGTCCAATAATATTACATGCATGGGCTTATGCTGCCACCTAGCCTGGCCCTATTCTTCACACATAAAAGTTTTGTCTAAGCCTGCCACCCGTCTACTCCAATAGCCTTGCATGCAACAGAGAAAGGAATCCCAAAGGCTGTCACGTAGCCTGAGACAATGCTGTAAAACGTGACACCTCTTATTCGCCAAATGGGGTGGCGACAACATTCATTTTTGTACTATTTCGCCAAGTGAGATGGCGCCTCCCTTACTGTCCAATAATATTACATGCATGGGCTTATGCTGCCACCTAGCCTGGCCCTATTCTTCACACATAAAAGTTTTGTCTAAGCCTGCCACCCGTCTACTCCAATAGCCTTGCATGCAACAGAGAAAGGAATCCCAAAGGCTGTCACGTAGCCTGAGACAATGCTGTAAAACGTGACACCTCTTATTCGCCAAATGGGGTGGCGAAAACATACATTTTTGTACTATTTCGCCAAGTGAGATGGCGCCTCCCTTACTGTCCAATAATATTACATGCATGGGCTTATGCTGCCACCTAGCCTGGCCCTATTCTTCACACATAAAAGTTTTGTCTAAGCCTGCCACCCGTCTACTCCAATAGCCTTGCATGCAACAGAGAAAGGAATCCCAAAGGCTGTCACGTAGCCTGAGACAATGCTGTAAAACGTGACACCTCTTATTCGCCAAATGGGGTGGCGACAACATTCATTTTTGTACTATTTCGCCAAGTGAGATGGCGCCTCCCTTACTGTCCAATAATATTACATGCATGGGCTTATGCTGCCACCTAGCCTGGCCCTATTCTTCACACATAAAAGCTTTGTCTAAGCCTGCCACCCGTCAGCTCCAATGGCCTTGCATGCAACAGAGAAAGGAATCCCAAAGGCTGTCACGTAGCCTGAGACAATGCTGTAAAACGTGACACCTCTTATTCGCCAAATGGGGTGGCGACAACATACATTTTTGTACTATTTCGCCAAGTGAGATGGCGCCTCCCTTACTGTCCAATCGTATTACATGCATGGGCTTATGCTGCCACCTAGCCTGGCCCTATAATACACACATTAATGTTTTGTCTAAGCCTGCCACCCGTCAGCTCCAATGGCCTTGCATGCAACAGAGAAAGGCATCCCAAAGGCTGCCACCTAGCCTGCAAGAGTGACACCTTACATTATTTGTAAATGCATGCATGCATATGTGTAACTCCCTAAGCATGCAAATGTGACACCTCGCATGCATGCAACCACTACATCAGAATTAGTTGCCTATAAATACATACCTTATGAAACATATCTCACACCCACACAACTCTCACTCTCTCACTCTCTGCTACGAAATATTTCTTAAGTCTATCATACTCCTTATTTCTTCCTAAGTCTTTCATTCACTCAAGCGTTCTGAAGAATGGCCCTTCTAACAATGGGAGATACTCACAGAGGCACAAGGGAAAACATTGCTGCATTTGTAAGTCTCTTCTTTGGTTATACATTTTTCATACTTTAAAAAACGTGTTGTTCATCTTAATTAATCTTACTCTTGTTTAATTATGATCTCAGGATACACAAAGATTCAGAATCCGTTCGCACAAATACCTGGCCCCCGACCCTTTTATCGTCCCTTATCTGGAATATGCAGGTTTTGGACACGTGATAAAGACCAACAAACAACAACACTTTTGGTTTCCCTTACGCAACAAAGTAAGTCATTAAGTTATAGCATTTATAACTATTCTTCTCTTTCCAAAATATATGCTGAAAATAACATGTTTCTCATTTCCTATAGGTACTGCGTGAGGGGTATGGATTACGGCAAGAATCCCAGATTCAATGTCGCACTCTACCGGAATCTGTTGGATCACCTAGGCCCAGATGACGTAAGTCGTAGCTTTTAACTTTTGTTCATTTTATTTATTTATACATTACTTTTGCGCTTACCTGATTTAAATTTTATCGCAGTTCGTCTGGAGACCATATTTGGGTTTGGACCATTCTCCAAATCCAGAGGATGCAGCAACTTGGACTGCAAAGACTGCACTCATTCGGTTCAACATTGTGGAGATGCACCACAGCGACCGCGTGAAGATGCAGTTCGGAATGATCCAAGAGATACCAAGTGACCCAACAGATTTGTCCCCCTGGCATCTAAAAAGGGTCGACGCCCAGTGGAATCTAACCAACTGGAAAGACTTTGCTCCAGAATGGTGTAAAATGTGGCAAAGGCGTCACCGCTACATCTTGCAATCCCCTGTTTTCCTTACTCAAGGTAACATGCGACACACCGATCAATATATGTCGTGGTACAGGTCGGTTAGTAACCCAGATATGCACGTGTCTCATCCGAGGTACTTGGTTGACCCACGCACACAATGGGCACAACCCTCGATTCCCCACCAACAAACCCAAAATCCTTCAACCTCAAACCCACCCCCAAGAAGAAACAGACCAACAAACACACAACCACATTCCCCACCACAACACAACTACAACCAAATGCCGTACTACCAACCACAGTCACCGCCAAACTACCAATACCCAGATATGCCTCAAACCCAACCACAATACCAACCCCAATACCAGCAAACCCACATACCCCATACACAATTTCAGTCTTCCACATATCCCAATATGGGGCCCTCAACATCCAGCCTTAGCCCTGATATGGGAATGTCAGAAGATTACGACCAACCCGACCAAACCTACCATCAACCACCATATCACCAAACAACCCAACATCCACAGTACCAAACACCCCAAGATCCATTTCCTTTCTACCCCCCATACTCAGACGACCAATGCTACCGACCAACCATGGAACCCCACCCACCGCCAACACGACCAAACTTCGAGGGCATGGGTAACCGACTGTACCAGAGCGGATCTTCGAGATATGGAGATCTTACTGATTTTATGGATTCGGATCGCATTGACTTCGCTGGGCCATCGACCTTGCCGCAACAGGAAACGAGACGGCACCCAGCAAGAGAAAGGCGAGGACGGGGATGCGGAACTGGGGGTCATTACCGGGTTCCTGGGGATCATTGATGTATCTTTTTTTTTTTCAGTATTTTTTGTATCTATTTTTTTACTGTTATTTAAATGTAAAACAGTTGAATGTAATTATTTTTTTTAAAATAAAAAATCAATTTTGGTTATCTCTGTCTAATACGCAACGCGCAGGAAAGGAAAAAAAAATTTTTTTTTTGACCTAATTTTCCACATAGGCGCCATCTCATTTGGCTTAGGGCTTGCCATTTGCCCTTAGGCGCCAAATGAGATGGCGCCTCCCTTATAAAAATAGGAGGATGCGCCAAATGAGATGGCTCCTCCTTTATGGAGCCATCTCAAACATGGTTATTTGCGTAATTTTTTCCGAAACCCGGTTATTTGCGAAATATTATTTTAATACTTGGTTATTAATAAAAAAAATTCCAGGAAAGACCTTTTAGATTATTTCTTGAGTCCGGGGGGTAGATTATGAAAAGGGAAGGTATTAGCACCCTTTTCATCCATAGTTTTCCATGGGCTCTTAGTTACTTGCTAGATCACTTACTTTTTGTTTGAAATTGTGCTTTGTGTGGTTTTTGAAAGTATTTTGTAAAGAGGCTATTGTTTAGGCAATCTTTGTAATGATTCTCGTTCGTAAGAATGTATACAAAGATGTTTGATCTTTTGAAAATGTTTTCGATTTTGTAAGATGTTTGAAAGTGTATGTGATTGTTTTGAAAATAGCAAGGATGTTTGTTTTGAAATGGAGCAAGTAATTAGTAGCAATCTACCTACTCAAATGTCTTTCTTGTTCATTTTCTTTTCCTTTGACGTTGTTGTCTTACCATTGATTTGGTAAGCAACCCTATCTTTGGATGTAAACGGGACGGGCGTGGGTCATCGTATAACCATGATTAGAAATGTTACAAGGTATCTTAGCATTCTTTTTGAGGGACTAAGATCATTTGGAAGGCAACTTAGATAGCGTCATTGAGGGACTAGGATCTTGTGTTTGCTTGCTTTTGCTAAGATACCTTATATGCGTAATATGGTTATTTTGTATAAGGAAACCAAGTGAGATAACCCTAGGGGTGCTTGTGTGCAAGTGTATTGTTTTCATGCTTGTTTTTGTCTTGAATTGGGATTTTCTAAGTGTTGATTTTAGTCTTTCCATACAAACCATAATTATTAGCATGTTATATGAAAGCGATAAATTGTGAAATTTAAAGTTACTACGCTATTACAATATTTGTGGGGAGGGGGTATACAATTGGTAAATAGGGATTGCAATAAACTAAAACCCTAATTAGTCTATTACAACCAAATTGAATTTATACAAGAATTAAAATAAATAATGCACAAGATGAATTAAATATGCAAGAGGATAAATGTGAAGAAAAATGGATGTTTTGTTTGATGTTTTATGAAAAGAAATTTTACCTTAACCTAATAAAATAAAGAAAATAATTTATTAAGTTTGAAAATGTTGAGAAAAGATTTAGATGAAAACCCTAATTCTATTAATCAAAAGAAGATAAGTTTAGGAAAAGTATTATTTTTTGACATTTTTTATCTTGAAAATATTTATAGCATTATAAAATATTTTTTAGTCTTTTTGGTATTAAAATAATATATTTTAAATGGTGTGAAGAAAAATAAATAAATAATACAATATTAATTAATTTATAATTTTTACTTAAATAAATAAATAAAGTATAATGAATAAAAAAATTATTTTTATTTATTGAAAAATAAAATAAAATAAGTCAAAATATAAACTATCATTTTTGTATTTTTTATCATTTTTTAGTATTTAGAAAATATATTTGAGGAAATAAAAAAAATGAAGAAATAAAATAAAATTGGGCCAGGGTGCAAATATGAAACAGGGGAGAGGAAGGTTAGAAAAAAAGTCAGGCCCATGCACTCGAAGTAACAAAAAAATGTCAAAATGAAAGAAAAAAAGCAAAAGGCATCGCTAAGGTTCGAACCCATGACCTCTACCAATAACGCGCGCTGCCTTACCACTGGGGTGGATGTAAATCCGTTAACTTAAATAAAAGAATAAATACATAAGGTAAAACTTCTCCATGACCTGTACTTCGTCTTCAACCTTCAGCCAGTCGGACCACCTGTATCTCATTCATTTCTCAACAAAAATGGAAAATGCAAACATGAAAGTTGTTCTATTTTTCCTCATGATTCCAACCATATAACTTATGTAAGCTAAAAGTCAAAGATGAAGATTAATTTTGCTGGCCCTAAATTGAAACCTAATTTTTTCAGAAAGTTCAAATCTAAAATTCTCTACACACTGTCAATATAAATGAAAGTTATGGACATGGTTAGCTTTAGAGCAATGGTATCTACATTTTTACTTTAGAATGTATGCACAGAGGATGCTTGTATCAAGATATTGAAGTTAGAAAACTTACCTCTTACAGATGGGTTCGTGTATGGAGTTTGAGCAATCTTTGAGGTGCCCTAAGAATCTATTTAGCTTGCCTGGACCTCCTTGAGTGTGTTCCAACTCCTACTTTGCTTTGAAAGTCCCTGAATCTCCCTACTCAAGTCAACCTACAAGCTTGATGTTTGAAAATGGTGAATAGTGATGGAGGGGTTACAATCTTGAAACAGGGGCCTGGATCACTTGTGTATGATGTATGTAAGGTGTTTGAATGATTAAGAATTAAAACGCACGAGTGTAAATGGAGATGGAGAGTTTTGGCTCAAAACTGTCATGTTGAGCAGTCTTATGCAGCAAGGGTGTTTGGGAGAGTTTTTAGGATGCTTGAAATCGTCCCTTAGCTTGCAATAAACTTGTTAATATGTATGGAAAATATTAGAGCACAAAATAACTCCAGGCTTCTGAGTTATAGGGTTATGGCTCTATAACTTACTTTTGAAGAAAAGTGAAATGATAAATCTCAAGTATTGTACAAGCATGTTCTGAGCTTTCTTAGGTCTTAGACACATTGCTTTTGGTTTATAGGAGTTATGTATGAAGAAAGAACAAGTTAGAAGCTCAAGACAAGTTGACTTTGTGATTAAAGCAACTTTTCAAGAATGGAATGGTAACTTTCTTCCAAATATGGAAAATTGGCTTGGACAATGCTTGGAACACTTGGATAATAGCTCAAAAGCAAGTGTAATATTCTGATTATGGAGAGATATTGAGGTTTAGAAGCCTGCAAAACAAGATTGTGCAACATAGGTTTGAAATTGGATTCTTGTTCATCACAAAATGCCTTGTAATTCAAGTGACAAAACACCAACTTCATCTCTTCGATTCTCCCTACTCAAGAATGATCTCAAGGATTTCTTGGACATTTTGGAAATCTTGAAACATGCTATACAACCCATATTTGAATTTATTTTGAAGATTCCCCTTGGAACTATATGAAAAAGTGCCATGAAGTTGAGTCAAAATTCTGACCAAATTAGGGTAAAATTTCACTAAGTGTTTAGTTTCATGATCCTATGTTCTTGAAATTATAAATTGAGATCCAAGCACTTTTGGTAGAAGTTGTGTGAAGAAAATTTGTAGATTTAATAGAGATATACAACTTTCATGTTGGAAGTTTCTTTTGAATCATCTTTCATCATGGTGAAACTTTGGCTCAAAGTTATGAAAAAACATGAATTTTCAACACTTAGAAAATTTTCCTAAGTTAAGAAATTTTGACTTTTCAAAAATGAAATATTGAATTTTGGATTTATTGATGAATAAGTTTCATATTTTGATATGTTTTGATGAATTGTGATCTTTGTCATTTGAATTTGACCAAAAAGTCAAAGTTTGACTTTTCAGTATGCAGTTGACTTTTGATCAGTTGACTGCAAAATTCATCTGTCAATCCAATGGACTTGCAATGTTTGAAACCATGTAATTAGGTAAAAATGATGCAATTGGAATCTTGAGATTATGCCTTAAACCAATTGACCATTTTCTAGGTTAAAAATCAGAAATTGCCCTTTCCCAATCAAAACCCTAATTTTGAACATTTGCCCTTTTGGAGATTTAATCAAACTTCTTGAGGAATTGTGGTCCAAATTTGATCAAATGATACATATGGGTTTAAAATGTTGATGTGGACCAAAAATTATGAGGTTTGACTGTAAATTGGCCATGGTTGACTTTTCCCCCATTATAGTTGACTTTTAGGTCAATTGTTCAATTGATAGATCAAAAGTATGATCCAAGGCTTGAAACTTGACATGAGTAATATTGGGGGTCCATAATGGTCCATGAAATTCATATGAAGCATTGATAGTTCAAAAATACTTGTGCAAACTCAAACCATGATTTTGGTCATCAGTGCCTAAGGAGGTGTCTTGAGCTGATCAAACCCTAGTGCAGTCTTGAGCCCTAAGGAGATCTTGTGAGAAAATTCTTGATAAGTGAGAGGGAAAATTTTGGGGTACAACAGCTTCCCCTGTTCAATCTTCTTAATCCTGAAGAGTTAGATGGGCATGTTTTTCCATTCGTGACTCGAAGGTGGAAGATGATTGGACACTAGAGTGCCCAGAAATTTGCACTCGGCGATGTGATGGTAGAGGAAATGGGCTTAAAAGATGCCATTTGGAGAGGTGGTAGAAAGTTGTAGGAGATGGGATTAAAGATGCCATCCAAAAGTGATTGTTTGTATTGTAATTTGTAAGATGAAAGAATGAGTATCAGAATGGCGTCTGTGTTTGTAGCGTATCTAAACTGCATCTGGGAGCTGATTTTGAATGAGTATCAGAATGGCATCCGTGTCTGGAGCGTATATGAACTGTATCTGAAAGTTGAATCTGAATGAGTATCAGAATGACATCCTTGTTCGGAGTGTATCTGAACTATATCTGAGAGTTGAATCTGAATGAGTATCAGAGTGGCATCCATGTCTGTAGCATATCTGAACTGTATCTGAGAGCTGAATTTGAATGGGTATCAGAATGCATTCGTGTCCAGAGCGTATCTGAACTGTATCTGAATGAGTATCAGAATGGCATTCGTGTCCAGAGCGTATATGAACTATATCTGAATGAGTATCAGAATGGCATCCGTGTCTGGAGCGTATCTGAACTGTATATGAAAGTTGAATCTGAATGAGTATCAGAATGACATTTGTGTCTGGAGTGTATATGAACTGTATCTGAATGAGTATCAGAATTGCATTTGTGTCTGAAGCGTATCTGAACTGTATCTGAAGGTTGAATCTGAATGAGTATCAGAATGGCATCCATGTCTAGAGCGTATCTGAACTGTATCTGAATGAGTATCAGAATGGCATCGGTGTCTGGAGCGTATCTGAATTGTATATGAATGAGTATCAGAATGACATCCGTGTCTGGAGCGTATCTCAACTGTATTTGAAATTTGAATCTGAATGAGTATCAGAATGGCATTTGTGTCTGGAGCGTATCGGAACTGTAACTGAGAGTTGAATCCGAATGAGTATCAGAATGGCATCCACGTCTGGAGCATATCTGAACTGTATCTGAAAACTATGAACATTGTGAATGGTAGTTGTTAATCTTATCCTGAAAAGGGTAAAATGTTAGCTAAAATTCAAAGTTATGTTGTATGAAATGTATGATATAATGCATTCATTTTATCAATGTTTATGATATGCGGATGCAATGTATGCGTATGTGAGCTAGTCTATTACGTTGTTTGTTGGATTGAGGAAAATAAATCCCTGAACGTTGTTGAGGGTATGTAAGTCTTCATGTCTTGAAGTTGAAGTGTTGATGAATTTCCATTTAGAGAAATAAACTCTGTTGTAAGGGAGATGTCATGTACTGCTTGAAAAATCTCTTTGGGGAATCCGGGGAAATTGGGTGATTTCTACCGGGGACTGATAATTGGAAGCTTTGTTTCGCTGGGGATTAAACTGTACACTGCGGGGGATTTTTATGGAAAATAACTTAGAGAGATTTACCTATCTCTTAAAGCCATCAATAATTGTCTTTTATTTTGTTTATTTGTAAACAATAATTATGTTCAAATGCATATGTTCAACAATGAATCATTGGACGTTTTTGTAAACAAAAACACAAGAGTAAAGAAAAACATATAGTTTTGCACTTTCAAAGGAATATCTTTGTATTGACTTTGAGTAAGTATTTTTTGTAGAGTGAGACAAACATTCTAGTAAGAGAATGCCGTCATAAAAATGAAAATTTTAATACAAAGAAAAGATAGCTATGTGTAATAATTCCATGGGGTTCCAATTCTGCTATAGCCTTTGTATCTCTGAGCATCTTATCTATTTGTTACCTTGTTCGAAGATGATTGAATTGGTCAGAAATGTCTAGTTTGCAAGTTGTCCATAAGGTGATCCAACGGGACATAGTCATACGCTTTAATTCCCTAACTTTTGCCTGGACCTCCCTTTCGGGTTTTCAGTCCACCGGGATACCCTTTTTTTCCCAAGTCGCCCTTTCGGGTTTTCAACTTGTCGGGTGTACAGTTTTTTTTTGTTTTATCCCTAATTTTTGCCCGAACCTTTTTGGTTCGCCGAGATGCCCTTGTTTCTCCTAGGTGTGTCAACCTAGCGGGTCTCTTATGCATAGTATATTTTGACTATATCTTCATTCGCAGGGTGCGGCAGGTCGTCACCATCAATGGTGGTCAATATCATTGCTCCACCAGAGAAAATGTTTTTAATTACAAATGGTCCTTCGTATGTAGGAGTCTCTTTGCCCATGGGATCGCCTTGCGGTAGTATGATATGTTTGATCACCAGATCCCCAACTTGATACACTTGGCGTCTGACCTTTTTGTTGAAAGCCTTGATCATCAGTTTTTGATACATTTGACCATGGCATACAACAGTAAGTATTTTCTCATCAATTAAGTTCAGTTGATCAAGTCAAGTCTGGATCCAATCGTCTTCATTTAGACCTGCATCCTTCATAATTCTTAGAGAGGGGATCTGAACCTCAATAGGTAAGACAACTTCCATGTCGTATACCAAAGAATAGGGTGTTGCCCTGGTCGATGTGCAAGCTGTAGTACGATACCCGTGGAGAGAGAATGGTAACATCTTATGCCAGTCTTTGTATGTGACTGTCATTTTCTGTATGATCTTTTTAATGTTCTTATTTACAGCTTCGACAACACCATTCATCTTTGGCCGGTAAGGGGAAGAATTGTGATGCTAGATCTTGAATTGCTTGCATAAGGCGGTGATCATAGTATTGTTCAGGTTCGTACCATTGTCGGTGATGATCCTCTCTAGGATACCATACCGGCAGATGAAATTTTGTTTAATGAACCGGGCTACAACATCCTTGGTAATGGAAGCGAAGGAGGCTGCCTCGACCCACTTGGTAAAATAGTCAATGGTCACTAGGATGAAGCGGTGTCCATTGGAGGCTGTTAGCTTGATTTCCCCTATCATATCAATCCCCCACATAGAAAAGGGCTAAGGATCCATCAAGACATTCAAAGGAACCGAAGGTACGTGCACCTTGTCAGCATAAATATGACACTTGTGGGAAGTTCAAGAGTGTTGATAGCAATCTGCTTCCATGGTAGACTAGTAATAGCATGTCTGTAGGATTTGTTTTGCCATCGTATGCCCACTGGAATGGGTGCCAAAAGTGCCTTCATTTAACTCAGTCATGATCCTTTCAACTTCAACCTTGTCTCACACTGAAGTAACACAGAATCATGGTTGCGTTTTTAAAGAATGCCATTACTAAGGAAGAATTTAGCAGAGAATCTCAAGAACTTCTTATTGTTGATTAAAGCTTCTTCTGGATATTCTTGGGTTTCGAGATACCTCTTGACTTCGTGAAACCAAGGTTGGTCCAATACTTCTTCAGTATTAATCTCGTGACAATTTGTTGGTTCATCCCTTCGTTCAATGGTGATTGGGGAGCCTCGTTATCCCATTTAAGTTTAAACATAGATGACATTGTGGCTAGTGTGTCTTCTAGTTGATTTTCTTCTCGCAGGAAATGCTCGAAGATAATCTCCTCAAAATGTGGTAGCAATGTCGAAACATGTTCTTTATAAGGGATAAGGTTAGGGTGCTTGGTGTCCCATTACCCTTTGATCTGACTGATGACCAAAGCTGAATCTCCGAATACATTCAAGGATTTGATCCCCAAGTCTATGGCAGCTCTGAGACCAAAGATGCATGCTTCGTATTATGCCATGTTGTTTGTACAATTGAAGTAGAATCTTGCGGTAAAGGGAGTATGACACCCTTCTGGAGATATGAGTACAACACTGATACCATTGCCAAATTTGTTCGATGATCCATCAAAGAACAGGGTCCATCGGGATCCTTGTTCAGGTCCGTCACATGGCCTAAATTCTTTACAATTGTTTACCATCATGATGTCTTCATCTGGGAATTTGAACTTCATGGACTGGTAGTCTTCTACAACTTGGTGAGTAAGGTATCAGCTAATACACTGCCCTTTATTGCTTTCTGGGTAGTATATTGTATGTCATATTCTGTCAGGATCATCTGCCATCTTGCTATTCTCCCAGAGAGAGCATGCTTCTCGAAGATATATTTTATCGGGTCCATTTTAGATATCAATAAGGTAGTATGGGTCAGCATATGATGTCTTAGCCGGCGAGCAGCCCATGCCAGAGCGCATCAAGTTTTCTCGAGCAGTGAATATCTTGTTTCATAGTCAGTAAACTTTTTGCTCATGTGATAAATAGCATGCTCTTTTCGGCCAGACTCGTCATGTTGCCCCAACACACACCCCATTGAATTTTCCAAAATGGTCAGATACATGATTAATGGTATTCCCTCGATTGGTGGCATTAAAACAGAAGGCTCTTGCAAGTATTCTTTGATCTTATCGAAAGCCGTTTGGAATTCATCATTCCATTTGACTACTTGATCTTTCTTAAATAGTTTGAAGATTGGCTCACAAGTAGCTGTCAGGTGAGAAATGAATCTTGCAATGTAGTTTAAATGTCCCAAGAATCGTCTGACGTCCTTCTCAGTATGAGGAGCAGGCATCTCTTGTATCGCTTTCACCTTGGCAGGATCTACTTCAATACCCTTGTTGTTGACGATAAAGCCTAGGAGTTTACCAGACCTCACTCCAAACATGCATTTATTTGGGTTCAACCTCAGCTTGTACTACTTTAGCCTCTCAAACAGTTTCTGTAAATGATCAAGATGTTCTTCTTCTATTTGAGATCTAGTTATCATGTCGTCCACATAGACCTCTATTTCGTGATGTATCATGTCGTGAAATAAAGCTACCATGGCACGCTGATAGGTTTCCCCAGCATTCCTCAGTCTGAACAGCATCACCTTGTAGCAGAATGTGCCCCACTGTGTGACAAATGTTGTTTTCTCCATGTCCTCAGGCGCCATTTTGATTTGGTTGTAGACTGAGAAACTGTCCATGAAGGAAAACACTTTGTGTTGTGATGTATTGTCAACTAGGATGTCAATGTGGGGAAGTGGAAAATCATCCTTAGGGATTTCCCTATTCAAATCTCTGTAGTCCATGCACATTCATACCTTGCCATCTTTCTTGGGTACGGGAATAACATTGGCAACCCATTGCGGATAGGAGGTGACGGCCAAGATTCGAGCATTGAGTTATTTCATGACTTCTGCTTTAATCTTTTCTGACATATTTGGTCTCATTCGATGGACCTTTTGTTTTACCGGTGGGCAATCCTCTTTTGTAGGCAGACGATGTACCATAATATCTGCATCAAGTCCCGGCATATCTTCATATGACCAGGCAAAGACCTTAACATACTCGTGTAGCAACTGAATCAGATGCTTCTTGACACTTGTCTCTATATTGGCACCCACTTTGACCTCTCTTTTGTCTTCTTCGGTACCCATGTTGATTTTGTCCACGGGTTCCTCGTGAGGCTGAATGGTTCTCTCTTCTTGCAGTAGTAATCTGGAAAGTTCCCCTGGTACTTCACAATCTTCCTCACCTTCGTCTTCAGCTTGGTAGATTAGATTTTCAGAGTCACAGAAAGCCATAGCAGAACCGTTACCCATGGGATCCCGAATGTATGTAGACCTGCATTGTGAGTGTGAGTGTGTGTAAGGGTATAGCTATCTTTGAAATAAAGGAAAATGTAAAAAAGAAAAAACAATGAGTACAAAGCTTGTATGCAAAACGTCCATGATTCATTGATGTCATATGGAAATGAGATAATAACCCTTACAAATGGACCATTGTGCCTCGGGTAAGACACAAGGTTTTAAGAGTTTGAATTTTTTTAATATTATAGATCCAACAAAATGTAAAGACAAATTACTATAGGATAAAAGTGATCGGGACAAAATCTCTAGAGTCCCAATTGCTGAGCCCTCCACTGATAGTTGGGAAGATCCAATCATCCAGGTTGCAGCCATCTTCATCATCCTATACCGCGTTGACTTCACGGTTGTTGATCTTCATGGGTGGTCCTCCAGCACGAGCGTGGCGTACAACCTTCTGAGCACTTGAAGTGAAACCAAAGTCAAACTTATCTGACTTGTATGGGATATCCGGAAGTTGTCCCCAGATAGTGCATCCACCTTCTTCTATTACTGCCTTTGCATCCTTCAAAGATGACATCCTGAGTGGAGGCCTTGTGATCTTGGGAACAGCCTTGGTTACTGCCACATCTTGCGGGACCTCTTCAAAGTGTTGGAATGGAGTTTCAATAAATTCACCATCTAATTCCACATATCTGAAGGAATTGAGATGGCTGATCATATACTCTTCTTCTCCATGAACGGTGATAATATTCCCTTGAATCAGATATTTCAGCATTTGGTGCAACGTAGAAGTGACAGTGCCAGCATTGTGAATCCATGGTCGGCCTAGCAAGCAGGATTATGAGGGACGAATATCCATTACATAAAAAGTTGAATCAAATGTTTGGGTTCCAACCTTTATGGGGATATCCACTTCCCCATGTACCATCCTTTTCGAGCCGTCAAAAGCCCTTACTACTATGTTACTTGGCTTCAATGTAAATCCCTCACAGTCAAGGCTATCAAGAGTTTTTTTAGGTAATACATTCAAAGATGGGCCAGTGTCCACCAAAACATGAGCCAGGGTTGTGCCCTTACATTCAACTGAGACATGTAATGCCTCATTATGCTTCCTTCTTCTTGGTGTTAAATCAGCATCCGAAAAACCTAGACCATTATCTGCAGTCAAGCTGGCTACGCAGTCTTGGAACTGATCGGTAGATGTCTCTTGGGGTACATGGGCAATTTTCAGGAATTTTACCAAGGTTTTTGCATGCGCCTCAGAACATAGTAGTAAAGCCAGCATGGAAATTTTAGATGGAGTTTGCCCTATTTGCTCAACTACATCATAGTCGCTTCTTTTTATGATTTTTAGAATTTCCTCCATCTCTTTCCGGGAGGTCTCAGGGATAGCCAATGATTGTGTCTTCGTCTTGACAGACTCAACCAGAACACCTTTTCCTCGAGTCTCGGTTAACTCGGCAGCAGGAGTGTCAGTAGGAATGATAACAGGGATTGTAATAGCTTTGTCAGTTGGAGTATTAGTGGGGATGATTGTAGGACTAGGAACAGCTTTTGGAGGAGTAACAACATGAATGATTACGGGTCCAAAAACTGCTTTTGGGGGAGCAATTTCTGGAGAGAATATCCTTCTGCTTCGGGTAATCTTGCTAGTTCCTGCAATATTACTGATATCGGGGTCAACTTTCTCAGAACTTGAATCTTCGGCGGTTGGCCAATCTTGCTTGATACCGTGGTAGTAGACATCCCCTCCATAATTCCATGGTATGGTTTTGTCTTATGAATATGGGACTAGTCCAGGCATTGTAATTATTAAAGGAGTTGCTTTCGGAACTGATGTAATTCTAACGGGTCTTTTGGTGGAGACCCTGGAAGAATTGGCGGAAATGGTAATGATAGAAACATCTTCAAAAGGAACAGGTGGAACAGAAGTCTTTTCAAACAAAATTTCTTTGTTATCTATTAGGCACTGAACGCCCGCTTTCAACTAAGTACAACTGGTTGGTAAGGACAAAAAGAAATGACAGCCTTCATCACATCCCGGGAACACACCGGCATTCAACAAGTTCACTTTAAAAGTCAAGAGTGAAGTCATAAGTTCATCAACTGAAGTAACAAACATTTCTTCTTCAATGGCATTGGTATTTTGGCCATGTTTGGGCATATGGGCAGAAATGACATTTGGCTTTTCGGGCGCATCGAATTCAATCTCTTTGGTTTCAATGAGGTCTTGTATTTTTTCTTTAGAGCCCAACAGTTATTAGTGTCATGGTCGAGACTCTCAGAGTGGTATGCACAGCGGGCATTAGGATGATAGTGAGGAGATGTTGTATTAGGGTTTTTTGGAGCTTCTTTCAAAGTCACCAGGTTGGACCTTAACAGATGCGGCAATACTTGAGATAGGGTTATGTTAATTCTAGTGAATTGTCTGAATGGTCTTTCCATCCTTAGTTGGTTGTTTCTTTGCTGATCAAGCGCGGGTTTAGGAATCATAATAGCCCCCACCATTGACGGCGTTCGGTCTTGTCTTGATTTCTCTGAGGATAAACAACAACCACTTCTTTCTTTCTGATAAATGGCTTCCTTATAGCAGCGAAGGATGTATCTTTTTGAATCTTTCCGCTCTTTATCCCGACTTCTATCCTCTCCCCGGTCAATATCAGTTCAGTAAATGTTGTCAATGAACTCCCAATTAGGTGATTGAAGAAGGGACCATACAAGGTGCCTAAAAACATGTCTACCAACTCTCTTTCAGATAGAGGAGATTGAACTCTTCCAGCCAAGTCTCTCCATTTTTGGGCTTCGAAGGCATCTCGCTCCCCCTTGAGTTGTATCCAATCCCTTTGTAGGTCTTCAAGAGAGGTAGGCATGTCAAGATGTAGGATAGTGTATGGAACATCTCCTTCCATGACAGGCTCAATGACTACCGGGAGAATGGAAGGGTAAGGCATCATAAGACTCTGAGCACGAGCTCGTACCCATTTGAGGTAAGGCTCAAGAGGGATGGAATTTTTATGCCCTAAAGTCTTGCTATCTACCTTGTTTAACATCCTCCAAGCTCGGATAAATATCTGGCGAAGACCTTGATCGTCGTTGTCGTAGTCAAATACCAAACCTTGAATCAGCATCTCATGCGGGCCATCCCTTCGGGCATAACCAAACTGTCTTAAGGCTAAGCAGGGGTTGTAGGTGATACCTCCCCTAATGCCAAGTAAAGGGACATTAGGAAATTCTCCACAATGGTCGACAATAGTAACATTCTCTATGGATCGGGAGCACCAATGGATGTCTGAATGTTTGAGCGTCATCAACCTTTGTGACCACCTTGAACCTTGCTCATTCTTTAATACCGATTGGGGAAGATGCAAAATAAACCATCTTGCCAAGAGAGGAGTGCAACACATAAGGACACCTCTTTTCATCATTGTGCGAGTGTGAAAAGAGTGTAGGATATCCCCTAGCAATGTAGGCACCGGGTTGCGGGATATGAAGATTTTGACGGTGCTCACGTCTATGAGTTGGTCAGGATTTGGAAATAAAACCATCCCATAGATGAGGAGAGCCATAATTTCCTCAAAGGCTTGCAAATCCAAGGAGTTCCAACAGTTTTGGGCTTTCTCAAACAAGAACTTTGCTAGAAAACCTTTGACACCACTCCTTGTTTCCCAATGAGTTGGGACATCAGATGAGTGCAAGTGTAGAGCTTGAGCAATCTCTTCTGGCTTTGGGTCTTTTTCCGTACCGTTTAAAGGTAGTTGGTTGAGAATGGGAATCCTCAAGAGTCGGGAGAATTATTCCAAAGTAGGCACAAGTTAATAGTCGGGAAATGTGAAGCAATGGTGTAAAGGATCAAAGAACTGAAAGAGCACCTTCATCATGTCCTCATCTGTGTTGGAGGTGACCAAGTTGAGTAGGCGACCATGTCTCTCGGTGAATGGAGAGTTTTCAGGAATCCTTGAAGCTAGCTCCCTGAGTTGTGGAGGGATCCTTACAAGATTAACTTGAATAGTTTTCGTGCGAAGTGAATCCATATCCTACAAAACAAGAACAAAGATGAATCCCAAACAATCCTTGAAATGGTTAGTGGATGTATATGATGTTCGTGATGTTCATGATGTTATGTACAAGTATGCATATACAAACAAAATAAACAATTCCTTAGGTTTAGGCTTGCATGGAGTTTTATAGGTAAGTACCCTCTTGAAGTTTAGTTGGCTCAAACCTGTCCTAGTAATAGTAACCGGGTTCTAAGGAGCTCAATATCACAGGTTTGTTTCCTTGAGCATTATTTCAGCACAAGCCTCTTTAATGGCGACAAAAATATCCCAAAAAACCAAACCTCAATGAGTGTAGTATCGAGTATCTACCAACATCGGACTGCACCAAAGTCGGTCATATCACTACGTCCTAAAGGTCAAGTTGGTAAAGTAAAGGTTCTAAAAGTTCATTAGTGCTTCGTGACATCACTCAACGGCCCCGTATTCTCTTTGATTAACTCAAAGGCTACCGGTACCCACAAATATGTTGCACTAACGTAGCTATTGCTTAGACCATGTCGGTATACCCTACACAGTTTCCACAACGTATTGCTACTTACCTATAATGTATCCCAAATCCGGGTAGAGGATTCAAACCCAAACAAAGAACCATAATGTAAAGCATAAAATTCAAACAATGTAAGCAAGTAAATGTGATATATCCCTAAGGTAACCCCACTTTTAGAATTCCCCAGCAGAGTCGCCAGTTATGTGATACGGTGGGAGAACTGACTTGAAGGTTTTGCATTTGATCGCAAATGTTGCGGTTAGCAAGAGTCACCACCTACTTTTCTTTTATCCAAAAAGGAAAGGTGAAAAAGAACAGGAAAGACCTTTGAGATTATTTCTTGAGTTCGGGGGGTACATTATGAAAAGGGAAGGTATTAGCACCCTTTTCATCCATGGTTTTCCATGGGCTCTTAGTTACTTGCTAGATCACTTTCTTTTTGTTTGAAATTATGCTCTGTGTGGTTTTTGAAAGTATTTTGTAAAGAGGCCATTGTATATAAGGCCTTTGTGAAGAGGTGGAGAATTATTCAGGCAATCTTTGTGCTTGCATGCTTTTGCTAAGATACCTTACATGCGTAATATGGTTATTTTATATAAGGCAACCAAGTGAGATAACCCTAGGGGTGCTTGTTTGTAAGTGTATTGTTTTCATGCTTGTTTTTGTCTTGAATTAGGATTTTCTAAGTGTTGATTTTAGTCTTTCCATACAAACCCTAATTATTAGCATGTTATATGAAAGCGGTAAATTGCGAAATTTAAAGTTACTACGTGTTGTACCCCAAAATTTACCCTCTCATTTTATCAAGATTTTCCCCACAAGACTCTTTGGACTCAAGACCAGACTAGGTTTTGTACCCCAAAATTTGCCCTCCCATATTTCTCAAGACATGTCAAGAATAGTCTCCAAGTTGCTCAAGATTGCTCAAGAGTTGGACAGTCAAGTCATCTCCTAAGGCAGTCAATCTCAAATTAGGGTTTTGTGTTGCATCAAGGTCCTTACATCCAAGTGACCCCAAGTGTTCCCCAATGTCCTAATATGTTCTCAAGTTCAACCATGTCAAATTTCAAGCCTTGCAGAGGAAGTTTGGTCAGTCAATTGCTCAAGAGGTCCAAAAATCGACTATGTTAGGGCAAAAGTCAACTGTGACCTATATACAGTCAAAATTCAAGATTTTTTTGTCAACATTCTCATTTTGAAGGATATTTCATAATTTGATCAAGGGTTGATCATGATTCATCAAGGATTGCTCAAAATTCATCAAGACTCAAAAGTTGCTAAATTAGGGTTTTGTAGGAAAAGTCAACTCAACTTTGACCAAGCATAACTTTCTCATAATTTATGAGAAATGACCCATCCAAAGCTCATTTTGAAGAGGATGAAATTTCCTACAATCCATCTTCACACCCCAAGATCAACAAATGCACTCACAAGAAGTTACAAATTTGGACATTATAGGTCATTTTTGAAAGTCAACAAAAACACATTTTTTGCCAAAGCTTATAACTTGAGAATGGAATATCAAAATGAGATGATACCAAAAGGGTTGGTTAGATGACATCTCAATGTTTCTAAAAAGTTATATAAGACCTCCAAAAGTTCAAAATTGAAGAAGTTATGCATTGTTGAAGTTGGGTATTTTTGCAAAATTGCCAAAAGTCAACTATCCCCAAAACTTCAAATTTTGTCAAATGGGCCCACTTTTTCCACTTTATTTGATCTTGTCACACTACCCACGTGTCCTATCTTCAGTCTTATGTCCATTCATTGATTTTTCTATTTTATTTAGTTTTTATTTAATTAATTCATTTTAAATCAATTTAAATCCAAATAAAATCTAAATATTGATAACTTGGTATGTTTTTGATTGATACATGCCTTAATTTTCATCATGGACAAGATCAAACTCGTATCAAGCCATATCATGCACAAAATATTGGATTTGGAATCAAATTGGAAGCTTTTAATGGAGGATCATATCATATCTCCAAGCATTGATACACCAAGATTCAGTCCACAAAATTTGACCTAATGCATTGCCTTATACATATACAAGCTAAAGAGGCACGAATCAAGACCTAGAGGCTGCACAATCAGAAAAACCAAACTTGGAAATTTGTCAAAAAAGCTTGAAACTGAAATCCTTTCTAGAGGCCGATTCAAAGCAAAATCTCAACGATATCCTCTTGCTAGACATCCACTGAGTCTATAGCAATCAAAAGCAAGGTCCCAGACCCTCTCCAACACGCTGTAAGTCTCCTGAAAAACACCCCTGTACTCGAAATCGTATCCTCTCATTCTTGCATTTTTTTGACAAATTATTAGCATGGTCATGATCCTTGTGTTAATTCTAAGATTTCTGTATCATTTGATTGTATTTTCATGAGCCATAGCCCTGTGACCGAACCTAGGGTTTGGAAGTTTATTTTTTGGGCGTTTTCTCTACAGGTGAAATCAAGGCCATGAATGTACATGGACGTGTTCAGGAGGAAGAGACGAGCATGACTATGGTCGTGGCTTGAGTTTTCATGGCCTAGAACGTATTTTAGGAGCAAGCCACGGATTTAGCTGTGGATAAGAATCCGCAGGTAAATATCCAGGGGCCAACGAAGAAGATGAATGTGTGGCCTCTCCCCATTCGTTGATTCAAAATCTCGCGCGTTTTGTTTTTAATTCCAGCATATTATTTGTTTTTTCCTTATATTAATTTTTATCCAGTATAATATCAATTAAGTGCAGTAGTTGAGTTGGTAAGGGCGCTAGTGCCAAGTCCAATGGGACCTGGGTTCGAATCCCAGGTCCCCCAAAAGCTTTGTATTATTTTGTTTCAGGTATTCAGGTGCGTTTCATCAATTATGGTACACCATACACCACCATTCCAACGCTTGTCAGATGGCTCCAGGCCAGATCTGGTGGACCATAATGAACGCCCATCATAAGACCAAGTCAAAGGCGTACAGGTGATCAGGAAAGTCAACCAGGCTTGCAATGTTAATGGGCCCCAAAAATTGCTGATCTCACATCCAAATCAGGCCCACATCCCCCTTGGTTATTTCTTTCTTCCTTTTATTTATTTATTTATTTGTTTTGTTTAAATTATTATTTTTATTTTCATTAACCAATTAATCTTTTTCTTAACAAAATCAAAAAACCAAAAATATGTTTTATTTATTAAAATTAGATTCATCATTCTATTTTTGTAAATAAATATTAAATTAATTAATTTAGTTTTTAATTAGGTATAACTTTAATATTTTTGCAATAATTAAAATCAATGTAGAAAATTAGGTTTTTATTAACCTTAATCAAATTTATTTTATTTCCTTAAATATCAAAAACCCAAAAATATTTTAATTAATTAATTATTTTATTAATTCAATTATTAACTTAGATCTAACTTCTTTTTAATCCAAAAATAACAAAAAAAATCACCTTCTTTTAAAAAAGGGTCAAAACCCTAAAAAAATGCATTCGATTTAACTTTCCGCGCGCGATCTATTTTAGCCATATTGATGTATTTGTTTCCTGGAATGTAATAGCTTAAATAGGACTTTATTTTATCGCTTTATTTTATTTTCCGCATTTTAATTTCAAGGGTTGTCTTTGGCGATGTAAATACCCGACGCTTTGTAATAGTTTAGATTTAATTTCCGCAAATTTAATTTCCGCATACTATACACTGTTAGATGTTTGGTAATAGGGAATGCATGACAAGATCGAACGTATGAACTTAAAATCAACATAGCTCACTCATGACATGTACAAAGATAAAATTAACCGAAATAACAAACTCGCACATGCGCACTCTTAGGGTACACCTCACTTGGTTGCCTTCGAACGTGGTCATTGAGCATAGGAAGTTTTAGAGGTCGCCCTCTTGTCCAAAGATCATAGTTGCCTCGAAACGGTTTCCTCGGAAAAATGATCTAAGACATTAGGGTTACCGCTAAGGCGTCCTAATATTGCTTTAGTGACCACACGTCCCTTAATCGAATTGACCCTTAAAACTCCAACGACGGTGCTACCTACTCATCAAAAGTGGGATAGCATTGTCTAAAGGAAGATAGCATAGAACGATTCCTTTTTCGAGTAGGTAGATGGTTCTTAAGTGCTTGCTCTTTCCAAAACAAAAATTTTTCGCACTTACACTCTTTTCAAACAAATACTTCTTTCAAACCCACAAACACAAAGAAAAGCAATTTTTGAAAACACTTTGAGCAAGTACCTAAGAGCCCGTGGATAACCACAGATAGAAAGGGTGCTAACACCTTCCCTTTCTATAATCTACCCCCCGAACCCGAGAAACATCTCGAAAAAGGAATTTTTCTGTGCTTTTTTCCTTTCCTTGTTGGATAAAATAAAAGACGGTGGCGACTCTTGCTTACCGCGACATTTTGCGAAAACAAATGCAAAACGCGAACTAGCATTCCAAAAACAGTCAGTTCTCTCCCACCGTATCACAGAATTGGCGACTCTGCTGGGGACATATTATTAAAAAGTGGGGTGTACCTTAGGATTAGATCGTTGTGTTTTCAATTGTATGCTTTGTATGATTTATATTCGTGGGCTTGTATCGGAGTTTCTATAGATCCTAACCCAGATCTGGGGGTACCCTTTAGGTAAGTAGCAATAAACTGTGAGGGAACTGTACAGCATAGACCGATACGGTTGAAGCAGTAGCTAAGTTGGTGTGGCACTTTAGATTGTACCGATATCCCTTGTGTTGGAACGAGGAGAATATGGGTCATCTAAGGGGTCATTAAGCACCAACTGACCTTAGAACCTTTAAATTGACCAACTTGGCCATAGAACAGTAGCAGTATGCTACACTCATTGAGACTAAACTCTCGCGATGATTCTGGCTGCAAGAAAAGGTTGCTAAACTGGAATTATGACCGATTGAGGGTAGTTAGTGATATTGAGATCCTCTAGAACCCGATTACTATTTTTAGGACAGGTTTGAACCAACGGAACTGAAAGAGGGTAGTACCTAAGCTCCTTGCCAGCCTGAAATCTAAGGGCTCTCTGTGTGACTTGTGTGGCTTTACCATGTTTGCTATTTGTGGATACTTGTGATGTGAGTTTACTATCATGACATCATGACATCATAACATTGCATACATCTTGCATTGGACTAACCTATTTCAAAGACAGGGGGGATTCATCTTTGTTCTGTTTTGTAGGTCATCATGATGCTTATCCGTAGGAATACCATCCAGATTAACTTTGTCCAGGTTCCCACTGTGCTTAAAGATTTGATTGCAAAGATGCCTGATACTACTTCCTTCCTTAGAAGACATGGTTATCTTCTCAGTTTGGTCACCTCCAAATTGGACGAGCAGATGATGAGTGTTTTGGTCCAATTCTATGATCCATTATACCATTGCTTTACTTTTCAAGACTACCAGTTGGTTCCAACCTTAGAAGAGTTTTCTGATCTGCTCGGTATCTCTATTCTGGAGAAGACCCCGTTTACTGGTTAGGAGAAGGTTCTTAGGCCCGAAGAGATTGTTGTAGTCCTTCATTTGACAAAGGATGAGGTGATGGCTAATTGGGAGACTAGAAGTGGAGCAAAGGGATTTCTGACTAAGTTTTTGGTTGGTAAGGTTAACTATTTCTGGGATAGCCTAGACTTCAAGGCATTCGAGGATATTCTGGCTCTTCTGATATATGGCTTGATATTGTTTCCGAACTCTGACTCCTTTGTTGATGTAAATGCGGTGAAAATCTTCATCTCTCGTAATCCTGTACCCACCCTCCTGGGTGATATTCTTCATCAGCTTTATGCTCGTACTGCCTGAAAGCAGGGAACCTTGATGTGCTGTGCTCTGTTATTGGCGAGGTGGTTTATTTTGCACCTCCCCAAATCAGTGCTGAAGAAAGAAAAAGGCATAGGCTGGGCTTATAGGGTTATGTCTCTGTCTCATAATGACATTATCTGGACTCTCAAAAGTATGGATGAGGAGGCTATCATTGATCGCTGTGGGGAGTATCCCAATGTTCCACTGTTAGGAACCCATGGAGGAATTTCTTACAATCCGTGCTTGGCCCTACGTCAGTTTGGGAGAGCCAGAAGAGAAGGACCTCATGAGATGCTAATGCCTAGTATCATCTTTGATTTTCAAGAGGATAGCGATGAGCAACGTCGCAGATTCATAAAGGCTTGGGATAGAGTTCACAGATCTGATCCACACGAGCTAGGTCCAAAGACTTCTCTGCCAATGGAGCCATATCTCAGATGGGTCTGTATCCGTGCCCAAAAGTTGGGTATGCCATATGAAGTCGTTCGGCCTATCATTGTTGAAGTTGCTAATGAAGAAGGGGTTCTTCCAACCATCCTCCATCCTCATATGCCCACTGACATTGGGGCACTGAAGAGATCTTGGATGCAGTTGAGAGAGGAACGGGATGCTTACCGAGAGAAGTTCAACGAGCAAGAGCAGAAGATCCAGAGGTTGACTAGGCAGTTGGAGAACGAGCGGATTCTCAATGACTATGTCTGCACCGATAAGAAGATACCATGGGAGCACTGATTGACCTTTGATTGTGTCTTTTCCAGTTTTTATTTACTTTTCAGTATTTCCATTCTTGTAACGCCCTGAGGGCATCAGTTGAACAATTTGAATTCCAAAGTTTATATAATAAAGTGTGTTTCCTTTCTTTGTTTACAAATTTGAATCTCCTGATTGTCTTTGAAATCATAATCATACGCATTTCATCCCATGCACTTCATAACAGGTACCTATTATAAGGCTCTTATCTTCTTCGCTGTTTATTTCAGCACTCATCATGTCTGCTGAACCTTCAACTGAGCAAGCTATCAAGGCCCTCCAGGCCCAGAATGCCCAATTTCAAGAGTTGTTCATGAATCTAGCTAAGGGTCAGCAAGACCTGAAGACCCTGATTCTGAAAGAGAAGAAGAAGAAGAAGAAGAAGAAGAGGACAATCTTGTTTAACACAGGGCACAGGTTTGGAAATAGGCTACAGAATGAAGTTGATTTGACTACCTCATCTGGAGGGAAAGATAGTCAAGAAGAAAGGAGGGCTCCTAGCCCTGTGGTCTCCGACAACGAGACAGACTTCGATGAAGAACAGTATCCTCCTACTGAGGATAGATACAAGCAACTGGAAGACCGGTTGAATGCTATGGAAGTTCAGAAAGTGCCTGGTCTAGACTTTGGTGATCTAGGTCTATCATCTGGGGTGGTGATTCCCCATAAATTCAAGGCTCCAGCCTTTTCTAAGTATGACGGAGTTTCTTGTCCGAAGCTGCACCTCCGGTCGTATGTCAGGAAGATTCAGTCGTATACTGCTGATAAAAACCTATGGATCCATTTCTTTCAAGACAGTCTCTCAGGGACTCAGCTTGAGTGGTTCTATCAGTTGGACGGAGCCAGTATCCGCAGTTGGGAAGATTTGGCTACTGCTTTCTACAGGCAGTACCAGTACAACTCCGACCTTGCTCCCACGCGTACCCCAGGGTATGTCAATGGGAACGGGTGAAGGATTCAAAGATTATGCTCAGAAGTGGAGGGACCTCGCTGGTAGAGTGCAACCACCCTTGGCTGATCGGGAGCTTGTGGACATGTTTCTGGGGACCTTGTCCGGTCCATTCTTCAACCATCTGATTGGAAGCTCTTCATCTAGGTTTACAGAGATTATTTTGACCAGTGAGAGGATTGAGGCTGGTATTAAGGCTGGTAAGATACAGAAGGGTGCCTCATCAAGCACCGAGAAGAAGCCATTTAAGAAAGAATCTAGTGTTGTCTACAGTTCGAGAAGACGGAATAGACCTGATCACCGCCAAGCTGTTAACGCGATTGTTATTTCAAAACCTGTTGGTGCTCCTCAGCACAACAATCAACAAAAGGACGAGAGACCTCGAAGGCAATTCACCCGTCTCAACATGACCTTATCTCAGATTCTACCACAGCTGCTGAAGACCAATCTGTTGATTCCAAAGGAAGCCCCGAAGAATCCAAATACAACATCACCGAGGTATAACCCTAACGCCCGCTGTGCTTATCACTCTGATAGCCCGGGGCATGATACAGATGATTGTTGGACTTTGAAGAATAAGTTACAGGACTTAATTGATGCCAAGGATATTGAGTTCGAGGCGCCCGAGAGGCCTAATGTTGTGACTGCTCCTATGCCCAAGCATGGAGTAAATGCTATAGATGAAGACTCGTTTATGGTTTCGGTGAATGATATTGTTACCCCTTTGATGACTGTAAAGAAGAACCTTTTGCTGGCCGGTTTATTTCTGGATTGTGACGAAGGTTGCCGTATGTGTTCTATTCTACCTACCGGCTGCCATCTCTTGAAGTCAGGTGTCCAACGCCTGATGGATAGTAAAGAAATTCTATTTGAGAAGTCTGTTGTTCCCTCAGTTCCTACTGAAGAAGTTGCCATCATTACCATTTTCGACAAATTTTCCAAGGCTCCCTCGAGGAAGCCTGTTAGAATTACATCTGTTCCAAAAATCGCACCTGTGATCATCACTGTTCCGGGGCCCATCCCATACACCTCTGATAAAGCTGTCCCTTGGCACTATGGGACTGATATTTATTTTCATGGAGTTAAGCAAGAGTTGGATGCTGATACTGACGTCAGCAATATTGTTGGACCTGCTAAAGTCACCCGTAGCGGAAGACTTTTCTCGCCTGATATATCTCCACCAACTGCCCGAAGACCCGTTGTTATTACACCTGCCAGTGTACCTACTACTATTCCAGTTCAAGTTCCTATTCGTACCCCTGTCGCCGAGTCATCTGACACTCGGGGCAAAGGGATCACCACTGATGTGCCTGCCCAGACGGAGGCACCAAAGACAATTACTGTTGAAGCTTCTAAACAAGAGATGGAAGAGATTCTGAAAATCATTAAAAAGAGTGACTACAATGTAGTTGAACAGCTGGGACAAACCCCGTCAAAGATTTATATGTTGTCACTGTTGTTATGCTCAGAGGCCCATGCCAAGGCTCTGATTACCTTCTTGAAGACTGCTCACGTACCACAAGAGACATCAACTGATCAGTTTACAGATTGCGTGGCCAATTTGATTGCTGATAATAGGTTAGGTTTCTCGGACGCCGACTTGACTGCTAAGGGGAAGAATCACAACGATGCCCTGCATGTCTCCATTGAATGCAGGGGAACTACTCTTGCACATGTATTGGTGGATACGGGTTCCTCATTGAACGTATTACCTAAGAAAGCTCTAGACCGGTTGGATTGTAAAGGGTTGGAGTTGAAACCAAGCAACATTGTCGTCAGGGCCTTTGATGGGTCTAAGAGGATGGTGCACGGAGAAGTTGATATCCCGATTAAGGTTGGTTCTCAGGTTTTCAACTCTACATTTTATGTGATGGACATTCGGCCATCTTATTCTTATTTGCTGGGTCGTCCATGGATCCACAAAGCTGGGGCCGTAACCTCAACACTCCACCAGAAGTTGAAGTACCCAGTGAAAGGGAAGATTGTGACAGTACAAGGAGAGGAAGAGTACATGGTTAGCCACCTCAACTCTTTCCGATACGTAGAGATGGATGGGGAGTTCATTGAGACCTCATTTCAGCATTTTGAAGAGGTTCCCCGGACGCTGGCGTCAGAGACTATTGTTGAAGATTCTCCTATGAAGATGGCATCCTTTAAGGATGCCCGGGCTGTTGTCGAGAAAGGTAGGTGTGCAAATTGGGGCAGACTCCCTGATTTTACACAGAAGACTAACAAGTTTGGTTTGGGTTTCACTGCAGAAGCTCAAAGGGCTGTTCGGAATGCACGAATCGAAAGACCTCCCGTGTTCATCAGCAACTCGGGGGGTGAATGCCATTGAAGACGATATGGAAGAGTCTGAATTCGACAGTTGGATCTACCCTACGACCGATGATGGACCAAGCAACTGGACAGCAAAGGACTTCATCCCTATTACTTTTGTTACCCAGTAATGAAACCTTTCGTTTTGAATATGTAATAGACAATGTTTTAAACTTTACGGCCCGATGTCTTACCCGGGGCACTGTGGCTTCGTTTGTGAGGGCTTTATGTGTGTCATCTTCATATGTCATTAATAAAAGCATTGGACGTCTTTGCATTTCAAATTTTGCGCTCCTTGTTTTTCTTTATTATATATTGCAAAACAGCTATTTTACACACACTCACATATACAGGTCTACATCCACTCTGGATCTCACTGGCAACGACTCTGCTACTTCCAATTATGACTTCGAAAATCCGATCAACTTAGCCGAAGACGAAGGTGAAGATGATTTCGAAGTGCCTGTTGAACTTGCAAGACTGTTACTCCAGGAAGAGAGGGCTATTCAGCTGCACGAAGAGCTGGTGGAATTAGTGAATCTGGGTACAGATATAGACAAGAAGGAAGTCAAGATCGGTGCAAACCTGGAAGCTTGTGTGAAGCAACGGTTGATTCAGATGCTGCATGACTATGTTGAGATCTTTGCCTGGTCTTACAAAGATATGCCTGGTTTGGATACTGATATTGTGGTTCATCGCCTGCCTAATAAGGAAGATTGTCCTCCAGTGAAACAGAAGGTCTGTCGAATGCGCCCGGAGATGTCTGAGAAAATCAAGGCTGAAGTTATGAAACAGTTTGACGCTGGTTTTCTAGCAGTGACTTCTTACCCTCAGTGGGTTGCCAATGTGGTTCCTGTGCCGAAGAAGGATGGGAAGGTTCGAATGTGTGTCGACTACAGGGATCTGAACAGGGCAATCCCCAAAGATGATTTCCCTCTACCTCATATTGACGTTCTGGTTGACAACACCGCTCAGCACAAGGTATTCTCCTTTGTGGATGGTTTCTCCGGTTATAATCAGATCAAGATGGCTCCCGAAGACATGGAGAAGACAACTTTTGTTACCCAGTGGGGTACCTTTTGCTACAAGGTCATGCCTTTTGGACTGAAGAACGCTGGGGCAACGTATCAGCGTGCCATGGTTGCTTTATTTCATGATATGATCCATCATGAGATTGAAGTATACGTCGACGATATGATTGCATGGTCCTAGACTGAGGAGGAACACCTTGACCATATGCAGAAGCTGTTTGACAGGCTGAAGTTGTACAAGTTGAGATTGAACCCAAACAAGTGCACCTTCGGGGTGAGATCTGGTAAGCTACTAGGTTTCGTCGTAAGCGACAAAGGTATTCAAGTGGATCCGCCAAAAGTGAAAGCCATACAGGAGATGCCAGCTCCCAGAACAGAGAAAGAAGTCAGAGGCTTTCTGGGACGTCTGAACTACATTGCCCGATTCATCTCGCACCTGACTGCTGCTTGTGAGCCAATCTTCAAGCTACTAAAGAAAGATCAAGTAGTATGTTGGAATGATGAATGCCAGGACGCTTTCGAAAGAATCAAAGAGTATCTCCAAGAGCCACCTATTATGATGCCTCCAGTTGAAGGGAGACCTCTGATCTTATACTTGACAGTACTCGACAACTCAATGGGGTGTGTGCTGGGTCAGCATGACGAGTCTGGCCGAAAAGAGCATGCTATTTATTACCTTAGCAAAAAGTTTACCGACTGCGAGACCCGATACTCGTTGCTCGAGAAAACTTGCTGCACTTTGGCATGGGCTGCTCGCCGGCTGAGACAGTATATGTTGACTCACACTACTCTGTTAATATCAAAGATGGATCCAATCAAGTATATCTTCGAAAAGCCTGCCTTGTCCGAAAGAATAGCAAGATGGCAGATGATCTTGACTGAGTATGACATCCAATATACGACCCAAAAGGCAATCAAGGGAAGTGTGTTGGCAGACCATTTGGCACATCAGGCAGTGGATGATTACCAGTCTATGAACTTCGAATTCCCGGACGAGAATATCATGTTGGTAACTGATTGTGAGACACCTGGACCGGATGAAGGACATGAGGAAGGATCCCGATGGTCTATGTACTTTGATGGAGCTTCAAACGCTTTGGGTAATGGCATTGGCGCTGTGATCATATCTCCTAAAGGCTCTCATACTCCGTTCACCGCCCGACTATGTTTCAACTGCACCAATAACATGGCGGAGTATGAAGCGTGCATCATGGGTCTTCAAGCAGCAATTGACCTAAGGATTAAGTTCTTGAGTGTTTTCGGAGATTCCGCTCTCGTGATCAGTTAAATCAAAGGCGAGTGGGATACGAAACACCCAAATCTTATTCCTTATAAGGAGTATGTATTGACGTTGCTTCCCCATTTCAAGGAGATAACCTTTGAACACTTCCCAAGAGAGGAGAATCAGTTGGCGGACGCGTTAGCTACGATGTCTTCTATGTTCAAAGTCAATTGGGACAACGAGGCTCCCCGGGTTATCATTGAAAGACTGGACGAACCTGCACATTGTTGTGATATTGAGACTGAAAGGGTAACAGAAAAGCCCTGGTTTCATGAGGAGAAGAGGTATCTTGAAGCTCAGGAATACCCCGAGGGTGCATCTGTTAATGACAAGAAGTTTCTGAGAAGGTTCGCGGCGAAGTTCTTCATCAGTAATGGCATCCTTTACAAACGTAACCATGATTCAACCTTACTGCGATGTGTGGATAAGAATGAAGCAGAAAGGATCATGGTCGATTTACATGAAGGCACTTTTGGAACTCATTCTAGTGGACACACCATGGCAAAGAAGATCCTTCGGGTAGGATATTATTGGTCCACTATGGAAGTTGACTGTTATCAGCATTCTCGGACATGTCACAAGTGTCAAGTCTATGCTGATAAGGTGCACGTACCTCCATTACCTTTGAACATCTTGACGACACCTTGGCCTTTTGCAATGTGGGGAATTGATATGATCGGCGAGATCAGACCTACGGCATCCAGTGGGCATCGTTTCATCCTGGTGGATATTGATTACTTTACGAAGTGGGTTGAGGCAGCTTCCTTTTCTACCGTAACCAAGAACGCCGTGGCACGGTTCATTCGACACAATCTGATCTGTTGATACGGTGTACCAGAGAGGATCATTACGGACAATGGTACCAATCTCAACAACAAGATGATCACTGAGCTCTGCGAGCAATTCAAGATACAGCATCACAACTCTTCTTCATACCGGCCAAATATGAATGGGGTTGTCGAAGCGGCTAATAAGAATATTAAGAAGATTGTGCAGAAGATGACGGTGACATACAAAGACTGGCACGCGATGTTACCATTTACTCTTCATGGGTACCGTACCTCAGCACAGACGTTAACAGGGGCAACACCCTATTCCTTGGTATATGGTATGGAGGCAGTCTTACCCATTGAAGTTCAGATACCCTCTCTTCGGATCATGAAGGATGCAGGTTTGAGCGAAGATGACTGGATCTAGACCCGACTTGATCAGCTGAATTTAATCAACGAGAAAATACTTACTGCTATTTGTCATGGTCAGACGTATCAAAAATGGACGATCAAGGCATTTAACAAGAAAGTCAGACGAAAAGAGTATCAAGTTGGGGACCTGGTAATCAAGCGCATTATCTTACCTCAAGGTGATCCCAGGGGCAAATGGACCCCTACTTACGAAGGGTCATTTGTGGTTAAGAACATTTTCTCAGGAGGAGCTATGATTCTAACCACTATGGATGGTGACGACCTTCCTCACCCCGTCAATGCAGACATAGTGAAAAGATACTACGCCTAAATCAAAGACCTTCTAGGTTGAATGGCCTAGGAAAAAATAAGGGCTTCCCGGCGAACCAAAAGGGTTCGGGCAAAAATAAGGGATGAAAATGAAAAAATTTGTACACTCGGCAAGTCGAAAACCTGAAAAGGCGGCTTGGGAAAAAAAGGGTATCCCGGTGGGCTGAAAACCCGAAAGGGCGGTCCAGGCAAAAATTAGGGATCAAAGCGTAACACTTTGTCTCATTGGATCACCTTGCATCCAAAATTTGGTATCAACTGTCAAGCTTGGACGACATTAATCAATCTGATCTACCTTCAACCAAGCAGCAAAGTGATGAGATGCTTGAGGACATAAAGGCAATAGTAGAGTTGGAACATGGTGGGATTATTCACGTAACTGTTTTGTTTTCTTTTCACAAATTGTATAAATTCTATTTGTTCGGCGGTGTTCTCTTACTAGGACGTCAGTCTCTTATACAAAAACGCCTATTTACAGGCCAAAATCCAAATTCAATACAAATTCATTTTCAGACAAATTTTAAACTGTTTTCTCTTTTCTGTTTTGTCTTGCAAAGAACGTCCAATGTTCATTTTTGATATATGCATTTGACATTAATTGCTGCTCATGAGTATGTACGTGCGAAACAAAAGGCGATTACGGGTAACATCAGAAACAGGGGCAATAAGAATTGTCCGAACTGTACAGTTGCTCTGTCCACCAGGTACAAAGGTATATTCAGCTGAAGAATATGGCAAAGGTACTTTCACTCCCCGCAGAGTAAGACAGTAAAGATAGCTCTCCCAAGCTGAGACTTGCAACTGTGAACGAATCAGCAATACTCTCCCCAAGCAAAGTTGATCTACCATCAACACTGGAAAGAGTTGGTATCCCCGGTAGTCTTAATATTCCCCAACAGAGTATAAGAATGTTCCCCGACAGAATACAGGATACCCCCGATGGAGTCAATTTTTCCCAGCATAGTCTGAAAAAGCTTCCCCAACAGAGTTGAATCATCATCCCCAGTAAACTCTGGAAGTTTATCCCCAGCGGAGTACAAAATAAATCTCCCCAGCCAAGTTCAAAGGATCATTCCCAGTATAACGCAAAGGTTATCCCCATAAAAGTCTACCAGGGTCATCCCCAGTAAGTTGCAACTGAAAGTTCATCCCCAGCGAAGTTCTTTCCTTTCACAAGCAGGAATTCAACCCTCAACAGATTCGGTATCACCAGCAACGGTAATCCATCCCCAGCGAAGTTTATCAGTGGAATCCTCAGCAGAGCATCTCTTCCCCACAGAGTAATCTCTTCATCAGTTTATTCCCCAACGGAGTTATCCTCTCCTGCAGGTTTATTCTTGCAATTACCTTCGTTCATCATCCCCAGCGGAAACGAAGAATTCAACTCTACTCTCCAGCAGCTATCCGGGATTTATTTTCCCCAGCTAGAACATTACATTTCCATACATCATGATACATGCATAAACGCATCATACCGTACAATCTCATTTATGTTGAGAACATCATTGCTTGATCCATATCATGCATGGCATATGACTGACCTTTACCTTTCAGGAAAGATGCAGTTAAATTCTCAACTATGTGGAAGACCTTGTTTGGTCCAGTTAAATCGATTCCTAATGATTTTTCTGATGCCGATCCAGTCAAAGGCCTTCTCTGGTCCAGTAAAGTCGATTCCTAAAAATTTTTCTGATGCCAATTCAGTCAAAGGAGACATGACCAGTTAAATCGATTCCTAAAGATTTTTATGATGCCAATTCAGTCAAAGGAGACATGACCAGTTAAATCGATTCCTAAATATTTTTCTGATGCCAATTCAGTCAAAGGAGACATGACCAGTTAAATCGATTCCTAAAGATTTTTCTGATGCCAATTCAGTCAAAGGAGACATGACCAATTAAATCAATTCCTAAAGATTTTTCTGATGCCAATTCAGTCAAAGGAGACATGACCAGTTAAATTGATTCCTAAAGATTTTTCTGATGCCAATTCAGTCAAAGAAGACAAGACCAGTTAAATCAATTCCTAAAGATTTTTCTGATGCCAATCCAGTCAAAGAAGACAAAACCTCCTCTGGTCCAGTTAAATCGATTCCTAAATATTTTTCTGAGTTCAAAGAAGGCAAGACCTCCTCTGGTCCAGTTAAATCGATTCCTAAAGATTTTTCTGATGCCAATCCAGTCAAAGAAGACAAGACCTCCTCTGGTTTAGTCAGATCGCCGATAAGATCTCCCTGATTCGTAGTCCAGTTGAAGTTCAGACCACCTACCAACGGTCTCCAAATGGAATCTATAAGCCCATTCCCGACATCACTAGGCTGATACCACTTCATGCGAGTGCAAATTTCTGGGCACTCTAGTGTTCAATCATCTTCCACCTTTGGATCACGAAAGGCTCGAAAGCCAATCTACATCCTCAGGTTTAAGAAAATTGAACAGGGTCAGTTGTTGTACCCCAAAATTTTCCCTCCCATATTTCTCAAGACATGTCAAGAATAGTCTCCAAGTTGCTCAATATTGCTCAAGAGTTGGACAGTCAAGTCATCTCCTAAGGCAGTCAATCTCAAATTAGGGTTTTGTGTTGCATCAAGGTCCTTACATCCAAGTGACCCCAAGTGTTCCCCAATGTCCTAATATTTTCTCAAGTTCAACCATGTCAAATTTCAAGCCTTGCAGAGGAAGTTTGGTCAGTCAATTGCTCAAGAGGTCCAAAAATCGAATGTGCTAGGGCAAAAGTCAACTGTGACCTATATACAGTAAAAATTCAATATTTTTTGTCAACATTATCATTTTGAGGGATATTTCATCATTTTATCAAGGTTTGATCATGATTCATCAAGGATTTCTCAAAATTCATCAAGACTCAAAAGTTGCTAAATTAGGGTTTTGTAGGAAAAGTCAACTCAACTTTGACCAAGCATAACTTTCTCATACTTTATGAGAAATTACCCATCCAAAGCTAATTTTCAATAGTATGAAATTTCCTACAATCCATATTCACACCCCAATATCAACAAATGCACTCACAAGAAGTTACAAATTTGGACATTATAGGTCATTTTTGAAAGTCAACAAAAACACATTTTTTCCAAAGCTTATAACTTGAGCATGGAATATAAAAATGAGATGAGACCAAAAGGGTTGGTTAGAGTACATCTCAAGGTTTATAAAAAGTCCTAGAACACCTCCAAAAGTTCAAAATTGAAGAAGTTATGCATTGTTGAAGTTGGGCATTTTTGCAAAATTGCCAAAAGTCAACTATCCCCAAAACTTCAAATTTTGTCAAATGGCCCCACTTTTTTCCACTTGATTTGATATTTTCACACTATCCACGTGTCCTATCTTTAGTCTTATGTCCATTCATTGATTTTTCTATTTTATTTGATTTTTATTGAATTAATTCATTTTAAATCAATTTAAATCCAAATAAAATCTAAATATTGATAACTTGGTATCTTTTTTATTGATACAGGCCTTAATTGTCATCATGGACAAGATCAAACTCGTATCAAGCCATATCATGCAAAAAATATTGGATTTGAAATCAAATTGGAAGCTTTTTAATGGAGGATCATATCATATCTCCAAGCATTGATACACCAAGATTCAGTCCACAAAATTTGACCTAATGCATTGCCTTATATATATACAAGCTAAATAGGAAAGAATCAAGACCTAGAGGCTGCACAATCAGAAAAACCAAACTTGGAAATTTGTCAAAAAAGCTTGAAACTGAAATCCTTTCTAGAGGCTGATTTAAAGCAAAATCTCAATGCTATCCTCTTGCTACACATCCACTGAGTCTATAGCAATCAAAAGCAAGGTCCCAGACCTTCTCCAACGCGCTGTAAGTCTCCTGAAAAACACCTCTGTATTCGAAATTGTATCCTCTCATTCTTGCATTTTTTTGACAAATTATTAGCATGGTCATGATCCTTGTGTGATTTCTAAGATTTATGTATCATTTGATTGTATTTTCATGAGCCATAGCCCTGTGACCGAACCTAGGGTTTGGAAGTCTGTTTTTTGGGCGTTTTCTCTATAGGTGAAATCAAGGCCATGAATGTACATGGACGTGTTCAGGAGGAAGAGACGAGCATGACTGTGGTCGTGGCTTGAGTTTTCATGGCCTAGAATGTATTTTAGGAGCAAGCCACGGATTTAGCTGCGGATAAGAATCCGCAGGTAAATATCCTAGGGCCAACGAATAAGATGAATGTGTGGCCTCTCCCCATTCGTTGATTCAAAATCTCGCGCGTTTTGTTTTTAATTCCAGCATATTATTTGTTTTTTCCTTATATTAATTTTTATCTAGTATAATAACAATTAAGTGCAGTAGTTGAGTTGGTAAGGGCGCTAGTGCCAAGTCCAATGGGACCTGGGTTCGAATCCCAGGTCCCCCAAAAGCTTTGTATTATTTTGTTTCAGGTATTCAGGCGCGTTTCATCAATTATGCTCCACCATACACCACCATTCCAACGCTTGCCAGATGGCCCCAGGACAGATCTGGTGGACCATAATGAACGCCCATCATAAGACCAAGTCAAAGGCGTACAGGTGATCAGGAAAGTCAACCAGGCTTGCAATGTTAATAGGCCCCAAAAATTGTTGATCTCACATCCAAATCAGGCCCACACCCCCTTGGTTATTTCTTTCTTCCTTTTATTTATTTATTTATTTATTTGTTTTGTTTAAATTATTATTTTTATTTTCATTAACCAATTAATCTTTTTCTTAACAAAATCAAAAAACCAAAAATATGTTTTATTTATTAAAATTATATTCATCATTCTATTTTTGAAAATAAATATTAAATTAATTAATTTAGTTTTTAATTAGGTATAACTTTAATATTTTTGCAATAATTAAAATCAATGTAGAAAATTAGGTTTTTATTAACCTTAATCAAATTTATTTTATTTCCTTAAATATCAAAAACCCAAAAATATTTTAATTAATTAATTAGTTTATTAATTCAATTATTAAATTAGATCTAACTTCTTTTTAATCCAAAAATAACAAAAAAATCATCTTCTTTTAAAAAAGGGTCAAAACCCTTAAAAAAATGCATTATTATTTAACTTTCCGCGCGCGATCTATTTTTGCCATATTGATGTATCTGTTTCTCGGAATGTAATAGCTTAAATAGGACTTTATTTTATCGCTTTATTTTATTTTCTGCATTTTAATTTCAAGGGTTGTCTTTGGCGATGTAAATACCCGACGCCTTGTAATAGTTTAGATTTAATTTCCGCAAATTTAATTTTCGCAAACTATACACTGTTAGATGTTTGGTAATAGGGAATGCATGACAAGATCGAATGTATGAACTTAAAATCAACATAGCTCACTCATGACATGTACAAAGATAAAATTAACCGAAATAACACACTCGCACATGCGCACTCTTAGGGTACACCTCACTTGGTTGCCTTCGAACGTGGTCATTGAGCATATGAAGTTTTAGAGGTCGCCCTCTTATTGAAAGATCATAGTTGCCTCGAAACAGTTGCCTCGGAAAAATGATCTAAGACATTAGGGTTACCGTTAAGGCGTCCTAATATTGCTTTAGTGACCACACGTCCCTTAATCAAATTGACCCTTAAATCTCCAACGACGGTGCTACCTACTCATCAATAGTGGGATAGCATTGTATAAAGTAAGATAGCATAGAACGATTCCTTTTTCGAGTAGGTAGATGGTTCTTAAGTGCTTGCTCTTTCCAAAACAAAAACTTTTCGCACTTACACTCTTTTCAAACAAAAACTTCTTTCAAACCCACAAACACAGAGAAAAGCAATTTTTGAAAACACTTTGAGCAAGTACCTAAGAGCCCATGGATAACCACAGATAGAAAGGGTGTTAACACCTTCCCTTTCTATAATCTACCCCCCGGACCCGAGAAACATCTCGAAAAAGGAATTTTTCTGTGCTTTTTTCCTTTCCTTGTTGGATAAAATAAAAGATGGTGGCGACTCTTTCTTACCGCGACATTTTGCGAAAACAAACGCAAAGCGCGAACCAGCATTCCAAAAACAGCCAGTTCTCTCCCACCGTATCACACCAGGGTTTGCTCAGCTCAAGACATCTCCTTGCACTAATGACCTGAAATTAGGGTTTGAGTTTGCACAGGGATTTTTGGACTTTCAATGCCTCATGTAACTTTCATACTTCATGTTGGACTTCTAAGATTGCTCATACCAAGTTTCAAGCTTTGAATCAAATTTTTGCCCAGTCAATTGGACAGTTGACCTAAAAATCAACTATATAGGGGAAAAAGTCAACCATGACCAATTTACAATCAAACCTCATAATTTTTTATCCACATCCACATTATAGACTCATATGAACCATTTGATCAAGTTTGTACCACAACTCCTCAAGAAATTTGATCAGATCATCAAAAGGGCAAAATGGTCAAAATTAGGGTTTTGAATGTAGAAGGGCAATTTCTGATTTTTCACCTAGCCAATGACAAATTGGATTCAAACATGGTTTAAAGGACTCAATGGTACCATCTTGACCTAATCACAAGGTTCAAAAGATCTCAAATGCATTGGATTGACAGATGAATTTTCCAGTCAACTGATCGAAATCAACTGTACACTGAAAAGTCAAACTTTGACTTTTTAGTCAAAATCAAGTGCCAAGGGTCATTTTTCATCAAGATGTGTCAAAACATGAAACTTGTTCACCAAGAAACCTAATTTTGAAAATTAGGGTTTAAGTTTGAAATTTTTCATAACTTAGAATTTTTCTAAGTTATGAAAATTTCTTATTTTTTCCCAACTTTTTCACCATGATGTAATTGGATTCAAAGAAAACTTCCAACATGAAAGTTGTAGTCCTCCACAAAATATATAACTTTTATTCACAAAGTTTTCCCAAACGATGCTTGGATCCCAAGTTATGATTTTGTGAATAAGGGTCCATGAAACTTTTGACTTAGTGAAATTTTGCCCTAGTTTAGGCAGATTTTTGACCTAACTTCATGGCAAATTTTCACCTAGTTCCAATTGGAATCTCAAAATTCATTTCAAAGATGTATTGTATAGCATGTTACAAGCTTTCCAAAATTTCCATGAACTCTCCAAGATCATTTATGGTTAGGGAGATCGAAGGAATGAAAATGGCAATTTCTCACTTTTGTCCAAGGCATTTTGCACCATGTTACAACTTGCAAATCAGTTTGAATCATGCTTGTACTTGCATTACAGGTTCTAATCCTTTTTACACTCCAAAATTGAATGCAAATACAATGGTTAATGGCATTGTTTTTATCTTTGAAGCTTTGTACAAGGGTTTAATCCAAAAATGGCAAAAAGTTTACATTGCTACTTTGATAAAGTTCACTTTATGTAACTTTGTTTATCTTGAGCCATGGACCTAAGCTCTTGCTGCAAAAAAACTCCACAAAGATCAGGCAAAGTTCACCAACCCTATGCAGGCCTTGAACTAGCCAGTACAGCCTTTGCCTTTGTCACTTCAACTTTTGCTTCAAAAGCAAGTAAGCTTGCAAAAAGTCAATAAATCTTCCATCTGATAAAACCAAGTCTTGTAACATTTCCAAACGATCTCAGCATATTGTCTCAAGCCAGAAACACGAGTTGACAACTTCTCAAACCCACCAAAACACAAAATCACAAGTTCTTGCCCAAACAGGGCATCTTCTGCAGAACCACTTCCAAAACATATTCCACTCGTGCGTTTTGCTTTGAACCACTTCAAACACACTCCATACATCACACCTAAGTTGTCCAAGCCATTGTTCAGCAATTGTAACCTCATTTTCAAGCTTCACCATTTTCAATTTCTGAGTTTGCAGGTTGACTTCTACAAGGAGATTCAAGCCATTTCAAAGCAAGCTGAGCATTGGGAAAGGTTGAGGGAAGTTCAAGCAAGCTCACAAGTACTTCAGGCCTCACTCAAAGTTGCTACATTGCCATAACCAAACTCAACTGAACAAGGTAATTTTCAAAGTTCTATCTCCCTATTTAGGCATCATTAGGCTTAGGTTTGTGAAGAAAAAATGTAGTCCTTAAGTTACGTGTACTATACATATGCATAGCTTGTATTTATATTAACTGAGCTAGGAGAATTTGTATGTTGAAGTTGCTGAAAAAACTAGGTTAGAATTTAGGGCCACTGAAATTCTCTCTGTCCTTTGAGAGTTAGGTCACAAAATGGATATGGTTGGAATCGTGATTGAAAATGCTATAACTTTCATGTTGTAAATTTTTTATTTCATGCAAGCAATAGAGAGAACAGGATTCAAGCACAGAACCAGGGCACGTGCACGTTTGTTGAGAGGACAGGGATGAAGTGAAGTGGGCCTGACGCGCTTGGGCTTGTTTCTTTCTGCACCCCCCTTTTACTTTCTGCACCCCCTTTTGCATTTTCTTATATTTTTTATATTTTCTTGCATATTTATATTTTCTGACTTTATTTATTTTTTCTAAACATTAAAAAATCCCAAAAAATATTTTCTTAATTTTTGCATTTTTATTTTATTATTTTTATAATTTTTTTGCATAATATTTAGTTTATTAGGTTTAATACTTTTATTTTCTTAATTAAAACTTGTAAAATAAAAAAAATACTATACATTTTATTTTTATTATTTATACACTTAAATTAATATTTTCATATAATATTTAATTTTTAAACATTTTTGCATATATTAGTATTATTTTTCTTAAAACAAAAAGGATAAATAAATAATTAGAAAACATTATTCTTCTTAAAACAAAAATTAGGGTTTTCGCCCTTTCAAAAAAATAGACATTTTATTTTCTTATTTTTAAGACACAAATAAATTTATTTTACATACATAAAATAAATACAAAAACATTTTGCATATTTACAATTTATTCCACATTTAAATACTTGTTTATTTATTGTTGTATAAATTCAATTGGGTTGTAATAGTAAATTAGGTTTTATTTTGTGCAAATACCCCCTATTCAAACTTGTATTCCCCTCCCCATAATATTGTTGTAATAACTTAGATTTACATTACGCAATTTATCGTATTATATGCATGATAGTAAGATTAGGGTTTTGTATGCAAAGACCAAAATCAAACAAATAGCATGACCTAAATACAAGACAAAAATGCATGAAAAATGGCAACACAATACACACAAGCATCCCTAGGGTTTCATCCACTTTGTTGCCTTAAAATGGCCATGGTATGCATGCTAGGTATCTTGGCAAAACAAAAAAACAAAACAAAAAGATCATAGTCCCTCGATGACGCTATCTTGGTTGCCTAAACAAAAATGATCTAGTCCCTCAAAAAACTTGCTAAGATACTTGGCACTATTGCTATCATGGTCATACGATGACCCACGCTCGTCCCGTTTAACATCCAAAGATAGGGTTGTTTACCAAATGCAATGGTAAAACAACAATGTCAAAGGGTTAAAAATGTGTAGGAAATACTTTTGAGTAGGTAGATGCTTCTAGTTACTTGATCAAGTTTGCAAACCATCCTTGTTATTTTCAAAAACACATATACAATTTCAAAACATTTCCCAACAAACTTTCAAACATTGAAATATTTTTCAAAAGACAAACATCTTTGTATACATTCTTCAAACAAGAATCATTACAAAGATTGCCAAAACGATGGCCTCTTTTCAAAATACTTTCAAAACCACACAAAGCACCATTTCAAACAATTGAAAAAGCAAAGCAAGTGATCTAAACAAGTAACTAAGAGCCCATGGAAAACCATGGATGAAAAGGGTGCTAGCACCTTCCCTTTTCATAATCTACCCCCCTAACTCAAGAAAATATCTCAAAGGTCTTTCCTGTGCTTTTTGACCTTTCCTTTGGATAAAATAAAAGTCGGCGGCGACTCTTGCTAAACCGAAACATTTGCGAACACAAACGTAAAACCTCAAGTCAGTTCTCCCACCGTATCACACTACGCTATTACAACATTTGTGGGGAGGGGGTATACAATTGGTAAATATGGATTGCAAGAAATTAAAACCCTAATTAGTCTATTACAACCAAATTGAATTTATACAAGAATTAAAATAAATAATTCACAAGATGAATTAAATATGCAAGAGGATAAATGTGAAGAAAATGGATATTTTGTTTGATGTTTTATGAAAAGAAATTTTACCTTAACCTAATAAAATAAAGAAAATAACTTATTAAGTTTGAAATTGTTGAGAAAAGATTTATATGAAAACCCTAATTCTATTAATCAAAAGAAGATAAGTTTAGGAAAAGTATTATTTTTTGGCATTTTTTATCTTGAAAATATTTATAGCATTATAAAATATTTTTTAGTCTTTTTGGTATTAAAATAATATATTTTAAATGGTGTGAAGAAAAATAAATAAATAATACAATATTAATTAATTTTGTAAGGTTTACTTAAATAAATAAATAAATTATGAAGAATAAAAAAATTATTTTTATTTATGGAAAAATAAAATAAAATAAGTCAAAATATAAACTATCATTTTTTGTATTTTTTTTTATCATTTTTTAGTATTTAGAAAATATATTTGAGGAAATAAAAAAAATAAAATGAAGAAATAAAATAAAATTGGGCCAGGGTGCAAATATGAAACAGGGGGGAGGAAGGTTAGAAAAAAAGTCAGGCCCATGCGCTGGAAGGGACAAAAAATATCAAAATGAAAGAAAAAAAAGCAAAAGGCAGCGCTGAGGTTCGAACCCATGACCTCTACCAGTAACGCGTGTTGCCTTACCACTGGGGTGGTTGTACATCCATTAACTTAAATAAAATAATAAATACATAAGGTAAAACGTCTCCATGACCTGTACTTCATCTTCAACCTTCAGCCAGTCGGACCACCTGTATCTCATTCATTTCTCAACAAAAATGGAAAATGCTAACATGAAAGTTGTGCTATTTTTCGTCACGAATCCAATCATATAACTTATGTAAGCTAAAATTCAAAGATGAAGATTAATTTTTCTGGCCCTAAATTGAAACCTAATTTTTTCAGAAAGTTCAAATCTAAAATTCTCTACACACTGTCAATATAAATGAAAACTACGGACATGGTTAGCTTTAGAGCAATGGTATCTACATTTTTACTTCAGAATGTATGCACAGAGGATGCTTGTATCAAGATATTGAAGTTAGAAAACTTACCTCTTGCAGATGGGTTCGTGTATGGAGTTTGAGCAAGCTTTGAGGTGCCCTAAGAATCTATTTAGCTTGCCTGTACCTCCTTGAGTGTGTTCCAACTCCTACTTTGCTTTGAAAGTCTCTGAATCTCCCTACTCAAGTCAACCTGCAAGCTTAATGTTTGAAAATGGTGCATAGTGATGGAGGGGTTACAGTCTTGAAACAGGGGCCTGGATCACTTGTGTATGATGTATGTAAGGTGTTTGAATGATTAAGAATCAAAACGCACGAGTGGAAATGGAGATGGAGAGTTTTGGCTCAAAACTGTCAAGTTGAGCAGTCTTGTGCAGCAAGGGTGTTTGGGAGAGTTTTTAGGATGCTTGAAATCATCCCTTAGCTTGCAATAAACTTTTTAATATGTATGGAAAAGATTAGAGCATAAAATCACTCCAGGCTTCTGAGTTATAGGGTTATAGCTCTATAACTTGCTTTTGAAGAAAAGTGAAATGACAAATCTCAAGTATTGTACAAGCATGTTCTGAGCTTTTTTAGGTCTTAGACACATTTCTTTTGGTTTATAGGAGTTATGTGTGCGTAAAGAACAAGTTAGAATCTGAAGACAAGTTGAATTTGTGATTAAAGCAACTTTTCAAGAATGGAATGGTAACTTTTTTCCAAAAATGGCAAATTGGCTTGGACAATGCTTGGAACACTTGGATAATAGCTCAAAAGCAAGTGTAATCCTATGATTATGGAGAGATCTTGAGGTTTAGAAGCCTGCAAAACAAGATTGTGCAACATAGGTTTGAAATTGGATTCTTGTTCATCACAAAATGCCTTGTAATTCAAGTGACAAAACACTAACTTCATCTCTTCGATTCTCCCTACTCAAGAATGATCTCAAGGAGTTATTGGACATTTTGGAAAGCTTTCAATGTTATATACAACCCATATTTGAATTTATTTTGAATGATCCCCTTGGAAATATATGAAAAAGTGCCATGAAGTTGAGTCAAAATCCTGACCAAATTAGGGCAAAATTTCACTAAGTGTTTAGTTTCATGATCCTATGTTCTTGAAATTATAACTTGAGATCCAAGCACTTTTGGAAGAAGTTGTGTGAAGAAAGGTTGTAGATTTCATGGAGATATACAACTTTCATGTTGGAAGTTTATTTTGAATCATCTTGCATCATGGTGAAAATTTGGCTCAAAGTTATTAAAAAACATGAATTTTCAACACTTAAAACATTTTCTAAGTTAAGAAATTTTGACTTTTAAAAAATGAAATCTCGACTTTTTGATTTCTTGATGAATAAGTTTCATATTTTGACATGTTTTGATGAATTGTGATCTTTGGCATTTGAATTTGACCAAAAAGTCAAAGTTTGACTTTTCAGTATACAGTTGACTTTTGATCAGTTGACTGCAAAGTTCATCTGTCAATCCAATGGACTTTCAATGTTTGAAACCATGTCATTAGGTCAAAATGATGCAATTGAACTCTTGATATCAAGCCTTAAACCAATTTACCATTTGCTAGGTTAAAAAAATCAGAAATTGCCCTTTCCCAGTCAAAACCCTAATTTTGACCATTTTGCCCTTTTGGAGATTTGATCAAACTTCTTGAGGAATTGTGGTCCAAACTTGATCAAATGATACATATGGGTTTAAAATGTTTATGTGGACCAAAAATTATGAGGTTTGACTGTAAATTGGCCATCGTTGACTTTTTCCCCAATACAGCTGACTTTTAGGTCAACTGTTCAATTGACTGATCAAAAGTATGATCCAAGGCTTGAAACTTGACATCAGTAATATTGGGGGTCCATAATCCTTGTGCAAACTCAAACCCTAATTTTTGTCATCAGTGTCTAAGGAGGTGTCTTGAGCTGATCAAACCCTAGTGCAGTCTTGAGCCCTAAGGAGATCTTGTGAGCAAATTCTTGATAAGTCAGAGGGAAAATTTTGGGGTACAACACTAGTGTTTTCCCAGGCTGTGATGAAAGCTATCATTTCTGTATGTCTTTACCAACCATCTGTCCATTTTTGAAAGCAGGCGTTCAATGCCTAATAGATAGCAAGGAGATTTTGTTCGAAAAGTCTTTTGTTCCACCTGTTTCTTATAATGATATTTCCAGTATGACCATTTCCAACAATTCTTCTAGGGTCTCCACCAAAAGACCCGTTAGAATTACATCAGTTCCAAAAGTAGCTCCTTTGATAATTACAATGCTTGGACCAGTCCCGTATTTGTCAGACAAAACTGTACCATGGAATTATGGAGGGGATGTCTACTACCACGGTATCAAGCAAGATTGGCCAACTGCCGAAGATTCAAGTTCCGAGAAAGATAACTCTGATATAAGTAACATTGCCAGGACTAGCAAGATTACCCGAAGCGGAAGGATATTCTCTCCAGAAATTTCTCCCCCAAAAGCAGTTTCTGGACCCGTAATCATTCCTGTTGTTGTTGCTCCTCCGAAGGCTATTCTCAGTCCCACAATCATCTCCACCAATACTCCAATTGACAAAGTTGTTACAAATCCTGTTATCACTCCTACTGACAAATCCTGTCAAGGCGAAGACACAATCATTGGCTATCCCTGAGACCTCCCGGAAAGAGATGGAGGAAATCCTAAAGATCATAAAAAGAAGTGACTACAATGTATTTGAACAACTGAGGCAAACTCAATCCAAAATTTCCATGCTGGCTTTACTACTATGTTCAGAGGCGCATGCAAAGGCCTTGGTAAAATTTCTAAAAACTGCTCATGTACCCCAAGAAACATCTGTCGACCAATTCCAAGACTGCGTAGCCAGCTTGACTATAGATAATGGTCTAGGTTTTTTGGATGCTGATTTAATGCCCAGAGGAAGAAAGCATAATAAGGCATTGCATGTCTCAGTGGAATGCAGGGGCACAACCTTGGCTCATGTTCTGGTGGACACCGGGTCATCTCTGAATGTATTGCCTAAAATGGCTCTTGATAGGCTTGACTGCAAAGGATTGACATTGAAGCCAAGAAATATAGTAGTGAGGGCTTTTGACGGCTCGAAAAGGATGGTGCATGGGGAAGTGGATATCCCCATAAAGGTTGGAACCCAAACGTTTGATTCAACTTTTTATGTAATGGATATCCGCCTTTCATATTCCTTCTTGCTAGGACGACCATGGATTCACAATGTTGGTGTTGTTACTTCTATGTTGCACCAAATTCTGAAATATTCAATTCAAGGGAAGATTATCAACGTTCATGGAGAAGAAGAGTATATGATCAGCCATCTCAATTCCTTCAGATATGTGGAGTTAGATGGTGAATTTATTGAAACTCCATTCCAACACTTTGAAGAAGTCCTGCGAGATGTAGCAGTAACCAGGGTTGTTCCCAAGATCACAAGGCCTCCACTCAAGATGTCGTCTTTGAAGGATGCAAAAGCAGTAATAAAAGAAGGTGGGTGCATTATCTGGGTACAACTCCCAGATATCCCATACAAATCTGAAAAGTTTGGCCTAGGTTTCACTTCAAGTGCTCAAAAGGTTGTACGTCGCGCTCGTGCTGGAGGACCACCCCTAAAGATTAGCAACCGTGAGGTCAACATAGTAGAGGATGATGAAGATGGATACAACCTAGAGGATTGGATCTTCCCAACTGTCAGTGGAGGACTCAGCAATTGGGAGGCTAGAGATTTTGTCCCGATCACTTTTATCCCACAATAATTTATCTTTACATTTTGTTGGATCTGTAATATTAAAACATTTCAAACTCTTAAAACCTCGTGTCTTACCCGAGGCACAACATTCCATTTATAAGGGTTATGATCTCATCTCCATATGACATCAATGAATCATGGACGTTTTGCATACAAACTTTGTGCTCATTGTTTTTCTTTTTACATTTTTCATTTCTTTCAAAGATAGTTATACCATTACACACACTCACACTCACAATGCAGGTCTACATCCATTCGGGATCACATGGGTAACGGTTCTGCTATGGCCTTCAGTGACTCTGAAAATCTAATCTACCAAGCTGAAGACGAAGGTGAGGAAGATTGTGAAGTACTAGGGGAACTTGCCAGATTGCTACAACAATAAGAGAGAACCATTCAGCCCCACGAGGAACCTGTGGATACAATCAACCTAGGTACCGAAGAAGACAAAAGAGAGGTCAAGGTGGGTGGCAATCTGGAACCCAATGTCAAGGAGCGTCTGATTCAGTTTTTACACGAGTATGTTAAGGTCTTTTCCTGGTCGTATGAAGACATTCCAGGACTTGATGCAGATATTGTGGTACATCGTCTACCTACAAAAGAGGATTGCCCACGATAAAACAAAAGGTTCGTCGTATGCGACCTGACATGTCGGAGAATATTAAAGCAGAAGTCATGAAACAATTCAATGCTGGATTCTTGGTCGTCACCTCCTATCTGCAATGGGTTGCCAATGTTGTCCCCGTGCCCAAGAAGGACGGCAAGGTACTAATGTGCATGGACTACAAAGATTTAAATAGGGCAAGCCCTATGGATGATTTCCCACTTCCCCACATTGATATCCTAGTTGACAATACTGCCCAACACAAAGTGTTTTCCTTCATGGATGGTTTCTCAGGTTACAACCAAATCAAAATTGTGCCTGAGGACATGGAGAAAACAACCTTTGTCACACAATGGGGTACATTCTGCTACAAGGTGATGCCATTCGGACAGAAGAATGTTGGGGCAACCTATCAGCGTGCCATGGTAGCTCTATTTCACGACATGATACATCACGAAATAGAGATCTATGTGGATGACATGATAGCTAGGTCTCAAACAGAAGAAGAGCATCTTGATCATTTAGAGAAACTGTTTGAGAGATTAAAGAAGTACAAGCTAAGGTTGAACCCAAATAAGTGCACATTTAGAGTAAGGTCTTGTAAACTCCTAGGCTTTGTCATCAGCAATAAAGGTATTAAAGTAGATCCTGCCAAGGTGAAAGCTATACAAGAGATGCCTGCTCCTCGTACTGAGAAAGAAGTCAGAGGATTCTTGGGACGCTTGAACTATATTTCCAGATTCATTTCTCACCTGACAGCTACCTGTGACTCAATCTTCAAACTACTGAAGAAAGACCGGGTAGTCAAATGGAATGATGAGTGCCAAACTTACTTTGACAAGATCAAAGAGTACCTGCAAGAGCCTCATGTTTTGATGCCACCAGTCAAGGGAAGACCATTGATCATGTATCTAACCGATTTGGAAAATTCAATGGGGTGTGTGTTAGGGAAGCATGACGAGTCTGGCCAAAAAGAGCACGCTATTTATTACCTGAGCAAAAAATTTACCGACTGTGAAACAAGATATTCATTTCTCAAGAAAACTTGTTGCGCTCTGGCATGGGCTTCTCGTCGGCTAAGACAGTATATGATGACCCATACTACCTTGTTGATATCTAAAATGGATCCAATAAAATACATATTTGAGAAACCTGCTCTCTCTGGGAGAATATCGAGATGGCAGCTGATCCTGACAGAATATGACATACAATATACTACCTGTTGTACCCCAAAATTTACCCTCCCATATTTCTCAAGACATTTCAAGAATAATCTCCAAGTGGCTCAAGGTTGCTCAAGAGTTGGACAGTCAAATCATCTCCTAAGGCAGTCAACCTCAAACTATGGTTTTGTGTTGCACCAAGGTCCTTACATCCAAATGATCTCAAGTTCTTCCCAATGTCCTAATATGGTCTCAAGTTCATCTATGTCAAAATTTCAAGCCTTGCAGAGGAAGTTTGGTCAGTCAATTGCTCAAGAGGCCGAAAAATCGACTGTGTTAGGGCAAAAGTCAATTGTGACCTACAAATAGTCAAACTTCAAGATTTTTTGTCAACATTCTCATTTTGAAGGATATTTCATCATTTGATCAAGGGTTGATCATGATTCATCAAGGATTGCTCAAAATTCATCAAGATTAAAAAGTTGCTAAATTAGGGTTTTGTAGGAAAAGTCAACTCAACTTTGACCAAGCATAACTTTCTCATACTTTATGAGAAATGACCCATCCAAAGCTCATTTTGAAGACGATGCAATTTCCTACAATCCATCGTCATACCCCAAGATCAATAAATGCACTCACAAAAAGTTACAAATTTGGATATTATAGGTCATTTTTTAAAGTCAACAAAAACACCTTTTTTTCTAAAGCTTATAACTTGAGAATGGAATATCAAAATTAGATGAGACCAAAAGGGTTGGTTAGAGGACATCTCAAGGTTTCTAAAAAGTCCAATAACACTTCCAAAAGTTCAAATTTGAAGAAGTTATGCATTGTTGAAGTTGGGCATTTTTCCAAAATTGCCAAAAGTCAACTATCCCCAAAACTTCAAATTTTGTCAAATGGGCCCACTTTTTTCCACTTGATTTGATCTTGTCACACTACACACGTGTCCTATCTTCAGTCTTGTATCCAATTATTAATTTTTCTATTTTATTTGATTTTTATTGAATTAATTCATTTTTAATCAATTTAAATCCAAATAAAATCTAAATATTGATCACTTGGTATCTTTTTAATTGATACAGGTCTTAATTATCATTATGGACATGGTCAAACTCGTACCAAGCCATATCATGCACAAAATATTGGATTTGGAATCAAATTGGAAGCTTTTTAATGGAGGATCATATCATATCTCCAAGCATTGATACACCAAGATTCAGTCCATAAAATTTGACCTAATGCATTGCCTTATACATATACAAGCTAAAGAGGCACAAATAAAGAACTAGAGGCTGCAAAATCAGAAGAACAAAACTTGGAAATTTGTCAAAAAAGATGGAAACTGAAATCACATCTAGAGGCCGATTCAAAGCAAAATCTCAACACTACTCTCTTGTCGGACATCCACTGAGTCTATAGAAATCAAAAGCCAGGCCATTCACATCCTGAATCGCGCTGTAAGTCTCTCTAAACCTTGCCCTGTATTTGAAATCGCATACTCATGTTCTTGTGTTTTCTTGATAAATCTTTGACACATTCATGCTTATCGTCCTATTTAGAGACTTTCTGCGTCATTTAATTGCATTTTCATGAGCCATAGCCCCATACCCGAACCTAGGGTTTTGGAAGCTTGTTTTTGGGCATTTTCTTTGCAGGAAAAATTGGAACCAACAATGGGCATAGACATGATCAGTGGAAGGAGACGAACACAACCATGTGTTTGGAATTAATTTCTATAGCCTAGAGAAGATTTTAGGATGAACCTATGGATTTAGCTGCGGATAAAAATCCGCAGGTAAATAACCAGGTTTTCAACGAAGAAGATGATTACGTGCCTTCCCCTGAATGGTTGTTTCAAATTGCGCGTGTTTTTGTTTTTTAATTCTGGCATAATAGTTGTTTTTCCATATAATAATTACTACCTATTATAATAACAAATGAAACAAAGTGATGCAGTGGCAAGGGCGTGTGTTCATTGGCTAATAGTACCTGGGTTCGAATCCCAGGGCCCCATATTCTTTGCTATTATTTTCTTGCAGATGTTCCAGCGTATATCATACATTGCCATGCACCATACTCCCTCAAATCTTGAAGCGCCAGATGGCCCCAGGCCAGATCTGGTGGTTAGGAATGAATGACCATCATGCTCTCAAGTCAACCAGCGCGTGGAGAATCAGAAGGTCAACACAGACCTGCGTGTAATTAGGCCAAAATATTGCAATTTCCACCTCCAGTCAAGCCCAACACCCCCATTTGGTTATTTCTATCTTTTTATTTTATTTACTTATTTGATTAATTATTTTTATTGTTTAATTAACCAATTAAGTTTTTCCTCATAAAAATAAAAAAAAACACAAAAATATATTTTATTTATTAAAATTAAATTCAACTTTATTTTTGTAAATAAATTAATTTAATTAATTTAGTTTTAATTAGGTATAACTTTTAATATTTTTGCAATAATTAAAATTAATGTAGATAATTAGGTTTTTACTAACTTTGATCAAATTTAATTTATTTCTTTAAATATCCAAAAAATCCAAAAAATGTCTTTTTAATTAATTAATTCATTTGTTTATTTAATTAATTTAGTTTAATTTCTTTTAATCCAAAAATAATCAAAAAATGCTTTCTTTCATAAAAAGGGTCAAAACCCTAAAAAATGTGCCCGATTTAATTTTCCCGCACGCGATCCATTTATGATATTGATGTAATTGTTTCCCAGAATGTAATAGCTTTAATTAGGACTATTTAATTTATTTATCGCTTTATTTTACTTTCCGCATTTTAATTTCAAGGGTTGTTTTTGGCGATGTAAATACCCGACGCCTTGTAATAGTTTAGATTTAATTTCTGCAAATTTAAATTCCGCAACTTATAAACTGTTAGATGTTTGGTAATAGGGAATGCATAACAAGATCGAATGTATGAACCTAAAATCAACATTGTTCACCCATGACATGTACAAAGATAAATTAACTGAAAATAACACACTCGCACATGCGCACTCTTAGGGTACACCTCACTTGGTTGCCTCTGAACATGGTCATTGAGTATAGGAAGTTTTAGAGGTCGCCCTCTTGTCCAAAGATCATAGTTGCCTCGGAAAAATGATTTAAGACACTAGGGTTACCGCTAAGGCATCCTAACATTGCTTTAGTGACCACACGTCCCTTAATCGAATTGACCCTTAAAACTCCAACGACGATGCTACCTACTCATCAATAGTGGGATAGCATTGTCTAAAGGAAGATAGCACAGATTGATTCCTTTTTTGAGTAGGTAGATGGTTCTTAAGTACTTGCTCCTTCAAAACAAAACAAAACTTTTAGCACTTACACATTTTCAAACAAATACTTCTTTCAACCCCACAAACACAAAGAAAAGCAATTTTGAAAACACTTTGAGCAAGTACCTAAGAGCCTGTGGATAACCACGGATAGAAAGGGTGCTAACACCTTCCCTTTCTATAATCTACCCCCCGGACCCGAGAAACATCTCGAAAAAGGAATTTTTCTGTGCTTTTTTCCTTTCCTTGTTGGATAAAATAAAAGGCGGTGGCGACTCTTGCTTACCGCGACATTTTGCGAAAACAAACGCAAAACGCGAACCAGCATTGCAAAAACAGTCAGTTCTCTCCCACCGCATCATAGAACTGGCGACTCTGCTGGGGAATATAATAAGCGGGGTGTACCTTAGGATTAGATCATTGTGTTTTCAATTGTATACTTTGTATGATTTATATTTGTGGGCTTGTATCAGAGTTACTATAGATCCTAACACGGATCTGGGGATACCCTTTAGGTAAGTAGCAATAAACTGTGAGGGAACTGTACGGCATAGACCGATACGGTTGAAGCAGTAGCTACGTTGGTGTGGCACTTTAGATTGTACTGATATCCCTTGTGTTGGAACGAGGAGAATATGGGTCATCTAAGGGGTCATTAAGCACCAACTGGCCTTAGAACCTTTAAATTGACCAACTTGGCCATAGAACAGTAGCAGTATGCTACACTCATTGAGACTAAACTCTCGTGATGATTCCGGCCGCAAGAAAAGGTTGCTAAACTGGAATTATGACCGATCGAGGGTAGTCAGTGATATTGAGATCCTCTAGAACCTGGTTACTATTTTTAGGACAGGTTTGAACCAACTGAACAGAAAGAGGGTAGTACCTAAGCTCCTTGCCAGCCTGAAATCTAAGGGCTCTCTGTGTGACTTGTGTGCCTTTACCATGTTTGCTATTTGTGGATACTTGTGGTGTGCTTTCTATCATGACATCATGACATCATAACATTGCATACATCTTGCACTGGACTAACCTATTTCAAAGACAGGAGGGATTCATCTTTATTCTATTTTGTAGGTCATGTTGCCTATGCGTAAGAATACCATCCGGATCAACTTTGTCCAGGTTCCCACCTTTCTTATGGATTTGATTGCAAAGATGCCTTACACTACTTCCTTCCTCAGGAGACATGGTTATCTTCTTAGTTTGGTCACCTCCAAATTAGACGAGCAGATGATGAGTGTCCTGGTCCAATTCTATGAGCCGTTGTACCATTGCTTTACTTTCCAGGACTACCAGCTGGTTCCAACCTTAGAAGAGTTCTCTGATCTGCTCGGTATCTCTATTCTAGAGCAAACCCCATTTACTGGTTGGGAGAAGGTTCTTAGGCCCGAAGAGATTGCTGCAGCCCTTCATTTGACAAAGGATGAGGTGATGGCTAATTGGGAGACTAGAAGTGGAGCAAAGGGCTTTTTGACTAAGTTTTTGGTTGGTAAGGCTAACTATTTCTGGGATAGCCTAGAATTCAAGGCATTCGAAGATATTCTGGCTCTTCTGATATATGGCTTGGTATTGTTTCCGAACTCTGACTCCTTTGTTGATGTTAATGCGGTAAAGATCTTCATCTCTCGCAACCCTGTACCCACTCTCTTGGGTGACATCCTTCATCAGCTTTATGCTCGTATGGCCTAAAAGCGGAGAACCTTGATGTGCTGTGCTCCTTTATTGGCGAGGTTGTTTATTTCGCACCTCCCCAAGTCAGTGCTGAAGAACAAAGAAGGCATGGGCTAGGCTTATAGGGTGATGTCTCTCTCTCATAATGACATTATCTGGACTCTCAAGGGTATGGACGAGGAGGCTATCATTGATCGTTGTGGGGAGTATCCCAATGTTCCACTATTAGGAACCCATGGAGGAATTTCTTACAATCCGTGCTTGGCCTTACGTCAGTTTGGGAGAGCCAGAAGAGAAGGACCTCATGAGCTGTTAATGCCTAGTATCATCTTTGATTTTCAAGGGGATAGCGACGAGCAACATCGCAGATTCATAAAGGCTTGGGATAAAGTTCATAGATCTGATCCACACGAGCTGGGCCCAAAGACTTCACTTTCGATGGAGCCATATCTCATATGGGTTTGTATCCGTGCCCAAAAGTTGGGTATGCCGTATGAAGCCGTCCGGCCTATCATTGTTGAAGTTGCTAATGAAGAAGGGGTTCTTCCGACCATCCTCCATCCTTACATGCCCACTGACATTGGGGAACTGAAAAGGTCTTGGATGCAGCTGAGGGAAGAACGGGATGCTTACCGAGAGAAGTTCAACGAGCAAGAGCAGAAGATCCAGAGGTTGACTAGGCAGTTGGAGAACGAGCGGATTCTCAATGACTATGTCCGCACCGACAAGAAGAGACCATGGGAGCACTGATGGACCTTTAATTGTTTCTTTTCCAGTTTTATTTACTTTTCAGTATTTCCATTCTTGCAACGCCCTGAGGGCATCAGTTGAACAATTTGAATTCCAAAGTTTATCTAATAAAGTGTGTTTCCTTTCTTGTTTACAAATTTGAATCTCCTGATTGTCTTTGAAATCATAAATCATACGCATTTCATCCCATTCACTTCATAAACAGGTACCCATTACAGGGCTCTTATCTTCTTCGCTGTTTATTTCAGCACTCATCATGTTTGCTGAACCTTCAACTGAGCAAGCTATCAAGGCCCTACAGGCTTAGAATGCCCAATTTCAAGAGTTATTCATGAATCTAGCTAAGGGTCAGCAATATCTAAAGACCCTGATTCTGAAAGAGAAGAAGAAGAAGAAGAGGACAATCATGTTTAACACAGGGCACAGGTTTGGAAACAGGCTACAAAATGAAGTTGATCTGACCACCTCATCTGGAGGGAAAGATAGTCAAGAGGAAAGGAGGGCTCCTAGCCCTGTGGTCTCCGAAAATGAGACAGACTTCAATGAAGAATAGTATCCTCCAGCCGAGGACAGATACAAGCAACTGGAAGACCGGTTGAATGCTATGGAAGTTCAGAAAGTGCCTGGTCTGGACTTTGGTGACCTAGGTCTATCATCTGGGGTGGTAATTCCCCACAAATTCAAGGCACCAGCCATTGCTAAGTATGACGGAGTTTATTGTCCGAAGCTGCACCTCTGGTCATATGTGAGGAAGATTCAGCCGTATACCGTTGATAAAAACCTATGGATCCATTTCTTTCAAGACAGTCTCTCAGGGACTCAGCTTGAGTGGTTCTATCAGTTGGATGGAGCCAGTATCTGCAGTTGGGAAGATTTGGCTACTGCTTTCTACAGGCAGTATCAGTACATCTTCGACCTCGCTCCCACGCGTACCCAACTCCAGGGTATGTCAATGGGAACGGGTGAAGGATTCAAAGATTATGCTCAGAAGTGGAGGGACCTCGCCGGTAGAGTGCAACCACCCTTGGCTGATCGGGAGCTTGTTGATATGTTTCTGGGGACCCTGTCTGGTCCATTTTTCAACCACTTGATTGGAAGCTCTTCGTCTGGGTTTACAGAGCTTATTTTGACCGGTGAGAGGATTGAGGCTGGTATTAAGGCTGGTAAGATACAGAAGGGTGCCTCATCAAGCACCGAGAAGAAGCCATTTAAGAAAGAATCCAGTGTTGTCTATAGTTTGAGAAGACAGAATAGACCTGAACACCGCCAAGTTGTTAATGCGGTTGTTATTTCAAAACCTTCTGGTGCTCCTCAGCACAATAATCAACAAAAAGACGAGAGACCTCGAAGGCAATTCACCCGTCTCAGCATGACCTTATCTCAGATTCTGCCACAGTTGCTGAAGACCAATCTGGTGATTCCAAAGGAAGCCCCGAAGAATCCAAATACAACGTCGCTGAGGTATAACCCTAATGCTCGTTGTGCTTATCACTCTGATAGCCCGGGGCATAATACAGATGATTGTTGGACTTTGAAGAATAAGATATGGGACTTAATTGATGCCAAGGAGATTGAGTTCAAGGCGCCCGAGAGGCCTAATGTTGTGACTGCTCATATGCCCAAGCATGGAGTAAATGCTATACATGAAGACTCGTTTGTGGTTTCGGTGAATGATATTATTACCCCTTTGATGGCTGTAAAGAAGAACCTTTTGCTGGCCGGTTTATATCTAGGCTGTGACGAAGGTTGCCGCATGTGTTCTGTTCTACCTACCGGTTGCCATCTCTTAAAGTCAGGTGTCCAACGCCTGATGGATAGTAAAGAAATTCTATTTGAGAAGACTGTTGTTCCATCAGTTACTACTGAAGAAGTTGCCATCATTACCATTTTCGAAAATTCTTCCAAGGCTCCCTCGAGGAAGCCTGTTAGAATTACATCTGTTCCAAGAATCGCACCTGTAATCATCACTGTTTCGGGGCCCATCCCATATACCTCTAATAAAGTTGTCCCTTGGCACTACGTGGCTGACGTTTATTTTCATGGATTTAAGCAAGAGTTGGATGCTGATACTGACATCAGCAATATTGTTAGACCTGCTAAAGTCACCCGCAGCGGTAGACTTTTCTCACCTGATATCTCTCCACCAACAGCCCGAAGACCTATTGTTATTACACCTGCCAGTGTACCTGCTGTTATTCATGTTCAAGTTCGTATTCTTACCCCTGTCGCCGAGTCATCTGACACTCGGGGCAAAGAGATCACCACTGATGTGCCTGCCCAGACGGAGGCACCGAAGACAATTACTGTTGAAGCTTCTAAACAAGAGATGGAAGAGATTCTGAAAATCATTAAAAAGAGTGACTACAATGTAGTTGAACAGCTGGGGAAAACCCCGTCCAAGATCTCTATGTTGTCACTGTTGTTATGCTCAGAGGCCCATGCCAAGGCTCTGATTACCTTCCTGAAGACTGCTCATGTACCACAAGAGACATCAGCGGATCAGTTTACAGATTGCATGGCCAATTTGACTGCTGATAATGGGTTAGGTTTCTCGGACGCCGACTTGACTGCTAATGGGAAGAATCACAATGATGCCCTGCATGTCTCCATTGAATGCAGGGGCACTACTCTTGCACATGTATTAGTGGATACTGGTTCCTCGTTGAACGTCTTGCCTAAGAAAGCTCTAGACCGGTTGGATTGTGAAGGGTTGGAGCTTAAACCAAGCAACATTGTCGTCAGGGCCTTTGATGGGTCTAAAAGAATTGTACACGAAGAAGTTGATATCTCGATTAAGGTTGGTTCTCAGGTTTTCAATTCTACATTCTATGTGATGGACATTCGGCCATCCTATTCTTGTTTGCTGGGTCGCCCATGGATCCACAAAGCCGGGGCCGTAACCTCAACGCTCCACCAGAAGCTGAAGTACCCGGTCAAAGGGAAGATTGTGACAGTACAGGGAGAGGAAGAGTATATGGTTAGCCACCTCAACTCTTTCCGATACGTAGAGATGGATGGGGAGTTCATTGAGACCCCATTTCAACATTTTGAAGAGGTTCCCCAGACACTGGCGTCAGCTGAGACTGTTGTTGAAGGTTCTCCTATGAAGATGGCTTCCCTCAAGGATGCCCGGGCTGTTGTTGAGAAAGGTGGGTGTGCAAATTGGGGACGACTCCCTGATTTTACATAGAAGACTAACAAGTTTGGTTTGGGTTTAACTGCATAAGCTCAAAGGGCTGTTCGGAATGCACGGATCGGAAGACCTCTCGTGTTCATCAGCAACTCAGGAGTGAATGCCATTGAAGATGATCTTGAGGAGTCTGAGTTCGACATTTGGATCTACCCTACGACCGACGGTGGACCAAGCAACTGGACAGCAAAGGACTTCATCCCTATTACTTCTGTTACCCAGTAATGAAACCTTTTGTTTTGAATATGTAACAGACAATGTTTTAAACTTTACGGCCCGGTGTCTTACCCGGGGCACTGTGACTTCATTTGTGAGGGCTTTATGTGTGTCATCTTCATATATCATTAATAAAAGCATTGGACGTATTTGCATTTCAAATTTTGCGCTCCTTGTTTTTCTTTATTATATATTGCAAAACAGCTATTTTACACACACTCACATATACAGGTCTACATCCACTCTGGATCTCACTGGCAACGACTCTGCTACTGCCAGTTATGACTTCGAAAATCCGATCAACTTAGCCTAAGACGAAGGTGAAGATGATTGTGAAGTGCCTGTTGAACTTGCAAGACTGTTACTCCAGGAAGAGAGGGCTATTCAGCCGAACGAAGAGCCGGTGGAATCAGTGAATCTGGGTACAGATATAGACAAGAAGGAAGTCAAGATCGGTGCAAACCTGGAAGCTAGTGTGAAGCAACGGTTGATTCAGATGCTGCATGACTACATTGAGATCTTTGCCTGGTCTTACGAAGATATGCCTGGTTTGGATACTGATATTGTGGTTCATCGCCTGCCTACCAAGGAAGACTGTTCTCCAGTGAAATAGAAGGTTCGTCGAATGCGCCCGGAGTTGTCTGAGAAAATCAAGGCTGAAGTTATGAAACAGTTTGATGCCGGTTTTCTAGCAGTGACTTCTTACCCTCAGTGGGTTGCCAATGTGGTTCCTGTGCCGAAGAAGGATGGGAAGGTTCGAATGTGTGTCGACTACAAGGATCTGAACAGGGCAAGCCCCAAAGATGATTTCCCTCTACCTCATATCGATGTTCGGGTTGACAACACCGCTCAACACAAGGTATTCTCCTTTATGGATGGTTTCTCCGGTTATAATCAGATCAAGATGGCTCCCAAAGACATGGAGAAGACAACTTTTGTTACCCAGTGGGGTACCTTTTGCTACAAGGTCATGCCTTTTGGACTGAAGAACGTCGGGGCAACATATCAGTGTGCCATGGTTGCTTTGTTTCATGACATGATCCATCATGAGATTGAAGTATACGTTGACGATATGATTGCAAGGTCCCAAACTGAGGAAGAACACCTTGACCATATGCAGAAGCTATTTGACAGGTTGAAGTTGTACAAGCTGAGGTTAAACCCGAACAAGTGCACCTTCGGGGTGAGGTCTGGTAAACTGCTGGGTTTCGTCGTAAGCAAAAAAGGTATTCAAGTAGATCCTGCAAAGGTGAAAGCTATACAGGAGATGCCAGCTCCTAGAACAGAGAAAGAAGTCAGAGGCTTCCTGGGACGACTGAACTACATTGGCCGATTCATCTCGCACCTGACTGCTACTTGTGAGCCAATCTTCAAGCTACTGAAGAAAGATCAAGTAGTACGTTGGAACGATGAATGTCAGGCCGCTTTTGAAAGGATCAAAGAGTATCTCTAAGAGCCACCCATCCTGATGCCTCCAGTTGAAGGGAGACCTTTGATCTTATACTTGATAGTACTCGACAACTCAATGGGGTGTGTGCTGGGTCAACATGATGAGTCTGGACGAAAAGAGCATGCTATTTATTACCTTAGCAAAAAGTTTACCGACTGCGAGACCCGATACTCGTTGCTTGAGAAAACTTGTTACGCTTTGGCATGGGCTGCTCGTCGGCTGAGACAGTATATGTTGACTCACATTACTCTGTTGATATCAAAGATGGATCCCATCAAGAATATCTTCGAAAAGCCTGCCTTGTCTGGAAGAATAGCAAGATGGCAGATGATCTTGACTGAGTATGACATCCAGTACACGACCCAAAAGGCAATCAAGGGAAGTGTGTTGGCATACCATTTGGCACATCAGGCAGTGGATGATTACCAGTCTATGAACTTCGAATTCTCGGACGAGAATATCATGTTGGTAACTGATTGTGAGACACCTGGACCGGATGAAGGACCTGAGGAAGGATCCCGATGGTCTATGTACTTTGATGGAGCTTCGAACGCTTTGGGTAATGGCATTGGCGTTGTGATCATATCTCCTAAAGGCTCTCATACTCCATTCACCGCCCGACTATGTTTCAACTGCACCAACAACATAGCGGAGTATGAAGCGTGCATCATGGGTCTTCGAGCAGCAATTGACCTAAGGATTAAGTTCTTGAGTGTTTTCGGAGATTCCGCTCTCGTGATCAGTCAGATCAAAGGCGAGTGGGATACGAAACACTTATTCCTTACAAGGAGTATGTATTGACGTTGCTTCCCCATTTCGAGTAGATAACCTTTGAACACTTCCCAAGAGAGGAGAATCAGTTGGCGGACGCGCTAGCTACGATGTCTTCTATGTTCAAAGTCAATTGGGACAACGAGGCTCCCCGGATCATCATCGAAAGATTGTACGAACCTGCCCATTGTTGTGATATTGAGACTGAAGGGGTAACAGAAAAGCCCTGGTATCATGAGGTGAAGAGGTATCTTGAAGCTCAGGAGTACCCCGAGGGTGCATCTGTTAATGACAAGAAGTTTCTGAGGAGGTTCGCGGCGAAGTTCTTCATCAGCAATAGTATTCTCTACAAGCGTAACCATGATTCGACCTTACTGCGTTATGTGGATAAGAATGAAGTAGAAAGGATCATGGCGGAGCTGCATGAAGGTACTTTCGGAACCCATTCCAGTGGACATACCATGGCAAAGAAAATCCTTCGGGCAGGATACTACTGGTCCATAATGAAAGCTGACTGTTATCAGCATTCTCGGACATGTCACAAGTGCCAAGTCTATGCTGATAAGGTGCACATACCTCCGGTTCCTCTGAACGTCTTGACAACGCCTTGGCCTTTTGCAATGTGGGGCATTGATATGATCGGCGAGATCAGACCTACGACATCCAACGGACACCGTTTCATCCTGGTGGCTATTGATTATTTTACAAAGTGGGTTGAAGCAGCTTCCTTTGCTACTGTAACCAAGAATGTTGTGGCACGGTTCATTCGGCACAATCTGATCTATCGATACGGTGTACCAGAGAGGATCATTACGGACAATGGTACCAATCTCAACAACAAGATGATCACTGAGCTCTGCGAGAAATTCAAGATACAGCATCATAACTCTTCTCCCTACCGGCAGAAGATGAATGGGGTTGTAGAAGCGGCTAATAAGAACATTAAGAAGATTGTACAGAAGATGACGGTGACATACAAAGACTGGCATGAGATGTTACCATTTGCTCTTCATGGGTACCGTACCTCAGCACGGACGTCAACAGGGGCAACACCCTATTCCTTGGTATATGGTATGGAGGCAGTCTTTCCCATTGAAGTTCATATACCCTCTCTTCGGATCATGAAGGATGCAGGTTTGAGCGAAGATGACTGGATTCAGACCCGGCTTGATCAGCTGAACCTAATCGACGAAAAGAGACTTGCTGCTATCTGTCATGGTCAAACGTACCAAAAAATGGATGATCAAGGCATTTAACAAGAAAGTCATACGACAAGAGTATCAAGTTGGAGACCTGGTTATCAAGCGCATTATCTTACCTCAAGGTGATCCCAAGGGCAAATGGACCCCTACTTACGAAGGGTCATTTGTGGTTAAGAAGATTTTCTCAGGAGGAGCTATGATTCTAACCACTATGGATGGTGACGACCTTCCTCACCCCGTCAATGCAGACATAGTGAAAAGATACTACGCCTAAATCAAAGACCCGCTAGGTTGACTGGCCTAGGCAAAAATAAGGGCTTCCCAGCGAACCAAAAAGGTTCGGGCAAAAATAAGGGATGAAAATGAAAAAATCTATACAGCCGGAAAGTCGAAAACCTGAAAAGGCGGCTTGGGCAAAAAAGGGTATCCCGGTGGGCTGAAAACCCGAAAGGGCGGTCCAGGCAAAAATTAGGGATCAAAGCGTAACACTGTGTCTCATTGGATCACCTTGCATCCAGACTTTGGTATCAATTGTCAAGCTCGGACGGCATTAATCAATCTGATCTACCTTCAACCAAGCAGCAAAGTGATGAGATGCTTGAGGACATAAAGGCAATAGCAGAGTTGGAACCCAGTGGGATTATTCACATAACTGTTTTGTTTTCTTCTCACACATTGTAGAAATTCTATTATTCGGCGGCGTTCTCTTACTAGGACGTCAGCCTCTTGTACAAAAACGCCTATTTACAGGCCAAACTTCAAAATCAATACAATTCATTTTCAAAGAAATTTCAAACTGTTTGCCTTTATCTGTTTTGTTTTGCAAAGAACGTCCAATGTTCATTTTTTATATATGCATTTAACATTAATTGATGCTCATGAATATTTACGTGCGAAACAAAAAACTATTACGGGTAACATCAGAAACAGGGGCAATAAGAATTGTCCAAGCTGTATAGTTGCTCTGTCCACCAGGTACAAAGGTAAGTTCATCTGAAGAATATGGCTAAGATACCTTCGTTCCCCGCAGGGTAAGACAGTAATGGTAACTCTCCCAGTTGAGGCTTGCAACTATGAACAAATCAGCAATGCTCTCCCCAAGCAGAGTTCATCTACCATCAGCGCTAAAAAGGCTTGATACCCCGGCAGTCTTGATATTCCTCAATGGAGTATAAGAATGTTCCCGGCAGAATACAAGATACTCCCAGTGGAGTCAATATTTCCCCAGCACTGTCTAAGAAGCTTCCCCAACGGAGTTAAGGCATCATCCCCAGTAGACTCTGGAAGTTTATCCACAGCGGAGTACAAAAATAAATCTCCCCAGCCAAGTTCAGAGGATCATCCCCATAAGAATCTAAAGGGTTATCCCCAGCAAGTCGCAACTGAAAGATCGTCCCCAACGAAGTTCTTTCCTTTCACAAACAGGAGCTCAATCATCCACAGATTCAGTATCACCAGCAACGGTAATTCATCCCCAGCGGAGTTTATTAGTGGAATCCTCAGCATAGTATCTCTTCCCCACAGAGTAATCTCTTCATCAGTTTATTCCCCAACGGAGTTATCCTCTACTGCAGGTTTATTCTTGCAATCATCTTCGTTTGTCATCCCCAGCGGAAACAAAGAATTCAACTTTATTCCCCAGCAGCTATCCGGGATTTATTTTCCCAAGCTAAAACATTACATTCCCATACATCATGATACATGCATAAACGCATCATACCGTACAATCTCATTTATGTTGAGAACATCATTGCTTGATCCATATCGTGCATTGCATATGACTGACCTTTACCTTTCAGGAAAGATGCAGTTAAATTCTCATCTATATCCCAAGACCTTGCCTGGTCCAGTTAAATCGATTCCTAAAGATTTTTATGATGCCGATCCAGTCAAAGGCCTTCTCTGGTCCAGTTAAATCGATTCCTAAATATTTTTCTGATGCCAATCCAGTCAAAGGAGACATGACCAGTTAAATCGATTCCTAAAGATTTTTCTGATGCCAATTCAGTCAAAGGAGACATGACCAGTTAAATCGATTCCTAAATATTTTTCTGATGCCAATTCAGTCAAAGGAGACATGACCAGTTAAATCGATTCCTAAAGATTTTTCTGATACCAACCCAGTCAAAGGAGACATGACCAGTTAAATCGATTCCTAAAGATTTTTCTGATGCCAATTCAGTCAAAGGAGACATGACCAGTTAAATCGATTCCTAAAGATTTTTCTGATGCCAATTCAATCAAAGGAGACATGACCAGTTAAATTGATTCCTAAAGATTTTTCTGATGCCAATCCAGTCAAAGAAGACAAAACCTACTCTGGTCCAGTCAAATCGATTCCTAAAGATTTTTCTGATGCCAATCCAGTCAAAGAAGACAAGACCAGTTAAATCGATTCCTAAAGATTTTTCTGATGTCAAAGAAGACAAGACCTCCCCTGGTCCAGTTAAATCGATTCCTAAAGATTTTTCTGATGCCAATCCAATCAAAAAAGACAAGACCTCCTCTGGTTCAGTCAGATCGCCGATAAGATCTCCCTGATTCGTAGTCCAGTTGAAGTTCAGACCACCTACCAACGGTCTCCAAATGGCATCTATAAGCCCATTCCCGACATCACAATGCTGATACCACTTCATGCGAGTGCAAATTTCTGGGCACTCTAGTGTTCAATCATCTTCCACCTTCGGATCACGAAAGGCCCGAAAGCCAATCTATATCCTCAGGTTTAATAAGATTGAACAGGGGCAACTGTTGTACCCCAAAATTTTCCCTCCCATATTTCTCAAGACATTGCAAGAATAATCTCCAAGTGGCTCAAGGTTGCTCAAGAGTTGGACAGTCAAATCATCTCCTAAGGCAGTCAACCTCAAACTAGGGTTTTGTGTTGCACCAAGGTCCTTACATCCAAATGATATCAAGTGCTTCCCAATGTACTAATATGTTATCAAGTTCATCCATGTCAAAATTTCAAGCCTTGCAGAGGAAGTTTGGTCAGTCAATTGCTCAAGAGGCCCAAAAATCGACTGTGTTAGGGCAAAAGTCAATTGTGACCAAAAAATAGTCAAACTTCAAGATTTTTTGTCAACATTCTCATTTTGAAGGATATTTCATCATTTGATCAAGGGTTGATCATGATTCATCAAGGATTGCTCAAAATTCATCAAGACTCAAAAGTTGCTAAATTAGGGTTTTATAGGAAAAGTCAACTCAACTTTGACCAAGCATAACTTTCTCATACTTTGTGATAAATGACCCATCCAAAGCTCATTTTTAATAAGATTCAATTTCCTACAATACATCTTCATACCCCAAGATCAATAAATGCACTCACAAAAGGTTACAAATTTGGACATTATAGGTCATTTTTGAAAGTCAACAAAAACACCTTTTTTCCCAAAGCTTATAACTTGAGCATGGAATATGAAAATGAGATGAGACCAAACGGGTTGGTTATAGGACATCTCAAGGTTTCTAAAAAGTCCAAGAACACTTCAAAAAGTTAAAAATTGAAGAAGTTAGGCATTGTTGAAGTTGGTCATTTTTCCAAAATTGCCAAAAGTCAACTATCCCCAAAACATCAAATTTTGTCAAATGGGTCCACTTTTTTCCACTTGATTTGATCTTGTCACACTACACACGTGTCCTATCTTAAGTCTTGTGTCCAATTATTATTATTTCTATTTTATTTGATTTTTATTGAATTAATTCATTTTTAATCAATTTAAATCCAAATAAAATCTAAATATTGATCACTTGGTATCTTTTTGATTGATACAGGTCTTAATTATCATTATGGACATGTTCAAACTCGTATCAAGCTATATCATGCACAAAATATTGGATTTGGAATCAAATTGGAAGCTTTTTAATGGAGGATCATATCATATCTCCAAGCATTGATACACCAAGATTCAGTCCACAAAATTTGACCTAATGCATTGCCTTATACATATACAAGCTAAAGAAGCACGAATAAAGACCTAGAGGCTGCAAAATAAGAAGAACAAAACTTGGAAATTTGTCAAAAAAGTTGGAAACTGAAATCACATCTAGAGGCCGATTCAAAGCAAAATCTCAACACTACTCTCTTGCTGGACATCCACTGAGTCTATAGTAATCAAAAGCCAGGCCATTCACATCCTGAATCACGCTGTAAGTCTCTCTAAACCTTGCCCTGTATTTGAAATTGCATACTCATGTTCTTGCGTTTTCTTGATAAATCTTTGACATATTCATGCTTATCGTCCTATTTAGAGACTTTCTGCATCATTTAATTGCATTTTCATGAGCCATAGCCCCATACCCAAACCTAGGGTTTTGGAAGCTTGTTTTTGGGTGTTTTCTTTGCAGGAAAAATTGGAACCAACAATGGGCATATACATGATCAGTGGAAGGAGACGAACACAACCATGTGTTTGGAATTAATTTCTATAGCCTAGAGAAGATTTTAGGATGAACCTATGGATTTAGCTGCAGATAAAAATCCGCAGGTAAATAACCAGGTTTTCAACGAAGAAGATTATTACGTGCATTCCCTTGAATGGTTGTTTCAAATTGCGCGCGTTTTTGTTTTTTTATTCTGGCATAATAGTTGTTTTTCCATATAATAATTACTACCTATTATAATAACAAATGAAACAAAGTGATGCAGTGGCAAGGGCGTGTAATCATTGGCTAATAGGAACTGGGTTCGAATCCCAGGTCCCCATATTCTTTGCTATTATTTTCTTGCAGATGTTCCAGCGTATCTCATACATTGCCATGCACCATACTCCCTCAAATCTTGAAGCGCCAGATGGCCCCAGGCCAGATCTGGTGGTCAGGAATGAATGTCCATCATGCTCTCAAGTTAACCAGCGCGTGGAGAATCAGAAGGTCAACCCAGGCCTGCGTGTAATTGGGCCAAAAAATTGCAATTTCCACCTCCAGTCAAGCCCAACACCCCCCTTTGGTTATTTCTATCTTTTTATTTTATTTACTTATTTGATTAATTATTTTTATTGTTTAATTAACCAATTAAGTTTTTCCTCATAAAAATAAAAAAAACACAAAAATATATTTTATTTATTAAAATTAAATTCAACTTTATTTTTGTAAATAAATTAATTTAATTAATTTAGTTTTAATTAGGTATAACTTTTAATATTTTTGCAATAATTAAAATTAATGTAGATAATTAATTTTTTACTAACTTTGATCAAATTTAATTTATTTCTGTAAATATCTAAAAAATACAAAAAATTTCTTTTTAATTAATTAATTCATTTGTTTATTTAATTAATTTAGTTTAATTTCTTTTAATCCAAAAATAATCAAAAAATGCTTTCTTTCATAAAAAGGGTCAAAACCCTAAAAAATGCGCCCGATTTAATTTTCCCGCACGCGATCCATTTATGATATTGATGTAATTGTTTCCTGGAATGTAATAGCTTTAATTAGGACTATTTAATTTATTTATCGCTTTATTTTACTTTCCGCATTTTAATTTCAAGGGTTATTTTTAGCGATGTAAATACCTGACGCCCTGTAATAGTTTAGATTTAATTTCTGCAAATTTAAATTCCGCAACTTATAAACTGTTAGATGTTTGGTAATAGGGAATGCATGACAAGATCGAATGTATGAACCTAAAATCAACATAGCTCACCCATGACATATACAAAGATAAATTAACTGAAAATAACACACTCGCACATGCGCACTCTTAGGGTACACCTCACTTTGTTGCCTCCGAACGTGGTCATTGAGTATAGGAAGTTTTAGAGGTCGCCCTCTTGTCCAAAGATCATAGTTGCCTCGAAACGGTTGCCTCGGAAAAATGATTTAAGACATTAGGGTTACCGCTAAGGCGTTCTAACATTGCTTTAGTGACCACACGTCCCTTAATCGAATTGACCCTTAAAACTCCAACGACGATGCTACCTACTCATCAATAGTGGGATAGCATTGTCTAAAGGAAGATAGCACAGATTGATTCCTTTTTCGAGTAGGTAGATGGTTCTTAAGTACTTTCTCCTTCAAAACAAAACAAAACTTTTAGCACTTACACCTTTTCAAACAAAGACTTATTTCAAACTCACAAACACAAACAAAAGCAATTTTGAAAATACTTTGAGCAAGTACCTAAGAGCCCGTGGATAACCACGGATAGAAAGGGTGCTAACACCTTCCCTTTCTATAATCTAGCCCCCGGACCCGAGAAACATCTCAAAAAAGGAATTTTTCTATGCTTTTTCCTTTCCTTGTTGGATAAAATAAAAGACGGTGGTGACTCTTGCTTACCGCGACATTTTGCAAAAACAAACGCAAAACGTGAACCAGCATTCAAAAAACAGTCAGTTCTCTCCCACCGCATCACACTACCCAAAAGGCAATAAAGGGCAGTGTACTAGTTGATCACCTTGCTCACCAAGCTGTAAAGATTACCATTCCATGAAGTTCGAATTCCCAGATGAAGACATCATGATGGTAAACAACTATGAAGAACTCAGGCCATATGACGGACCTGAACAAGGATCCCGATGACAAGGCGGAATACGAACCGTGCATCTTTGGTCTCAAAGCTGCCATAGACTTGGGGATCAAATCGTTGAATGTATCCGGAGATTCAGCTTTGGTTATCAGCCAGATCAAAGGGGAATGGGACACTAAAAACCCTAACCTTATCCCTTACAAAGAACATATTTTGACGTTGCTCCCACATTTTGAGAAGATTACCTTCGAGCATTTCCCGCGAGAAGAAAATCAGCTAGCAAACGCACTAGCCATAATGTCATCTATGTTTAAACTTAAATGGGAGAACGAGGCTCCCCAGATCACCATTGAATAAAGGGATGAACTAGCACGCTGTTATGAGATTAATATTGAAGAAGTAGTGGACCAGCCTTGGTTTCACGAAGTCAAGAGGTATCTCGAGGTTCAAGAATATCCTGAAGGAGCTTCAGTCAATGATAAGAAGTTCTTAAGGAGATTCTATGCTAAATTCTTCCTTAGTAATGGCATTCTTTACAAACGCAACCATGACTCTGTGTTACTTCGGTGCGTAGACAAGGTTGAAGTTGAAAGGATCATGGCTGAGTTACATGAAGGCACTTTTGGCACCCATTCCAGTGGACATATGATGGCAAAGAAAATCCTACGGGCAGGCTATTATTGGTCTACCATGGAAGCAGATTTCTATCAACACTCTCAAACCTGCCATAAGTGTCAGATTTATGCTGACAAGGTGCACGTACCTCCGGTTCCTCTGAATGTCTTGACGACTCCTTGGCCCTTTTCTATGTGGGGGATTGATATGATTGGGGAAATCAAGCCAACAGCTTCCAATGGACACCGCTTCATCTTAGTGGCCATTGACTATTTCACCAAGTGGGTGGAGGCTGCTTCTTTCGCTTCCGTGACCAAGAATGTTGTCGCCCGGTTCATCATGCAGAATCTCATCTGTCGTTACGGTATCCCGGAGAGGATCATTACAAACAATGATACAAACCTGAACAATAATATGACCACCGCTTTGTGCGAGTAATTCAAGATCCAGCATCACAACTCTTCCCCTTACCGGCCAAAGATGAATGATGTTGTCGAAGCCGCGAATAAGAACATTAAAAATATCATACAGAAAATGACAGTCACATACAAAGACTGAAACGAGATGCTACCATTCTCTCTCCACAGATATCGTACTACAACTCACACATCAACCGGGGCAACACCCTATTCTCTGGTTTACGGCATGGAAGTTGTCTTGCCTATTGAGGTCCAGATCCCCTCTCTGAGAATTATGAAGGATGCAGGGCTGAATGAAGACGATTGGATCCAAACTCGACTTGACCAACTAAACTTGATTGATGAGAAAAGGCTTATTGCTGTCTGTCATGGTCAAATGTATCAAAAACGGATGATAAAGGCTTTTAACAAAAAGGTCAGACGCCAAGAGTATTAAGTTGGGGATCTGGTGATCAAACGTATCATACTACCGCAAGGTGATCCCAGGGGAAAATGGACTCCTACATACGAAGGACCATTTGTAATCAAAAACATATTCTCTGGTGGAGAAATGATCTTAACCACCATGGATGGAGACGACCTGCCACACCTGCAAATGCAGACATAGTCAAAAGATACTACGCATAAGAGACCCGCTAGGTTGACACACCTAGGCAAAACAATGGCATCCCGGCGAACCAAAAAGGTTCGGGAAAAAATTAGGGATAAAACAAAAAATGTACACCCGACAAGTTGAATACCCGAAAGGGCGACTTGGGAAAAAAAAGGGTTTCCCGGTGGACTGAAAACCCGAAAGGGCAGTCCAGGAAAAAGTTATGGAATGTAAAGTGTATGACTATGTCCCGTTAGATCACCTTACAAGCAACCTGCAAACTCAGAGGTTCTGATCAATTCAATCATCTTCGAACGAGGCAACAAATAGACAAGATGCTCGGAGATACGAAGGCTATAGCAGAATGGGAACCCCATGGGATTATTACACATAGCTATCTTTTATTTGTATCAAAATTTTCATTTTTTGCGACGGCATTCTCTTACTAGAATGTTTGTCTCATTGTACAAAAGTACTTACTCAAAGTCAATACAAAGATATCCCTTTGAAAGTGCAAAACTATCTGTTTTTTCTTTACTCTTGTGTTTTGTTTACAAAAACGTCAAATGATTCATTTTTGAACATATGCATTTGAACATAATTACTGTTTATAAATAAACAAAATAGAAAGACAATCACTGATGGCTTTAAGAGATAGGGAAATATCTCTAATTTATTTCCATTAAATCCCCCATAGTCTGCAGTTTAATCCCCAGCGGAACAGAGCTTCCAGTTATCAATCCCCAGTAGAAGTCATCAAATTTCTCCGACATCCCCAACCAGGATTTTTCAAACAGTACACGACATTCCCCTTACAACAGAGTTTATTTCTCTAAAGGGAAATTCATCAGCACTTCAACTCCACGACATGGAGACTTATACTCCATATCCTCAGTAGCAGTCAGGGATTTATTTTCCCCAATCCAACAGTAGTGCAGCAAACTAGCTCACATATGCATACATCGCATCCATATATAATAAACATTAATAATACGAATGCATTATACTATGCATTTCATACAATATAACATTGCATATTAGCTAACATTTTACCTTTTTCAGGATGAGATTAATCAAACAGCTACCATTAACAATATTCAAAGTCCTCAGATACAGTTCAGATACGCTCCAAACACGAATGCCATCCTAATACTCATTCAGATTCAACTTTTCAGATACGCTCCAAACATTGATGCCATTCTGATACTCATTCAGATCCAACTTTCAGATACAGTTCAAATACGCTCCAGACACAGATGTCATTCTGATACTCATTCAGATTCAACTTCTCAGATATAGTTTAGATACGCTCTAGATTACGGATGCCATTCTGATACTCATTCAATTCTCAACTTCCAAATACAGTACAAATACGCTCTAGACACGGAGGCCATTCTGATACTCATTCAGATTCAACTTTCAGATACAGTTTAGATATGCTCCAGACACAGAGGCCATTATGATACTCATTCATATTCAACTTTCAGATACATTTCAAATACGCTCCAGACACGGACGCCATTCTGATACTCATTCAGATTCTCTTACAATTCAACAATCACTTTTGGATGGCATCTACAAGCCCATCTCCTGCAAATTTCTATCACCTCTCCAAATGTCATCTTTAAGCCCATTCCCTCAACCATCACATCACCGAGTGCAAATTTTTGGGCACTATAGTGTCCAATCATCTTCCACCTTCGAGTCACAAATGGCAGAACTTGCCAATCTAACTCTTCAGACTTAAGAAGATTGAACAGGGGAAGCTGTTGTACCCCAAAATTTTCCCTCTCACTTATCAAGAATTTTCTCACAAGATCTCTTTTGGCTCAAGACTGCACTAGGGTTGATCAACTCAAGACACCTCCTTAGGCACTGATGACCAAAATTAGGGTTTAAGATTGCACAGGGATTTTTGAACTTCTAATGGCCCATATTATTTTCATGGATCATTATGGACCCCCAAGATCACTCATGTCAAGTTTCAAGCCTTGGATCACACTTTTGCTCAGTCAATTGAGCAGTTGACTTAAAAATCAACTGTATTGGGGAAAAAGTCAACTATGATCAATTCACAGTCAAACTTCATAATTTTTTATCCACATCAACATTTTAAACTCATATGTACCATTTGACCAAGTTTGGACCATAATTCCTCAAGAAATTTTATCAAATCTCCAAAAGGGCAAAATGATCAAAATTAGGGTTTTTGACTGAGAAAGGGCAATTTCTGATTTTTGACCTAGAAAATGATCAATTGGTTTAAGGCATGATCTCAATATTCCAATTGCATCATTTTGACCTAATGGCATGGTTCAAAATATTGCAAATCCATTGGATTGACAGATGAATTTTTCAGTCAATTGATTAAAAGTCAACTGTATACTGAAAAGTCAAACTTTGACTTTTTGGTCAAATTCAAGTGCAAAAGATCATAATTCATCAAAACATGTCAAAATATGAAACTTATTCATCAAGAAATCAAAAAGTAAATATTTCATTTTGAAAAGTCAAAATTTCTAAACTTAGAAATTTTTCTAAGTGTTGGAAATTTCATGTTTTTTCATTACTTTGAATAAACTTTTCACCATGATGCAAGATGATTCAAGATAAACTTCCAACATGAAAGTTGTAGATCTCCATGAAATATACAACCCCTCTTTACACAACTCCTTCCAAAAATGCTTGGATCTCAAGTTATAATTTTATGAATATAGGGTCATGAACTAAACACTTAGTGAAATTTTGCCCTAATTTGGTCAGGATTTTGACCTAACTTCATGGCACTTTTTCATATAGCTCCAAGGGTAATATTCAAAATAAATTCAAAGATGGGTTGTAGAGAACATTGCAAGCTTTCCAAAATTCCCAATAACTCCTTGAGATCACTCTTGAGTAGGGAGAATCAAATAGATGAAGTTAGGGTTTTCACACTTGAATTACCAGTCATTTTATGATGAACAGGAATTCAATTTCAAACCTATGCTGCACAATTTTGTTTTGCAGGCCTCTAAACCTCAAGATCTATCCATAATCAAAAGATTACACTTGCTTTTGAGCTATTATCCACTTGATTCAAGCTTTGTCCAAGTAAATTTTCCATTAATGGAACAAAGTTCACACTTCCATTTTGGAAAAGTGACTTTAATCACAAAGTCAACTTGTATGGAGCTTTGCACTTGTTCTTTCTGCACAAGCATGCTCTATAAACTCAGAACAAACATGTTTAAAGTGGCAAGCCACCCTACAAGACATGTACCTTGCATTAAAACCATGTTTTTCAAGATAACTTCAAAAACAAGTCAAAAACTCATAACATGTGATATTTGTCTTCTGATCACCCAGGCTCTCAAAACCTTTTCCTATACATTGAGACACTATTATGCAACTTTGGACACAATTTTTGCAAGCCTAAAACTCTCTAAAATTCCCTCTAGCCATAAATTGCACACAAACTCCATTTTGGTGCAGGTTCTGACCTTGAACTTGTATCTTCTATTTCCCTCATGCATTCTTTGGCCTTTTAGTTCCTAAAGCTCCTATACATCAAATATAACTTGTCCTTGCCCCTGTTACACGACTGTAACACCATTTGCATCAAACTCCATAACCAAAAACAGAGCATTGCACATTGACTTCTCCAAGCCATTCCAGCCATACATTGCTCAAGCTAATCATTGCATTATCTTCTTGGGAACTTGAGGAAGCTAACCTAATCATCACAACAACTTGAATTAAGCTCTAACTCAAAACATGATCTCCAACTTCAAGGTGAGTTTTCTGAACTTCTATCTTTTCATTTAGGCATTGTTAGGCTTGCATTTGTGAAGATAAAATGTAGACATTATTGCCCTAAAACTATACATGTCCATAGATTTCATTTATATTGCTTGAGTAGTGAGAATTTTGAGTTTGAACTTGCTGAAATATTTAGGTCAGAATTTGGTACTTTTAAAAATTCATGTTCATCTTTGGGAATTAGCTTAATTTATTTACATATTCAAAATCGTGAGGAAATTTCTATCAAGTTTGATGTTGGAAGTTTTGTGAATGGATGAGAGATGAGTGAGTTACAGGAACCATGGCTGGAGGTTAAAGATGAAGTTCATTTCTGAAACTTGTTTTGCATTATATATTTATTATTTCAGATAAGTTCACGGATATATAGCCACCCCAGTGGTAAGCCAGCACGCGTTTCATGCTAAGGGCATGGGTTCAAGCCCCAGCGCTGCCATTTTTCCTCTTTGTTTCACATTTTTCTTGTTTTTGTCACATAACAGATGCTCTGGGCCTCAACAGTTAGGCCTTGTTATTTTTGTTGGTCTTCCACCCTCCTGACTGTTTTTAACACCCCTGGCCCAATTTTATTTTCTTATTTTCTTATTTTCATTTTATTTATTTTCTTAATTATTTCTAATATTATAAAAAATCATAAAAAATACAAAAATAGTAGATTTATATTTTGACTTAGTTTATTTATTTTTCTCACAAAAAAATATTTTTTATTAATTATACTTTATTTATTTTTCTCACAAAAAAATATTTTTATTAATTATACTTTATTTATTTTTTACTATTATCTTGTAAATATAAATAAAATTAGGTTATTAATTATTTTCTTTCATACTAATTTAAATACATCATTTTTAATATAAAAAAAGGACTAAAAATAATTTCTAATGCTATAAATATTTTCAAGATAAAAAATACCAAAAATACTTTTCTTAAAATTATTTTATTTTGATTAATTAATAGAACTAGGTTTTCATTTAAAATCTTTTCTTAATAAATTCATACTTAATTAACTATTTTCTTTATTTAATTAGGTTAAGACAAAATCTTTTTTTTTCATGAAAACCAAATAAAATTCATTTTCTTTACAATTTTGCATCCTTGTACATTTATTCATTTTTATACTTTTTATTTATTTAATTCCTTGTATATTCATACCAATTCAATATGGTTGTAATAGACTAATTAGGTTTAAATTCTTGCAATTCCCATTTACAAATTGTACACCCCTCCCCACAAATGTTGTAATAGCGTAGTAACTTTAAATTTCGCAATTTATCGCTTTTATATAACATGCTAGTAATTAGGGTTTGTATGGAAAGACTAAAACCAATACTTAGAAAACCCTAATTCAAGACCAAAACAAGCATGAAAATGATACACTTGATCACAAGCACCCCTAGGGTTATTCCACTTGGTTGCCTTATACAAAATGGCCATATTACGCATGTAAGGTATCTTAGCAAAAACAAGCAAATACAAGATCATAGTCCCTCGATGACGCTATCTAAGTTGCCTTACAGATGATCTTAGTCCCTCAAAAATAATTCTAAGATACCTTGCAACATTTCTAATCATGGTTATACGATGACCCACGCCCGTCCCGTTTACATCCAAAGATAGGGTTGCTTACCAAATCAACGGTAAGACAATAATGTCAAAGGAAAAGAAAATGAATAAGAAAGACATTTGAGTAGGTAGATTGCTCCTAATTACTTGCTCCATTTCAAAACAAACATCCTTGCTATTTTCAAAAACAAACACTTACACTTTCAAAACATCTTACAAAACTTGAAAACATTTTCAAAAGATCAACATCTTTGTATACATTCTTACAAACAAGAATCATTACAAAGATTTCCTAAACAATGGCCTCTTTACAAAATACTTTCAAAAACCACACAAAGCACAATTTCAAACAAAAGCAAGTGATCTAGCAAGTAACTAAGAGCCCATGGAAAACCATGGATGAAAATGGTGTTAATACCTTCCCTTTTCATAATCTACCCCCCGAACTCAAGAAATAATCTCAAAGGTCTTTCTTGTTCTTTTTCACCTTTCCCTTAGGATAAAAGAAAAGTCGATGGCGACTCTTGTTAACCGCAACATTTGCGATCAAACACAAAACCTTCAAGTCAATTCTCCTACCGTATCACAACTACCCTTTCGAGTTTTCATCCCACCAGGATGTTTTTTCCCAATTCGCCCTTTCGGTTTTTCAACTTGCCGGGTGTACAATCTTTTGCATATATCCCTAATTTTTGCCCACACCTTTTGGTTTGCCGGGATGCCCTTGTTTTGCTTAGGTGTGTCAACCTAACGGGTCTCTTATGCATAGTATTTTTTAACTATGTCCGCGTTTACAGAATATGGGAAATCTTCACCATCCATGGTAGTCAGCATCATGGCACCTTCAGAGAAAACTCTCTTGATAACAAATGGCCCTTCATATATGGGCGTCTATTTGTCTCTAGGGTCGCCTTGTGGTAAAATGATGTGTTTTATCACCAAGTAACCAACTTGATATACTCGAGGCTTGATTTTTTTTGTTGAAAGCCTTGATCATTCGTTTTTGGTACGTCTGACCATGGCAAACAGTAGCTAACTGTTTTTCGTCAATCAAGTTCAGTTGATCCAATCTTGTTTGAATCCACTCGTCTTCGTCTAGGCCTGCCTCATTCATAATTCTCACCAACGAAATTGTAACTTCCACTGGAAAAATAGCTTCTGTTGTACCCCAAAAGTTTCCCTCTCATTTGACTCAAAACATGCTCCTAGAGATCCTCAATTCGCTCAAGGTTGCCCAAGAGTGGACCAGACAAACTCTCTCCTAAGGCAGTGTATCTCAAATTAGGGTTTCCATTTTCATCAAGATGGGTGAACCACAAAGTCCTCATATTCTCTCCATGGTCTGAATATGTTCTCAAGACCCTAAATGTTAATTTTCATGCCTTGCACAAGAAGTTTTCTCAATCAACTGCTCAGATGCTTGAGAATCAACTGTATTAGGTCAAAAGTCAACTGTGGCCCACATACAGTCAAACTTCAAGATTTTTGGTCAACATTAAAATTTTGAAGTTACTTTCATCATTTGATCAAGGTTTTATCATGATTCCTCAAGGAATACCCCAAATTCATCAAAACCCAAAAGTTGCTAAATTAGGGTTTCTTAGTAAAAGTCAACCCAACTTTGACCAAGCATAACTTCCACATGCTTCATCCGAAATTTTCCATCCAAAGCTTATTTTGAAGATGATGCAATTCCCTACAATTCATCTTCAGCTCCCAAGTTCAAAATGTGCACTCATAAAAATATATGAATTTCTACATTATGGGTCCTTTTGAAAAGTCAACAAAAATACCTTTTGGGTCAAAGCTTCTTACATGAACATGGAAAACTCAATTGAGATAAGACCAAAAGGGTTGCTTAGGGGACATCCTAAGCTTTCTAAAAAGTCCAAGAACACCTCTCTAGGGTTAAAATTGGAGGAGATATGCCTTGTCAAAGTTGACCTTTTTTTGCAAAATTGCCAAAAGTCAAATGTGATCAAAAATACATTTTTGGCTAAATGGGCCTAACTTTTTATACTTACACCTCACTTATAATGTGGTCCATGACTCAAATATTCACCCACACATTATTTTCTTCGTTTTTCAATTTATTTTGATTTTTTATTAATTAAAAATTGAATTAAATCAAATAATTGATGAATAATAGCAAAGATATGATTTGATTTGGTTTTTGAACAGGCTGACAATCAAAATATGCTGAATTATCAAGGCCAAAACGAATCAAGCACAATTGGTACAAGAAAGGGAAGATTTGGCTTAAAATAGCAAGTTTACATAAGCTTGAAAATCAAATCAAATCTCTTATAATTGCAAAGATTCAACCCAAATTTGTAACCCTAATTCATTCCTAAATATATAATGGACAAGAACAAAGCATGGCATAAGGGAGAAGGCGTGAACAAGAAGAACAAAACTTCAAATTTTGGACAAAAAGTTGTGACTCGGTTTCAAGCTTGGAGGCCATCTAAAGTCATCCTAACACTGCCAATCAATTGCTGGACATCTCTGGAAGCCATCCCAATCAATTGCAAGACTTGAAACACCCAGAAACACGCATAATCACTCTCATAGTTTGTAAAAAAATTTAGAAACGATTATTGTATTTCTTGCATCATTAGCGTGTTTAAATTATATATTTGTGATCCTCATCATGTTTGCAAGCTAATTGAATACTTTAATTGCATTTTTGAAGCCTATACATGCCTTGGCCATTGTTAGGGTTTGTATGTGCAGTTTAGGGGTTTTGTCCACAGGTTAAATTGGCCAGCAAAAGGGGTACCATGATATTCACAAGATCAAAACGAGTTGATCTATATAATTAGATTCCATTTATCTTGTGTGTTGTGGATTTTTGAGTTTCACAGGTTTGTAGCTACAGACCTTTGTCTGTAGGTAAAAGTACCAGAGCCTAAGACGGCGGAGAGAGGAAGAAGAAGGTTAGGTGTCATCCAGCCATTCGCCCATCCAAACCAACGCGCGCGTTTTTTTTTGTTTTTTCCATTAACCACTTTATTTCATATATTATATTGTGTTTGTATTATACTTACAACAAAAGCGCACAGCTCATATGGCAATAAGGCATTGGTAGTGAGTATAAGGACTTGGGTTCGATCCCAGGTCCCAACAAAATTTTCTTTATTTCACTTTCTTGTAACAGATCCAACACATCATCCTTCCTGGTGACCACCATGCACACTTGCGTCCAACCATTTGATCAAGTGTACCATCAGATCTAACGCTCCATCCATAAGCGACTATGGTGCACGTTCAAGTCAACGCTACACAGGATCCAATATTGACTGGGCTTGGAGTGTTTTGGGCTTGGGAATTCAGATTGGAACCCCCTTTTTGCTAGCATACAGGCCCATTCTCTTTCCTTTCTTTATTTATTTCTTTTATTTTAATTATTTTCCACCAAATTAATCACCTTTTTTTATTAATCATAAAATCAATAAATCACAAAATACCAAAAAAAGCATTTTTTTAATAATAAATTATTTAATTTAATTAGAAATTTAGGTAAATTTAATTTCTTTTTCATAATTAAAATCAAATAGACACTAGGTTTTAATTTTACAATTGAATTTCTTTCGTCAAATAAAAAAACCAAAAAATACACAAAATCTTGTTTTTTTTTAAAATATTTTATTTTCTTGAAATTATTTAATTTAGCTAGATTAGGTTAATTTCAATTTCTTTTTCATAATTGAAATAATTAGAATTAGGGTTTTAGTCGTATATAACTCAATTAATTCTTTTCTCAAAAATAACTTAATTATTTTTTTCAATTAGATTTTTGGGTTTTCAATTTCTCCTCGTATTTAACTCGCCGCGCATTTAATTATTTCTTTTCCATTATTTTTGTAACTGTCGATGGTTTGTAATAGTTAAATTAGGGTTTTATTTCTTGTTTTAATCCCCGATTCTTTGGTTATGTAATTAATCCCCATCCCCCGAAGCCTTGTAATAGCTAGGTTTATATTCTCGCATTTTTAATTCCTGCAAATATTTAACTACCTAGATGTATGCTAATAGGATTGTATGGCAAGAATGTCTGGAAAATTAAAACGGTAGATCACCTAATGTGCAAAGATTAAATAACTGAAACAAATCATATGCACATATTTCACTCCTAGGGTTCACCTCACTTCGGTTGCCTTCGGTAAACAATCATTATGCATAGGAGATTTTAGTGGTTGCCCTCCAGTCTAAAAAGATCAAATTGTCCCATTCGAATGTTGCCTCGGAAATGTTGCCTCGGAAAGATCTTAAGACTCTAGGGTTACTACTAAAGTTTTCTAACTATTTCTTTAGTGATTGTACTTGTCCCTTTCGAATGTCCCTTACAACTCCAACGACGGTGCTACCTACTCCTTAATAGTGGGATAGCGTTGTCTAAAGGAAACAATAACAAACAATCTTTTTTCGAGTAGGTAGAATCTTAAGTACTTGCTCAATAAAAAACTTTTTCACACAAACACCTTTCAAAAAAAATTTTCAAAACAAACTTCGTCACATCCTTGAGGACTGATACAAGGGTTATCACGAAGTAAAAGATTTTCAAGACAAACACGCGCACAAGCAATTTGAAAAATGACCAAGTACCTAAGAGCCCGTAGAAAACTACAGATAGAAAGGGTGCTAACACCTTCCCTTTCTATAATCTACCCCTCGTACTCAAAATATCTCCAAAAAAAAGGTTTTTTCTGTTCTTTTTCCTTTTCCATGATTGGATGAAATAAAAGTCGGTGGCGACTCTTGCTTACCGCGACATTTTGCAAACAAAAAATGCAAAACACAAACCAGTATTAATAGTCGGTTCTGCCACCGTATCACAGAACTGGAGACTCTGCTGGGGAAGAATAAGTGGGGTATACCTTAGGATCTAGGTCATTAAAATTGCTTCTCTTGATTGTCTTGATTGCTTTACTTTTGAGGGTTTGTTTGGGGTTACTATAGATCCAACACCCGGATCTGGGGGCACTCATTAGGTAAACAGCAATAGATCATGGAGATTGTACGACATAGACCGATATGGTTTAAGCGATGGTTGTGTTGGTGTGGCACTTTGGTTGGTACAAGTATCCTTCATGGGGAATCTTAGTTGAACAAACTTGGCCATTAGAAAGTAGCGAGATAGCCGGCCTTGGTGTAGAGCTGAGGATTGGTTGATACTCGATGCTACACTCATTGAGATCAGACTTTCAGGATATTTCAGCCACAAGAAAAGATTGATTGAGTTGAAACAATGTCTGATAAAGGATGGTCAGTGATATTGAGATCCTCTAGAACCCGGTTACTTTTTAATACAGGTTTGAAACCAACTAAACTTCAAGAGGGTACTAACTTTAACCTCATGCAAGCCTTAAACCTAAGGACTTGGTGTGATTTGAATGTGTTTGCTATACATGTGTTTATTATACATGTGGTTTATCATAACATCATGCATCATAACATGGCATCCATTCTTATTGCTCTAAACATTTCAAAGACCAAGGGAATTTATCTTTGTTCTGTTTTGCAGATCATGGCTTCCGTTCATAGAAACACTGTCTGAATCAGCTTTGTGAAGATACCTTCCCAACTCAAAGAGCCAGCAGATTATGATGCCCTATGTGGCTGTTTTTCTAGTGATTGTGGAACCCACTACAAAAGAGGGTATTCCTTACACAGTTCTCCATCCTTACATGCCCACTGATATTCGGGAATTACAGAAGTCTTGGATTCAGTTGATGAAGGAGAGGGATACTTACAGGGAGAAATTCCATGCTCAGGAGAGAAAGGTTTTAGAGCTCACAAAGAGGTTGCATGAAGAAAGAGGACTCAATGACTATCTCGGCACAAAGAGGAAGAATCCATGGGAACTTTGATGTCTTTTATAGTTTTAGATTTGTTTTTTCTTATTGTAACGCCTAAAAGGCATTTTGAACCTTCAAATTCAGCTAATAAAATCTTTGTTTATTTTGGTTTGCAAATTTAAATTTCCCGAAGTCTTTGAAATCATTGCATGCGCATCCCATTATCATACACATCATTACAGGTACCATTACAGGTTTCTCATCTTCTTCGTTGTTTATTTCAGCATGAGATGTCTTCTGAGTAAAGCATCAAGGACCTTCAGGCACAGAACGCCCAGTTCCAACAAATGTTCATCAGTCTGGCAAAAGGGCAGGAGGATCTGAAAGCCCTTATCCTGAAAGAGAAGAAGAAAAAGAAGAAGGTTGCTGGTATTCTGAATATGGGCAGAAGGTTTGGAGAGCGGTTGAAGCGACAAGTCGATCTGGCCTCTTTATCCAAGGAAAGGGAAAATCAGGAAGAAGAGAAGGATCTCAGTCCTGCAGTTTCTGACAATGATACTGACTATAATGATGAGCAATATCCTCCTGCTGAGGATAGATACAAACAGTTGGAAGATCGTCTGAGTTCCATGGAAGTTCAGAGGATACCTGGACTGGATTTCGAAGAATTGGGATTGGTGTCGGGGGTGGTCATCCCGTAAAAGTTCAAAGCTCCAGTTTTTGCTAAGTATGATGGGGTGTCTTGCCCAAAACTCCACCTCTGTTCTTATGTATGAAAGATCCAGCCCCACACCGCTGATAGAAATCTATGGGTTCATTTCTTTCAAGATAGTCTTCCAGGGACTCAGCTTGAATGGTTCTACCAGTTAGAGGGAGAAAATATCTGAAACTGGGAAGATCTGGTTGTTGCTTTCTACAAGCAGTATCAATACAACGCCGACCTTGCTCCTACTCATACTCAATTCTAGAGTATGTCCATAGGTGAAAGTGAAGGCTTTAAGGACTATGCACAGAAATGGAGAGACTTGGCTGGGAGAGTTCAACCCCCGTTGTCTGTTAGGGAGTTGGTTGATATGTTTATAGGGATGCTATCGGGTCCATTTTTCAATCATTTGATCAGCAGCTCGTCAGCTAGTTTTACCGAGATGATTCTAACTGGGGAAAGAGTAGAAGCTAGGATTCGAAGCGGAAAAATACAGAAGGATGTCTCTTCAAGTTCAGTAAAGAAGCCTTTTGCTGGTAAGAAATAAGCCAGCGCTATCTACAGCCGAGGGGCCAAAACAGGGTTGAACATCGTCAGACAGTAAGTGTCGTGATGATACCTAGACCTGCAGTTGCTCCACAATGCAACAATTAACAAAGTGTGGAAATACCACAACGGCATTTTACCCGCATCAACATGACATTGGCTGAAGTTCTACCTAAATTTGTTGAGATCTAACTTTGAGAGAGGCTCCCAAGAATCCAAATACTACATCTCCCCGATATAATCTGAATGCTCGGTGTGCCTATCATTCTGAGAGTCCTAGACACGATACAAATGATTGCTAGGCTCTGAGGAATAAAATACAAGACTTTATTGAAGCCAAGGAAATAGATTTTGATGCTCCAGAGAAGCCCAACGTCATAACTGCTCCCATGCCTAAACACGGTCGTGGAGTTAATGCTGTTGATACTGATTTGTTTGTTACCTCTGTGGATGAAGTTTCTACTCCTCTCATGACTGTCAAGAAGAATTTGTTGTTAGCCAGTTTATTTTCGGGTTGTGGTGAAGATTTCCGCATGTGTTCGTTTCTACCTTCTGGTTGCCGTTTGCTGAAATTAGGTGTTCAACGCCTGATAGATAGCAAAGAAATTTTGTTTGAGAAAATTATGATTCATGTAGTTTCAACTGAAGACGTCGCCATTATAACCATTTCGGCCAATCCTTCCAAGGTTTCCTCGAGAAGACCTGTTAGGATTACATCTGCTCCAAGAATTGCTCCGTTGATAATCACTGTTCCTGGTCTTGTCCTGTATGTCTCGGACAAAGTTGTCCCATGGCATTATGGTGCCGATGTGTATTACCATGGCATCAAAGAAGATTTGAAAGATGAAGAGGCTGATCCTGATATCGGTAATATTGTCGGGACCAGTAAAATCACCCAAAGTGGAAGGGTCTTCTCTCCCGAGATTTCCCCTAAGACTGTCAACAAGCCTATTGTCATTCCATCTGTTGTTCCTGCTAGTACATCAACTATTGTTCCTATTTTTACTACGGTTATTACTCCTATTGGTGAATCGTCTGATACCCGCGGCAAGGAAATTATAGGTGAGCCTGCCCGGACGGAGGCGCCTAAGAAAGTTGTTCTGGAAGCCTCTAAGCAAGAAATGGAGGAGATATTGAAAATCATTAAGAAGAGAGACTACAATATGGTAGAGCAGCTGGGGCAGACCCCATCGAAGATACCCATGTTGTCTCTGTTGTTGTGTTCTGAAGCCCATGCAAAGGCTTTGATTGCATTTCTTAAGACTATGCATGTGCCGCAGGAAACTTCAACTGATCAATTCAAAGATTGTGTGGCCAGCTTGACTGCTGATAATGGGTTGGGTTTCTTAGATGCAGACTTAACACCGAAGGGAAGGAAGCATAATGATGCTCTACATGTCTCTATTGAATGCAGGGGCACCACTATGACTCATGTGCTAGTGGATATTGGGTCTTCACATAATGTTCTGCCGAAGAAGGCGTTGAACCATTTGGATTGCGAGGGTCTAACTCTAAAGCCTAGTAACATTGTGGTAAGGGCTTTTGACAGATCAAAGAGAACGGTGCACGGGGAGGTGGACATCCCTGTAAAAGTGGGTTCTCAAACTTTTGGGTCCACCTTCTATGTGATGGATATCAGGCCGTCTTATTCTTGTTTGTTGGGTCGTCCTTGGATCCACGAGACCGGGGTGGTTACTTCCACACTCCACCAAATGCTAAAGTATCCGGTGAAAGGAAAGATTTTCACTGTGCGGGTGAAGAGGGGTATATGGTGAGTCACCTCAATTCCTTCCGCTATGTAGAGATGGATGGGGAATTCATAGAAACTCCTTGTCAGAATTTTGAAGAGGTCCCTCAGATCTTGGCATCGACTGAAACTACTACTAATAAACCTCCTTTGAAGATGGCTTTTCTCAAGGACGCCAAGGATGTGGTTGAAGAAGGTGGGTGTGCCAATTGGGGTCAGCTCCCTGACTTCACTCAGAAAACTGACAAATTTGGTTTGGGCTTTACTACAGGGGTTCAAAGGGCTGTTAGGCGTGCTCGGGATGGAAGACCTCCCCTACACATCAGCAATCGGGGAATTAACGTCATTTAAGACAGCAAAGAGGACTCAGACATCGACAGCTGGATCTACCAAACTACCAACGGTGGACCGAGTAACTGGACGGCTAGGGACTTTATACCTGTTTCTTTTAATCCACAGTAATTGACTTACTTGTTTTGAGATTTCTTAAACAATTTGAAACTTTACGGCCTGGTGCCTTACCCGAGGCACCTTGGCTTTGCTTGTGAGGGATATTATTTGTCATTCATTTATCATTAATAAAGCATTGGACGTTTTCTTGCATACAAATTTTGCGCTCTCTGTTTTTCTTTTCTGTTTTCACTTTATCAAAACAGTTATTCTCTTACACACACTCACGTATCATAATGCAGATCCATATCCACTCTGGATCCCATTGATAACAGCTCTACTATTGCCAGTTATGACTTCAAAAATCCGATAACCAAGCCGAGGACGAAGGTGAGGATGATTGTGTGGTGCCTGGAGAACTTGCTAGACTATTACAGCAGGATGAAAGGGCCATACAGCCTCATGAAGAGCCGATTGAGAGAGTGAATTTGGGTACTGAGGAAGACAAAAAGGAGGTTAAAATAGGTGTAAATTTGGAGCTTAGTGTCAAGCAGAGGTTGATACAGATGTTGCATGACTATGTTGAGATCTTTGCCTGGTCTTATGAAGACGTGACTTGTTTGGACACTGATATTGTGGTACATCGCCTGCCAACTAAAGAAGACTGTCCTCCGGTTAAGCAAAAGGTTCGATGTATGTGTCCCAAAATGTCAGAGAAGATCAAGTCAGAGGTCATGAAATAGTTCGACGCGGGATTCTTAGCTGTCACTTCGTATCCACAGTGGGTTGCCAATGTCGTTTCAGTACCTAAGAAGGACGTTAAGGTACGGATGTGTGTAGATTACAGAGACCTGAATAGGGCAAGCCCCAAGGATGACTTCCATCTTCCTCATATTGATGTTCTGGTTGACAACACTGTGCAACACAAAATCTTCTCCTTCATGGATGGTTTCTCTGGCTACAACCAAATCAAGATGGCTCCTGAAGACATGGAGAAAACAACCTTCGTTACACAGTGGGGCACCTTCTTCTACAAGGTAATGCCTTTTGGGTTGAAGAATGTTGGGGCAACCTATCAGAACCCCATGGTCACTTTGTTCCATGATATGATTCACCACGAGATCGAGTTCTATGTTGATGACATGATAGCCAGGTCTCATAATGAGGAAGAGCACCTTGATCATCTCCAGAAATTTTTTGACAGGTTGAAGACATACAAGCTGAGGTTGAATCTGAACAAGTGTACCCTCGGGGTAAGATCTGGTAAGCTTCTGGGTTTTATCGTCAGTGACAAGGGTATTCAGGTAGACCCTGCAAAGGTAGAGTCCATATAAGAGATGTCGGTTCCCCGTACAGAGAAGGAAGTTAGAGGTTTCTTGGGACGCCTGAATTACATCACATGGTTCATTTCACATCTGACTTCTACTTGTGAGCCAATCTCCAAGCTTCTGAAGAAAGATCAAGTGGTAAAGTGGAATGATGAATTCCAGACCACTTTCGAAAGAATCAAGTAATACCTTCAAGAACTACCAATTCTGATGCCTCTAGTTAAAGGAAGACCTTTGATATTATACTTGACAGTGCTAGACAATTCAATAGGGTGTGTGTTGGGGCAGCATGGCGAGTATGGTCGAAAAGAGCACGCCATATACTACCTTAGCAAAAAGTTTACCGACTGTGAGACGAGATACTCATTGCTCAAGAAAACTTGTTGCGCTTTGGCATGGGCTGCTCGCCGACTGAGACAGTATATGCTGACTCACACTACCTTGTTGATATTGAAGATGGATCGGATCAAGTATATTTTTTAGAAGCCCGCTCTCTCCGGAAGGATAGTGTGATACGGTGGGAGAACTGACTTGAAGGTTTTGCATTTTGTCGCAAATGTTTCGTTTTAGCAAGAGTCGCCACCGACTTTTATTTTATCCAAAAGGAAAGGTAAAAAAGCACAGGAAAGACGTTTGAGATGTTTTCTTGAGTTCGGGGGGTAGATTATGAAAAGGGAAGGTGCTAGCACCCTTTTCATCCATGGTTTTCCATGGGCTCTTAGTTACTTGTTTAGATCACTTGCTTTGCTTTTGCAATTGTTTTAAATGGTGCTTTGTGTAGTTTTGAAAGTATTTTGAAAAGAGGCCTTTGTTTAGGCAATCTTTGTAATGATTCTCATTCGTAAGAATGTCTACAAAGATGTTTTGTCTATTGAAAAATGTTTCAATGTTTTGAAAGTTGTTTGGAAATATTTTGAAATGTGTGTGATGTTTTTGAAAATAGCAAGGATTGTTGGCAAATTGATCAAGTAACTAGAAGCTATCTACCTACTCAAAAGTCTTTCTTGTACATTTTTATTCCTTTGACATTGTTGATTTACCATTGCTTTGGTAAACAACCCTATCTTTGGATGTTTAAACGGGACGGGCGTCGGTCATCGTATGACCATGATAGCAATGGTGCCAAGTATCTTAGCAAGTTTTAGGGACTAAGATCATTTGTTTAGGAAACCTTTTGATAGCGTCATCGAGGGACTATGATCTTTTTGTTTTGTTTTGTTTTGCCAAGATACTTTGCATGCATACCATGGCCATTTTGTTAGGCAACCAAGTGGGTGAAACCCTAAGGAGTGCTTGTATGCAATGTGTGCCATTTTACATGCTTTTTTGTCTTGGATTAGGTCATGCTATTTGTTTGATTTTTTGTCTTTATCATACAAAACCCTAATTTACTAACATGTATATAATGCGATAAATTGCGTAAAGTAAATCTAAGCTATTACAACAATATTATGGGAGGGGGGATACAAGTTTTTGTATGGGGGATATTGCTCAAAATAAAACCCTAAAAATTATTACAACCCAATTGAATTCTTGTACAATAAATAAATAAACAATTATTTAAATATGCAATAAAATGTATGGATGCAAATTGTTTTTTGTATTTATTTTATATATGTAAAAATAAAATTATTTAAGTCCTAAAAATAAGAAAAATAATATTGTTATTTTTGAAAGGGAAAACCCTAATTTTTATTTAAAAGAAATATATGTTCTATATCATTTATTTTATTCATTTATGTACAAGAGATAAATAATAAAAATATTTACAAAGATTAAAAATTAAAATATATGTGGAAATAAAGTTTTATGTGTATGGATAATAAAAAATAAAATGTATGATATTTTTAAATATATTTACTATTTATTTAAGAAAATAAAGTTCTATTTATTTGAATAATCAATATTTTATACAAAAAATAAGATAAAAAATAAAATATAATGCAAAAAAATTAAGAAAGTATTTTTGGGATTTTTTAATGTTCAGAAAAAAAATAATAAAGTCAATAAACATAAAAAAATATGAGAAAATATGCAAAAATATAAACACATGCAAAGGGGGGTGCAAATAGTAAACTGGGGGTATAGGAAGTAAAACAAGAGGCCCAAAGGCGCCTAGGCCCAGAACATCATCTTCATCCCTGTCCTTGGCTTCCTGCACGTGTTTCTGAGTTCAAACTGTAACTTGCTCTAGCTTGCATAAAATCAAAAACTCATAACACAAAAAATGTAGCTTATGATCTCACGATTCCAGTGATATAGAGTTTGTAAACTAACTCTCAAAGATCAGAGAGAATTTAATCACCCCTAATTTATGACCTAGTTTTTTCATGAACTTCAAGCTTCAAATTCTTACTACTCAGTTAATATAAATGATAACTATGCATATGTACAACTTTAGCAAGTTAAGGACTGCATTTTTGCTTCACAAATCAAAGCTTAAGGATTCCTAAATAGAGAGATAGAGTTTTGAAAAAACACCTTGTTCAACTGAGTTTGGATATGGCAATGTGAGGGCTTTGAGTGAGGCCTGAAGATCGTGTGAGCTTCCTTGAAGTTCCCTCAAGCTATTCCAATGCTTAGCTTGCCTTGAGGATGCTTGAAACTCCTTGTAGAAGTCAACCTGCAACCTTCCAAAATGAAAATGGTGATGTCTGAAATAGGGCTTACAGAACTAGGACAAGGACTTGGATAGTTTAGATAGGATGTATGGAAGATGTTTGATGTGTTACAAAGCAAAACGCACGAGCAAATACTGAGATGGCTAGTGTTTTGCAGAAGCTGCCCTGTTTAGGCAGAAAAATGTGTTTTCTGAGTTTGAGAGTGTTTTCGATGTTGTGTATTCGTGTATTTGCTTGCAACAAGTTTTTTGAAGTTGTTTAGAATAAAGCCAAGTCCTCTCTTTATCAGATGGACAAGTTATCTTGACTTTTGCCAATTTGCTTGCTTTTGAAGAAAGTTGAAATGACTTAAGCCAAAATGTTTTACTTGCTAGTTCTAGGGCTGAAGAGAGTTGGTACAAGTTGCCTGATTTTTGTGGATATTGCTTGCAACAAAAGATCATGTCTATGGCTCAAGAATTGCAAAGTTGTAAAAAGCATGCTTTACGAAAATGGCAATGTGCCCTTTATGCCATTTATGGATTAAACTCTTGTGCAATGCTCCAAAAGTCAAAATAAAGCCATTATCCAATGAGTTTGCATTTAATTATGAAGTGTAGAATGGATTAGGAAATGTAATGCAAGGTACAAGCATGCTAGGATCTGATTTGAAACTTGAACCATTGTAAACATGACTTGAACAAAAGTGACAAATTGCCATTTTCTCTTCTTCGATTATCCCTAACCATAAATGATCTTGGAGAGTTCTTGGACATTTTAGAAAGCTTGTAATATGCTATATAATCCATATTTGAAATTAAACTTGAGATACCTCTTGGAACTAGGTGAAAAGTTTCCATGAAGTTAGGTCAAAAACCTGCCTAAACTAGGGCAAAATTTCACTAAGTTATTTAGTTTATGGACCCCTATTCGCAAAATCATAACTTGAGATCCAAGCATATTTTGGGAAAACTTTGTAAAGAAAAGTTGTAGATTTTATGGAGGACTACAACTTTCATGTTGGAAGTTTTCTTTGAATCCAATTGCATCATGGTGAAAAAGTTGTGAAAAGTTGGGAAAAAATAAGAAATTTTCCATACTTAGAAAAATTCTAAGTTATGAAAAATTTCAAATTAAAACCCTAATTTTCAATTTTAGGTTTCTTGGCCAAAAAGTTTCACATTTTGACATGTCTTGATGAATTATGACCCTTGGCATTTGATTTTGACCAAAAAGTCAAAGTTTGACTTTTCAGTGTACAGTTGATTTTTGATCAGTTGACTGGAAAATTCATTTGTCAATCCAATGCATTTGAGATCTTTTGAACTATATGATTAGGTAAAGATGATGCCATTGAGTCCTTGAAATCATGCTTGAACCAAATTGGTCATTGGTTAGGTTAAAAATCAGAAATTGCCCTTCCTCAATCAAAACCCTAATTTTGACCATTTTGCCCTTTTGTTTATTTGATCAAATTTCTTGAGGAGTTGTGATCCAAACTTGATCAAATGGTACATAGAGGTCTAAAATGTTGTTGTGGATCAAAAATTATGAAGTTTGACTATAAATTGGCCACAGTTGACTTTTTCCCCAATACAGCTGATTTTTAGGTCAACTGTCCAATTGACTGGGCAAAAATGTGATTCCAGGCTTGAAACTTGGTATGAGCAATCTTAGGGGTCCAAGATGGTGTATGAAAGTCACATGAAGCATTGATGGTCCAAAAATCCTTGTGTAACCTCAAACCCTAATTTCAGGTCATCAGTGCATGATAAGGTCTTGAGTTGAGCAAACCCTAATCTTGTCTTGAGTCCAAAGAGTCTTGTGAGGAAAATCTTGATAAATGAGAGGGAAAATTTTGGGGTACAATAGCTGCCCCTGTTCAATCTTCTTGAACCTGAAGAGTTAGATTGACGAGTTTTTCCGTTCGTGACTCGAAGGTAAAAGATGATTGGACACTAGAGTGCCCATAAATTTGCACTCGTCAAAGTGTAGTTGAGGAAATGGGATTAAAGATGCCATTTGGAGATGTGATAGAATCTTGTTGGAGATGGGCTTAAAGATTCCATCCAATATTGTTTGTTAAATTGTAAGTTGTAAGTCATAAGAATAAGTATCAGAATGGTATCCGCGTCTGAAACGTATCTGAACTGTATCTAGAGACTTATAATGAGAAACAGAATAGCATCCGTGTCTAGAGCGTCTATGAGCCGGGGAAAATCAGAATAAGTGACAGAATGGCAACCTTGTCTAGAGCGTATCTGGACTGTATCTGAAGTTTGAATCTGAATGAGTAATAGAATAGCATCCTATGTCTGGGGCGTATCTAAACTGTATCTGAGTCAGAAAACTGAACAAGTGCCAGAATGGCATCCGTGTCTGGAGCGTATCTGAACTAGAATCTGAATAAGTGACAGAATGACTTCCGTGTTTGGAGTGTATCTATATTGTGTCGGAAATCTTTGAACATTGTTAATGATAGCTGTTAATCTTATCCTTAAAAGGGTAAAATGTTAGCTGAAACACAAAATTATGTTGCATGAAATGCATGATGCAATAAATGTGCTTTATCAATGTTTATGATATATGAATGTAATGTATGCGCATGTAAGCTGATTAGCTATTTTGCTGAGGAAAATAAATCCTTGACTGCTGGGGATAAGAAAAATCTTTGGCGACTTGGGATAATAACTCTTTGACTGCTGCTGGGGAAAATAAATCCCTGACCGCTGCTGGAGATTCAAAATCTTTGACTGTTGAGGGTGAGAAATCCTTGGCAACTGTTGGGGATTAAAAATCCTTGATGACTTTCCTGGGGATATAAGGACCCTTCAAGTCTTGAAGTTGGAGTATTGACAAAAATTTCGTTGTGAGAGTAATGCCAAACTGCTTGAGAAATCTGCTTGGGAAATCCAGAGAATTTTGATGACTTCTAGTGGGGATAATGATGGGAATCCTTATTCTGCTGGGGAATAGGGGAAACTCTGATGACTTCTGCGGGGAATTAAGAATGAGAATCTTCATTCTGGCGACCTCACTGGGGAATAATAAGACTTTGTGGGGAAGAAGGCTTACTGCTGGGGAGTAAGTCCAGGAGTTTGGGTTGTATGCCACTCTACTGGGGAGTTATCCTAGGTTGGGGAGGGACAAAAAGTTAACTGTTATCTGGTTGATTTTCATACTTCAAGGCAACTTGCTGGGGAATTTGGAGAAAACTGAATGGTTTCCGCCGGGGATTGATAGTTAGAAGTTCTGCTCCGCTGCGGATTGGGAGTTTGAAGTTTTAACTCTGATGGAGATTAATGGTTTGAAAATTTAGCTCCACTGGGGATCTAGATGATGTACTGTAGGGATTTCTTACGGAATATCCTAAAGACGTTTTCCTATCCTCTCAACCTGTCAGTAATTGTTCTTTTCCACCTGTTTATTTGTAAACAGTGATTATGTTCAAATGCATATGTTCATCAATGAATCATTGGACGTTTTTGCAAGTAAAAACACAAGTGTAAAAAATAAAAAGACAAATAGTTTTTGTACTTTGAAAGAGATATCTTTGTATTTACTTTGAATAAGTGTTTTGTACAAAGGAGACAGACATCCTAGTATGAGGATGGTGTCATAAAAGTAAGAAAAATTTATACAAAGAATAGCTATGTGTAAAAAATTCCATGGGGTCCCCATTCTGCTATAGCCTTCGTAACTCTGAATATCTTGTCCATTTGTTGCTTCGTCCGAAGATGATTGGATTGATCAGAAGCTCAGAGTTTATTTGTGAAGAGATTATCCTTAAAGTGATCCAACGAGACATAGTCATACGCTTTAATTCCCTAACTTTTGCCTGGACCGCCCTTTCGGGTTTTCAGTCCATCGGGAAACCCTTTTTTGCCCAAGTCACCCTTTCGGGTTTTCAACTTGCCGGGTGTACATATTTTTTTACTTATCTCTAATTTTTGCCTGAACCGCCCTTTCGGGTTTTCGATTCACCAAGAGGCCCTTTTTTTGCCTAGGTGTGTCAACCTAGCGGGTCCTTTATGCGTAGTATCTTTTGACTATGTCTGCGTTCACAGGGTGCGGCAGATCGTCGCTGTCCATGGTGGTTAAAATCATTGCCCCACCAGAAAAGATGTTCTTGATCACAAATGGTCCTTCGTAGGTAGGAGTCCATTTGTCCCTGGGATCACTTTGTGGCAAGATAATGCGCTTGATCAATAGATCTCCAACTTGATAAACTTGGCATCTGACTTTCTTGTTGAAAGCCTTGATCATCTGGTTTTGATACGTCTGACCATGGAAGACAGCAGTAAGTCTCTTCTCGTCAATTAAGTTCAACTGATCAAGCTGGGTGTGGATCCAATCGTCTTCACTCAAACCAGCATCTTTCATGATTCTCAAGGAGGGAATCTGAACCTCGATAGGTAAAACAGCTTTCATGCCATATACCAAGGAATAGGGTGTTGCCCCAGTTGATGTGCGTGCCGTGGTACGGTATCTGTGAAGAGCAAACGGTAGCATCTCATGCCAATATTTGTAGGTGACTGTCATCTTTTGTATGATCTTTTTGATATTTTTGTTCGCAACTTCGACAACACCGTTCATCTTTGGCCCATAAGGAGATGAATTGAGATGTTGAATCTTGAACTGCTCGCACAGGGCGGTGATCATAGTATTGTTAATGTTCGTACCGTTATCAGTGATGATCCTTTCGGGGATACCGTACCGGCAAATAAGATTCAGCTTGATGAAGCAGGCAACCACATTCTTTGTAACAGATGTGAAGGAAGTTGCTTCGACCCATTTTGTGAAATAATCAATGGCTACTAGAATAAAGCGGTGTCCATTGGATGGCGTAGGCTTGATCTCTCCAATCATGTCAATTCCCCACATAGCGAATGGCCAAGGATTTGTTAAGATATTTAGAGGAACCAGAGGCACGTGCACCTTGTCTGCATAGATTTGACATTTGTGACAAGTCTGGGAGTGTTGATAGCAGTTGTTGTACTCCAAAATTTGCCCTCCCATTTCTCAATGATTTCTCATCACAAAACCTTTGAAGCCCAAGATCCAGTTAGGGTTTCATCTGCTCAAGACTTCTCTTTGCACTGTTGACCCAAATTAGGGTTTGTGTTTGCACCAAGATGTTTTGACCTAAAGTGCCTAAGATGACTTTCATGCTTCATATTGGACTCCCAAGTTTATCCACATCAAGTTTCAAGCCTTGATTCCAAGTTTTGCCCAGTCAATTGGACAGTTGACCTAGAAATCAACTGTATTGGGGAAAAAGTCAACTGTGGCCAATTGACAGTCAAACCTCATGGAAATTGACCCACATCAACATTATGAACTCATATGAACTATTTGATCAAGTTTGGATCACAATTCCACAAGAAATTTGATCAAATCACCAAAAGGGCAAAATGGTCATTTTTAGGGTTTTGACTGCACAAAGGCAATTTTTTACTGTTTGACCTAGCCAATGGAAAACCAAGCTCACATATGGACTCAAGGACCCCATGGAATTATCTTGACATGCTCAATAAACTCAAAAGATCCCAAGTACACAAGATTGACAGTTGAATTCTCCAGTCAATTGATCAATTTTGACTGTACACTGAAAAGTCAAGCTTTGACTTTTTGGTCAAAATCAAGAGTCAAGATTAATTTTTCATCAAAACATGCCAAATCATGAAACTTGTTCACCAAGAAATCACAAAATGCAAATTAGGGTTAGAAATTAGAATTTTTCATAACTTAGAATTTTTCTAAGTTATAAAAAACCCTAATTTTTTCCCAACTTTGCCCCACTTTTTCACCAAGATCCATTTGGATTCAAACAAAAGTCAAAACATGAAAGTTGTAGCTTGTTGCATAATCTACAACTTTGATTCACAAAGATTTCCCATTTGAGGCTTGTATCTCAAGTTACAAATTTTTGAATAAGGGTACTAAACCATTCTTAACTTAGTGAAATTTTAACCTATTTTGACAAGGTTTTCTACCCAACTTCAAGGCCATTTTCCATACACTTCCACTTGGAATTTCAATTTGCATTTCAAAGAAGGATTGTAGTACACATTCCAAGCTTTCCAAAATGTCCAAGAACTTCTCAAACAACCTCATAACTTGAGAGAATCGAATTTCACAATTTGGCAAAAACTCACTTTTGAATTGATCATGAACATGTTCATAACTTAAGCCATTTTCAAGTCAGCATAGTTTGTGCTAAATTACAGGTCCTAAAACCCTTTGACACTAAATAATTCAATGCAAAACCTTTGTGCCAAGGCCTTGTTTCATGAGTTCAAGCATTGCCTAGAGGATTAATCCATTTATAGATAAAGCATTTCTTCCATTTTTGCAAAAGGTAACTTTATGTCCAATTGAAAATCCAAGCAGTACAAATGAGATCTAATTGGCACAAGATTATGGGCAAAACACTCTGATCAAGGAGGGATTATGCAGCTCATTAGGGGGCCTCTACTGACCTAGAACACAACTTGGGCATTTGTTGCTTAAAGTGTAAGTAACTTGGCATATTGTAACACAACTCTCATATCAGCTTGAAAACACTTAAGTGAACTTGTGAAACACACTGAAGATATCCCAACCAAGCTAGTGCACGACCCTAACATCTCTCATACACTCCCAATCTCAGAATCACCTTCAAACTGCAAAAACAGGGCCAGGCCTGCAGTTTGAGTGTCATCTTCCATTTCCCTCAAGCTCTCTTGCCCAAACCAGTTCACACACATTCCCTAGCATCTATGCAAGCTAACCATGACTTGAAACACGACCTGTAATCCCTCTAACTAGTTCCACCATTTTCAGTTTCTTGTTTTGCAGGTGAAGTGCTCTAGCACGATTCAAAAGCTTTCAAGACAAAGTAAACATTGGAATAGCATCCCTGGACCTCAAGGAAGCTTTACCAATCATCACCTTGCACTGAAAGCTTCCCCATTGCCAGATAGAACTTCAACTGAACAGGTATTTTGGTGAACTTCTATCTCTCTTATTAGGCATCATTAGCTCTAAGTTTGTGAATAAACAATGTTCTACTCATGCCACTGAACATGTACATGTTTTTACTTTTGATTTCTTTTGCTTGAGCTGTGAGAATTTAAGGTTTGAAAATGGCAGAAAATCTAGGTTAGGATTTGGGGGAGAAGAAATTCTCCCTCATCTTAGAGAGTTAGATCAAGTTCTGCATATGGTTGGATTCGTCTCTTGATGCTGAACATTTTTTATGTTATGAGTTTTCATTAATAAGCCAGGAATCAGGAGTTAGAAGTTTGAGAAGAAGGGCGCGCGTTTTGAACTGGTTTTGTCTGAAGGTTGAAGACAATGTCTTCTTGGGCTGGGCCTGAGTTATTTTCTTATTCACACCACCTTTTTGGTTTTACACCCCCTGAGCCCATTTCATTCATTTTTTAATGTTTTTGACTTTTTCTTTTTTGATTGGCTCATTTATTTTTTTCTCATAATATTAAAAATTTAAAAATATTTTTTCTCACCATTTTTGAATTTATTAGGCATTTATTTGATTTTTCTTTTAGTTTGTACATAAATAAATAAATATATACTTTTTGTTTAAAATACTAAAATAGCACAAATATATTTTATACACTTTTATCTTATTTTTACTTCCTGAAAACATTTTATAGAAAAATACTTTTTATTTAAATATTAAATATTATTAATTAATATATATAATACATATTTTGTAAATAATATAAATAAATAGGTATATATTAATACACTTAGGATATAAATACCAAAAAATGTACATATTTTATTTTATTAATATTTAATGCTAAAAAATACATTTTTACAAATATACTTCATTTTTCTTTTATTCTTTGTATATAAATAGTAAATATTATATATATTAAATAATTATTACCTTTTGATTAAAATTAGGGTTTTGCCCTAAATATGAAAATACTCCAAAAATAATACCCTTTTTATTTCTCCTTTTTATTTTACATAAATAATACTTTTTTTTCATACATATAAAAATTCTTTTTGCATCTTGCATATTTATTTCATTTCCATTTAATTTATGCCTTTAATTATATTGTAAATATTCAAAAAAAAATGATGTAATAGCTAGGTTTAATTTCTTGTCTAAATATCCCCCATTTGAAACATTTGTACCCCCCTCCCCATATCATTGTGTTGTAATAGTGTAGGAATTTAATTTTCTTACTTTATCACTTTTTAAATATACTATGCTAGAGTTAGGGTTTGTATGCGAATAAAATGAACAAAAAGTAGTTTGACCTAATACAAGACAAAAAAGCATGAAAAATGGACAACACCTTTCACACTTGCACCCCTAGGGTATTCCACTTTGTTGCTTTCAAATAAATTGGGCCATATTGTATGTTGAATTTCTTTGGGTAAAAACAAACAATCAAATGATCATAAGTCCCTCGATGACGCTTTCAAAAAAGTTGCCTAAAATGATCAAATCATTTTCAAAGAAAAAATTGCCCAAAGACATTTAATACTATTGCAATTATGGTCTAAGAGATGACCCGCGCCCGTCCCTTTCACCTCCTAAGACAAGATTGTCCACCAAATGCAATGGTGGAACAAAATTGTCAAAAGGTTTAAAACATAACAAAAATCTTTGAGAAAACTTTAGGGTAGATAACTCTTAAGTACTTGTCAATTTGCAAAGAAAACACTTGCCTAATTTCAAACTACACTTCACAAACACTTTCAAAACAAACTTTCAAAAAACCTTGAAACATCTTTTCAAAAGACAAAACACCTTTTGTAAAACATTTGAGTAAAGAATTGTTACAAGGGTAGCCTATACAAGGCATCTTTTCAAAACATTTTCAAAAACCACACACCAAGCACCATTTCAAACAATTGAAAACCAAGGCAAGTTGATCTAAGCAAGTACCTAAGAGCCCATGGATAACCATGGATAGAAAGGGTGCTAATACCTTCCCTTTCTATAATCTACTCCCCGAACCCAAGAAAATATCTCAAAGGTTTTTGCTATGCTTTTTTAAACCTTTCCTTAGGATAAAATAAAAAGTCGGTGGCGACTCTTGCTCAACCGAAACATTTGCGAAAACAAACGCAAAACCATAGTCAGTTATCCCACCGTATCACAGAACTGGCGACCCTGCTGGGGAAAAACTTAAAAGTGGAGTAACCTTAGGGCTTAGATCACCCTCTTGCATGACTAATTGTTTGATTTGTTTGCTTTATACTTTGGCTCTATTGTTTGGATTTGCAATCCTACACCCGGATTTTGGGAAACATTCATAGATAGCAATACGTTGTGGAAACTGTGCGGGGTATACCGACACGGTCGAAGCAATAGCTATATTAGTGTGACATATTTGTGAGTACCGGTAACCCTTGAGTTCAATCAAGGAGAGTACGGGGCCGCTGAGTGATGTCATTAAGCACTAATGACCTAGAACCTTAATTGACCATCTTGGCCTTTTATTAGGGGTAGTGAGATGACCGGCTTTGGTGCAGTCCGAAGTTGGTAGATACTCGATACTACACTCATTGAGGGTTGTTTTCTTGGAATATTTTGGTCGCTAGTTAAGTGGCTAAACCAAAACCATGAACAATGAAAACAATCCACTGATATTGAGCTCCTTAGAACCCGGTTACTATTTATAGGACAGGTTTTTAAGCCAACTACACTCAAGAGGGTACTTACCTATGAAACCCCATGCAAGCCTGAAACTAGGGTTTGGTGTGATTTGCTTGTACATATGTTTTGTGCATACATCATAAACATCATGAAGCATCATATGCATTCACTAACCATTTCAAGGGTTTGGATCTTCATCTTTGTTCTTGTTTTGTAGGTCATGGAAGTTCCTCGCAGAAACACCATTCAAGTCAACCTGGTGAGAATCTCTCCTCAACTCAAGGAGATCACTTCAAGAATTCCGGAAAATTCATCCTTCAGTGAAAGACATGGTAGACTGCTCAGCCTAGTCAACACCAACATTGAAGAAGACATGGTGAAAGTGCTATTCCAGTTCTTTGACCCTCTTCACCACTGTTTCACTTTCCCTGATTATCAGTTGGTGCCCACTTTGGAGGAGTTTTCTCAACTCCTAAGAACCCCTATCCTTAATCAACTACCCTTCAACGGTACGGAAAAGGAACCAAAGCCAGAAGATGTTGCTCGAGCATTACATCTACAACCATCCGACATCAAGGCGCATTAGGAAACCAGAAGCGGCGTCAAAGGATTCTTAGCAAAGTTCTTGTTTGAGAAGGCACAAGAATGTTGGAACTCATTGGACCTACAAGCCTTTGAAGAGATTGTGGCACTCCTTATCTATGGGTTGGTCTTGTTCCCAAATCCTGACCAATTGGTAGATGTCAACGCCGTTAAAATCTTCTTGTCCAGAAATCCAATACCAACATTGCTTGGGGACATTCTTCACTCATTTTACACACGAACAATGAGAAAGAGGGGTGTTCTCATGTGTTGTACTCCTATCCTTGCAAGGTGGTTTATTTCGCACCTTCCGCAATCTGTCTTGAAGAATGACCAAGGTACAAGGTGGTCCCAACGGTTGATGACTCTTACTCATTCTGATGTGCATTGGTGTTCTCGGTCCAGAGAAAATGTCATCATTGTCGATCGTTGCGGAGAATTTCCTAATGTTCCTTTACTTGGAATCAGGGGAGGTATCACCTACAACCCTTGCCTAGCTTTAAGGCAATTTGGATATGCACGGAGGGATGGCCCTCATGACATGTTGATTCCTAACCTAGTTTTTGACTTCGACAACGATGCGCAAGGACTTCGCCAAAGATTCATCAGAGCTTGGGGAAAACTCAACAAAGTTGATAGCAAGACTCTGGGACACAAGAACTCCATCCCTCTTGAGCCCTATCTCAAGTGGGTACGAGCCCGAGCCCAAAGTCTAATGATGCCTTATCCTCATGTACTCCTAGTGATTAAAGAGCCCGTCAATGAAGGAGAGGTCCCCTACACCATCCTACATCCAGACATGCCTACATCGTGGGAGGAAATGCAGAAAAGTTGGATTCAGCTCAAGGAAGAACGGAATACTTTTGAAGCTAGCTTCTACGCCAGTGAGAAGAAGGTTCTAGAGCTTACCCGCCGACTCCACGAGCAAGAGGCCCTCAACACCTACATCGCACCAAAGAGGATGCGCAATGTCTTTCTACCTTAAGAAGTTTATTTTGTAATATTTGGCCCATGGGGCATTTATGTACTAACAAATTTCTTCTTATTAATATGACGTGCGTTCTTCTTTGTCTGAAACAATTTTGAATGTTCTAAATCCTTGAATGCATTGCATACATAAGCATACCATTCATCATGTGCATAAGCAGGTCTCACTCCAGGTTTCCTTATCTGTCTGCTGTTTATTTCAGTAGGATGGATCTCGAGCAAACAGTCAAAGACCTACAAGCTCAGAATGCACAGTTCCAGCAACTCCTGATGACCTTGGCTAAAGGTCAGGAGGATATCAAGACTCAATTGGGGAATAAGGACCCAGTGAAAAAGAAGAAAAAGAGGATTGGGGTGGCTACTTTGGGGAGAAGATTTGACGGAGAAGCTCGAAGAGTGCTTGAATTTCCTCCTACTTCTGATGAAGGGACCAGTAAAAGAGATGGAGCTGCGGTGCCTTCCGAGTCTGATGCGAAAGAAGAAGAGGTTGAAGAGGATGAAGATTATTCTGACCAGCAATACCCTCCAGCTGATGATAAATACAAAGGGTTAGAAGACAGATTGGCCGCCATGGAATTACAAAGAGTACCGGGCTTGGACTTTGAAGACTTGGGTTTGGTTGCCGGGATTGTGATTCCCCCAAAATTCAAAGTGCCAGTGTTTGTGAGGTATGATGGGCTGTCCTGTCCCAAAATGCATCTCAGGTCCTACGTGAGAAAGATTCAACCCTATACGGCAGATAAGAATCTTTGGATTCATTTCTTTCAAGACAGCCTTTCGGGAGCTCAGTTGGAGTGGTTTTATCAGCTAGAAGGAACCAGTGTCAGAAATTGGGAGGATTTGGCCACCGCTTTTTACAAACAATACCAATATAATTCTGATCTTGCTCCTACTCGTACCCAACTTCAGGGTATGTCACTAGGAACAAGTGAGGGATTCAAAGAATATGCACAAAAATGGAGGGATTTGGCTGGCAGGGTGCAGCCTCCTTTAACCGATCGTGAGCTCGTTGATATGTTTCTTGGGACCATATCTGGGCCATTTTTCAATCATCTAATTGGTAACTCTTCTGCGGGGTTTACCGATTTGATCTTAACAGGCGAAAGAATAGAAGCTGGAATCAAGTCAGGAAAGATCCATAAGGGTGTTGCTGCAAGTTTTGAGAAGAAGCCTTTTAAGAAGGAAACAACTATGGTATATTCTCATAGAAGAGCAGGGAAGACGGAGCGTCGGCCAACTGTGGGGGCCGTAATGATTCAAAACACTCCGAGCGAGCAGCCTCGCTATAACCAGTCCAGACCAAATCAACAACGGGTGGAACGGCCACAGCGGCAGTTCACCTGCATTAATATGACTCCAGCGCAAGTGCTTCCCCATCTACTGAAATTGAACCTCGCCACCATCAAGGAGGCACCAAAGAATGTGAATACGTCCTCTCCGCATTATCATGCCAATGCTAAATGCGCCTACCATTCAGACAGTGTTGGACACGACACCAATGATTGCTGGGCACTCAAGCATAAAATCCAAGACCTGATAGAGGCTAAGGAGGTAGAATTTGACGCTCCAGAGAATCCTAATGTGATATCTGCACCCATGTCGAAGCACGGCCGAAATGTCAACACCATTGAAGAAGATTTGTATGTTGCTGATGTCAGTGATCTGACTACTCCACTGCTAACCATTAAGTTGAATCTGTTGAGGGTCGGGATCTTCCCTGGATGTAAGGAAGACTGCTATTGTTGTTACTCTCTGCCGTTTGATTGTCCGTTACTGAAGAAAGGCATCCAAGGCCTTATGGATAGTCGACAAATTTTGTTTGAAAAAGTTTCTGCTGTTCCAGTTCATACTGAAGATGTCTCAATCATAACCATTCACGCCAATCTTTCCAAGGCCGTCAAAAAGCCTGTTAAGATTACACCAGCTGCGAAATTTGTTCCTTTGAAGATAACAATGCCAGGGCCTGTTCCCTATGTTTCTGAGAAGTCGATACCTTGGAACTATGGCGGTGACGTCTACTACCATGGTATCAAGCAAATTGAAGTAATTGAAGAAAGTTCGGATGATGAAGAAGCCAACATTAGTAACATTGCGGGCACTAGCAAAATCACCAGGAGCGGGAGAATATTTTCTCCAGAGATTGCCCCTCCAAGAGCAGTCTTTGGACCCTCATCAGCTAACGAGGTCATCCCTGCACCAATAAAACTCTCTGCTAGAACTCCTCTGATTGAAGACATTGTTGTTCCTAGTACTGTCTCTCCTACCGCTGCTGGCAAAGGTAAGGGAATCCAAGATGAGCCCGTCAGGACGAGGGCTCAACCCTTGGTAATCCCGGAAACCTCCAAGAAGGAAATGGACGAGATTTTGAGGATAATCAAAAGAAGTGATTACGATGTGGTGGAACAGTTGGGGCAAACCCCCTCCAAGATCTCCATGCTGGCACTACTACTTTGCTCAGAAGCGCACGCTAAAGCCCTGATAAAATTCCTGAAGGCAACTCATGTGCCCCAGGAAACCTCTGCGGATCAATTTCAGAATTGCGTGGCTAGCCTGACTGCAGACAATGGATTAGGTTTTTCTGATGCCGACCTAACTCCTAAAGGTAGAAATCACAATGATGCTTTGCACATTTCAGTCGAGTGTCGAGGAACTACTCTCGCACATGTCTTGGTTGATACTGGTTCGTCGCTGAATGTTTTGCCTAAGAAGGCCTTGGACCGACTAGATTGTGAAGGATTGGAATTGAAGCCAAGTGATATTGTTGTCAGAGCTTTCGATGGTTCGAAGAGAATGGTCCATGGAGAGGTTGAAATTCCCATCAAGATAGGCACCGAGGTGTTTAAATCCACTTTCTATGTGATGGACATCCGTCCATCATACTCTTGCCTGCTGGGTAGACCTTGGATACACCATGCTGGGGCAGTCACCTCCTCCTTACATCAGATGTTGAAGTATCCTGTCAAGGGAAAGATCATCACTGTCCATGGCGAAGAAGAGTACATGATTAGCCACTTAAATTCTTTCCGGTATGTGGAGGTTGAAGGAGAATTCATCGAGACACCGTTTCAACATTTCGAAGAAGTCCTTCCTGAAATAGCAGTAGCGAAGTTGACAGCTGAGACACCGAGGCAGATGGACAGGATGGCATCTCTGGAGGATGCAAGGGCCGCAATAAAAGAAGGGAAGAATTCAGTATGGGGGCAGTTACCCGACTTTCCGCATAAGACTGACAAGTTTGGGTTAGGGTTCACAGCCGCCGGCCAGAAAGCTATGCGCCGTGCGAAGATTGAAAGGGCGCCAGTCAAAATTTCTCCCTACGGAATCAACGCCCTGGAAGATGAAGACAAGGAGAGCAACATTGAAGAGTGGATTTATCCAACTGTCAAAGGAGGATTGAGCAATTGGGAGGCTAAGGACTTTGTCCCCATCACTTTTATTCATCAGTAATTTATCTGTTAAACATTTCTTATTTGGTCTGTAATATTTACTTTCAAACAATCCGTACACTATCTTTTCACCTCCTGCCTTGCCTGGGGCATGTAGGTCCATTTGTAAGGGCTTTGATTATTTTTCATATCCATATGCCATGTTTAAAGATTCATTGGACGTTTTTCATTTGATAAACTGCTTATGTTCATTTTCTTTCCTTTTGCATTTTTTGTTTAAGGATGGCTATCCCTTACACACACCCACACTCACCAATGCAGGTACCCATCCACTCCGGATCCCATGGGTGACTATTCTGCTATATCTTTCAATAACTCTGAGGATCTGGTCAATCTAGCCGAGTATGAAGATGACGAAGGTTGTGAAGTACCCGGGGAACTAGCCAGACTTCTGCAACAAGAGGAAAGGGCCATCTTACCGCATGGAGAGTCACTGGAAACTGTCAACTTAGGGACCGAGGAAGACCGGAAGGAGGTGCAAGTGGGTGCCAATCTGGAACCAAAAGTCAAGGAGCACTTGGTACAGTTGTTGAATGAGTATGTTGAAATCTTCGCTTGGTCCTATGAAGACATGCCGAGTTTAGACACAGACATCGTGGTTCACCGTCTCCCCACAAGAGAGGATTGTCCGCCGATCAAGCAAAAAGTTCGCCGAATGAGGCCTGACATGTCTGAAAAGATCAAAGCAGAAGTAATGAAGCAATTCGATGCTGGCTTTCTGGCTGTTACGTCCTATCCTCAATGGGTCGCTAACATTGTGCCAGTACCTAAGAAAGATGGCAAAGTCAGGATGTGTGTGGACTACCGGGATTTGAATAGGGCCAGCCCTAAAGGTGATTTCCCGCTACCTCACATTGACATCTTGATCGACAATACAGCTCAGCATAAAGTGTTTTCCTTCATGGATGGATTCTCGGGCTACAATCAAATCAAAATGGCCCCCGAGGATATGGAGAAAACAACTTTTGTCACACAATGGGGCACTTTCTGTTACAAGGTGATGCCGTTCGGGCTGAAGAACGCAGGGGCAACTTATCAACGCGCCATGGTAGCTTTATTTCATGATATGATACATCATGAGATTGAAGTTTACGTAGACGATATGATAGCTCGGTCACAAACAGAGGAAGAGCACCTTGAACATCTAGAGAAGCTGTTTGCCAGGTTAAAAGAATACAAGCTCAGGCTGAATCCAAGTAAATGCACTTTTGGAGTTAGGTCTGGTAAACTCCTGGGATTCATTGTAAGCAACAAAGGCATTAAAGTCGATCCCGCAAAAGTAAAAGCAATACAAGAGATGCCTGCTCCCCGTACTGAGAAGGAAGTTAGAGGATTCTTGGGGCGCTTAAACTATATTGCCAGATTCATCTCACATCTGACTTCTACCTGTGAACCAATTTTCAAACTCTTGAAAAAAGATCAGGTAGTGGAATGGAACGACGATTGCCAAGCTGCTTTTGATAGAATCAAGGAGTATTTGCTAGAACCTCCTATTCTGATGCCACCCGTCGAAGGAAGACCATTGATCATGTATTTGACTGTCTTGGATAACTCAATGGGGTGTGTTTTGGGCCAGCATGACGAGTCTGGTCGAAAAGAGCATGCTATTTATTACCTTAGCAAAAAGTTTACCGACTGTGAGACTCGCTACTCACTGCTCGAGAAAACTTGTTGCGCTTTGGTATGGGCTGCTCGCCGACTAAGACAGTATATGCTGACTCATACTACCTTGTTGATTTCCAAAATGGATCCTATCAAGTATATCTTCGAAAAGCCCGCTTTATCTGGAAGGATAGCTAGATGGCAAATGATCTTAACTGAGTATGACATCCAGTACACCACCCAAAAAGCTATAAAAGGGAGTGTATTAGCTGACCATCTGGCTCATCAGGCTATCGAAGACTATCAACCCATGAGATTTGACTTCCCAGACGAGGACATCATGAATTTGGACAACGTTGAAGGTGACGGACCGTATGACGGGCCTGAAAAGGGATCCCGATGGACCCTGTACTTTGATGGTGCTTCAAATGCGCTTGGAAACGGTATTGGCGCAGTACTCATTTCTCCGGAAGGTTGTCACACACCTTTCACGGCCCGACTTTGCTTCAGCTGCACAAACAACATGGCTGAGTATGAAGCCTGCATCTTTGGTCTCAAGGCTGCTATAGACTTGGGGATCAAATCTTTGATCGTATTTGGGGACTCGGCTTTGGTTATCAGTCAAATCAAAGGAGAATGGGATACCAAACATCCTAATCTCATCCCATACAAAGAACATGTCCTGACATTGTTGCCGCATTTCGAGCAAATTACCTTCGAGCATTTCCCGCGAGAAGAGAATCAGCTAGCAGATGCTCTAGCCACAAAGTCCTCCATGTTTAAACTCAATTGGGATAAAGAGGCTCCCCAAATCACCATCGAGCGAATGGATGAACCGGCGCATTGCCACGAGATTAATACCGAAGAAGTAGTGGAACAACCTTGGTTCCATGAAATCAAAAGGTATCTCGAGACCCGAGATTATCCTGAAGGAGCTTCCGTGAATGACAAGAAGTTCTTAAGGAAATTTGCTGCTAAGTTCTTCCTGAGCAACAGCATCCTTTACAAACGAAGCCATGATTGTGTATTACTCCGATGTGTAGATAAAGCTGAAGCAGAGTTGATCATGACTGATATACACAGCGGCACATTTGGCACTCACTTGAGCGGGCATACAATGGCTAAGAAGATCCTAAGGGCAGGCTATTACTGGTCTACTATGGAGGCTGACTGCCATCAACATTCCCGTACTTGCCACAAGTGTCAAGTCTATGCTGACAAAGTTCATATTCCTCCGGTTCCTCTCAACGTCCTGACTGCTTCGTGGCCCTTTGTAATGTGGGGGATTGATATGATTGGAGAGATCAAGCCCACGGCTTCCAACGGACATCGCTTCATCCTGGTTGCCATTGACTACTTCACAAAATGGGTCGAAGCAGCTTCCTTCGCCTCTGTCACTAAAAATGTGGTTGCCCGCTTTATCAAGCAAAATCTCATATGTCGGTATGGTGTTCCAGACAGGATCATCACAGACAACGGTACAAATCTGAATAACACAATGATCACTGCATTGTGCGAACAGTTCAAGATTTATCATCACAATTCATCTCCCTATCGGCCGAAGATGAACGGTGCTGTTGAAGCTGCGAACAAAAACATTAAGAAAATCATTCAGAAAATGACAGTCACTTACAAAGACTGGCATGAGATGTTACTGTTTGCTCTGCATGGATACCGTACGACGGTACGTACTTCAACCGGGGCAACCCCATTTGCTTTGGTTTATGGCATGGAAGCTGTTTTGCCTATGGAAGTCCAGATCCCTTCTCTAAGGATTATGAAGGATGCAGGTTTGAATGAGGATGATTGGATGCAGACCCGACTTGATCAACTCAATCTGATCGACGAAAAGCGACTTGCTGCTATATGCCATGGTCAGACGTATCAAAAGCGAATGATCAAGGCCTTCAATAAGAAAGTCAGACGTCAAGTGTATCAAGTCGGAGACCTCGTAATCAAGCGGATTATCTTGCCGCAAAGTGATCCCAGGGGCAAATGGACTCCTACATATGAAGGACCATTTGTGATCAAGAGCATATTTTTTGGTGGTGCAATGATTCTGACCACCATGGACGGCGACGATTTGCCGCACCCTGCGAAGGCAGACATAGTCAAAAGATACTACGCATAAAATAACCCGACAAGTCGAAAACCCGAAAGGGCGGCTTGGGCAAAAATGGGCATCCCGGTGAGCCGAAAACCCGAAAGGGCGGTTCAGGCAAAAATTAGGGATAAAAAGCAAAAAAAATCTGTACACCCGGCAAGTCGAAAACCCGAAAGGGCGGCTTGGGCAAAAAGGGGTTTCCCGGTGGATCAAAAACCCGAAAGGGCGATTCAGGCAAAAGTTAGGGAATTAAAGCGTATGACTATGTCTCGTCGGATCACTTCAAGGACAATCTCTTCATCAACCGGTTCCAGGCTTCTGATCAATCCAGTCATCGTCAAGCGAGGCATTGAATGGACAAATATTCAGAGTTGTGAAAGCTATAGCGGAATGGAATCCCATGGAATTATTTCACATAGCCATCCTTATTTTGTATAAACCTTTCAAATATTTACGACAAAATCCTCTTACTAGGATGATTGTCTCCTTTGTACAAATATACTCATAGAAGATCAATACAAATACTTTTCCCAGAAGTTTGTGTCATTTCCTTTTCTTTTCTCTTGCACTATTTGTTTATTTTGAGAAACGTTCAATGTTTTGTTAAATAGGCATATGCATTTGAAACACAATCGTTTCCTTATGAACCAAGAAAGAGGATCACTGATAAGTCGAAGGTACGGTTGGATAACCTGATACCCTTTTAAAGGAAACCCCCGGGAGATTTGGAATCCATATCCCTAGCAAGTCTTGAAGCTCATCCCCAGTAGATTCTGGAAGCTTATCCCCTGCAGAGTACGAACGTCTCTCCCAAGTTTTATTCAAAGTTATTCCTCCCAGGGACTTATAACTGGGTTATCCTCAGCTAACAACCACGGAAGATCGCACTCGCCAAAATTCTTCCTATCCCCAGCGGAGTTCATCAAAATTCCCCAGCAGTAACTTATCTTTACAATCCCCCAGCCAGAGGATCCTCAGGAATCCAATTTCCCTTAGAATTTAAGTTTCAATATCCCCAGTGGAGCCAGACTAATGAACCTTTTCCCCACAGAGTTTTAGGAAGGAAAATCTTGAGTTCCCCAGTGAAGTCGCCAGAGATACTTCCCGCCAAACTAAAGATTCTCAGTCTTGCATCCCCGGCATAAGTCTACTAGATTGGTACTCCCCAGTAGAAGTCATCAGGATTTCCCCAGAGGTTTGGTATACAACCCAAGCTCTTTGTTCCCCAGCAACAGCCAAGGATTTGTTCTTCCCGGCAGCGGTGAAGTTGTTCTTATCTTCAGTCATCCAGGATTCATCTATCCCCAGCAAGACAGCTCATCAGCTTACATACGCATTCATTGCATTCATATCATAAACATTCATATAACATATATTGCATCATGCATTTCATGCAACATAATTCTGTGTTTAGCTAACATTTTGTCCGAACAGGATAAGAATAAAAGGCTATCATTAACAGTTTCAGATGAAGTTTTACACGGACCCCTCGTCAAGCAACCCTACGCCGTTGCTTATTCAACTTCAAGATTTCTGAAAACAGTTTACGGGTTCTCCGAGTAACGGATGTTAACCTATCGCTTGTTCAGTTTCTTCTCCAGACTTCTGAAAACAGTCTATGGATTCTTCCCAACAACGGATGTCAATCTATCACTTGTTCAGATGCAACCTTTTGAAAACAGTTTACGAACGCTTCCCAACAACGGATGCTGCTCCATTGCTTATTCAACTTCAAGATTTATGAAAACAGTTTACGGGTTCTCCGAGTAACGGATGTTAACCTATCGCTTGTTCAGTTTCTTCTCCAGACTTCTGAAAACAGTCTATGGATTCTTCCCAACAACGGATGTCAATCTATCACTTGTTCAGATGCAACCTTTTGAAAACAATTTACAGACGCTTCCCAACAACGGATGCTGCTCCATTGCTTATTCAACTTCAAGATTTCTGAAAACAGTTTACGGGTTCTCCAAGTAACGGATGTTAACCTATCGCTTGTTCAGTTTCTTCTCCAGACTTCTGAAAACAGTCTATGGATTCTTCCCAACAACGGATGTCAATCTATCACTTGTTCAGATGCAACCTTTTGAAAACAGTTTACGGACGCTTCCCAACAACGGATGCTGCTCCATTGCTTATTCAACTTCAAGATTTCTGAAAATAGTTTACGGGTTCTCCAAGTAACGGATGTTAACCTATCGCTTGTTCAGTTTCTTCTCCAGACTTCTGAAAACAGTCTACGGATTCCTCCCAACAACGGATGTCAATCTATTGCTTATTCAGACCCTCAGTTCAGAAATGGTCCAAAGCATGGACACCTTCCTGATACTCATTCCAGATGTCATCTTTAAGCCCATCTCCAAATGGCATCTCTAAGCCCATTCCCGCATCCATTGCTTTGACGAGTGCAAATTTCCGGGCACTCTAGTGTCCAATCTCCTTTTACCCTCGAGTCACGAAAGGCAAACTTGCCAATCTAACTCTTCGGATTCAAGAAGATTGAACAGGGGCAACTGTTGTACCCCAAAATTTGCCCTCCCATTTCTCAATGATTTCTCATCACAAAACCTTTGAAGCCCAAGATCCAGTTAGGGTTTCATCTGCTCAAGACTTCTCCTTGCACTGTTGACCCAAATTAGGGTTTGTGTTTGCACCAAGATGTTTTGACCTAAAGTGCCTAAGATGACTTTCATGCTTCATATTGGACTCCCAAGTTTATCCACATCAAGTTTCAAGCCTTGATTCCAAGTTTTGCCCAGTCAATTGGGCAGTTGACCTAGAAATCAGCTGTATTGGGAAAAAAGTCAACTGTGGCCAATTGACAGTCAAACCTCATGGAAATTGACCCACATCAACATTATGAACTCATATGAACCATTTGATCAAGTTTGGATCACAATTCCACAAGAAATTTGATCAAATCACCAAAAGGGCAAAATTGTCATTTTTAGGGTTTTGACTGCACAAAGGCAATTTTTGACTGTTTGACCTAGCCAATGGCAAACCAAGCTCACATATGGACTCAAGGACCTCATGGAATTATCTTTACATGCTCAACAAACTCAAAAGATCCCAAGTACACAAGATTGACAGTTGAATTCCCCAGTCAATTGATCAATTTTGACTGTACACTGAAAAGTCAAGCTTTGACTTTTTGGTCAAAATCAAGAGTCAAGATTAATTTTTCATCAAAACATGCCAAATCATGAAACTTGTTCACCAAGAAATCACAAAATGCAAATTAGGGTTAGAAATTAGAATTTTTCATAACTTAGAATTTTTCTAAGTTATAAAAAACCCTAATTTTTTCCCAACTTTGCCCCACTTTTTCACCAAGATCCATTTGGATTCAAACAAAAGTCAAAACATGAAAGTTGTAGCTTGTTGCATAATCTAAAACATTTATTCACAAAGTTTTCCCATTTGAGGCTTGTATCTCAAGTTACAAAATTTTGAATAAGGGTACTAAACCATTCTTAACTTAGTGAAATTTTAACCTATTTTGACAAGGTTTTCTACCCAACTTCAAGGCCATTTTCCATACACTTCCACTTGGAATTTCAATTTTCATTTCAAAGAAGGATTGTAGTACACATTCCAAGATTTCCAAAATGTCCAATAACTTCTCAAACAACCTCATAACTTGAGAGAATCGAATTTCACAATTTGGCAAAAACTCACTTTTGAATTGATCATGAACATGTTCATAACTTAAGCCATTTTCAAGTCAGCATAGTTTGTGCTAAATTACAGGTCCTAAAACCCTTTGACACTCAATAATTCAATGCAAAACCTTTGTGCCAAGGCCTTGTTTCATGAGTTCAAGCATTGCCTAAAGGATTAATCCATTTATAGATAAAGCATTTCTTCCATTTTTGCAAAAGGTAACTTTATGTCCAATTGAAAATCCAAGCAGTACAAATGAGATCTAATTGGCACAAGATTATGGGCAAAACACTCTGATCAAGGAGGGATTATGCAGCTCATTAGGGGGTCTCTACTGACCTAGAACACAACTTGGGCATTTGTTGCTTAAAGTGTAAGTAACTTGGCATATTGTAACACAACTCTCATATCAGCTTGAAAACACTTAAGTGAACTTGTGAAACACACTGAAGATATCCCAACCAAGCTAGTGCACGACCCTAACATCTCTCATACACTCCCAATCTCAGAATCACCTTCAAACTGCAAAAACAGGGCCAGGCCTGCAGTTTGAGTGTCATCTTCCATTTCCCTCAAGCTCTCTTGCCCAAACCAGTTCACACACATTCCCTAGCATCTATGCAAGCTAACCATGACTTGAAACACGACCTGTAATCCCTCTAACCAGTTCCACCATTTTCAGTTTCTTGTTTTGCAGGTGAAGTGCTCTAGCACGATTCAAAAGCTTTCAAGACAAAGTAAACATTGGAATAGCATCCCTGGACCTCAAGGAAGCTTTACCAATTATCACCTTGCACTGAAAGCTTCCCCATTGCCAGATAGAACTTCAACTGAACAGGTATTTTGGTGAACTTCTATCTCTCTTATTAGGCATCATTAGCTCTAAGTTTGTGAATAAACAATGTTCTACTCATGCCACTGAACATGTACATATTTTTACTTTTCATTTCTTTTGCTTGAGCTGTGAGAATTTAAGGTTTGAAAATGGCAGAAAATCTAGGTTAGGATTTGGGGGAGAAGAAATTCTCCCTCATCTTAGAGAGTTAGATCAAGTTCTGTATATGGTTGGATTCGTCTCTTGATGCTGAACATTTTTTATGTTATGAGTTTTCATTAATAAGCCAGGAATCAGGAGTTAGAAGTTTGAGAAGAAGGGCGCGCGTTTTGAACTGGTTTTGTCTGAAGGTTGAAGACAATGTCTTCTTGGGCTGGGCCTGAGTTATTTTCTTATTCACACCACCTTTTTGGTTTTACACCCCCTGAGCCCATTTCATTCATTTTTTAATGTTTTTGACTTTTTCTTTTTTGATTGGCTCATTTATTTTTTTCTCATAATATTAAAAATTTAAAAATATTTTTTCTCACCATTTTTGAATTTATTAGGCATTTATTTGATTTTTCTTTTAGTTTGTACATAAATAAATAAATATATACTTTTTGTTTAAAATACTAAAATAGCACAAATATATTTTATACACTTTTATCTTATTTTTACTTCCTGAAAACATTTTATAGAAAAATACTTTTTATTTAAATATTAAATATTATTAATTAATATATATAATACATATTTTGTAAATAATATAAATAAATAGGTATATATTAATACACTTAGGATATAAATACCAAAAAATGTACATATTTTATTTTATTAATATTTAATGCTAAAAAATACATTTTTACAAATATACTTCATTTTTCTTTTATTCTTTGTATATAAATAGTAAATATTATATATATTAAATAATTATTACCTTTTGATTAAAATTAGGGTTTTACCCTAAATATGAAAATACTCCAAAAATAATACCCTTTTTATTTCTCCTTTTTATTTTACATAAATAATACTTTTTTTTCATACATATAAAAATTCTTTTTGCATCTTGCATATTTATTTCATTTCCATTTAATTTATGCCTTTAATTATATTGTAAATATTCAAAAAAAAATGATGTAATAGCTAGGTTTAATTTCTTGTCTAAATATCCCCCATTTGAAACATTTGTACCCCCCTCCCCATATCATTGTGTTGTAATAGTGTAGGAATTTAATTTTCGCACTTTATCGCTTTTTAAATATACTATGCTAGAGTTAGGGTTTGTATGCGAATAAAATGAACAAAAAGTAGTTTGACCTAATACAAGACAAAAAAGCATGAAAAATGGACAACACCTTTCACACTTGCACCCCTAGGGTATTCCACTTTGTTGCTTTCAAATAAATTGGGCCATATTGTATGTTGAATTTCTTTGGGTAAAAACAAACAATCAAATGATCATAAGTCCCTCGATGACGCTTTCAAAAAAGTTGCCTAAAATGATCAAATCCTTTTCAAAGAAAAAATTGCCCAAAGACATTTAATACTATTCCAATTATGGTCTAAGCGATGACCCGCGCCCGTCCCTTTCACCTCCTAAGACAAGATTGTCCACCAAATGCAATGGTGGAACAAAATTGTCAAAAGGTTTAAAACATAACAAAAATCTTTGAGAAAACTTTAGGGTAGATAACTCTTAAGTACTTGTCAATTTGCAAAGAAAACACTTGCCTAATTTCAAACTACACTTCACAAACACTTTCAAAACAAACTTTCAAAAAACCTTGAAACATCTTTTCAAAAGACAAAACACCTTTTGTAAAACATTCGAGTAAAGAATTGTTACAAGGGTAGCCTATACAAGGCATCTTTTCAAAACATTTTCAAAAACCACACACCAAGCACCATTTCAAACAATTGAAAACCAAGGCAAGTTGATCTAAGCAAGTACCTAAGAGCCCATGGATAACCATGGATAGAAAGGGTGCTAATACCTTCCCTTTCTATAATCTACTCCCCGAACCCAAGAAAATATCTCAAAGGTTTTTGCTGTGCTTTTTTAAACCTTTCCTTAGGATAAAATAAAAAGTCGGTGGCGACTCTTGCTCAACCGAAACATTTGCAAAAACAAACGCAAAACCATAGTCAGTTATCCCACCGTATCACAGAACTGGCGACTCTGCTGGGGAAAAACTTAAAAGTGGAGTAACCTTAGGGCTTAGATCACCCTCTTGCATGACTAATTGTTTGATTTGTTTGCTTTATACTTTGGCTCTATTGTTTGGGTTTGCAATCCTACACCCGGATTTTGGGAAACATTCATAGATAGCAATACGTTGTGGAAACTGTGCGGGGTATACCGACACGGTCGAAGCAATAGCTATATTAGTGCGACTTATTTGTGAGTACCGGTAACCCTTGAGTTCAATCAAGGAGAGTACGGGGCCGCTGAGTGATGTCATTAAGCACTAATGACCTAGAACCTTAATTGACCATCTTGGCCTTTTATTAGGGGTAGTGAGATGACCGGCTTTGGTGCAGTCCGAAGTTGGTAGATAATCGATACTACACTCATTGAGGGTTGTTTTCTTGGAATATTTTGGTCGCTAGTTAAGTGGCTAAACCAAAACCATGAACAATGAAAACAATCCAGTGATATTGAGCTCCTTAGAACCCGGTTACTATTTATAGGACAGGTTTTTAAGCCAACTACACTCAAGAGGGTACTTACCTATGAAACCCCATGCAAGCCTGAAACTAGGGTTTGGTGTGATTTGCTTATACATATGTTTTGTGCATACATCATAAACATCATGAAGCATCATATGCATTCACTAACCATTTCAAGGGTTTGGATCTTCATCTTTGTTCTTGTTTTGTAGGTCATGGAAGTTCCTCGCAGAAACACCATTCAAGTCAACCTGGTGAGAATCTCTCCTCAACTCAAGGAGATCACTTCAAGAATTCCGGAAAATTCATCCTTCAATGAAAGACATGGTAGACTGCTCAGCCTAGTCAACACCAACATTGAAGAAGACATGGTGAAAGTGCTATTCCAGTTCTTTGACCCTCTTCACCACTGTTTCACTTTCCTTGATTATCAGTTGGTGCCCACTTTGGAGGAGTTTTCTCAACTCCTAAGAATCCCTATCCTTAATCAACTACCCTTCAACGTACGGAAAAGGAACCAAAGCCGGAAGATGTTGCTCGAGCATTACATCTACAACCATCCGACATCAAGGGGCATTGGGAAACCAGAAGCGGCGTCAAAGGATTCTTAGCAAAGTTCTTATTTGAGAAGGCACAAGAATGTTGGAACTCATTGGACCTACAAGCCTTTGAAGAGATTGTGGCACTCCTTATCTATGGGTTGGTCTTGTTCCCAAATCCTGACCAATTGGTAGATGTCAACGTCGTCAAAATCTTCTTGTCCAGAAATCCAATACCAACATTGCTTGGGGACATTCTTCACTCATTTTACACACGAACAATGAGAAAGAGGGGTGTTCTCATGTGCTGTACTCCTATCCTTGCAAGGTGGTTTATTTCGCACCTTCCGCAATCTGTCTTGAAGAATGACCAAGGTACAAGGTGGTCCCAACGGTTGATGACTCTTACTCATTCTGATGTGCATTGGTGTTCTCGGTCCAGAGAAAATGTCATCATTGTTGATCGTTGCGGAGAATTTCCTAATGTTCCTTTACTTGGAATCAGGGGAGGTATCACCTACAACCCTTGCCTAGCTTTAAGGCAATTTGGATATGCACGGAGGGATGGCCCTCATGACATGTTGATTCCTAACCTAGTTTTTGACTTCGACAACGATGCGCAAGGACTTCGCCAAAGATTCATCAGAGCTTGGGGAAAACTCAACAAAGTTGATAGCAAGACTCTGGGACACAAGAACTCCATCCCTCTTGAGCCCTATCTCAAGTGGGTACGAGCCCGAGCCCAAAGTCTAATGATGCCTTATCCTCATGTACTCCCAGTGATTAAAGAGCCCGTCAATGAAGGAGAGGTCCCCTACACCATCCTACATCCAGACATGCCTACATCGTGGGAGGAAATGCAGAAAAGTTGGATTCAGCTCAAGGAAGAACGGAATACTTTTGAAGCTAGCTTCTACGCCAGTGAGAAGAAGGTTCTAGAGCTTACCCTCCTACTCCACGAGCAAGAGGCCCTCAACACCTACATCGCACCAAAGAGGATGCGCAATGTCTTTCTGCCTTAAGAAGTTTATTTTGTAATATTTGGCCCATGGGGCATTTATGTACTAACAAATTTCTTCTTATTAATATGACGTGCGTTCTTCTTTGTCTGAAACAATTTTGAATGTTCTAAATCCTTGAATGCATTGCATACATAAGCATACCATTCATCATGTGCATAAGCAGGTCTCACTCCAGGTTTCCTTATCTGTCTGCTGTTTATTTCAGTAGGATGGATCTCGAGCAAACAGTCAAAGACCTACAAGCTCAGAATGCACAGTTCTAGCAACTCCTGATGACCTTGGCTAAAGGTCAGGAGGATATCAAGACTCAATTGGGGAATAAGGACCCAGTGAAAAAGAAGAAAAAGAGGATTGGGGTGGCTACTTTGGGGAGAAGATTTGACGGAGAAGCTCGAAGAGTGCTTGAATTTCCTCCTACTTCTGATGAAGGGACCAGTAAAAGAGATCGAGTTGTGGTGCCTTCCGAGTCTGATGCGGAAGAAGAAGAGGTTGAAGAGGATGAAGATTATTCTGACCAGCAATACCCTCCAGCTGATGATAAATACAAAGGGTTAGAAGATAGATTGGCCGCCATGGAATTACAAAGAGTGCCGGGCTTGGACTTTGAAGACTTCGGTTTGGTTGCCGGGATTGTGATTCCCCCAAAATTCAAAGTGCCAGTGTTTGTGAGGTATGATGGGCTGTCCTATCCCAAAATGCATCTCAGGTCCTACGTGAGAAAGATTCAACCCTATACGGCAGATAAGAATCTTTGGACTCATTTCTTTCAAGACAGCCTTTCGGGAGCTCAGTTGGAGTGGTTTTATCAGCTAGAAGGAACCAGTGTCATAAATTGGGAGGATTTGGCCACCGCTTTTTACAAACAATACCAATATAATTCTGATCTTGCTCCTACTCGTACCCAACTTTAGGGTATGTCACTAGGAACAAGTGAGGGATTCAAAGAATATGCACAAAAATGGAGGGATTTGGCTGGCAGGGTGCAGCCTCCTTTAATCGATCGTGAGCTCGTTGATATGTTTCTTGGGACCCTATCTGGGCCATTTTTCAATCATCTAATTGGTAACTCTTCCGCGGGGTTTACCGATTTGATCTTAACAGGCGAAAGAATAGAAGTTGGAATCAAGTCAGGAAAGATTCAGAAGGGTGTTGCTGCAAGTGTTGAGAAGAAGCCTTTTAAGAAGGAAACAGCTATGGTATATTCTCAGAGAAGAGCAGGGAAGACGGAGCGTCGGCCAACTGTGGGGGCCGTAATGATTCAAAACACTCCGAGCGAGCAGCCTCGCTATAACCAGTCCAGACCAAATCAACAACGGGTGGAACGGCCACAACGGCAGTTCACCCGCATTAATATGACTCCAGCGCAAGTGCTTCCCCATCTACTGAAATTGAACCTCGCCACCATCAAGGAGGCACCAAAGAATGTGAATACGTCCTCTCCGCATTATCATGCCAATGCTAAATGCGCCTACCATTCAGACAGTGTTGGACACGACACCAATGATTGCTGGGCACTCAAGCATAAAATTCAAGACCTGATAGAGGCTAAGGAGGTAGAATTTGACGCTCCAGAGAATCCTAATGTGATATCTGCACCCATGTCGAAGCACGGCCGAAATGTCAACGCCATTGAAGAAGATTTGTATGTTGCTGATGTCAGTGATCTGACTACTCCACTGCTAACCATTAAGTTGAATCTGTTGAGGGCCGGGATCTTCCCGGGATGTAAGGAAGACTGCTATTGTTGTTACTCTCTGCCGTTTGATTGTCTGTTACTGAAGAAAGGCATCCAAGGCCTTATGGATAGTCGACAAATTTTGTTTGAAAAAGTTTCTGCTGTTCCAGTTCATACTGAAGATGTCTCAATCATAACCATTCACGCCAATCTTTCCAAGGCCGTCAAAAAGCCTGTTAAGATTACACCAGCTGCGAAATCTGTTCCTTTGAAGATAACAATGCCAGGGCCTGTTCCCTATGTTTCTGAGAAGTCGATACCTTGGAACTATGGCGGTGACGTCCACTACCATGGTATCAAGCAAATTGAAGTAATTGAAGAAAGTTCGGATGATGAAGAAGCCAACATTAGTAACATTGCGGGCACTAGCAAAATCACCAGGAGCGGGAGAATATTTTCTCCAGAGATTGCCCCTCCAAGAGCAGTCTTTGGACCCTCATCAGCTAACTAGGTCATCCCTGCACCAATAAAACTCTCTGCTAGAACTCCTCTGATTGAAGACATTGTTGTTCCTAGTACTGTCTCTCCTACCGCTGCTGGCAAAGGTAAGGGAATCCAAGATGAGCCCGTCAGGACGAGGGCTCAACCCTTGGTAATCCCGGAAACCTCCAAGAAGGAAATGGACGAGATTTTGAGGATAATCAAAAGAAGTGATTACGATGTGGTGGAACAGTTGGGGCAAACCCCCTCCAAGATCTCCATGCTGGCACTACTACTTTGCTCAGAAGCGCACGCTAAAGCCCTGATAAAATTCCTGAAGGCAGCTCATGTGCCCCAGGAAACCTCTGCGGATCAATTTCAGAATTGCGTGGCTAGCCTGACTGCAGACAATGGATTAGGTTTTTCTGATGCCGACCTAACTCCTAAAGGTAGAAATACAATGATGCTTTGCACATTTCAGTCGAGTGTCGAGGAACTACTCTCGCACATGTCTTGGTTGATACTGGTTCGTCGCTGAATGTTTTGCCTAAGAAGGCCTTGTACCGACTAGATTGTGAAGGATTGGAATTGAAGCCAAGTGATATTGTTGTCAGAGCTTTCGATGGTTCGAAGAGAATGGTCCATGGAGAGGTTGAAATTCCCATCAAGATAGGCACCGAGGTGTTTAAATCCACTTTCTATGTGATGGACATCCGTCCATCATACTCTTGCCTGCTGGGTAGACCTTGGATACACCATACTGGGGCAGTCACCTCCTCCTTACATCAGATGTTGAAGTATCCTGTCAAGGGAAAGATCATCACTGTCCATGGCGAAGAAGAGTACATGATTAGCCACTTAAATTCTTTCCGGTATGTGGAGGTTGAAGGAGAATTCATCGAGACACCGTTTCAACATTTCGAAGAAGTCCTTCCTGAAATAGCAGTAGCGAAGTTGACGGCTGAGACACCGAGGCAGATGGCCAGGATGGCATCTCTGGAGGATGCAAGGGCCGCAATAAAAGAAGGGAAGAATTCAGCATGGGGGCAGTTACCCGACTTTCCGCATAAGACTGACAAGTTTGGGTTAGGGTTCACAGCCGCCGGCCAGAAAGCTATGCGCCGTGCGAAGATTGAAAGGGCGCCAGTCAAAATTTCTCCCTACGGAATCAACGCCCTGGAAGATGAAGACAAGGAGAGCAACATTGAAGAGTGGATTTATCCAACTGTCAAAGGAGGATTGAGCAATTGGGATGCTAAGGACTTTGTCCCCATCACTTTTATTCATCAGTAATTTATCTGTTAAACATTTCTTATTTGGTCTGTAATATTTACTTTCAAACAATCCGTACACTATCTTTTCACCTCCTGCCTTGCCTGGGGCATGTAGGTCCATTTGTAAGGGCTTTGATTATTTTTCATATCCATATGCCATGTTTAAAGATTCATTGGACGTTTTTCATTTGATAAACTGCTTATGTTCATTTTCTTTCCTTTTGCATTTTTTGTTTAAGGATGGCTATCCCTTACACACACCCACACTCACCAATGCAGGTACCCATCCACTCTGGATCCCATGGGTGACTATTCTGCTATATCTTTCAATAACTCTGAGGATCTGGTCAATCTAGCCGAGTATGAAGATGACGAAGGTTGTGAAGTACCCGGGGAACTAGCCAGACTTCTGCAACAAGAGGAAAGGGCCATCTTACCGCATAGAGAGTCACTGGAAACTGTCAACTTAGGGACCGAGGAAGACCGGAAGGAGGTGCAAGTGGGTGCCAATCTGGAACCAAAAGTCAAGGAGCACTTGGTACAGTTGTTGAATGAGTATGTTGAAATATTCGCTTGGTCCTATGAAGACATGCCGGGTTTAGACACAGACATAGTGGTTCACCGTCTCCCCACAAGAGAGGATTGTCCGCCGATCAAGCAAAAAGTTCGCCGAATGAGGCCTGACATGTCTGAAAAGATCAAAGCAGAAGTAATGAAGCAATTCGATGCTGGCTTTCTGGTTGTTACGTCCTATCCTCAATGGGTCGCTAACATTGTGCCAGTACCTAAGAAAGATGGCAAAGTCAGGATGTGTGTGGACTACCGGGATTTGAATAGGGCCAGCCCTAAAGGTGATTTCCCGCTACCTCACATTGACATCTTGATCGACAATACAGCTCAGCATAAAGTGTTTTCCTTCATGGATGGATTCTCGGGCTACAATCAAATCAAAATGGCCCCCGAGGATATGGAGAAAACAACTTTTGTCACACAATGGGGCACTTTCTGTTACAAGGTGATGTCGTTCGGGCTGAAGAACGCAGGGGCAACTTATCAACGCGCCATGGTAGCTTTATTTCATGATATGATACATCATGAGATTGAATTTTACGTAGACGATATGATAGCTCGGTCACAAACAGAGGAAGAGCACCTTGAACATCTAGAGAAGCTGTTTGCCAGGTTAAAAGAATACAAGCTCAGGCTGAATCCAAGTAAATGCACTTTTGGAGTTAGGTCTGGTAAACTCCTGGGATTCATTGTAAGCAACAGAGGCATTAAAGTCGATCCCGCAAAAGTAAAAGCAATACAAGAGATGCCTGCTCCCCGTACTGAGAAGGAAGTTAGAGGATTCTTGGGGCGCTTAAACTATATTGCCAGATTCATCTCACATCTGACTTCTACCTGTGAACCGATTTTCAAACTCTTGAAAAAAGATCAGGTAGTGGAATGGAACGACGATTGCCAAGCTGCTTTTGATAGAATCAAGGAGTATTTGCTAGAACCTCCTATTCTGATGCCACCCGTCGAAGGAAGACCATTGATCATGTATTTGACTGTCTTGGATAACTCAATGGGGTGTGTTTTGGGCCAGCATGACGAGTCTGGTCGAAAAGAGCATGCTATTTATTACCTTAGCAAAAAGTTTACCGACTGTGAGACTCGCTACTCACTGCTCGAGAAAACTTGTTGCGCTTTGGTATGGGCTGCTCGCCGACTAAGACAGTATATGCTGACTCATACTACCTTGTTGATTTCCAAAATGGATCCTATCAAGTATATCTTCGAAAAGCCCGCTTTATCTGGAAGGATAGCTAGATGGCAAATGATCTTAACTGAGTATGACATCCAGTACACCACCCAAAAAGCTATAAAAGGGAGTGTATTAGCTGACCATCTGGCTCATCAGGCTATCGAAGACTATCAACCCATGAGATTTGACTTCCCAGACGAGGACATCATGAATTTGGACAACGTTGAAGGTGACGGACCGTATGACGGACCTGAAAAGGGATCCCGATGGACCCTGTACTTTGATGGTGCTTCAAATGCGCTTGGAAACGGTATTGGCGCAGTACTCATTTCTCCAAAAGGTTGTCACACACCTTTCACGGCCCGACTTTGCTTCAGCTGCACAAACAACATGGCTGAGTATGAAGCCTGCATCTTTGGTCTCAAGGCTGCTATAGACTTGGGGATCAAATCTTTGATCGTATTTGGGGACTCGGCTTTGGTTATCAGTCAAATCAAAGGAGAATGGGATACCAAACATCCTAATCTCATCCCATACAAAGAACATGTCCTGACATTGTTGCCGCATTTCGAGCAAATTACCTTCGAGCATTTCCCGCGAGAAGAGAATCAGCTAGCAGATGCTCTAGCCACAAAGTCCTCCATGTTTAAACTCAACTGGGATAACGAGGCTCCCCAAATCACCATCGAGAGAATGGATGAACCGGCGCATTGCCACGAGATTAATACCGAAGAAGTAGTGGAACAACCTTGGTTCCATGAAATCAAAAGGTATCTCGAGACCCGAGATTATCCTGAAGGAGCTTCCGTGAATGACAAGAAGTTCTTAAGGAAATTTGCTGCTAAGTTCTTCCTGAGCAACGGCATCCTTTACAAACGAAGCCATGATTGTGTATTACTCTGATGTGTAGATAAAGCTGAAGCAGAGTTGATCATGACTGATATACACAGCGGCACATTTGGCACTCACTTGAGCGGGCATACAATGGCTAAGAAGATCCTAAGGGCAGGCTATTACTGGTCTACTATGGAGGCTGACTGCCATCAACATTCCCGTACTTGCCACAAGTGTCAAGTCTATGCTGACAAAGTTCATATTCCTCCGGTTCCTCTCAACGTCCTGACTGCTCTGTGGCCCTTTGTAATGTGGGGGATTGATATGATTGGAGAGATCAAGCCCACGGCTTCCAACGGACATCGCTTCATCCTGGTTGCCATTGACTACTTCACTAAATGGGTCGAAGCAGCTTCCTTCGCCTCTGTCACTAAAAATGTGGTTGCCCGCTTTATCAAGCAAAATCTCATATGTCGGTATGGTGTTCCAGACAGGATCATCACAGACAACGGTACAAATATGAATAACACAATGATCACTGCATTGTGCGAACAGTTCAAGATTTATCATCACAATTCATCTCCCTATCGGCCAAAGATGAACGGTGCTGTTGAAGCTGCGAACAAAAACATTAAGAAAATCATTCAGAAAATGACAGTCACTTACAAAGACTGGCATGAGATGTTACCGTTTGCTCTGCATGGATACCGTACGACGGTACGTACTTCAACCAGGGCAACCCCATTTGCTTTGGTTTATGGCATGGAAGTTGTTTTGCCTATGGAAGTCCAGATCCCTTCTCTAAGGATTATGAAGGATGCAGGTTTGAATGAGGATGATTGGATGCAGACCCGACTTGATCAACTCAATCTGATCGACGAAAAGCGACTTGCTGCTATATGCCATGGTCAGACGTATCAAAAGCGAATGATCAAGGCCTTCAATAAGAAAGTCAGACGTCAAGTGTATCAAGTCGGAGACCTCGTAATCAAGCGGATTATCTTGCCGCAAAGTGATCCCAGGGGCAAATGGACTCCTACATATGAAGGACCATTTGTGATCAAGAGCATATTTTCTGGTGGTGCAATGATTCTGACCACCATGGACGGCGACGATTTGCCGCACCCTGCGAACGCAGACATAGTCAAAAGATACTACGCATAAAATAACCCGACAAGTCGAAAACCCGAAAGGGCGGCTTGGGCAAAAATGGGCATCCCGGTGAGCCGAAAACCCGAAAGGGCGGTTCAGGCAAAAATTAGGGATAAAAAGCAAAAAAAATCTGTACACCCGGCAAGTCGAAAACCCGAAAGGGCGGCTTGGGCAAAAAGGGGTTTCCCGGTGGATCAAAAACCCGAAAGGGCGATTCAGGAAAAAGTTAGGGAATTAAAGCGTATGACTATGTCTCGTCGGATCACTTCAAGGACAATCTCTTCATCAACCGGTTCCAGGCTTCTGATCAATCCAGTCATCGTCAAGCGAGGCATTGAATGGACAAATATTCAGAGTTGTGAAAGCTATAGCGAAATGGAATCCCATGGAATTATTTCACATAGCCATCCTTATTTTGTATAAACCTTTCAAATATTTACGACAAAATCCTCTTACTAGGATGATTGTCTCCTTTGTACAAATATACTCATAGAAGATCAATACAAATACTTTTCCCAGAAGTTTGTGTCATTTCCTTTTCTTTTCTCTTGCACTATTTGTTTATTTTGAGAAACGTCCAATGTTTTGTTAAATAGGCATATGCATTTGAAACACAATCGTTTCCTTATGAACCAAGAAAGAGGATCACTGATAAGTCGAAGGTACGGTTGGATAACCTGATACCCTTTTAAAGGAAACCCCCGGGAGATTTGGAATCCATATCCCTAGCAAGTCTTGAAGCTCATCCCCAGTAGATTCTGGAAGCTTATCCCCTGCAGAGTACGGACGTCTCTCCCAAGTTTTATTCAAAGTTATTCCTCCCAGGGACTTATAACTGGGTTATCCTCAGCTAACAACCACGGAAGATCGAACTCGCCAAAATTCTTCCTATCCCCAGCGGAGTTCATCAAAATTCCCCAGCAGTAACTTATCTTTACAATCCCCCAGCCAGAGGATCCTCAGGAATCCAATTTCCCTCAGAATTTAAGTTTCAATATTCCCAGCGGAGCCAGACTAATGAACCTTTTCCCCACAGAGTTTTAGGAAGGAAAATCTTGAGTTCCCCAGTGAAGTCGCCAGAGATACTTCCCGCCAAACTGAAGATTCTCAGTCTTGCATCCCCGGCATAAGTCTACTAGATTGGTACTCCCCAGTAGAAGTCATCAGGATTTCCCCAGAGGTTTGGTATACTACCCAAGCTCTTTGTTCCCCAGCAACAGCCAAGGATTTGTTCTTCCCGGCAGCGGTCAAGTTGTTCTTATCTTCAGTCATCCAGGATTCATCTATCCCCAGCAAGACAGCTCATCAGCTTACATACGCATTCATTGCATTCATATCATAAACATTCATATAACATATATTGCATCATGCATTTCATGCAACATAATTCTGTGTTTAGCTAACATTTTGTCCGAACAGGATAAGAATAAAAGGCTATCATTAACAGTTTCAGATGCAGTTTTACACGGACCCCTCGTCAAGCAACCCTACGTCGTTGCTTATTCAACTTCAAGATTTCTGAAAACAGTTTACGGGTTCTCCGAGTAACGGATGTTAACCTATCGCTTGTTCAGTTTCTTCTCCAGACTTCTGAAAACAGTCTATGGATTCTTCCCAACAACGGATGTCAATCTATCACTTGTTCAGATGCAACCTTTTGAAAACAGTTTACGGACGCTTCCCAACAACGGATGCTGCTCCATTGCTTATTCAACTTCAAGATTTATGAAAACAGTTTACGGGTTCTCCGAGTAACGGATGTTAACCTATCGCTTGTTCAGTTTCTTCTCCAGACTTCTGAAAACAGTCTATGGATTCTTCCCAACAACGGATGTCAATCTATCACTTGTTCAGATGCAACCTTTTGAAAACAGTTTACAGACGCTTCCCAACAACGGATGCTGCTCCATTGCTTATTCAACTTCAAGATTTATGAAAACAGTTTACGGGTTCTCCAAGTAACGGATGTTAACCTATCGCTTGTTCAGTTTCTTCTCCAGACTTCTGAAAACAGTCTATGGATTCTTCCCAACAACGGATGTCAATCTATCACTTGTTCAGATGCAACCTTTTGGAAACAGTTTACGGACGCTTCCCAACAACGGATGCTGCTCCATTGCTTATTCAACTTCAAGATTTCTGAAAACAGTTTACGGGTTCTCCAAGTAACGGATGTTAACCTATCGCTTGTTCAGTTTCTTCTCCAGACTTCTGAAAATAGTCTACGGATTCCTCCCAACAACGGATGTCAATCTATTGCTTATTCAGACCCTCAGTTCAGAAATGGTCCAAAGCATGGACACCTTCCTGATACTCATTCCATATGGCATCTTTAAGCCCATCTCTAAATGGCATCTCTAAGCCCATTCCCGCATCCATTGCTTTGACGAGTGCAAATTTCCGGGCACTCTAGTGTCCAATCTCCTTTTACCCTCGAGTCACGAAAGGCAAACTTGCCAATCTAACTCTTCGGATTCAAGAAGATTGAACAGGGGCAACTGTTGTACCCCAAAATTTTCCCTCTCATTTCTCAATGATTTCTCATCACAAAACCTTTGAAGCCCAAGATCCAGTTAGGGTTTCATCTGCTCAAGACTTCTCCTTGCACTGTTGACCCAAATTAGGGTTTGTGTTTGCACCAAGATGTTTTGACCTAAAGTGCCTAAGATGACTTTCATGCTTCATATTGGACTCCCAAGTTTATCCACATCAAGTTTCAAGCCTTGATTCCAAGTTTTGCCCAGTCAATTGGGCAGTTGACCTAGAAATCAACTGTATTGGGAAAAAAGTCAACTGTGGCCAATTGACAGTCAAACCTCATGGAAATTGACCCACATCAACATTATGAACTCATATGAACCATTTGATCAAGTTTGGATCACAATTCCACAAGAAATTTGATCAAATCACCAAAAGGGCAAAATTGTCATTTTTAGGGTTTTGACTGCACAAAGGCAATTTTTGACTGTTTGACCTAGCCAATGGCAAACCAAGCTCACATATGGACTCAAGGACCCCATGGAATTATCTTGACATGCTCAACAATCTCAAAAGATCCCAAGTACACAAGATTGACAGCTGAATTCCCCAGTCAATTGATCAATTTTGACTGTACACTGAAAAGTCAAGCTTTGACTTTTTGGTCAAAATCAAGAGTCAAGATTAATTTTTCATCAAAACATGCCAAATCATGAAACTTGTTCACCAAGAAATCACAAAATGCAAATTAGGGTTAGAAATTAGAATTTTTCATAACTTAGAATTTTTCTAAGTTATAAAAAACCCTAATTTTTTCTCAACTTTGCCCCACTTTTTCACCAAGATCCATTTGGATTCAAACAAAAGTCAAAACATGAAAGTTGTAGCTTGTTGCATAATCTAAAACATTTATTCACAAAGTTTTCCCATTTGAGGCTTGTATCTCAAGTTACAGATTTTTGAATAAGGGTACTAAACCATTCTTAACTTAGTGAAATTTTAACCTATTTTGACAAGGTTTTCTACCCAACTTCAAGGCCATTTTCCATACACTTACACTTGGGATTTCAATTTTCATTTCAAAGAAGGATTGTAGTACACATTCCAAGCTTTCCAAAATGTCCAAGAACTTCTCAAACAACCTCATAACTTGAGAGAATCGAATTTCACAATTTGGCAAAAACTCACTTTTGAATTGATCATGAACATGTTCATAACTTAAGTCATTTTCAAGTCAGCATAGTTTATGCTAAATTAAAGTTCCTAAAACCCTTTGACACTCAATAATTCAATGCAAAACCTTTGTGCCAAGGCCTTGTTTCATGAGTTCAAGCATTGCCTAAAGGATTAATCCATTTATAGATAAAGCATTTCTTCCATTTTTACAAAAGGTAACTTTATGTCCAATTGAAAATCCAAGCAGTACAAATGAGATCTAATTGGCACAAGATTATGGGCAAAACACTCTGATCAAGGAGGGATTATGCAGCTCATTAGGGGGCCTCTACTGACCTAGAACACAACTTGGGCATTTGTTGCTTAAAGTGTAAGTAACTTGGCATATTGTAACACAACTCTCATATCAGCTTGAAAACACTTAAGTGAACTTGTGAAACACACTGAAGACATCCCAACCAAGCTAGTGCACGACCCTAACATCTCTCATACACTCCCAATCTCAGAATCACCTTCAAACTGCAAAAACAGGGCCAGGCCTGCAGTTTGAGTGTCATCTTCCATTTCCCTCAAGCTCTCTTGCCCAAACCAGTTCACACACATTCCCTAGCATCTATGCAAGCTAACCATGACTTGAAACACGACCTGTAATACCTCTAACCAGTTCCACCATTTTCAGTTTCTTGTTTTGCAGGTGAAGTGCTCTAGCACGATTCAAAAGCTTTCAAGACAAAGTAAACATTGGAATAGCATCCCTGGACCTCAAGGAAGCTTTACCAATCATCACCTTGCACTGAAAGCTTCCCCATTGCCAGATAGAACTTCAACTGAACATGTATTTTGGTGAACTTCTATCTCTCTTATTAGGCATCATTAGCTCTAAGTTTGTGAATAAACAATGTTCTACTCATGCCACTGAACATGTACATGTTTTTACTTTTCATTTCTTTTGCTTGAGCTGTGAGAATTTAAGGTTTGAAAATGGCAGAAAATCTAGGTTAGGATTTGGGGGAGAAGAAATTCTCCCTCATCTTAGAGAGTTAGATCAAGTTCTGCATATGGTTGGATTCGTCTCTTGATGCTGAACATTTTTTATGTTATGAGTTTTCATTAATAAGCCAGGAATCAGGAGTTAGAAGTTTGAGAAGAAGGGCGCGCGTTTTGAACTGGTTTTGTCTGAAGGTTGAAGACAATGTCTTCTTGGGCTGGGCCTGAGTTATTTTCTTATTCACACCACCTTTTTGGTTTTACACCCCCTGAGCCCATTTCATTCATTTTTTAATGTTTTTGACTTTTTCTTTTTTGATTGGCTCATTTATTTTTTTTCTCATAATATTAAAAATTTAAAAATATTTTTTCTCACCATTTTTGAATTTATTAGGCATTTATTTGATTTTTCTTTTAGTTTGTACATAAATAAATAAATATATACTTTTTGTTTAAAATACTAAAATAGCACAAATATATTTTATACACTTTTATCTTATTTTTACTTCCTGAAAACATTTTATAGAAAAATACTTTTTATTTAAATATTAAATATTATTAATTAATATATATAATACATATTTTGTAAATAATATAAATAAATAGGTATATATTAATACACTTAGGATATAAATACCAAAAAATGTACATATTTTATTTTATTAATATTTAATGCTAAAAAATACATTTTTACAAATATACTTCATTTTTCTTTTATTCTTTGTATATAAATAGTAAATATTATATATATTAAATAATTATTACCTTTTGATTAAAATTAGGGTTTTGCCCTAAATATGAAAATACTCCAAAAATAATACCCTTTTTATTTCTCCTTTTTATTTTACATAAATAATACTTTTTTTCATACATATAAAAATTCTTTTTGCATCTTGCATATTTATTTCATTTCCATTTAATTTATGCCTTTAATTATATTGTAAATATTCAAAAAAAAAATGATGTAATAGCTAGGTTTAATTTCTTGTCTAAATATCCTCCATTTGAAACATTTGTACCCCCCTCCCCATATCATTGTGTTGTAATAGTGTAGGAATTTAATTTTCGCACTTTATCGCTTTTTAAATATACTATGCTAGAGTTAGGGTTTGTATGCGAATAAAATGAACAAAAAGTAGTTTGACCTAATACAAGACAAAAAAGCATGAAAAATGGACAACACCTTTCACACTTGCACCCCTAGGGTATTCCACTTTGTTGCTTTCAAATAAATTGGGCCATATTGTATGTTGAATTTCTTTGGGTAAAAACAAACAATCAAATGATCATAAGTCCCTCGATGACGCTTTCAAAAAAGTTGCCTAAAATGATCAAATCCTTTTCAAAGAAAAAATTGCCCAAAGACATTTAATACTATTGCAATTATGGTCTAAGCGATGACCCGCGCCCGTTCCTTTCACCTCCTAAGACAAGATTGTCCACCAAATGCAATGGTGGAACAAAATTGTCAAAAGGTTTAAAACATAACAAAAATCTTTGAGAAAACTTTAGGGTAGATAACTCTTAAGTACTTGTCAATTTGCAAAGAAAACACTTGCCTAATTTCAAACTACACTTCACAAACACTTTCAAAACAAACTTTCAAAAAACCTTGAAACATCTTTTCAAAATACAAAACACCTTTTGTAAAACATTCGAGTAAAGAATTGTTACAAGGGTAGCCTATACAAGGCATCTTTTCAAAACATTTTCAAAAACCACACACCAAGCACCATTTCAAACAATTGAAAACCAAGGCAAGTTAATCTAAGCAAGTACCTAAGAGCCCATGGATAACCATGGATAGAAAGGGTGCTAATACCTTCCCTTTCTATAATCTACTCCCCGAACCCAAGAAAATATCTCAAAGGTTTTTGCTGTGCTTTTTTAAACCTTTCCTTAGGATAAAATAAAAAGTCGGTGGCGACTCTTGCTCAACCGAAACATTTGCGAAAACAAACGCAAAACCATAGTCAGTTCTCCCACCGTATCACAGCAGTCAACTTCCATGGTAGACCAGTAATATCCTGCCCTTAGAATCTTCTTAGCCATCGTATGCCCGCTAGAGTGAGTGCCGAATGTACCTTTATGCAATTCAGCCATAATCCTTTCAGCTTCAAGCTTGTCTACACAACGGAGCAGAATAGAATCATGATTGCGTTTGTACAGGATGCCATTACTTAAGAAGAACTTTGTCGAGAATCTCCTTAAGTACTTTTTATCATTGACTGAAGCTCCTTCTGGGTATTCCTGAGCCTCGAGATACCTTTTGACTTCATGAAACCACGGCTAGTCCACTACTTCCTCAGTATTAATCTCGTGACAATGCGCAGGTTCGTCCATCCGTTCAATGGTGATTTGGGGAGCCTCATTATCCCAGTTAAGTTTAAACATGGATGAAATTGTAGCTACAGCATCTTCTAGCTGGTTTTCTTCTCGCGATAAGTGTTCGAAGGTAATCTGCTCGAAATGTGGTAACAATGTCAAGACATGTTCTTTGTAAGGGATGAGGTTTGGATGTTTAGTATCCCACTCTCCTTTGATCTGACTGGTGACCAACTCTGAGTCCTCAAACACAATTAAAGATTTGATTCCCAAGTCTATGGCAGCCTTGAGTCCAAAGATGCAACCTTCATACTCTGCCATGTTGTTCGTACAGTTGAAGCAAAGTCTGGCGGTGAAAGGAGTATGGCAACCTTCTGGGGAGATGAGTACCACGTCGATACCATTGCCAAGTGCATTGGAGGCCCCATCAAAGTACAGGGTCCATCGGGATCCTTGTTCAAGTCTGTCATATGGTCTGAAGTCTTCAATATTGTCCAATGTCATGATGTCTTCGTCAGGGAAGTAAAACTTCATGGATTGGTAATCTTCGACAGCCTGATGGGCCAGATGATCAGCTAACACACTGCCCTTTATAGCTTTTTGGGTCGTGTACTGTATGTCATATTCCGTTAGGATCATCTTCCATCTATCTATTCTTCTAGACAAAGCAGGCTTCTCAAAGATGTACTTTATCATATCCATCTTAGATATCAGCAAAGTGGTATGAGTCAACATATACTGCCTTAGCCGGTGAGCAGCCCATACCAAAGTGCAACAAGTTTTCTTGAGCAGTGAATATCTGGTTTCACAGTCGGTAAACTTTTTGCTAAGGTAATAAATGGCATGATCTTTTCGGCCAGACTCGTCATGCTGCCCCAGTACGCACCCCATTGAATTCTCTAGGACGGTCAAATACATGATTAGCGGTCTTCCCTCGACGGGTGGCATCAAGATAGGAGGTTCTAGAAAATACTCCTTGATTTTATCGAAAGCAATTTGACAGTCATCATTCCATCGAACTACCTGATCTTTCTTCAACAGCTTGAAGATTAGTTCACAAGTAGACGTTAGGTGAGAAATGAACCCAGCAATGTAGTTTAGGCGTCCCAAGAAACCTCTGACCTCCTTCTCAGTGCGAGGAGCAGGCATTTCTTGTATAGCTTTAACGTTGGGAGGATCAACCTCGATGCCTTTGTTGCTGACAATGAAACCTAAGAGTTTACCGGACCGGACTCCGAATGTACACTTGTTTGGGTTCAATCTGAGCTTGTACTCCTTCAACCTGACAAACAGCTTTTGCAAATGATCAAGGTGTTCTTCTTCAGTTTGTGATCGGGCTATCATGGCATCTACGTAGACCTCTATCTCATGATGTATCATATCATGAAACAAAGCTACCATGGCGCGTTGATAGGTTGCCCCGACATTCTTCAGTCTAAATGGCATCACTTTGTAGCAGAACGTACCCCATTGTGTAACAAAAGTAGTTTTCTCCATGTCCTCAGGTGCCATTTTGATCTGGTTATAGCCTGAGAATTCGTCCATGAAAGAAAATACTTTATGCTGAGTTGTGTTGTCAACCAGGATGTCGATGTGCGGAAGTGGAAAGTCGTCTTTAGGGCTGGCCCTATTTAAATATCTATAATCCACACACATTCTCACTTTGCCGTCTTTCTTAGGCACGGGTACAATGTTATCAACCCATTGAGGATAGGAAGTAACAGCCAGAAATCCAGCATTGAACTGCTTCATAACTTCTGCTTTGATCTTCTTTGACATGTCAGGTCTCATACGGCAAACCTTTTGTTTCACTGGTGGACAGTCTTCTCTTATGGGTAGACGGTGTACCACATTGTCTGTATCGAGTCCCGGCATGTATTTGTATGACCAGGCAAAGATCTCAACATATTCATGCAATAGCTGAATTAGGCGTTCCTTGACACTCGATTCTAGGTTGGCACCCACTCTGATTTCCTTCTTGTATTCATCAGTGCCCAAGTTGATTGTATCTAACAGCTCCTTATGAGGCAGAATATCCCTTTCTTCTTGTTGTAAAAGCCTGGCCAATTCCCCTGGCACCTCACAATCTTCCTCACCTTCGTATTCGGCTTGGTAGACCAGATCTTCAGAGTCACTGAAGGCTATACCAGTATCGTTACCCATGTGTTCCGGAGTGGAAGGGTACTTGCATTTGTGAGTGTGGGTGTGTGTGAGGGCATAGCCATCTTAAAACAACAAAATATAAAAGAAAGACAATGAGCACAAAAGGTTTATATATGAAAAGCGTCCATGATTCATTAAAATGACATATGAAAATGAAATAAGAACCCTTACAAATGGACATATGTGCCTCGGGTAAGACACAAGGTTGAAAAAGTACGAATTGTTTGTGAATTATTACAGATCCAATAGAAATGGAAAAGATAAATTATTGCGGTATGAAAGTAATCGGAACAAAGTCTTTTGCTTCCCAGTTGCACAGTCCTCCGCCGACAGTAGGAAAAATCCAATCTTCTAGGCTGCCATCTTCTTCACTATCCTCTAGCGCATTGACCCCTTGGTGGCTGATCTTCACAGGTGGCCCTCCGGCACAGGCGCGGCGCACGGCCTTCTGAGCAGTTGAGGTGAATCCCAAGCTGAATTTGTCTGATTTTAAAGGAAAGTCTGGTAGCTGCCCCCAGATAGTGGATCCGCCTTCTTCCACTACTACCCTTGCATCTTTTAGAGAAGACATTCGAGGCACGGGTCTTTTAATCACAGGAGTTGATGATACTGCTTTGGTCGCCGCTATTTCTTCAGAGACTTCTTCAAAATGTTGGAAAGGGGTCTCTATGAATTCACCATCTAATTCTACATATCAAAAATAATTTAGATGACTAATCATGTATTCCTCTTCACCATGAACAGTTATGATTTTCCCTTGGACAGGGTACTTCAGCATCTGATGCAAAGTCGAAGTGACAGCACCAGCATTCTGAATCCAGGGGCGTCCCAGCAGGTAAGAGTAAGAAGGACGGATGTCCATTATGTAAAATGTTGAATTGAATGTCTGGGTACCCACCTTGATCGGGATGTCCACCTCCCCATAGACCATCCTTTTAGAGCCGTCAAATGCTCTCACAACGATATTACTGGGTTTTAGGGTTAGGCCTTCACAATCCAATCTATCCAAGGCTTTCTTTGGCAAGACATTTAAAGATGATCCAGTATCAACCAAAACATGAGCTAGGGTTATTCCTCTTCACTCCACTGAGACATGTAGTGCATCGTTATGTTTTCTCCCTTTGGAGGTCAAGTCGGCATCGGAGAAACCCAGGCCATTGTCAGCTGTCAGACTGGCTACACACTCTTAGAATTGATCAGCCGAGGTCTCTTGTGGGACATGAGTCGTCTTCAGAAACTTTACCAAAGCCTTAACATGTGCCTCAGATCAAAGCAGCAATGCTAACATAGAGATTTTGGAGGGGGTCTGCCCCAGTTGTTCTACCACATCATAATCACTTTTCTTAATAATCCTCGGGATTTCTTCCATCTCCTTCTTGGATGTCTCAGGAATAACTAGTAATTGAGCCTTCGTCAAGACAGGCTCCTCTTGAACATTCTTTCCTTTATTCTCAGCAGCAGAAGTAGGGATAGGAATTGCATTTTCATTGTTGGCGGGTACACTTGCAGGTGTAATCACTGGTACAGCTGTAATCTTCGGAACAGCCAAGGGTCCAGAGACTGCCTTTGGAGGCGCAATCTCTGGAGAGAAAATTCTCCCACTGCGGGTGATTTTGCTTGTTCTGGAAATGTTACTGATGTCAGAATTATTTTCTTCAGAACTCTCTTCATCGGCAGTCTGTTCAATCTGTTTGACACCATGGTAGTAGATTTCTCCACCATAGTTCCATGTTACCATTTTATCTGATTTGTATGGGGCTGGCCCGGGTATTGTTATCTTCAATGGAGTAGTCATAGGAGCATATGTAATCCTAACGGGTTTTTTAGGAACCCTGGAAGGATTGGCGTATATGGTTATTATTGAAACCTCTGAAATTGGAATGGGTGAAATGGGAGCTTTCTCAAACAAAATTTCCTTGTTATCAATCAATTATTGGATTCCTTTCTTCAATAGAGGACAGTCTAATGGGGGGGATAGGAAAGCATGGCAATCTTGGTTACAACCTGGGAACACCCCAGCTTTCAACAAATTCAACTTGATGTTTAGGAGAGGAGTTAACAGTTCATCCACAATAGAAACAAACAGATCTTCTTCCACAACATTGGCATTATGTCCATGCCTAGGCATTGGAGCGGAGATAACATTCGGCTTTTCAGGAGCTTCAAATTCAACTTCCTTTGCGTCAATCAGATCTTGAATCTTATTCTTCAGAGCCCAACAGTTGTTGGTGTCGTGCCCTGGACTTTCTGAATGGTAAGCGCACCTGGCATTCAGATGGTAGTGTGGAGATGCAGTATTAGGATTTTTAGGGGCCTCTTTTAGCATGGCTAAATTCAACTTCAAGAGATGTGGTAGGACTTGAACAGGATTCATGTTTATCTTGGTGAATTGCCTTACAGGTCTTTCCACCATTTGCTGGTTATTCCTTGGCTGATCATTTCTCGGCTGATTGTTTCTTGGTTGGTCTGATGCAGACTTTTGAATCATAACGGCCCCCACTGTTGGTCGTCATTTGGTTCTTCCCTGATTTCTCTGTGCATAGACAGCAGACACTTCCTTCTTTCCAGTGAAGGGTTTTTTGGCAGCAGCAGAGGTAGACGCGTCCTTCTGAATTTTCCCGCATCTAATACCGGCTTCCACCCTTTCGCCAGTTAAAATCAACTCAGTGAAACCTGCAGAGGAGCTTCCAATCAGGTGGTTAAAGAAAGGACCTGACAGAGTCCGCAAGAACATGTCCACTAGCTCTCTTTCAGATAAAGCTGGTTGCACCCTTCCGGCTAAATCCCTCCATTTTTGGGTGTAGTCTTTGAAGCCCTCATTGGACACCATGGCCATACTCTGGAGTTGAGTACGGGTTGGTGCCAAGTCGGTGTTGTATTGATACTGTTTATAAAAAGCGGCTTCCAAGTCCTCCCAATTATGCACATCAGACCTCTCCAATTGGTAGAACCAATTAAGCTGTGTTCCCGACAAACTGTCCTGGAAAAAGTGGACCCACAGGTCTTTGTCAGAAGAATATGGTTGAATCTTCCTAACATAGGATCTGAGGTGCATCTTGGGACAAGACAACCCATCATGCTTAGCAAAAAGAGGCACCTTAAACTTAGGAGGGATTATAATTCCAGATACCAAACCTAACTCTTCAAAGTCCAGCCCTAGTACTCTCTGTATCTCTATAGCAACTAGACGCTCTTCCAGATTTTTGTATTTGTCATCGGCCGGAGGGTACTGTTGTTCGGAGTAGTCTTCTTCTTCCTCTTCTTCAACTTCAGATTCAGATGGTACTGTAGTTTCCTTACCCTTTCTTTCTCCATCTTCAGAGGTTGATGGAAATTCCAAGGTCTGTTTGGCTTGTCCTTCAAACCTTCTGCCCATAAGAACAACCCTAGCTCGCTTCTTCTTCTTTTTCTCTTTTTCCTTTTCTAGTAGAGTCTTGAGCTCCTCCTGCCCCTTAGCCAAGGTCAAGAGTAGCTGTTGAAATTGTGAATTCTGAGCTTGCAAGTCTTTGACCATTTGTTCAATATCCATCTTGCTGAAATAAACAGCAGAGAGATGAGGAAACTTGGTGTGAAGACCTGTTTATACATATGATGAATGATATGTATTCATGTAATGCTTTAAAGGATTTAGAAAATTCAAATTTGTGTTAAACAAAAATGAACAAACGTTATATTAATAAAATAGAATTTGTTTACATCAATGCCCCTAGGGCAAAATAGTACAAAATTCTAAGATAAAAAGACATTGCGCATCCTCTTTGGTGCAATGTAGGTGTTGAGAGTCTGCTCTTCGTGAAGTAACCGAGTGAGTTCTAAAACCTTCTTCTCGCTGGCGTAGAATTGGGCTTCAAAAGTATCACATTCTCCCTTGAGCTGTATCCAACTTCTTTGCAGATCTTCGAGTGATGTTGGCATGTCAGGATGTAGGAGGGTGTATGGAACCTCTCCTTCCTCAACAGGCTCTATAATCACTGGGAGAATAGAGGGGTAAGGCATCATAAAACTTTGGACTCGGGTTCGTACCCACTTGAGGTAAGGCTCAAGGGGGATGGAATTCTTGTGTCCCAGAGTCTTACTGTCTACCTTGTTTGGCATCCTCCAAGTTCGTATGAACCTTTGTCGGAGTCCTTGATCGTCGTTGTCGAAGTTAAAAACCAAGTCTGGAATCAGCATGTCATGTGGGCCGTCCCTTCGGGCATAACCAAACTGTCTCAGAGCCAAGCAGGGGTTGTAGGTGATACCTCCCCTAATGCCAAGTAGAGGGACATTAGGGAATTCCCCACAACGGTCGACGATGATAACATTCTCTTTGGATCGAGAACACCAATGAATGTCTGAATGTGTAAGAGTCATCAATCGTTGTGACCACCTCAAACCTTGCTCATTCTTCAAGGCTGATTGGGGAAGATGAGAAATAAACCATCTTTCCAGGAGAGGAGTGCAACACATGAGAACAACTCTTTTCCTCATTGTACGAGTGTGAAAAGAGTGTAAGATGTCTCCAAGCAATGTAGGCACCGGGTTGCGAGGTATGAAGATTTTGACAGCACTCACATCTATGAGTTGATCAGGGTTAGGGAACAAAACCATCCCATAGATGAGAAGAGCTACAATCTCCTCAAAATCTAGTAAGTCCAAGGAGTTCCAGCAGCTTTGGGCTTTCTCAAACAAGAACTTTTCCAGGAAGCCTTTGACACCACTTCTAGTTTCCCAATGGGTTGTGACATCAGATGAGTGCAAGTGCAGGGCTTGAGCAATATCTTCTGGCTTTGGATCTCTTTTTGTACCGTTGAAAGGTAGTTGATTGAGAATAGGAATCCTCAAGAGTTGAGAGAATTCTTCCAAAGTGGGCACAAGCTGGTAGTCAGGAAATGTGAAGCAGTGATGCAAAGGGTCAAAGAACTGGAAAAGAACTTTCATCATGTCTTCCTCTGTGTTGGAAGTGACTAAGTTGAGAAGGCGGGCGTGCCTCTCGGTGAATGGAGAGTTCTCAGGAATCCTTGAAGCTAGCTCCTTAAGTTGTGGAGGAATTCTTACAAGGTTAACTTGAATGGTTTTCCTGCGAAGTGATTCCATAACCTACAAAACAGGAACAAAGATGAATTTCCAAAATCCTTGAAATGGTTAGTGGATGCATATGATGCTTCATGATTCCCATGATGTTATGCACAAGTATATAAGCAAATCACACAAGTTCCTAGTTTAGGCTTGCATGGGGTTTCATAGATAAGTACCCTCTTGAAGTTTAGTTGGTTCAACCTGTCCTAGAAATAGTAACCGGGTTCTAAGGAGCTAAATATCACTGGATTGTTTCCTTGTTCATTGTTTCAATTCAGCCTCTTTACTGGCGACCAAAATATTCCAAGGAACCAACCCTCAATGAGTGTAGTATCGAGTATCTACCAACTTCGGACTGCACCAAATCCGGTCATCTCACTACATCCTAAAAGGCCAAGTTGGTCAATTAAAGGTTCTAAAAGTTCGTTAGTGCTTCATGACATCACTCAGCGGCCCCGTATTCTCTTTGATTGACTCAAAGGCTACCGGTACCCACAAATATGTCACACTAACATAGCTATTGCTTAGACCGTGTCGGTATACCCTACACAGTTTCCACAACGTATTGCTATTTACCTATGAATATTTCTCAAATCCGGGTGAGGATTCAAACCCAAACATTAGAACCAAAGTGTAAAGCATACAAGTAAAACAAGATAAGCATGTAAAGGTGATCTAAAACCCTAAGGTAACCCCACTTTTTATAATTTCCCCCAGCAGAGTCGCCAGTTCTGTGATACGGTGGGAGAACTGACTTGAAGGTTTTGCATTTTGTCGCAAATGTTTCGGTTTAGTAAGAGTCGCCACCGACTTTTATTTTATCCAAAAGGAAAGGTAAAAAAGCACAGGAAAGACCTTTGAGATGTTTTCTTGAGTTCGGGGGGTAGATTATGAAAAGGGAAGGTGTTAGCACCCTTTTCATCCATGGTTTTCTATGGGCTCTTAGTTACTTGTTTAGATCACTTGCTTTACTTTTGAAATTGTTTGAAATGGTGCTTTGTGTGGTTTTGAAAGTATTTTGAAAAGAGGCCTTTGTTTAGGCAATCTTTGTAATGATTCTCATTCGTAAGAATGTATACAAAGATGTTTTGTCTTTTGAAAAATGTTTCAATATTTTGAAAGTTGTTTGGAAATGTTTTGAAATGTGTGTGATGTTTTTGAAAATAGCAAGGATTGTTGGCAAATTGATCAAGTAACTAGAAGTTATCTACCTACTCAAAAGTATTTCTTGTACATTTTTATTCCTTTGACATTGTTGATTTACCATTGCTTTGGTAAACAACCCTATCTTTGGATGTTTAAACGGGACGGGCGTGGGTCATCGTATGACCATGATGGCAATGGTTCCAAGTATCTTAGCAAGTTTTAGGGACTAAGATTATTTGTTTAGGCAACCTTTTGATAGCGTCATCGAGGGACTATGATCTTTTTGTTTTGTTTTGTTTTGCCAAGATACTTTGCATACATACCATGGCCATTTTGTTAGGCAACCAAGTGGGTGAAACCCTAAGGAGTACTTGTGTGCGATGTGTGCCATTTTACATGCTTTTTTGTCTTGGATTAGGTTATGCTATTTGTTTGATTTTTTGTCTTTATCATACAAAACCCTAATTTACTAACATGTATATAATGCGATAAATTGCGTAAAGTAAATCTAAGCTATTACAACAATATTATGGGAGGGGGGATACAAGTTTTTGAATGGGGGATATTGCTCAAAATAAAACCCTAAAAATTATTACAACCCAATTGAATTCTTGTACAATAAATAAATAAACAATTATTTAAATATACAATAAAATGTATGGATGCAAAATGTTTTTTTGTATTTATTTTATATATGTAAAAATAAAATTATTTAAGTCCTAAAAATAAGAAAAATAATATTGTTATTTTTGAAAGGGGAAACCCTAATTTTTATTTAAAAGAAATATATGTTCTATATCATTTATTTTATTCATTTATGTACAAGAGATAAATAAATAAAAATATTTACAAAGATTAAAAATTAAAATATAAGTGGAAATAATGTTTTATGTGTATGGATAATAAAAAATAAAATGTATGATATTTTTAAATATATTTACTATTTATTTAAGAAAATAAAGTTTTGTTTATTTGAATAATCAATATTTAATGCAAAAAATAAGATAAAAAATAAAATATAATGCAAAAAAATTAAGAAAATATTTTTGGGATTTTTTAATGTTCAAAAAAAAAATAATATAGTCAATAAACATAAAAAATATGAGAAAATATGCAAAAATATAAAAACATGCAAAGGGGGGTGCAAATAGTAAACTGGGGGTATAAGAAGTAAAACAAGATGCCCAAAGGTGCCTAGGCCCAGAACATCATTTTCATCCCTGTTCTTGGCTTCCTGCGCGCGTTTCTGAGTTCAAACTGTAACTTGTTCTAGCTTGCATAAAATCAAAAACTCATAACACAAAAATGTAGCTTATGATCTCACGATTCCAGTGATATAAAGTTTGTAAACTAACTCTCAAAGATCAGAGGGAATTTAATCACCCCTTATTTCTGACCTAGTTTTTTCATGAACTTCAAGCTTCAAATTCTCACTACTCAGTTAATATAAATGATAACTATGCATATGTACAGCTTTAGCAAGTTAAAGACTACATTTTTTCTTCACAAATCAAAGCTTAAGGATTCCTAAATATAGAGATAGAGTTTTGAAAAAATACCTTGTTCAGCTGAGTTTGGATATGGCAATGTGGGGGCTTTGAGTGAGGCCTGAAGATCGTGTGAGCTTCCTTGAAGTTCCCTCAAGCTACTCCAATGGTTAGGGAGAATCGAAAGTTTGAAAATGGGAAATCATCACTTTTGGCCAAGGCATTTTGCACATTGATACAAGTTGCAAATTCTATTCAACCATGCTTGGACTTGGTTTACAGGTCCTTAAACCCTTCCACACTCATAAATTAAATGCAAACACATTGGTTAGAGGCATTGTTCTGATCTATGAAGCATTATACAAAGAATTAATCCATTTTTGGCAAAAAGTTAGCATTGCCACTTTGATAAAGCATGCTTTATGTCAAATTGTGTATCTTGAGCCATGGACCTGATTTCTTTATGCAAACAAAGTTCACTAATATCAGGCATTTGGTACCAACTATGTGCAGACCCTAAGCTAGATGGTACAAGCCCTTGCATTGTCAATTCCAACTTTTGCTTCAAAAACAAGAAACCTTGCAAAAGTTCAACAACTCTTGTATCTGTTAAAACCAAAGTGTGTGAACATTTGAAATGACTTCAGCACATTACACTAAGCCAGAAACACGAGCTAGCAACCTCTCAAACACCCTCTAACATCAAAACACCAAGTTCTTGTCAAAACAGGGCAGTTTCTGCAGTTTGACTTCCAAAACAAAATCCACTCGTGCGTTTTGCTTGCAACTAGTTCCAACACACTCCATACAACATACCTAAGTTATCCCAACCATTCTCAAGTCACTGTAACTCCATTTACACACTTCACCATTTTTAAATTCTGAGTTTGCAGGTTGAGTTCTACAAGAAGATTCAGGCAAGTTAAAAGCAAGCTAAGCATTGGGAAAGCTCAAAGGAACTTCAAGCAAGCTCACAAGTATCTCAGGCCTCACTCACAACCCCTGCATTGCCATACTCGAGCTTGACTGAAACAGGTAAATTTCAAACTTCTATCTCTCTATTTAGGAAATATTAGGCTTAGGTTTGTGAAGCAAAAATGTAGTCCTCAATGTCCTTGAGCTGTACATATGCATAGAATTCATTTATGTTAACTGAGCTAGGAGTATTTAATAGTTGAACTTTCTGAAAAAACTAGGTCAAGATTTAGGGCCAAAAAAATTATCTCTGGTCTTTGAGAGTTAGATTAAGTTTTTTATATGGTTTGAATCGTATGATCAAGAGCTATAACTTTCATGTTGCAAGTTTTTGTTTTTAAGCACAAATGCAGGAGATACGAGTTTGAACATTGGCGCGCGTATTTGCTTTTGTCTCAAGGACATGGATGAAGGAAATGGGCTGGGCCTGACCTTGTCCTACTTTTTGCACCCCCATGCTTGCTTTCTGCACCCCCTTGGCCCATTGATTTTATTTTTCTATATTTTCCATTTTCCATTTTCATTTCTGACTTTTATTATTTTTTCTAAATATAAAAAATCACCAAAAAAAATTTCTTAAATTTTCACATTTTATTTTATTATTTTTTGGACATAGAAATAATTACTATAATATATACTTTTATTTTCTTAAATAAAAAACTTGTAAATATTACAAAAACATTATATATTTTTATTTTTTATTATTTATACACTTAAATAATATTTTCTCACATATTTTTATTTTTTAATATTTTGTAAATATTTTTATTTATTTTTTGTACATAAATGAATAAATAAACAATTAATATATATATTTTCTTTTAAAACAAAAACTAGGGTTTCCACCCTTTCAAAAATAATCATTTATTTTCTTATTATTTGAACAAAAATAATTTATTTTATATACATAAAATAAATACAAAAAAAAAACATATTTGCATATTTATGTTTAATTGCACATTTAAATATTTGTCAATTTATCATTTGTACAATGAGTTCAATTTGGTTATAATAGTTGACTTAGAGTTTTATTTTCTTGCAAATATCCCCTTATTCAAATTTGTATCCCCCTCCCCATAATCATGTTGTAATAGTATTAGATTTACTTTTACGCATTTTATTGCTTTCAAATATGCATGATAGAAAGATTAGAGTTTGTATGATAACCAAAAATCAAAACAAATAGCTTGATTAATACAAGACAAAAATACATGAAAATTGACAACACAATACACACAAGCACCCCTAGGGTTTCATCCACTTGTTGCCTTAAAAACATGGCCATGGTATACATGCTAGGTATCTTGGAAAAACAAAACAAAAACAAAAGATCATAGTCCTTCAATGACGCTATCTTGGTTGCCTATACAAAATGATCTAGACCCTCAAAAACTTCCTAAGATACTTAGCATCATTGCTATCATGGTCATACGATGACCCGCGCCTATCCCGTTTAACATCCAAACACAAAGTTGTTTACCAAATACAATGGTAAAACAACAATTTCAAAGGGTTAAAAATGTGTAGGAAAGATTTTTGAGTAGGGTAGATGTTGTACCCCAAAATTTGCCCTCCCATATTCCTCAAGATTTCTCAAAGGTTGCACAGTCAAATCACCTCCTAAGGCAGTCAAGTCAAAATTAGGGTTTTGTGTTGCATCAAGGTCCTTACATCCAAATGACCTCAAGTGCTCCTTAATGTCCTAACTTATGCTCAAATTCAGGTTCGGCTCAAGAGTCAATTCTTTAAAGAAGGTATCCGACTGTGTGAGTTTTCTCAAAGAAATATGGTGAAAAAGTGTGCTGAAAGTGCAGTTTTTACGCGCTAAAAAATTCATAACTTGAAGATCGTGACTCGTTTTGAACCCGTTCTGGTGGCCAAAATTCCGTCTTGATATTATCTATGTTTTCATCTCTCACGGCTGGAAGCCAATTTCGATCAGAAGGTCTTCAAAAATGTGGATTTATCAAGTATTTTCGTACAGAAAATTTGTGACAGAAGTTTATTTGCGTCATGTTCAGAAAATCATAACTTGGTCGATTTTCATCGTATCGAGCTGGTTCCGGCGCCAAAATTTCACAAATTGAGTTGACTATATTTTCACAGAAGGTATTAAGTTCAAACAGTATTCAAAAGGCCTTTGTTTTTTGCTCAGAGTGTGTGACGCGCCGAAAACCCTGAATGCTGAATATTATTTCATCTGAGCCGAAACTTCGAAAATTCATAACTCGGTCAATTTTTATCGGATTGGGCTCATATTTTTACACAAGGTCCCTGACTCATAGATCTACAACGTTGCTTCAAAAGTCGAGACCGGATTATGCTCCGATCAATACCAGTTTTTTATTGAAGAACGTGTCAGAGTCGACACTGGAGCTCAAAATAAGTTTGTCTGAGCTGAAAATTCAAAAATTCATAACTAATTCACCGTTTATCCGATTAAGCCGATTTTCGGACAAGAGTTAGTTATCGATGTCGGCTACATTTTGTTTTCACATTTCAACTTCAAAAATTGCACTTAAGTCCCTGCGATTTAGCCTAGAAAGTGACGAACTCAAGTGAACATTGGAGGCCCAATTGCACATTCAAAGCCCATTTTCTTTATCCTAATTTCCATTATATAATCACATTCTTTTCACACAAACCAAAAAAAAGAGGAGAAAAAAGAGAGAAAAAACCTGGCCACAACACTGTCAGAATATCAAATTCTTTCAAGAACCCTAAAACCTTGAAATCCTTATTACAAATCCCTCTCTCACTACAAACAAGTCATCACAGTTACAAACCAACACCTCACTACTTCTTCAGTAAGGATAAGGCTGGCTTGGTCTCCATTATCCAAAGGGCATAAAAGCATTCAGGTCACTAATTTTCCAGTAAGGGTAAGATTGATTTGATCTCCATGATCAAAAGGGTATAATCATTCATACATGCCATATTGTGCCTAAACATTAAATTTCTTCATATATTGACTTTATTCGCATTTTATGATTTTATTTAATGGGTTCATGAGATTCAACACTGCAGATTTTAGACAGGATTCCATGCAGGTTCATTAAGGAACGTTGAGGCCAAAAGCCAAATGGCCAAAAGCCAAAAGCCAAATGGCCAAAAGAACAACTTATGCATGACGAGACAGACATCCTGAGAAGATTAAGGAACGTTGAGGTCAGAACACAAATGGCCAAAAGCCAAAAGCCAAAAGCCAAATGGCCAAAGTAGAACAACTTATGCATGAAACCCAATCCAATGGCCAAAGAATGCAGACAACGGTACTCAGGAGTCAATGAACACGCACGTGATGCCAGAAAGTCAAACAAGGCTTTTTGTCTAATGGGCCAAATTACTTCCAAGAAACCTCCTAAATGGGCCTGATACCCCCCATGGTTTGCATCAATTTTTAATTTTTAATTTGTTTTTCTTTCTTAATTCTATTAATTATTTTAATTGTTTTCTTTAATTTCCTAAATTAATTTTCATAAATAAAAAAATCAGAAACTAAAATATGTTTAATTAATATTTAAATTAATTTATTTTGTAAATAAACTCTAACAATTAACTTAGTTAATTTAGGTTTTAAAACTTTAATATTTTCTTAAATTAATAAAATATGTAGAAATTAGGGTTTTTTAACCTTTTCATTTTTTTTTAACAAATAATTTTCTCATCATTATTATTATTATTAATTACTAAATATTTTTTAAATAAATATGTAAATAATTAATTAGCATAAATTAGGTTTTAAACTTTAACCTTTTCTTTAATAATTAAAAATATTTAGAACTAGGGTTTCCTTCTAATTTTAAATTCTTTTCTTATTTCATTAAATACAAAAAACAAAAAAACATTTCTTTTCTTTAATTTAATACTTAATTAACTTTTAATTCAATTTAATTTCAAAAGGGTCCAACGCCCTCGGACGTTCCAATTTATTCTTTTCGCGCATTATTTTCTTTATCAATTATTATGTAACTACTTTCCGGATGTAATAGTAATTAGGAATTTATTTATTTTCCGCATTTTTTATTAAAACGGGTCTTTGTTAATTTGGCGATGTATAGACCCGCGCCTTGTAATAGCGTAGGATTTTACTTTCCGCATTTAAATTTCCGCACTCTTAAAACTGCTAAACTTTGCATGAAAGAATGTATGGCCTAAATTAAAAATAAGCGTAGATCACCATGATGCATGTACAAGATAAAACATAACATGAAAATAATACACAAATTCACACACCACCCTTAGGGTACGCCTCACTGTTGCCTTGCCCTCGAAACGTGGTCGTCGAGTATAGGACGTTTTAGTAAGTCCTTATGTCCATAACATGATCCAGTTGCCTCGGAAAAGTTGCCTCGAATTAAAAAAAGGATCAATGGCATAAGGGTAGCTTCTAAGGTGTCCTACCATTGCTCTGGTGACCACATTGTCCCTACAAACGAATTGACCCGAACACCTCTGACGGTGGTGCTACCTACCTCTCAATGGTGGGATGGCACTACCTTAAGGACATTTACACAGCCTAATTCCTTAGGGTAGGTAGATGACTCGTAGATACTTGCTCTATTCAAAAACAAACAAAAACTTTTTTCACACCGACACTTTCAAAAGCTTTCAAAACAATTTTTCAAACACTCTTAAGGACTGATACAAGAGTCGATCTGAAATCTTTAAACGAACTTTTTCAAAACCCATTCATTCTGAAAAGCAAACAAACATTTTAAAAACACAAATGAGCAAGTATCTAAGAGCCCATGGATAACCATGGATAGAAAGGGTGCTAACACCTTCCCTTTCTATAAATCTACCTCCCGAACCGAGAACTAATCTCAATAAGGAATTTTTTTGTGCTTTTGTCCTTTCCATTTGGAGAAAAGAAAAGACGGTGGCGACTCTTGCTTCCGCGACATTTCGCGAACCAGCGTTAAACAGTCAGTTCCAGATCCACCGATCACAGTAGACAACTCCTAGTTACTTGATCAAATTTGCAAACATCCTTGCTATTTTCAAAAACACATCACAACACAATTTCAAAACATTTCCTAAAATAAACTTTCAAACATTGAAACATTTTTCAAAAGACAAACACCTTTGTATACATTCAAACAAGAATCATTACAAAGGTTGCCTAGACGATGGCCTCTTTTCAAAATATTTTCAAAAACCACACACAAAAGCACCATTTCAAACAATTGAAAAGAAAAATCAAGTGATCTAAAACAAGTAATTAAGAGCCCATGGAAAACCATGGATGAAAAGGGTGCTAGCACCTTCCCTTTTCATAATCTACCCCCCGAACCCAAAAACAATCTCAAAGATCTTTCCTGTGCTTTTTGACCTTTTCTTTGGATAAAATAAAAAGTCAGTGGCGACTCTTGCTAAACCGAAACATTTGCGAACACAAACACAAAACCTCAAGTAAGTTCTCCCACCGCATCTCATACGCCATGGAGGTTGTCTTGCCTATTGAGGTACAGATCCCCTCCCTGAGAATTATGAAGGATGCAGGGCTGAATGAAGATGATTAGATCCAAACTCGACTTGATCAACTAAACTTGATTGATGAGAAAAGGCTTATTGTTGTCTGTCATGGTCAAATGTATCAAAAACAGATGATCAAGGCTTTCAACAAAAAGGTCAGACACTAAGTATATCAAGTCGGGGATCTGGTGATTAAACGTATCATACTGCCGCAAGGTGATCCCAGGGGAAAATGAACTCCTACATACGAAGGACCGTTTATAATCAAAAGCATATTCTCTGGTGGAGCAATGATCTTAACCACCATGGATGGCGACGACCTGCCGCACCCCGTGAACACGGACATAGTTAAAAGATACTACGCATAAGAGACCCGCTAGGTTGACACACCTAGGAAAAACAAGGGCGTCCCGGCGAACCAAAAAGATTCGGGCAAAAATTAGGGATAAAACAAAAAAATTGTACACCCGGAAAGTCGAAAACCCGAAGGGGCGACTTGGGAAAAAAGGGTATCCCAGTGGGCTGAAAACCCGAAAGGGCGGTCCAGGAAAAAGTTAGGGAATTAAAAGCGTATGACTATGTCCCAGATCACCTTATGGACAAACTGCAAAATCAATAGTTTTGATCAATCAAATCAACTTTGGACGAGGCAACAAATAAATAAGGTGCTCATAGACACGAAGGCTATAGCAGAATGGGAACCCCATGGGATTGTTTCACATAGCTATCTTTTCTTTGTATCAAATTTCCATTTTTTACGGCGGCATTCTCTTATTAGAATATTTGTCTCATTGTACAAAAATACTTACTCAAAGTCAATACAAAGATATCCCTTTGAAAGTGCAAAACTATCTGTTTTTCTTTACTCTTGTGTTTTGTTTACAAAAATGTCCAGTGATTTATTTTTGAACATATGCATTTGAACATAATTATTGTTTACAAATAAAATAAATAGAAAGACAATCACTAATGGCTTTAAGAGATTAAGAAATTTCTCCAAGTTGTTTCCATAAAATCCCCCGCAGTGTGCAGTCTAATCCCCAGTGGAACAAATCTTCCAGTTATCAATCTCCGGTAGAATTCGCCTATTTTTTCAATATTCCCCAACAGGATTTCACAAGCAGCACACGGAATTTCCCTTACAACAGAGTTTATTTCTCTAAGTGGAAATTCATCAACACTTCAACTTCACAACATGAAGACTTACATATCCTCAGCAGCAGTCAGGGATTTATTTTCCCCAATCCAACAGCAGTATAGCAGATTAGCTTACATATGCATACATTGCATCCATATATCATGAACATTGATAACATGAATGCATTATACCTTGCATTTCACACAACATGACATTTCATATTAGCTAACATTTTACCCTTTTCAGGATAAGGTTATTCAACAGCTATCATTAACAATGTTCAAAGGCTCTTCAGATACAGTTCAGGTACGCTCCAGACGCAGATGCCATTCTGATACTCATTCAGATTCAAATCTCAGATACAGTTCAGATACGCTCCAGACACGGATGCCATCCTGATACTCATTCAGATTCAATCTTCAGATACGCTCCAGATACGGATGCCATCCTTATACTCATTCAAATTCAGCTCTCAGATACAGATCATATACGCTCCAGACACGGATGTCATTCTGATACTCATTCTGATTCATCTCTCAGATACAGTTCAGTTACACTCTAGACATGGATGCCATTCTGATACTCATTCAAATTCAGCTCTCAGATACAGTTCAAATACGCTCCAGATACGGATGCCATTCTAATACTCATTCAGATTCAAATTTCAGATACAGTTCAGATACGCTCCAGACACGGTTGCCATCCTGATACTCATTCAGATTCAATCTTCAGATATAGTTTAGATACGCTCCAGACACGGATGCCATTTTGATACTCATTCAGATTCAATTTTCAGATACAGTTTAGACACGCTCTAGACACGGATGCCATCTTGATACTCATTCAGATTCAATCTTCAGATACAGTTCAGATACGCTCCAGACACAGATGCCATTCTGATACTCATTCAGATTCAACTTTAAGATACAGTTCAGATACGCTCCAGACACGGATGCCATCCTGATACTCATTCAGATTCAGCTTTCAGATACGCTCCAGACACTGATGCCACTCCGATACTCATTCATATTCAGCTCTCAGATACAGTTCAGATACGCTTCAGACACGGATTCCATTCATATTCTCATTCAAATTCAGCTCTCAGATACAATTCAGATATGCTCCAGACACGGATGTCATTTTGATACTCATTCAGATTCAGCTCTTAGATACAGTTCAGATACGCTTCAAATATGGATTCCATTCTAATACTCATTCAAATTCAGCTCTCAAATACAGTTCAAATACGCTCTAGACACGGATTCCATCCTGGTACTCATTCAGACTCAACTTTTAGATACAGTTCAGATATACTCCAGACACGGATGCCATTTTGATACTCATTCAATTTCAGCTTACAGATACGGTTCAACAATCATTTCTGGATGGCATCTACAAGCCCATCTCCAACAACTTTCTATCATCCCTCAAAATGGCATCTTTAAGCCCATTCCCTCTACAATCACATCACCGAGTTCAAATTTCTGGGCACTCTAGTGTCCAATCATCTTCCACCTTCGAGTCACGAATGGAAAAACTCGCCAATATATCTCTTCGGGCTTAAGAAGATTGAACAGGGGCAGCTATTGTACCCCAAAATTTTCCCTCTCACTTATTAATAATTTTCTCATAGGATCTCATTTGGCTCAAGACTACACTAGGGTTGATCAGCTTAAGACACCTCCTTAAACATTGATGACCAAAATTAGGGTTTGAGATTGCACAAGGATATTTGAACTTCCAATGCTTCATATGACTTTCATGGATCATTATGGACCCTCAAGATCACTCATGTCAATTTTCAAGCTTTGGATCACACTTTTGCTCAATCAATTGAGCAGTTGACCTAAAAATCAGTTGTATTGGGGAAAAAGTCAACTATAGCCAATTTGCAGTCAAACTTAATGATTTTTTATCCACATCAACATTTTAAACTCATATGTATCATTTGATCAAGTTTGGACCATAATTCCTCAAGAAATTTGATCAAATCTTCAAAAGGGCAAAATGGTCAAAATTAGGGTTTTGACTAGGAAAGGGCAATTTCTGATTTTTGACCTAGCAAATGATCAACTGGTTTAAGGCATGATCTCAAGAGTCCAATTGCATCATTTTTACCTAATGACATAGCTTAAAACATTGCTCAAGTCTAATGGATTGACAGATGAATTTTCAATCAACTGATCAAAAGTCAACTATATACTGAAAAGTCAAACTTTGACTTTTTGGTCAAATTCAAATGTCAAAGATCACAATTCATCAAAGCATGGAAAAATATGAAACTTATTCGTTAAGAAATCAAAAAGTCAAGATTTCATTTTGAAAAGTCAAAATTTTCAAACATAGAAATTTTTCCAAGTGTTGAAAATTTCATGTTTTTTCACAACTTTGAACAAATTTTTCACCATGATGCAAGATGATTCAGAAGAAACTTACAACATGAAAGTTGTAGATCTCCATTAAATCTATAACATTTCTTTACACAACTCCTTCCAAAAGTGATTGGATCTCAAGTTATAATTTTAAGAACACATGGTCATGAAACAAAACACTTAGTGAAATTTTGCCCTAATTTGGTCAGGATTTTGACCCAACTTCATGGCACTTTTTCATATAGTTTCAAGGGGAGTTTTAAAAAGTGATTCAAATATGGGTTGTATATAACATTTCAAGCTTTTCAAAATGTCCAAGAACTTCTTGAGATCATTTTTTAGTAGGGAGAATCAAAGAGATGAAGTTAGGGTTTCATCACTCGAATTACGGGTCATTTTGTGATGAACAAATTCAAAATTCAAAGACATGCTGCATAACCTCTACTTTGCAGGCCTCAAACTTGTTAGACACTCCATAATTAATTGCTTGAACAGCTGTTAGATGTCTCATTTCAAGCATTCAATGCAAGGACATGCTTTATATCCATTTTGGGAAGAAAGTGCACATTGCCATTTTGATAAAGTGACTTTTTGCACAAAACTTATTCTTGAGCCTTGCACTTGTTCTCTTCTGATCATACATGTCTCATAACACATGAGAAATAGTTTAGACACTAACAATCACCCATCCCATGCTTGTACTTCACATTGAAACTTGGTTTCTCACTTTTCTTGAAAATCAAGTAACATAGCAAATAGCTTGTAACTTGTACTTCTGACTTGCCAATGCACTCAAGACCTTTTGCTTATACATACACAAACCATTTGCAAAAAACACACGCATGCTAAAGCCCTGAAAACACCTAGAACACAGAATCACCAAAAACACTTCAAAACTTGTCATTTTTTAGTTTTGAAGCCAATGTTCAAATCTACTCGTGCGTTTCTTGGCCTTTTACTTTCAAAAGCTTCTAAACAACATACACAAACAATCCCAACACCTGCAACACCACTGTAACACCTCCATCATCATCCACCATTTTCAAAAATAGAGCTTTGCACTTGGACTTCTCCAGAACTCCTCAGGCACTTTCAGCTCAAGCTAAGCATCCCATTAGCTTCCTGGGAACTTGAGGAAGCTAACCCAATCATTGGAACTCACTGAAAGCTGCTCAAACTTCAAACCCGATACCCTCTTGCAAGGTAAGTTTTCTAACTTTGTAACTTTTCATACAGGCATCATCAATGATTTACTTGTGAATGAAACATGTAGATATCATTGCCCTAAAGCTAATCAGTCCATAGTTTTCATTAATTTTGTTTGAGCTTAGAGAATTTTAAGATTGAAGTTTCTGAGATTTTTAGAGTTCATAATAGGGCCATTAAAATTTATGTTTATCTTTGAACTATAATTATTTTGCTTTGCATTTCTGAAATCGTGAGGAAATTTGCTACAAGTTTCATGTTTACAGTTTTCATTTTTGTTGAGATTTGAATGAGATACAGAGCTTCTAGTTGGGCGTGAGGTTGAAGATGAAGTTAGTCTCAGGAATGTGTTTACCATATATATTTATGGTTTGATTTATATAAACGGATGTTTAGCTACCACAGTGGTAGAAGCGCGCACCTGTAACCTGAGGGACCTTGGTTCGAGCCCCAGTGGTACCCTTTTGATTTTTTTTCTCATATTTTTCCTATTATGACTTTTTGGACAAGCGCTGGGCCTCCTCCTTTGGGCCTTATGTTTTTTCTTACCTCTAACCCCCTTGCAGGCTATTCATACCCCTGGCCAAGTTTTTATTTTCTTTCTTATTTTCATTTTATTTATTTCCTTAAATATTTTTTCTAATACTAAAAATCATTAAAAAAATATAAAAATAGTAGATTTATATTTGGACATAGTTTATTTATTTTTTCTCACAAGAATTATTTTATTTTATCATACTTCATTTATTTCACTAAATATTTTGTAAATTTAATTAAAAAACTAGGGTTTTAGTTATTTTCTTTTACACCATTAAAATATATTATTTTAATATAAAAAAGACCAAAAATGTTTTATAATACTATAATTTATTTTCAAGACAAAAATACCAAAAATACTTTTCTTATAAACTTAATTTCCTCTTTTAATCAATTAATAGATTCAGGGTTTTATTTAAAATCTTTTCTTAGTAAATTTAGGTTTTACGTTTTACTATTTTAATTAATTATTTTTCCCTTTAATTAATTAGGTTAAAATCAAAACCCCTTTTCCTTAAAAAATCCAAACAAAATATCTATTTTCTTCACATTTACATTCTTGTATATTTATTCATTCTTGTACATTTATTTATTCAATTCTTGTATAAATTCAATATGGTTGTAATAGATTAATTAGGTTTATTTTTTTGCAATCCCCATTTATAATTTGTACACCCTCTCCCACAAGTATTGTAATAGCGTAGTAATTTTAAATTCCGCAATTTATCGCTTTATATAAAAATGCTAATAATTAGGGTTTGTATGAGAAGACTAAAAACAATCAACTAGAAAACCCTAAAGACACAATCAAGCATGAAAACAATACACTTGCACACAAGCACCCTTAGGGTAAAATCCATTTAGTTGCCTTACAAAATGACCATATTACGCATGTGAAGTATCTTAAAAAAAACAAGCAAAATACAAGATCATAGTCCATCGATGACACTATCTATGTTGCCTTTCAAATGATCTTAGTCCCTAAAAGAGAATGCTAAGATACCTTGCAACATTGCTAATCATGGTTATACGATGACCCACACCCGTCCCATTTACATCCAAAGATAGGGTTACTTACCAAATCAATGGTAAGATAACAATGTCAAAGGAAAAGAAAATGAATAAGAAAGACTTTTGAGTAGGTAGAATGCTCATAATTACTTGCCCCATTTCAAAACAAAACATCCTTGCTATTTTCAAAACAAACACCTGCACTTTCAAAACATCTTAACAAAATTGAAAACATTTTCAAAAGATCAAATACTTTGTATACATTCTTACGAACGAGAATTATTACAAAGTTTGCCTAAATAATGGCCTCTTTACAAAATACTTTCGAAAACCACACAAAGCACAATTTCAAACAAAAGCAAGTGATCTAGCAAGTAACTAAGAGCCCGTGGAAAACCATGGATGAAAAGGGTGCTAATACCTTCCCTTTTCCTAATCTACCCCCCGAACTGAAGAAATAATATCAAAGGTCTTTCCTATGCTTTTTCACCTTTCCTTTTGGATAAAAGAAAAGTCAGTGGCGACTCTTGCTAACCACAACATTTGCAATCAAACGCAAAACCTTCAAGTCAGTTCTCCCACCATATCACAAATGGTTTCTACAGCTATAATCAAATTAGGATGGCTCCTGAAGACATGGAGAAGCCTACCTTTGTTACGCAATGGGGCACCTTTTGTTACAAGGTCATGCCATTCGGGTTGAAGAATGCAAGGGCAACATATCAAAGGGCTATGGTAGATTTGTTTCATGATATGGTCCATCATGAAATAGAGGTTTATGTGGATGATATGATTGCAAGGTCACAAGCTGAAGAGGAGCATCTCTATCATGTATCCAAGCTATTCGAGAGGCTGAAAAAGTACAAGTTGAGCTTGAACCCTAACAAGTGTACATTCGTAGTACGATCTGGAAAACTTCTAGGTTTTATTGTCAGTGGTAAAGGCATCGAAGTCGATCCTGCCAAGGTAAAGGCCATCCAAGAAATGCCAGTCCCCCACTTTGAAAAGGAGGTTAGAGGATTCTTGGGTCGTCTTAACTATATCACCCGCTTTATATCACACTTAACTGCTACTTGTGAGCCAATCTTTAAACTCTTGAAGAAAGATCAAGTGGTCAGATGGAATGATAAATGCCAAGCTGCCTTCGACAAAATCAAAGAATATTTGCAAAAACCTCATATCCTCATGCCTCCAGTTGAAGGAAGACCCTTGATCATGTACTTGACAGTGCTAGAGAATTCTATGGGGCGTGTGTTGGGCCAACATGACGAGTCTGGCCAAAAAGATCATGCTATTTACTACCTGAGCAAAAAGTTTACCGACTGTGAAACCAGATATTCACTGCTCGAGAAAACTCATTGCGCTCTGGCATGGGCTGCTCGTCGGTTAAGACAGTATATGTTGACTCATACCACTCTAATGATTTCTAAGATGGACCCCATCAAGTACATCTTCGATAAACCCGCTCTTTCCGGACGAATAGCAAGATGACAAATAATCTTGACTGGGTACAATATTCGATACACAATGCAAAAGGCCATCAAAGGAAGTGTATTAGTAGATCATTTGGCCCATCAAGCTGTTGATGATTATTAGTCTATGAACTTTGACTTCCTGGATGAGAACATCATGCTAGTGACCGACTGCGCGAAACCTGGACTGTATGATGGACCTGAACATGGATCCTGGTGGACTATGGTCTTCAATGGAGCTTCCAACGCTTTGGGTAACGGAATTGGTGTTGTGATAATCTCCCCTGAAGGTTTCCACACTCCTTTCACTGCCAGACTATGCTTCAACTGTACGAACAACATGGTTGAGTACGAAGCATGCATTTTGGGTCTGAAGGCTGCCATTGATTTGAGGATTAAGCATTTGAATGTGTTTGGGGATTCCGCTCTAGTGATTAGCCAAGTAAAAGGAGATTAGGACACTAAGCACCCTAATCTCATCCCTTACAAGGAGCTTGTGCTATCTCTGATTCCTTACTTCGAAGAGGTCACATTTGAACACTTCCCTAGAGAAGAAAATCAGCTGGTTGACGCCTTAGAAATAATGTCTTCCATGTTCAAGGTCAAATGGGACAACGAAGCTCCTATGATTACAATTGAGAGATTTGTCGAATCTGCGCACTGCTACGAGCTCGACACTGACACAGAAAAGCCATGGTACCATGAGGTGAAGAGATACCTTGAAGCACAAGAGTACCCTGAAGGAGCATCCATCAATGACAGAAAGTTCTTACGAATATTTTCAGCCAAATTCTTCCTAAGTAACAGAATCTTGTACAAACGCAACCATGACTCTACTCTACTCCGATGTGTGGACAAGAAGGAGGTAGAGAAAATTATGGAAGACATGCATGATGGTCTCTTTGGGACTCACTCTAACGGATATACTATGGCCAAGAAAATCCTGAGAGCTGGTTACTATTGGTCAACAATGGAGACTGATTGCCATCACCACTCAAGGACTTGCCACAAATGCCAAATCTATGCTGACAAGGTCCATGTGCCTCCTATCCCTCTGAACGTCATGGCCTCTCCATGTCCATTTGTAATGTGGGGTATTGACATGATTGGAGAGATCAAACCCACTGCTTCCAATGGAAATCGCTTCATTCTTGTCGCTATCGATTATTTCACCAAATGGGTCGAAGCCGCCTCATTTTCCTCAGTCACAAAGAGTGTGGTATCCAGATTCATCAAACATAACCTCACCTGCCGCTATGGTATCCCCGAAAGGATCATAACCGACAATGGGACTAACCTCAACAATGCTATGATTACAAAACTTTGCACTCAGTTTAAAATCAAGCATTACAATTCTTCTCTTTATAGGCCTAAAATGAATGGCGCAGTGGAAGCGGCCAACAAAAACATTAAGAAGATTGTGCAGAAGATGGTAGTAACCTACAAAGACTGGCATGAGACTGGCAAAAGGTTTGGGAAAAAATTAGGGATATATGCAAAAGATTCTACACCCGGAAAGTTGAAAACCCAAAAGGGCGACTTGGGCAAAAATGGGTATCCTGGTGGACTGAAAACCCGAAATATCGGTCCAGGCAAAAGTTAAGGATTGAAAGCGTATAGTTATGTCCCGTGGGATCACCACAATCAACTTTATTACCAATGTATGAGTTCAAACGGTCCAAGATCGATCCAATCAACTTCTGTCAACGGCAAGAGACATTTGAAGACATTGGGGCAATAGTAGAGTCGGAATGCGATGAGATCACTTCCACATGGCTATTATCTTTGTTTTCAATTTTGTTTTCCTTTCGACGAGTTCCTCTTACTAGGATCTCCATCTCTTTGTACAAAAACGCCTATTCATGGGCAAAATATCAATACAAATATACTTTGAAGTGCAAACTTTCTGTTTTTGTTTTGAATACAAAAATTTCCAATGACTAAAATTGAACGAACATATGCATGTGAACATAATTAAAACTATTTGGCACATGTGTCCTGCTAAACAGCAACAAGCATCTCTTTAATGTATATGGAATATCCCCACATAGTTATTTCATTAGCATTATCCCCACAAGGACGGCTACAATAAACCTTTCCCCAACAGAGTTGCCCACAAAGTCTCTTTGCATAGGTTGATCCCCAGCCAAGGTCTCAATCTCTTGACACTCTCTCCCCAGCTAAGTTGGTCCTAAAAAAAAGATGCCTTGTGGATTTCTTCCTGAAAGAACTCACCTCGTCAGCAGTTCATCAAGTATTCCTCAATAAGGTTTATTTCTTCAACAGGGTTTATTTCCCCAATATGGTTTATTTCCCCAGCTAAATTTGTCTGCCTCAGCTGAGTCTATCCTCTCTAGCTTGAGTTTGCCTATCAGACTATTACAAATCAGAGGGCCACAACCCCTAATCCCCAGTGAAGTCGCCAACAAAGTCATTGCTATCTCCAAAAGTTATTGTGAAGCCTGGAATCCGACCAGATAACAGTTTTTTAACTTCAGTAAGTTGTTGTGAAGCCTAGATCCGACCAGATAACAGTCAACTTCATTCATTTAAAATACTATGAAGCCTGGAACCGACCAGATAATAGTGTAACTTTTCAAATACTATGAAGCTTGGACCCGACCAGATAATAGTACAACTTTCAGTCACTATGAAGCCTGGACCCGACCAGATAATAGTGTATTTTTTCAAATACTATGAAGCATGTACCCGACCAGATAATAGTGTAACTTTTCAAATACTATGAAGCATGGATCCGACCAGATAATAGTACAAATTTCAGTTACTAGGAAGCCTGGACCCGACCAGATAATAGTGTAACTTTTCAAATACTATGAAGCCTGGACCCGAGCAGATAATAGTATAATTTTCAATTACTATGAAGCCTGGACCCGGCCAAATAATAGTACAACTTTCAGTCACTATGAAGCTTGGACCCGACCAGATAATAGTGTAACTTTTCAAATACTATGAAGCCTGGCCCCGACCAGATAATAGTACAATTTTTAGTTACTATGAAGTCTGGACCTGACCATATAATAGTTAACTTCTCAAGACACTTTGAAGCCTGGACCTGACCAAATAAAAGTTTAACTCTTCGAGATATTGAAGAACCTGGACTCAACCAGATAAGGGTTTAACTTCTTTTCCCCAATAGAGTTTGCCTCTACCCCAACAAGTTATTGTGAAGCCTGAATCCGACCAGATATCAGTTTAACTTCATCTTTTCAAGTAAGTTATTGTGAAGCCTAGATCCGACCAGATAGCAATTAACTTTATTCCCCCAGAAATTCGTTGTGAAGCCTGGAACCTGATCAGATAATAACTAGTTTCAAGAAAGTTATTGTGAAGCATGGATCCGACCAGATATCAGTTCAACTTCATCTTTTCAAGTAAGTTATTATGAAGCCTGGATCCGACCAGATATCAATTAACTTTATTCCCTCAAAAATTCGTTGTGAAACCTGGAATTCGACCAGATATCAGTTGACTTCCTCATCCTTAGCAAGTTGGTGTGAAACTTGGAGTTCGACCATATAACAGATAATATTCAAGAGATAATCCTCGGCGGAAGCATTCTTTTAATAAATTTGAAGATATGTATATTCTTCATCCCCAACAGCAATCCGGGATTCATCTTCCCAGAACTCCTCAGCAGTAGTCAGGGATTTATTTTCCCGGACAAATATGCATCTAAATAAAATCCCACATTCATACATCATAGCATATGCATACGAAACGCATTTAGCACAACCTCATTCATCTTGAGAACGCCATGCATACATCTGCATTTAACTAACCCTTTTTCCCACAGGCTAAACATCAAGTTTTAGTATAAATCGACCAAAGATTTGTGCTGATACTTCTTCCAGTATTTACCATCATTCCTCCAAATGGAATCTATAAACCCATTCCCAATACATCTTCGAGTGCAAATTTCTGGACACTTTAGTGTTTAATCATCTTTCACCTTCAAGTCACGAATGGCGGATCCGCCAATCTAACTCTTCAGGTTTAAGAAGATTGAACAGGGACAACTATTGTACCCCAAAATTTTCCCTCTCATTTTCTTCAAGACATTCTTCTAGGGTTCTCAAATGCTCAAGGATGCTCAAGAGTTGATTAGACAAATTCTTTGTGCGTGCACTATTGCTGGCACGTGGGCTTGTTTTGTGGGTGTCGCCCAACGAAGCAAGTGTGCCTTCCGACGAGGCAAGGCAGACAAGCCATGTTTGTAAGACACCTTTTAGATATTTTAGGCACGTTATCACATTTTACTTCATCTTTGTAACCTAGAAAACTCTTGTGTGGAGAAAAAAAAGTCATTTTTACTCAAAATCAATGCTTTCTAACATCAATCTTTGAGATATCAAGTTTGATATTAATAAAGCTTTGTAGTTTACTTGTTCATCAACTACCATGATAATGGATAGCTAAACTCCTCTTTTGTGTCAAGGTTAGTGGTAGATAATCTCATCTTTGTATGTATTTAACTTGATATTTTGTATGTGAACAACTTGATGATAAATATATGGGAAAATACACTTGTTTTATGATTTATATTTGAGATGATCAATATTGAGAAGTTGCGCTGGAGGCCATCATCTAGGAGAAGGATGAGTCCATTCGAACGTATATTGAAAGTTCAGTCAGGAAGCCGTCTAGATCTCCACGACAAACGGGATGAAAAATATCTCCTCGAGCGAGGCTTACACCCTCGCAGTGACTTCGCTAAATCAGTCGGTCTAAAAACTCCTGCGATGTGGATTCCTTTCTGCTCAAACTTATAAAAATCACAAATTTATTTAACTATATTTTATATAGAAGTTTGATAAAATTTAATGGAATGAAAAGTAAAAAGATGTATATTTAATTTTAAAAAAACTATGTTTATTTCAAAAAGAACTAACAGTAATTAAAATATATAGATCGCAGGGGGTTCAAAAATTAAATTTTAAATTATAAAATAGATTTTGTTTCCTTTTGGATTAGACGTTGAAATTGGCTCTTTAGTATCAAATCTTTAATTTATATGTAAAATAAATTCAATGTCATTGATTGATCGAGATTCTAAGATTGATTTTTTTTTTTATATTCTAAAAAGTTTAGCCTATAATAAAGGTGGCTGAGATATATACCAGAAATTATCCAACTAAAATTGAAATAAACAAACTATCCTTATTTTAAGTTTAACTTTACTTGTGATACCTTATTTTAAAATTAAAAATAAATCTATTGTAACAAATTTTGATTGATCGAAGTATAAATATCAAATCTTTTCAAAATTTTGTAACAAATTTTGCCTATAAAAAACGAAGAGAATATGAGATATATGATAAAATAAAAATATTATTTAGTTTTCAATTTTAAATCTTCACCAATACTATAAATACACACTTCATAAACACTTAGAATATCACAACACAGCTAGACATTATCGAGAGAGAGAAAAAAGAAATCAATGGCTATAGAGAAGAAAAGTGCATTGTTACAAAACTCAGAAGAAGTCCTTATGAAAAAGAAAGTTATGGCTATTGAGAAGATCAATATATATATGCAAAAATTGGAAATAATGAAAAAGAAATTTGACCCATTACCTCATTTTACTTTGCATAGTGTGTTATCTCAACTTTCTCCACAGTTTTATACCGAAGAAGAGTTAACACAAATAGAGAAAGTCAATCAAATTTTGTATCAAGAAGCAAATATTTCTCTTGTTTCACAAAATAAAGTGGAAAGAACAGAAATCAACAACTTAAAAAGGTGTCGGCCAAGTAATGAAGCCAGTAGCATGTCTGATGGAGGAAGAAGAGTAAAACCAAAGCTCGCAATTAAGAGGAAACCAAGAAATCATAAGAGAGAAACTCTACCATCACCACCACCAGAATTGCCTAATCATGTTAATGACATAATTAAAGTGTTGAATGGCATTGATATTAAATATATAATGTGTAAGACATTGTGTAACACCGATCTTAGCTATAACAACAAACGTCTTTCAATGCCAATTTCACAAATTAGATCTGATTTCCTGACCGAAATAGAAAAGTCAATCTTAGAAACAAGGGATCAAGAAGGAAAACCAGCTACTTTAAAGGTTACTGTATTAGATCCTTGTTTGAATGAATTCTCATTACATTTGAAGAAGTGGAATATGACCACTACTAGCATTTATAATCTTGCTCAAGACTGGACAAAGGTTTTGTCAAAGAATAATTTTAGGAAGAATCAAAAAATTGACATTTGGTCATTCAGGGTGAATGACAAGTTATACTTTTTACTTGATACTAATGAGTCGGAAGAAATTGAAGAAAGGGAAAGATCAAACAAATCAATTGTGATTTCGACAATGGAAGAAGAAAAGAAGTCAAATGTTGAAGATTGTTGATTCCAAATAAAAAGACTTTGAGTGAGGAATAAATGGGAGAAAAGTATTTAATTAATAGTTATTATTACAGTTTTAATGTCGTAGGTATAATTGTTCTATGAATTCTGATGTTATCTCTAGTTTGTTTAAGACTATATTTGTTATATGTTTATAAATTTCATAATTTTTTTAGTAGAGTAAATTTTTTTATGTCAACATAATGAAAATGTGAAACATGATATAGAGACGTCAAAATACAAGAGCATTTATTTCCATGCTCTCTATCATAGGATTAAGACTTCTTATTCTTATTTTGGAAGCACGTGTAAGATGCTTGAAGAGAATAGGAGAGTGGAAGAGTCTCAGAGAAGAGAAGTTCTAGAGCTCCAGCGGAAGGAAGAGGAGCAGCAAAGGGAATTACAGATGATTCGGAGACAGAAAGAAGACTCTGAGAGTCAGAGAAAGAAACTCGAGGAGGAATAACACGCTTATGGGCAAGAACAAATCTAGGGCTAACTCATATGGTTTGTAATTACTATTAGGCAATGTCATTCTATACCCGCAAACTTATCTGTACGAATTTACGCTTGTTAGGAAAGTGTGATCTTGAATGAATGAAAATTTGATACTCAGAAAAATTTAAAATGTTACTTCTGTTTTGAGGTTCATTTGAATTGCATGACAAAATGGTCTTCTTCTTTCACTGGTTTTGAAAATTTCATTCTGCAGAGTAGTTAATGATTAAACATACACTTACAAGAATGATATGTTAAGAGGGATATAGAATAACACAAGTCGGCCGAATAGTTTTCCCTGTTCCTTAAGAAGAGTAACACAAGTCATAATTTGAGCTTCATGTTCTTACAGGCTATATGTGACACTTGTTCATCCTAAAAACCACATTAAACTATGAAATCAAGCTTGGCAACAAGTTAAACCAGACAGATATAACACACCCATTTCTAACTAACCTACTTAAAATGCAGCCTTACATAACCATAGAAAACCAAACACAATAAATTATCATCCTTTCCTTTCCTAATGTTGTTGCAGTACATCCAAATCCAATGGAGCGACATTGTTACTAAAACATGTAGCAAGATGCTGAAGTATTACAAGATACTTACTGTCAACCAAAAGAAAAAGCCACGTTTGGGAAGATTATCACCAGCTACATCTATTTGCTTTGCAAGATCTAAAAACAAGAATCAAACATTACATAGTTGCAAATTTTCAAAATAAAAACCAACACATTTTCAAAGTGGTTTTTGCTCTATCACCATAAATCCTCATCAATCAAACACAATGAACTGATCCAAATTCAAAATATGAAAGAAAGATTAACTTCACATAAGCATAGAAAAATCCTACTTACCAAGGTTATGATCATGATAAGACTTTCCATCATGATCTCCCTCATAGATTTTTTCAACCCCACGCAGAATTTTTTGCTTTTGAACCCGCTTGCAACAGTCTGTTGCACTCTTCCTCACAGTAAGGCCTATTCACTTCATTCATTAGTCTTTCTCTAAACTCTGCACCTTTCCTTGCACTCACTTCATTATCCTACAAAAATGTTCATCCTTTCAGATATAAACCAACACAAAATCAAAAAAGTACCGATTTCAATTGCATGCAGTCAAAATCAAAATCATTTACCATGGGATCATGATCCACATGCATCATGTCAATTTCTTCAACATCATCATCCTCGACATCATAATCTTCTTCATCTTCTGTGAGATTTTCTTCAGCATTGTTGTCTCTATTTTGGTCTTGAAGACCAAGGATATGAGATTGTACAATGCTGGCTGAACCCCCTGTGAACTGAACAAGTTCTGGGTCGGGTTTTGGATGCTTGATAACAATTTTGTGAAGAAGGTTTTTGAAGTAGTTGAACTTGTTTTGATTTTTATTTTGCGTTCATCTTCACGATCCCAACATTTTCTGAGTTTGTTTTTCTTCTATTTTTATTTTATTTGATACAAATATCTAATAAAATCTCAACAACAAACATATATTACTTTTATCTTATTAATTTTTTAGGAACAATTGTAAATTATATATAATCATTCTTTTAATAATTAAATAATATCTAATTTATTTTAACATACTTTGATTTCATAATTTATAATTATTTTTAAATAAAATATAAATTTTATTTTTTAATATTGGGCACATGTGCTACACATTAACCCTTTTAAAATTAACAAACTCATATTTATATGTAACACAAAAATATCTCAACAAACTATTAATTAAAAAATTGTCCAACCAAAGTATCTTATTTTAATTTTTTTAAACTAATTTTTTTTTGTTTATATGAGTATTTCAAATGTTTGAAACAAATTGATATAAATATATTAAATTTTTATATTTACATTAGATTTTTAACATAATTGATATAAAAATTTAATTATTATCAAATATTTTGTAAAATCTGATATATAATATGTGGATAGATTTTGACTGTCACATTTTAAAATAAAGTGTGATTAATTTTTTTAAAATTTAATTAGTATAGGACTCGTGCGTGGGTCGTGTAAAATCGTGACTTTTTTTTGTTTAAAGAGGTTAGGTAACATTGTTTTATATGTTTGTAGTTAGCTATAAGAAATGAAAATGCAAAATATTCTATGTTTATGATAATTAACTTGATATATGACTTAATATTCATAGTATTTAGATTACATTTCTAAAAAAGCATAAATATTAACCTCAACATCAATATGATAACTACTGACATAAGTTTATAATAATTTATTTTAAGACAAACATTTAAGCATTTAAATGACACGGACAAAATTGCATAAAGCCTCATACATTAATTCCACCAACCATCTTTCGGCGCTTTCTCTCCAGCTTAACATACAATGTCTTTGAATCAGATCGGTAATGAAAAATCAAGTTATCATCAACATTGAAGTTTTTAGACTTTGCATATTCATACCAACTATTTTTAAGATACATCTCAGTATGTGGCTTTTTTCCTTTAAGAATCTGGCAATCATAATATTCTATTTTATCAAGGTCTATCAAGGATAGAGCAGTCTGATCCGCACGAAAATTCTTCTGAACTATCACAGCTGGAATATTCTAAAAAATTTAAAATTTTTGTTAGTTTTCAAATAGAAGAAAAAAATTCTATAATATGCCATTAAATAGTTTATATGATTTATCACCATGACATTTTTTCCTCCTTTTGATACTCTTCTGATTTCTTTTTCCCAAAACAACTTTGCATTATAATATAGACTGTTGAAATGAGAGTTTTGAACAATGACATTATTATCATGTTGCTGATGTACTCCAACGTCTTCTAAATTAACCTGATTGGAATTAATTTCAAAAAACATAACATATGCTTCAAGACGGATTAGTGACTGATCATGGTCGGTTGGCATCTTTATCTCCTGTATTATTTCCATATCTATCTCTGTTGTATAGGACCTGCACCAAAAAATGGTTAATAACACTAAATCAGATAGAATAATAATTTTAGTTGGATATCCAAACATAATTTGAAGTACAATATATATGTTTATAACCTTCTTGAAGATTTAGACAAATTATATGTATTGTGGCTATTGAGAAGTATACTATTTATATAAAAAAACTGTGGGGCTGTAATAGATTTTTTTGTTTAGAGTTGAAAAATGGTACAACATAAGTTGTTTCTAAACAATGTAAAAATCGTATAAAGCAACTATTGTATTGAATATGGCAGCATTTAAAAAAATTATAATTAAGGGAAACATGTGGGTATTGGTTGAAGTATTCATCTGCCCGTAAAACTTTACTTGTATAGCAATAAATAGGAGCAGTTAATCTATAATACTGTTAATTGGAATGTGATATTTGCATTGGAAACTGATAGAGTTTTCTATCATGCGTGTGAAGATGAATCAACAAAATTAAATTGACTATTCCAAATAAAACAAAAGGAACCGCACGTGTTAGGTTTTATTTTCTGTTTGTTGTGAGAGAGAAAACTCAGTCCGAAAGAAACTACTCCCAGACAAAGAAAAATAAATAGATCGTGCCAGCATTGCCGTAATTGGATTTCAGACGATGATGTGGATTGCATGAGGTAAGAACTTGTTTGGATATCCCTGTAATTTGGAGAGACTTAAATGGATGAGGGTTAATGACTTGTGTATGTCTATGTCTTTGTTATTATCCAATAAATAGAATTAAGTTATTCATTCATTGTATTAGAAATACAACAAGAAAATCTAGAGAGATAACCCTATTTTTGCAACCTCAATTCTGCAAAAATCAGTCCCAGAAAATCAGAGCTTGCGCAAAATCCAATGGTCGGATCATTCTGAAATTTTGACACAATGTTCATGACTCACGGGAGCACATTCTGAATGATTTTGATTGGATTTAAAGCTTCCTAAGTTGGTATGTCGAGTCCATTTTTGAAGTCTGAATTTCTTGGTGTTTTTGGGTTGTTTTGTCTTTCTTGATTCTTGTTGTATTCCAATATTAATTACAAATCTTGATGATGTTTATGTATGCCTCTAACTAGTGTTAGATAGAACCTTTCTTGTAGCCATTGTTGATTATAGTGAATATTTTAAGTGGCTTACGGGTCTCATGAGTTTTTACTCCTAGTTAACGGAGGTTTTTCCATGCTAAAATTGTGTTGTGTTGTTTAATGTGTTTTTGATGATTGTCAGTGCATTTGATATTTGGGAGAGTTTGACTTCTTGGGTTATTCCATTGCGTTTGTGATTTCCTCCCAACAATTGGTATCTAGAGTCGTGGTTTGATTTGTGTAACAATGGAGATGAACACATCTAGGATTTGTGAGTTTGAATGGTTCCAATTATAATGTTTAGAAAGGAAAAATTGAAGATTTGCTTTATGTGAAAGGTTTTTACTTGTCGGTTTTCCCTAATGAAAAACCCGATGGAAAGAGTGATGAAGAATGGACTTTGTTGCATAGACAAGTTTATGGTTATATCCGTCAGTGGGTGGATGATAATGTTTTGAATCATGTGAGCTCGGTGAATCATGTGAGCTCTCTTTGGACCAAACTTAAGGAGATGTATGCAAGAAATACAGAGAATAATAAGTTGTTCTTATTCAAGCAATTGATGTCATTGAGGTATAATTATGGTTCACCAATAACCGATCACTTGAACACTTTTCAAGAGATTCTAAATTAATTGTCGGAGATGAATCCTAATTTTTATGAAGAAATTCAAGGTTTGTGGCTTCTTGGTACTTTGCCTAATTCTTGGGAGACTTTTAGGACATCCTTGTCAAATTTCGCTCCAAGTGGTATCATCTCAATGGACTTGGCTAAAAGTAGTATGTTGAATGAGGAGTTGAGGCGCAAGTCACGAGGTTCTTCTTCATATTCTGAGGTTTTGATTACTGAATTAAGGAGAAGACATCAAAGTAGAGGTTCAAGTAATCATGAAACTTCATGTGGTAAATCACAAGAGGCTCTAATATATTCTCTCATATTGAGTTTATCATTATGGGGAAAAGTGACACATAAAGAGGTATTGTCGTAAGTTGAAAAGGGTAAACAAGAAGAAGAGCTACAACAACGACAAAAAGGAAGGTAACAATAATGAAGACGTTGCTATTATTGTTGATTTCTTTATTGTTTGTGATAGTTGTATTGAGAATGTAAATATATCATATGATGAAATGGATTGCGTGGTTGATAGTGGTGCTTCTACTCATGTAACCTCGTGTTGCGACTAGTTTTTAAATGAGAGTCGCCACTATTAGTTTTTATCCTAGGTAAGGGCATCTAATAGGAAACCTTAATTCGCAGACATAGATTATAGGTTTCACACTCGGTTCTAGATGAAAGGAAGGTTTTAAGCACCTTTCATCTACCTTATTCTTAAAGATACTAGGTTTAGGTTTAGGTTTGGGTGAAATAGGGTTTTAATTTTAATTAGGGGAACTCGCCACGATTTTTGATCGTATGCCTACGTATCCTCTTATGAGGAATCAGAATCTCAATTCGTAGTTCGTATGGGTTTGTGTTTTTTAGGGGTTGCAAATGTATTTTTAATCGCATCGCATTTGACTGGGAGTAGTGATTGCGCAGATTTTGGCTAAATGCGCGATTAGTCAAAATCCGCTTGAAACCCTTTTGCAAAAACAAATAGTTGCTTAGATTAGTTTGTTCGCGAAAAATAGTTTGAGATTTGTTAGTATTTTTAATCGTATTAATTGCACAAATATCTTGATTAATGCATGAATAAAAATATTTTAATGCAAATATTAAAAATATGTACATGAGTTTTTTTTAAAACTAAAAATAGTTTATTTGCATGACAAATAAATAGTAAATAAAATATGATAATAAAAATTAATATTAATAATAATTATTATTATAAAAAAAAAGAAATAAGTAATCATATTAATAATAAGAATAAAAATATAATATATATAAAAAATATAATATAAAAGAAATAATAAACAAATAATTTAGTTAAATCAGGGGGGTGTAATTTATGTTGATAAACAAAAATGGGGGGGGTGTTAATTAGTCAGGCTAGGCTAGCCCAATGCGCAGGGGGGTGCGTTGAGTTTACTGATTTAGTAAAACAAGCGAATGGGGGTGCAGACAGCAGATGGGCTAGGCCCAAACACAGTAAGAGGGGGGCCTGGTGGATCGAGTGTTGTTAGGGTACACGAGTTTACCATAGGACTTGGCCTACGGCGTCCGATCAGGATCTAGTGGAGGATAACGAGGGAACATGATTATTACTATGAGCGCGCGTATACTGGATAACAACGAATTATAATATGTTTTTAATATTTTCATTATTTACAAACCATTTTTGTTTTTCATTACAGTAATATCCTCTCTCTTTCATTTTAAGCCCTTTCCCTTTTCTCCTCACCAAACCCTAGTTCTCTCTCCTTAACCATTCTTCTCCGCGGCGGCTCAACCAAGCCCCTAACCCAAATACCCAATCAACAATAAAAAAATAAAAACAATCTAAGTTACCCGTCACGACGTCGTTCTCAATTTCAAACTTTAAGATTCTGCCATAGATTCTTCTTCTTTGTGTGTTTGGTAGGTTCCGACGAGTTTGAGGTTGAAGACGGTGGTAGACGTTGAATCAATGGCTAGCGATTAGGGTTTCGTATATCGAAACCCCAATTTCTCTCTCTCTCTCTCTCTCTCTCTCTCTCTCTCTCTCTCTCTCTCTCTCTCTCTCTCTCTCTCTCTCTCTCTCTCTCTCTCTCTCTCTCTCTCTCTCTCTCTCTCTCTTTCTCTCTCAGCGTCTTCAACAACAAATTTTTGTTCTTCAAGTTCTTCTTTTTCCTGTCTCTGAATTATGTCTTCCCCCCTTTTTGTATTCTTCAATCTAGTTATTTATAGGGTTAATTGTTGTAGTCGTTACAAGCTTAAATTAGGGGTGTGTGATTGATTAATTTGATTTTGTACATTGAATTGATTTATGTCATTTTCGGATATGTGTTATGTAATAGAGATTGGATTTGTAATGTTAATTGATTATTTTCATATTCAATTTTGCGTTGGTTTTACGTTTAACAAATATGGGCTTGGACTTGATATTAAATGAAGATTTGATCTGGAATCTGTAAAAAAAGATATGATCCTTGTTAAATCTCTACAGTACTTGTTAATGCCCAAAAACATGCGCAATTCTTACTTGATTGAAACCGTACCAGTTTTTCACTTGGGCCTGCCCATTTATCCTTGTACTTAATGAATTGGACTTCTAAACTGCATTTGCAAAAAAATGTTTCTGTCCATAAACATTTTCCTGGACTGGGCCCAATTGGCCTTTGCACATTGACCCAACATATTTTTTCTAAAACAACAACTTCCTAAAAATGTTTGATAAAATCTTTTTCATAATACCATTTTCATAAAACCTTTTATCAGTAAAAGATAAAATAATACAATTTTGAAATACATTTTTATAAAAAAAGGTTTTAATAATAATGTCTTTTTCTTTTTTTTTAAAAGGGACAGCAAACAACAAAACAATGGGTTGACTGTCAAAAATATTATTGGGCCTGTTACTAAATCGAAAAAAATGGGTTAATACGAATTTTAAAATGGGCTGACTAAATAATTTTGCAAATTAAAACTTTACCACCTATTTTGCTAACAACAACAAATCTTACTGGACTTAATAGTAGCTAAAACTTAATTATTAATTTTGAAATAATTTTCCCATTTTTGAATCTCATGGGCCATAGGCCAACATGCTTCGTAAATGGGCCTACGGATACATGGGTCTTTCCGATTTAGAAAGCCCCACTCTCCTGAATTAATACACCCCCTGTTGATCTGAATTCTTCTTAAAAAATGGACCAACAGATATTGCTGGACCATCTTTAATTAAACATTTCTCTGCATTTTTAATCTTGAAAATATAATCGCAAAGGTAAGGCAAATTTGGGGTACGACAGCTGCCCCTATTCAATTATTTTCCAATAGAATAGCGTGAGAATACACGAGTCTTGTGCATTTTGATTAGAAGCTTATTGAATACTTTGAATACCCAAAATTTGTCCGACCAATCATAAGGTTACGCTGATATAGCATACCCTCACGAGTCTTGAGAAAATAGGCGAAGCTGATGATATATCGGTTACCAGGGTTTGATGATAAAGCAGGTAGTCTTGAGATTTAGAGAGCGATCTTGTATGCCTTAGTTTGCTTTTTCTTATTCATCCATTTGGGGGGGATGAATAAAACAACAATTGATGATGCATGGATGCTTGGAGATTGAGGCCATGGGTTATGTTTGCGAATCGCTGCATGATGTCTTAGGCGATAAGCTAGGTTTTGGTTTTCGAGCATCGCTGCATGTCGTCTTAGGCGATGTCCTGTGTTGCGGAATAAAGAAACAAATTGTTGCACGATGTATTAGGCAATGGTCTTTATTATGGAACAACGAACCACACAGTTGCACTATGTCTTAGGCAGTGGGTTAGGTTCGCGAATCATTGTATGTTGTCTTAGGCGATAGGCTAGTTTTGGTTTTCGAACATCGTTGCATGTCGTCTTAGGCGATGATCTGTGTTACGGAATAAAGAAACACATTGATGCATGAAGTCTTAGGAAATGGTCTTTATTATAGAACAAGGAATTACACTGCTGCATGATGTCTTAGGCAGTGGGTTAGTTTCGCGAATCGTTGCATGTCATCTTAGGCGATAGGCTAGTTTTGGTTTTCGAACATCGTTGCGTGTCATCTTAGGCGATGATCTGTGTTAAGGAATAAAGAAACACATTATTACACGACGTCTTAGGCAATGGTCTTTATTACAGAACAAGGAACCGCACTTCTGCATGACGTCTTAGGCGATGGGTTAGGTTCGCGAATTGCTTCATGTCGTCTTAGGAGATAGGCTAAACTTTGGTTTTCGAACATTGCTGCATGTCGTCTTAGGCGATGGTCTACGTTGCGGAAAAAAGAAACACATTGATGCACAACATCTTAGGCAATGGTCTTTATTACAGAACAAGGAACCGCACTGCTGCACGACGTCTTAGATAGTGGGTTAGGTTCGTAAATCACTTCATGTCGTCTTAGGCGATAGGCTAAACTTTGGTTTTCGAACATCGTTGCATGATGTCTTAGGCGATGGTCTGTTGTTGCATAATAAATAAACATACTGTTGCACGTTGTCTTAGGCAATGTTCTTTATTACGGAACAAGGAACCGCATTGTTGCATGATGTCTTAGGCAGTGGGTTAGATTTGCGAATCACTGCATGTCGTCTTAGGCGATAAGCTTAAATTTTGGTTTTTGAGCATCGTTGCATATCGTCTTAAGAGATGGTCTATGTTGCGGAATAAAGAAAGAAATTGTTGCATGACGTCTTAGGAAATGGTCTTTATTACGAAATAAGGAAATGCATTGTTGCACGACGTCTTAGGCAGTGGGTTAGATGAAGGGAATACACTGTTGTGTGGAATCTTAGGCAATGTACCAAGCTTTGCACATTACTGCATGGAGACTTAGGTAATGTTGGGTTTTGCACATTACTGCATGGAGACTTAGGTAATGCTATGTTGTAAGGAACACATCACTGCATGGATTCTTAGGTGATGGGCTGAACACATCACTGCATGGAGTCTTAGGTGATGGTCTGGATTGTATAGAAGTGTGCTTTGATGATTGACCCTTAGATAGCTAAATCCAGGGTGAGGTTGTTTGTTTATTGTATGACGCATGCGTATGCTGTCTGATATTGATATGGAACCATGAGTGTATGTGTGTTGAATGTTTGTATTGATATGGAACCCTGAGTGTGTGTGTGTGTGTATTGAATGTTTGTATATGTAAAATGTATGCAAAGTGTGTGTATGCTTTAGAATGTTATGAAGATTCTTCTGACATTCTCTCCTCTAAACCATTGGTTTTTAATTACCAATTCCCCAGCGTTGTATGTTGCATTGTCGTGGCATCTTTGAATTAATTTGAACATGTTGAAAAGTGTTAGCAAGTTTTTGATTTTTCTTATGTCGGAGGTGCAGGCGTAGGTGTAGACGTTTGTGTTGTAAGTGTAGGCGTAGGCATAGACGTATGCATGTATTGGACGCAAACTTTTGTGTTGTGAGCGTAGATGTAGACGTATGAAGATTTTGTTGTTGTGAGCTTAGATGTAGACGTGGACGTAGGTGTAGGCATGGTCGTAGAAATAGGCGTGGATATGGACATAGGCGTGGATATGAATCATATGTAAGCTACCTAGTGAGATTTTGATAGCGGTACCTCTGACGATTGTGTTTGTTGTCAACCAAGGTAGCTATAGCAAGGTGAATGGATAATGCTAAGCTTGGATTTGAATTTAAGTTTGTCTTAGCTGGTAGTCATGCCTTGAGATTTTTCCGCAGTTTTCTATGGGCATGTATGATTGAATGTAATTCATGTATGCATGTTTGATATGATTATGCTTGATGTATGCATGATGTATGGTATGTATGCTTAATATGATTTATGAATTAAAACGATGCGATGATTCATAGATGCAATGCCCCTGTTATTTGAACTGCGGAACTAATGCTCAAGGCAGACTATTAGCCAAGACTTATTCTTTCTAAGAAGCCATGCCAATTAGGGGTTGGGCTTTTGAAAAGGTGTGTCAGACGAGAACTGGGATTTTGAAAAGATGTGCCAGACGGAAACTGGGCTTTGCACCAATATCCATATGGTTTCTTGAATAGTATCAACTCGGTGGCTTGGATAGGTGAAACGAATAGCAAGGTTGCTAATATTAGTAAGGTTACATAGAGACATTAATTGGAAAGTGTGAGGTTACTCACGAATTTTACGTAAGGCCGCTTACGTAGGATGGATGATGAATGCATGAGGTTGCTCATGCCTTGTATGGATGCCTTATGAATGAATATTGGATGAGGTTGCGTGAGGATGCTCACGGCTTTGATGAAACGCAAATTAGAAAATGTGTGAGGCTTCTCACGTCTTGGACGGTGGTACGTAAGGCTGCTTACGATTTAGTTTGACGAAGAATGCTTGTATCATAGACTCACTCAGAGAGATAGTCGGAGAGATGTTTAGAGGTTGTAATAGCGACTCCCCTAGAAATTGACTATGGATTTTTACAGAGTCCTAAGTCTCGGAATATGATATGTTATGTATGCATGTAGATGCATGTGTTAATGCATATAGTGACTGACCAATGCATGTAATGGGTGATTGGATATGCGTCAATGGCTGTTGAAATTTTGATATGCCAATGAGAATTGGGCTCTCTGTTAGATCCATGCTATCGAAATTCGTCAGCCAGATGAGATGATAAGTATAGCTTGGTTTTGGATCGCAGTACCCTAATGAATGTATGCTAATGATTTATGCAGACTTATGCTTTATGATTATGACTCGCATGATTTGTTGAATGATGCCCCTGTGATGGGTCATTGATGATTAAGAGTAGAGGTTTGACTATGTAACAAGGTTGGTTGTCACATGATGGTTGAATGTTATGCTATCATGATTTTTAGATACTTGATTTGAACTTTGAAAATTACTGATGTAGGAGAAAGATCCATAGGAGATTATGAAAGTGCGTAGAGAGCTTGCTTTTTGTGGCCTGTCTTTCCCTAATTTTTGTTAGGGTCTTGGAGGAGATTCTCGTTGATATGAGCTTGGAAATAGTTTGATCATAGTATGGATAAACCCACTATTTTGAACTTTGAAACATTATGCCCTTGACTAATGGGCTCTTGGATGGTTTACCCTTGGTGGGCTATTTTTGAATCAACTCCTTTTGATGAGCCTCACAGTGGTTTTCCCCACCATTCGAATTTTGAAAAAGGTGCCCCTAAATTCCCTGAATCTGGAGGAAGTACCCTCAGAAAGAACTTAGACCTCACCATGAACTTTGATATAGATTTCCCCAAGATTTGGATTTTTGAAAAGTTTATCCTTGAAGTCGCTTGAAGAGGAACTTGGACCCTACGGATGGTAGGATGAACCTGATATGCATTGCCCCAACATTTGAATCTTGTAAGATTTCCCCTTGAATCAAAGCCTTGCGAGATTTGTTAAAACGAGGGAAATGATCATACCCTGTTATGACATGATTTGATTAAGGAATGTTCCTTCGAAAGGTATGCCCCTGTTTGAACAATTCTTTGAAATTTGATCAGAGTCGATTAAATCTAGGAATGATTGTCCTTTGTGAATAGAATCTTCATGTGATATGCCCCCATGATCATTAGTATTTTCCCCTGTATATAGGGATCATTTTAGATTCGTTTACCCTAATTAGAAGCTTCTTGGAAATGTTGCCTTTGATCAGACCAGTTTTGAAATCTCCTCGATACTAAGTATTGACTTGTAAATAAAATTGTACGTTTTGAAAAGCAATTTTGTTTTATGTACATGCAAGTTTTGAAATCGTAGTTTGAATAGAAATGGATGATTGAAGATGGAGATTCAAAGAAGAGAAGTGATTAGTAATAAATTTAACAAATGTAGGAGTCAGTTTAACACAAATTTTGCTTAGTATGATTTCATAGTTAAACTTGCTTCAATTAGGACTTTTCAAGGTTGTAACGTGGCCATGGTTCGTGGTTTAAGAAACACAAGATATAAGGATCAAAATTTATTTAGCCCACCCTATTCTCCTTGATGTTCTCCAGTCCTAATTCGATTAATCCAATACATGCGTTTAATCCCCAAGAGAAATTTTATAGTCGCACAGATGATGAGAAGTGTAGATAAGGTTCGAGCGCGGATGAGAAGCATTGATACGATCTGTGATACGGTGGCAAAATCGACTGTTATACTAGTTTTGAATTTGTGTTCACAAATGTTGCGGTAAGTAAGAGTCGCCACCGACTTTTCTTTTATCCAACAAAGGAAAGGGTGAAAAGAATAGAAAAAGACCTTTTTCGAGATTTTCTGAGTAAGGGGGGTAGATTATGGAAAGGGGAGGTGTTAGCACCCTTTCCATCTGTGGTTTTCCACGGACTCTTAGGTACTTGCTCATTTTTGAAAATTGTTTTCGTGTTTGTGTGTTTTGAAATATTTTTTTTTTGCTTTATGATAACTGTTGTATCAATCCTCAAGAGTGTGACAAAGAGTTTTTTGAAAAGAAGTTTAAAAGTGTGTAAGTGTAAAAAATTAGGTTTGAGCAAGTCCTTAAGAACTGTATACCTACTCGAAAAAAGGGCGTTCTTTTCCTCCTTTTCTTTAGATAGTGCTATCCTACTATTAGTGAGTAGGTATCCCTATCGTTGAATGTTGAGGGACTAACGAAAGGGACGCTTATGGTTATTGAAGGCAACATGTAAGGATATCTTAGCATTTCGAAGGGACTATCATCATATAGGCAACATTGAGGTACAAGATCATTTCTCGTAGGCAACTCGAGGGACATTAAGGGACCATGATCTTTTATGATAACTTTTAAATCGAGGGTCATTGCTAAGATATCCCTACGTTCGAGGGACATGACCATTTCCAAAAGTAACAAGTGAGGTATACCCTAGGGGTGCAAGTGTGCAACAGTGTGCTTTTTTCAGATATTTATCTTGAAGTTAGTGACCTAATGATTATTTGATTATTGTCATGCACGCCTAATTTACTAACAGTTTATAAGAAATATAAAGCGAGAAACAAAGTTCCTACAACTATTACAAGGCTTTGGTGTAGTTACATAAATAATGACTGAAAAGTAAAAATGCGAAAATTGAAAACCCTAATTAGCTATTACAAACCGGGCGCAGTTACATAATAAAAATAATCGTATGAAAAAATAATAACGCGCGAAAATTAAGACTGACCTACGTTTGAAACCCTCAAAGTCTAATTGCCTATTAAAAATATTTTTTGATGTTTTTATAAAAATATGTGAAATTTAACCTAATTTCTAATTAATTTTAAATTAAGGATAACAAATTAAAGTTGATTAAATTAAATTAATTTGCAAAAAATTAATTTTCTAAGAAAAAACTCCAAGTCCTAATTTTTTTGTGATTTTGTGATTTTCTGATTTTTTGATTTTCTGATTTAAAAAAAGTGAATAAACAAATTAAAAAGAATAAAGAAATTAAAAAAATGGGCCTGGGGGTGAGAAAGCAAACTGAGGGGTGCATGATGGAATTCCAAAGCCCATATCTTGTGCAAGCCCAAAGCCTGCGCGAGATCTGGTGTTGTTGTGTTAGGGAGGTCCATGGTACACCTGCGTGCTAGAGGCGCTAGATCTGGAGGATGATTGATCTGATGGTGATGGCCTGATGACACATGGTATGCGCGTTGTCCCCTGGAACATTAGATCTGCAAGGAACTCATTATAAAAAATAAACTTCAAGACCTGGGAATCGAACCCAGGTCTCTCCCTTTGCACCCTTATGCTTTTTCCATCTGCGCTGCTGGATCATTCATGTATATAATCAAAATAGAATCATATAATGTAAATAAGGACACTTGTTGAGTTGTCAAACACGCGCCAACAAGTGGGCCCCTGATATTTGAACAAACCAATCACAACACCCTAATGTGCCACGCCAAGTCCTTGGCCGGTCAAACCACCCTGGACGGTGGTTTCGTTCACCTTATCCGTTTGAACAAAAATCTAAACCTGCGAATTTCAATGAAAACAAACATAAAAACAACCCTACTGGACTAATTAGGCCCTTGCGAATCTGATGGTGGGGTTTATTTTGTCAGAAAGTTCCGGTATCATTGAAAATGAAGCTTGACTGAAGCTTTTCCCTAACAATGGCAAAACTTCATCCTTGTGTTATATCTTACATATAATGGTTCTAGATAGTCACAAATATTAGTATGAACACATGTATGTACAAATAATTTATTTATATTTCAAGATCAAAATGTTTGAATTCACGAAAGTATACCAAATTGGTGATGCTTGAAGGAGGGATTATGGGCATGATTTGGCTTGGCTAACGAGTGAGGATGACTCCTGGGACCTTCAGGAGGAAACTAGGAGACTTGGTTTGGATGGAGAAGGCTTGGATCGCTTGGTACAATGTTCACTCTTTCTTTGAAATTTATGGAAAAAATTTTAGACTTGTGGAGGCAGCTTTCCCGTGTGTATTAGGTTTGGACTTGTTGTATACATATAGTGAATCATATTAGGGTTACAAATAAAGAAAAAGATCCATGGCATTGAGTGCAAGATTTGTTCCAAATATCCACTTGAAAATCTTTCCTATTTTGGACATCCTTTCCCATCTTGGTTTGCACGTTTTTCTTTTGATATGCCAGCATGTTTTGTCCATCATTTGATAAGAAAAAGATTCACAATCAAATTTTTCATTATTTTTATTATTTACTTTATTTATTTTGCATTTTAATGGATAAAATATCAAAATAAATGATAAAAATAATAAAATAATGTGTGACTGAGCTCAAGGGTCGTGGGCCATGTTAAGAACAAGTTTCAATCATGAAAACATGTGCCCGTTTGGAAAAAAATCACGTTTGGTCAATATTGGCTTCATGCATTTTTCCAAAAACTGATCAACTTTAGAAATCCATATCTCTCTCAATTGTAACCCTAAGAGGGCGTTCTTGGACTTTTTAGAGAGCTTAGGATGTCCTCTATACAACCCTTTTTGTTTCATCTCAATTGGATCTTCCATGTTCATGTAAGGAACTTTGACCCAAAAGGTGTTTTTGTTGACTTTTTGAAAGGACCTATAATGTATGAGCTTGTATCTTTCCAATGGTGCATTTATTGAACTTGGGGGCTGAAGATAATTTGTATGGAATTGGATTATCTTTAAAATGAGCTTTTGTGGAAAAATTTATGAGAAAGTTATGCCTGGTCAAAGTTTGGTTGACTTTTCCTATAGAAACCCTAATTTGCCATTTTTGACTTTTGATGGGTTAGGAGCATTTCTTGAGGAATCATGATCAACCCTTGATCAAATGATGGATATCACTTCAAAATATTGATGTTGACCAAAAATCTTGAAGTTTGACAGTATTTGGGCCACAATTGACTTTTGACCTAGTATAGTTGATTTCCAGGCATTTGAACAGTTGACTGAGCAAACTTGTTGTTCAAGGCATGAAATTTGGCATGGATTATATTGAGGACATGTTAGGAAAATTGGGAACATTTGGGATCCTTGGGACTCACACATCTTGCTTAAAATTGAAACCCTAGTTGAGGTTCATTGCCTTAGGAGGAGAATTTGTCTAGTCAATTCTTGGTCATCCTAGGGTAAGTTGGGGACCTCTAGAGGCATGTCTTGAGTGAAATAAGAGGGAAAATTATGGGGTACAACAACTTCCCCTGTTCAATCTTCTTAAACCTGAGGATGTAGATTGGCTGGTCTGCCTTTCTTGATCTAAAGGTGGAAGATGATTGAACACTAGAGTGCCCAGAAATTTACACTCGTCTAAAATGATACTTGACTGTGTAGATAATATTGGGAATGGGTTTACAGATGCCATTTGGAGAAGATTACAAAGGATCTTCGGAGATGGGCTTAAAGATGCCATCCAGAGAATATGACAGAGGGTCGACGGAGATGGGCTTAAAGATGCCATCTAGAACAATGTTGATTTCATGAGATACTCTTTTGTGGGAATTCATATGCATGTTCTTGGAGAGGTCTCCGCTGAGGAATGTTGGTCTCTGTTTGGGAAATAGAGTTTAGGAGCTTCAGTTGTCCATTACTCTACCGGGGAATCATCTCTTGATTGAAGAGATGGAAGTGAACTGCTATCTGGTCAGGATCCAGGCTTCACAGTAACTTACTGAGGATAATAAGGCTGACTGCTATCTGGTCGTATTCCAGGCTTCACAGCGACTTACTGGGGAAATGAGATTAAACTGTTATCTGGTTGTACTCTAGGCTTTGCAGTTTCTTAAACTATTATCTGGTCGGAATCTAGGCTTCAGTGACTTGAATTGTTATCTGGTCGTGTCTAGGCTTTGCAGTTTCTTAAACTGTTATTTGGTCTGAATCCAGGCTTCAGTGACTTGAACTGTTATCTGGTCGTGTCCAAGCTTCAGTGATTTGAAGAAATTAAGATGTTATCCAGTCGGATCCAGACTTCAACTTGAATTTGAGGTATACTATTATTTGGTCGAGTCCAGGCTTCATAATAATTGACAGAGTAAACTGCTATCTGGTCTGATTCCAGGCTTCATAGTGTCTAGTATTGTTGATTGACTATTATCCGGTCGAGTTCCGGGCTTCAGCAATGATGTTAACTATTATCTGGTCGGGTTCAGGCTTCACAGTATGGTGAACTGCTATCCGATCGAATTCCAGGCTTCACAACAACTTAAACTGTTATCTGGTCGAAATCCAGGCTTTACAGTGATTGAAGAAGTTAACTGTTATCTGGTCGTATTCCAGGCTTCACGGGAACTTAAATTGTTATTTGGTTGAAATCCAGGCTCCATAGTGGTTGAAGAAGTTAACTATTATCTGGTCGTATTCCAGGCTTCGCAACAACTTAAATTGTTATCTGGTCGAATCCGGGCTTCACAATGATTGAAGAAGTTAACTGTTATCTGGTTGTATTCCAGGCTTCGCAGCAACTTAAACTATTATCTGGTTGAAATCCAGGCTTCAGTGATTTGAAGAAATTAAGATATTATCCGGTCGGATCTAGGCTTCAAATTGAATTTGAGGTATACTACTATCTGGCCGAGTCTAGGCTTCATAGTAATTGATAGAGTAAACTTCTATCTGGTCAAATTCCAGGCTTCACAGTGCCTTGAATTGTTGATTGACTATTATCCAGTCGTATTCCGGGCTTCAGCCATGATGTTAACTGTTATCTGGTCAGGTCCATGCTTCACAGTATGGTGAACTGCTATCCGGTTGTATTCGAGGCTTTGCAGTTTCTTTAACTGGAACAGAAATCAGAAAAATCTTAGTATCGATTTAACTGAACCAGAGAAAGGTCTTGAGTTATCTTCAACTAGAATAGAAATCAAGAAAAATCTTAGTATCGATTTAGTTGAACCAGAGGAAGGTCTTGAATTAACTTTGACTGGAATGGAAATCAGGAAAATCTTAGTATCGATTTAAGTGAACCAGACAGAAGTCATGGAATATATTCAACTAGAATAGAAACCAGAGAGACCTTAGTATCAATCTGACTCAACCAAAGAAGGTCTTGAATTAACTTTGACTGAAATGGAAATCAGAAGAATCTTAGTATCGATTCGACTGAACCATACAAAAGTCTTGGAATATCTTCAACTGGAATAGAAATCAAAGAGATCTTAGTGTTAATTTAACTGAACCAGAGAAGGTCTTGTGAGGACATCTTTCTGAGGAAAATACAGGAATAGCCCTTCATCAGACGTAGCTTTTGAGAAGACTACCAGGTCACGTAAGTAGTCAATGGTATTTGTTGATTCGATCTTTCCCTGAAAAAGGTAAAGAGTTAGTTGTATGCAATGTCATGATGTATGAAATGCATTGTGTGATAATGTTCTCAAAATAAATGAGATTATGTTGTATGCGATGTGTATGCGCATGCCATGATGTATGAATATGGGATGCTATTGCGATATTTCTTAGTCTGGGAAAGTAAATCCCTGACTGCATGCTGAAGAGTATTGGGAAGCTGAATCCTTCATTTCCACTGGGGATGATTATTGGAGATGATTCGCCGGGGATTTCCTCTTTCCGTTTGAGGATATTCTGCTGGGGATTGACTCTGTGGAGAGAGATAATGCTTCATTGGAAGATTTTGTCGATGTAGAGAAATAAACTATGTTGGGGCCTAAACTTCCGCAGTTAGAGAAATAAACTCTACCCGGGAGGAGGTTTTATAAACTGTTTGAAATTATAAAACTAGGCTGGGGAAATACAGATATCAGCTTTCTGAAGGCACTTTGCTGGAGGAGATAATTCCTGCTTGGGGAATAAGAGATTAAAAATTTGGTTGTTTCTACTCTGTGGGGAACATAGACATCACTAGGACGTATGCCGAGGACGTAGCAATGACTTCTCCTCGGGACGTTTCTGCCCCTGTACCTGCTGGAGAAAGTATCTGCGAAGGCTTTGTGGATGGCCTGAGTGTCATCCAAACTCATGAGGTGCTTGGTAAATGCAGATCGGGGTAATAAACCTTCTACTGATTAGACAAGTGATAAGATGACGGGACGTAGTCATACACTTTAATCCCTAACTTTTTCCTGGACTGTCTTTTCAGATTTTCAGTCCATCGGAATATCCTTTTTTGCTCAAGCCGCCTTTTCAGGTTTTCGACTTGCAGGGTATACAAATTTTTTTTATACGTATATCCCTAATTTTTCCCCGAACTCCTTTTGGTTCGCCGGGATGCCCTTATTTTTTCCTAGGCCAGTCAACCTAGCGGGTCTTTGTTCATGCGTAGTATTTTCCGACTATGTCCATGTTCATCGGGTGCAGAGAATTGTCATTGTCCTTAGTAGTAAGTGTTGTCACACTACCAGAAGGTGTTTGTTTGATCGTAGAGGATTCGTTGCTGGAATTCATGTCCAATTCCCCAAGTGATTCAAATGGAGATCTACCCCTGGCTATTTGGCATTCTTGAGAGATTCCTTGAACCTTGACTTGACTGCCCCAGATCAGCTGGACATTATGCTATGCCCCTTGATTATGAAAGGCCTATAACTGGAATGTCTTTCCATATGAGGTGATTTTGTTCATTGAGAGGATTTTCGTTCATTGAATATTCGTCGTGCAAATTTCTCTGTTGTTGAACAATTAGTTATATGCAAACAGTGGTATTAAAAATGCAAAGCTTATGTTTGTCTTGAAGTTTTTGAAAAATCATTTTTTTAGTAAAACAAAATTTGCAAGAATGTGATATCAACTCAGGATTTATAGCAAACCTTATAGGAGTCAGGATACCTTTTTATAACAATATGCTTTCGAACTAACCCATGCTTCAGCTAGGACTTTTAGGAGTTGTAACGTGGCCTGGTTCACGGTTTAAGAAACAAAGGATAAAGGCTCGAAATTTATTTGTACCCAACCCGTTCTTCGTGATGTTCTTCAGTCATATACTCAGTTAACTGTGCGTTTAGATCCCAATTGATTTCTAGAATCTTGGCCCTGATATTCCGGTGATGGTTCGGATACTGAAAGTTTATTTGAGAAGGCAGTCATTTTTGTAACCTTTTCTTTTTGTTGAGGATTTATAGCGACCTCTTTTTTTTAATTTTATTATCCCTACTTTTTGCTTGAACTGTTTCTTTTGTGATTATAGTCAGCGGGATGCCCCAGTTTTTTCTTAAGTCTCCTTCATAGGCTTTGATTTAGCGGGCTTTTCTTTTGAGAGATAATGAATGCTCGTTTTAATGATTATGCGGAACCATCACCATCTTTTGTTTTGGAATGATACCTCTGACACTACTTGTCGTGTACGAGGGGAAAGCTTGCGATTGAGTGCACTATTGAATTAACTGAGAAACTACCCTGCCCCAGATTATGATTAAAGGTTTCAATTTACGTGAAAAAGAAGACTCCTACTTCTTAGGCTCAAAGGGGTTAACTAGGGATTATCTTCCTTATAACTCCATTGTTTAGGATTTGAAACAACGTCTGTACATCGTCAGCAAGGTCTGTTCAAAAGCACATTGTATGAGATTGTGGTATCGTTTTCGTCATCCTCCCTCTAAAGGCTTACAACTTTCAATCGAGAGTCGAATATCACAAAAGGAAGTAAAAGCATAGTTTCGGTATAGTGAAAACGAATGGATTAATTCAAGACAATCATATGCAATACATTAATGGAATAACAAAGTTGACATAAAATAAGTGTTCGAACAATCAAAAGAAATTACAATTTGAGAATTCAAATGAAATAAATGTTCTCAATCTTGGCCATGATTCGGAATGGGAGTAGTGATCATATTGGGAGTCTCGGGAGGGTCGAATTCAATCTCCTTGGCATCAATCATATTTTGAATCTTGTATTTCAGCGCCCAACAATCGTTTGTATCATGTCCAGGACTTCCAGAATGATAGAGACACCTTGCATCAGGATTATAGTTAGGAGAAGAATTTTTTGAGTTTGGATGAGGTTCTATCAACGTAATCAGATTCATCCTCAACATGTGTTGCAAAGCTTGAGACAATGGCATGTTGATTTTGGTAAACTGTCTCTTGGGCTCATCTTGCCTTCACTGATAACCCTGTTGTTGTTGTCGCATTGGTGTAGGATTAGAAATCATAACTTCCCCCACAACTTGATGACGATCTTCTTTACCATGACCCTTCTGGCCGTACATAGCATTAGCTTCTTTCTTCCCATTGAAAGGCTTGTTCACAGCATTTGAAGACGCAGTCACCTGAATTTTCCCACTTCTGATTCCAGCTTCTACTCTTTCACCTGTCAATATCAGCTCAGTGATCCCAGCCGAAGAGCTTTCGATCAAGTGGTTGAAAAATGGACCATACAATATACCCAATAACATATCTACCAATTATCTATCAGACAGAGGAAGTTGGACTCTTCCTTCAAGATCTCTCCATTTCTGGGCATAATCTTTGAAGCCCTTGCTAGAACCCATAGACAAGCTTTGAAGTTGAGTACGGATTGGAGCGAGGCCAGCATTGTATTGGTACTTTTTAGAAAGCAGCAGCCAGATCCTCCCAGGTGCGGATGTTGGTTCCCTCCAGCTGATAGAACCATTCCAATCGAGTCCCCGATAAACTTTCTTGGAAGAAATGCACCCACAAATTCCTATCAGCAGTGTGAGGTTGGATCTTCTTGACATAAGACCTCAGATGCAGTTTAGGACATGAAACCCTATCATATTTAGCAAACGTGGGAACCTTGAACTTTGGTGGGATGACCACTCCAGAAACCAGCCCTAATTCTTCAAAATCCACACCAGGTACCCTCTGAATTTCCATGGCATTGAGACGATCTTCCAGCTGCTTATATTTTTCATCAGCCAGAGGATATTGTTCTTCCATGTAATCATCCTCTTCTTCATCAGTCTCTGGGATGTGGTCTTCTTCTTTTGGCTTCTCTTCCTGATTGTCTCCCTCATTTGACGGAGTTGCGAATTCTAGAGCTTGCTTAGCCGATCCTCTGAGTATCCTTCCTATATTCAGGACACCCACTGGTTTCTTTGTCTTTTTATTCTTGTCTTTGATAATGAGAGCCTTCAAGTCTTCTTGTCCCTTAGCCAGAGCCAGGAACATCTGCTGGAATTGAGCATTATGGGCTTGAAGGTCCTTAATATTCTGTTCGAGAGCCATTTCTTTTTGTTGAAATAAACAACGAAAAGATAAGAAACCTGTCTTTGAAATACCTGTAATGATATGTATTCCATATTTATGCGATGTTTTCAAGTATCTTGCGGGGTAAACACAAGAAAAATGTTAGAATCCAGCTGCAACTTTGATTGAAGAACTTTCGTATCGTTGATCGTCCTTCTATGAGAATCAAGCTCACCATGTCGAGTGGGTCATAGCCTCTGACTCAAGTTGTTGTGCTTTGATCTTTTGACGGCATTGGCTAGAGGAAAATAAATACCCTTGACCCTTCCTAGACGTCTGATTTATCATAACCCGCATCACAGGCCCTAGAGATCCTTGAAATGATTAGTGAAATGAGAATGGATGTTATGATGCATGATGTTATGTTAATGCTTAAAATCACAGAAATAACAAACACAAACAAGTCACACAAAGACCTTAGGTTTAAAGGCTTGCATGAGTTTTAAAGGTAGATACCCTATTGAAGTTTTGATTGGTTCAACCTGTCCTATAAATAGTAACATGGTTCTAAGGGATCTCAATATCACTGATCTTTCCCACAAGTTTCGTCCCGATATACAACTGACTTGTAACCAAACAAAACTCGGGAGTCAAATCTCAATGAGTGTACTATCGAGTATCAACCGACTTTGGGAATACACCAAAGACGGCTATCTCACTACGTCCTAGTAGTCAAGTTGTTCAATTAAGGTTCTAAGGTCAGCTGATGCTTCATGACACCACGCAGTGGCCCCGTATTCTCCTTGATTAACTCAAGGGATACCAGTAACTACCAAAGTGTCGCATCAACATAGCTATCGCTTCAACCGTGTCGGTATACCCCATACAGTTTCCACGATCTATTGCTACTTACCTAAAAGGTTTCCCCAGATCCGGGTGTAGGATCTATAGTAACCCAAACAGTACCCTTAAAAATAAAGCAATCAAAACAGACAAAGAAAACATATTAGAAATGAACTAGACCTTAAGCTAAACCCCACTTTTTATTATTTTCCCCAGCAGAGTCGCCAGTTCTGTGATGCGGTGGCAGAACCGACTGTTATACTGGTTTTACGTTTATGTTCGTAAATGTTGCAGTAAGCAAGAGTCATCATCGACTTTTCTTTTATCCAACAAAGGAAAGGGTGAAAAGAACAGAAAAAGACCTTTTTCGAGATTTTCTGAGTAAGGGGGATAGATTATGGAAAGGGAAGATGTTAACACCCTTTCCATCCATGGTTTTCCACGGGCTCTTAGGTACTTGCTCATTTTTGAAAACTGCTTTCGTATATGTGTGTTTTGAAAGATTTTGTTTGCTTTATGATAACTCTTGTATCAGTCCTCAAGAGTGTGATAAAGAGTTTTTTGAAAAGAAGTTTGAAAGTGTGTAAGTGTAAAAAATTATGTTTGAGCAAGTACTTAAGAACTGCCTACCTACTCGAAAAAAGGCGTTCTTTTCCTCCTTTCCTTTAGATAGTGTTATCCTACTATTAGTGAGTAGGTAGTCCTATCGTTGGATGTTGAGGGACTAACGAAAGGGACGCTTATGGTCATTGAAGGCAACATGTAAGGATATCTTAGCATTTCGAAGGGACTGTCATCATTTAGGCAACATCGAGGGACAAGATCATTTATCGTAGGTAACTCGAGGGACATTAAGGGACCATGATCTTTTATGACGACTTTTAAACTGACGGTCATTGCTAAGATACACTACGTTCGAGGGACATGACCATTTCCAAAGGCAACAAGTGAGGTATACCCTAGGAATGAAAGTGTGCAACAGTGTGCCTTTTTCAGATATTTATCTTGAAGTTAGTGACCTAATGATTATTTGATACTTGTCATGCACGCCTAATTTACTAACAGTTTATAAGAAATATTAAGCGAGAAATAAAGTTCCTACAACTATTACAAGACTTTGGTGTAGTGACATAAGTAATGACTGAAAAGTAAAAATGCGAAAATTGAAAACCCTAATTAACTATTACAAACTGGGCGCAATTACATAATAAAAATAATCCTATGAAAAAATAATAACGCGTAAAAAGTAAGACTGGCCTACGTTTGAAACCCTAAAAGTCTAATTGCCTATTAAATTTTTTTTTGATGTTTTTATGAAAATATGTGAAATTTAACATAATTTCTAATTAATTTTAAATTAAGGAAAACAAATTAAAGTTGATTAAATTAAATTAATTTGCAAAAACTTAATTTTCTAAGAAAAAACTCTAAGTCCTAATTTTTTTGTGATTTTCTGATTTTATGATTTAAAAAAATGAATAAACAAATTAATATAAACTAATTAAAAAGAATAAAGAAATTTAAAAAAAAGGGCCTGGGGGTGAGAAAGCAAACTGAGGGGGTACAGGATGGAATTTCAAAGCCCAGATCTTGTGCAAGCCCAAAGACTGTTGTGATACGGTGGCAGAACCGACTGGTATACTGGTTTGTATTTTTTGTTCGCAAATGTCGCGGTAAGCAAGAGTCGCCACCGACTTTTCTTTTATCCAACAAAGGAAAGGGTGAAAAGAACATAAAAAGACCTTTTTTCGAGATTTTCTGAGTAAGGGGGGTAGATTATGGAAATGGAAGGTGTTAGCACCCTTTCCATCCGTGATTTTCCACGGGATCTTAGGTACTTGCTCATTTTTGGAAAACTGTTTGTGTTTGTGTGTTTTGAAAGATCTTATTTTCTTTATGATAACTCTTGTATCAGTCCTTAAGAGTGTGATAAAGTGTTTTTTGAAAGGAAGTTTGAAAGTGTGTAAGCGTGAAAAAGAATCAGGTTTGAGCAAGTACTTAAGAACTGTCTACCTACTCGAAAAAGGATGTTCTTTTCCTCCTTACGTTTAGATAGTGATATCCTACTATTAGTAAGTAGGTAGCCCTATCGTCGGATGATGAGGGACTATCGAAAGGGATGTTATGGTCATTGAAGGCAACATGTAAGGATACCTTAGCATTTCGAAGGGACTGTCATCATACATGCAACATCGAGGGACAAAGATCATTTCTCGTAGGAAACTCGAGGGACGTTAAGGGACTATGATCTTTATAATGACTTTGAAATTGAGGGTCTTTGCTAAGATACATTCAAGGGACATGACCATTTCTGAGGCAACCAAAGTGAGGAGTACCCTAAAGTTGCAAATGTGCAACAATGTCTTTTTTCATATATTTTGTCTTATGTTAGTTATCTAATGATTATTTGATTTAATCTTATCATGCACGCCTAATTACTAGCAGTCTATACACAAGCATATAAGAAATATAAAGCGAGAAATAAAGTCCTACCGCTATTACAAGGCTTTGGTGTAGATACATAAGTAATGGATGAAAAAGTAAAAATGCAAAAATTAAAACCCTAATTAAACTATTATAAACCGGGCACAGTTACATAAATGATAAAAAATAATCGTATGGAAAAATAATAATGCGAAAAAAAAACTCGAGACGAGAATAAGTTCTAAACCCTAAAAAAATCTAATTGCTCATTAATTTTTTTTGTTGGTATTTTATGATTTTTTTTTTGAAATTTAACCTAATTTTCTAATTAATTTTAATTAATGAAATAGGTCAAAATAATTAAATCAAATTAATTTATTTATCAAAATTAAATTTAATTAGAAAAAAAACTAAGCCTATTATTTTTTGTGATTTTGTGATTTTTATGATTTAAAAAAAGAATAAACTAAAAAATATAAACCAAATAAAAAGAATAAAGAAATTGAGAAATGGGCCTGAGGGGGGGGGGGGTGTGAAACCCAATTGGAGAGGTATGCTGGAATTTGTGCTATGGGCCTAGATCTGTTGGCCCACAGCCTGCGTTGGATCTAGTGGGAGGCATACTTGGGAGGTCCATCATGGGGAAACGTTTCTGGGCGCTGGATCTGGAGGATGAGTGATCCAATAGTATAGAGGTGACGGCCTATGGTGCGCATGCTGGGGCTAGAAGTATTGGATTTTCATGTATAAATTAGAAAAATAATATGCAGGAGGCAAGGGTCGAACTCCTGACCTCCCACACATACAATGCTTTAAACCCTTTGCTCTTGCCATCTGCGCTGCCTGCTCACTCATGCATATAATAACATAATAATATTATAAAGGAAAACAAGGCCATGGCGGAGTCATCAAAACATATGCGCACTTGTGGGCCCCTGGTATTTGAAACGAACCAATCATAGCATCCTAATATGCCACGCATGGTCTTCCCCGGTCAAGCCACCCCAGACGGTGGCTCCAGTCATCCCCTCTGATTGCACAAAAATCCCAACCTGCAAAATATTAAGAAAATGAAAGCAAAAGTGACCTTACCCCCTTAATTTGAGGGCTGCGATCACGCTTGTGGCCTTATTTTTGGATGAAACGACATGTAAACGAAGATGCGAAGAAAAATAAAACCCGTTCCCTAATAATGGCACTTCTTTATTCTGGCATGCAAGCTTGCATGTAATGGTTCAAAACACACGCAAATATGATATTAAACTCAAATATATGCAAAGATGTTATTTATATGCCCTTAATTGAAAGTTTGGAGTTTAAGAATTTTGCAAACCGTAAGTTATCGTAGGGGTGGTTCTGTGTGCTTTGGCTTTCAGGAAGAGGTTGGTTCTACTCCAGGGATACTTAGGAGGATGATGGAACGCTTGAATAAGATTGGTATTGGCTAGGGCGTGAAATCTCGAATTGCACCACACTTAAACAATTTTTTAACTTTGTTCTTGGTTTGGAGGCAGCTTTTCGTGTTCTTTAGGTCTAAGGTTGTTGTATACATATAGTGAATCATATTAGGGTTATAATTGATCAATGCTCTTTTAAAATATAAAGATTTTGATTCAAATCTTATCAAAAGAAAAGACCCACTTCCTTCTTCACTCCACATGGTTTTGATAGCTGGCTAGGATCTCTTTGACTTAAAAAAGATTTGTATATTCTATATCTTGCATACTCTTGCATTTATTTAGTATTTATTTAATTTATTTTGAATTTATTTGAATAAAATCAAGATAAATAAAATAAAAAACAAAATAATGCATGGACATGTTTAGTGATCCTTAGATGCATCATGAACACATTTTAACTCTAAACATTTGGTCCAATAGCTCAAAAATACAATTTTGCCCAATTGAGATTTCATGTATTTCTTGAAAATTGCCCAACTTGTGAAATCCTTATCTCTCTCTCAATTTTCACCCTAAGAAGGTGTTCTTGGACCTTTTAGAGAGCTTAGGATGTTCTCTTAACAAACCTTTTTGTTTCATCTCAATTGGATCTTCCATGTTCATGTAAGGAGCTTTGACCCAAAAGGTGTTTTTGTTGACTTTTTGAAAGGAACTATAATGTATGAACTTGTATATTTTGATTGGGGAATTTCTTGAACTTGAGGGCTTAAGAGAAGTTGTAGGGAATTGGATTATCTTCAAAATGATATTTTGTGGAAAAATTTATGATAAAGTATGAGAAAGTTATGCCTGGTCAAAGTTTGGTTGACTTTTCCTATAGAAACCCTAATTTGCCATTTTTTACTTTTGATGAGTTAGGAGCATTTCTTGAGGAATCATGATCACCCTTGATCAAATGATGGATATTACTTCAAAATGTTGATGTTGACCAAAAATCTTGAATTTTGACTATATTTGGGCCAAAGTTGACTTTTGACCTAGTATAGTTGATTTCCAGGCATTTGAGCAATTGACTGAGCAATCTTGTTGTTCAAGGAATGAAAATTTGGCATGGATGATCTTGAGGACATATTAGGACAATGGAGAACATTTGGGATCCTTGGGACTCACACATATTGTTTAAAATTGAAACCCTAGTTTGAGGTTTATTGCCTTAGGAGGAGAATTTGTCTGATCAATTCTTGGTCAACCTTGAGCAATTGGGGACTTCTAGGAGTATGTCTTGTGTGAAAATGGGAGGGAAAATTTTTGGGTACAACAGCTGCCCCTGTTCAATCTTCTTAAACCCGAGGATGTAGATTGGTCGGTCTGCCTTTCGTGATCTGAAGGTGGAAGATGATTGAACACTAGAGTGCCCAGAAATTTGCACTCGTTTGAAATGATATTTGATTGTGTAGATAATATCGGGAATGGGCTTATAGATGCCATTTGTAAAAGATGACAGAAGATCGTCGGATATGGGCTTAAAGATTCCATCCAGAGAATATGACGGAGAGTCGTCGGAGATGGGCTTAAAGATGCCATCCAGAACAATGTTAACTTCACGAGATATTCCTTTGTGGGGATTCCTATGCCTTTTGTTGGGGAGGACTCTGCTGAGGAATGTTGGTCTTTGTTTTGGGGAATATATTTTAGGAATTTTAGTTGTCCATTTCTCTACTGGGGAATCATCTCTTAATTGAAGAGACGGAAGTGAGCTACTATCTGGTCGGGATCCAGGCTTCACAGTGACTTGCTAAGGATAATAAGGCTGACTGCTATCTGATTGTATTCCAGGCTTCACAGCGACTTACTGGGGAAATGTGAAATTAACTGCTATCTAGTCGTACTCCAGGCTTCACATTAACTCAAACTGTTATCTGGTCAGATCCAGGCTTCAACTTGAATTTGAGGTATACTACTATCTGGTCGAGTCCAGGCTTTATAGTAATTGACAAAGTAAACCGCTATCTGGTCAGATTCCAGGCTTTGCAGTTTCTTCAACTGGAATAGAAATCAGAGAGATCTTAGTATCGATCTAACTGAACCAAAGAAGGTCTTAATTAACTTTGACTGAATGGAAATAAGAAGAATCTTAGTATCGATTCGAATGAACCAGACAAAAGTCTTGGAATATCTTCAACTGGAATAGAAATCAGAGAGATCTTAGTATCGATCTAACTGAACCAGAGAAGGTCTTAGATCAAATTTGACTGGAATGGAAATCAGAAGAATCTTAGTATTGATTCAACTAAACCAGACAAAAGTCTTAGAATATCTTCAACTGGAATAGAAATCAGAGAGATCTTAGTGTCGATCTAATTGAACCAGAGAAGGTCATGAATTAACATTGACTGGAATGGAAATCAGAAGAATCTTAGTATTGATCCAACTGAACCAGACAAAAGTCTTGGTGTGATGCGGTGGGAGAACTGACTTGAGGTTTTGCGTTTGTGTTTGCAAATGTTGCGGTTTAGCAAGAGTCGCCACCGAATTTTATTTTATCTAAAAGGAAAGGTAAAAAAGCACAGGAAAGACCTTTGAGATTGTTTTTGGGTTCGGGGGGTAGATTATGAAAAGGGAAGGTGCTAGCACCCTTTTCATCCATGGTTTTCCATGGGCTCTTAGTTACTTATTTTAGATCACTTGCTTTGCTTTTGCAATTGTTTGAAATGGTGCTTTGTGTGGTTTTGAAAGTATTTTGAAAAGAGGCCACTCGTTTGGGCAATCTTTGTAATGATTCTCGTTCGTGAGAATTTATACAAAGATGTTTGTCTTTTGAAAAATGTTTCAATGTTTTGAAAGATGTTTGGAAAAATGTTTTGAAATGTGTGTGTGTGTATTTGAAAATAGCAAGGATTGTTTGCAAATTGATCAAGTAACTAGAAGCTTATCTACCTACTCAAAAGTCTTTCCTATACATTTTTATTCCTTTGACATTGTTGATTTACCATTGCTTTGGTAAACAACCCTATCTTTGAATGTTAAACGGGACGGGCGTGGGTCATCGTATGACCATGATAACAATGGTGCCAGGTATCTTAGCAAGTTTTGAGGGACCAAGATCATTTGTTTAGGCAACCTTTTGATAGCGTCATCGAGGGACTATGATCTTTTTGTTTTATTTTGTTTTGTTTTGCCAAGATACCTAACATGCATACCATGACCATGTTTTAAGGCAACCAAGTGGGTGAAACCCTAGGGGTGCTTGTGTGCAATGTGTTGTCATTTTCATGCTTTTTTGTCTTGGATTAGGTCTTGCTATTTGTTTGATTTTGTCTTATCATGCAAACTCTAATATTACTAAACATGTATATAATGTGATAAATTGCGTAAAATAAATCTAAGCTATTACAACAATTATTATGGGAGGGGGGATACAAGTTTTTGAATGGGGTTATTTGCACAAAATAAAACCCTAAAAATTATTATAACCCAATTGAATTATTGCACAATAGATAAATAAACATACAATTATTTCAATATGCAAATAAAATGTATGGATGCAAAATGTTTTTTGTATTTATTTTATGTATGTAAAAAATAAAATTATTTAAGTCCTAAAAATAAGAAAAAATTATATTATTATTTTTTGAAAGGGTGAAAAACCCTAGTTTTTAATTAAAGAAAATATATGTTCTATATTTATTTTATTCATTTTTTATTTAAGAATAATAATAATAATATTATGTACCAATATTAAAAATTAAATATGTATGAAAAAATAAATATTTAATATGTATAAAATAATGAAATAAAATATTAAGTATTTTTTATCATTTACAAGTTTATTTAAGAAAATAGAAACCACTTGTCAAAATAAACTATTTTCATGTAAAAAATAAAAAAAAAATAAATGAAAAAATAAAATAAAATGTGAAAATAAATAAATTATTTTTGGGGATTTTTTATCATTGGAAAAAATAAATGCAAGCAATAAAATAAAAATATGCAAGAAAAATATGAAAATATAAGAAATAAGTCAGGGGGTGCAAAAGGAATTCATGGGGTGTCAATAGCAAAACCAAAAAAGGCCAAAAATAAAAAAGCCCAAGACAACAACTTCGTCCCTGTCCTTGGCTCCCTCTCTTTCGCGCGTTCTGAGCTCAAACCTGTAACTTGCTATTCTTTGCATAAAATAAAAAACTTGTAACATGAAAAATGTAGCTCATGATCTCACGATTCCAGTGATATAAAGTTTGTGACCTAACTCTAAAAGACCAGGGAGAATTTCAGTGGCCCTAATTCTTGACCTAATTTTTTCATGAACTTCAAGCTTCAAATTCTCACTACTCAGTTAATATAAATGACAACTATGCATATGTACAACTTCAGCAAGTTAAGGACTATATTTTTGCTTCACAAATCGTGACTTAAGGATGCCTAAATAAAGAGATAGAGATTTGAAAAATACCTTGCTCAGCTGAGTTTGGATATGGCAATGTGGGGACTTTGAGTGAGGCCTGAGGATCGTGTGAGCTTCCTTGAAGTTCCCTCAAGCTTTTCCAATGCTTAGCTGGCCTTGTAGATGCTTGAAACTCCTTGTAGAAGTTAACCTGCAACCTTCAAAAATGAAAATGGTGATGGCTGAAACAGGACACACAGTTACAGTGCAATGGCTTAGATAGTTTAGGTAGGATGTACGGAAGGTGATTGAAGTGTTGAATCAAGAAACACACGAGCCAATATTGAGTTGGCAAGAATTTTGCAGAGGCTACCCTATTTGGGCATAAATTTGTGTTTTTTGTGTTTGAGAGTGTTTGGGATGTTAGCAATTCTTTCTTAGGCTTGTAACAAGTTTTTGTAGTTGTTTAGAATGAAGCCAAGTCTTCTCTTTATCAGATGGACAAGTTATCTTGACTTTTGCCACCTTTCTTGCTTTTGAAGAAAGTTGAAATCACAATGCCAAAGTTTTGTACTTGCTAGTTCTATAGCTGATGAGAGTTGGTAAACATTTCCTGATATTTGTGGATCTTGCTTGCAACAAAAGATCAGGCCCATGGCTCAAGAGTTGTAAAGTTGGAAAAGCTTGCTTTATGAAAATGGCAATGTACACTTTTGGCCATTTATGGAATAATTCTTTGTACAATGCTCTAAAGGTCAAAATAAAGCCATTAACCACTGAGCTAGCATTTAATTATGGAGTGTATAATGGATTAGGACCTGTAATTCAAGGTACAAGCATGCTAGGAACTGATTTGCAACTCGAAACGTTGTAAACATGGCTTGAACAAAAGTGACAAATTGCCATTTTCTCTTCTTCGATTCTCCCTAACCACAAATGATCTTGGAGAGTTCTTGGATATTTTGGAAATTTTGAAATATTCTTTACAATCCATCTTTGAAATGCATTTTGATATACCTCTTGGAACTAGGTGAAAAGTTGCCATGATGTTAGGTCAAAAACCTGCCTAAATTAGGGCAAAATTTCACTAAGTTAAAAAGTTTATGGACCCCTATTCACAAATTCATAACTTGAGATCCAAGAATCTTTTTGGAAAACTTTGTGAATCAAAGTTATATATTTCATGGAGGACTACAACTTTCATGTTGGAAGTTTTCTTTGAATCCAATTGCATCATGGTGAAAAAGTTATGGAAAGTTGGGAAAAAATAAGAAATTTTCCATACTTAGAAAAATTCTAAGTTATGAAAAATTTCAAATTAAAACCCTAATTTGAAATTTTAGGTTTCTTGGTCAACAAGTTTCATATTTTGACATATCTTGATGAATTATGACCCTTGGCACTTGATTTTGACCAAAAAGTCAAAGTTTGACTTTTCAGTGTACAGTTGACTGCAAAATTCATCTGTCAATCCTATGCATTTGAGATCTTTTGAACTATGTGATTAGGTCAAGATGATGTTATTGAGTCCTTGAAATCATGCTTGAACCCTATTGGTCATTGGCTATGTTAAAAATCAGAAATTGCCCTTTCTCAGTCAAAACCCTAATTTTGACCATTTTGCCCTTTTGATGATCTGATCAAATTTCTTGAGGAGTTGTGATCCAAACTTGATCAATTGGTACATAGGAGCCTATAATGTTGTTGTGGATAAACATTTTTGAAGTTTGACTGTAAATTGGCCATGGTTGACTTTTTCCCCAATACAATTGATTTTTAGGTCAACTGTCCAATTGACTGGGCAAAAAATGTGATTCAAGGTTTGAAACTTGTTATGAGCAATCTTAGGGGTCCAAGATGGTGCATGAAAGTCACATGAAGCATTGATGGTCCAAAATTCCTTATGAAAACTCAAACCCTAATTTCAGGTCATCAGTGCAAGATGAGGTCTTGAGCTGAGCAAACCCTAATCCTGTCTGGAGTCCAAGAAGTCTTGTGAGGAAAAATATTGATAAATGAGAGAGAAAATTTTGGGGTACAACAGCTTCCCTTGTTCAATCTTCTTGAACCCGAAGAGTTAGATTGGCGAGTTTTTCCGTTCATGACTCGAAGGTAAAAGATGATTGGACACTAGAGTGCCCGTAAATTTGCACTCGTCAAAGTGTAGTTGAGGAAATGGGCTTAAAGATGCCATTTGGAGATGTGATAGAATCTTATTGGAGATGGGCTTAAAGATGCCATCCAAGAATGTTTGCTGAGTTGTAAGTTGTAAGTCAGAAGAATAAGTATCAGAATGGCTTCCGTGTTTGGAACGTATCTGAACTGTATCTGGAGACTTGTAATGAGAAACATAATAGCATCCGTGTATGGAGCGTCTATGAGCTGGGGAGAATCAAAATAAGTGACAGAATGGCAACCATGTCTGGAGCATATCCGTACTGTATCTGAATGTTGAGGTCTGAATGAGTATCGGAATGACTTCCGTGTCTGGAGTGTATCTGAACTGTAATCTGAATAAGTGATAGAATGACTTCCGTAGTTGGAGTGTATCTGAACTGTATCTGATAGTTGAATCTGAATGAGAAATAAAATGGCTTCCGTGTCTGGAGCGTATCTGATCTATATCTGAAATCTGAATAAGTGACAGAATGACTTCCGTGTCTGGAGCGTATCTGGACTGTATCTGAAGTTTTGAGGCCTGAATGAGTATCAGAATGACTTCCATGTCTGGAGTGTATCTGAACTGTATCTGCAATCTTTGAACATTGTTAATGATAGCTGTTAATCTTATCCTGAAAAGGGTAAAATGTTAGCTGAAACACAAAGTTATGTTGCATGAAATGTATGATGCAATAAATGTGCTTTATCCATGTTTATGATATATGAATGTAATGTATGCGCATGTAAGCTAATTTTATGTATTGCTGAGGAAAATAAATCCTTGTCAGCTGGGGATAATAAAACCCTTGACTGCTTCCAGGGAAAGTAAATCCTGGACGACTGTTGGGGATTAAAATCCTCGACAACTTCTGCGGGGATATAAAGATCCTTCATGCCTTGAAGTTGGAGTATTGACAAAAATTCTGTTGTGAGAGATGCCATATACTGCTTGAGAAATTTGCTTGGGAAATCCAGAGAACTTTGATGACCTCTACTGGGGGTTACACAAAGGGAATCCTTATTCAGCTGGGGAAAAGGGGAAACTCTGATGACTTCTGCGGGGAATTAAGAATGAGAATCTCCATTTTGTTGAGGAGCAATGAAAACTTTGGCGATTTCATTGGGGAATTAAGAATGAGAATCTTCATTCTGTTGAAAAATAAAAACTCTGCGGGGAAGAAGGCTTACTGCTGGAGAGTAAGTTCAGGAATTTTCGGTCTTCTGCCACTCTACTGGGGATTTATCCTAGGTTGGGGAGAGACAAAAGTTAATTGTTATCTGATTGATTTTCAGTCTTCAAGATAACTTGCTGGGGAGTTTGGAGACATTGAATGGTTTCTGCTGGGGATTGATAGTAAGAAGTTTTGACTCGATTGGGGAAGAAGGTTTCAGCTCTGCTGGGGATCTGTAACTCAAAGTTTTTTCTCCACTGGGGTTTGGGAGTTTGAAGTTTGAAATCTGATGGGGATTAAGGGTTTGAAATTTAGTTCCGCTGGGGATCTAGATGATGTACTGTAGAGATTTCTCCTGGAATAGCCTAAAGACGTTTTCTTATCCTTTCAGTCTGTCAGTAATTGTTCTTTTTCATCTTGTTTATTTGTAAACAGTAATTATGTTCAAATGCATATGTTCATTAATGAATCATTGGACGTTTTTGCACATAAAAACACAAGTGTAAAGAGAAAAGGACAAATAGTTTTCTGCACTTTTAAAGAGGTATCTTTGTATTTACTTTGAATAAGTATTTGTGTACAAAGGAGACATACATCCTAGTAAGAGAATGGTGTCATAAAAGTAAGAAAAATTTATACAAAGAAAGATAGCTATGTGTGTAAAAATCCCATGGGGTTCCCATTCTGCTATAGCCTTCGTAACTCCGAATATCTCGTCCATTCGTTTCCTCGTCCAAAGATGATTGGATTGATCAGAAGGTCCAGATTTTGTCAGTGAAGAGATTGTCCTTAAAGTGATCTGACGAGACATAGTAATACACTTTAATTCCCTAACTTTTGCCTGGACCGCCCTTTCGGGTTTTCAGTCCACCGGGAAACCCTTTTTTTCCCAAGTCGCCCTTTTGGGTTTTCAACTTGCCGGGTGTACAAATTTTTTTATTTATCCCTAATTTTTTCCTGAATCGCCCTTTCGGGTTTTCGATTCACAGGGATGCCCTTTTTTTGCCTAGGTGTGTCAACCTAGCGGGTCTTTTATGCGTAGTATCTTTTGACTATGTCTGCGTTCGTATGGTGCGGCAGGTCGTCGCCGTCCATGGTGGTTAAGATCATTGCTCCACCAGAGAAGATGTTCTTGATTACAAATGGTCCTTCGTAAGTAGGAGTCCATTTGTCCCTGGGATCACTTTGTGGTAAAATGATGCGCTTGATTACCAGATCCCTGACTTGATATGTCTGGCATCTGACTTTCTTGTTGAAAGCCTTGATCATCCGCTTTTGATACGTCTGACCATGGCAAACAGCAGTAAGTCGCTTTTCATCAATCAATTTTAGCTGATTAAGCCGGGTCTGAATCTAATCATCTTCACTAAAACCAGCATCCTTCATGATTCTCAAGGAGGGAATCTGAACCTCGATAGGTAAAACAGCTTCCATGCCATATACCAAGGAATAAAGTGTTGCCCTAGTTGATTTGCGAGCCGTGGTACGGTACCCGTGAAGAGAAAACGGTAGAATTTCATGCCAGTCCTTGTAGGTGACTGTCATCTTTTGTATGATCTTCTTGATATTTTTGTTAGCAGCTTCAACTGCACCATTCATCTTTGGCCGATAGGGGGATGAATTGTGATGTTGAATCTTGAACTGCTCGCACAAAGCGGTGATCATAGTATTGTTAAGGTTTGTACCATTATCAGTGATGATCCTTTCGGGGATACCGTACTGGAAAATAAGATTATGCTTGATGAAGCGGGCAACCACATTCTTAGTAACAGATGCGAAAGAAGCTGCTTCGACCCACTTGGTGAAATAGTCAATGGCCACCAGAATGAAGCGGTGTCTATTTGAAGTTGTAGGCTTGATCTCTCCAATCATGTCGATTCCCCACATAGCGAAGGGCCAAGGAGCTGTTAAGAAATTTAGAGGGACAGGAGGCACGTGCACCTTGTCTGCATAGATTTGATATTTGTGACAAGTGCGGGAGTGTTGATAACAGTCAGCTTCCATGGTAGACCAGTAATAGCCTGCTCGTAGAATCTTCTTTGCCATCGTATGCCCGCTAGAATGAGTGCCAAAGGTGCCCTCATGCAATTCAGCCATAATCCTTTCAGCTTCAATCTTGTCCACACAACGGAGCAGAATAGAATCATGATTGGGCTTGTACAAGATGCCATTACTTAAGAAGAACTTTGCCGATAATCTCCTTAAGAACTTTTTGTCGTTGACCGAAGCTCCTTCAGGGTATTCTTGAGCCTCGAGATACCTTTTGACTTCATGAAACCATGGCTGGTCCACTACTTCTTTGGTATTAATCTCGTGACAATGTGCAGGTTTGTCCATCCGTTCAATGGTAATTTGGGGAGCCTCATTATCCCAGTTAAGTTTAAACATGGATGACATTGTAGCTAGAGCATCTGCTAGTTGATTTTCTTCTCGCGGGAAGTGCTCGAAGGTAATCTGCTCGAAATATAGTAACAACGTCAAAACATGTTCTTTATAAGGGATGAGGTTTGGATGTTTAGTATCCCACTCTCCTTTGATCCGGCTGATGACCAAAGCGGAGTCCCCAAACACATCTAAGGATTTGATTCCCAAGTCTATGGAAGCCTTGAGTCCAAAGATGCATGCTTCATACTCTGCCATGTTGTTCGTACAGTTGAAGCAAAGTCTGGCGGTGAAAGGAGTATGGCATCCTTCTGGAGACATAAGCACAACATCGATACCGTTACCAAGTGCATTGGAGGCCCCATCAAAGTACAGGGTCCATCGGGATCCTTGTTCAGGTCCGTCATATGGCCTGAAATCTTCAACATTGTCCAATGTCATGATGTCTTCGTCAGGGAAGTCGAACTTCATGGATTGGTAATCTTTGACAGCTTGATGGGCCAGATGATCGGCTAGCACACTCCCCTTTATAGCTTTTTGGGTCGTGTACTGTATGTCGTATTCCGTTAGGATCATCTGCCATCTGGCTATCCTCCTGGACAGAGCAGGCTTCTCAAAGATGTACTTAATCGGATCCATCTTAGATATCAGCAAAGTGGTATGAGTCAACATATACTGCCTTAGCCGGCAAGCAGCCCATACCAAAGCGCATAAAGTTTTCTCGAGCAGTGAGTATCGGGTCTCACAGTCGGTAAACTTTTTGCTAAGGTAATAAATGGCATTCTCTTTTCGGCCAGACTCGTCATGCTGCCCCAGTATGCACCCCATAGAATTCTCTAGGACGATCAGATATATGATTAGCGGTCTTCCCTCAATGGGTGGCATCAAGATATGAGGTTCTAGCAAATATTCCTTGATTTTATCGAAAGCAATCTGATAGTCATCATTCCATTTAACTACTTGATCTTTCTTGAACAGCTTGAAGATTGGTTCACAGGTAGATGTTAGGTGAGAAATGAACCTAACAATGTAGTTTAGGCGTCCCAAGAAACCTCTGACCTCCTTCTCAGTGCGAGGAGCATGAATTTCTTGTATAGCTTTGACTTTGGCAGGATCAACCTCGATTCCTTTGTTGCTGACAATAAAACCCAAGAGTTTACCGGACTGGACTCCGAATGTGCACTTGTTTGGGTTCAATCTGAGCTTGTACTCCTTCAACATGACAAACAACTTTTTCAAATGATCAAGGTGTTCTTCTTCAGTTTGTGATCGGGCTATCATGTCATCTATGTAGACCTCTATCTCATGATGTATCATATCATGAAACAAAGCTACCATGGCGCGTTGATAGGTTACCCCGACATTCTTCAGTCCGAATGGCATCACTTTGTAGCAGAATGTACCCCACTGTGTGACAAAAGTAGTTTTTTCCATGTCCTCAGGTGCCATATTGATCTGGTTATAGCCTGAGAATCCATCCATGAAAGAAAATACTTTGTGTTGAGCTGTGTTGTCGATCAGGATGTCGATGTGTGGAAGTGGAAAATCATCTTTAAGGTTGGCCCTGTTTAAATCTCTATAATCCACGCACATTCTCACTTTGCCGTCCTTCTTAGGCACGGGCACAATGTTAGCAACCCATTGTGGATAGGAAGTAACAGCCAGAAGTCCAGCATTGAATTGTTTCATAACTTCGGCTTTGATCTTCTCTGACATGTCAGGTCTCATGCGGAAGACCTTTTGTTTCACTGGTGGACAGTCTTCTCTTGTGGGTAGACGGTGAACCACAATGTCTATATCGAGTCCCGACATGTCTTTGTATGACCAGGCGAAGATTTCAACATAATCATGCAGTAGCTGAATTAGGCGTTCCTTGACACTCGGCTCTAGATTGGCACCTATCTTGATTTCCTTTTTGTCTTCCTCAGTTCCTAAGTTGATTGTATCTAACAACTCCTCATGAGGCTGAATTGCTCTTTCTTCTTGCTGCACTAGTCTGGCCAATTCCCCCGGCACCTCACAATCTTCCTCACCTTTGTATTTGGCTTGGTTGATCAGATCTCCAGAGTCACTGAAGGCTATAGCAGTATCGTTACCCATGGGTTCTGGAATGGAAGGGTACCTGCATTTGTGAGTGTGGGTGTGTGTAAGGACATATCCATCTTAAAACAACAAAATGCAAAAGAAAGACAATGAGCACGAAAGGTTTATATATGAAAAGCGTCCATGATTCATTAAAATGACATATGAAAATGAAATAAGAACCCTTACAAATGGACCTATATGCCTCGGGTAAGACACAAGGTTGAAAAAGTACGAATCGTTTGTGAATTATTACAGATCCCACAGAAATGGAAAAGATAAATTACTGCGGTATGAAAGTAATCGGAATAAAGTCTTTTGCTTCCCAGTTGCACAGTCCTCCGCCAACAGTAGGAAAAATCTAGTCTTCTAAGCTGCCCTCTTCTTCACTGTCCTCAAGTGCATTAACCCCTCGGTGGCTGATCTTCACAGGTGGCCCTCCGGCACAGGAGCATCGCACGGCCTTCTGACCAGTCGAAGTAAACCCCAAGCCGAATTTGTCTGATTTGAAAGGAAAGTCGGGAAGCTGCCCCCAGATAGTGGATCTGCCTTCTTCCACTACTGCCCTAGCATCCTTTAAAGAAGACATCCGAGGCGGAGGTCTTGTGATCACAGGAGTTGAGTACACTGCCTTGGTTACTGCTATTTCTTCAGAGACTTCTTCGAAGTTTTAGAAAGGGGTCTCTATGAATTCACCATCTAATTCCACATAACGGAAAGAATTCAGATGACTAATCATGTATTCCTCTTCCCTATGAACAATTATAATTTTACCTTGGACGGGGTACTTGAGCATTTGATGCAAGGTGGAGGTGACAGCTCCGGCATGGTGGATCCAAGGTCTTCCCAACAGGCAAGAATAGGAAGGATGGATGTCCATCACGTAGAATGTTGAATTGAACATCTGGGTACCCACCTTGATCGGGATGTCCACCTCTCCATGGACCATCCTCTTAGAACCATCAAAGGCTCTGACAATTATATTGCTGGGTTTCAGGGTTAAGCCTTCACAATCCAGTATATCCAAGGCTTTCTTTGGCAAGACGTTTAAAGACGAACCAGTGTCTACCAGTACGTGTGCTAGGGTCGTCCCCCTATACTCCACCGAGACATGCAGTGCGTCATTATGCTTTCTCCCTTTCGAAGTTAAATCTGCATCGGAGAATCCTAGACCATTGTCAGCTATTAAACTAGCCACACATTCCTGGAACTGATCAGCAGAGGTTTCTTGCGGAACGTGGGCCGTCTTCAAAAACTTGACCAAAGCTTTAGCATGTGCCTCAGAGCACAGGAACAAGGCTAACATAGAGATTTTGGAGGGGGTCTTCCCAAGTTGTTCAACAACATCGTAATCACTTTTCTTAATGATCCTCAGAATTTCTTCCATCTCTTTCTAGGATGTCTCAGGAATAACAAGTGATTGAGCCTTCGTCAAGACAGGCTCCTCTTGAACATTCTTTCCTTTTTCTCAGCAGCGGAAGTAGGGATGGGAATTGTATTGTTTTTTTCAGCGGGTACACTTGTAGGTACAACCACAAGGGTAATCTTCAGAATGGTCGCGGGTCCAAAGACTGCTGTTGGAGGAGAAATCTCTGGAGAAAAGATTCTCCCACTACGAGTAACTTTGCTTGTTCTGGCAATGTTACTGATGTCGGGATTATCCTCCTCAGAGCTTTCTTCATCGGCAGTCTGTTCAATCTGTTTGACACCATGGTAGTAGATTTCTCCACCATAGTTCCATGGTACCATTTTATTGGTTTTGTATAGGGTTGGCTCGAGCATTATTATCTTCAACGGAGTAGTCACTGGAGCGGATGTAATCCTAACGAGTTTTTTAGGAACCCTGGAAGGATTGGCGTATATGGTTATTATTGAAACTTATGGAACTGGAATGGGTGAGACAGGAGCTTTCTCAAACAAAATTTCCTTGTTATCAATCAATTGTTGGATTCCTTTCTTAAATAGAGGACAGTCAAATAGGGAGGACAGGAAAGTATGGCAATCTTGGTCACAACCTGGGAACACCCCAGATTTTAACAAATTCAACTTGATGGTTAGGATAGGAGTTAACAATTCATCCATAGTAGAAATAAACAAATCTTCTTCCACAACATTGACATTGTGTCCATGCCTAGGCATCAGAGCGGAGATAACATTCGGCTTTCCAAGAGCTTCAAATTCAACTTCCTTTGCGTCGATCAAATCTTGAATCTTGTTCTTCAGGGCCCAAAAGTTATTGGTGTTGTACCCTGGACTTTCTGAATGGTAAGCACATCTGGCGTTGGGATGGTAATGTGGAGAAGCAGTGTTAGGATTTTTAGGGGCCTCTTTCAGCATGGCCAAGTTCAACTTCAAGAGATGTGGTAAGACTTGAGCAGGAGTCATGTTTATCTTGTTGAATTTCCTTACAGGCCTTTCCACCCTTTGCTGGTTATTTCTCGGCTGATCATTTCTCGACTGGTTGTTTCTCGGTTGGTCTGATGCAGACTTCTGAATCATAACGGCCCCCACTGTTGGTCTTCGTTCAATTCTTCCATGATTCCTCTGGGCATAGACAACAAACACTTCCTTCTTTCTAGTGAAGGGCTTTTTTGCAACGGAAGAGGTAGACACATCTTTTTGAATTTTCCTGCTTCTAATACCGGCTTCCACCCTCTCGCCAGTTAGAATCAATTCATTGAAACTGTAGAGGAGCTTCCAATCATGTGATTAAAGAAAGGACCTGGCAGAGTCCCCAAGAACATGTCCACTATCTCTCTTTCAGATAAAGGTGGTTGCACCCTTCTGGCTAAATCCCTCCATTTTTGGGCGTAGTCTTTGAAGCCCTCATTGGTATCCATAACCATACTCTGTAGCTGAGTACGGGTTGGCGCCAAGTCGGCATTATATTGATACTGTTTATAGAATGCGGCCGCTAAGCAACCTTCCAAAATGAAAACGGTGATGTCTGAAATAGGGATTACAGAACCGGGATAAGGACTTGGATAGTTTAGATAGGATGTATGAAAGATGTTTGATGTGTTACAAAGCAAAACGCACGAGCAAATATTGAGATGGCTAGTGTTTTGAAGAAGCTGCCCTGTTTAGGCAGAAAAATGTGGTTTCTGAGTTTGAGAGTGTTTTAGATGTTGTGTATTCGTGTATTTGCTTGCAACAAGTTTTTTGAAGTTTTTTAGAATAAAGCCAAGTCCTCTCTTTATCAGATGGACAATTTATCTTGACTTTTGCCAATTTGCTTGCTTTTGAAGAAAGTTGAAATGACTTAAGCCAAAATGCTGTACTTGCTAGTTCTAGGGATGAAGAGAGTTGGTACAAGTTGCATGATATTTGTGGATATTTCTTGCAACAAAAGATCAGGTCCATGGCTCAAGAATTTCAAAGTTGTAAAAAGCATGCTTTATGAAAATGGCAATGTGCCCTTTATGCCATTTATGGATTAAACTCTTGTGCAATGCTCCAAAAGTCAAAATAAAGCCATTATCCAATGAGTTTGCATTTAATTATGAAGTGTAGAAGGGATTAGGACCTGTAATGCAAGGTACAAGCATGCTAGGATCTGATTTGCAACTTGAACCATTGAAAACATGACTTGAACAAAAGTGACAAATTGCCATTTTCTCTTCTTCGATTCTCCATAACAACAAATGATCTTGGAGAGTTCTTGGACATTTTAGAAAGCTTGTAACATTATCTACAATCCGTCTTTGAAATGCAACTTGAGATACCTCTTGTAACTAGGTGAAAAGTTGCCATGAAGTTAGGTAAAAAACCTGCCTAAACTAGGGCAAAATTTCACTAAGTTATTTAGTTTATGGACCCCTATTAACAAAATCATAACTTGATATCCAAGCATCTTTTGGGAAAACTTTGTGAATCAAAGTTGTAGATTTAATGGATGACTACAACTTTCATGTTGTAAGTTTTCTTTGAATCCAATTTCATCATGGTGAAAAAGTTGGGAAAAAATAAGAAATTTTCCATACTTAGAAAAATTCTAAGTTATGAAAAATTTCAAATTAAAACCCTAATTTGCAATTTTAGGTTTCTTGGCCAACAAGTTTCACATTTTGACATGTATTGATGAATTATGACCCTTGGCATTTGATTTTGACCAAAAAGTCAAAGTTTGACTTTTCAGTGTACAGTTGATTTTTGATCAGTTGACTAGAAAATTCATCTGTCAATCCAATGCATTTGAGATATTTTGAACTATATGATTAGGTCAAGATGATGCCACAGAGTCCTTGAAATCATTCTTGAACCCAATTGGTCATTGGCTAGGTTAAAAATCAGAAATTGCCCTTCCTCAGTCAAAACCCTAATTTTGACCATTTTGCTCTTTTGATGATTTGATCAAATTTCTTGAGGAGTTGTGATCCAAACTTGATCAAATGGTACATAGGGGTCTAAAATGTTGTTGTGGATAAAAAATTATGAAGTTTGACTGTAAATTGGCCATATTTGACTTTTTCCCCAATACAACTAATTTTTAGGCCAACTGTCCAATTGACTGGGCAAAAATGTGATTTCAGGCTTGAAACTTGGTATGAGCAATCTTAGGGGTCCAAGATGGTGTATGAAAGTCACATGAAGCATTGATGGTCCAAAAATCCTTGTGTAACCTCAAACCCTAATTTCAGGTCATCAGTGCAAGATGAGGTCTTGAGTTGAGCAAACCTTAATCTTGTCTTGAGTCCAAAGAGTCTTGTGAGGAAAATCTTGATAAATGAGAGGGAAAATTTTGGGGTACAACAGATAGCAAGGTTGAAAATGATCTTAACTGAGTACGACATATAATATACAACCAAAAAAGCGATAAAGGGGAGTGTATTGGCTGATCATTTGGCTCATCAGGCCGTGGATGATTACTAGTCCATGAATTTTGAGTTCTCGGATGAGAATATTATGTTAGTAACTAACTATGAAGAACCTGTACCGGATGAAGGGCCTGAGGAGGGATCCCGATGGTCTATGTATTTTGATGGAGCCTCGAACGCACTGGGTAACAGAATTGGCACTGTAATCATATCTCCCGAGGGATGTCATACTCCGTTCACCGCCCGATTATGTTTCAACTGCACCAAAAACATGGAAGAGTATGAAGCATGTATTATGGGCCTTCGAGCTGCTATTAACCTAAGGATCAAGTTCTTGAGTGTCGGGGATTCCACTCTGGTGATAAGTCAGATCAAAGGCGAGTGGGATACGAAGCACCCGAATCTCATTCCTTACAAAGAGTATGTAATGACGTTGCTCCCACACTTTGAGGAGGTAACCTTTGAACATTTCCCACGAGAGGAGAACCAGTTGGAGGACGCGCTAGCTACCATGTCTTCTATGTTCAAGGTTAGGTGGGACAATGAAGCTCCCCAGATTACCATTGAGAGGTTGGATGAACCAGTACACTGTTGTGAGATCGATATCGAAGAAGTGGAAGACAAGCCCTGGTTTCACGAAGTCAAAAGGTATCTAGAGGCTTAGGAATATCCTGAAGGGAACCTGTCAATGATAAGAAGTTTCTGAGAAGGTTTGCTGCAAAGTTCTTCCTCAACAATGGAATCCTCTATAAGCGCAACAAGGACTCCACACTACTACAGTGTGTAAACAAGAGCGAAGTAGAGAGGATCATGACAGATATACATGAAGGCACCTTCGCAACCCATCCTAGTGGACATACCATGGCTAAGAAGATCCTACGGGCAGGATATTACTGGTCCACCATGGAAGCCGATTGTTATCAACACTCTCGAACATGTCATAAGTGCTAAATCTACGCTGATAAGATGCATGTGCCTCCGGTCCCCCTGAATGTCTTGATAGCTCTGTGGCCCTTTGCAATGTGGGGCATTGACATGATCGAAGAAATCAGGCCCACCGCTTCCAATGGACATTGCTTCATCCTAGTAGCCATTGATTACTTGATGAAGTGGTTTGATGCAACCTCTTTTGCTACAGTAACCAAGAACGTCGTGGCGCGGTTTATCTGACACAATCTGATATGTCGATATGGTGTACTAGAGAGAATTACCACTGACAATGGTACGAATCTCAACAACACAATGATCACCGAGCTCTGTAAACAGTTCAAGATACAACATCATAATTCTTCCCCCTATTGGCCGAAGATGAATGGCATTGTTGAAGCAGCTAACAAGAACATCAAGAAGATTGTACAGAAGATGACGGTGACATACAAAGACTGGCATGAGATGTTGCCATTTGCTCTTCATGAGTACCGTACCTCATCACGGACGTCGACAGGGGCAACACCCTACTCTCTGGTATATGGCATGGAGGCAGTCCTACCCATTGAAGTCCAGATACCCTCTCTCAGGATTATGAAGGATGCGGGTTTGAACAAAGACGATTGGATCCAAACCCGACTTGATCAGCTGAATCTAATTGATGAAAAGAGACTTACTGCTATCTGCCACGGCCAGACATATCAAAAGCGAATGATCAAGGCTTTTAACAAGAAATTCAGACGCCAAGATTATCAAGTAGGGGATCTAGTGATCAAACGCATCATACTGCCGCAAGGTAATCCCAGGGGAAAATGGACCCCCACGTACAAAGGGCCATTTGTGGTTAAGAACATTTTCTCTGGAGGAGCTATGATTCTAACCACCATGGATGGTGACGACCTTCTTAACCCCGTAAATGCAGACATAATGAAAAAATACTACGCCTAATCAAAGACCTGCTAGGTCGACTGGCCTAGGAAAAAATAGGGGCTTCCTGGCAAACCAAAAGCATTCGGGCAAAAGTAAGGGATGAAAATGAAAAATCTGTACACCCGACAAGTCGAAAACCTGAAAGGGAGGCTTGGGCAAAAAAGGGTATCCCGGTGGATTGAAAACCCGAAAGGGCAATCCAGGAAAAAATAGGGATTGAAGCGTATCACTATGTCTCATTGGATCATCTTGCGACCAGACTTTGGTATCGACTATCAAGCTCGGACGATGCCAACCAATCAGATTAACCTTCGGCCAAAAAGCAAAGTGATGAGATGCTTGAAGATATAAAGGCAATAGCAGAGTTGGAACCCAATGGGGTTGTTTCACATAACTGTTTTTCTTTCTTTTACACAAACTGTATAATTTCCATCTTTCGGCGGCATTCTCTTACTAGGACGCCAGCCTCTTTGTACAAGACGCCTATTACAGGCCAACTTCAAAAATTAATACAAGTCATTTTCACAAGAAACTTCAATTTGTTTTTTTTGTTTTCTGTTTTTTTTTGCAAAAACGTCAAAGGATTTTTTTTGATATATGCATTTTAAAATGATTGCTGCTCATAAATATTTACATAAGAAACAAAAGACAATTACTCGTAATTCCAGAAACAGAGAAAAACAAGAAGTGTCAAACCCTACAGTTACTCTGTCCATTAGGTATCGGGATAGAGTCAGCTTTAGAACACAATCACGGGTACATACACTCCCCACAGAGTAAGAGTATCCAAAGGCATTGATGTCAGCTTCCCCGAAACAAGACATAACTATCCCCAACCGAGGTTCATAATCGCGGGCGAGTCAATAAAATTCATCTCCCAAGCGGAGTTTATTTCTACAGATATAGAAGCTCAATCTCCAACAGAGCTCATAATCTCCAGCAACGAAATTTCACCCCCAGCTGAGTTTAGTCCTCCAGATCAGTAGGTCTACCAACAGAGTATCTCTTCCCCTAAGTTGGTCCCCGCAGAGTTATTCTCCAGCATCTCTTCCCGACAGAATATTTACAAATCTCTAGCAACCGTCAGGGATTTATTTTCCCAAGACGCGAGCATACCCCGATAGCATTTCATGAACATACATTATGACATATGCATACATATCATATACAGCATAATCTCATTTATTTTGAGAACATCGTCTCACCCTGCATTTCATGCATCGCATAAAACTAACCCTGATATCTTGTCAGGAAAAGAGGATTAGCTTCAACAAATCCAGCAGCTATACAGATCACATCTACAGACGACTAATGGAAACTCAGTCCCCGAAATCAAATGGGTCAACTAATCTATACTATCGCTTCGAAGTAACCCTACGACCCAGGTTCCTTCTCATAGCCCTACTATCCAGGATTTGATATCGAAGTAACCCTATGACCCAGGTTCTTTCTCACAGCCCTACTATCCAGGCTTTCATATCGAAGCAACCCTACGACCCAGGTTCCTTTTACAACCCTACTATCCAGGCTTTCATATTGAAGTAACCCTACTATCCAGGTTCCTTCATACAGCCCTAGTATCCAGGCTTTCATATCGAAGCAACCCTATGACCCAGGTTCCTTCTCATAGCCCTATTATCCAGGCTTTTATATCGAAGTAACCCTACTATCCAGGTTCCTTTTCACAACCCTACTATTCAGGCTTTCATATCGAAGTAACCCTACAATCCAGGTTCCTTCTCATAGCCCTACTATCCAGGCTTTCATATTGAAGTAACCCTACTATTTATCCATGTTCCTTCTCACAGCCCTACTATCCAGGCTTTCATATCGAAGTAACCCTACAACCCATGTTCCTTCTCACATCCCTACTATCCAGGCTTTCATATCGAAGTAACCCTATTATCCAGGCTTTCATATCGAAGTAACCCTACTATCCAGGTTCCTTCTCACAGTCCTACTATCCAGGATTTCATATCTAAGAAACCCTATGACCCATGTTCCTTCTCACAGCCCTACTATCCAGGCTTTCATATCAAAGCAACCCTACGACCCAGGTTCCTTCTCACAGCCCTACTATCCAAGATTTCATATCGAAGTAACTCTACTATCCAGGTTCCTTCTCACAAACCTACTACCCAGGCTTTCATATCGAAGCAACCCTACTATACAGGTTCCTTCTCACAGCCCTATTATCCAGGCTTTCATATCGAAGTAACCCTACTATCCAGGTTCCTTCTCACACCTCTACTATCCAGGATTTCATATCGAAGTAACCCTACGATCCAGGTTCCTTCTTACAGCCCTACTATTCAGGCTTTCATATCGAAGTAACCCTACAACCCAGGTTCCTTCTCACAGCCCTACTATCCAGGCTTTCATAACGAAGTAACCCTACGACCCAGGTTCCTTCTCACTGCCCTACTATCCAGGCTTTCATATCGAAGCAACCCTACAACCCAGATTCCTTCTCACAGCCCTACTATCCAGGCTTTCATATCGAAGTAACCCTACGACCCAGGTTCCTTCTCACGGCCCTACTATCCAGGCTTTCATATCGAAGTAACCCGACAATCCGGGTTCCTTCTCATAGCCCTACTGTGATCGGTGGAAATAGAACTGACTGTTTTTAGCTGGTTTCGCGAAATGTCGCGGTAAGCAAGAGTCGCCACCGTCTTTTATGTTCTCCAATATGGAAAGGACAAAAGCACAGCAAAATTCCTTATTCGAGATGTCTCTCGGTTCGGGAGGTAGATTTATAGAAAGGGAAGGTGTTAGCACCCTTTCTATCCGTGGTTATCCACGGCCTCTTAGGTACTTGCTCTTATGTTTTCAAAATGTTTGCTTTTCGAAATGTGAGTGGGTTTGAAAAAGTTTCTTTGAAAGATTTCTGAATAACTCTTGTATCTGTCCTCAAGAGTGTTTGAAAAATTTGGTTTGAAAGCTTTTTGAAAGTGTCGGTGTGAAAAGATTTTTGTTTTGTTTTTTAGAAGAGAGCAAGTATCTATGAGTCATCTACCTACCCTAAGGAATTAGGCTGTGTATAAGTCCTTAAGGTAGTGCCATCCCACCATTGAGAGGTAGGTAGCACCACCGTTGGAGGTGTTCGGGTCAATTTGATTGTAGGGACAGTGTGGTCACCGAAGCAACAGTAGGACACCTTAGAAGCTACCCTTATGTCCTTGATCCTTTTTTAATCCGAGGCAATCGTTTCGAGGCAACTGTTTCGAGGCAACTGTTTCGAGGCAACTGGATCATGGACATAAGGACCGCTAAAACATCCTATACTTGACGACCACGTTTCGAAGGCAACGAGTGAGGCGTACCCTAGAAGTGGTGTGTGCATTGTGTGTTGTATTCATGTTATGTTTGTCTTTGTTATTAGTGAGCTACGAGTTGTTTTTATTTACATACATTCTTTCATGCAAGTTTAGCAGTTAAGGGGGTGCGGAAAGTAAATTGCGGAAACATAAATCCTACGCTATTACAAGGCGCGGGTCTATACATCGCCAAAAATTACAAAGACCCGTTTTGATAAATAAGTACGGAAAGTAAATAAAAACAGTAAACCTAATTAATTATTACATGTCTTGGAAGCAATTACATAATAATAAACTATGCGCGAATAAAAATTAAATCGGAACGTTCTCAGGGTGTTGACCCTTTTTAGAAAAGAAATTGATTTTTTTTTTCTTTTAGATCCGCCTTGATGACACCTGGCTGCTTGGATCTGTGAGGCTCATGGTGTCCAGCGCTTGGAATGTTGCACAGGAAAGCTTTTGGAAAAATAATATGGAAATTATAAGGGGACCTGGGAATCGAACCCAGGTCCCAACGTTTACCAAACACACTGCCAGCCACTACGCCAAACGCATTTAGTTGTAAACTTAATAAGCAGCGAATATTATATAGTACAAACGCATTATATGCTAAAACGCGCGCGTGAATTTGAATGCACCTATGCCTGGCTGCCACGCAGTCATCTTCAAGCTTTTTCTGCAAACACAAAACATATAGCGGGGGTTTTAAACCCCCACAAAATACAGGCATATTGAAAATAGCGATTAGAAATTCATGAAGCATAAATTAGGCGCGAGGTGTCCATCAAAATCGTCTTGAGCTTCTGAGTTTGACCATGCCTGTTTGGGGTTCCAATTTTACAGCATATAAAAAAGCCCAATTCTAAAGCTCTGAAAACCTAGAAATTGCTAATGGTATCTTTCAATCCAGGGCGCCATTCTCAAATTAAATCATGTGGAACGCTTTGTATTGATCCTGTAAACATGATGCTATCAACAAAAAGTGTTAAAAATGCATGAAATGTGATATGTAAATTTGAGAAAAAATGAAAACCGTGTGGGTGGTATGGCGTGATTCCTTGAGGTTCTGCGCTTGATTTTGATTGCCAAAGGTTGCTGGTGATGCAAGGAGTGTATTGGAATCAAAATGGAAGCTTGAATTATACTGCAACTAGGTTTTCAGTTTGTGATTTTTTCTTTCAAAATTTGGAAATGGCTTATGCTCTATGGCTCTCTGGGTCGTGAATCTGTATTGGGAAGCTTGCATATATGTTATGTAATGAGTATCAATCCAAATCATGGTCATTAAGCTTATGCAATTATGTTCTTGATTTCTTCCATAACCAACATTGAACCACTTGCCATATTTGTGAAAATTTGAATTTTCTTGCTTGGAATAGGCCTTGCACGAATTTGGAATGTGTTTCAAGGTGCATCAAAGCTATTCAACACAAAATATATCCCTCCATTAATTTCTTTGATTTTTATTTGAATTTTAAAGAAAAATGAATTAAATCAAATAAAATTAAATAAAAATGGAAAAATTAATTTTAAATCTTGAAATAAATTGTGGGACACGTGGGAGGCATGGCCAAGCTTAACCAAGTGGAAAAAGTGGACCCCTTTTGTCAAAAATGAATTTTCAAGGATAATTGACTTTGGCCATTTCACAAAAATTTCCCAACTTCTCCAATGCATATCTTGCTCAATTTTAAAGTTATGAACATGTTCTTGGACATTTTGGAAAGGTCTTGAAGTCGTTTAACCAATGTCTTTAGTCCCATGTCATTTTGATTTACCAATCTCAAGTTATGGTCTTTGACTTAAAGTGCCTTTTTGTTGACTTTTGAAAATGACCTATAATGTTGAAATTGATAACTTTTTGTGAGAGCATTTATTGGACTTGAAGTGTGAAGATGAGTTGTAGGAAATTTCATCCCCTTCAAAATGAGCTTTGGATGGGATTTTTCTGATAAACCATGAGGAAGTTATGCCCTGGTCAATTTGCAGTTGACTTTTCAACTGTCCAAAAATAGAAACTTTTGCATCTTGAGACTTTTGAGCCATTCTTGTGAAATTATGGTCAAGACTTGACCAAATGATGATTGTGGCTTCAAAATAAGATGTTGACCAAAAATTTTGACTTTTGACTGCCAAATGACCATTTTACCCCTACAATTGACTGTTTGAGCAAATGGGATTTTTGACTGTGCAACTTGACCTTGTGAGCCTTGAAACTTGTCATGTAGGTGCTTGACAATGTATATGGGCATGTGGGACTTGATTGAGCCCTTGAAAACCTCAACTTCCTTGCAAGAACCAAAACCCTAATTTTGCATGCCTTAGGAGGATGGTTGACTGTGTAGCCCTTGAGTAGACTTTGAACCATTTGAGGTGATACTTGTCAAAACTTTGAAGATTATGGGAGGGAAAATTTTGGGGTACAACACCTACTATCCAGGCTTTCATATCGAAGTAACCCTACTATCCAAGTTCCTTCTCACAGCCCTACTATCCAGGCTTTCATATCGAAGTAACCCTACAACCCAGGTTCCTTCTCACAGCCCTACTATCTAGGCTTTCATATCGAAGAAACCCTACGACTCAGGTTCCTTCTCATAGACCTACTATCCAGGCTTTCATATCGAAGCAAACCTACGACCCAGGTTCCTTCTTACAGCCCTACTATCCAGGCTTTCATATCGAAGTAACCCTACGACTCAGGTTCCTTCTCAAAACCCTACTATCCAGGCTTTCATATCGAAGTAACCCTACTATCCAGGTTCCTTCTCACAGCCCTACTATCCAGGCTTTCATATCGAAGTAACCCTACGACCCAGGTTCCTTCTCACAACCCTACTATCCAGGATTTCATATCGAAGCAACCCTACGACCCAGATTCCTTCTCACAGCCCTACTATCCAGGCTTTCATATCGAAGTAACCCTACGACCCAGGTTCCTTCTCACGGCCCTACTATCCAGGCTTTCATATCGAAGTAACCCTACAACCCAGGTTCCTTCTCATAGCCCTACTATCCAGGCTTTCATATCGAAGTAACCCTACTATCCAGGTTCCTTCTCACAGCCCTACTATCCAGGCTTTCATATCGAAGTAACCCTACGAACCAGGTTCCTTCTCAAAGCCCTACTATCTTGGCTTTCATATCGAAGCAACCCTACGACCCACGTTCCTTCTCACAACCCTACTATCCAGAATTTCATATCGAAGCAACCCTACGACCCAGGTTCCTTCTCAAAGCCCTACTATCCAGGCTTTCATATCGAAGTAACCCTACTGTTGTACCCCAAAATTTTCCCTCTCATTTCTCAAGGATTTTCTCACAAGATCTTCTATGACATCAAGTTTGTAGCACTGATACATCAATTTAGGCTTGGAATTGGCAAAAGGGAAAAATGGTCAATTGCATACTAGAAAGTAAAACTTTGAATTTTTGGTCAACATTACATTCCAAGGATCAAATTTCATCAAGACATTCAAAAATATGAAACTTGATCATCAAGGAATCAAGAAAGTCAAAAGTCAATGTGAAAGTTCAAACCCTTCAAGACTTCGAAATTTTTCTAAGTGTTTTTTATACATGATAATCTCATTTCTTCATGTCAACTTTTCACCTTGATGCAAGATGATTCAAGAGAAGCTTCCAACATGAAAGTTGTAGATCTCCATGATATCTACAATATTTATTTACACAACTTCTCCTAAACAGGCTTGGATTTCAGGTTATAAATTCATGAAGTCATGACATTTTCATTTAAACACTTAGAGAAATTTTCAGCAGTTTTGGTTAGGTTTTTATCCCAACTTCTTGCCCATTTTTCATCAAGTTCCAGTTTGATTTAACAAAAGTGGCTGTGATCGGTGGATCTGGAACTGACTGTTTAACGCTGGTTCGCGAAATGTCGCGGAAGCAAGAGTCGCCACCGTCTTTTATTTTCTCCAAATGGAAAGGACAAAAGCACAGAAAAATTCCTTAAAGAGATTGCTCTCGGTTCGGGAGGTAGATTATAGAAAGGGAAGGTATTAGCACCCTTTCTATCCATGGTTATCCATGGGCTCTTAGATACTTGCTCATTTGTGTTTTCAAAATGGTTTGTTTGCTTTTCAATGTGGGGTTTAAAAAGTTTCTTTGAAAATTCCAGTTCGACTCTTGTATCGGTCCTCAAGAGTGTTTGAAAAATTGCTTTCGAAAGCTTTTTGAAAATGTGTTGGTGTGAAAAGTATTTTTGATTTGTTTGGAAATTTAGAGCAAGTATCTAGAGTCGTCTACCTACCCTAAGGAATTCGTCTGTGTAAATGTCCTTTAAAGTAGTACCATCCCACCATTGAGAGGTAGGTAGCACCACCGTTGGAGGTGTTCGGGTCAATTCGAGTTTAGGGACGTGGTGATCACCAGAGCAATGGGAAGACACCTTAGAAGCTACCCTCATGCCAGGTTCCCGGATCATGAGGACTTACTAAGACATCCTCTACTCGACGATCACCTTTCGAAAGGCAACAGTGAGGCGTACCCTAGGGGTGGTGTGTGCGAATTGTGTGTCATGTTTCAGTTTTTTGTCTTGTCATGTTTGTCGTGTTCTACGCTTGATTTTAAGGCCATTCATTCTTGCATGCATATTTAACAGTTATAAAGTTGCGAAAAATAAATCTAAGATTATTACAAAGGCGCGGGTCCACATCGCCAAAATTAAACCGGACCCGATTTAGCGAAAAATAAATAAAGCAATAAAAGTGCGATAAATAAATGTACATGGCTTTGGGAGACTTACAAAATTATAATTAAACGACATAAGATAAATGCGCGAATTAAATAATTAAAACGGAACTAGGGCGTTGGACCCTTTTGCAAATAATTAAAATTAATAAGAATTAAAAAATTAAATGATTAATGTTTTTTGATATTTTTGTATTTTTTAGATTTAATAAGGAAAAGAAATTAATGGAAATTAAATTACAAGACAAACCCTAATTCTAGTATTTTTTATTTGTTATGAAAGATTTAAATATAGTCTAAATTAAACCCTAAATCACTTATGTACAATTTAAATAGGAAAATAAATAAATAAATAATAATTATTATTGTGGAAAAAAGGGAAATAAAAAGAATTAACAATTAAAACCTAAATTCTACGTTTTTGGATTTTATTAAAAAAGGAATTAAAATTAAACCTAATTACACTACATAATTTACATTCTAATTTATTTATGAAAATAATTATAAAAATTGTATTTTTTGTCTTTTCTGTATTTTTAATGTTTTCATATTTTATAGAAAAAATAAATTAATCAATTAAAGCAATAAAAATAAGTAATACAATAATTAAAACAATAAAAATAAATAATCAAACCAGGGTGGGGTGTTGCCCCATTATGGAGGTGTTGGTCCAAAGATTAAGCCCAATAAGCATGGAAGTTCGTTGACTTTTTGGATTGGGTATGATGCGTTGACTGGCGTATGTGGTGCTCTTTGAATCTTAGCCATGGATCTGTACGTGTTAGACGCGTGTATGGCCTGATCTGGGTGGAACATGGTAGTCCTTAGTGCCAGCGTTGCATTGGAATCTGCATTGGAAAATAATAAGAGAAATTGCACGGACCTGGGACTTGAACCCAGGTCATGAAGGTTAACGTGTGAATAGCTTGCCAGCTGAGCCATTTAGTTACTTTGATATATAATATTCAAATAAATAATATAATACAAAAACACGACATAGGTGGATTAGCGCGCGGAACATTTGAATGGACCACCCAATGGTTGCCACGAAGCCTTTCTTCTTCGTTGTTCTGCTTCCCTGAAAAAACAACAAATATTTAACGGGGGTTTTAAACCCCCTCAAAATAAGCTTAAGCCAATAATAGCGATTAGCACGCCTTGGCTCAGAAATTTGGCGCGAGCACCACATCTTCTTCGTCCAATCTCCCTGGTTCTGATCATGGTACTATTAGGTCTCAATTTTATAGGGTAAGAGAATCCCCAATTTCATAGGTCTGAAAAACCTAAGATGCTTTAATGGCTACTTCGCGTAGGGATGATGAAAATACAATTGAATGATACAGTTAGTACCAGAATCTTGCAAGGAACACAAATCAAGTCTCAAAAATTACTGAAAATGCATGAATCAATATGTAAGAGCATCAAATATTTTCGGTACAGGGTGTGCCCGTTTTACCAATTCTTGATGCTTGAATGAGTGGTTTTGATTGATACACGTTCAGAATCACACAAGGAAGCTATTGCAACAGGAATGGAGGCTTGAATCTACTTAGAACCTTGAAATCAGTTTTCAATTTTTTTGACAATTTTCAAGTTTTGGTCCTTGCTTTTGAGCGCAGCTTGCAGTCTTGTAGCATTAGGGTTCTCATCTAGTACTTGTATGGAATGGTTTAGGTTAAAAAGATTCAATAAAATCCATTGAATTCATTGTTTGAAGATTTGATTTGCTTAAGGATCTTTTTGAATATTTTTTCATGGTTTTTGTGCCAAATCTGATCAATTAGCATCAAATCCTTCCCTATTAACCTGTGCACGAGTTATAGAGTCCAAAGCATGCATAAAAAGATTTTTTAGGTTAAGGTTTATATTTTTCATGAATTAAAATGATTTAAATGAATATAAATTAATATTAATTCAAATAAATAATTAAAAAATATGAAAATACTTCCCTTTGGGCCTAGTGGTCGTGCATAGGCTTGGCATGAAGAAACTTGGAAGAAAAATAGGCCCATTTGCATTTTTAGGCCTTTTGCATCAATGTTGACTTTTCAAAATTCCTAAACATTTCCCAACTTCCACAAGGCATAACTTGGTCAATTTTTAAGCTTTTCACATGTTTTTGGACATTTTGGAAAGGTCTTTGAGTCCTTTAACCAATGCCTTTGGTCCCATGTCATTTTGATTTACCAATCTCAAGTTATGGCCTTTGACTTAAAGTCACTTTTTGTTGACTTTTGAAAATGACCTATAATGTTGAAATTGATAACTTTTTGTGAGAGCATTTCTTGGACTTGGAATATGAAGATGAGTTGTAGGAAATGTCTTTCTCTTCAAAATGAGCTTTGGATGGAATTTTTCTGATAATCCATGTGAAAGTTATGCCCTGGTCAATTTCAGTTGACTTTTTCAGCTGTCCAAATATAGCAACTTTTGCATCTTTGATGATTTCTGAGCCAAATTTTGAGAATCATGATCAAGCATTGATCAAATGATGTTTGTGGCTTCAAAATGATATGTTGACCAAAAATTTGAACTTTTGACTGTCAAATGACCATTTTGCCCCTACAGTTGACTGTAGTGCAATCTAGGGTTTTGACTGTGCAATTTTGAGCTGAATGCCTTGAAACTTGACATGAGGATGCTTGACCATCTTTGTAGGCATATGAGACTTGATTGGGCCTTTGAAAAGTTCATTTGCTTGACCAGAACTCAAACCCTAGTTTTGACTGTATAGGAGACAGTTGAGCTGCACAACCCTGGGGGAATTTTGTGACCTTGACTTTGACAATTCTTAATGAATATGGGAGGGCAAATTTTGGGGTACAACAGTTGCCCCTGTTCAATCTTCTTAGACCTGAGGATGCAGATTGGCTGACGTGCCTTTCGTAATCCGAGGGTAGAAGATGATTGAACACTAAAGTGCCCAGAAATTTGCGCTCACATAGTGACGGTGATGGGGGAATGGGCTTATAGATGCCATTTAGAGATTGCTGGATAGGGTGATGGGCTTATAGATGCCATCTGGACGTTGATCGCGTAGGAGATTCCTTAGCGAGAACCTGCATACCTGCAAAACAGAAAAATGAGTACCTGACACGTCGCAGGAGCTGATTTTAGATGCTTGATATAGATATGTCCTGACTGGTTACAGGAACTGAGGTCTGGAGCTTCAAACGTTGATGAATGAACCAGGGATGGTTACTGCCTTAGCAAGGATGGTAAGAGAATCCTGAATGATTTCAACCTCAACAACGCTCGTCGAGAAAATCTTGGTGAGAATTACCATCTTCGTAGTGCCAGGAAGAGAACCAAAGGACATTATAATCTCAAAGGGAGTCACCTCACTCGCCGTTGGAGAGGGAACTATAGGAAATTATAATCTGAAAGGAAATATCACCTCACGCTCATGCCGGAGAGGGAAACATCTTGAAAGGGAATTACCACCTCACACGCCGTTGGAGAGGGGACCATAAGAGAATATCACCTCACGCTCATGCCGGAGAGGGAAACATCTGAAGAAGGAATTACCACCTCACACGCCGTTGGAGAGGGGACCATAAAAGAATATCACCTCACGCTCATGCCGGAGAGGAAAACATCTGAAGAAGGATTTACCACCTCACACGCCGTTGGAGAGGGGACCATAAAAGAATATCACCTCACGCTCATGCCGGAGAGGAAAACATCTGAAGAAGGAATTACCACCTCACACGCCGTTGGAGAGGGGACCATAAGAGAATATCACCTCACGCTCATGCCGGAGAGGGGAACATCTGAAGAAGGAATTACCACCTCACACGCCGTTGGAGAGGGGACCATAAGAGAACATCACCTCACGCTCATGCCGGAGAGGAGAACATCTGAAGAAGGAATTACCACCTCACACGCCGTTGGAGAGGGGACCATAAGAGAATATCACCTCACGCTCATGCCGGAGAGGAGAACATCTGAAGAAGGAATTACCACCTCACACGCCGTTGGAGAGGGGACCATAAGAGAATATCACCTCACGCTCATGCCGGAGAGGAGAACATCTGAAGAAGGAATTACCACCTCACACGCCGTTGGAGAGGGGACCATAAGAGAATATCACCTCACGCTCATGCCGGAGAGGAGAACATCTGAAGAAGGAATTACCACCTCACACGCCGTTGGAGAGGGGACCATAAGAGAATATCACCTCACGCTCATGCCGGAGAGGAGAACATCTGAAGAAGGAATTACCACCTCACACGCCGCTGGAGAGGGGACCATAGGAGAATATCACCTCACGCTCATGCCGGAGAGGAAAACATCTGAAAAAGGATTTACCACCTCACACGCCGTTGGAGAGGGGACCATAAGAGAATATCACCTCACGCTCATGCCGGAGAGGAAAACATCTGAAGAAGGAATTACCACCTCACACGCCGTTGGAGAGGGGACCATAAGAGAACTTCTACTGAGTCTTTATCAGAAAAATCTGTTTGGAGTCGATTTAACTGGACTGGAGAAGTCCTTGAAATATATTTGAGAATTTCAACTGCATCTTTCCTGAAAGGTAGAGGTCAGTTATATGCGATGCATGATATGGATCAAGCAAACATGGATACGATTTATATGATATGATGTGTACATGCATGCTATAATGATGTATGTGATGATTCATGTATGTTTTCGTCTAGGAAAATATATCCTTGACGGGTGCCGGGAAGTCATATCCTGGGCTGATGTTGAGGAAGAGATTTTGCTTCCGCTGTGGATGATTGTTGCAAGCATACTGGTAGGAGAAGATAACTCCGTTGAGGAATAAACTTGGCAAATGAAATAACTCTGCGGGAGAAAAGATATTCTAGCGATCATGCTGGGGAGTGCTACTCTGTGGGGATAGCGATGCTTTGCTGAGTTGATGAAGATAACTCCGCTGGGGGTACCGTTGATGAGTTATGCTGGGGGTATCCTTGTTGCGCTGGAAGTGTTGATAGACTTCGCTGGGGGTAGGAAGATACTTTGCCGAGGACGCTCTTTCCGTGGCTTTTGGCTGAGGATAACCCAGTTATATCCTGTTACGGAAATAACTCTTTAAATCAAGCCGGGACGACGCGTTCGTGCTCTGCGAGGGGTAAGCTTCCAGAATCTGCTGGGGATAAGCTTACTGCTTGGGGATATGATTTCCAACTTTATTGGTGAAGCTGGATTGGACTCTCCTGGGGAGTTTTGATATGCTGGAGGGTGATCTCTTTGAATGGTGGTATACCGCCGGGGAACAATCTTTAGACCAAGACTGCCGGGGATACTTGTTAAGAACATATGTATTGCTGCTGAGGAATGTTTGAGATCGGCTGGAGGATACTCGATTTCCTTGATATTTGATGACTTGCTTGGAGAAGAATGTATTGTTTTGTTGAACCACTCTCTGGGGAATTAAGATGTACTGGTCCTGTTCTTTAGCTGAACCTATCTTGGTACCCTGGAGGACAGAACAATTAGATTGCTTTTAGACCATTCTTTATTGCCCCTGTTTCTGAGGTGGGAGAGGAAGACCTGTGAGGCGCTGATAGTGGTTGATGGACGAACCTTCTTCTGGTAGGCAAGTGATAAGATGACGGGACATAGTCGTACGCTTTAACCCCTAACTTTTGCCTGGACTGCCCTTTCGGGTTTTCGGTCCACCGGGATACCCATTTTTGCCCAAGCCGCCTTTTCAGGTTTTCGACTTGCCGGGTGTACAGATTTTTTCATTTCATCCCTTCATTTTGCCCGAACCCTTTTGGTTCGCCGGGATGCCCTTATTTTTGCCTAGGTGTGTCAACCTAGCGGGTCTTTGATTTTGCGTAGTATCTTTTCGACTATGTCCGTGCTTTCAGAATGTAGGGAGTTGCCCCTGTTATAAGTGCTTTGTCATGCCACCAGAAGGTGTTTGATCAGGTCAGATTCGTTGTTGGAGTGCCCCAGGTGGCTTATGCGGAGATTTGCCCCAGGCTATTTGACTTTTGAGAGATTCTCCGAATCTTGACTGGGTTGCCCCAGATGATGGACCATGGTCATGTCATGCCCTTTGATTGGAGATACTCTTGTTCATTAGACTTTCATTGTGCGAATTTCCCTGCTGTTCAAACAAAAAGTCATATGCAAACAAAGTTATGTTAAAAATGCAAAGCCTATGTCTGTCTTGAAGATTTTGAAAATGCATTTTTTTCATAAAACAAGTGATTGTTTGTAAAACGTGATGTCAGCTCCGTATTTACCGTAGGCCTTAAGGAGTCGGGATACCTTTCGTAACAGCATGCTTTCGAACTAACCCATGCTTCAGCTAGGACTTTTAAGGGTTATAGCGTGGCCTGGTTCACGGTTTTAGAAACAAAGGATAAAGGCTCAAATTATTTGTACCCACCCGCTCTTCGTGATGTTTTCCAAACCTAAACTCAGTTGATCGTGCGTTAGACCTTGCTTGAGTCTTTGCTTTGATGTTCCAATGATGGTTCGGATGTTGACAATTTATTCTGACTAGGCAGTCATTCTTTTGTTTTTGTTGAGGGTTTGTGAGACCTCTTTCTTTTTGATTTCGTTATCCCTTTTTTTGCCTGGACTGTTTCCTTTTTTTGGAATTACAGTCAGCGGGATGCCCCAGTTTCATAAGTCCCTTTTATAGGTTTTGACTTCTTGGGCTTTTCGTTTATGATAAAAAAATTTTTTGATCATGATTGCCTGTCCTTATGATTGTTCGGAACCATCATTGTATTTCTTCGTTTTGTAAAGATGCGCTTCGGTGCCATTCGTTATGCACTTGGATCAACTGAGAGACTACCCTGCCCCAGGTTATGATTAAGGGTTTCAATTTTCGAAAATAAAACTCCTACTTCTTTGGCTCAGGTGGGTTGACGAGGGATTATCATCCTTATAACTCCAGTGTTTAGGGGTTGAAACAATGCCTGTACCTCATCAGCGGGGTCTGTTCAAAAGCATACTGTAAAGATCATGGTATCGTTTTCGTCATCCTCCCTCAAGAGGCTTAGAATTAAAGATCAAGAGTTGACATCAGAAAAAATATGAAAACAGTTTGCATATAGTGAATGCGAATATATTGATTCAAAACAGACATAAGCGATGCATTAATGAAATAACAATGTTTGACATGAATAAATGTTTAAACAATCAAAGGAAAATGCAGCTTGAACATTCGAATGAACAAAAGTTTTTTAGTTTGAATTAGTCACTTCAGATGGGAGATTCTCAGCAGAAGCATTTCAATTGGCCACCCGGCATGAACTCCAGCACCTTTCCGTCGATCAAGTCCTGGATCTTGTTCTTCAAGCTCCAACAGTCATTGGTGCCATGTCCAGGACTGTCAGAATGGTAGGCACATCTTTTATCAGGGTTATAAGTAGGAGCAGAGATGTCAGGATTCTGGGGAGGACCCTTTAAAGTAATCAGATTGACCTCCAACAAGTGTTCCAGCATTAGAGATGGTGGTATGCCAGTCTCAGTGAAATGTCTTCCAGGCGTGTATCGCTTGCGTCGATTACCCCGTTGATACTGGGCTTATGAAGTAGTAGCAATTTGGAGAGGTTCATTCTTCACCATACCAGACTTTGGTCCTCTTGGTGGCCGATCAAAGACTTGGTCCCTGACTTGGGCTGGTTGCTTCATATCTTGATGAAGCTGACTGATCATGGCCCTCAGCTCTCCTTGCTCCTGAGCTAAACCTTGAATGAGGGCCCTTTGCCCCAGCATATGGGTTTTCAATGTGTCTACCTCAGCTTGTAGACGTTTCAGTTGTTCGTCCTTATCATCTTCAGGACTCTTTCTGATCAGATTCCCCATGAGGAGTGCCCTCAACTCTTCCTGCCCCTTGGATAGACCTAGGAAGATTTCCCTGAACTGAGTCTCTTGAGCATGAAGACCCTGGTTACCTTGTTGGGAAGCCATTGCTGAAATAAACAGCGAGAAGGGTAAGTGACCTGCAACAAGGGTACCTGCTATGCAATGATGTGTATGATATGCATGCAATGTTTTCAAGGACCTCGCGGGGTAAACAAGAAAGTTTGTTAGCATTTGGATCCGGTAGCTTGATTGAAGGAACTGCATGTTGTTGAGAGTCCTTCTTCAAGGTCAAAGGCTCACCATATCCAGTGGGTCATAGCCCCTGACAACCTTGGCTAGGGGAACCTTCTTCAAGTGTCAAAGCTCACCATATCAAGTGGGTCATAGCCCCTGACAACTTTGTCTAGAGGAAAATAAATCCTCTTTGCCCCTTGCTGGGGTAGTTGATTCACCATGACCTGCATCACAAGCCCTTGAGATCCTTGAAATGGGTTAGGATGTATGCAATGGTATGATGTCATGATGCATGGGGTAATATGGACAAACCCGGTTATGAGCCCCTATTAAGGACTATAAACAAAACCTGCAAGAAACTTAGTCAACCCTGTTATGAGTCCCAATTAAGGACTATAAACAAAACCTGCAAGAAGCTCAAGTGTCAGACAACAAGCATGCAAATAGTCAAGTACGAAGGCACACAAGTCACACAAGAGAAGCCCTTAGAGTTTAGGCCAGCATGAGGTCTAGGTACTACCCTCTTTCAGTTTGTTGGTTCATACCTGTCCTATCAAAGTAACCGGGTTCTTAGAGGATCCCAATATCATTGACTACCCTCAATCGGTCATAACTCCAGCATCGCAATCTTTTCTTGCGGCCAGAACCATCACGAGAGTTTAGCCTCAATGGGCGTAGCATACTGCTACTGTTCTAATGGCCAAGTTGTGTCATTTAAGGTTCTAAGGTTGTTGGTGCTTAATGACTCCTCAGAAGACCCATATTCTCCTCGTTGCGACACAAGGGATATCGGTACAGACCAAGGCGCCACACCAACGTAGCCACTGCTTCACCTGTGTCGGTCTACGCCGGACAGGTCCCTCACAGCTTATGCTACCTAAACAGGGTCTCCCCAGATCCGGGTTAGGATCTATGTATCTCCGATGCAACCCACAATAGTAAAGCAAGCAAAACAATACAAGTGAAAACACAGTTATGACTTAGCCCTAAGGTACACCTCACTTTATAAAGGGTCCCCAGCAGAGTCGCCAGTTCTGTGATCGGTGGATCTGGAACTGACTGTTTAACGCTGGTTCGCGAAATGTCGCGGAAGCAAGAGTCACCACCGTCTTTTATTTTCTCCAAATGGAAAGGACAAAAGCACAGAAAAATTCCTTAAAGAGATTGCTCTCGGTTCGGGAGGTAGATTATAGAAAGGGAAGGTATTAGCACCCTTTCTATCCATGGTTATCCATGGGCTCTTAGATACTTGCTCATTTGTGTTTTCAAAATGGTTTGTTTGCTTTTCAATGTGGGGTTTAAAAAGTTTCTTTGAAAATTCCAGTTCGACTCTTGTATCGGTCCTCAAGAGTGTTTGAAAAATTGCTTTCGAAAGCTTTTTGAAAATGTGTTGGTGTGAAAAGTATTTTTGATTTGTTTGGAAATTTAGAGCAAGTATCTAGAGTCGTCTACCTACCCTAAGGAATTCGTCTGTGTAAATGTCCTTTAAAGTAGTACCATCCCACCATTGAGAGGTAGGTAGCACCACCGTTGGAGGTGTTCGGGTCAATTCGAGTTTAGGGACGTGGTGATCACCAGAGCAATGGGAAGACACCTTAGAAGCTACCCTCATGCCAGGTTCCCGGATCATGAGGACTTACTAAGACATCCTCTACTCGACGATCACCTTTCGAAAGGCAACAGTGAGGCGTACCCTAGGGGTGGTGTGTGCGAATTGTGTGTCATGTTTCAGTTTTTTGTCTTGTCATGTTTGTCGTGTTCTACGCTTGATTTTAAGGCCATTCATTCTTGCATGCATATTTAACAGTTATAAAGTTGCGAAAAATAAATCTAAGATTATTACAAAGGCGCGGGTCCACATCGCCAAAATTAAACCGGACCCGATTTAGCGAAAAATAAATAAAGCAATAAAAGTGCGATAAATAAATGTACATGGCTTTGGGAGACTTACAAAATTATAATTAAACGACATAAGATAAATGCGCGAATTAAATAATTAAAACGGAACTAGGGCGTTGGACCCTTTTGCAAATAATTAAAATTAATAAGAATTAAAAAATTAAATGATTAATGTTTTTTGATATTTTTGTATTTTTTAGATTTAATAAGGAAAAGAAATTAATGGAAATTAAATTACAAGACAAACCCTAATTCTAGTATTTTTTATTTGTTATGAAAGATTTAAATATAGTCTAAATTAAACCCTAAATCACTTATGTACAATTTAAATAGGAAAATAAATAAATAAATAATAATTATTATTGTGGAAAAAAGGGAAATAAAAAGAATTAACAATTAAAACCTAAATTCTACGTTTTTGGATTTTATTAAAAAAGGAATTAAAATTAAACCTAATTACACTACATAATTTACATTCTAATTTATTTATGAAAATAATTATAAAAATTGTATTTTTTGTCTTTTCTGTATTTTTAATGTTTTCATATTTTATAGAAAAAATAAATTAATCAATTAAAGCAATAAAAATAAGTAATACAATAATTAAAACAATAAAAATAAATAATCAAACCAGGGTGGGGTGTTGCCCCATTATGGAGGTGTTGGTCCAAAGATTAAGCCCAATAAGCATGGAAGTTCGTTGACTTTTTGGATTGGGTATGATGCGTTGACTGGCGTATGTGGTGCTCTTTGAATCTTAGCCATGGATCTGTACGTGTTAGACGCGTGTATGGCCTGATCTGGGTGGAACATGGTAGTCCTTAGTGCCAGCGTTGCATTGGAATCTGCATTGGAAAATAATAAGAGAAATTGCACGGACCTGGGACTTGAACCCAGGTCATGAAGGTTAACGTGTGAATAGCTTGCCAGCTGAGCCATTTAGTTACTTTGATATATAATATTCAAATAAATAATATAATACAAAAACACGACATAGGTGGATTAGCGCGCGGAACATTTGAATGGACCACCCAATGGTTGCCACGAAGCCTTTCTTCTTCGTTGTTCTGCTTCCCTGAAAAAACAACAAATATTTAACGGGGGTTTTAAACCCCCTCAAAATAAGCTTAAGCCAATAATAGCGATTAGCACGCCTTGGCTCAGAAATTTGGCGCGAGCACCACATCTTCTTCGTCCAATCTCCCTGGTTCTGATCATGGTACTATTAGGTCTCAATTTTATAGGGTAAGAGAATCCCCAATTTCATAGGTCTGAAAAACCTAAGATGCTTTAATGGCTACTTCGCGTAGGGATGATGAAAATACAATTGAATGATACAGTTAGTACCAGAATCTTGCAAGGAACACAAATCAAGTCTCAAAAATTACTGAAAATGCATGAATCAATATGTAAGAGCATCAAATATTTTCGGTACAGGGTGTGCCCGTTTTACCAATTCTTGATGCTTGAATGAGTGGTTTTGATTGATACACGTTCAGAATCACACAAGGAAGCTATTGCAACAGGAATGGAGGCTTGAATCTACTTAGAACCTTGAAATCAGTTTTCAATTTTTTTGACAATTTTCAAGTTTTGGTCCTTGCTTTTGAGCGCAGCTTGCAGTCTTGTAGCATTAGGGTTCTCATCTAGTACTTGTATGGAATGGTTTAGGTTAAAAAGATTCAATAAAATCCATTGAATTCATTGTTTGAAGATTTGATTTGCTTAAGGATCTTTTTGAATATTTTTTCATGGTTTTTGTGCCAAATCTGATCAATTAGCATCAAATCCTTCCCTATTAACCTGTGCACGAGTTATAGAGTCCAAAGCATGCATAAAAAGATTTTTTAGGTTAAGGTTTATATTTTTCATGAATTAAAATGATTTAAATGAATATAAATTAATATTAATTCAAATAAATAATTAAAAAATATGAAAATACTTCCCTTTGGGCCTAGTGGTCGTGCATAGGCTTGGCATGAAGAAACTTGGAAGAAAAATAGGCCCATTTGCATTTTTAGGCCTTTTGCATCAATGTTGACTTTTCAAAATTCCTAAAAATTTCCCAACTTCCACAAGGCATAACTTGGTCAATTTTTAAGATTTTCACATGTTTTTGGACATTTTGGAAAGGTCTTTGAGTCCTTTAACCAATGCCTTTGGTCCCATGTCATTTTGATTTACCAATCTCAAGTTATGGCCTTTGACTTAAAGTCACTTTTTGTTGACTTTTGAAAATGACCTATAATGTTGAAATTGATAACTTTTTGTGAGAGCATTTCTTGGACTTGGAATATGAAGATGAGTTGTAGGAAATGTCTTTCTCTTCAAAATGAGCTTTGGATGGAATTTTTCTGATAATCCATGTGAAAGTTATGCCCTGGTCAATTTCAGTTGACTTTTTCAGCTGTCCAAATATAGCAACTTTTGCATCTTTGATGATTTCTGAGCCAAATTTTGAGAATCATGATCAAGCATTTATCAAATGATGTTTGTGGCTTCAAAATGATATGTTGACCAAAAATTTGAACTTTTGACTGTCAAATGACCATTTTGCCCCTACAGTTGACTGTAGTGCAATCTAGGGTTTTGACTGTGCAATTTTGAGCTGAATGCCTTGAAACTTGACATGAGGATGCTTGACCATCTTTGTAGGCATATGAGACTTGATTGGGCCTTTGAAAAGTTCATTTGCTTGACCAGAACTCAAACCCTAGTTTTGACTGTATAGGAGACAGTTGAGCTGCACAACCCTGGGGGAATTTTGTGACCTTGACTTTGACAATTCTTAATGAATATGGGAGGGCAAATTTTGGTGTACAACAGTGGCCAACATGAAAGTTATAGATGGTGTTTCAAGCTTTCCAAAACATCCAAGAGCATGAATTTATCATATTTGAGCTAGAAGATACAAGGATCTGAAGTTGAGCATCCATTCTTGAATTACAAAGCAGAATTTGTGATGAACACTTGACTAAATTCCAACCAAAGCTACAAGACCTCTCTTTTCAGGCTATGTTCTCTCCAAATCTATGCATAATCAAGCAATTACACAAACCCTAAGTGTATTACACAAGCATTTGAAGCTTTGTCCAAGTCTTGATACCATTTATGGTTAGAAATGCAAAAAGCAACATTTCCATTTGCATAAAGCTTCACTTTTCCAACCACTCTCTTCTTTCAAAGCTTGAAATCTGTTCCAAAGAGGACAGAAAAATATCTCAGCATCAGAAGCAATCTACAAGACCTGCAAAGCATGGCTAAGTTCCTTAATTCACTCATTTATTCATCATGAAGCAACTTGTCTTTATGAATTTGAAAAAAGGCATAACATGTGATTTTTCAAAAGTCTGAATTTTTCAAATCTCAAACCTTCTCTATAAATAGAGATGCCAGTTGCAAGAGAAATGGGTTGGAAAAACAGGTTGGAGAGGTTAGAAAAAATAGAGAGAAAGAATAAGGAGAACAACCAGAAGTTTTAAACCCTTAAAATCTTATATTCACAAAAGCCATAACAGTCCATAAAACTTCCACTCTTGGGTTTTAAAGACCAAACCTTTGAACCTCTCATACCTTGCAAGTTCTACCCAACCATCCAAACATTTCATACCATACAGAGGTTGTTTAGTAACCTTCAACAAAAAGGAAAGTCTAGTAGTCTATTGGAGCTTCCTTAAGGTCCATACAACATCTTGAAGGGTATTTGGTTTCAAAACCTAAAGTGCAGTTTTAAGGTAAGTCATCTTTACCTTGCCTTTTCCATACATCAAAATTTCTGTTTATAGGATGTAGCAATCACTATTTTTAAAGTTAATCATTTATCTGTTGTTTATGTTATTCATTTATATGTTAAAAACTAACTGACGTATGCAAAGAATGGTGTTTAAGGCAGAAAATGGCAGGATGTATCGACACATATCCACATGTGTCGACCCATCTTAGTGAAAATACAGGGTATGAGTCAACACATGACCCTCATGCATTGACCCATACTGAATTCGGGTCATAAAACAGCATCTGGAAAGGACTATGAGTCGACACATATGCATTTCACGTCGATGCAAAAAGGTGCATGAGTCGACACATCCCATTATGTGTTGACCCATACTGAATAGATTTCACCTTACAGAAGCTGGAAAAGCCTATGAGTCGATACATACACGTTTCTCTTTGATACAAGAAGGTGCATGAGTCGACACATCCCATTATGTATCGACCCATACTGAACTAATTTTGTTTTACAGGGGCAGGGAAAAGCTATGTATCGATGCATAGCAGCATGGGTCGACACATAGCAATTCAAAATTCATTTTTTCCTTTATTCTACACTGTTTTCACATTCTTTTCATTATCATTCGATATGGTTGTAATCTTTTAGTTCCTACTTCATCCCCATTTGTTAAATTGTATCCCCATCCCCCTAAAGTGATGTAATAGCTTAGATTTTACTTTCCGCCTTTTACTTGCTTTTCATATATTGCTAGTAAATAAGTGTGTATGGCAAGATAAAAGCAACAAAATAGGCCACCCTAATCAAAGACTAAATGCATGCAAATCAAACACATTATTCACACATGCACCTCTAGGGTAATCTCACTTGTTGCCTATCGGAAAATAGTCATGTCCCTCGAGCATGGGCGTTTTAGCAAAGACCCTCGATAAAAGATCGTAGTCCCTCGATGAACCTCGATGTTGCCTTTGGTAAACGATCTAGTCCCTAAAACGACATTGCTAAAACGTCCCATATGTTGCCTTCTATGACTATACAACCGTCCCAACGCCCATCCCTTCACATCCAACGATGGGGCTTCTTACCAAATCAATGGTAAGATAGCCACATCTAAAGGAGGAGAAAAAGCACATTTAAGACCTTTCGAGTAGGTAGATTCGCTCCTAGTTACTCGCTTGCTCACAACAAAAACATTTTTATACACCCACACTCTCATCTTTGAACTATTTTCGAAACAAACACTTTGTATGCATTCTTATAGAAATGAGAATCGTTACGAAGTTCCATTTTCAAAATACTTTCAAAAACAAATCTCACAAACACACCTTTGAACTATTTTCGAAACAAATAATTTGTAGGCGTTCTTATAGAAACGAGAACCATTACGAAGTTCCATTTTCAAAATACTTTCAAAAACCACACCACAAGCACACATTCAAACAAAAGCAAGTGATCTAGAAAGTAACTAAGATCCCATGGAAAACCATGGATGAAAAGGGTGTTAATACCTTCCCTTTTCATAATCTACCCCCCGAACTAAAAAAAAAACATCTCAAAGGCCTTTCCTGTGCTTTTTCACCTTTCCTTTTGGATAAAAGAAAAGTCGGTGGCGAATCTTGCTAACCGCGACATTTGCGATAAAACACAAAACCTCAAGTCAGTTCTCCCACCGTATCACAGAACTGGCGACTCTGTTGGGGAAAATTTTTAAAGTGGGGTTACCTTAGGTCTAGATCACCTTTACTTGCTTACATTGCTTGATTTGTTTGCCTTACATTTTGGTTCCTTGTTTGGGCTTATTTTAAATCCTACACCCAGATTTGGGGACACCTTTTAGGTAAGTAGCAATAAACTGCGAGGGAACTGTGCGGCGTATACCGACATGGTTGAAGCAGTAGCTACGTTGATATGGCACTTTGGTTGGTACCGGTAACCCTTGAGTCGAATCAAGGAGAGTACGGGGCCGCCGTGTGGTGTCATGAAGCATCAACTGACTTTAGAACCCTAATTGAACCAACTTGGCCATTAGGACGTAGTGAGATGACCGGTTTCAGTGTAGAGCTGAAAATTGGTTGATACTCGATACTAAACTCATTGAGACCGGACTTTTGGGATATCTCGGCCGCAAGAAAAGATTGATTGAGCTGAGACAATACCTAAAAGAAAGGTCAGTGATATTGAGACCCCTAAGAACCCGGTTACTATTAACTAGGACAGGTTTAAGCCAACTAAACTTCAAGAGGGTACTTACCTATAAAACCCCATGCAAGCCTAAAACTAAGGACTTGTTTGCTTTTTGTGAATATGATTATTTGTATATAAACTTTCTTACCTCGCATATTTGTACATAACATCATAACATCATACCATACCATTTTCAATAACCATTTCAAGGATCTCGAGGGTCTTTGATGCAGGTTCACAATGAACTAGACGTCTATCAAGGGGCAAGAGAATTTATTTTCCTCTAAACAAACACCGTCAAAGATCAAGTACAACAAAATTGAGTCAAGGGATATGACCCACTTGACATGGTTAGCTTGATTCTCGTGGAAGGACATCCACCGATACAAAGTTCTCCAATCAAAGTTGTTGATCAAATTTCAATCTCTAACTTTTTCTTGTGTTTACCCCGCGAGATCCTTGAAAACATGCATCCACATATCATGCATCATATCATGACAGGTTTCTCCCATACAGGCCTCCTTATCTTCCTATTGTTTATTTCAGTAAGATGGATATGGAACAAACAGTGAAAGATCTCCAAGCTCAAAATGCTCAATTCCAACAAATGTTTCTGGCTATGGCTAAAGGGCAAGAGGACTTGAAAGCTCTCCTCCTCAAAGACAAGAAGAAGAAGTCCAAAAAGTCAGTAGGCATCCTGAACTTGAGAAGAAGACCTAAAGCCCTAGATCTTTCAACTCCATCCAACACGGGGGATAGTCTTGAAGAAGACCACAATTTAGAGATTGATGAAGTTGAAGCCGACTACTCCGAGGAACAATATCCTCCCACTGATGACAAGTACAAACAGCTAGAGGATCGCCTCAATGCAATGGAGATTCAATAGATATCCGGTTTGGATTTAGGAGACATGGGTTTGGTTTCTGGAGTGGTCATCCCGCCAAAGTTCAAAGTCCCTACCTTTGCCCTGTATGATGGAGTCTATTGCCCTAAGATGCACTTAAAGTCTTATGTCCGCAAGATTCAACCATACACAACTGATCTGAAGCTTTGGATCCATTTCTTCCAAGAAATCCTAGTAGGGACTCAACTCGAATGGTTCTATCAATTGGAGAGTTCTCGCATCCATACCTGGGAGGATTTAGGTGCTGCTTTCTATAAGCAGTATCAGTACAATGCTGATCTTGCACCAACTCGTGTGCAATTGCAGAACATGACCATGGGTTCCAACGAGAGCTTCAAAGGATACGCCCAAAAGGGGAGAGATCTGGCTGGTAGGGTACAACCCCCTCTAACTAACAGGGAGCTGATTGACATCTTCATGGGAACTCTGACATGACCTTTCTTCAATCACTTGATCGGAAGCTCCTCAGCCGGGTTCACCGAGCTAATACTGACCGAAAAAAGGGTCGAAGCTGGCATCAAAAGTGGAAAGATCTGAGGATCTACACCTTCTAATGCCCAGAAAAATCCCTATAATGGGAAGAAAGAGTCCAATACAGTGACTGGTTAAAAGAATCGTCATGACCAACACGTGGGGGAAATCGTGATCTCTAATCCCACACATGTTCAACAAAGACAGAGCAATAAGCATAGGGTAAGATATCAAGAAAGGTAGTAAACTAACATTAACATGCCTTTGTCTCAAGTGTTACAACAATTGCTGAAGTTGAAACTGATCACACTAAAGGATCCTCCTCAAAATACTGATACCTCCTCTTCTAAGTACAATCCGAGCGTAAGATGTGGCTATCATTCTGACAGTCCCGGACATGACACCGACGGTTGTTGGACTTTGAAGAACAAAATTCAAGACATGATTGATGCCAAGGAGATCGAGCTTGACCCTCCAGAGACTCCAAATGTGATCACTGCTCCTATGCCAAATCATTGAGAGCGTCTTTGTTTCATTTGAATTTTCAAGTTGTAATTCCTTTTGTTATTCAAACAATTATCTATTAATGTCAAACTTTGTTTCATTAATGCATTGCATATGTTTGTCTTGATTTGACCCACTCATTTTCATTACATTTAAATTGTGCTTTTTACTCTCTTTATGACATTTAACTCTTGCTAAAAGTTACAAGCCTTTAGAGGGAGTATGACAAAAACAATGCCATAATCTCATACAGTGTGCTTTTGGACAGACCTTGCTAACAATGTACAAGCATTATTTCAAATCCTAAACACTGGAGTTATAAGGAATATAATCCCTAGTCAACCCCTTCGAGCCAAAGAATTAGAAATTTTCTGTTTTAACACAAATTGAAACCTTTAATCAAAACCTGCGGCAGGGTAGTCTCTCAGTTAATTCAAACGCGTGTTAAGCCGCGAACTCTCATTTCGTAATACAACGAATGACATCAAAACATTCCTCTGGGATCAAAAGACAATGATGGTTCCCAATCACATAGGCAGTCATTATCTCTAAAAAAGAAAAGCCCGCTAAGTCAAAACCTACGAAGGAGACTTAAGAAAACTGGGGCATCCCGCTGACTGTAATCTCAAAACAGGAACAATCAGGCAAAAATTAGGGATAACAAATCAAAAGAAAGAGGTCAATACAAATCCTCAACAACATGAAAAAATGATGCAAAAATGACTGCCTTCCGACAAACCTAACTTGTCTGAACCATCACCAAAACTTCATTCCAGACTCAATTGGAGTTCAAACGCACAATTAACTAAGCTTAAGATTGAAGAACATCATGAAGAACGGGTGGGTACAAATACACTTTGAGCCATTATCCTTTGTTTCTTAAACCATGAACCACGCCATGTTACAACCCTCCAAAAGTCCTAATTGAAGCATGGGTTAGTTCGAAAGCATACTGTTACAAAAGGTATCCTGACTCCTATAAGGCTTTACTCTAAATCTTGAGTTTGAATTTTTTCTTACAAAATTTCTTTACTCGCTAAAACGCATTTTTCAAAACTTCAAGACAAGCATAAACTTTGCATTACTTGAATATCACTGTTTGCATATGGCTATTTGTTTGACAGTAGAGAAATTCACACAAAGAATATCTAGTGAACGAAAGCTCTCTCAGTGAACAAAATCACTTCGAGTAGGATGACATTTCCATCGACAAATCTCCTATCGACAAGGGGACATGACATGTCACTATCCAGCACAACTGGGGCAGTCCAGTCAAGATTCCAAGAAATCTCTCAAGAATTTCAAAGTAACCAGGGGCAGGTCTCCATCTGAATCACTTGGGGCATTGAACGCCAATCTCGGCAAAGTGTTATGTATAGTCAAACATTTCCTAGCAAAGCCATAAACACTCGCTATTAGGGGCATTGACAAATCTCCCGAAAATCCTTCTCATAGGATGACTCCTAGCCAGAGTTCCAATCTCTGATAATCTCTTCCCAGCTAAGTCGACTTCAAGAATCCTCGGGGATTTTTCTCCAGTAAAGTTGTCGCCTCTCTAACAGACTGAGCAACAGGGTTTATTTCCCCAACAAACGACAGGATTCCCCAGCTTGAGTTGGCCTCTCCGACCACTACAAATCAAAGGACCACAACTCCTTTTCCCCAATAGACTACTCTACAATCCCCAACAAGTTACTGTGAAGCCTGGACCCAACTAGACATTAGTTCAACTTCGACTCCCCAGTAGAGCAACGGACAACTGAGACTCCTGAACTTTTTCCCAAGCAGGAATCAACACTCTGTACAAAGCTTTCATCATCCCCAGCGGAGTTCTCCTCAAACAATAAAATAGGAATCCTCAGTGGAAACATTCTAAAGCAAAGTTTAAAGACACACATACTCTTCAACAACAGTCCAGGATTTAACTTCTCAACACCTGTTAAGGATTTATTCTCAAAGACAAAATTACATTTCAACAACATTCATAGCATATGCATACAAAATACATATAACATAAATCTCATTTATTTTGAGAACATCATTACACAATGCATACATCAGACATTGCATACAACTAACTCTTTACCTTTTCAGGAAAGATCGATCGACAGATAAAGGTTATCATTACCTTTTGGAGTAGCAGTTGTCAAAGATTCCTTCATTACCTTTTGGAGTAGAAGTTGTCAAAGATTCCTTCATTACCTTTTGAGGTTGTAGTCATCCAAGATTCCTTCACCATCCTGCTGAGGTTGTGGTCATCCAAGATTCCTTCATCACCCTGCTGAGGTTGTAGTCATCCAAGATTCCTTCATCATCCTGCTGAGGTTGTAGTCATCCAAGATTCCTTCATCATCCTGCTGAGGTTGTAGTCATCCAAGATTCCTTCATTATCCTGCTGAGGTTGTAGTCATACAAGATTCCTTCATCATCCTGCTGAGGTTATAGTCATCCAAGATTCCTTCATCATCCTGCTGAGGTTGTATTCATCCAAGATTCCTTCATCATCCTATCGAGGTTGTAGTCATCCAAGATTCCTTCATCACCCTGCTGAGGTTGTAGTCATCCAAGATTCCTTCATCATCCTGCTGAGGTTGTAGTCATCCAAGATTCCTTCATCATCCTGTTGAGGTTGTAGTCATCCAATATTCATTCATCATCCTGTTGAGGTTGTAGTCATCCAAGATTCCTTCATCATGCTGTCGAGGTTGTAGTCATCCAAGATTCCTTCATCATCCTGCTGAGGTTGTAGTCATCCAAGATTCCTTCATCACCATGTTGAGGTTGTAGTCATCCAAGATTCCTTCATCATCCTGCTGAGGTTGTAGTCATCCAAGATTCCTTCATCATCCTGCTGAGGTTATAGTCATCCAAGATTCCTTCATCATCTTGCTGAGGTTGTAGTCATCCAAGATTCCTTCATCATCCTGCTGAGGTTGTAGACATCCAAGATTCCTTCATCATCCTGCTGAGGTTGTAGTCATCCAAGATTCCTTCATTATCCTGCTGAGATAGTAGTTATCCAAGATTCCTTCATCATCCTGTTGAGGTAGTAGTCATCCAAGATTCCTTCATCATCCTGCCGAGTCCGGATACAATCACCTTCGGATGGCATCTTTAAGCCCATCTCCAACAAGATTCTATCACCTCTCCAAATGGCATCTTTAAGCCCATTCCTCCTATCATCGCATTGCCGAGTGCAAATTTTTGGGCACTCTAATCATCTTCCACCTTCGAGTCACGAATGGCAGAACTCACCAATCTAACTATTCAGGTTTAAGAATATTGAACAGGGGCAGATGTTGTACCCCAAAATTTGCTCTCTCATTTCTCAAGGATTTTCTCACAAGATCTTCTATGACATCAAGTTTGCAGCACTGATTCATCAATTTAGGCTTGGAATTGGCAAAAGGGCAAAATGGTCAATTGCATACTAGAAAGTCAAACTTTGACTTTTTGGTCAACATTACATTCCAAGGATTAAATTTCATCAAGACATTCAAAAATATGAAACTTGATCATCAAGGAATCAAGAAAGTCAAAAGTCAATGTGAAAGTTCAAACCCTTCAAGACTTAATTTTTCTAAGTGTTTTTTATACATGATAATCTCATTTCTTCATGCCAACTTTTCACCTTGATGAAAGATGATTCAAGAGAAGCTTCCAACATGAAAGTTGTAGATCTCCATGATATCTACAACATTTATTTACATAAATTCTCCTAAACAGGCTTGGATTTCAGGTTATAAATTCATGAAGTCATGACATTTTCATTTAAACACTTAGAGAAATTTTCAGCAGTTTTAGTTAGGTTTTTATCCCAACTTCTTGCCCATTTTTCATTAAGTTCCAATTTGATTTAACAAAAGTGGCCAACATGAAAGTTATAGATGGTGTTTCAAGCTTTCCAAAACATCCAAGAGCATGAATTTATCATATTTGAACTAGAAGATACAAGGATCTGAAGTTGAGCATCCATTCATGAATTACAAAGCATAATTTGTGATGAACACTTGACTAAATTCCAACCAAAGCTACAAGATCTCTCTTTTCAGGCTATGTTCTCTCCAAATCTATGCATAATCAAGCAATTACATAAACCTTAAGTGTATTACACAAGCATTTGAAGCTTTGTCCAAGTCTTGATACCATTTGTGGTTAGAAATGCAAAAAGCAACATTTCCATTTGCATAAAGCTTCACTTTTCCAACCACTCTCTTCTTTCAAAGCTTGAAATCTGTTCCAAAGAGGACCGAAAAATCTCTCAGCATCATAAGCAATCTACAATACCTACAAAGCATGGCTAAGTTCCTTAATTCACTCCTTTATTCATCATGAAGCAACTTGTCTTTATGAATTTGAAAAAAGGCATAACATGTGATTTTTCAAAAGTCTGAATTTTTCAAATCTCAAACCTTCTCTATAAATAGAGAGGCCAGTTGCAAGAGAAAGGGGTTGGAAAACAGGTTGGAGAGGTTGGAAAAAATAGAGAGAAAGAACAAGGAGAACGACCAGAAGTTTTAAACCCTTAAAATCTCATATTCATAAAAGCCATAACAGTCCACAAAACTTCCACTCTTGGGTTTTAAAGACCAAACCTTTGAACCTCTCATACCTTGCAAGTTCTGCCCAACCATCCAAACATTTCATACCATACAGAGGTTGTTTAGTAACCTTCAACAAAAAGGAAAGTCTAGCAGTCTGTTGGAGCTTCCTTAAGGTTCATACAACATCTTGAAGGGTATTTGGTTTCAAAACCTAAAGTGCAGTTTTAAGGTAAGTCATCTTTACCTTGCCTTTTCCATACATCAACTTTTCTGTTTATAGGATGTAGCAATCACTATTTTTGAAGTTAATCATTTATCTGTTGTTCATGTTATTCATTTATATGTTAAAAACTAACTGACGTAGAATGGTGTTTAAGGCAGAAAAAGGCAGGATGTATCGACACATATCCACATGTGTCGACCCATCTTAGTGAAAATACAGGGTATGAGTCGACACATGACCCTCATGCATCGACCCATATTGAGTTCAGGTCACAAAGCAGCAACTGGAAAGGACTATGAGTCGACACATACACATTTCATGTCGATGCAAAAAGGTGCATGAGTCAACACATCCCATTATATGTCGACCCATACTGAACAGATTTCACCTTATAGAAGCTGGAAAAGCCTATGAGTCGATACATACGTGTTTCGCGTCGATATAAGAAGGTGCATGAGTCGACACATCCCATTATGTGTCGACCCATATTGAACTATTATTGTTTTACAAGGGCATGGAAAACCTATGTGTCGATGCATAACAACATGGGTCGACACATAGCAGTTCAAAATGCATTTTTTTCTTTATTCTACATTGTTTTCACATTCTTTTCATTATCATTTGATATGGTTGTAATCTTTTAGTTCCTACTTCATTCCCATTTGTTAAATTGTATCCTCATCCCCCTAAAGTGATGTAATAGCTTAGATTTTACTTTCCGCCTTTTACTTGCTTTTCATATATTGCTAGTAAATAAGTGTGTATGGCAAGATAAAAGCAATAAAATAGGCCACCCTAATCAAAGACTAAATGCATGCAAATCAAACACATTATTCACACATGTACCTCTAGGGTAATCTCACTTGTTGCCTATCGGAAAATAGTCATGTCCCTCGAGCATGGGCGTTTTAGCAAAGACCCTCGATAAAAGATCGTAGTCCCTCGATTACCCTCGATGTTTCCTTCGGTAAACGACCTAGTCCCTAAAACAACATTGCTAAAATGTCCCAAATGTTGCCTTCTATGACTATACAAACGCCCCAACGCCCGTCCCTTCACATCCAACGATGGGGCTTCTTACCAAATCAATGGTAAGATAGCCACATCTAAAGGAGGAGGAAAAGCACATTTAAGACCTTTCGAGTAGGTAGATTCGCTCCTAGTTACTCGCTTGCTCACAACAAAAACATTTTTATACACCCACACTCTCATCTTTGAACTATTTTCGAAACAAACACTTTGTATGCATTATTATAGAAATGAGAATCGTTACGAAGTTCCATTTTCAAAATACTTTCAAAAACACATCTCACAAACACACCTTTGAACTATTTTTGAAACAAATACTTTGTAGGCGTTCTTATAGAAACGAGAACCATTACGAAGTTCCATTTTCAAAATACTTTCAAAAACCACACCACAAGCACACATTCAAACAAAAGCAAGTGATCTAGCAAGTAACTAAGAGCCCATGAAAAACCATAGATGAAAAGGGTGCTAATACCTTCCCTTTTCATAATCTACCCCCCGAACTAAAAAACAAATTCTCAAAGGTCTTTCCTGTGCTTTTTCACCTTTCCTTTTGGATAAAAGAAACGTCGGTGGCGACTCTTGCTAATCGCGACATTTGCGATAAAATGTAAAACCTCGAGTCAGTTCTCCCACCGTATCACACCTACTATCCATGTTCCTTCTCACAACCTTACTATCTAGGCTTTCATATCGAAGGAACCCTACGATCTAGGTTCCTTCTCACAGCCCTACTATCCAGGATTTCATATCGATGCAACCCTACGACCCAGGTTCCTTCTCACAGCCCTATTATCCAGGCTTTCATATCGAATTAATCCTACAAACCAGGTTCCTTCTCACAGCCCTACTATCCAAGCTTTCATATTGAAGCAACCCTACGACCCAGGTTCCTTTTCACATGCCTACTATCCAGGCTTTCATATCAAAGTAACCCTACTATCCAGGTTCCTTCTCACAGCCCTACTATCCAGGCTATCATATCGAAGTAACCCTACTATCTAGGTTCCTTCTCATAACCTTACTATCCAGGTTCCTTCTATCTTATCTCCAAACAACAGTTCATAACACTGTAAGATCGGGACCTGATCAAACACGATTGGTTGCGCATCTCCCCTGTAAGTCGCGGTGCAACATATACCCTGACCAGATATGCAGTTCACTTCCGCTTCCTCAATCGGAGTTATTTCCCCAGTAGAGTAACGGACAACTGAAGCTCCTAAAATTCTATTTCTCCCAAGACAGATACCAACGTTCCTCAACATATTCCTCATCAATAATGGTAACAGGAACTCTCATTGAAGGAATGTCTCAGGAAATCAACATCCTCTAGATGGCATCTTTAATCCCATCTTCGACGGTATTCTGCCACATCCAGGATGGCATCTTTAAGCCCATCTCTGACAATCTTCTATCATCGACCTCCAAATGGCATCTGTAAGCCCATTCCCGATATCATCAATCGAGTGCCACTTCATGCGAGTGCAAATTTCTAGGCCACTTCATGCGAGTGCAAATTTTTGGGCACTCTAGTATTCAATCATCTTCCACCTTCAGATCACAAAAGGAAGAAGGGCCAATCTACATCATCAGGTTTAAGAAGATTGAACAGGGGCGGCTGTTGTACCCCAAAAGTTTCCCTCTTACTTGACTCAAAACATGCCCAAGAGTGGACGAGACAAACTCTCTCCTAAGGCAGTGTATCTCAAATTAGGGTTTCCATTTTCATTAAGATGGGTGAAACACAAAGGCCTCATATTCTCTCCATGGTCTTAATACGTTCTCAAGACCCTACATGTCAAGTTTCATGCCTTTCACAAGAAGTTTGCTCAGTCAACTGCTCAGATGCTTGAGAATCGACTATATTAGGTCAAAAGTCAATTGTGACCCACATACAGTCAAACTTCAAGATTTTTGGTCAACATTAACATTTTGAAGTTACTTTCATCATTTTATCAATGGTTGATCATGATTCCTCAAGGAATGCCCCAAATTCATCAAAACCCAAAAGTTGCTAAATTAGCTTTTCTTAGTAAAAGTCAACCCAACTTTGACCAAGCATAACTTCCACATGCTTCATCAGAAATTTTCCATCCAAATCTCATTTTGAATAGGATGCAATTCCCTATAATTAATATTCAGCTCACAAGTTCAAAATATGCACTCATAAAAAGATATGAATTTCTACGTTATGGGTCCTTTTGAAAAGTCAACAAAAACACCTTTTGGGTCAAAGCTTCTTACATGAACATGGAAAACTCAATTGAGATGAGACAAAAAGGGTTTCTTAGGGTACATCCTAATATTTCTAAAAAGTCCAAGAACACCTCTCTAGGGTTAAAATTGGAGGAGATATGTCTTGTCAAAGTTGACCTTTTTTGCAAAATTGCCAAAAGTCAAATGTGATCAAAAATGCATTTTTTGCTAAATGGGCCTAACTTTTTATCCTTTCACCTCACTTATAATGTGGTACACGTCTCAAATATTCACCCACACATTATTTCCTTCACTTTTCAATTTATTTTGATTTTTTATTAATTAAAAATTGAATAAAATCAAATAATTGATGAATAATAGCAAAGATATGATTTGATTTGGTTTTTGGACAGGTTGGCAATCAAAATATGCTGAATTATCAAGGGAAAAACGAATCAAGCACAATTGGTACAAGAAAGGGAAGATTTGACTCAAAATAGCAAGTTTACATAAGCTTGAAAATCAAATCAAATCTCTTATAATTGCAAAGATTCAACCCAAATTTGTAACCCTAATTCATTCCTAGATATATAATGGGCAAGAACAAAGCATGTAATAAGGGAGAAGGCGTGCACAAAAAGAACAAAACTTCAAAATTTGGACAAAGAGTTGTGACTCGGTTTCAAGCTTGGAGGCCATCTCAAGTCATCCTAACACTGCCAATCAATTGTTGGACATCTCAGGAAGCCATCCCAATCAATTGCAAGACTTGAAACACCCAGAAACGTGCATAATCACTCTCACGGTTTGCAAAAAAATCCAGAAATGATTACTGTATTTCTTGCATCATTAGTGTGTTTAAATTATATATTTGTGATCCTCATCATGTTTGCAAGCTAATTGAATACTTTAATTGCGTTTTTGAAGCCTATACATGCCTTTGCCATTGTTAGGGTTTGTATGTGCAGTTTAGGGGTTTTGTCCACAGGTTAAATTGGCCAGCAAAAGGGGTACCATGATGTTCACAAGATCAAAACGAGTTGATCTATATAATTAGATGCCATTTATCTTACGTGTTGTGGATTTTTGAGTTTCACAGGTTTGTAGCTACAAACCTTTGTCTGTAGGTAAAAGTACCAGAGCCTAAGATGAAGGAGAGAGGAAGAAGAAGGTTAGGTGTTAGCCAGCCATTCACCCATTCAAACCAGCACGCGCGTTTTTTTTTTCTTCATTTTTTCCACTAACCACTTTATTTCATATATTATATTGTTTTTGTATTATACTTACAACAAAAGCGCGCAACTCAGATGGTAATAAGGCATTGATAGTGAGTATAAGGACCTGGGTTCGATCCCAGGTACCGACAAAATTTTCTTTATTTCACTTTCTTGTAACAGATCCAACGCATCATCCTTCCTGGTGACCCCCATGCACACTTTAGTCCAACCATTTGATCAAGCATACCATCAGATCTAACGCTCCATCCATGAGGGACTATGGTGCACGTTCAAGTCAACGTTACACATGATCCAATATTGACTGGGCTTGGAGTGTTTTTGGGCTTGGGAATTCAGATTGGCACCCCCCCTTTTGCTAGCATACAGGCCCATTCTCTTTCCTTTCTTTATTTATTTATTTATTTTTTTAATTATTTTGTTTAATTATTTTTCACCAAATTAATCACCTTTTTTTATTAACCATAAAATCAATAAATCACAAAATACCAAAAAGAAGCATTTTTTTAATAATAAATTATTTAATTTAATTAGAAATTTAGGTAAATTTAATTTCTTTTTCATAATTAAAATCAAATAGAAACTAGGTTTTAATTTTACAATTGAATTTCTTTCCTCAAATAAAAAACCAAAAAATACACAAAATCTTGTTTTTTATTTATAAAATATTTTATTTTCTTGAAATTATTTAATTTAGCTAGATTAGGTTAATTTCAATTTCTTTTTCATAATTGAAATAATTAGAATTAGGGTTTTAGTCGTACATAACTCAATTAATTCTTTTCTCAAAAATAACTTAATTATTTTTTTCAATTAGATTTTAGGGTTTTCAATTTCTCCTCGTGTTTAACTCGCCGCGCATTTAATTATTTCTTTTCCATTATTTTTGTAACTGCCGATGGTTTGTAATAGTTACATTAGGGTTTTATTTCTTGCTTTAATCCCCGATTCTTTGGTTATGTAATTAATCCCCATCCCCCGAAGCCTTGTAATAGCTAGGTTTATTTTCTCGCATATTTAATTCCTGCAAATATTTAACTGTCTAGATGTATGCTAATAGGATTGTATGGTAAGAATGTCTGGAAAGTTAAAACGGTAGATCACCTAATGTGCAAAGATTAAATAACTGAAACAAATCATATGCACATATTTCACTCCTAGTGTTCACCTCACTTCGGTTGCCTTTGGTAAACAATCATTAAGCATAGGAGATTTTAGTGGTTTCCCTCCAGCCTAAAAAGATCAAATTGTCCCATTCGAATGTTTCCTAGGAAATGTTGCCTCGAAAATGTTGCCTCGGAAAGATCTTAAGACTCTAGGGTTACTACTAAAGTTTTCTAACTATTGCTTTAGTGATTGTACTTATCCCTTTCGAATGTCCCTTACAACTCCAACGACGGTGTTACCTACTCCTTAATAGTGGGATAGCGTTGTCTAAAGGAAACGAGAATAAACAATGTTTTTTCGAGTAGGTAGAATCTTAAGTACTTGCTCAATAAATTTTTTTTTTCCACACAAACACCTTTCAAAACAAATTTTAAAAACAAACTTCGTCACATCCTTGAGGACTGATATAAGGGTTATCACGAAGTAAAACATTTTCAAGACAAACACGCGCACAAGTAATTTGAAAAATGAGCAAGTACCTAAGAGCCCGTAGAAAACTACGGATAGAAAGGGTGCTAACACCTTTCCTTTCTATAATCTACCACCCTGTTGTACCCCAAAATTTTCCCTCCCATTTCTTAAAGGATCAACCTGGACCCTCAGGTTTGCTTCCATCCAATTTCAAGCCTTGAATTACAAATTTTCTAAGAAAGTCATTCACAAGGGCAAAATGGTCATTTGCATACCAAAAAGTCAAGCTTTGACTTTTGGATCAAAAAATCAAGTTCCAAGAATCATATTTCATCAAGGCATGAAATTGGTTCATAAAAAAAAATCAGAAGTCAGAAGTTACTTTGAAAAAAATAAAATTTCTAAATGTTTAGAAAATTTTCTAAGTGTTTAGAGAATATGATACTTCAAAACTTCTGAGCCATCCTCTATGCAAGTGCAGTCAGAAGTTGCAAACATGGTTCAGAACATGACGCTTCAATCAGAACATATGGAAGCAATGTTCTCCGGTCAGAACATACCCCCTTCAGCATCAGGAGGTTACGTTTCTAATCTTTTACGATCACAACATCACCAAATCCCAAGACCTCGTTTAAACAACCTGTTGCACTGCTACAGTACAATACTCTAACCAACAGTTAATCCAGTCCACGCCTGCATTCTCCCAGATCCTGTATTTGCACCAAATACAAAAAGCTTTGATCAAAAAGAAATGGAACAGTGTGCCAAAAGTTCAAATCCCATCTGTTTTCCCTCTAAAAACCACAACAAATTCATCTATAAATAAGTTACTCCATCACACTTTCAAGGGGCTGGCTTTTGGAGAGAGGGAATCATCAAAAGAGAGAAAAGAAATATGTGGAACCCCTTCATAAAAATCCAGAAATCCCAAACAGAAAACCAAAACCCTTGAAGTAAAAGAACTTGGTATTTTCTCTTTCGTTGCTCTAGCTGACTCCATAATATCTGAAGGCAACAACTCAAGTCCCAAACACACGCTCCAGGTTCAAGGTAAGTCTCCCTGAATCTGCATCTTCTCATTCAGAACATCATTAAACATGTAAATATCATAGTATTGATGTTGTCCATATCACTGTGTAAGTAGAAAAACTGAGGATCAAAACTTCCTGATTAAGGCTAGATTCAGGACCAGGATCAGAACTTCCATAAATTGTTGTGCTTTTATCCTTATGATTTGTTGTTTGCTGAAAACTGAATAAGTTATCGTTATGCTGATTGATATAAGAAAAGAGCTGCAATGTAACCCAGAACTTTTGTTTTTTCACTCACCATTCTAACACATAGAACTTCCATGATTCACTCACTGTCCTAACACAGCACATAACTTATGAGTTCTCCCTACATGTCAAACATACTGAACTCCTAATGTTTCCATTTGCTGTTTTTACACACTCAGAGTTTCTGATTTTTACATGCTGACAATACACTGAATTTTTGGGGTTTACTCACTGTTTTAGTGTAATACAGAACTTCCGACTTGTGGTCCACTGTCTGAATACCACCCAGAACTTTTGTGTTTCCCCTCTGATGTTCCTTGCAAGACCCCAGAGTTTACCAACTCAGAACTTCTGGCACCCACTGACGTCTCCTGCTGAGTCACAACGCTCTTGGCTTCAGAACTTCTGATTCTGTTTGTTTTGCTTGTAGCAGCACGCTGTTTCTATCTTTCATTTATTTTCCCTTTTTATAATTTTTTAGTAATAACCCTTTTTTTAATATAAAAAAGACATAAAAATATTTTCTTTTATTAATTTATTTATTTCTTTTTTCATTAAGATAAAAAACCATTTTCTAAACAAGTCTTTTTTTTCTTCCTTATATTCTACATTTCGATATGGTTGTAATAGTAACTTAGGATTTAATTTTATTTGCAAACCCCATTCATAAATATGTACCCCCATCCCTAAAATATTATAATAGCGTAGGACTTTACATTTATGTAATTTATCGCTTTTGAATATAAATGCTAGTAACTAGGGTGTGTATGGCAAGATATGAAATCAACAAATAGATCACCCTAATCAAGACTAAATGCATGAAATCAAACACACTTTGCACACATGCGCCCTTAGGGTAATCCCGCTTTGTCGCCTATCGAAAAAAATAGTCATGTCCCTCGAACATGGGCGTTTTAGCAAAAGACCCTCGATAAAAGATCATAGTCCCTCGATGATCCTCGATGTTGCCTTCGGTAAACGATCTAGTCCCTAAACGACATTGCTAAAACGTCCCATAGGTTTCATTCTATGACTATACAAATGCCCCACGCTCGTCCCTTCACATCTAATGATGGGGTTTCTTACCAAATCAATGGTAAGATAGCAACGTCTAAAGGAGGAGGAAAAGAACATCTAAGACCTTTTGAGTAGGTAGATTCGCTCCTAGTTGCTCGCTTTCTCACAAGAAAACATTATATACACTATGTTTTACCCCAAAATTTTCCCTCCCATATTTCTCAAAACATTGCAGGTGAGATCTTCAAATTGCTCAAGGAACTCCAAGGGTTGACCAGACAAACTCTCTCCAAAGGAAGTCTACCTCAAACTAGGGTTTTATGTTGCATCAAGATGCTTGAGTCCAAGGGATCCCAAATTCTCACCATTGTCCTAATATGTTCTCAAAATCATCCATGTCAAGTTTCAAGCCTTGCAGAGGAAGTTTGCTCAGTCAATTGCTCAAAAGCCTGAAAATCGACTATGCTAGGGCAAAAGTCAACTGTGGCCCACATACAATCAAACTTCAAGATTTTTGGTCAACATTCTCATTTTGAAGTATTATTCATCATTTGATCAAGGTTTGATCATGATTCATCAAGGATTTCTCACAATTCATCAAAACCCAAAAGTTGCTAAGTTAGGGTTTTGTAGGAAAAGTCAACTCCACTTTGACCAAGCATAACTTTCTCATAATTTATGAGAAATGACCCATCTAAAGCTCATTTTGAAGAGGATGCAATTCTATACAATCCATCTTCATCTCCCAAGTTCAAAATATGCACTCACAAGAAGTTATGAATTTGGACATTATAGGTCATTTTGAAAAGTCAACAAAAACACCTTTTTTGTCAAAGCTTAATACATGAATATGGAAGACCCAATTGAGATGAGACAAAAAGGGTTGCTTAGGGGACATCTTGATATTTCTAAAAAGTCAAAGAACACATTCAAAGAGTCAAAATTGAAGAAGTTATGCATTGGTGAAGTAGACCTTTTTTGCAAAATTGCCAAAAGTCAAAAGTGCCTCAAATTGCGATTTTTGTCAAATGGGCCTAACATTTTGCACTTGTTTTGCGTTGGTAGAATGGTCCACGAGCCCTAGCTCTTTCCACTTGCCTTTATTTTATTTTTACCATTTATTTTGATTTTTTATTTCAATTAAATCAATTTAAATCAAAATAAGTCATGAAAATATCAAAACCATTTAAGTCTTGAGATTTGGTGCATGTTTCAGGTCCCATATACAGCTAGCAAGTGAATCAAATCGTGCAAGGAATAGGTGTGCATAAAAATATTGGTTTTGGCTTATTTTTGGAAAGAATTTCATGAAGATCAAATCAAGACCAAAAGACATAATTGACAAAGATTGAATGGACTTTTGTAAACCTAATTTGATCAGTGATATATAGTGAACAAAAGCAGACAAAAAAGAGAAGGTTTGGAGGCATGGAGAGGCAGAACCAAACTTGAAAAATTCAAAGAAAGTGCTGATCTGATTTTGTACTTCCAGGCGTTTTCAAGATTCCTAAGCCATCCCATTCACATCCTGGACATACAAGGAAATTGTACCAATCGGAAACAAGCATCCTCGTGCCCAGAATTCATCTCCACGATCCTCACGGTTTGGTACTTTTTTTAAAATCGTATTCCCTTATTCTTGCATATTTATCATGTTTCAATAGCATATTATGAATCCCTAACATGTTTGCAAGCTTATGGTGGCAATTAATTGCATTTTTGTTGGCTATATCAGAATCCACCATTGCTAGGGTTCTTTGTCTCGATTTAGGATCTTTATATACAGGTGAAATTGGTCCACAAGAATGTCACCATGATGCTCAGTAGGCCAAGGCGATTTGATTCACACCATTAGATTTTGTTTATCATGCCTATATGTGATTTTGAGATATGCAGGGTTTGTAGTGATGGACGTTTGTCCGTGGGAAAAAGTCTCTGAATTTTACCAACGGAGAGAGGTTGGGGACGATGGCGTGGAACTCTCCCATTTGACCATTTGAATCCTGGCGCGCATGTTTTTGTTTGTCTCCCACTAACTTGCATTATTATATATTATCAATTATTGTTATTTTGTATACAACAAAAGCGCGTGGCTCAGTTGGTAATGATGCAGGTGGAAAAGGCCATAGGACCTGGGTTCGAATCCCAGGTCCCCCCATGTTTCATATTATTTTCATTTGTTTAATCAGGCACGCACACAAGGCGTGGAGACCACCATGTACCCTCAGGATTCAACCTTTGGATCTCCAGAAGGCCAGATCTGAAGGCCATCACATGAAGGACCATGATGCACCCTGGTCAATGCACAATGCTGGATCAGAAAAGTCAATATGGGTTAGAATTGTTTGGGCCCATAATTGCTATTGACACACCCTCCAATTGCTATTTCACAGGCCCATTTTCTTTTTCTTTTCTTTTATATTTTCTTATTTAATTCATTTAATTATTTTTACTCACAAAAAATTAATTATTTTTTATCAAAAAATCATAAAAAAATAATGTGTCATCCAATTAGATTTAGTTTATTTTTTATTAAAAAATAATAATTTAATTAGTTTATTTAATTTATTAGGTAACTTTAATTCCTTTTGTAAATAAATTAAAAACAATTAGAAAATTAGGGTTTTAGTTTAATTTAATTCTTATTTTCTTTTTCTTAAAAAAACCAAAAACACAAAAATAGGTCAAATTTAATATCTTCTTAATTTAATTTAATTAGTAATTAGGTTTTTGTATATTTAATTTAAAACCTTTTTTTTCTTAAATAATAAAAAACAACCAAAAAATGTTTTTTTTCTTGTAATTAGGTTAGACGGGGTCAAAACCCTAACTTTTCTCGTTCTTAATTCCTCGCGCGCGTTTATTTATTTTTTACAATATTGATGTAATTGCTCACATGATGTAATAGATTAATTAGGACTTTTTCTTTTCATTTATCATTTTGACGGGTTTTCTGGCTATGTAATTAATACCTGAAGCCTTGTAATAGCGTAGCTTTACTTTCTGCATTTTAATTTCCATAAAATATTAACTGTTAGATGTATGAATATTAGGGTTGCATGACAAGACTGTATGTAAACTTTAAAACGGTTAGCAAACTATAAATGTGCAAAGATAATAACTTGAAATTAAATCACTTGCACATGCGCACTCCTAGGGTATACTCTCACTTCGGTTGCCTTCGGTAAACGATCATTAGGTATAGGGTATTTTAGTGGTCGCCCTCTTGTCTAAACAAAGATCAAAGTCCCGTTCGGAAAAGTTGCCTCGGATATGTTGCCTCGAATATTGATCTTAAGACATTAGAGTTATTACTAAGACGTCCTAACATTGCTCTAGTGATCATACGTCCCTTTTTGAATTGACCCTTAAAACTCCAACGACAGTGCTACCTACTCACTAATAGTGGGATAGCACTATCTAAAGGAAATAAGAACATAAACATTCTCTTTTTCGAGTAGGTAGATACTAGTAGGTACTTGCTCAAAACGAACTTCTTTTACACCATACACTTCCAAACAAACTTTTCAAACTAAAGTTTTCAAAACGACTTCGTAACACTCTTGAAGACAGAAGCAAGGGTTAAACCGAAGTAAAATAAAAAAACTTTTTTCAAATCAAACACACACAAGCAATTTTGAAAATAATGAGCAAGTACCTAAGAGCCCGTGGAAAACCACGGATAGAAAGGGTGCTAATACCTTCCCTTTCTATAATCTACCTCCCGTACTTAAAATCTCGAAAAAGGAATTTTTTTGTGCTTTTTTCCTTTCCAGTTGGATAAAATAAAAGTCGGTGGCGACTCTTGCTTACCGCGACATTTTGCGAATGCAAAACGCAAACCAACATTCAAACAACTTCGGTTCTGCCACTGTATCACAGAACTGGAGACTCTGCTGGGGACTTATAAGTGGGGTATACCTTAGGATTAGTTAATCATAAAATTGCTTCTCTTGTTTGATTTGATTGCTTTACTTCTGAGGGTTTTGTATCGAGAGGTACTATAGATCCTAACCCGGATCTGGGGAACACCTTTTAGGTAAGTAGCAATAAACTATGAGGGAACTGTACGGCATAGACCGAAACGGTTAAAGCAGTAGCTACGTTGATGTGACACATTGGTTGGTACCGGTATCCCTTATGGAGAAACAAGGAGAATACAGGGCTGTTATATGGGTCATTAAGCATCAACTGACCTTAGAACCTATAATTGACCAACTTGGCCATAGGAAGTAGTGAGATAGCCGACCTCGGTATAGAGCTGAGAACTGGTTGATACTTGATACTACACTCATTGAGACCATACACTCGAGATAGTTCTGGCTGCAAGAAAAGATTGCGTGAGCTGAAACCATGACCGATGGAGAATGGTCAGTGATATTGAGAACCTCTAGAACCCGGTTACTATTATTAGGACAGGTTGAAACCAACTGAACTTCAAGAGGGTAGTTCCTAGACCCCATGCAAGCCTGAAACTTAAGGGCTCTTGTGTGACTTGTGTGCCTTTACCATGTTTGTTACCTGCTATACCTGTTGTGTGTTTTATCATGACATCATGCATCATGACATGGCATGCACACTTCATTGTACTAACCATTTCAAAGACCGAGGGGATTTATCTTTGTTCTGCTTTGCAGATTATGGCTTACGTACGCAGAAACACCATTCGAGTTAACTTCGTGCAAATACCTGCTCAACTCAGAGAGTTAGTCTCAAAGGTTCCTGATACTTCTTCATTTGTTAGAATACATGCTTATCTCCTTAGCTTGGTCACTTCAAAGTTGGATGAGCAAATGATGAGTGTGCTTTTCCAGTTCTTTGATCTGGTGCATCATTGTTTCACCTTCCCGGATTACCATCTAGTTCCCACTTTGGAGGAGTTTTCTTACTTACTGGGCATATCCATCCTCGAGAAGACACCCTTCACAGGTTTAGAAGAGGCTCCTAGGCCAGAGGATATTGCTTCAGCCTTACATCTAAAAAGGGTTGATGTAGTATCCAACTGGGAGACACGGAGCGGGGTTAAAGGTTTCTTGGCTAAGTTTCTGATGGATCAAGCTCAATGGTTCTGGGATAACTTGGACTTTCAGGCTTTCAAAGACATCTTGGCTCTCCTCATCTACGCATTTGAATCTCCCAAAGTCTTTGAAATCATTTCATACGCATTCCATTATCATGCACCTCATTACAGGTATCATTACAGGTTTCTCATCTTCTTTGCTGTTTATTTCAGCATATAATATCTTCTGAAATACCTATCGATCAGGCTATCAAAGCTCTTCAGGCACAAAATGCCCAATTCCAAGAGATGTTCTTGAACTTGGCTAAAGGGCAAGAAGATTTGAAGACTCTCATCCCGAAGGAGAAGAATAAGAAGAAGAAGAAGAAGAAGAAGAAGAAGGTGGTTCTTCTAAATATGGGACACAGATTTGGGAACAGGTTGTGACAGAAAGCTGATCTGTCTCATTCATCCAAAGGAGGAGAGAATCAAGACGAAGAAAGGGTCCTAGTCCTGTAGTCTCTAATGATACTGATTTATTTGTGACCTCCGTGGAAGAAGTTTCTACTCCTTTGATGATAGTTAAGAAGAATCTATTGTTGGCCGGTTTATTTCCGAGTTGTGGCGAAGGTTGCCACCTATGTTCAATCCTGCCTGCTGGTTGCCATTTATTGAAATCAGGTGTTCAACGCCTGATGGATAACAAAGAGATCCTGTTCGAGAAGACTTCGATTCCATTGGTTCAAATTCAAGATGTTTCCGTCATAACCATTTCCGCCAATCCTTCCAAGGCTTCCTTGAGAAAGCTTGTTAGGATTACATCTGTTCCAAGAATTGCCCCGCTAATCATTACTGTCCCTGGTCCTATCCCATACACTTCAGATAAGGTTGTCCCTTGGCACTATGGGGCCAATGTATATTACCATGGGATTAAGCAAGACTTAAAGATTGAAAAAGTTGATACTGATATCAACAATATTGTCGGGGCTAGCAAGGTCACCAGAAGTGGAAGACTATTCTATCCCGAGATTTCCCCTTCGACTGTTCAAAAGCCTATTGTTATTCCATCTACCAGTACACCAACTACTATTCCAATTCTTACTCCAGTTATCACCCCTGTCGCCGAGCCATCTGACACTCGGGGCAAAGAAATCACAGGTGAGCCTTCCCGGACGGAGGCACCTAAGAAGATTATTTTAGAAACCTCTAAGCAGGAGATAGAGGAAATTCTAAAGATTATCAAGAAGAGTGACTACAATGTAGTCGAGCAGCTGGGGAAGACCCCGTCAAAAATCTCCATGTTATCCTTGTTATTATGTTCGGAAGCCCACACAAAGGCTTTAATTGCTTTCCTCAAAACTGCACATGTGCCGTAGGAAACTTTTGCCGATCAATTCAAAGACTGTGTAGCTAGTTTAACTGCCGACAACGGGTTGGGTTTCTCAGATGCAGATCTGACTGCTAAAGGAAGAAATCACAATGATGCTCTGCACGTCTCGATCGAGTGCATGGGGCACTACTTTGGCCCATGTGCTGGTGGATATTGGGTCCTCATTGAATTTTTTACCAAAGAAGGCACTAGACCGTCTGGATTGTGAAAGGATGATTCTGAAGCCGAGCAATATTGTGGTTAGGGCTTTCGAAGGGTCAAAAAGGATGGTGCACGGGGAGGTGGATGTCCCTGTTAAAGTTGGCTCTCAGACTTTTGCATCTACTTTCTATGTGATGGATATCCGACCATCTTACTCTTCCTTGTTGGGTCGTCCTTGGATTCATAAGGCTGGGGCAGTGACTTCTATGCTCCATCAGATGTTGAAATATCCGGTAAAAGGGAAGATTGTTATGGTGCAGGGTGAGGAGGAGTACATGGTGAGTCATCTTAATTCCTTTCGCTATATGGAGATGGATGGGGAGTTCATCGAAACCCCGTGTCAGAACTTTGAAGAGGTCCCCCAGACTCTGGCGTCGACTGAAGTTGCTGCTGACAAACCTCCGATGAAGATGGCTTCCCTCAAGGATGCCAAGGATGTAATTGATCAAGGTGGGTGTGAAAATTTGGGACAACTCCCTAACTTTGCATACAAAACGGACAAGTTTGGTTTGGGCTTTATTGCCGAGGCTCAAAGGGCTGTTCGGCACGCGCGAATTGGAAGTCCTCCTCTGCACATCAGTAATCCGGGAGTGAATGCAATTGAGGATGATGAAGAAGAGTCAGATGTCGACCGCTGGATTTACCCGACTACCAACGGTGTCTTGAACAATTGGACGGTGAAGGACTTCGTGCCCATTTCTTTTATTACACTGTAATAGACTTTTGTTTTGAGATTTGTAACAGACAATTTGAAACTTTACGGCCCGGTGCCTTTCCCGAGGCACCTTGGCTTTGTTTGTGATGGATTATTATTTGTCATTTTCATATATCATCAATAAAGCATTGGATGTTTTCTTGCATTACAAATTTTGCGCTCCTTGTTTTTCCTTTCTATCTCACACTTTATCAAGACAGCTATTTTCTTACACACACTCATATATGATAATACAGGTCCACATCCACTATGGATCCCATTGATAACGACTCTGCTACTGCCAGTTATGACTTCGAAAATCCGATCAACCAAGCCGAGGATGAAGGTGAGGATGATTGTGAAGTGTCTGGGGAACTTGCTAGACTATTACTACAGGAAAAGAGGGCCATACAACCTCATGAAGAGCCGGTGGAATCAGTAAATTTGGGTACAGAGGAAGACAAGAAAGAGGTTAAGATAAGTTCAAATCTGGAGCCTAGTGTCAAGCAGCAGTTGATACAGATGTTACGCGACTATGTTGAGATCTTTGCTTGGTCTTATGAAGATATGCCTGGTTTAGACACTGACATTGTGGTACACCTCCTTCCAACCAAAAAAGACTGTCCTCCGGTAAAGCAGAAGGTTCGTCGTATGCGCCCTGAGATGTCTGAGAAAATCAAAGCTGAGGTCATGAAACAGCTTGACGCTAGATTTCTAGCTGTTACTGCTTACCCGTAGTGGGTTGCCAACGTTGTTCCGGTGCCGAATAAGGATGGTAAGTGTTGTACCCCAAAATTTTCCCTCTCATTTCATCAACACTTTCTCATCACAAGACTCTTGGAATTCAAGATCAAGCTAGGGTTTGTTCTGTTCAAGACCCCTCCTTGCACTGTTGACCTAAATTAGGGTTTGAGTTTGCACAGGGATGTTTTGACCTAAAATGCCCAAAGTGACTTTCATACTTCATGTTGGACTCACAAGTTTGTCCTTACCAAGTTTCAGGCTTTGATTCAAAGTTTTGCCCAGTCAATTGGACAGTTGACCTAGAAATCAGCTGTATTGGGGAAAAAGTCAACTGTAGCCAATTGACAGTCAAACCTCATGAAATTTAACCCACATAAACATTATGAACTCATATTAACCATTTGATCAAGTTTGGATCACAATTCCACAAGAAATTTGATCAGATCACCAAAAGGGCAAAATGGTCATTTTTAGGGTTTTGACTGCACAAAGGCAATTTTTGACTGTTTGACCTAGTCAATGGCAAATCTAGCTCACACATGGACTCAAGGACTCAATGACATTGTCTTGACCCATTCAACAAGTTCAAAAGATCTCAAATGCATAGGATTGACAGATGAATTTTTCAGTCAACTGATCAAAATTTGACTGTACACTGAAAAGTCAAACTTTGACTTTTTGGTCAAAATCAAGTGCCAAGAGTCATTTTTCATCAAGACATGTCAAAATTATGAAACTTGCCCATCAAGAAACCCAAAAATGCAAATTAGGGTTTAAAATGGAAAAATTTCATAACTTAGAAATTTTCTAAGTTATGAAATTTTCTTATTTTTCCCAACTTTGTCCCATTTGTTCACCAAGATGCAAATGGATTCAAACAAAACTTGAAACATGAAAGTTGTAGTACATCACAAAGTCTACAACTTTGATTCACAAAGTTTTCTCAAAGGAGGCTTGCATATCAAGTTATGATTTTTGGAACAAGGGTACCAACAACTTTTAACTTAGAAGAAATTTGCCCTAATCTAGGCAGGATTTTGACCCATCTTCTTGGCCATTTTTCACATAGTTCCACTTGGAGTTTCAAGTTTCATTACAAAGATGGATTGTAGTACATGTTCCAAGCTTTCCAAATTGTCCAAGAACTCCTCAAACACCCCTGTGGTTAGAGAGAATCGAATTCACAAAGTTGGCAAAAACTCACTTTTGTTCATGGCCAAGGCATGTTCATAGAACCTTGCATTTTCAAATCAGCTTGTGTAATGCTAGCTTGCAGGCCTTAAAACCAACTTACACTGCATAATTTAATGCCTAACCATTATGTTAAGGTGTTATCTCATCCATTTGGGCATTACATGCAAGTTTAAGCCTTAAGTAGTAAAAGTGATTATGCCATTTTTGCAAAAGTAGCTTTATGTCAAACCACTAAGCATTGAGCCTTGAACAAAGATCTGAGATTGCAAATCAAATCCAGGGATTAGAGGGGGCCTAGAGGGTTGTGTGCAGCATACAAGATGGATTGTACAGGCCTGTGAGATACACTTACACATCTTTGCTTCATATAGAAGAAACATTGCAAAACAAGAACAACTGGATATTTCTGTTAACACGAGCTTAAGCAAACTTTATACACAAGTTCCATACATCAAAACAGACCTAAGGCACGACTCATTCATCCCTCATACCTCCTAATACACAAAACCACTGTTTTGCTGCAAAACAGGGCACTCCCTGCAGATTGAGTTCCACAACACAATTTGCTCGTGCACTTTTGCCCAAACCTGTTCAAACACCTTCCATTTCATCCATCCAAGCTATTTCAAACCTTAAACACCAGCTGTAACACCTCTAATACACTTTGCCATTTTCATTTCCAAGCTTTGAAGGTGGACTTCTACAGCACGATACAAGGTGTTTCAAAGCAAGCCAAGTATTGGAGGAGCTTCCTTGGACCTCAGGCAAGCTCAACAGAAGCACAAACACCATTGAAGGTTGCTGTATTGCTCTGCTCGATTCAAGCTGAAACATGTATTTCATGGACTTCTATCTCTCTATTTAGGAATGGTTAGGCTTAGGTTTGTGAATGAAATATGTTGTACTCATAGCCCTGAAGCCATACATATGATCAACTTTCATTTATATTAAGTGTGCTAGGAGAATTTCAGCCATGAACATGTGAAAAAAGTTAGGTCAGATTTTAGGGCCAGAGAAATTCTCTCTGGTCTTGGAGAGTTAGATTTAATGCTTTATATGGTTAGATTCGTGTTTAAATTCTCTACAAGTTTCATGTTTTAAGTTTTGTCAAAAGATCAAAGAATCAGGAGTTGGCATGTTGTATAAGAGGCGCGCGCATTTTCAAACAAATGCTGGAGGTTGAAGAAGGTGATGGCTTGGGCTGGGCCTGAGTCATTCTTGCTTTTAGCACCCCTTTATTCAGTTTGCACCCCCCTGGCCCATTTGATTGAATATTTGTCATTTTTATGTTTTTATTTTTTATTCTGACTTTATATTTTTTTCTCAAATATAAAAAATGCCAAAAAATAATTTTCCACATTTTTTTCATATTTATTTGATATTTATTTACTTTATTAGGAATATATGTATAAATAAACCATTTTTATCCTTTTAATAAAACTTAAAAAAATAATACAAAAAAATATTTTTTTTTATTTATTTATTATTTTTATTTTACACTTGAAAACATTTTCTTAAAAATATACATTTTTGTAAATAATTATTTTTATCTTTATATATTTAATATGTTTAATAAATAAATAAATAAATATATATATATATATATATATATATATATATATATATATATATATATATATATATATATATATATATATATATATATATATATATATATATATATATATATATATATATATATATATATATATACTTGTATATTTTATTTTATTAGATAATTAGGACAAAAATATAGAAATAATACATTTTTATTTTTTGACACTAAAAATACTTTTCTTAACAATATACTTTTATTCTTACATAAATCAATATATATTGTATATAATTGATAATTATTACTATTTATTTAAAAATTAGGGTTTTGTCCTAAATGATCAAAAATAATTAAAATTTGACTTTTTTTATTTTGTTTATATTTCAAACATAAAAAACCTTTTTCACATACATAAACAATCTTGTTTTTTGCATAATACATTTTTATTTGATATTTATTTAATTGTATTTATTTAAATGTTAAATATGGACTTGTACATTCGATATGGTTGTAATAATTTAGAATTTATTTCCTTGTCAAAATATCCCCAATTCAAATTTGTACCCCCTCCCTATATCATGTTGTAATAGTGTAGCATTTAAATTCTCGCACATTTAAAAGCTTTCAATTATGCCATGCCTAGACCTAGGGTTTGTATGCAAAATCAATCAACAAGTAGCTTGACCTAATCCAAGATAAACATGCATAAAAAAAACAAACACAATGCACACTTGCACCCCTAGGGTTTCATCCACTTGTTGCCTTCAAAAATGGGCCATGATTGCATGTCATGTACTTTGGCAAAACAAAAACAAACAAAAAGATCATAGTCCCTCGATGACGCTATATGAGTTGCCTAAACAAAAAAATGATCAAGTCCCTCAAGAAAATGGCCAAAGATACTTGACACAATTGCTTTCATGGTTTATACGATGACCCATGCCTGTCCCGTTAACATCCTAACACAAGGTTGTTCACCAAATACAATGGTGAAACAACACTGTTAAAAGGGTTAAAAACATAAGAAAGATCTTTGAGTAAAATTGGGGTAGATAGCTCTTAGTTACTTGATCAAACTTGCAAAAAACATCCTTGTTATTTTTTTCAAAACACACTCCACTAACACAATTTCACAACTTTCAAAACATTGAAAACCTTTCAAAAATACAAACACCTTTGTATACATTTAAACAAGAATCATTACAAAGGTTGCCACAATGATGGCCTCTTTTCAAAACATTTTTCAAAACCACACACAAATCACCATTTCAAACAATTGAAAAATGCAAAGCAAGTGATCTAAGCAAGTAACTAAGAGCCCATGGATAACCATGGATAAAAAGGGTGCTATGATCAGTGGATTTAGAACTGACTATTTAACGCTGGTTCGCGAAATGTCGCGGAAGTAAGAGTCGCCACCGTCTTTTATTTTCTCCAACATGGACAGGACAAAAGCACAGCAAAATTCCTTATGAGATAGTTTCTCGGTTCGAGAGGTAGATTTATAGAAAGGGAAGGTGTTAGCACCCTTTCTATCCATGGTTATCCATGGGCTCTTAGATACTTGCTCTTATGTTTTCAAAATGTTTGCTTTTCAATTGTGAGTGGGTTTGAAAAAGTTTCTTTGAAAGATTTCTGAATAACTCTTGTATCAGTCCTCAAGAGTGTTTGAAAAATTGTTTTGAAAGCTTTTTGAAAGTGTCGGTGTGAAAAGATGTTTTGATTTGTTTTTTTTTTAATAGAGCAAGTATCCATGAGTCATCTACCTACCCTAAGGAATTAGGCTGTGTAGAAGTCCTTAAGGTAGTGCCATCCCACCATTGAGAGGTAGGTAGCATCACCGTTGGAGGTGTTCGGGTCAATTCGATTGTTAGGGACGTTGTGGTCACCGAAGCAACAACAGGACACCTTAGAAGCTACCCTTATGTCCTTGATCCTTTTTTAATCCGAGGCAACCGTTTCGAGGCAACTGGATCATGGACATAAGGACTTACTAAAACGTCCTATACTTGACGACCACGTTTCGAAGGCAACAGGTGAGGCGTACCCTAAGAGTGGTGTGTGAATTTGTGTGTTATTTTCATGTATTGTTATCTTTGATCATGGCATTTGTGAGCTACGCTTATTTTTAATTAACCATACATTCTTTCATGCAATTTAGAATTTAAGAGTGCGGAAATTTAAAAGACGAAAATATAAAGCTACGCTATTACAAGGCGCGGTTCTATACATCGCCAAAGTACAAAGACCCGTTTGATAAAAATGCGGAAAGTAAAAAGGCCTAATTACTATTACATCCAAGAAGCAGTTACATAATATTCAAAAGAAAAATAAATGCGCGAAATTAAAATTGAACGTCCGAGGGTTTTGACCCTTTGCTTGAAATTAAATTAAATTAAAGTCTATTTAATTATTAAAGAAAAGGAGATGTTTTTTATGTTTTTTTTGTATTTATGAAAATAAAGAAAATTAAAATCAATATGAAACCCTAATTCTATGTATTTTAATTATTAATGAAAATATTAAAGTTGACCTAATTTACTAATTAATTAATGTACATGTTTATTTACAAAAATAAATAGTAATTAACAATAATAATAAATAATGAGAAAAATGATTTAATTAAGAAAAAGATGAAAATGTCAAAAAAAAACCTAATTCTATACATTTTTATTTATTTAAAAAGAAGTGTTAAAATTAAAACCTAAATTAACTAAGTTAATTGTTATTGAAATTTATTTACAAAAATATTTTAATGGTGAAATTAATAATAATTAAACATATTTTACAATTTTTGGTTTCTGATTTTTATATTATGAAAATTATTTTAAGGTGAATTAATGAAAACAATTAAAAAAACAATTAAAAAGAATTATAAATAAAATTGAAAAAATAATGCAAACCAGGGGGGTATCAGGCCCAAAGGGAGGTGTTTTGAAGCAATCTGGCCCATTAGCATAGAGCCTTGCTTGACTTTCCACGTTTGTGTGCACCTTGGTTGACTGAAGTGTACCATGGATCTCATCCAATGGCCCTTGGATTAATCAGCGTGAGCGCATGGCAGTCTTAAGCGTGAGCGCATATGGTAAGCCTTTGGTTGAGCGCTGCATAGGAACATGTTATAACAAAAATCATGGATTAAATGGGGGGACCTGGGAATCGAACCCAGGTCCCAACGCTTAAGGGACACGTTGCCAGCCAACTGAGCTATTGCGTTTCTTTGTATACATAATGGTAGACAATATAATATATACAAAACAATGGTTAGTGGTATAAGACAAAAAATTACGCGCCAGATTTGAATCCCCCAATAGCATCAGGCCACGTCCGTCTTCATCCTTGTTTTCCCTGCAATTATAAAACAAGTAGCGGGGGTTTTAAACCCCCGCAAACTGCAACCTGTAAAAATAGCGATTACGCCCAAGGGTCATATAAATTAGGCGCGAGTATCTCAAACGATTCGTCTTGTCGCCACGAGTATGTCCATACAGGTTTGGTGGTCTAATTTTACCATATATGAGAACCCCCAATTTTGAAGTTCTGAAACCCTAGGTTTCATCAATGGTGAATTTTTATACAAGCATTTTTAGAACAATTAAACGTTACCAAAAGCTTCAGAAGATCATTAGTAGCATAAATCAATAATCAAAATATAATAATGATGCATAGAATTCAGAGTTCGATTATGGAATTTTTTGTGAATAACACGATTCTGTTCTACCGTTTCCTTGGACGTGGAAGCTTGTTCTTGGTTGCTATAGCTTCCTAGCAATGTCAGCAAGGTGTTGGAATAGGTTTTAAGCCTTGAATGATCCTGCAAATACGAAATCAGTTTTCAAGTTTTTGATGAAAAGTTGCAACTTTGTTCTATGGATTTAGCAGCTTTTTCGTGTATGCTTGTATTAGGTTAGGTCTTGCATAAGTATATGAACGAATTTAGGTCAAGAAACCAGCCCATAAGTTCATGAATTGATGTTTTGAATATTTGATTTTCATCATATCTTTTTCAATCTTTTTTTCATGGAAACCCTTGCCAATAATGGAAAATCTTCCCTTTTTGAATGTGAAACGACTTGCCAGCTTGCCCTAGTATGATTTGCTGCACAAAAAGATTTGAAAAGCATTATTTGATATTTTTCTAGAATTAAAACTAATTAAATGAATTAATAAGAACAAAAATTCAATTAATTAATTAAAAATAATAAAATAAATCCTTTTAAGCTCAATGGGTCGTGCATAGGCTTTGGGTAATGATTCAAGGAAGAATTTGAGGCCCATTAGCAATTTTGAAGTGTTTTAGCCAAAGTTGACTTTTCAAAATTCCCAAAAATTTCCCAACTTCTCCAATGCATATCTTGCTCAATTTTGAAGCTATGAACATGTTCTTGGACATTTTTGGAAAGGTCTTGAAGTCCTCTAACCAATTCCTTTGGTCCCGTGTCATTTTGATTTACCAATCTCAAGTTATGGTCTTTGACTTAAAGTGCCTTTTTGTTGACTTTTGAAAATGACCTATAATGTTGAAATTGATAACTTTTTGTGAGAGCATTTCTTGGACTTGGAGTGTGAAGATGAGTTGTAGGAAATGTCATTCTCTTCAAAATGAGCTTTGGATGAGATTTTTCTGATAAACCATGAGGAAGTTATGTCTTGGTCAATTTGCAGTTGACTTTTTCAACTGTCCAAAAATAGAAACTTTTGCATCTTGAGACTTTTTGAGCCATGCTTTGAGAAATCATGATCAGGAATTGATTAAATGATGTTTGTGGCTTCAAAATAAGATGTTGACCACAATTTTTGACTTTTGACTATCAAATGACCATTTTGCCCCTGTAGTTGATTGTGAAGCATTTAGGGTTTTTGACTGTGCAATTTGATGCTGTGAGTCTTGAAACTTGACATATGGATGCTTGACAATGTATGTAGGCATATGGGACTTGATTGGACCCTTGGAAACCTCAATTTCTTTGCAAGAACCAAAACCCTAATTTTGACTGTGTTAGGAGGCCATTGGACTGTGCCACCCTTGAGAGATTTTGAACCATGATCTTGCCAAATCTTGGAGAATATGGGAGGGCAAATTTTAGGGTACAACAGTTGCCCCTGTTCAATCTTCTTAGACCTAAGGATGTAGATTGGCTGACGTGCCTTTCGTGATCCAAGGGTGGAAGATGATTGAACACTAAAGTGCCCAGAAATTTGCACTCACATAGTAGAATATCAGCAGTGTGATGGCGGGAATGGGCTTACAGATTCCATTTGGAGAGATGATGGATAGGAGGATGGGCTTGTAGATGCCATCTGGATCTGTTGGTATGTGGATGGGCTTATAGATGCCATCTAGGTGTCGATCGCGTAAGAGATTCCTTAGCGAGAACTTGCGTACCTGAGAAAGAAAATAATTACCTGGCCTGTTACAGGAGTTGATCTTCAAACTCTTTATGTAGATGTGCCCTGGCTGGATACATGTATCGAATCTTCAAAAACTCTTCATGTAGATGTGCCCTGGCCGGATACAGGTATCGAGTCTACAATCAGTTACTCACAGATGTGCCCTGGCTAGATACAGGAATCGAATTTGGAAAATAGTCGTCAATAGATACACCCTGGCAAGATACAGGAATCGGATCTTCGAACTCTTCCGACGTGCCCTGGCAAGATACAGGAATCGAGTCTGGAATTAGTCGTCAACAGATACACCCTGGTAAGATACAAGAATCGGATCTTTGAACTCTTCAGACGTGCCCTGGCAGGATACAGGAATCGAGTCTGGAATTTAGTCGTCAACAGATACACCCTGGCAAGATACAGGAATCGGATCTTCGAACTCTTCAGACGTGCCCTGGTAGGATACAGGAATCGAGTCTGGAATTAGTCGTCAACAGATACACCCTGGCAAGATACAGGAATCGGATCTTCGAACTCTTCAGACGTGCCCTGGCAGGATACAGGAATCGAGTCTGGAATTAGTCGTCAACAGATACACCCTGGCAAGATACAGGAATCGGATCTTCAAACTCTTCAGACGTGCCCTGGTAGGATACAGGAATCGAGTCTGGAATTAGTCGTCAACAGATACACCCTGGCAAGATACAGGAATCGGATCTGGAATCACAACAGTTGATAGTAATTATCTTTGTATTGACCTTTGTCCTGAAAAGACAAAACATTAGTTGTATGCAATGTCATGATGTATGACATGCGTGATGTCATGATGTTCAGAGAATAAATGAGATTGTATGTTCATGATGCGTATATGCATGCTATAGTGTATGAAGATGTGATGTTTATGAATGTATTTTCGTCTAGGAAAGTAAATCCTTGACGAGTGCCGGGAAGTTGAATCCTGGGATGATGTGGAAGAGTAGAGCTTTTTGTTTCCGCTGGGGATGGTAGTTGCAAGAATACCGGTAGGAGAAGATGACTCCGTTGGGGAATAAACTTGGCGAATAGATTACCCTGCGGGGAATTACTCTGTGGGAAGAGATACTTCGCTGAGGTTTTGATGATAACTCTGCTAAGGATTCCGTTGATGTTTTGTTGGAAGTTTTGATGAACTCCACTGGGGATAGGAAGAGTTCACCGGGGACGATCTTTTCGTGGTAATTGGCTGAGGATAACCCAGTTATACCCTGGTGGGGAAATAACCTTTGAATAAAGCCGGGGGGGCGTTCGTACTCTGCAGGTAATAAGCTTCCAGAATCTACTAGGGATAAGCTTCAAGACCTGCTGGGGATATGGATTCCACTTTCCTGGGGAAACTTTTCAGATTGGACTGGGGAATGGCTCCATTGGATGTCTGGTATACCGCTGGGGAACAATCTTAGATCAAGATTTCCGGGGATGCTTATTAAGAATGTCTGTATGCTCCGTTGGGGAATGTTGAAATCTTCGGGGGATAATCCGACTTCCTTGAGGCTGACAACAGGCTAACTCTGCTTGGGGTGAGTATCGCTGACTTGTTGGAGATACAGTGCCTTGTAGGGCTGATGGGAGATCAACTGCTTGGGAGATAATTGTTGCATCTTGGCTCACTCTCTGGGGAATTAAGATATCTTAGTTACACTCTTCAGCCGAACTTACCTTGGGACCTTGGTGGACAGAGCAATTAGACCGCTTAGACAACTCATTATTGCCCCTGTTTATGATGCTACCTGTAATTAATCCTTTATTTCGCATGCAAATATTTATGAGTTAGCAATTAGTGTCAAATGCATATATCAAAAATTGAACATTGGACGTTCTTCGCAAAACAAAACAGAAAAGGAAAAACAATTGGCAATTTAGCTGAAAAGTGAATTGATTTTTGAATTTGCCTGAAAATAGGCGTTTTATGTACAAGAAGCTGACGTCCTAGTAAGAGAACGCCGTCGAATAACAGAGTTTATACAATTTGTACAAAGAAAACAAAACAACTATGTGAAAAGAACAATCCCACTGGGTTCCAACTCTGCTATCGCCTTTATATCTTCGAGCGTCTCATCACTTTGCTGCTCAGTTGACGATGAAGCTGATTGATCGATGCTGTCTGAACCTGATGTTGATACCGAATTCTGGATGCGAGGTGATCCAATGAGACATAGTATTACGCTTTAATCCCTAACTTTTTCCTGGACCGCCCTTTCGGGTTTTCAGTCCACCGGGATACCCATTTTTGCCCAAGCCGCCTTTTCAGGTTTTCGACTTGCCGGGTGTACAGATTTTTTTATTTTTTCATCCCTCATTTTACCCGAACCCTTTTGGTTCGCCGGGAAGCCCTAATTTTTGCCTAGGTATGTCAACCTAGCGGGTCTTTTATCATGCGTAGTATCTTTTTACTATGTCTGCATTGGCGGGGTGAGGAAGGTCGTCACCATCCATAGTGGTTAGAATCATGGCTCCTCCTGTGAACACATGTTTAACCACAAATGACCCTTCGTATGTAGGGGTCCATTTGCCCCTGGGATCACTTTGAGGAAGAATGATGCATTTGATTACCAGGTCCCCAACTTGATACCCTTGTGGTCTGACTTTCTTGTTAAATGCCCTGATCATCCATTTTTGGTACGTTTGACCATGACAAATAGCAGTGAGTCTCTTTTTGTCAATTAGGTTTAACTGATCAAGTCGAGTCTGGATCAAGTCATCTTCGCTCAGATCTGCATCCTTCATTATCCGGAGAGAGGGTATCTGGACTTCAATCAGCAAGACAGCCTCCATGCCGTAGACCAAGGAAAAGGGAGTTGCCCCGGTTGATGTTCTTGCTGAGGTACGGTACCCATGGAGAACAAACGGTAACATCTCGTGCCAATCCTTATGGGTCACTGTCATCTTCTGCACAATCTTCTTAATATTCTTATTAGTTGCCTCTACAGCCCCATTCATCTTCGGCCAGTAAGGGGAAGAGTTGTGGTGCTGTATCTTGAATTGCTCGCAGAGCTCAGTGATCATCTTATTATTAATATTGGTACCATTGTCCGTAATGATCCTCTCTGGTACACCGTATCGACAGATCAGGTTGTGCCGAATGAACCGTGCCACGACGTTCTTGGTTACAGTGGCATAGGAAGCTGCTTCAACCCACTTTGTAAAGTAATCGATCGCTACCAGGATGAAGCGATGCCCGTTGGATGCCGTAGGTTTAATCTCGCCGATCATATCAATGCCCCACATTGCGAAAGGCCAAGGTGCTGTCAAGACATTCAGAGGAACTGGAGGAACTTGCACCTTATCTGCATATATCTGGCACTTATGACATGTCCGAGAATGTTGGTAACAGTCAGCTTCCATTGTGGACCAGAAGTATCATGCCCGAAGGATTTTCTTTGCCATAGTGTGTCCACTGGAATGTGTTCCAAAGGTACCTTCATGTAGTTCTGCCATGATCTTTTCTGCTTCAGTCTTATCCACACAGCGCAGTAAGGTCGAATCATGGTTTCGCTTGTACAGAATGCCGTTGTTGAGGAAGAACTTTGCTGCGAACCTTCTCAGAAACTTTTTGTCGTTGACAGATGCACCTTCAGGGTATTCTTGAGCTTCCAGATACCTCTTCACCTCATGATACCAAGGTTTTTCAGTTACTATCTCAGCCTCAAGATCACAACAATATGCAGGTTCATCCAGTTTCCAGATGATGATCCGGGGAGCCTCATTGTCCCATTTGACTTTGAACATAGAAGACATCATAGCCAGCGCGTCCTCCAACTGATTCTCCTCTCTTGGGAAGTGTTCAAAAGTTATCTCTGTGAAATGGGGGATCAATGTCAACACACATTCTCTGTAAGGAATAAGATTCAGATGTTTCATATCCCACTCGCCTTTGATCTGATTGATCACGAGAGCGGAATCTCCGAAGACACTCAGAAACTTGATCCTTAAGTCAATCACAGCTTGAAGACCCATGATACACGCCTCATACTCCGCCATGTTGTTGGTGCAGTTGAAACATAGTCGGGCAGTGAGTGGAGTATGAGTGCCTTGAGGGGATATGATCACAGCGCCGATACGTTACCCAAAGCGTTGGAGGCTCCATCAAAGTGCATAGACCATCGGGATCCTTCCTCAGGTCCTTCATCCGGTCCAGGTACTTCACAATCAGTCACTACCATGATGCTCTCGTTAGGAAATTCAAAGTTCATTGATTGGTAGTCATCCACTGCCTGGTGTGCCAAATGGTCCGCCAATACACTTCCTTTGATAGCTTTCTGAGTTGTATACTGGATGTCGTATTCTGTCAAGATCATCTGCCATCTTGCTATTCTTCCAGACAGAGCAGGCTTTTCGAATATGTACTTTATTGGATCCATCTTTGATATCAACAGAGTAGTGTGAGTCAGCATATACTGTCTCAGCCGGCGAGCAGCCCATACCAAAGCGCGGCAAGTTTTCTCGAGCAGTGAGTATCGGGTCTCACAGTCGGTAAACTTTTTGCTAAGGTAATAAATGGCGTGCTCTTTTCGGCCAGACTCGTCATGCTGCCCCAGCACACACCCCATTGAGCTATCAAGTACTGTCAGGTATAGTATTAGAGGTCTCCCTTCAACTGGTGGCATAAGAATGGGTGGTTCTTGGAGATACTCTTTGATTCTGTCAAAAGCGGCCTGACATTCATCATTCCAACGTACTACCTAATCTTTCTTCAGCAGCTTGAAGATTGGTTCACAGGTAGCAGTTAGATGCGAGATGAATCGAGCAATGTAATTCAGACGTCCTAGAAAGCCTCTGACTTCTTTCTCTGTCTTGGGAACTGGCATCTCTTGTATGGCTTTAACCTTGGCCGGGTCCACTTGAATACCCTTGTCGCTCACGACGAAGCCTAACAACTTCCCGGATCTTACCCCGAAGATGCACTTATTCGGGTTCAATCTTAGCTTGTACAACTTCAGACGGTCAAACAGCTTCTGTAGATGGTCAAGGTGCTCCTCCTCAGTTTGGGACCTTGCAATCATATCATCGACGTACACTTCAATCTCATGATGGATCATGTCGTGAAATAAAGCAACCATGGCACGTTGGTAGGTTGCCCCACCATTTTTCAACCCGAACGGCATGACCTTGTAGCAGAAGGTGCCCCACTGAGTGACGAAGGTAGTCTTTTCCATATCTTCAGGAGCCATCTTGATCTGATTATAACCTGAAAAACCATCCATGAAGGAGAACACCTTGTGCTGAGCAGTATTGTCAACCAGAACGTCGATGTGAGGCAGGGGGAAGTCATCTTTAGGGCTAGCCCTGTTCAAATCCCTGTAATCAACACACATTCTGACCTTGCCATCTTTCTTCGGTACCGGCACTACATTGGCAACCCACTGAGGGTAAGAAGTCACTGCTAGAAACCCGGCATCAAATTGCTTCATAACCTCAGCTTTGATCTTCTCAGACATCTCTGGACGCATACGGCGGACCTTTTGCTTAACCGGAGGGCATTCTTCCTTGGTAGGCAAGTGATGAACCACAATGTCAGTATCCAACCCAGGCATGTCTTCGTAAGACCAGGCGAAGATTTCCACATAGTTATGCAGCATCTGAATCAACCGTTGTTTCACACTGAGATCTATATTAGCACCAATCTTAACTTCCCTTATGTCTGTCTTAGTACCCAGATTTACCGTTTCCATTGGCTCTTCATGTGGCTGAATGGCCCTCTCTTCCTGGAGTAATAGTCTTGCAAGCTCGTCAGGCACTTCGCAATCATCTTCACCTTCGTCTTCGACTAAGTTGATCGGATTTTCGAAGTCATAACTAGCAGTAGCAGAGTCGTTACCAGTGAGATCCAGAGTGGATTGAAACTGCGTAACAAAAGTAACGGGTATGTAGTCTTTTGCAGTCCAATTGTTCAGTCCACCATCGGTCGTCGGGTAGATCCAGCTATCAAACTCTGATTCCTCCGCCTCGCCTTCAATAGCATTCACTCCCGGGTTGGTGATGAACACGGGAGGTCTTTCGATCCTTGCTTTGCGTACAGCCCTCTGAGCCTCTGCAGTGAAACCCAGTCCAAACTTGTCAGTCTTTGGAGTAAAATCAGGGAGCCTGCCCCAGTTAGCACATTCACCTTTTTCAATTACAGCCCGGGAATCCTTCAAGGAAGCCATCTTCAAAGGAAAGTCTTCTTCAATTACTGTATCTGCTGACACCAATGTTGGAGGTACCTCTTCAAAATGTTGAAAGGGGGTTTCAATAAACTCCCCGTTGATCTCTATATACCGGAACGAGTTCACTTGACTAACCATATATTCTTCCTCCCCCTGCACTGTAACAATCTTCCCTCTAACAGGGTATTTGAGCTTCTGGTGTAGAGTGGAAGTCACAGCCCCAGCCTTGCGGATCCAAGGACGACCCAGCAAACAAGAATAAGATGGACGAATTTCCATCACATAGAACGTTGAATCAAAGACTTGGGAACCAACCCGGATCAGAATGTCCACTTCACCATGAACCATCCTCTTCGACCCGTCAAAGGCTCGGACAACGATGTTACTAGGCTTCAACTCCAGACCCTCACAATCCAACCTGTCCAAGGCTTTCTTGGGCAATACATTCAGGGAAGAACCGGTGTCCACCAACACGTGTGCGAGAGTAGTGCCCCTGCATTCAATGGAGACATGCAGGGCATCATTGTGGTTCTTTCCCTTAGCGGTAAGATCAGCATCCGAGAAACCCAAACCATTGTCAGCGGTCAAGTTAGCTACACAATCAGTGAATTGGTCCACAGATGTCTCTTGTGGCACATGAGCCGTCTTCAGAAATGAAATCACGGCCTTGGCATGGGCCTCTGAGCATAACAGCAATGATAGCATAGAGATCTTGGAGGGGGTATGCCCCAGCTGCTCAACAACGTTGAAGTCACTCTTCTTGATGATCTTAAGGATTTCCTCCATCTCTTGCTGTGATGCTTCAACATTAACGGTCTTCGGTGCCTCCATCTGGGCAGGCACATCAGCAATCCCTTTGCCCCGAGTGTCGGATGACTCGGCAGCAGGGGTAGAAACTTGATCAGAAGGGGAAACAGGCGCACTTGTAGGCGTGATGATAAGAGGTCTTCGGATAACTGGTGGCGCAATGTCAGGCGAGAAGAGCTTGCCACTGCGAGTAACTTTAGCGGGACCGGTGATGTTACTGATACCGGTACTGGTGTTGAACTCCTGCTTTACTCCAAGCACATACACATCTGCCCCATAGTGCCATGGGACAGCCTTGTCAGATTCATAGGGGAGAGGCCCCGGAACAGTAATGATAATAGGTGCAACAGACATGATTTTGACTGGCTTCCTCGGGGGATCCTTGGTAGGATTATTGAAGATGGTGACAACGGATACTTCTTCAGTGGGAACAAAAGGAACAACGGTCTTCTTGAACAATATTTCTTTGCTATCCATCAGGTTTTGGATGCCTGACTTCAGCAACGGACAACCAGCAGGGGAAACGGCACACAGAAGGCAACCCTTTCTACAGCCCGGAAATAAACCGGCTAGCAACAGGTTCCTCTTGACAGTCAATAAATGGGTAGCAACATCATCCACAGAAACGGCATACAAGTCTTCCTCAATAGCATTTACTCCATGCTAGGGCATAGGAGCAGTCACAACGTTGGGCCTCTCGGGTGCCTCAAACTGTATTTCCTTCGCGTCGATAAGGTCCCGAACCATATTTCTCAGGGCCCAACACTCATCAGTAGAATGCCCCGGGCTATCAGAGTGATAAGCACAGCGGGCATTTGGATTATACTTCGGAGAGGTCGTGTTCACAACCTTCGGAGCTTCTCTGATGGTTACCAAGTTGGTCGATAGCAGTTGCGGCAAGATCTGTGACAAGGTCATACTAAGCCGAGTATATTCTCTTCTGGGTCTCTCACCCCTTGGTTGGTTAGGTTGCCGAGGAGCGGCAGCAGGCTTTGCAATTACCACCGCGTTGACAGCTTGGCGGCGTTCTAGTTTGTTTTGCCTCCTAGGCCCATACACAGCACTGGCTTCCTTTTTGAAAGGCTTCTTCTCAGAACTTGAGGATGCACCTTTCTGAATTTTCCCTGATTTCATTCCAGCCTCTATCCTTTCTCCAGTCAGAATGAGGTCTGTAAACCCTACAGACGAATTGCCAATGAGATGATTGAAGAACGGCCCGGATAGGGTCCCCAAGAACATGTCTACTAGTTCACGGTCGGTTAACGGTGGCTGCACCCTGCCAGCCAGGTCCCTCCACTTCTGCGCATACTCTTTAAAACCTTCTCCCGATCCTAGCGACATACCCTGGAGTTGGGTACGTGTAGGAGCGAGGTCGGCATTATACTGATACTGTTTGTAAAAAGCAGTAGCCAATTCCTCCCAGTTACGAACCTTGGTTCCATCCAGCTGATAGAACCATTCGAGATGAGTCCCTGAAAGACTCTCCTGGAAGAAATGGATCCATAAGTTCTTGTCCACAGTATACGGCTGAATCTTCCGCACATAAGATCTGAGATGTAGCTTAGGGCAGGACGCCCCGTCATACTTTGCGAAAGATGGTGCTTTGAACTTGTGTAGGATCACCACACCAGAAGATAGACCCAAGTCTCCGAAATCCAAACCAGGCACTTGTTGAATTTCCATGGCATTCAGGCGATCCTCTAACTGCTTGTACTTGTCTTCAGCTGGAGGATATTGCTCCTCATTAAAATCAGTCTCGTTGTCAGAGACCACCGGACTAGGAACCCTTCCCCCTTGGGGACTGCCTTTCCCTACAGAAGAACCAGCTTGATTAATCTCATTCTGCAGCGTGTTACCAAACCTCCGGCCCGTGTTGAATAATACAGTTCTCTTCTTCTTCTTCTTCTTGACCAGCAGAGCCTTCAACTCCTCTTGACCTTGGGCCAAACTCATGATCAGCTCTTGGAATTGGGCGTTTTGAGCCTGGAGGGCCTTGATGGACTGCTCGGTAGATGATTCAGGGTTCATGATGCTGAAATAAACAGCGAAGAACATTAAGCAACCTGAAAAGAAGAGTACCTGCTATGCACATGATGCATGATATGTGTTTATGCAATGCATTCAAGGGTTCGAAAGTTCAAATTTGTTGTAGACAAAAAGAACACACGTTATCATTAAGAAATAATTATTCAGTACATCAAGTCCTCATGGTCAAACATTACAAAGTAAATCAATCCCAAAAGACGCTGCGCATCCTCTTTGGAGCTATGTAAGTGTTGAGAGTCTTTTCCTCGTGCAGTAGGCGGGTGAGTTCCAAGACCTTCTTCTCACTAGCATGTAGACTGGACTCAAGAGAATTCCGTTCTTCCTTAAGCTGGATCCAGCTCTTCTGCATTTCTTCCCAGGATGTAGGCATGTCAGGATGTTGAATGGTGTAGGACACCTCTCCCTCCAAAACTGGCTCTTTGATCACAGGGAGAACATGAGGATAAGGCATCACTAGCTTCTGGGAGCGGGCTCGTACCCACTTGAGATAAGGCTCCAACGGGATGGAGTTCCTGTGCCCTAGTGTCTTGCTGTCTACCTTGTTGGGCATCCTCCAAGCTCTGATAAATCTCTGGCGAAGTCCTTGTGCATCGTTGTCGAAGTCAAAAACTATGTCAGGAATCAACATATCATGAGGGCCGTCCCTCCGAGCATAACCAAACTGTCTCCAAGCCAGACACGGATTGTAAGTAATACCTCCTCTGGTTCCAAGTAAAGGAACATTAGGGTACTCCCCGCAATGATCAATGATAGTGACGTCTTCTCTGGACCGAGAACACCAATGTATATCAGCATGTGTAAGAGTCATCAATCATTGTGACCATCTCAAACCCCGCTCATTCTTCAAAACTGTTTGTGGAAGGTGCGAAATAAACCACCTTCCCAGGAGGGGAGTGCAGCACATAAGGACACCTCTCTTTCTCATGGTTCGAGTGTAACATGAGTGAAGGATGTCTCCAAGAAACGTAGGTATAGGATTCCTGGACATGAAGATCTTGACAGCATTGATATCTATAAGCTGATCTGGATTCGGGAACAACACCAACCCATAGACAAGGAGGGCCACAACTTCTTCAAAAGCTTGTAAGTCAAGGGAATTCCAACATTCTTGGGCCTTCTCAAACAGAAACCTGGCCAAGAACCCTTTGATACCACTTCTAACTTCCCAATGTCCCTTGATGTCAGATGTTGTAGGCGTAATGCTTTAGCAATCTCTTCAAGTTTGGGGTTCCTTTTCCGTACCGTTGTAGGGTATTTGACTAAGGATAGGGATCTTCAGAAGCCGGGAGAACTCTTCCAAGGTAGGCACCAGTTGATAATCCAGGAAAGTAAAGCAATGGTTCAGAGGGTCAAAGAACTGGAAGATGACCTTTATCATATCTTCCTCAATGTTGGTGTTGACCAAGCTGATGAGTCTTCCATGCCTCTCACTGAAAGAAGAGCCCTCGGGAATCCTGGATATAAGTTCCTTAAGCTGAGGAGGGATCCTTACAAGGCTGATCTGAATTGTCTTTCTGCGGATAGTTTCCATGTCCTACAAAACAAGAACAAAGATGAAGATTCGAACCCCTGAAATGGTTAGTGGATGCATATGATGTTGTATGATTTTATGATGCTATGATAAAAACACACCACAAATATCCACAAAAAGCAAACATGGTAACGCACACAAGTCACACCACAACCCTTAGAGTTTAGGCCAGCATGGGGTCTAGGTATTACCCTCTTGAGGTTGGTGGGTTCAAAACCTGTCCTATCAGAAGTAACCGGGTTCTAAGGGTCCCAATATCATTGGATTATTTTCTGTGTTCATCGTTTCGATTTAGCCACTGAACTGGCGACCGAAATATTCCAAGAAAACAACCCTCAATTGAGTGTAGTATCGAGTATCAACCAACCTCGGACTGCACCAAAGTCAGTTATCTCACTACCCTAAAGAGGCCAAGATGGTTCAATTAAGGTTCCTAAGGTCAATTGATGCTTCAAGACACCACGCGGCGGCCCCGTACTCTCCTTGACTGGACTCAAGGGTTACCGGTACTCACCAAAGTGCCACATCAATGTAGCAGACTGCTTTAACCATGTCGGTATACCCCGCACAGTTCCCTCACAGTCTTGTTGCTACTTTCTAAGAAGGTATCCCCAGATCCGGGTTAGGATCTATAGAACTCCCAAGACAGTGCCCACAATAATAAAGCAAACAATTCAGACAATTGAAAACACAAGTGATCTTAGTCCTAAGGTACACCTCACTTTATAGATGTTCCCCAGCAGAGTCGCCAGTTCTGTGATCGGTGGATTTAGAACTGATTGTTTAACGCTGGTTCGCGAAATGTCGCGGAAGTAAGAGTCGCCACCGTCTTTTATTTTCTCCAACATGGACAGGACAAAAGCACAGCAAAATTCCTTATGAGATAGTTTCTCGGTTCGGGAGGTAGATTTATAGAAAGGGAAGGTGTTATCACCCTTTCTATCCATGGTTATCCATGGGCTCTTAGATACTTGCTCTTATATTTTCAAAATGTTTGCTTTTCAATTGTGAGTGGGTTTGAAAAAGTTTCTTTGAAAGATTTCTGAATAACTCTTGTATCAGTCCTCAAGAGTGTTTGAAAAATTGTTTTGAAAGCTTTTTGAAAGTGTCGGTGTGAAAAGATGTTTTGATTTGTTTTTTTGAATATAGCAAGTATCCATGAGTCATCTACCTACCCTAAGGAATTAGGCTGTGTAGAAGTCCTTAAGGTAGTGCCATCCCACCATTGAGAGGTAGGTAGCACCACCGTTGGAGGTGTTCGGGTCAATTCGATTGTTAGGGATGTTGTGGTCACCGAAGCAACAGCAGGACACCTTAGAAGCTACCCTTATGTCCTTGATCCTTTTTTAATCCGAGGCAACCGTTTCGAGGCAACTGGATCATGGACATAAGGACTTACTAAAACATCTTATACTTGACGACCACGTTTCGAAGGCAACAGGTGAGGCGTACCCTAAGAGTGGTGTGTGAATTTGTGTGTTATTTTCATGTATTGTCATCTTTGATCATGGAATTTGTGAGCTACACTTATTTTTAATTAACCATACATTCTTTCATGCAATTTAGAATTTAAGAGTGCGGAAATTTAAAAGACGGAAATATAAAGCTACGCTATTACAAGGCGCGGGTCTATACATCGCCAAAGTACAAAGACCCATTTGATAAAAATGCGGAAAGTAAAAAGGCCTAATTACTATTACATCCAGGAAGCAGTTACATAATATTCAAAAGAAAAATAAATGCGCGAAATTAAAATTGAACGTCCGAGGGTTTCGACCATTTGCTTGAAATTAAATTAAATTAAAGTCTATTTAATTATTAAAGAAAAGGAGATGTTTTTTATGTTTTTTTTGTATTTATGAAAATAAAGAAAATTAAAATCAATATGAAACCCTAATTCTATGTATTTTAATTATTAATGAAAATATTAAAGTTGACCTAATTTACTAATTAATTAATGTACATGTTTATTTACAAAAATAAATAGTAATTAACAATAATAATAAATAATGAGAAAAATGATTTAATTAAGAAAAAGATGAAAATGTCAAAAAAAACCCTAATTCTATACATTTTTATTTATTTAAAAAGAAGTGTTAAAATTAAAACCTAAATTAACTAAGTTAATTGTTATTGAAATTTATTTACAAAAATATTTTAATGGTGAAATTAATAATAATTAAACATATTTTACAATTTTTGGTTTCTGATTTTTATATTACGAAAATTATTTTAAGGTGAATTAATGAAAACAATTAAAAAAACAATTAAAAAGAATTATAAATAAAATTGAAAAAATAATGCAAACCAGGGGGGGTATCAGGCCCAAAGGGAGGTGTTTTGAAGCAATCTGGCCCATTAGCATAGAGCCTTGCTTGACTTTCCACGTTTGTGTGCACCTTGGTTGACTGAAGTGTACCATGGATCTCATCCAATGGCCCTTGGATTAATCAGCGTGAGCGCATGGCAGTCTTAAGCGTGGGCGCATATGGTAAGCCTTTGGTTGAGCGCTGCATAGGAACATGTTATAACAAAAATCATGGATTAAATGGGGGGACCTGGGAATCGAACCCAGGTCCCAACGCTTAAGGGACACGTTTCCAGCCAACTGAGCTATTGCATTTCTTTGTATACATAATGGATAGACAATATAATATATACAAAACAATGGTTAGTGGTATAAGACAAAAAATTACGCGCCAGATTTGAATCCCCCAATAGCATCAGGCCACGTCCGTCTTCGTCCTTGTTTTCCCTGCAATTATAAAACAAGTAGCGGGGGTTTTAAACCCCCACAAACTGCAACCTGTAAAAATAACGATTACGCCCATGGGTCATATAAATTAGGCGCGAGTATCTCAAACGATTCGTCTTGTCGCCACGAGTATGTCCATACAGGTTTGGTGGTCTAATTTTACCATATATGAGAACCCCCAATTTTGAAGTTCTGAAACCCTAGGTTTCATCAATGGTGGATTTTGATACAAGCATTTTTAGAACAATTAAACGTTACCAAAAGCTTCAGAAGATCATTAGTAGCATAAATCAATAATCAAAATATAACAATGATGCATAGAATGCAGAGTTCGATTATGGAATTTTTTGTGAATAACACGATTCTGTTCTACCGTTTCCTTGGACGTGGAAGCTTGTTCTTGGTTGCTATAGCTTCCTAGCAATGTCAGCAAGGTGTTGGAATAGGTTTTAAGCCTTGAATGATCCTGCAAATACGAAATCAATTTTCAAGTTTTTGATGAAAAGTTGCAACTTTGTTCTATGGCTTTAGCAGCTTTTTCGTGTATGCTTGTATTAGGTTAGGTCTTGCATGAGTATATGAACGAATTTAGGTCAAGAAACCAGCCCATAATTCCATGAATTGATGTTTTGAATATTTGATTTTCATCATATCTTTTTCAATCTTTTTTTCATGGAAACCCTTGCCAATCATGGAAAATCTTCCCTTTTTGAATGTGAAACGACTTGCCAGCTTGCCCTAGTATGATTTGCTGCACAAAAAGATTTGAAAAGCATTATTTGATATTTTTCTACAATTAAAACTAATTAAATGAATTAATAAGAACAAAAATTCAATTAATTAATTAAAAATAAGAAAATAAATCCTTTTAAGCTCAATGGGTCGTGCATAGGCTTTGGGTAATGATTCAAGGAAGAATTTGAGGCCCATTAGCAATTTTGAAGTGTTTTAGGCAAAGTTGACTTTTCAAAATTCCCAAAAATTTCCCAACTTCTCCAATGCATATCTTGCTCAATTTTGAAGCTATGAACATGTTCTTGGACATTTTGGAAAGGTCTTGAAGTCCTCTAACCAATGCCTTTGGTCCCATGTCATTTTTATTTACCAATCTCAAGTTATGGTCTTTGACTTAAAGTGCCTTTTTGTTGACTTTTGAAAATGACCTATAATGTTGAAATTGATAACTTTTTGTGAGAGCATTTCTTGGACTTGGAGTGTGAAGATGAGTTGTAGGAAATGTCATTCTCTTCAAAATGAGATTTGGATGGGATTTTTCTGATAAACCATGAGGAAGTTATGTCTTGGTCAATTTGCAGTTGACTTTTTCAACTGTCCAAAAATAGAAACTTTTGCATCTTGAGACTTTTTGAGCCATGCTTTGAGAAATCATGATCAGGAATTGATCAAATGATGTTTGTGGCTTCAAAATAAGATGTTGACCACAATTTTTGACTTTTTACTGTCAAATGACCATTTTGCCCCTGCAGTTGACTGTGAAGCATTTAGGGTTTTTGACTGTGCAATTTGATGCTGTGAGTCTTGAAACTTGACATATGGATGCTTGACAATGTATGTAGGCATATGGGACTTGATTGGACCCTTGGAAACCTCAATTTCTTTGCAAGAACCAAAACCCTAATTTTGACTGTGTTAGGAGGCCATTGGACTGTGCCACCCTTGAGAGATTTTGAACCATGATCTTGCCAAATCTTGGAGAATATGGGAGGGCAAATTTTGGGGTACAACAGGTGCTAATACCTTCCCTTTCTATAATCTACTCCCCGGATCCAAGAAAACATCTCAAAGGTCTTTCCTGTGCTTTTTGACCTTTCCTTAGGATAAAATAAAAAAGTCGGTGGCGACTCTTGCTAAACCGAACATTTGCGAACACAAACGCAAAAACCCAAGTCAGTTCTCCCACCGTATCACAGAACTGGCGACTCTGCTGGGGAAATAAGTTTTAAGTGGAGTAACCTTAGGGCTTAGATCACCCTTTTGCATGATTAATTGTTTGCTTTGATTGCTTTACATTTTTGGTTCTCTTGTTTGGGCTTGAAATCCTCCACCCGGATTTGGGAAACATTCATAGATAGCAATACGTTATGGAAACTGTGCGGGGTATACCGACACGGTTGAAGCAATAGCTATATTAGTGCGACATATTTGTGAGTACCGGTAGCCTTTGAGTCAATCAAAGAGAATACGGGGCCGCTGAGTGATGTCACTAAGCACTAATGACCTAGAACCTTACTTGACCATCTTGGTCTTTATTAGGGGTAGTGAGATGACCGACTTTGGTGCAGTCCGAAGTTGGTAGATACTCGATACTACACTCATTGAGGGTTGTTTTCTTGGAATATTTTGGTCACTAGTTAAGTGGCTAAACCAAAATAATGAACATAGAAAACAATCCAATGATATTGAGCTCCTTAGAACCCGGTTACTATTTATAGGACAGGTTTTGAGCCAACTAAACTCAAGAGGGTACTTACCTATGAAACCTCATGCAAGCCTGAAACTAGGGTTTTGTGTGACTTGCTTGTACATGTGTTTGCGCATACATCATGAACATCATAAAGCATCATATGCATCCACTAAACATTTCAAGGGTTTGGATCTTCATCTTTGTTCTTGTTTTGTAGGTCATGGAATCTCTTCACAGGAAAACAATTCAAGTCAACCTTGTGAGAATCCCTCCTCAACTCAGGGAGCTTACATCCAGAATTCCAGAAAATTCTCTCTTCAGTGAAAGACATGGTAGACTTCTCAACCTAGTCAACACCAGCATTGAAGAAGACATGGTGAAAGTGTTGTTCCAGTTCTTTGACCCCCTTCACCACTGTTTCACATTCCCTGATTACCAATTGGTGCCTACTTTAGAGGAATTTTCTCAACTCCTGAGAATCCCTATTCTTAATCAACTACCCTACAACGGTACGGAAAAAGAACCAAAACCTGAAGATGTTGCTCAAGCACTGCATTTACAACCATCTGACATCAAGGGGCATTGGGAAACCAGAAGTGGTGTCAAGGGCTTCTTGGAAAAGTTCTTGTTTGAGAAGGCACAAGAGTGTTAGAATTCTCTGGATCTGCAAGCCTTTGAAGAGATTGTGGCACTCCTTATTTATGGGTTGGTCTTGTTCCCAAATCCTGACCAACTTATAGATGTGAATGTTGTCAAGATTTTCATATCCAGGAATCCCATACCTACATTGCTTGGGGATATCCTCCACTCATTTTACACACGAACAATGAGGAAAAGAGGTGTTCTCATGTGATGTACTCCTCTCCTAGCAAGGTGGCTTATTTCTCACCTTCCATAATCAGTTTTGAAGAACGAGCAGGGTTTAAGGTGGTCACAACGATTGATGACCCTCACACATTCTGATGTACATTGGTGTTCTCGGTCCAGAGAAAATGTCATCATCGTTGATCGTTGTGGTGAATTTCCTAATGTCCCATTACTTGGAATTAGGGGAGGAATTACCTACAACCCCTGTCTAGCTTTGAAACAATTTGGATATGCTCGGAGGGATGGCCCTCATGACATGCTGATTCCTGACCTAGTTTTTGACTTCGACAACAATGCACAAGGACTTCACCAAAGGTTCATCAGAGCTTGGAGGATACCTAACAAGGTGGATAGTAAGACACTGGGGCACAAGAATTCCATCCCCCTTGAGCCTTACCTCAAGTGGGTACGAACCCGCTCCCAAAATCTTATGATGCCATATCCTCACATTCTCCCCTTGATTAAAGAGCCTGTTAAGGAAGGAGAGGTTCCATACACCATCCTATATCCTAACATGCCAACATCATGAGAGGAAATGCAAAAGAGTTGGATCCAACTCAAGGAAGAACGTGATACTTTTGAAGCCAGCTTCTATGCCAGTGAGAAGAAGGTTTTAGAGCTCACCCTCCGACTTCACGAGGAAGAGACTCTCAACACTTACATCGCACCAAAAAGGATACGCAACGTCTTTTTACCTTAAGAAGCTTTATAATATTTGGCCCATGGGGCATTTATGTACTGACAAAATTTCTTCTTATTAATATGACGTGTGTTCTTTTTGTCTGCAACAACTTTGAATTTCTAAATCCTTGAATGCATTACATGAATAAACATATCATTCTTCATATGCACAAACAGGTCTTCAAGCCAGGTTTCCTTATCTTTCTGCTATTTATTTCAGCAAGATGGATTTGGAGCAAACAGTGAAGGACCTACAGGCACAAAATTCACAATTTCAACAACTCCTCATGACCTTGGCAAAGGGTCAGGAGGATCTCAAAGTTCTGCTAGAGAAGAGTAAAGAGAAGAAAAAGAAAAAGAGACCGGCGGTAGCTACTTTCGAAAGAAGATTTGAGGGTGATGCTAGAAGGACTCTTGAGTTTCCGTCAACATCCGACGAGGGGATTGGCAAGGGGAAAGGAGTTACTGTACCTTCCGAATCTGAGGTAGAAGAGGAGGAAGAGGAAGCAGACGAAGACTATTCAGAACAATAGTATCCACCAGCGGATGACAAGTATAAGAACCTCGAAGACAGATTGGAAGCTATGGAGTTGCAGAGGGTGCCCGAATTGGATTTTGAGGAGATGGGGCTTGTGGCTGGGATTGTTATCCCTCCTAAATTCAAGGTCCTAACATTCGCCAAGTACGACGGTCTATCTTGCCCTAAGATGCACTTGAGGTCGTATGTTAGAAAGATCCATCCACATTCATCCGACAAAGACCTCTGGGTGCACTTTTTCCAAGACAGCTTGTCTGGCACTCAATTAGATTGGTTTTATCAGCTCGAGAGGTCAGAGGTCCACAATTGGGAAGACTTGGCAGCCGCTTTCTATCGTCAGTATCAGTACAACGCTAATTTGGCGCCGACCTGTACTCAACTACAGAGTATGGGAATGACTTCAAATGAAGGGTTCAAGGAGTACGCCCAGAAGTGGCGCGACCTGGCTGGGAGGGTGCAGCCACCGCTATCAGATAGGGAATTAGTCGACATGTTTTTGGGGACCCTATCTGGCCCTTTCTTCAACCATCTAATCGGAAGCTCTTCAGCAGGATTTACTGAGTTGATTTTGACTGGCGAGAGGGTGGAAGCCGGTATCAAAAGTGGAAAAATTCAAAAGGATGCTTCCGCATCCACAAATGCTAGAAAACCTTTCCCAACCAAGAAAGAAGCATCTGCTGTGTACACCCAGAAAAATCGGGAAAGAGAGGAACGTCGGCCAACAGTAGGGGCCGTATTAATACAGAAGTCCGCATCAGACCAACTTAGAAACAGCCAACCGAGGAATGATCAGCCCAGAACTTATCAGCAAAGGCCACCACGGCAATTTACTCCAGTAAATATGACGCCCGCTCAAATCCTTCCACATCTCCTGAAGTTGAATCTCACTAATATTAAAGAGGCACCAAAGAATGTAAATACCACCTCTCCATCTTACAATCCAAAAGCCAAGTGCGCTTACCATTCCGACAGTATTGGGCACGATACCAATAATTGCTGGGCACTCAAGAACAAAATTCAGGATTTAATTGATGCTAAAGAGGTCGAGTTTGACGCTCCTGAAAAGCCTAATGTTATATCCGCGCCAATGCCCAAGCACGGTCACAATGTGCATGCTGTTTTGGAAAATCTCCATGTTACTGATGTTGTCGATCTGTTGACTCCTTTGTTAGTGATAAAAGAAAATTTGTTGAGAGCCGGGATCTTTCCTGGTTGTGATGAAGATTGCTATTTTTGTTTGAATATTCAAGATGATTGTCCAATGTTGAAGTCGGGTGTCCAACGCCTGATGGATACTCAAGAAATACTTTTTCAGAAAACCCTTGTTAACACTTTCAATCCAATTGCTCCTGATACTTATGATACCTCAACCAATGATATTGCCATCATAACCATTTCCGAAAATCCTCCCAAGGCTTGCAAAAGGCCTGTCAGGATTACACCCAACTCTGAATGTGTACCTCTAAAGTTCACCATGCCGGGACCTGTCCCATACCAATCAAGTAAAATGATACCGTGGAACTATAGGGGAGAAATCTTCTACCACGGCATCAAACAAGTCAAAACAGTCCAAGAAATCTCTGAAGAAGACCCTGACATAGGAAACATCACGGGTACTAGCAAGATCACCCTCAGTGTCCGGATCTTTTCTCCGGAGATTGCTCCTCCCCGAGCAGTCTTCGGACCCTTAAAAGCTTCTGCACCTGTTGGATCCTCTGTGCAAGGCCCAGTGATTGAAGAGTTAAACGCTCCTGAAGAAAGACCATCCGCTGATAGCACCGACAAAGGTAAGGTGATACTGAAAGATCCTGTCAGGACGAAGGCTCATGCTGTGGTTATCCCCGAAACCACTCAGAAGGAGATGGATGAGATCCTAAAAATAATCAGAAAAAGTGACTATGACGTTGTGGAACAATTGGGGAAAACCCCTTCTAAAATCTCAATGTTAGCTCTCCTGCTCTGTTCAGAGGCCCACGCTAAGGCTCTGATTAATTCTTGAAGACAACACATATCCCCCAAGAGACCTTAGCTGACCAATTCCAAAACTGTGTGGCCAGTCTTACTGCTGACAATGGCCTGGGCTTTTCCGACGCTGACCTGACTCCCAAAGGAAGGAAACACAATGATGTGTTACATGTTTCAGTGGAATGCCGAGGAACCACCCTCGCCCATGTCTTGGTCGATACTAGTTCTTCCCTGAATGTGCTGCCAAAGAAGGCCTTAGACCGTTTGGATTGTGAAGGTTTGACCCTCAAGCCTAGCAACATTATCGTCAGAGCTTTCGATGGTTCCAAAAGAATGGTTCATGGGGAGGTTGATATTCCCATCAAGGTAGGCATCAAAGTGTTTAACTCCACCTTCTACGTGATGGACATCCGTCCGTCATACTCATGTTTGCTGGGGATACCATGGATCCATTATGTTGGGGCAGTTACGTCCTCTTTGCACCAGATGCTGAAGTATCCTATTAAGGGTAAAATCATAATTGTGCATGGCGAGGAGGAGTACATGATTAGTCATCTCAATTCCTTTCGATATGTGGAGTTAGATGGTGAGTTCATCGAAACACCTTTTCAGCATTTCGAGGAAGTTTCTCCCGAGGTTGCGGTTGCGAAGACAGCAGTTGAGGTACCTATCATTCCCAAGCATGTGGCTAAGATGGCATCTCTCAAGGACGTAGAAGCTGTGATTAAGGAGGGTAAGAGCACAATATGGGGACAGTTTCCTGACTTTCCCCATAAGACGGACAAGTTTGGTTTAGGGTTTACTGCTGCAGGCCAAAAGGCTATGCGTCACTCCAAGATTGGAAGATCACCTGTCAAGATTTCTCACCACGGAATCAATGCTGCAGAAGATGAAGATGACGAGAGCCACTTTGAAGATTGGATTTTTCCGACTGTTGAAGGGGGTTTGAGCAATTGGGAAGCAAAGGATTTCGTTCCTATCACCTTTATCAATCAGTAATTTTATCTTTGAACAATTTCCCATTTTTATGGTCTGTAATAACTAAAACAATTCGCACACTATTTTTCACCTCATGCCTTACCCGGGGCATGTAGGTCCATTTGTAAGGGCTTGATTCTCTTCATAATCATATGCCATGTTTTAATGAATCATTGGACGTTTTTCATTTATAAACTGCTGTGTTCATTTTCTTTCCTTTTGCATTTTTGTTTGTTTAAAGAGGGCTATCCCTTACACACACCCACACTCACAAATGCAGGTACCCATCCACTCCGGATTCCATGGGTGACTATTCTGCTTTATCCTTCAATAACTCTGAAGATTTGGTCAATCAGGATGAGTATGAAGTTGATGAAGATTGTGAAGTACCGGGAGAGTTAGCCAGACTTCTACAACAAGAAGAGAGGGTTATTCTGCCTCATGAAGAGTTGTTAGAAACCATCAACTTAGGGACAGAGGAAGACAAGAAAGAAGTAAAAGTGGGTGCTAGCTTGGAACCAAGTGTCAAGGAACGCTTAATACAGTTGTTGAATGAATACGTTGAAATCTTTGCCTGGTCTTATGAAGACATGCCAGGGTTAGACACAGATATCGTGGTTCACCGTCTCCCCACAAGAGAAGATTGTCCACCGATCAAGCAAAAGGTTCACCGAATGAGGCCCGACATGTCTGAGAAAATTAAGGCTGAAGTAATGAAGCAATTCAACGCCGGCTTTCTGGCTGTTACAACCTATCCACAATGGGTTGCTAACATTGTGCCCGTACCCAAAAAAGACGGCAAGGTCAGAATGTGTGTGGACTATCGGGATTTGAACAGGGCTAGCCCTAAAGATGATTTTCCGCTGCCGCATATCGACCTCTTGGTTGACAACACAGCTCAACACAAGGTATTTTCCTTCATGGACGGATTCTCGGGATATAACCAAATCAAAATGGCCCCCGAGGACATGGAGAAAACTACCTTTGTTACACAATGGGGTACCTTCTGCTACAAGGTGATGCCGTTTAGACTGAAGAATGCAGGGGCAACTTATCAACACGCCATGGTAGCTTTGTTTCATGATATGATACATAATGAGATCGAAGTTTACGTAGACGATATGATAGCTCGATCACAAACAGAAGAAGAACACCTTGAACATTTGCAGAAGCTGTTTGCCAGGTTGAAGGAGTACAAACTCAGACTGAATCCAAGCAAGTGTACTTTTGGAGTTAGGTCTGGCAAACTTCTGGGATTTATTGTCAGCAACAAGGGCATTGAGGTCGATCCAGCAAAAGTAAAGGCTATATAAGAAATGCTTGCCCCCTGTACTGAAAAGGAGGTTAGAGGATTCTTGGGACGCTTGAACTATATCGCCAGGTTCATCTCTCACCTGACGTCTACCTGTGAGCCAATTTTTAAACTATTGAAGAAGGATCAGGTAGTTGAGTGGAACGATGATTGTCAAGTTGCTTTTGATAAGATCAAGGAGTATTTACTGGAACCTCCTATCCTGATGCCACCCGTCGAAGGAAAGTCGTTGATCATGTATCTGACTGTTTTGGACAACTCAATGGGGTGCGTACTGGGCCAACATGACGAGTCTGGTCGAAAAGAGCATGCCATTTATTACCTTAGCAAAAAGTTTACTGACTGTGAGACTCGCTACTCACTGCTCGAGAAAACTTGTTGCGCTTTGGTATGGGATGCTCGCCGACTAAGGTAGTATATCTTGACTCATACCACTTTGTTGATTTCCAAAATGGATCCGATCAAGTACATCTTCGAGAAGCCTGCTTTATCTGGAAGAATCGCTAGATGGCAGATGATCCTGACTGAATATGACATCCAATATACTACCCAAAAAGCTATAAAAGGGAGTGTACTAGCAGACCATCTAGCTCATCAAGCTATCGAAGAATATCAGTCTATGAGATTCGACTTCCCGGACGAGGACATCATGACATTAGACAACATAGAAGGTAACGGACCGTATGACGGACCTGAAAAGGGATCCTGATGGACCCTGTACTTTGATGGTGCTTCAAATGCACTCGGCAACGGTATCGGTGCGGTACTCATTTCTCCGGAAGGTTGCCATACACCTTTCACTGCCCGACTTTGTTTCAGCTGTACCAACAACATGGCCGAATATGAAGCTTGCATCTTTGGTCTCAAGGTTGCTATAGACTTGGGGATCAAATCTTTGATCGTATTTGGGGACTTGGCTTTGGTTATCAGTCAAGTCAAAGGAGAGTGGGACACCAAGCATCCTAATCTTATCCCATACAAAGAACATGTCCTAACATTGTTGCCTCATTTCGAGCATATCACCTTCGAGCATTTCCCGGGAGAAGAAAATCAGCTAGCAGATGCTCTGGCTACAATGTCTTCCATGTTTAAACTCAACTGGGATAACGAGGCTCCCCAAATTACCATCGAGCGAATGGGCGAACCTGCACACTGTCATGAGATTAATACCGAAGAAGTAGTGGAACAACCCTTGTTTCATGAAATCAAAAGGTATCTCCAGACTAGAGAATACCCTGAAGGAGCTTCCATAAATGACAAAAAGTTCTTAAGGAGATTTGCGGCCAAGTTCTTCTTAAGCAATGGCATCCTTTATAAGCGTAGCCATGATTGTGTTTTACTTCGTTGTGTGGACAAAGTTGAAGCAGAGTTGATCATGACTGAGATACACAGCGGCACATTCGGCACCCACTTGAGAGGACATACGATGGCTAAGAAGATTCTAAGGGCAGGCTATTACTGGTCTACCATGGAAGCTGATTGCCATCAACATTCTCGTACTTGCCATAAATGCCAAATCTACGCCGACAAGGTACACATTCCTCTTGTTCCTCTCAACATTCTGACAGCTCCTTGGCCATTCGCAATGTGGGGCATTGACATGATTGGAGAGATCAAGCCCACGGCATCCAATGGACATCGCTTCATCCTGGTCGCCATTGATTATTTTACCAAGTGGGTCGAGGCGGCTTCCTTTGCCTCTGTTACAAAGAATGTGGTTGCCCGCTTCATCAAGCAGAACCTCATATGCCGGTATGGTGTCCCCGACAGGATCATCACAGAAAACGGTACAAATCTGAACAATACTATGATCACCGCTCTATGCGAACAGTTCAAGATCTATCATCACAATTCATCTCCCTATCGATCGAAGATGAACGGTGCTGTTGAAGCCGCGATCAAAAACATCAAGAAGATCATTCAGAAAATGACACTTACCTACAAGGACTGGCATGAGATGTTACCGTTTGCTCTGCATGGATATCGTACCACGGCACGTACTTCAACAGGGGCAACCCCATTTTCTTTGGTGTATGGCATGGAAGCTGTTCTACCCTGGAGGTTCAAATTCCTTCCTTAAGGATTATGAAAGACACTGGTTTGAGTGAAGACGATTGGATTCAGACTCGGCTTGATCAACTTAATTTGATCAACGAGAAGCGGCTTACTGCTGTTTTCCATGGTCAGACGTATCAAAAACGCATGATCAAGGCTTTCAACAAGAAAGTAAGGCGTCAGATATATCAAGTCGGAGATCTTGTAATCAAGCGGATCATCTTACCTCAAAGTGATCACAGGGGCAAGTGGACTCCTACTTACGAAGGACCATTTGTGATCAAGAGCATATTTTCTGGTGGGGCAATGATTTTGACCACCATGGACGGCAACGATTTGCCACACCCTTCGAACGCAGACATAGTCAAAAGATACTACACATAAAACGACCCAGCAAGTTGAAAACCTGAAAGGGCGACTTGGGCAAAAATGGGCATCCCGGTGAACCGAAAACCCGAAAGGGAGGTTCAGGAAAAAATTAGGGATAAAACAAAAAAATATGTACACCCGGCAAGTTGAAAACCTGAAAGGGCGACTTGGGCAAAAAAGGGGTTTCCCGGTGGATCGAAAACCCGAAAGGGCGGTCCAGGCAAAAGTTAGGGAATTAAAGCGTATGACTATGTCTCGTCGAATCACTTTAAAGAATAATTCTCTTCACCAACAAGATCCAAGCTTATGATCAATCCAATCACCGGCGGACGAAGCAGTGAATGGACAAAACATTCAGAGTTGTGAAGGCTATAGCAGAATGGGAATCCCATGGAATTATTGCATATAGCCATCTTTCTTTTGTATAAATTTTTTTCAATTTTTACGACAACATTCTCTTACCAGGATGTCTGTCTCCTTTGTACAAAAATACTCATAAAAAGTTAATACAAATACACTTCCAAGTGCAGAAATTTGCTTTGCCTTCCTTTTCTTTTTACACTTATGTTTTATTTGAAAAAACGTCCAATGTTTTGTTAAATAGGCATATGCATTTGAACATAATCATTGCTTACAAATAAAAATTGGGAAAAGATGATTGCTGATAGGTTGAAGGTATAGGTAGATATCTTGATGCCCTTTCAGAAGAAATCCCCAGCGGAATTAAAATTCAAGATCCTCAACAGAGTTAAAATTCGGAATATATTTCCCCAACAGAGTTAAACTTCAGGATCCTCAGCAGAGCAAAAGCTTTCTAAAAAATGGACTCCCCAGCTAAAGTGCATTCCAATTCCCCTCAGAGTCAAGTTTCAAGATCCCTAGTGGAGCCCAAAAACCCTGAAAATCCTATCCCCAACAGAACCAGAATAGTGAACATTCCCCCCACAGAGATACTTCCCAACAGATTGAAGATTCTCAGTCCCATTTCTCCAGCATAAGTCTCCCAGGTTTTAAACTACCCGGTAGAGATTTTCAAAGCTTTCCTTGTTCCCCAAGCAGCCTGCAGTCAACAAGCATTTTTCATCTTCAGTAATCAAAAATTCTTGCAATCACCTGCAGCGGTCAAGGATTCACTTTCCCTGGCAGCAGTCAAAGAATCCATTATCTCCAGCTATCCGGATTTCATCTTCCTCAACAAGACGGCTACTCAGCTTGCATGCATAACCATGACATTCATATATCATAAACATTGATGAAATACAGTTCGTTGCATCATACATATCATACATCATAACTTTGTGTTCAGCTAACATTTTTACCCTTTTCAAAATAAGATTAAAAGGCTATCATTAACGATTATCCAGATACAGTACAGATACACCCCAGACACGACGGTCATTCCATTACTTATTCAGAATTTCAGGTTAGATACGGTACAGATACACCCCAGATACGGCAGTCATTCTACTACCCATTCAGACTTCAGCAATCCGATACAGACTAGATACGCTCCATACACGGCGGCCATTCTATCTCAGATTCAATTATCAACTTCAAGTTCAGATACACTCTAGACACGGAAGTCATTCTGCTACTCATACAGATCTCAACTCCAAGATACAGTCCAGATACGCTCCAGATACGGTTGTCATTCTGTCACTCATCCAGATCCCAGTTGCAGTCCAGATACACTCCAGACACGGAAGTCATTCTGCTACTCATATAGATCTCAACTTCAGATACAGTCCAGATACGCTCCAGACACGGTTGCCATTCTGTCACTCATTCAGAGTTTATCCCCAGCACACAGTTGCTCCATACACAAATATTCCTCTGATATCTGGATACAATACAGATACACTCCAGACACGACAGTCATTCTGATATTCATTCTACACTCAAACACAGTCGCAGCTCAGATACGCCCCAGACACGGACGCCATTCTTTTGCTCATACAAATTCAGTCTCCAAATACAGTTCAAATGCATTCCAGACACGGATACCATTTTGATCCTCATTCTTCTGACCTACCACATTGCAATTCAACAAAGATTCTCGGATGGCATCTTTAAGCTCATCTCCAGCAAGATTATACCATCTCCAAATGGCATATTTAAGCCTATTCCCGCATCTATGTCTTGACGAGTGCAAATTTACGGGCACTCTAGTGTCCAATCCCCTTTTACCTTCGAGTCGCGAAAGGAAAACTTGCCAATCTAACTCTTCAGGTTCAAGAAGATTGAACAGGGGAAAATTTTGTACCTCAAAATTTTCCCTCTCATTTCATCAACACTTTCTCATCACAAGACTCTTGGAATTCAAGATCAAGCTAGGGTTTGTTCTGTTCAAGACCCCTCCTTGCACTGTTGACCTAAATTAGGGTTTGAGTTTACACATGGATGTTTTGACCTAAAATGCTCAAAGTGACTTTCATACTTCATGTTGGACTCACAAGTTTGTCCTTACCAAGTTTCATGCTTTGATTCAAAGTTTTGCCCAGTCGATTGGGCAGTTGACCTAGAAATCAGCTGTATTGGGGAAAAAGTCAACTGTAGCCAATTGACAGTCAAACCTCATGAAATTTGACCCACATAAACATTATGAACTCATATGAACCATTTTATCAAGTTTGGATCACAATTCCATAAGAAATTTGATCATATCACAAAAAGGGCAAAATGGTCATTTTTAGGGTTTTGACTGCACAAAGGCAATTTTTAACTGTTTGACCTAGTCAATGGCAAATCAAGCTCACAAATGGACTCAAGGACTCAATGATATTGTCTTGACCCATTCAACAAGTTCAAAAGATCTCAAATGCATAGGATTGACAGATGAATTTTTCAGTCAACTGATCAAAATTTGACTGTACACTGAAAAGTCAAACTTTGACTTTTTGGTCAAAATCAAGTGCCAAGAGTCATTTTTCATCAAGACATGTCAAAATTATGAAACTTGCCCATCAAGAAACCCAAAAATGCAAATTAGGGTTTAAAATGGAAAATTTTCATAACTTAGAAATTTTCTAAGTTATGAAATTTTCTTATTTTTCCTAACTTTGTCCCATTTGTTCACCAAGATGAAAATGGATTCAAACAAAACTTCAAACATGAAAGTTGTAGTACATCACAAAGTCTACAACTTTGATTCACAAAGTTTTCTCAAAGGAGGCTTGCATCTCAAGTTATGATTTTTGGAACAAGGGTACCAAAAACTTTTAACTTAGAAGAAATTTGCCCTAATCTAGGCAGGATTTTGACCCATCTTCTTGGCCATTTTTCACATAGTTCCACTTGGAGTTTCAAGTTGCATTACAAATATGGATTGTAGTACATGTTCCAAGATTTCCAAATTGTCCAAGAACTCCTCAAACACCCTTGTGGTTAGAGAGAATCGAATTCACAAAGTTGGCAAAAACTCACTTTTATTCATGGCCAAGGCATGTTCATAGCAACTTGCATTTTCAAATCAGCTTGTGTAATGCTAGCTTGCAGGCCTCAAAACCAACTTACACTGCATAATTTAATTCCTAACCACTGTGTTAAGGTGTTATCTCATCCATTTGGGCATTACATGCAAGTTTAAGCCTTAAGTAGTAAAAGTGATTTTTCCATTTTTGCAAAAGTAGCTTTATGTCAAACCACTAAGCATTGAGCCTTGAACAAAGATCTGAGATTGCAAATCAAATCCAGGGATTAGAGGGGGCCTAGAGGTTTGTGTGAAGCATACAAGATGGCTTGTACAGGCCTGTGAGATACACTTACACATCTTTGCTTCATATAGAAGAAACATTGCAAAACAAGAACAACTGGATATTTCTGTTAACACGAGCTTAAGCAAACTTTATACACAAGTTCCATACATCAAAACAGACCTAAGGCACGACTCATTCATCCCTCATACCTCCTAATACACAAAACCATTGTTTTGCTGCAAAACAGGGCACTCCCTGCAGATTGAGTTCCACAACACAATTTGCTCGTGCACTTTTGCCCAAACTTGTTCAAACACCTTCCATTTCATCCATCCAAGCTATTTCAAACCTTAAACACCAGCTGTAATACCTCTAATACACTTTGCCATTTTCATTTCCAAGCTTTGCAGGTGGACTTCTACAGCACGATACAAGGTGTTTCAAAGCAAGCCAAGTATTGGAGGAGCTTCCTTGGACCTCAGGCAAGCTCAACAGAAGCTCAAACACCATTGAAGGTTGTTGTATTGCTCTGCTCGATTCAAGCTGAAACAGGTATTTCATGGACTTCTATCTCTCTATTTAGGAATGGTTAGGCTTAGGTTTGTGAATGAAATATGTTGTACTCATAGCCCTGAAGCCATACATATGATCAACTTTCATTTATATTAAGCGTGCTAGGAGAATTTCAGCCATGAACATGTGAAAAAAGTTAGGTCAGATTTTAGGGCCAGAGAAATTCTCTCTGGTCTTTGAGAGTTAGATTTAATGCTTTATATGGTTAGATTCGTCTTTAAATTCTCTACAAGTTTCATGTTTTAAGTTTTGTCAAAAGATCAAAGAATCAGGAGTTGGCATGTTGTACAAGAGACGCGCGCATTTTCAAACAGATGCTGGAGGTTGAAGAAGGTGATGGCTAGGGCTGGGCCTGAGTCATTCTTGCTTTTAGCACCCCTTTATTCAGTTTGCACCCCCCTGGCCCATTTGATTGAATATTTGTCATTTTTATGTTTTTATTTTTATTCTGACTTTATATTTTTTGCTCAAATATAAAAAATGCCAAAAAATAATTTTCCACATTTTTTTCATATTTATTTACTTTATTAGGCATATATGTATAAATAAACCATTTTTCTCCTTTTAATAAAACTTAAAAAAATAATACAAAAATATATTTTTTTTTTATTTTACACTTGAAAACATTTTCTTAAAAATATCCATTTTTGTAAATAATTATTTTTATCTTTATATATTTAATATGTTTAATATATATATATATATATATATATATATATATATATATATATATATATATATATATATATATATATATATATATATATATATATATATATATATATATATATATATATATATATATATATATATATATATATATATATATATATATATATATATATATATATATATATATATATATATATATATATATATATATATATATATATATATATATATATATATATATATACTTGTATATTTTATTTTATTAGATAATTAGGACAAAAATATAGAAATAATAAATTTTTATTTTTTTGACACTAAAAATACTTTTCTTAACAATATACTTTTATTCTTACATAAATCAATATATATTGTATATAATTGATAATTATTACTATTTATTTAAAAATTAGGGTTTTGTCCTAAATGACCAAAAATAATTAAAATTTGACTTTTTTTATTTTGTTTATATTTCAAACATAAAAAACCTTTTTCACATACATAAACAATCTTGTTTTTTGCATAATATATTTTTATTTGATATTTATTTAATTGTATTTATTTAAATGTTAAATATGGACTTGTACATTCGATATGGTTGTAATAATTTAGAATTTATTTCCTTGTCAAAATATCCCCAATTCAAATTTGTACCCCCTCCCTATATCATGTTGTAATAGTGTAGCATTTAAATTCTCGCACATTTAAAAGCTTTCAATTATGCCATGCCTAGACCTAGGGTTTGTATGCAAAATCAATCAACAAGTAGCTTGACCTAATCCAAGATAAACATGCATAAAAAAAAAACAATACACACTTACACCCCTAGGGTTTCATCCACTTGTTGCCTTCAAAAATGGGCCATGATTGCATGTCATGTACTTTGGCAAAACAAAAACAAACAAAAAGATCATAGTCCCTCGATGACGCTATCTGAGTTGCCTAAACAAAAAAATGATCAAGTCCCTCAAGAAAATTGCCAAAGATACTTGACACAATTGCTTTCATGGTCTATACGATGACCCGCGCCTGTCCCATTAACATCCTAACACAAGGTTGTTCACCAAATACAATGGTGAAACAACACTGTTAAAAGGGTTAAAAACATAAGAAAGATCTTTGAGTAAAATTGGGGTAGATAGCTCTTAGTTACTTGATCAAACTTGCAAAAAACATCCTTGCTATTTTTTTCAAAACACACTCCACTAACACAATTTTACAACAACTTTCAAAACATTGAAAACCTTTCAAAAAGACAAACACCTTTGTATACATTTAAACAAGAATCATTACAAAGGTTGCCACAATGATGGCCTCTTTTCAAAACATTTTTCAAAACCACACACAAAGCACCATTTCAAACAATTGAAAAATGCAAAGCAAGTGATCTAAGCAAGTAACTAAGAGCCCATGGATAACCATGGATAGAAAGGGTGCTAATACCTTACCTTTCTATAATATACTCCCCGAACCCAAGAAAACATCTCAAAGGTATTTCCTGTGCTTTTTTACCTTTCCTTAGGATAAAATAAAAAAGTCAGTGGCGACTCTTGCTAAACCGAACATTTGCGAACACAAACGCAAAAACTCAAGTCAGTTCTTCCACTGTATACAAAGGTGTTTTTGTCTTTTGAAAGGTTTTCATTGTTTGAAAGTAAGGTTTTGAAATTGTGTTGTGAAGTGTGTTTTGAAGATAGCAAGGATGTTTTTGCAAGCTTTGATCAAGTAACTAAGAGTTTGTCTACCCTATTTTACTCAAAGATCTTTCTTATGTTTTTAACCCTTTTAATAATGTTGTTTCACCATTGTATTTGGTGAACAACCTTGTGTTAGGATGTTGAACGGGACAGGCACGGGTCATCGTATAGACCATGATAGCAATAGTGTCAAGTATCTTTGGCAATTTTCTTAAGGGACTTGATCATTTTGTTTAGGCAACTCAAATAGCGTCATCGAGGGACTATGATCTTTTGTTTTGTTTTTGTTTTGCCAAAGTACTTGACATGTATACCATGGCCCATTTTTGAAGGCAACAAGTGGAGGGAAATCCTAGGGGTACAAGTGTGCATTGTGTTTATTTCCATGCATTGTTATCTTGGATTAGGTCAAACTAATTGTTGATTTTTATTTTGTATACAAACCCTAAGTCTAATCATGGCATAATTGAAAGCATTTAAAGGTGCGATAATTTAAATTCTACACTATTACAACATGATATAGGGAGGGGGTACAAATTTGAATTGGGGATTATTTTGCAAGAAATTAAATCCTAAATTATTGCAACCATATTGAATGGGTAAGGCATAATATTAAATATACAATATTTAAATAAATACAATAAATAAATATCAAATAAAATGTGTTTGGCCAAAAAAAGATTTTTATGTATGTAAAAAGTATTTTTAAATGTGAAATGTAAATAAATAAAAAGTTAATTTCAATTATTTTGTTTTTTAGGGCAAAACCCTAATTTTTAAAATAAAATAGTATTATTTGTTATTTATATACAATAATGTATTAATTTGTACAAAAATATAAGTATATTGAAAAAATGGTATTTTTAGTATAAAATATTAATAAAAATAAAAATGTACTATTTTTGTATTTTTTGTCCTAATTACTTAATAAAACATATTATATATGTGTATATATATATATATATATATATATATATATATATATATATATATATATATATATATATATATATATATATATATATATATATATATATATATATATATATATATATATATATATATATATATATATATATATATATATATATATATATATATATATATATATATATATATATATATATATATATATATATATATATATATATATATATATATATATATATATATATATATATATATATATATATATATGTATATATTAAGTGTATAAAAATAAAATAAATTATTTACAAAAATGTGTATATTTCAAGAAAATATTTTCAAATGTGAATAAAAATAATAAATAAAAATAAACATATTTTTTTAACATTATTTTTAGGTTTTAATAAAAAGAATATAAAGCATTTAAACATTTTTATACTAGTAATAATTAAAATAAATTCCAAATAAATACAAAAATTTATGAAAATAATTTTTAAGTATTTTTTATGTTAGAAAATAAAATATCAAAATCAGAAATGAAACAAAAATGCAAAAATGACAAATGTACAAGAAATGGGCCAAGGGGGTGTAAAAAGAAAAGAGGGGGGTGCCAAAAGTAAGCCTGTACAGGCTCATCCCAAACACAACTTCATCTTCTTCCTCTAGACAGAACGCGCGCGTGCCATGTACAAAATGCTATCTCCTGATTCTGTGTTTTTTTTTGACAAAACTCATAATATGAAACTTGTAGAGCGTCAAACAACGAATCTAACCATATAAAAAACTTAAGCTAACTCTCAAAGACCAGAGAGAATTTCTCTGGCCCTAATTCTTAACCTAGTTTTTTCAGAAAGTTCATGAACAAAATTCTCCTAGCACGATTAATATAAATGAAAACTAAGCACATGTATGGTTTCAGGGCTATGAATACAACATCTTTCATTCACAAACCTAAGACTAACTATTCCTAAATAGAGATATAGAAGTTCATGAAATACCTGTTTCAGTTGACTTCGAGCTGGACAATGCAGCAACTTCCAAGAGTGTTTGAGGTTCTTTTGAGCTTGCCTGATGTCCACTGAAGCTTTCCCAATGCTTGGTTTGTTTTGAAGTAGCCTGAATCGTGCTATAGAACTCAATCTGCAAAACTTTCAAACAGAAATGGCAATGTGTGTTAGTGGTGTTACAGCTGGCAATGGAGGTCTGGAATAGTTCAGGTGAGTTGAATGGAAGATATTGGAACAAGTTTGAGGCAAAACGCACGAGGGAAAGTGGAGATGGAGGTGGTTCTGCAGGGCCTGCCCTATTTTGCAGAAAAATGGTGATTTTGTGTACAAGGAGGTTTGAGTGGTGAAGAGCTCGTGTTTATGACTCAAAGGGTTGTGTGAAATGTGTTTGCAATGTTTGTGTAAGCTGACTATGGATGGTTTTTGAGTTGGGAAGATTTTGGACAAATTTTTTCTTCTTGAAGCAAGAGTGTGTAACCTGTCAATACAGGCCTGTAATCCCTATCTTGTATGTTTCATCCTTTTCCCTTGATACTTGCAATTTGTGGATTTGATCTTGCCTCAGAGATATGGCCCCATGCCTCAAAGATCTTGGTTTGACATAAAGTATAGCTTTTCAAAAATGGCAATATACCTTTTTCCAAATAGGGATTAGTCTTCTGTGCAAAGTCCAAATGGCCAAGATAATGCATTAGCTCAGTGGATTTGCATTCAATTAAGGAGTGTAAAATGGTTTAGAGGCCTGCCAACAAGTACAAAGCATGCTGGTTTGAAAATGAAACTTGTATGAACATGTATTGGCCATGGATCAAAGTGAGTTTTTGCCAACTTCAAGCATTCGATTCTCTCTAACCACAAAGGTGTTTGAGGAGTTCTTGGATAATTTGGAAAGCTTGCAACATGTAATACAATCCATATTTGAAATTCAACTTGAAAATCCAAGTGGAACTATGTGAAAAATGGCCAAGAAGATGGGTGAAAATCCTGCCTAAACTAGGGCAAAATTTTTCTAAGTTAAAAGTTTTAGGTACCCTTGTTCCAAAAATCATAACTTGAGATACAAGCTTCTTTTGAGAAAACTTTGTGAATAAAAGTTGTATACTTTGTGATATACTACAACTTTCATGTTTCAAGTTTTGTTTGAATCCATTTGCATCTTGGTGAAAAAATGGGACAAAGTTAGGAAAAAATAAGAAAATTTTATAACTTAGAAAATTTCTAAGTTATGAAAATTTTCCATTTTAAACCCTAATTTGCATTTTTGGGTTTCTTGATGAACAAGTTTCATAATTTGACATGTCTTGATGAAAAATGACCCTTGGCACTTGATTTTGACCAAAAAGTCAAAGTTTGACTTTTCAGTATACAGTCAAATTTTGATCAGTTGACTGAAAAATTCATCTGTCAATCCTATGCATTTGAGATCTTTTGAACTTGTTGAATGGGTAAAGACAATTTCATTGAGTCCTTGAGTCCATGGTTGAGCTTGGTTTGCCATTGGTTAGGTCAAACAGTCAAAAATTGCCTTTGTACAGTCAAAACCCTAAAAATGACCATTTTGCCCTTTTGATGATCTGATCAAATTTCTTGTGGAATTGTGATCCAAACATGATCAAATGGTTTATATGAGTTCATAATGTTGATGGGGGTAAAAAATTCATGAGGTTTGACTGTCAATTGGCCACAGTTGACTTTTTCCCCAATACAGTTGATTTCTAGGTCAACTGTCCAATTGACTGGGCAAAAATTTGACTCAAGGCTTGAAACTTGGTATGGACAAACTTGTGAGTCCAACATGAAGTATGAAAGTTAATTTGGACATTGTAGGTCAAAACATCACTGTGCAAACTCAAACCCTAATTTAGGTCAGCAGTGCAAGGAAGTGTCTTGAGCAGGGCAAACCCTAGCTTGATCTTGAGTTCCAAGAGTCTTGTGATGAGAAATGTTGATGAAATGAGAGGGAAAATTTTTGGGTACAACAGTTGCCCCTGTTCAATCTTCTTGAACCTGGAGAGTTATATTGGCAAGTTTGCCTTTTGCGACTCGAAGGTAAAAGAGGATTGGACACTAGAGTGCCCGTAAATTTGCACTCGTCAAAGCATAGATGAGGGAATGGGCTTAAAGATGCCATTTGGAGATGGTAGAATCTTGCTGGAGATGAGCTTAAAGATGCCATCCCAGAATGTTTATTGAACTGTAATACTGTAGGTCAGAAGAATGAGCATCAAAATGGTATCCGTGTTTGGAATGCATTTGAACTGTATCTTGGAGACTGGGTCTGTATGAGAAAAAGAATGGAGTCCGTGTCTGGAGCGTATCTGAGTTGTAACTATATTCGAACTTTAAATGAACATCAGAATGACTGTCGTGTCTGGAGTGTATTTATATTGTATCTGAATTCTGAATGGGCGATAGAGAAACGTCCGTGTATGGAGCATTTCTGGGCTGGGGATAAATTCCGAATGAGTGACAGAATGGCAACCGTATTTGGAGCGTATCTGGACTGTATATGAAGTTGAGATCCGTATGAGTAGCAGAATGACTTCCGTGCCTGGAGTGTATCTGACACTGTAGCGGGGATCTGAATAAGTGACAGGATGACTTCCGTGGCGATTGCACTGGGGAGAATCAAACTGCTGGTGTAAGGGCCAGAATGACATCCGTGTCTGGAGCGTATCTGAACTTGTGGTTGAAAGTTGAATCTGAATGAGAGATAGAATGGTTGCCGTGTCCGGAGCGTATCTAGTCTGTATCGGATTACCGAAGTCTAAATGAGTAGTAGAATGACCGCCGTGTCTGGGTGTATTTGTACTGTATTTGACTTGAAATTTTGAATGAGTAATGGAGCGACCGCCATGTCTGGGATGTATCCATATTGTATCTGAATAATTGCTAGTGATAGCCTTTTAATCTTATCCTGAAAAGGGTAAAATGTTAGCTAAAATACAAAGTTATGATATATGATATGTATGATGCAATGAATTGTATTTCATCAATGTTTATGATATATGGATGTAATGGATGCGCATGTAAGCTGAGTAGCTGTCTTGCTGAGGAAAATAAATCCTTGATAACTGGAGATAATGAAATCTTTGATTGCTGTCAGGGAAAGTAAATCCTTGACCAATGCTGGGGATTAAAGATCTCTGATTGTTGAGAATGAGAAATCCTGGGACCATTGTTGTAGATTGAAAATCCTCGGCGATCTGTGGGGATTAACAAAGCCTTTGACAACTTCTGCAGGGAATGAGAATCCTTCATGACCTTCCTGGAAAAGGAAAACTCTGAAAAATCTCTTATGGGGATTTAAAACCTAGGAGGCTTCTGCTTGGAGAAATGAGACCGAGAATCTTCAATCTTGCTGGTAGATAATTCTGTGGGGAAAATGTTCACTATTCTGGCTCCGCTGGGGATAGGATTTTCAGGGTTTTCGGGCTCCACTGGGGATCTTGAAGCTTAACTCTGATGGGAATTTTCAAACTTAACTCAGCTGGGGAATCAAGTTTTGGAATGCACTGGCTCTGCTGAGGATCTTGAAGCTTAACTCCGATGGGGAAATATACTCCAAATTTTAGCTTTGTTGAGGATCTGAATGATGTATCGTAGGGGATTTCTTCTGAGATGGCAAAAAAATATCTTCCGACACCTTCAACCTATCAGTAATTATCCTTTTTCAATTTCGTTTTACTTGTAAGCTGTGATTATATTCAAATGCATATGCCTATTTAACAAAACATTGGACGTTTTCAAAATAAACATAAGTGTAAAAAGAAAAGAAAGACAAGCAAATTTCTGCACTTTGAAGTATATTTGTATTTAACTTTGTGAGTATCTTTGTACAAAGGAGACAGACATCCTATTAAGAGAATGTTGTCGTAAAGATTGAAAAAATTTTATACAAAAGAAAGATGGCTATGTGTAATAATTCCATGGGGTTCCCATTCTACTATAGCCTTCACAACTCTGAATATCTTGTCCATTCACTGCTTCGTCCGCTGATGATTGGATTGATCAGAATCTTGGAGCTTGTTGGTGAAGAGATTGTTCTTAAAGTGATCCTACGAGACATAGCCATACGCTTTAATTCCCTAATTTTTGCCTGGACCTCCCTTTCGGGTTTTCGATCCACCGGGAAACCCTTTTTTGCCCAAGTCGCCCTTTCGGGTTTTCAACTTGCCGGTTGTACAAATTTTTTTGTTTTATTCATAATTTTTGCCTGAACCGCCCTTTCGGGTTTTCGATTCACCGGGATGCCCATTTTTGCCCAAGTCGCCCTTTCGGGTTTTCAACTTGTCGGGTCGTTAAATGCGTAGTATCTTTTGACTATGTCTGCGTTCGCAGGGTGTGGCAAATTGTCACTGTCCATGGTGGTCAAAATCATTTCCCCGCCAGAAAAGATGCTCTTGATCACAAATGGTCCTTCGTAAGTAGGAGTCCACTTGCCTCTAGGATCACTTTGCGGTAGGATGATCCACTTGATTACAAGATCTCCGACTTGATATACCTGACGTCTGACTTTCTTGTTGAAAGCCTTGATCATCCGTTTTTGATACGTCTAACCATGACAAACAACAGTAAGTTGCTTCTCATCGATCAAATTAAGTTGATCAAGCCGGGTTTGAATCCAATCGTCTTCACTCAAACCAGCGTCCTTCATAATCCTTAAGGAAGGAATCTGAACTTCCATGGGTAGAACAACTTCCATGCCATACACCAAAGAAAATGGGGTTGCCCCTGTTGAAGTATGTTCCGTGGTACGATATCCATGCAGAGCAAATGGTAACATCTCATGCCAGTCCTTGTAGGTGACTGTCATCTTTTGAATGATCTTCTTGATATTTTTGTTCGCGGCTTCAACAACACCGTTCATCTTCGACCGATAGGGAGATGAATTGTGATGATAAATCTTGAACTGTTCGCATAGAGCGGTGATTATAGTGTTGTTCAAATTTGTACCATTGTCTGTGATGATCCTGTCGGGGACACCATACTGGCATACGAGGTTCTGCTTGATGAAGCGGGCAACCACATTCTTTGTTACTGGGGCGTAGGAAGCTGCCTCGACCCACTTGGTGAAGTAGTCAATAGCGACCAAGATGAAGCGATGTCCATTGGATGCCGTGGGCTTGATCTCTCCAATCATGTCAATGCCCCATATTGTGAATGGCCAAGGAGCTGTCAGAACGTTGAGAGGAACAGGAGGAATATGTACCTTGTCGGTGTAGACTTGGCATTTGTGGCAAGTACAGGAATGTTGATGACAATCAGCTTCCATGGTAGACCAGTAGTAGCCTGCCCTTAGAATCTTCTTAGCCATCGTATGTCCGCTCAAGTGGGTGCCAAATATGCCACTGTGTATCTCAGTCATGATTAACTCTGCTTCAGCTTTGTCCACACAACAAAGTAGAACACAATCATGGTTGTGCTTATAAAGGATGCCATTGCTTAGGAAGAACTTGGCAGCAAATCTCCTCAAGAACTTTTTGTCATTGACGGAAGCTCCTTCAGGGTATTCTCTAGTCTGGAGATACCTTTTGATTTCATGAAACCAGGGTTTTTCCACTACTTCTTCGGTATTAATCTCATGATAGTGCGCAGGTTCGTCCATTCGCTCAATGGTAATATTGGGAGCCTCGTTATCCCAGTTGAGTTTAAACATGGAATACATTGTAGCCAGAGCATCTGCTAGCTGATTTTCTTCTCGCGAGAAGTGCTCGAAAGTAATCTGCTCGAAATGAGGCAACAACGTTAAGACATGTTCCTTGTATGGGATAAGATTATGATGCTTGGTGTCCCATTCTCCTTTAACTTGACTAATAACCAAAGCCGAGAACCCAAATACGACCAAAGATTTGATTCCTAAGTTTATAGCAGCCTTGAGACCAAAGATGCAAGCTTCATATTCAGCCATGTTGTTGGTACAGCTGAAGCAAAGTCGGGAAGTGAAGGGTGTATGGTAACCTTCTGGAGAAATGAGTACTGCACCGATACTGTTGCCAAGTGCATTTGAAGCACCATCAAAGTACAGGGTCCATTGGGATCCTTGTTCAGGTCCGTCATATGGTCTGTTACCTTCAATGTTGTCCAATGTCATGATGTCCTCGTCAGGGAAGTCGAATCTCATAGACTGGTAATCTTCGACGGCTTGATGATCTAGATGGTCAGCTAGTACACTCCCCTTTATAGCTTTTTGGGTAGTATACTGGATATCATACTCAGTCAGGATCATTTGCCATCTAGCGATTCTTCCAGATAAAGCAGGATTCTCGAAGATATACTTGATTGGATTCATTTTGGAAATCAGCAAAGTGGTGTGAGTCAACATATACTGCCTTAGCCGGCGAGCAGCCCATACCAAAGCGCAGCAAGTTTTCTCGAGCAGTGAGTAGCGAGTCTCACAGTCGGTAAACTTTTTGCTAAGGTAATAAATGGCATTCTCTTTTCGGCCAGACTCGTCGTGTTGGCCCAGCATGCACCCCATTGAGTTATCCAAAATAGTCAGATACATAATTAACGGCCTTCCTTCGACGGGTGGCATCAGAATAGGAGGTTCTAGCAAATACTCCTTGATCTTATCAAAATCAACTTGACAATCATTGTTCCATTCAACTACCTGATATTTCTTCAACAATTTGAAAATTGGCTCACAGGTAGATGTCAGGTGAGATATGAACCTCGCAATATAGTTCAAGCGTCCCAAGAATCCTCTAACCTCCTTTTTAGTACGGGGGGGGGGGGGGGGGGGGGGCAGGAATTTCTTGTATAACCTTTACTTTAGCTGGATCGACCTCAATGCCTTTTTTGCAGACAATAAATCCCAAAAGTTTACCAGACCTAACCCCAAAAGTGCACTTGCTCGGATTCAGTCTGAGCTTATACTCCTTCAACCTGACAAACAGGTTTTGCAGATGATCAAGGTGTTCTTCTTCTGTCTGTGATCGAGCTATCATGTCGTCTACGTAAACTTCGATCTCATGATGTATCATATCATGAAACAACGCTACCATGGCGCGTTGGTAGGTTGCCGCTGCATTCTTCAGTCCAAATGGCATCACTTTGTAGCAGAAGGTACCCCATTGCGTGACAAAAGTAGTTTTCTCCATGTCCTCGGGGGCCATTTTGATCTGGTTGTATCCCGAGAATCCATCCATGAAGGAAAATACCTTGTGCTGAGTTGTGTTGTCAACCAAGATGTCGATATGTGCTAGTGGAAAGTCATCCTTGGGGCTAGCCCTGTTCAAATCCCGATAGTCCATACACATTCTGACCTTGTCATCCTTCTTAGGCACAGGCACAATGTTAACAACCCATTGTGGATAGGAAGTAACAGCCAGAAAGACAGTGTTGAATTGCTTCATTACCTCAGCTTTAATCTTCTCAGACATGTCAGGCCTCATTCGGCGGACCTTTTGCTTGACCGGTGGACACTCTTCTCTTGTAGGGAGACGGTGGACCACGATATCTGTGTCTAACCCTGGCATGTCTTCATAAGACTAAGTGAAGATTTCAACATATTCGTTCAACAACTGCACTAAGCGCTCCTTGACACTTGGTTCCAGGTTGGCACCCACTTTTACTTCCTTCCTGTCTTCCTCTATCCCCAAGTTGATGGTTTCTAGCAACTCTTCATGAGGCATAATAGCCCTCTCTTCTTGTTGCAAAAGTCTGGCTAACTCTCCCGGCACTTCACAGTCTTCGTCAACTTCGTACTCAGCATGATTGACCAAATCTTCAGAGTTATCGAAGGCTAAAGCAGAATAGTCACCCATGGAATCCAGAGTGGATTGGTACCTGCATTTGTGAGTGTGGGTGTGTGTAAGGGATAGCCATTCTTAAACAAACAAAAATGCAAAAGGAAAGAAAATGAAAACAACAGTTTATAGATGAAGAATGTCCAATGATTCATTAAAACATGGCATATGATTATGAAGAAAATCAAGCCCTTACAAATGGGCCTACATGCCCCGGGAAAAGCATGAGGTGAAAATATTGTGCAAATTGTTTAGTTATTACAGACCATAAAAATGGGAAATTGTTCAAAGATAAAATTATTGGTTGATAAAGGTGATGGGAATAAAATCCTTTGCTTCCCAGTTGCTTAAACCCCCTTCGACAGTCGGAAATATCCAATATTCAAAGTGGCTCTCTTCATCTTCATCTTCATCTTCTACAACATTGATTCCATGGTGAGAGATCTTGACAGGTGGCCCTCCAGCCTTGGAGCGACGCATAGCCTTTTGTCCTGCAGCAGTAAACCCTAACCCAAACTTGTCCGTCTTATGGGGGAAATCAGGCAATTACCCCCATACCGTACTCTTCCCTTCTTTAACCACAGCCTCTGCGTCCTTGGGAATGACAGGCACCTCAACCATTGTCTTCGCAACTGCTACCTCAGAGGAAACTTCCTCAAAATGTTGGAAAGGCGTTTCGATGAACTCGCCATCCAACTCCACATAGCGGAAGGAATTGAGATGACTTATCATGTACTCTTCCTCGCCGTGCACTGTTATAATCTTAACCTTAACAGGATATTTCAACATTTGGTGCAAAGAAGAGGTAACTGCCCCGGCATAATGGATCCACTGTCTTCCTAACAAACACGAATATGACGGACGGATCTCCATCACGTAAAAGGTGGAGTTGAAAACTTCTGTGCCTACTTTGATAGTAATATCAACCTCTCCATGAACCATTCTCTTGGATCCATCAAAAGCCCTAACAACGATGTTACTAGGTTTGAGGGTCAATCCTTCGCAGTCCAAACGGTCTAAGGCTTTCTTCGGCAACACATTCAAGGAAGAACCAGTATCAACTAAGACATGGGCGAGGGTGGTTCCCCTGTATTCAACTGAAACATGTAGCGCGTCGTTGTGTTTCCTTCCTTTGGGAGTCAAGTCAGCATCGGAAAAGCCCAAGCCATTATCGGCAGTAAGACTGGCCACACACTCCTGAAACTGGTCAGCCGAAGTCTCTTGGGGTACATGTGTCGCCTTCAAGAATTTTATTAGGGCCTTAGCATGGGCCTCAGAACAGAGCAGAAGAGCCAACGTTGAAATTTTAGAAGGGGTCTGCCCTAGCTGTTCCACAACGTCGTAGTCACTTTTTCTGATTATTTTCAAGATTTCATCCATTTCTTTCTGAGTGGTTTCGGGGATAACCACAGCATGAGCCTTCATCCTGACAGGCACTTCTAGTATCCCTTTACTCTTATCGGTAGTATCAATAGATGGTCTTTCTTCAGGAGTATCCAATTCTTCAATCACTGGGCCTTGCACAGATGGTCCAACAGGTACAAAAGCTTTCAAGGGTCCGAAAACTGCTCGAGGGGGAGCAATCTGCGGAGAAAAGATCCGGCCGATGCGGGTTATCTTGCTTGTACCTGCAATGTTCCCTATATCAGGGCTTTCTTCTTCAGAAATCTCTTGGACTGCTTTGATTTGTTTGATACCATGGTAGAAGATTTCTACCCCATAGTTCCATGGTATCATTTTGCTGGATTGGTATGGGACAGGTCCCGGCACGGTGATCTTTAATGGTACACATTCGGAGTTGGGTGTAATCCTGACAGGCCTTTTGCAAGCCTTGGGAGGATTGTCGGAAATGGTTATGATTGCAATATCATTGGTTAAAGTAGCAGGAGTAACAAGATTGAAGGTATCAACATGGGTTTTCTGGAAAAGTATCTCTTGAGTATCCATCAGGCGTTGGACACCTGATTTCAACATTGGGCAATCAACTCGTATGTTCAAACAAAAATAATAGTCCTTCCCACAGCCTGGGAATATCCCGGCTCTCATCAACTTCTCTTTAATCACTGACAATGGAGTCAAAAGATCGGTAACATCAGTAACATGGAGGTCTTCTATAACAGCATGAACATTATGGTCGTGCTTGGGTATCAGAGCAGATATAACATTGGGCTTCTCAGGAGCATTAAATTCTACTTCTTTGGCATCAATTAGATCCTGGATTTTATTCTTGAGCGCCTAGCAATTATTGGTATCGTGCCCAACACTGTCAGAATAGTAAGCACATTTGGCATTGGAGTGGTAGTATGGAGAGGCGGTGTTAGGGTTCTTTGGCGCTTCCTTCAAACTGGTAAGGTTCAGCTTCAACAAATAAGGGAGTACTTGAGCGGGCGTCATGTTGATTCGGGTGAACTACCGTTGTGGCCTTTCTACCCGTTATTGGTTAGGTCTCGACTGATTGTTACGAGGTTGATCATTTGACGAGTTTTGAATCATCACAACCCCTACAGTCGGCCGGCGCTCGGTTCTTCCCTGACCCTTCTAAGAATACACAGTAGATGCTTCCTTCTTGGCTGGGAAGGGTTTCTTAACAGTTGTGGATGCGGAAGCATCCTTTTGAATCTTTCCACTTTTAATACCGGCCTCAACCCTTTCGCTGGTCAAAATTAGTTCAGTAAATCCTGCGGAAGAACTCCCGATTAGATGATTGAAAAAGGGGCCAGACAGGGTCCCCAGAAACATGTCAACTAACTCCCTATCTGACAACGGTGGCTGCACCCTTCCAGCCAGATCACGCCACTTCTGGGCGTACTCTTTAAACCCTTCATTGGAAGCCATCCCCATACTTTGTAACTGAGTACGAGTGGGCGCCAAATCAGCATTGTATTGATACTGACGGTAAAAAGCGGCAGCTAAGTCTTCCCAATTATGAACCTCTGATCTCTCGAGTTGATAGAACCAATCTAGTTGCATGCCAGATAAACTGTCTTGGAAAAAGTGTACCCAGAGGTCTTTATCGGATGAGTGGGGTTGGATCTTTCTGACATATGACCTCAGGTGCATCTTTGGGCAAGACAGACCGTCGTACTTAGCAAATGTTGGCACCTTGAACTTGGGAGGGATAACAATCCCAGCTACCAGCCCTAGTTCTTCAAAGTCCAAACCAGGGACCCTCTGCAACTCCATAGCTGCCAGTCTATCTTCAAGATTCTTATATTTATCATCCGCTGGAGGGTACTGTTGTTCGGAGTAGTCTTCGTCTTCTTCCTCTTCCTCCTCTTCAACCTCAGATTCAGAAGGTACAGCAGCCCCTTTCCCTTTACCGGCCCCTTCGTCAGACGTTGAGGGGAACTCAAGAACCTTCCTGGCATTGCTCTCAAACCTTCTTCCAAAAGTGGCCACCCCAGGTCTATTTTTCTTTTTCTCTTTATTCTTCTCCAACAAGGCTTTGAGGTCCTCTTGACCCTTTGCCAAGGTCATGAGGAGTTGCTGGAATTGTGAATTTTGTGCTTGCAGATCCTTTACTGTCTACTCCAAATCCATCTTGCTGAAATAAACAGCAGAAAGATAAGGAAACCTGGTGTGAAGACCTATTTATGCATATGATGAATGATATGTTATTTATGTAATGCATTCAAGGATTTAGAAATTCAAATTTGTTGTAAACAAAAAGGAACGCACGTCATATTAAGAAGAAATTGTTAGTACATAAGTGCCCCATGGGAAAAATATTACAAAATTCTTAATGTAAAAAGACATTGCGCATCCTCTTTGGTGCGATATAAGTGTTGAGAGTTTTCTCCTCATGAAGTCGTCGGGTAAGCTCCAAAACCTTCTTCTCACTGGCATAGAAGCTGACTTCAAAAGTATCCCGTTCTTCCTTGAGTTGGATCCAACTCTTTTGCATTTCTTCCCATGATGTTGGCATGTCAGGATGTAGGATGGTGTATGGAACCTCTCCTTCCATAACAGGCTCTTTGATCAAGGGGAGAATGTGAGGGTATGGCATCATAAGATTCTGGGATCTGGTTCGTACCCACTTGAGGTAAGCCTCAAGGGGGATGGAATTCTTGTGCCCCAGTGTCTTACTATCCACTTTGTTAGGCATCCTCCAAGCTCTGATGAACCTTTGTCGAAGTCCTTGCGCATCGTTGTCGAAGTCAAAAACTAAGTCAGGAATTAGCATGTCATGAGGGCCATCCCTCTGAGCATATCCAAATTGTCTCAAAGCTAGACAAGGGTTGTAGGTAATGCCTCCCCTAATGCCAAGTAGTGGGACATTAGGGAATTCCCCATAATGATCAATGATGATGACATTTTCTCTGGACCGAGAACACCAATGTACATCAGAATGTGTGAGGGTCATCAACCGTTGTGACCACCTTAAACCCTGCTCATTCTTCAAAACTGATTGTGGAAGGTGAGAAATAAACCACCTTGCTAGGAGAGGAGTACAACACATGATAACACCTCTTTTCCTCATTGTTCGTATGTAAAATGAGTGTAGGATGTCCCCAAGCAATGTAGGTATGGGATTCCTGGATATGAAAATCTTGACAGCATTCACATCTATAAGTTGGTCAGGGTTTGGGAATAAGACCAACCCATAGATAAGGAGTGCCACAATTTCTTCAAAGGCTTGTAGATCAAGAGAATTCCAGCAGTCTTGTGCCTTCTCAAACAGAAACTTTGCCAAGAAACCCTTGACACCACTTCTGGTTTCCCAATGCCCCTTAATGTCAGATGGTTGCAAGTGTAATGCTTGAGCAACATCTTCAGGCTTTGGTTCTTTTTCTGTACCGTTGTAGGGTAGTTGATGAAGAATAGGAATTCTCAGGATTTGAGAAAATTCCTCCAAAGTAGGCACCAACTGGTAATCAGGGAATGTGAAACAGTGGTGTAGGGGGTCAAAGAACTGGAAGAGGACTTTCACCATGTCTTCTTCAATGTTGGTGTTGACCAAGTTGAGGAGTCTACAATGTCTTTCACTGAAGAGAGAATTCTCTGGAATTTTGGAAGTAAGCTCCTTGAGTTGAGGAGGGATTCTCACAAGGTTGACTTGAATTATTTTCCTGCGAAGAGATTCCATGACCTACAAAACAAGAACAAAGATGAAGTTCCAAACCCTTGAAGTGGTTAGTGGATGCATATGATGATTTATGATGTTCATGATGTATACACAAGCACATGTACAAGCAAGTCACACAAAACCCTAGTTTCAGGCTTGCATGAGGTTTCATAGGTAAGTACCCTCTTGAGTTTAGTTGGCTCAAAACCTGTCCTATAAATAGTAACCGGGTTCTAAGGAGCTCAATATCACTTGATTGTTTTCTATGTTCATTGTTTTGGTTTAGCCACTTAACTAGCGACCAAAACATTCCAAGAAAACAACCCTCAATGAGTGTAGTATCGAGTATCTACCAACTTCAGACTTGCACCAAAGTCGGTCATCTCACTACCCCTAATAAAAGGCCAAGATGGTCAAGTAAGGTTCTAAGAGTTCATTAGTGCTTCATGACATCACTCAGCGGCCCCGTATTCTCTTTGATTGACTCAAAGGCTACCGATACTCACAAATATGTCGCACTAATATAGCTATTGCTTCAACCGTGTCGGTATACCCCGCACAGTTTCCACAACGTATTGCTATTAACCTATAAATGTTTCCCAAATTCGGGTGGAGGATTTCAAGCCCAAACAAGAGAACCAAATGTAAAGCAATCAGAGCAAACAATATAATCATGCAAAGGGTGATCTAAGCCCTAAGGTTACTCCACTTTTAAAGTTTTCCCCAGCAGAGTCGTCAGTTCTGTGATACAGTGGGAGAACTCACTTGGGATTTTGTGTTTGTGTTCGCAAATGTTTCGGTTTAGCAAGAGTCGCCACCGACTTTTTATTTTACCCTAAGGAAAGGTCAAAAAGCACATGAAAGACCTTTGAGATGTTTTCTTGGGTTCGGGGAGTAGATTATAGAAAGGGAAGGTATTAGCACCCTTTCTATCCATGGTTATTCATGGGCTCTTAGTTACTTGCTTAGATCACTTGCTTTGCTTTTCAATTGTTTGAAATGGTGCTCTTCAATTGTTTGAAATGGTGTTTTGTGTGTGGTTTTGAAAGATATTTTGAAAAGAGGCCATCGTTGTGGCAACCTTTATAATGATTCTTGTTTGAATGTATACAAAGGTGTTTTTGTCTTTTGAAAGGTTTTCAATGTTTGAAAGTAAGGTTTTGAAATTGTGTTGTGAAGTGTGTTTTGAAGATAGCAAGGATGTTTTTGCAAGCTTTGATCAAGTAACTAAGAGTTTGTCTACCCTATTTTACTCAAAGATCTTTCTTATGTTTTTAACCCTTTTAATATAAATGAAAACTAAGCACATGTATAAAATATTAATAAAAATAAAAGTGTATAAAAATAAAATAAATTATTTACAAAAATGTGTATATTTAAAGAAAATATTTTCAAATGTGAATAAAAATAATAAATAAAAATAAACATTTTTTTTTACATTATTTTTAGGTTTTAATAAAAAGAATATAAACATTTAAACATTTTTATACTAGTAATAATTAAAATAAATTCCAAATAAATACAAAAATTTATGAAAATAATTTTTAAGTATTTTTTATGTTAGAAAATAAAATATCAAAATCAGAAATGAAATAAAAATGCAAAAATGACAAATGTACAAGAAATGGGCCAGGGGGTGTAAAAAGAAAAGAGGGGGTGCCAAAAGTAAGCCTGTACAGGCCCAGCCCAAACACAACTTCATCTTCTTCCTCTAGACAGAACGCGCGCATGCCATGTACAAAATACTATCTCCTGATTTTGTGCTTTTTTGACAAAACTCATAACATGAAACGTAGAGCATCAAACAACGAATCTAACCATACAAAAAACTTAAGCTAACTCTCAAAGACCAGAGAAAATTTCTCTGGCCCTAATTCTTAACCTAGTTTTTTCAGAAAGTTCATAAACAAAATTCTCCTAGCACGATTAATATAAATGAAAACTAAGCACATGTATGGTTTCAGGGCTATGAATACAACATCTTTCATTCACAAACCTAAGACTAACTATTCCTAAATAGAGAGATAGAAGTTCATGAAATACCTGTTTCAGTTGACTTCGAGCTGGACAATGCAGCAACTTCCAAGAGTGTTTGAGGTTCTTTTGAGCTTTCCTGATGTCCACTGAAGCTTTCCCAATGCTTGGTTTGTTTTGAAGTAGCCTGAATCGTGCTATAGAACTCAACCTGCAAAGCTTTCAAACAGAAATGGAAATGTGTGTTAGTGGTGTTACAACTGGCAATGGAGGTCTGGAATAGTTCAGGTGAGTTGAATGGAAGATATTGGAACAAGTTTGAGGCAAAACGCACGAGGGAAAGTGGAGATGGAGGTGGTTCTGCAGGGCCTGCCCTGTTTTGCAGAAAAATGGTGATTTTGTGTACAAGGAAGTTTGAGTGGTGAAGAGCTCGTGTTTATGACTCAAAGGGTTGTGTGAAATGTGTTTGCAATGTTTGTGTAAGCTGACTATGGATGGTTTTTGAGTTGGGAAGATTTTGGACAAATTTCTTCTTCTTGAAGCAAGAGTGTGTAACCTGTCAATACAGGCCTGTAATCCCTATCTTGTATGCTGCATCCTTTTCCCTTGATACTTGCAATTTGTGGATTTGATCTTGCCTCAGAGATATGGCCCCATGCCTCAAAGATCTTGGTTTGACATAAAGTATAGCTTTTCAAAAATGGCAATATACCTTTTTCCAAATAGGGATTAGTTTTCTGTGCAAAGTCCAAATGGCCAAGATAATGCATTAGCTCAGTGGATTTGCATTCAATTAAGGAGTTTAAAATGGTTTAGAGGCCTGCCAACAAGTACAAAGCATGCTGGTTTGAAAATGAAACTTGTATGAACATGTATTGGCCATGGATCAAAGTGAGTTTTTGCCAACTTCAAGCATTCGATTCTCTCTAACCACAAAGGTGTTTGAGGAGTTCTTGGACAATTTGGAAAGCTTGAAACATGTACTACAATCCATATTTGAAATTCAAATTTAAACTCCAAGTGGAACTATGTGAAAACTGGCCAAGAAGATGGGTCAAAATCCTGCCTAAACTAGGGCAAAAATTTTCTAAGTTAAAAGTTTTAGGTACCCTTGTTCCAAAAATCATAACTTGAGATCCAAGATTCTTTTGAGAAAACTTTGTCAATAAAAGTTGTATACTTTTTGATGGACTACAACTTTCATGTTGCAAGTTTTGTTTGAATCCATTTTCATCTTGGTGAAAAAATGGGACAAAGTTAGGAAAAAATAAGAAAATTTTATAACTTAGAAAATTTCTAAGTTATGAAATTTTTCCATTTTAAACCCTAATTTGCATTTTTGGGTTTCTTGATGAACAAGTTTCATAATTTTACATGTATTGATGAAAAATGGCCCTTGGCACTTGATTTTGACCAAAAAGTCAAAGTTTGACTTTTCAGTATACAGTCAAATTTTGATCAGTTGACTAAAAAATTCATCTGTCAATCCTATGCATTTGAGATCTTTTGAACTTGGTGAATGGGTCAAGACAATGTCATTGAGTCCTTGAGTCCATGGTTGAGCTTGATTTGGCATTGATTAGGTCAAACAGTCAAAAATTGCCTTTGTACACTTAAAACCCTAAAAATGACCATTTTGCCCTTTTGATGATCTGATCAAATTTCTTGTAGAATTGTGATCCAAACTTGATCAAATGGTTTATATGAGTTCATAATGTTGATGGGGGTCAAAAATTCATGAGGTTTGACTGTCAATTGGCCACAGTTGACTTTTTCCCCAATACAGCTGATTTCTAGGTCAACTGTCCAATTGACTGGGCAAAAATTTGACTCAAGGCTTGAAACTTGGTATGGACAAACTTGTGAGTCCAACATGAAGTATTAAAGTTAATTTGGACATTGTAGGTCAAAACATCACTGTGCAAACTCAAACCCTAATTTAGGTCAGCAATGCAAGGAAGTGTCTTGAGCAGGGCAAACCCTAGCTTGATCTTGAGTTCCAAGAGTCTTGTGATGAGAAATGTTGATGAAATGAGAGGGAAAATTTTGGGGTACAACAGTTGCCCCTGTTCAATCTTCTTGAACCTGAAGAGTTAGATTGACAAGTTTGCCTTTCGCGACTCGAAGGTAAAAGAGGATTGGACACTAGAGTGCCCGTAAATTTGCACTCGTCAAAGCATAGATGAGGGAATGGGCTTAAAGATGTCATTTGGAGATGGTAGAATCTTGCTGGAGATGGGCTTAAAGATACCATCCAAGAATGTTTGTTGAACTGTAATACTGTAGGTCAGAAGAATGAGCATCAAAATGGTATCCGTGTCTGGAATGCATTTGAAATGTATCTTGGAGACTGGGTCTGTATGAGCAAAAGAATGGAGTCCGTGTCTGGAGTGTATCTGAGCTGTAACTATATTCGAACTTTGAATGAACATCAGAATGACTGCCGTGTCTGGAGTGTATCTGTATTGTATCTGAATTTTGAATGGGCGACAGAGAAACGTCCGTGTATGGAGCATTTCGGAACTCATTCCAGTGGATATACCATGGCAAAGAAAATCCTACGGGCAGGATATTATTGGTCTACTATGGAAGCCGATTGTTATCAGCACTCTCGGACCTGTCATAAGTGCCAAGTTTATGCTGATAAGGTACATGTACCTCCATTTCCTCTGAATGTTTTGACGACACCTTAGCCCTTTTCAATGTGGGGCATCGACATGATTGGCGAGATCAGACCTACTGCGTCTAACGGGCATCGTTTCATTATGGTGGCTATTGATTACTTTGCAAAGTGGGTTGAAGCAGCTTCCTTTACTACAGTAACCAAGAACGTCGTGGTGCGGTTTATTCGGCATAATTTGATCTGTCGATATGGTGTACCAGAAAGGATCATTATAGATAACAGTATAAATCTCAACAATACAATGATCACCGAGCTCTGCAAACAGTTTAAGATTCAGCATCACAACTCTTCTCCCCACCGGTCGAAGATGAATGGGGATGTTGAAGCAGCAAATAAGAACATCAAGAAGACTGTGCAGAAGATGACGGTGACATACAAAGACTGGCATGAGATGTTACCATTCGCTCTTCATGGGTACCGTACCTCAGCGCAGATGTCAACAGGGGAAACACCCTACTCCTTGGTGTATGGTATGGAGGCAGTCTTACCCATTAAAGTCCAGATACCCTCTCTTCGGATTATGAAGGATGCAGGTTTGAGTGAGGACGATTAGATCCAGACCCAGCTTGATCAGCTGAATCTAATCGACGAGAAGAGACTTACTTCTATTTGTCATTGTCAAACGTATCAAAAACAGATGATCGAGGCTTTTAACAAGAAAGTCAGACGACAAGAGTATCAATTCGGGGATCTGGTAATCAAGCACATCATACTGCCACAAGGTGATCCCAGGGGCAAATGGACCCCTACGTACGAAGGGCCATTTGTGGTTAAGAACATTTTCTCGGGAGGAGCTATGATTCTAACCACCATGGATGGTGACGACCTTCCTCACCCCGTCAATGCAGACATAGTGAAAAAAATACTACGCATAATCAAAGACCCGCTAGGTTGACTAGCCTAGGCAAAAATAAGGGCTTCCCAGCGAACCAAAAGGGTTCGAGCAAAAGTAAGGGATGAAAATGAAAAATTGTACACCCGGCAAGTCGAAAACCTGAAAAGGCGGCTTGGGCAAAAAAGGGTATCCCGGTGGACTAAAAACCCGAAAGGGAGGTCTAGGCAAAAATTAGGGATTGAAGCGTAACACTATGTCTCATTGGATCATCTTGCAACCAGACTTCGGTATCGACTATCAAGCTCGGACGGCGCCGATCAATCTGATCCACCTTCAACCAAGTAGCAAAGTGATGAGACGCTCGAAGATATAAAGGCAATAGCAGAGTTGGAACCCAGTGGGATTATTCACATAGCTGTTTTTCTTTGTTTGTCACAAATTGTATAAATTCTATCATTCGGAGGCGTTCTCTTACTAGGACGTCAGCCTCTTGTACGAAAACGCCTATTTACAGGCCAACTTCAAAATCAATACAATTCGTTTTCACAAAGAAATTTCAAATTGTTTTTCTTTTTCTATTTTGTTTTGCAAGAACGTCCAATGTTCATTTTTGATATGTGCATATGACAATAATTACTGCTCATAAATATGTACATGCAAAATAAAAGACGATTACTCGTAATATCAGAAATAGGGGCAAACAAGAAAGGTCCAAACCTTACAGTTGCTCTGTCCACCAGGTATAGGGATAAACCCAGCTGGAGAAAATGACTAAAGGTACATTCACTCCCCATAGAGCAAAAGGTATCTAAAAAACAGTGATTCTCCCCAAGCAGAGTTCATCTATCACCAGCGCTAGAAGATTATCCCCAGTGGAGTTCATTTCTTCGACAAGCAGAAACTTTATCCCCGACAGAGTTTGGTATCACCAAGCAACAATAATTCACCCCCAGCCAAGGTTATTGCTCCAAATCAGCAGATCTTCTAGCAGAACATCTCTTCCCCACAAAGTCATTCCCTCACCAGCTTATTCTCCAGCAGAATTATTCTCCTGCCAAGATTATTCTCAAATCATCTTCGGTCGTTATCTCCAGCGAGCGAAACTCTTTTTACTCTCCAGTAGCAGTCCAGGATTTATTTTCCCCAGCTAGAGAACATCATAAAAACATTGTATATCCATACATCATGACATGTATGTACGCATCATACAGCACAGTCTCATTTATTTTGAGAACATCATTGCTCAATACATTTCATGCATCATGGCATTACATACGACTAACCCTTTACATTTCAGGAAAGATACAATTAAATTCTCACAAAGTTCAAGCTATGAAGCCCGGGTACGACCGGATAGTATCTTGATTTCTCTATCATATTGTGAAGCCCAGAGAACGACCAGATAATAGTATCAGAATACAGCAAATCCTGGAATCGACCAGATAGTGGTTTATCACAAGCTATGAAGCCCGGATTCGACCGGATAATAGTTTAAACCCCCAGCAAGTTACTGTGAAGTCTGGATTCCGACCAGATAGCAGTACGAGATGCCATGAAGCCTGGATTCGACCGGATAACAGCTCAGCAGGGTGCTGTGAAGCCTGAATTACGAACAAATAGCAATACAAATTTCTGTGAAGCCTGGATTACGACCAGATAGCAGCCAAGAATACTACGAATCCTAGATTACGACCAGATAGTGGTATATCTTTAATGCAAGTTATGAAGCCCGGGTTCGACCGGATAATATCTTGATTTCTCTGAACACCATGAAGCCTGGATGCGACCAGATAATGGTACAAGACACGAAGCTTGGATTACTACGAAGCTTGGATTTCGACCAAATTGCAGTTTACCTGGACAATTACTAAGAAGCCCGGAGTCGACCAGATATTAGTGTGCCCTAAATTCAAGTTGAAGCCTGGAGGCGACCAGATAAAAACTTAATTCCTTCTGAAGCCTAGATTACGACCAGATAAGAATTGAGAAATTGCGAAGCCTGGATTACAACAAGATAGCAAGGTTAATCTCATCCCCCCAGTAAGTCACTGTAAAGCCTGGATTACGACCAGATAGCAGTCGATCTTATCACTATGAAGCCTGGGTCACGACCAGTTAGTAGTACATTGTCACCTCTTAGACCAAGAGATTCCCCGGTAGAATAACGGACGACTAAAGCTCCTAAAGTTCAACTTTTACCAAGATAAAGAACAGCATTCCCCAACGGAATCTTCCTCAATAACATGTGTACAAGTTCTAACCAAGGAATCTCTTAGACGATCAACACTCCTTATGATGGCATCTTTAAGCCCATCGTCCGTCATCAATCTCCAAATGGCATCTATAAGCCCATTCCCGACATCACAAGACAAGTACCACTTCATGCGAGTGCAAATTTCTAGGCACTCTAGTGTTCAATCATCTTCAACCTTCCGATCACGAAAGGCAGGCAAGCCAATCTACATCCTCAGGTTTAAGAAGATTGAACAGGGGCAGCTGTTGTACCCCAAAATTTTCCCGCCCATATTTCTCAAAACATTGCAAGTGAGGTCTTCAAATTGCTCAAGGAAGACCAAGGGTTGACCAGACAAACTCTCTCCTAAGGCAGTCTACCTCAAACTAGGGTTTCATGTTGCATCAAGATGCTTGAGTCCAAGGGATCCCAAATTCTCACCATTGTCCTAATATGTTATCAATATCATCCATGTCAAGTTTCAAGCCTTGCAGAGGAAGTTTGCTCAGTCAATTGCTCAAAAGCCCGAAAATCGATTGTGTTAGGGTAAAAGTCAATTGTGGCCCACATACAGTCAAACTTAAAGATTTTTGGTCAACATTCTCATTTTTAAGTATTATTCATCATTTAATAAAGGGTTAATCATTATTCATCAAGGATTTCTCACAATTCATCAAAACCCAAAAACTGCTAAATTAGGATTTTGCAGGAAAATTCAACTCAACTTTGACCAAGCATAACTTTCTCATACTTTATGAGAAATGACCCATCCAAAGCTCATTTTGAATAGGATTCAAGTCTCTACAATACATATTCATCTCCAAAGTTCAAAATATGAACTCACAAGAAGTTATGAATTTGGACATTATAGGTCATTTTGAAAAGTCAACAAAAACACCTTTTTTGTCAAAGCTTCATACAGGATCATGGAAGACCCAATTGAGATGACACCAAAAGGGTTGCTTAGTGGACATCTTTATCTTTCTAAAAAGTCCAAGAACACATTAAAAGAGTCAAAATTGAAGAAGTTATGCAATGGTGAAATTGACCTTTTTTGCAAAATTGCCAAAAGTCAAAAGTTCCTCAAATTGCAATTTTTGTCAAATGGGCCTAACGTTTTGCACTTGTTTTAAGTTGGTAGCATGGTCCACGAGCCCTAGCTCTTTCCACTTGCCTTTATTTTATTTTTACCATTTATTTTGATTTTTTATTTCAATTAAATCAATTTAAATCAAAATAAATCATGAAAATATCCAAACCATTTAAGTCTTGAGATTTGGTGCATGTTTCAGGTCCCATATACAGCTAGTAAGTGAATCAAATCGTGCAAGGCATAGGTGTGCATAAAAAGATTGGTTTTGGCCTATTTTTGGAAAGAATTTCATGAAGATAAAATCAAGATCAAAAGCCATAATTGACAAAGATTGAATGGACTTTTGTAAACCTAATTTGATCAGTGATATATAGTGAACAAAAGCAGACAAAAAAGAGAAGGTTTGGAGGCGTGGAGAGGCAGAACCAAACTTGAAAAAATTCAAAGAAAGTGCTGATTTGATTTTGTACTTCCAGGTGTTTTCAAGATTCCTAAGCCATCCCATTCGCATCCTGGACATACAAGGAAGTTGTACCAATCAGAAACAAGTATCCTCGTGCCCAGAATTCATCTCCACGACCCTCACGGTTTGGTACTTTTTTAAAATCGTATTCCCTTATTCTTGCATATTTATCATGTTTCAATAGCATATTCTGAATCCCTAACATGTTTGCAAGCTTATGGTGGCAATTAATTGCATTTTTGTTGGCTATATCAGAATCCACCATTGATAGGGTTCTTTGTCTCGATTTAGGATCTTTTTATACAGGTGAAATTGGTCCACAAGAAGGTCACCATGATGCTCAGTAGGCCAAGGCAATTTGATTCACACCATTAGATTTTGTTTATCATGCCTATATGTGATTTTGAGATATGCAGGGTTTGTAGTGACGGGCGTTTGTCCGTGGATAAAAGTCTCTGAATTTTACCAACGGAGAGAGGTTGGGGACGATGGCGTGGCACTCTCCCATTTGACCATTTGAATCCTGGCGCGCATGTTTTTGTTTGTCTCCCACTAACTTGCATTATTATATATTATCAATTATTGTTATTTTGTATACAACAAAAGCGTGTGGCTCAGTTGGTAATGATGCAAGTGGAAAAGGCCATAGGATCTGGGTTCGAATCCCAGGTCCCCCCCATGTTTCATATTATTTTCATTTGCTTAATCAGGCATGCACACAAGGCGTGGAGACCACCATGTACCCTCAGGATTAAATCTTTGGATCTCCAGAAGGCCAGATCTGAAGGCCATCACATGAAGGACCATGATGCACCCTAGTCAATGCACAGCTGTGATCGGTGGATCTGGAACTGACTGTTTAACGCTGGTTCGCGAAATGTCGCGGAAGCAAGAGTCGCCACCGTCTTTTATTTTCTCCAAATGGAAAGGACAAAAGCACAGAAAAATTCCTTATAGAGATTGCTCTCGGTTCGGGAGGTAGATTATAGAAAGGGAAGGTGTTAGCACCCTTTCTATCCATGGTTATCCATGGGCTCTTAGATACTTGCTCACTTGTGTTTTCAAAATTGGTTTGTTTGCTTTTCAACTGTGGGTTTTAAAAAAAGTTTCTTTGAAAATTCCAGTTCGACTCTTGTATCGGTCCTCAAGAGTGTTTGAAAAATTGCTTTCGAAAGCTTTTTGACAAGGTGTCGGTGTGAAAAGTATTTTTGAATTTGTTTTGAATTTAGAGCAAGTATCTAGAGTCGTCTACATACCCTAAGGAATTCGTCTATGTAAATGTCCTTTAAAGTAGTGCCATCCCACCATTGAGAGGTAGGTAGCACCACCGTTGGAGGTGTTCGGGTCAATTCGAAGGTTCGGGACATGGTGATCACCAGAGCAATGGGAAGACACCTTAGAAGCTACCCTCATGCCAGGTTCCCGGATCATGAGGACTTACTAAGACATCCTCTACTCGACGATCACCTTTCGAGGCAAGGCAACAGTGAGGCGTACCCTAGGGGTGGTGTGTGATTTGTGTGTCATGTTCAGTTATTTTTGTCTTGTTCATGTCAAAGTGATCTATGCGTTTGTTTTTATTTTTGTCATTCATTCTTGCATGCATTTATTTAACAGTTAAAAATTGCGAGAAAGTAAAAATTCTAAGCTATTACAAACGGCGCGGGTCCACATCGCCAAAATTTCCAGGACCCGATTTGACAGAAAAATAAAGAATTAAAGTAAAAGTGCGAGAGATTAAATTTACAAGGCTTTGGGAGAGGTACATAAATATTAAAGGAAAAGAAATAAATACGCGAATTGAATTAAACTGGAAACGAGGGCGTTGGACCCTTTTTAATGAAACTAAATTAAATTATTAAATTAATTAAAATTAAAAAGAAAAAGAAATTATTTTTTTTAGTTTTTTTTGTATTTATGGTTTTTTATGAGAATTTAATGAAATTAAAACCTAATTCTAGTTTTTATTTATTTATTAAGAAAATATGAAAATTACCTAAAATTGAACCTAATTAATTAATGCAATTTGATTTATAAAAATAATAGTAATGAATAATTAATTATTATAATGGTAAAAGAAAAGAAAAAGATAAAAAGTGATTAAAACCCTAATTCTATAATTTTTAAGTTTATGAAAAAAATGCCAAAGTTAATCCTAAAATTAAAGAACTAAATTAATTAACAAGATTTATTTACAAAAAATATTAATTAAATAAATATATTTTGATTTTTATGACTTTTCTGTTTTTTACTATTTTTTATATTTTATGAAAATAAGTTAAATTAAAGGAATTAATTAAAAAAAAGGAACAATTGAAATAAATAAAATAAGGAAAAGAAAGAAAATACAATACCTTGGGGGGTTTCTGTCCCCTTTTTGGAGGTGAATTGGAGGTTTGGCCATTTGTGTTCTGGCCTCATCATACATAAGTTGTTCTACTTTGGCCATTTGGCTTTTGGCTTTTGGCCATTTGCGTTTTGGCTTTTGGCCATTTGTGTTCTGGCTTCAACGTTCCCTTAATGTCTGGCTTAATGTCTGCCTCGCCATGTATTGGTGTCATGCATAAAATGTTCTGTTTTGGCCATTTGGCTTTTGGCTTTTGGCCATTTGGCTTTTGGCCTCAACGTTCCTTAATGAACCTGCATGGGATCCTGTCTAAATCTGCAGTGTTGAATCTCACGAACACATTAAATAAAATCATAAAATGCAAATAAAGGCAATATATGAAGAAATTTAATGTTTAGACACAATATGACATGTATGAATGATTATACCCTTTTGATCATGGAGATCAAATCAACCTTACCCTTACTGGAAAAGTAGTGACATGAATGCTTTTATGCCCTTTGGATCATGGAGATCAAGCCAGCCTTACCCTTACTGAAGAAGTAATAAGATGTTGGTTTGTAACTGAGATGACTTGTTTGTAGTGAGAGAGGGATTTGTAATAAGGATTTCAAGGTTTTAGGGTTCTTGAAAGAGTTTGATATTCTGACAGTGTTGTGGCAAGGGTTTTTCTCTCTTTTTCTCTTTTCTTTTTTTCTCCTCTGGTTTGTGTGAAAAGAAGGTGTTTATATAATGGAAATTAGGGTAAAGAAAATGGGCTTTGAATGTGCAATTGGGCCTCCCATATTCACTTGAATTCGTCACTTTCCAGGCTAAATCGCAGGGACTTAAGTGCATTTTTTGAAGTTGAAATGTGAAGAGAAAATGTAGCCGACATCGAGAACTAACTCATGTCCGAAAATCGACTCAATCAGATAAACGGTGAATTAGTTATGAATTTTTGAAGTTTCAGCTCAGACAAACTTATTTTGGGCTTCAGTGTCGACTCTGACACGTTCTTCAATAAAAAACTGGTATTGATCGGTGCATAATTTGGTCTCGACTTTTGAAGCAAAGTTGTAGATCTATGAGTCAGGGACCTTGTGTAAAAGTATGAGCCCAATCCGATAAAAATTGACCGAGTTATGAATTTTCGAAGTTTCGGCTCAGATGAAATAATATTCAGCATTCAGGATTTTCAGCGTGTCACGCACTCTGAGCAAAAAACGAAGGCCTTTTGAATACCGTTTGAACTCAATTCCTTCTGTGAAAATGTAGCCAACTCAATTTGTGAAATTTTGGCGCCGGAACCAGCTCGATACGATGAAAATCGACCAAGTTATGATTTTTTGAACATGACGCAAATAAACTTCTGTCACAAATTTTCTGCACGAAAATACTTGATAAATTCACATTTTTGAAGACCTTCTGATCGAAATTGACTTCCAGCCGTGAGAGATGAAAACGTAGATAATGTCAAGACGGAATTTTGGCCACTGGAACGGGTTCAAAACGAGCCACGATCTTCAAGTTATGAATTTTTTAGCGCGTGAAAACTGCACTTTCAGCACACTTTTTCACCATATTTCTTCGAGAAAACTCACACATTCGGATACCTTCTTTAAAGAATTATCTCTTGAGCCGAACCTGAATTTGAGAATATGTTATCAGAGATATCTTGGCGAAAGAATACCTGAATATGACGCGCCAGGTTGGACTTGTGAATTTTTCTTGAAATGTTTTTTTGAGAAATATGGGAGGACAAATTTTGGGGTACAACAGTTGCCCCTGTTCAATCTTCTTAGACCTGAGGATGCAGATTGGCTGACGTGCCTTTCGTAATCCGAGGGTGGAAGATGATTGAACACTAGAGTGCCCAGAAATTTGCGCTCACATAGTAGCAGTGTGGTGATGGAATGAGCTTATAGATGCCATTTAGAGGTTGATGAATAGGATGATGAGCTTATAGATGCCATCTGGATGTTGATCGCGTAAGAGATTCCTTAGCGAGAACCTGCATACCTGCAAAAGAAAAAAGAGTACCTGACACGTTGCAAGAACTGGTTTTCAGATGCTTTGTATAGATGTGTCCTGACTGGTTACAGGAGCTGGATCTGGAGCTTCAAACGGTGACGAATGAACCAGGGATGGTTACTACCTTAGCATGAACGGTAAGAGAACCTTGGGTGACTTTAACTTCAACAACGCTCGTTGAGAAAATCTTGGTGGGAATTATCATCTTCGCAGTATCGGGAAGAGAACCAATAGGAAATTATAATCTCAAAGAAGAGCCTAAAATGGAAATCTCATGCACCGTCGGAGAGAGAACCAATAGGAAATTATACTCTGAAAGGAATTATCACCTCACTCACCGTCAGAGAGGGAACCATAGGAAATTATAATCTGAAAGGAATTATCACCTCACTCACCGTCAGAGAGGGAACCATAGGAAATTATAATCTGAAAGGAATTATCACCTCACTCACCGTCAGAGAGGGAACCATCTGAAAAGGAATTATCACCTCACTCACCGTCGGAGAGGGAACCATCTGAAAAGAAATTATCACCTCACTCACCGTCGGAGAGGGAACCCTTTGAAAAGGAGTTATCACCTCACTCATCGTCGGAGAGGGAAACATCTGAAAAAGGAATTCTGGAAGCAGCATCAGAACGTCACCATATCTGGTTTACATCTGAAACTATATCTGGAAGGAAATCTGGAAGCAGCATCAGAACGTCACCATATCTGGTTTACATCTGAAACTATATCTAGAAGGATATCTGGAAGCAGCATCAGAACGTCACCATATCTGGGTCATATCTGAAACTATATCTAGAAGGATATCTGGAAGCAGCATCAGAACGTCACCATATCTGGGTCATATCTGAAACTATATCTAGAAGGAAATCTGGAAGCAGCATCAGAATGTCACCATATCTGGGTCATATCTGAAACTATATCTAGAAGGATATCTGGAAGCAGCATCAGAACGTCACCATATCTGGGTCATATCCGAAACTATATCTGGAAGGAAATCTGGAAGCAGTATCAGAACGTCACCATCTCTGGGTCATATCTGAAACTATATCTAGAGGGAAATCCGGAAGCAGCATCAGAACGTCACCATATCTGGGTCATATCTGAAACTATATCTGGAAGGAAATCTGGAAGCAGTATCAGAACGTCATCATCTCTGGGTCATATCTGAAACTATATCTAGAAGGAAATCTGGAAGCAGCATCAGAACGTCACCATATCTGGATCATATCCGAAACTATATCTAGAAGGAATTGCGATAGTTGGTAGTAATCATTTTGTATTGATCTTTTTCCTGAAAAGGCAAAACATAATTGTATGCAAAATCATGATGCATGAACTGTATGTCTTCAAAATTAATGAGATTCATGCCATATGATGCATATGCATGCTACAATGTACGAGGACATGATGTTTATGAATGTATTAAGAAAATAAATCCTTGACGGGTGTCGGGAAGTCACTCCTGGGCTGATGTTGAAGAATAGCTTTTGCTTCCGCTGGGGATGATAGTTGCAAGAATACCGGTAGGAGAAGACAACTCCGTTGGGAAATAAACTTGGCGAATAGATTATTCTGCGGGGAGAAAAGTACTCTAACGATCTTGCTGGGAAACAAAACACTGTGGGGAAAGAGGTACTTTGTTGAGGTTGATGAGGATAACTCCGCTGGGGATATCTTTGCTGTGTTGGAAGTGTTAATAGACTTCGCTGGGGATAAGAAGACTGTGCCGAGGACGATCTTTCCGTGGCTTTTGGCTGAGGATAGCCCAGTTATAAGCTCTGGTGGAGAAATAACCTTTGAATAAAACCTGGGGAGACGCGTTCGCTCTGCAGGGAGTGAAGGTATCTTGGTCGCATTCTTCAGCTGAACTTACCTTGGCACTTCGGTGGACAGGGCAACCGGATTATTTAGACAACTCATTATTGCCCCTGTTTCTGTTGGAGAAGAAGGTACCTGTGAAGGTGTTTGATGACTGCCGTTTGACAAATCTTCTTCTGGTAGGCAAGTGACGAGATACCGGGACATAGTCGTACGCTTTGATCCCTAATTTTTGCCTGGACCGCCCTTTCGGGTTTTCAGTCCACTGGGATACCCATTTTTGCCCAAGCCGCCTTTTCAGGTTTTCGACTTGCCGGGTGTATAGATTTTTTTTTATTTCATCCCTTATTTTGCCCGAACCCTTTTGGTTCGCCGGGAAGCCCTTATTTTTGCCTAGGTGTGTCAACCTAGCGGGTCTTTGATTGTGCGTAGCATTTTTTCGACTATGTCTACGCTCTCAGAATGTAAGGAGTTGCCCCTGTTGGAAGTGTTTTGTCATGCCACCAGAAGATTTTTGATCGTGCAAGTTTTGTTGCTGGAATGCCCCCAAGTGACTCAGGCGGAGATTTGCCCCAGGCTATTTGGCCTTTGAGAGATTCTCCGAATCTTGACTGAACTGCCCCAGATGACGGACCATGATCATACCATGCCCCTTGATTGGAAGTGCTTCTGTTCATTAGGCATTCATCGTGCGAATTTCCCTGATGTTCAAACGAAAAGTCATATGCAAACAAAGTTATGTTAAAAATGCAAAGCTTATGTCTGTCTTGAAGATTTTGAAAATGCATTCTTTTTTCATAAAACAGGTGATTGTTTGTAAAACGTGATGTCAACTCCGTATTTTACCGTAGGCCTTCAGGAGTCAGGATACCTTTCGTAACAGTATGCTTTCGAACTAACCCATGCTTCAGCTAGGACTTTTGAGGGTTATAACGTGGCCTGGTTCACGGTTTAAGAAACAAAGGATAAAGGCTCAAATTATTTGTACCCACCCGCTCTTCGTGATGTTCTCCAAACCTAAACTCAGTTGATCATATGTTAGACCTTGCTCTGATTTTCCGGTGATGATTCGGATGTTGATAACTTATAGGCAGTCATTCCTTTTTTGTTGAGGGTTTGTAAGACCTCTTTCTTGTCTGATTTTTGTGTTATCCCTTTCTTTTTTGCCTGAACTGTTTCCTTTTTTGGAATTATAGTCAGCGGGATGCCCCAGTTTTGTAAGTCTCCTTCATGGGTTTTGACTTAATGGTTTTTTTTTATATTTTTTTTTTGAGATAATGACTGCCTTCCTTTATGATTATTCGGAACCATCACCGTCTTTCTTCGTTTTGTAAGGACTTCTTCGGTGCCATTCGTTATGCACTTGGATCAACTGAGAGACTACCCTGCCCCAGGTTATGATTAAGGGTTTTAATTTTTAAAAAGAAAAACTCCTACTTCTTTGGCTCGGATGGGTTGACGAGGGATTATCATCCTTATAACTCCAGCGTTTAGGGATTGAAACAATGCCTGTACCTCATCAGCGTGGTCTGTTCAAAAGCATACTGTAGATTATGGTATCGTTTTCGTCATCCTCCCTCAAGAGGCTTAGAATTTTCAGATCCAGAGTTGACATCAGAAAAAATATGAAGATAATTTGCATTTAGTGAATACGAATATATTGTTTCAAAACAGACATATGCAATGCATTAATGACATAACAATGTTTAACATGAGTAAATGTTTGAACAAAAGATAATTTCAACTTGAACATTCGAATGAACAAAAGTTTTCTAGTCTCAGGGCTTGTCACTTCACATGGTGCCTCTTGTAGGGATGGTAGAAACACTCAGCCTGGCCATCTTGGGTGAATTCCACAGCTCCTTCCTCAATCAGATCCTGGATCTTACTTTTCAGAGTCCAACAATCCTCTGTAGCATGCCCCGGGCTGTTAGAATGATAAGCGCAGCGAGCGTTGGGGTTATACCTTGAAGGTGTCCTGTTGGGATTCTTAGGAGGATCCTTTAGAGTTACCAAGTTCAACCTCAGCAGTTGTTGTAAGGCTTGAGGCAGCGACACGTTGAGCTTGGTGAATTGCCTTTTGGGCTTGTCTGGCTGCAGCTGGTGAGGTCGATACTGAATTGGCGATACTGAAGCCATCTGAGGAACTTTTCCCTTGTCTGCCTGTCTCAAGGGTGGTTGAATGATGACTGGCTCTTCAACCCTAGACGTTTGCCCCAGCTGGTTACCCCGAAGCAGTTGGTTGACGAGGACCCTGAGCTCGTCTTGTTTTTGAACTAAACTTTGAATGGCAGTCGCCTGCCCCAGCATCTGGACTTTCAAGGCATCTATTTCAGCTTGCTGATATCTCATCCGTTCATCCTCAGCACTGTTCCTGACCAAAGTCTCCATGAGAAGTGCTCTCAACTCCTCCTGCCCCTTGGATAGATTCAGGAGGATCTCCCCGAACCGAGTCTCTTGAGCAAGAAGGTCCTGGTTATCTTGTTGGGAAGCCATTGCTGAAATAAACAGCGAGAACGGTAAGTGACCTGCAACAAAGATACCTGTTATGCAATGATGTGTATGACATGCATGCAACGTTTTCAAGGACCTCGCGGGGTAAACAAGAAAATTTGTTAGCATTGGAATTTATAGCTTGATTGAAGGACACCCATGTTGTTGAGAACTCTTCTTCAAGGGTCAAAGGCTCACCATATCCAGTGGGTCATAGCCCCTGACAACTTTGGCTAGAGGAAAATAAATCCTCTTTGCCCCTTGCTAGATGTTTGATTCATCGTGACCTGCATCACAAGCCCTTGAGATCCTTGAAATGGGTTAGGATGTATGTAGGATGTATGCAATGGTATGATGTTATGGTATGCATGGGGTAATGTAAGTAACCCTGTTATGAGTCCCTATTAAGGACTGCAAACCAAAACCTGCAAGACACTTAGTAAACCTGTCATGAGTCCCAATTAAGGACTAAAACAAACCCTGCAAGAAACTTGGTAAACCTTGTTATGAGTCCTAGTTAAGGACTAAAACAAAAACCTGTAGGAAATTCAGTAGACCCTGTTATGAGTCCTAGTTAAGGACTATAAACAAAACCTGCAAGCAAACTCAGTAAACCTGTCATGAGTCCTAATTAAGGACTATGGACAAAACCTGCAAAAACTTAGCAAACCCTGCTATGAGTCCCCATTAAGGACTATAAGCAAACCCTGCAAGTAATTCCTGTGTTAGATAACAAGCATGCAAATAGTCAAGTACGAAGGCACACAAGTCACACAAGAGACGCCCTTAGAGTTTAAGGCCGGCATGAGGTCTGGGTATTACCCTCTTGAAGTTGGTGGGTTCAACCTGTCCTATTAGAAGTAACCGGGTTCTAAGGGTCCCAATATCACGGGATTGCTTTCATTGTTCATCGTTTCGATTTAGCCACTGAACTGGCGACCGAAATATTCTAGGAAAGCAACCCTCAATTGAGTGTAGTATCGAGTATCAACCAACCTCGGACTGCACCAAAGTCAGTTATCTCACTACCCTAAAGAGGCCAAGATAGTTCAATTAAGGTTCCTAAGGTCTGTTGATGCTTCACGACACCACGCGGAGGCCCCGTACTCTCCTTGACTGAACTCAAGGGTTACCGGTACACACCAAAGTGCCACATCAACGTAGCAGACTGTTTCAACCATGTCGGTATACCCCGCACAGTTCCCTCACAGCCTTGTTGCTACTTTCTAAGAAGGTATCCCCAGATCCGGGTTAGGATCTATAGAACTCCCAAGACAGTCCCACAAAAATAAAGCAAGCAATGAAAGCAATTGAAAACACCGTGATCTTAGTCCTAAGGTACACCTCACTTTAAGTTTAATCCCCAGCAGAGTCGCCAGTTCTGTGATCGGTGGATCTGGAACTGACTGTTTAACGCTGGTTCGCGAAATGTCGCGGAAGCAAGAGTTGCCACCGTCTTTTATTTTCTCCAAATGGAAAGGACAAAAGCACAGAAAAATTCCTTATAGAGATTGCTCTCGGTTCGGGAGGTAGATTATAGAAAGGGAAGGTGTTAGCACCCTTTCTATCCATGGTTATCCATGGGCTCTTAGATACTTGCTCACTTGTGTTTTCAAAATTGGTTTGTTTGCTTTTCAACTGTGGGTTTTAAAAAAAGTTTCTTTGAAAATTCCAGTTCGACTCTTGTATCGGTCCTCAAGAGTGTTTGAAAAATTGCTTTCGAAAGCTTTTTGACAAGGTGTCGGTGTGAAAAGTATTTTTGAATTTGTTTTGAATTTAGAGCAAGTATCTAGAGTCGTCTACATACCCTAAGGAATTCGTCTATGTAAATGTCCTTTAAAGTAGTGCCATCCCACCATTGAGAGGTAGGTAGCACCACCGTTGGAGGTGTTCGGGTCAATTCGAAGGTTCGGGACATGGTGATCACCAGAGCAATGGGAAGACACCTTAGAAGCTACCCTCATGCCAGGTTCCCGGATCATGAGGACTTACTAAGACATCCTCTACTCGACGATCACCTTTCGAGGCAAGGCAACAGTGAGGCGTACCCTAGGGGTGGTGTGTGATTTGTGTGTCATGTTCAGTTATTTTTGTCTTGTTCATGTCAAAGTGATCTATGCGTTTGTTTTTATTTTTGTCATTCATTCTTGCATGCATTTATTTAACAGTTAAAAATTGCGAGAAAGTAAAAATTCTAAGCTATTACAAACGGCGCGGGTCCACATCGCCAAAATTTCCAAGACCCGATTTGACAGAAAAATAAAGAATTAAAGTAAAAGTGCGAGAGATTAAATTTACAAGGCTTTGGGAGAGGTACATAAATATTAAAGGAAAAAAAATAAATACGCGAATTGAATTAAACTGGAAACGAGGGCGTTGGACCCTTTTTAATGAAACTAAATTAAATTATTAAATTAATTAAAATTAAAAAGAAAAAGAAATTATTTTTTTTAGTTTTTTTTGTATTTATGATTTTTTATGAGAATTTAATGAAATTAAAACCTAATTCTAGTTTTTATTTATTTATTAAGAAAATATGAAAATTACCTAAAATTGAACCTAATTAATTAATGCAATTTGATTTATAAAAATAATAGTAATGAATAATTAATTATTATAATGGTAAAAGAAAAGAAAAAGATAAAAAGTGATTAAAACCCTAATTCTATAATTTTTAAGTTTATGAAAAAAATGCCAAAGTTAATCCTAAAATTAAAGAACTAAATTAATTAACAAGATTTATTTACAAAAAATATTAATTAAATAAATATATTTTGATTTTTATGACTTTTCTGTTTTTTACTATTTTTTATATTTTATGAAAATAAGTTAAATTAAAGGAATTAATTAAAAAAAAGGAACAATTGAAATAAATAAAATAAGGAAAAGAAAGAAAATACAATACCTTGGGGGTTTCTGTCCCCTTTTTGGAGGTGAATTGGAGGTTTGGCCATTTGTGTTCTGGCCTCATCATACATGAGTTGTTCTACTTTGGCCATTTGGCTTTTGGCTTTTGGCCATTTGCGTTTTGGCTTTTGGCCATTTGTGTTCTGGCTTCAACGTTCCCTTAATGTCTGGCTTAATGTCTGTCTCGCCATGTATTGGTGTCATGCATAAAATGTTCTGTTTTGGCCATTTGGCTTTTGGCTTTTGGCCATTTGGCTTTTGGCCTCAACGTTCCTTAATGAACCTGCATGGGATCCTGTCTAAATCTGCAGTGTTGAATCTCACGAACACATTAAATAAAATCATAAAATGCAAATAAAGGCAATATATGAAGAAATTTAATGTTTAGACACAATATGACATGTATGAATGATTATACCCTTTTGATCATGGAGATCAAATCAACCTTACCCTTACTGGAAAAGTAGTGACATGAATGCTTTTATGCCCTTTGGATCATGGAGATCAAGCCAGCCTTACCCTTACTGAAGAAGTAATAAGATGTTGGTTTGTAACTGAGATGGCTTGTTTGTAGTGAGAGAGGGATTTGTAATAAGGATTTCAAGGTTTTAGGGTTCTTGAAAGAGTTTGATATTCTGACAGTGTTGTGGCAAGGGTTTTTCTCTCTTTTTCTCTTTTCTTTTTTTCTCCTCTGGTTTGTGTGAAAAGAAGGTGTTTATATAATGGAAATTAGGGTAAAGAAAATGGGCTTTGAATGTGCAATTGGGCCTCCCATATTCACTTGAATTCGTCACTTTCCAGGCTAAATTGCAGGGACTTAAGTGCATTTTTTGAAGTTGAAATGTGAAGAGAAAATGTAGCCGACATCGAGAACTAACTCCTATCCGAAAATCGACTCAATCAGATAAACGGTGAATTAGTTATGAATTTTTGAAGTTTCAGCTCAGACAAACTTATTTTGGGCTTCAGTGTCGACTCTGACACGTTCTTCAATAAAAAACTGGTATTGATCGGTGCATAATTTGGTCTCGACTTTTGAAGCAAAGTTGTAGATCTATGAGTCAGGGACCTTGTGTAAAAGTATGAGCCCAATCCGATAAAAATTGACCGAGTTATGAATTTTCGAAGTTTCGGCTCAGATGAAATAATATTCAGCATTCAGGATTTTCAGCGTGTCACGCACTCTGAGCAAAAAACGAAGGCCTTTTGAATACCGTTTGAACTCAATTCCTTCTGTGAAAATGTAGTCAACTCAATTTGTGAAATTTTGGCGCCGGAACCAGCTCGATACGATGAAAATCGACCAAGTTATGATTTTTTGAACATGACGCAAATAAACTTCTGTCACAAATTTTCTGCACGAAAATACTTGATAAATCCACATTTTTGAAGACCTTCTGATCGAAATTGACTTCCAGCCGTGAGAGATGAAAACGTAGATAATGTCAAGACGGAATTTTGGCCACTGGAACGGGTTCAAAACGAGCCACGATCTTCAAGTTATGAATTTTTTAGCGCGTGAAAACTGCACTTTCAGCACACTTTTTCACCATATTTCTTCGAGAAAACTCACACATTCGGATACCTTCTTTAAAGAATTATCTCTTGAGCCGAACCTGAATTTGAGAATATGTTATCAGAGATATCTTGGCGAAAGAATACCTGAATATGACGCGCCAGGTTGGACTTGTGAATTTTTCTTGAAATGTTTTTTTGAGAAATATGGGAGGGCAAATTTTGGGGTACAACAACAGCGCTGGATCAGAAAAGTCAATATGGGTCAGAATTGTTTGGGCCCAGAATTGCTATTGACACACCCTCAAATTGCTATTTCACAGGCCCATTTTCTTTTTATTTTCTTTTATATTTTCTTATTTAATTCATTTAATTATTTTTACTCACACAAAATTAATTCTTTTTTTATCAAAAAATCATAAAAAAATAATGTGTCATCCAATTAGATTTAGTTTATTTTTTATCAAAAAAATTAATTTAATTAGTTTATTTAATTTATTAGGTAACTTTAATTCCTTTTGTAAATAAATTAAAAACAATTAGAAAATTAGGGTTTTAGTTTAATTTAATTCCTATTTTCTTTTTCTTAAAAATAACCAAAAACACAAAAATAGATCAAATTTAATATCTTCTTAATTTAATTTAATTAGTAATTAGGTTTTTATATATTTAATTTAAAACCTTTTTTTTCTTAAATAATCAAAAACAACCAAAAAATGTTTTTTTCTTGTAATTAGGTTAGACGGGGTCAAAACCCTAACTTTTCTCGTTCTTAATTCCTCGCGCGCGTTTATTTATTTTTTACAATATTGATGCAATTGCTCACAGGATGTAATAGATTAATTAGGACTTTTTCTTTTCATTTATCGTTTTGACGGGTTTTTTGGCTATGCAATTAATACCCGAAGCCTTGTAATAACGTAGCTTTACTTTCCACATTTTAATTTCCGCAAAATATTAACTGTTAGATGTATAAATATTAGGGTTGCATGACAAGACTATGTAAACTTTAAAATGGTTAGCAAACCCTAAATGTGCAAAGATAATAACTTGAAATTGAATCACTCGCACATGCGCACTCCTAGAGTATACTCTCACTTCGGTTGCCTTCGGTAAACGATCATTAGGTATAGGGTATTTTAGTGGTCGCCCTCTTGTCTAAACAAAGATCAAAGTCTCGTTTGGAAAAGTTGCCTCAGATATGTTGCCTCGAATATTGATCTTAAGACATTAGAGTTATTACTAAGACGTCTTAACATTGCTCTAGTGATCGTACGTCCCTTTTTGAATTGACCCTTAAAACTCCAACGACAGTGCTACCTACTCACTAATAGTGGGATAACACTGTCTAAAGGAAATAAGAACAGAAACATTCTCTTTTTCGAGTAGGTAGATACTAGTAGGTACTTGCTCAAAACGAACTTCTTTTACACCATACACTTCCAAACAAACTTTTCAAACTAAAGTTTTCAAAACGACTTCGTAACACTCTTGAAGACAGAAGCAAGGGTTAAATCGAAGTAAAACAAAAAAAAAATTCAAATCAAACACACACAAGCAATTTTGAAAATGATGAGCAAGTACCTAAGAGCTCGTGGAAAACCACAGATAGAAAGGGTGTTAATACCTTCCCTTTCTATAATCTACCCCCCGTACTCAAAATCTCGAAAAAGGAATTTTTTTGGTGCTTTTTTCCTTTCCAGTTGGATAAAATAAAAGTCGGTGGCGACATTTTGCGAATGCAAAACGCAAACCAGCATTCAAACAACTCTGGTTCTGCCACCGTATCACACACCAACACTTTGAAACATTTTTAAAAGAAAAACACTTTCAAAAAACACATCTCACAAACACTTTTTTTGAATCATTTTTCGAAACAAACACTTTGTATGCGTTCTTATAGAAACGAGAATCATTACAAAGTTACATTTTCAAAAATACTTTCAAAACCCACACCACAAGCACATTCAAACAAAAGCAAGTGATCTAGCAAGTAACTAAGAGCCCACGGATAACCGTAGATGAAAAGGGTGCTAATACCTTCCCTTTTCATAATCTACCCCCCGAACTCAAGAAAACATCTCTAAAGGTCTTTCCTGTGATTTTTCACCTTTCTTTTTGGATAAAAGAAAAGTTGGTGGTGACTCTTTCTAAACCGTAACATTTGCGAACATAAACGTAAAATAACCAAGTCAATTCTCCCACCGTATCACATAACTAGCGACTCTGCTGGGGATATGAATTTTAAAAGTGGGGTTACCTTAGGGTTAGATCATATTTATTTGCTTTCTTTGTTTAACTTGCTTGCTTTACATTTTTGGGTCATTGTTTGGGTTTTGTTTTGATCCTCCACCCGAATTTGGGACACCTTTTTAGGTAAGTAGCAATAGATTATGGAAATTGTACGGCGTAGACCGATATGGTTGAAATAATGGCTACGTTAGTGTGACGCATTTGTGGGTACCGATATCCCTCGTGGTAAATCAAGGAGAATAGGGGGCCGCTGAGTGGCATTGTGAAGCACTAATTGACTTTAGAACCCTAATTGAACAAACTTGGCCATTAGGACGTAGTGAGATAACCGGTTTCGGTGTAGAGTTGAAAATTGGTTGATACTCGATACTACACGCATTGAGGCTGGACTTTTAGGATATCTCGACCGCAAGAAAAGATTGATAATGCTGAGACAATGCCTAAGAGAAAGGTCGGTGATATTGAGATCCTTTAGAACCCGATCACTATTACTAGGACAGGTTGAGCCAACTAAACTTCAAGAGGGTACTTACCTATAAAACCCCATGCAAGCCTAAAACATAGGGACTTGTCTGCTTTGTGTGTATATATCTACTTGTATATAACATCATAAACATCATAAGCATCATACGCATGCTCACTAACCATTTCAAGGATTTAGAAATTTATCATTGTTTTTGTTTTGTAGGCCATGAATTCCGTCCGAAGGAACACCATTCGAATCAGCTTTGTAAAAGCACACCCTCAGCTTTAAGAGTTAGCCTTAAGAGTGCCCGGGGATTCTCCTTTTACCAAGAAATATGGTCGACTCCTCAGTTTGGCTACATCCAGTTTCCAAGAAGAGATGATGAGTGTACTGTTCTAATTCTTTGATCCCATACATCATTGTTTCACTTTCCCAGACTATCAGTTGGTACCTACACTGGAAGAGTTCTATCTACTCTTAGGGGTGCCCGTGCTTGATCAGATACCGTTCACCGGTCTGGAAGAGATTCCAAAACTTGAAGTCATCGCCGAAGCTTTGCATCTGAAGAGAGCCGACATCATAGCCAATTGGGAGACAAGAAGTGGGGTTAAAGGTTTCCTAGCCAAGTTTCTATTGGAGAAGGCTCGTTCATTCTGGGACGACATGGATTTCCAAGTGTGATACGGTGGCGGAACCGACTGTTTAATACTAGTTTGCATTTTGCATTTTTTATTCGCAAAATGTCGTCGTAAGCAAGAGTCGCCACTGACTTTTATTTCATCTAATCGGAAAGGAAAAATGTACAGAAAAAATCCTTTTTTCGAGATTTTGAGTACGGGGGATAGATTATAGAAAGGGAAGGTGTTAGCACCCTTTCTATCCATGGTTTTCCATGGGTTTGACTGTATGTGGGCCACAGTTGACTTAAGAGCCCATGGAAAACCATGGATAGAAAGGGTGCTAACATCTTCCATTTCTATAATCTACCCCCGTACTCAAAATCTCGAAAAAAGGATTTTTCTGTACTTTTTTCCGTACGCAAACCAGTATTAAACAGTCGGTTCTGCCACCGTATCATAGAATTGGTGACTCTGCTGGGGAATAACTCTGTTGGAGAGAGAAGATGCTCTGTTGATAGATCTGTCGACTTGGAGAAATAAATCAGCTGGGGATGAATTTCTGTTGCTGGTGATAAACAAACTCTGCTTGGGGAAAATTTTGCTGACTCATTCGCGATTGTGAACCTCAGTTGGGGATAGTTATGTCTTATTTGGGAAATGCTAACACCATTGTCTTTGGATACTCTTTACTCTGTGGGGAGTGTATGTACCACTACTCATGTTCTCAAGCTGGCTCTATCCCTGTACCTGACGGGTAGAGTAACCGTAAGGCTTGGACACTTCTTGTTTGTCCCTGTTCCTGGAATTATGAGTAATTATCTTTAGTTTTTTTTATGTAAATATTTATGAACAACAATTATTTCCAAATACATATATCAAAATGAACCATTGGACGTTCTAGCAAAACAAAACAGGAAAAAAGAAAAATAAATCAAAGCTTTGTGAAAATGATTTGTATTGATTTTTTTTGAAGTTGGCCCATAATAGGCATTTTTGTACAAAGAGGCGGGCGTCCTAGTAAGAGAACGCCACCGAAAGTCAGAAATTATACAAGTTGTGAAAGGAAAAAAAACAGCTATGTGAAACGATCCCATTGGGTTCCAACTCTGCTATTGCCTTTATATCTTCAAGCGTCACATCATTTTTCTACTTGGCCGAAGGCGGATCAGATTGATTAGCGTTGTCTGAGCTTGATAGTCGATACCGAAGTCTGGTTGCGAGATGATCCAATGAGACATAAGGTTACGCTTTAATCCCTAACTTTTCCCTGAACCGCCCTTTCGGGTTTTCGGTCCACCAGGATACCCTTTTTTTGCCCAAGTCGCCCTTTCAGGTTTTTGACTTGTCGGGTGTACAATCTTTTTCCATTTTCATCCCTTACTTTTTCCCGAACCCTTTTGGTTCTCCAGGAAGCCCTTATTTTTGCCTAGGCCAGTCAACCTAGCGGGTCTTTGATTATGCATAGTATCTTTTCAATATGTCTGCATTGACGGGGTGAGAAAGGTCGTCACCATCCATGGTGGTTAGAATCATAGCTCCTCCTGAAAAAATATTCTTAACCACAAATGGCCCTTCGTATGTGGGGGTCCATTTTCCCCTGGGATCACCTTGCGGTAGTATGATGCGTTTGATCGCTAGATCCCCGACTTGATATTCTTGACATCTGACTTTCTTGTTAAAAGCCTTGATCATCCGTTTTTGATACGTCTGACCATGACAGATAGCAGTAAGTCTCTTTTTGTCGATTATATTCAGCTGATCAAGTCGGGTCTGGATCCAGTCGTCTTTGTTCAAACCCGCATCCTTCATGATCCTGAGAGAGGGTATCTGGACTTTGATGGGTAGGACTACCTCCGTGCCATACACCAAAGAGTAGGGTGTTGCCCCTGTCGATGTCCGTGTTGAGGTACGGTACCCATAAAGAGCAAACGGTAACATCTCATGCCAATCTTTGTATGTCACCGTCATCTTCTGCACAATCTTCTTGATTTTCTTGTTAGTCGCTTCAACAACCCCATTCATCTTCGGCCGGTAGGTAGAAGAGTTATGATGCTGTATCTTGAACTGTTTACAGAGCTTGGTGATCATTGTGTTGTTGAGATTCGTACCATTGTCAGTAATGATCCTCTCTGGTACACCATATTTACATATCAGATTGTGTCGAATAAACCGCGCCACGACGTTCTTGGTTACTGTAGCAAAGGAAGTTGACTCAACCCACTTTGTGAAATAATCAATTGCTACCAGAATGAAGCGATGCCCGTTAGACGCAGTAGGTCTGATCTCGCCAATCATGTCGATGCCCCACATTGCAAAAGGCCATGGAGCCGTCAAAACATTCAGGGGGACCGGAGGTACATGCACCTTATCAGCATAGACTTGGCACTTATGACAGGTTCGAGAGTGCTGATAACAATCGGCTTCCATAGTGGACCAATAATATCCTGCCTGTTCGATTTTCTTCGCCATAGTATGTCCACTAGAATGGGTTCCGAAGGTACCTTCATGTAATTCTGCCATGATTCTTTCCGCTTCGCTCTTGTCCATGCATCGCAGTAAGGTCGAATCATGGTTTCTCTTATAGAGGATCCCATTACTGATGAAGACTTTGCAGCGAACCTTCTCAAAAACTTCTTATCATTAACAGATACCCCCTCAGGGTATTCTTGAGCCTCAAGATACCTCTTTACTTCGTGAAACTAAGGTTTATCTGCTATCTCTTCAGCCTCAATGTCACAGCAATGTGTGGGCTCGTCTAACATCTCGATGTTAATCTGGGGAGCTTCATTGTCCCACCTCACTTTGAACATAGAAGACATGGTAGCTAGTGCGTCCGCTAACTGGTTCTCTTCTCTGGGAAAATTTTCAAAGGTTATCTCCTCGAAGTGCGGGAGCAATGTCAGTACATACTCTTTGTAAGGAATAAGATTTGGGTGCTTCGTATCGCACTCTCCTTTGATCTGACTTATCACCAGAGTGGAATCTCCGAATACACTCAAGAACTTAATCCTTAGGTCAATAGAAGCTCGAAGACCCATGATACACGCTTCATACTCCGCCATGTTGTTGGTGCAGTTAAAACATAATCGGGCGGTGAGTGGAGTATGACAGCCCTCAGGAGATATAATTACAGCGCCAATGCCATTACCCAATGCGTTCGAGGCTCCATCAAAATACATAGACCATCGGGATCCCTCCTCGGGTCCTTCATTCGGTCCAGGTTCTTCGTAGTCGGTTACCAACATGATATTCTCATCCGGGAACTCGAAATTCATGGACTGGTAGTCATCCACGGCCTAATGTGCCAGATGATCCACCAATACACTCCCCTTGATTGCTTTCTGAGTTGTGTATTAGATATCGTATTCGGTCAAGATCATCTGCCATCTTGCTATTCTTCCAGAGAGAGCGGGCTTCTCGAAGATATACTTGATCGGATCCATCTTTGATATCAACAAGGTGGTGTGAGTCAGCATATACTGTCTCAGACGGTGAGAAGCCCATGCCAAAGTGCAGCAAGTTTTCTCGAGCAATGAGTATTGGGTCTCACAGTCGGTAAACTTTTTGCTAAGGTAATAAATGGCATGCTCTTTTTGGCCAGACTCGTCATGCTGCCCTAGCACACACCCCATTGAATTATCCAGTACTGTCAAGTATAATATCAAAGGTCTTCCTTCAATTGGAGGCATCAGAATTGGTGGTTCTTGAAGTTATTCTTTAATTCTTTCGAAATCGGTCTGGCATTCATCATTCCACTTTACCACTCGATCTTTCTTCAGCAGCTTGAAGATTGGCTCATAAGTAGCAGTCAGATGTGAAATGAACCTGGCGATGTAATTCAGACGTCCCAAGAAACCTCTAACTTCTTTTTCCGTGCGGGGAGTCGACATCTCTTGTATGGCTTTTACCTTTGCAGGGTCCACCTGAATACCCTTATCACTGACGATGAAACCCATAAGCTTACCAGACCTTACCTCGAAAGTACACTTGTTCGGATTCAACCTCAGCTTGTACGTCTTCAACCTTTCAAACAGTTTCTGGAGATGATCAAGGTGTTCTTCCTCAGTATGGGACCTAGCTATCATGTCATCAACATAAACCTTGATCTCGTGGTGAATCATATCACGGAACAAAGCGACCATGGCATGCTGATAGGTTGCCCCAACATTTTTCAACCCGAAAGGCATTGCCTTGTAGCAGAAGGTGCCCCATTGTGTAATGAAGGTTATCTTCTCCATGTCCTCAAGAGCCATATTGATCTGGTTGTAGCTAGAAAAACCATCCATGAAGGAGAAGATCTTGTGTTGCGCGATGTTGTCGACTAAAACATCAATGTGAGGAAGCGAGAAGTAATCCTTGGGACTCGCCCTATTCAGATCTCTGTAGTCCACACACATCCGTACCTTATCGTCCTTCTTAGGCACCGGAACAACGTTGGTAACCCACTGAGGATAAGAAGTGACAGTTAAGAACCCTGCGTCGAATTGTTTCATGACCTCTGCTTTGATTTTCTCTGACATTTCAGGGTGCATACGGAGAACCTTCTGCTTTACAGGAGGGTGGTCTTCTTTAGTCGGCAAGCGATGAACCACAATATCAGTGTCCAAACCAGGCATGTCTTCATAGGACCAAGCGAAGATCTCAACATAGTCGCGTAGCATTTGTATCAACCGTTGCTTGACACTAGGCTCCAGATTCGCACCTATTTTAACCTCTTTCCTATCTTCCTTTGTACCCAAATTTACTGATTCAACTGGCTCTTTATGAGGCTGTATAGCCCTCTCTTCCTGCTGCAATAGTCTAGAAAGTTCTCTAGGCACCTCACAATCATCCTCACCTTCGTCCACGGTTTGGTTGATCGGATTTTTGAAGTCATAAATGGTAGTAGCAGAACTGTTATCAACGGGATCTAGAGTGGATATGGATCTGCATTATGATACGTGAGTGTGTGTAAGAGAATAGCTCTTTTGATAAAGTGAGAAATAGAAAATAAAAACAAGGAGCGCAAAATTTGTAATGCAAGAAACGTCCAATTTTTTATTAATGATATATGAAATGACAAATAATAAGCCCTTACAAGCAAAGCCAAGGTGCCTCGGCAAGGCACCGGGCCGTAAAGTTTCAAACTGTTTATTACAAATCTTAGAACAAAAAGTCAATTACAGCGGAATAAAAGAAACAGGTATGAATTCCTTCGCCGTCCAGTTATTCAGTCCACCATTGATGATTGGGTAGATCTAACTGTCGATGTCTGAATCCTCTTCACTATCCTCAATTGCATTAACTCCCCGATTGCTGATGTGCAGAGGAGGTTTTCCAATCCGTGCGTGCCTAACAGCCCTCTGAGCCCCTGTAGTAAAGCCCAAACCAAATTTGTCAGTTTTGTGAGTGAAGTCAGGGAGCTGACCCCAATTGGTACACCCACCTTCTTCAATTACAACCCTGGCGTCTTTGAGAGAAGCCATCTTCAACGGAGGTTTGTTAGTAGCAACTTCAGTTGATGCCGAGAACTGAGGGACCTCTTCGAAATTTTGACAAGGCGTTTCTATGAATTCCCCGTCCATCTCCATATAACGGAAGGAATTGAGATGACTCACCATATACTCTTCCTCACCTCTCACCGTGACAATCTTCCCCTTCACCGGATATTTCAGCATTTGATGGAGCGTGGAAGTAACTGCCCCAGCCCTATGGATCCAAGGACGACCCAGTAAGAAAGAATACGATGGGCTGATATCCATCACGTAGAAGGTGGACCCAAAGGCCTGAGAACCCACTTTGACATGGATGTCCACCTCCCCGTGCACCATTCTTTTTGACCCATCAAAAGCCCTTACCACAATATTACTCGGTGTGACACGGTGGGAGAACTGACTTGAGGTTTTGTGTTTGTTTTCGCAAATGTTTCGGTTGAGCAAGAGTCGCCACCGACTTTTTATTTTATCCTAAGGAAAGGTTAAAAAGCACAGCAAAAACCTTTAAGATGTTTTCTTGGGTTCGGGGAGTAGATTATAGAAAGGGAAGGTATTAGCACCCTTTCTATCCATGGTTATCCATGGGCTCTTAGTTACTTGCTTAGATCAACTTGCATTGATTTTCAATTGTTTGAGATGGTGCTTTCAATTGTTTGAAATGGTGCTTTGTGTGTGGGTTTGAAAATGTTTTGAAAAGAGGCCAATGTGGTGGCAACCTTTGTAATGATCCATGTTGAGATGTATACAAAAGGTGTATGTCTTTTGAAAAGTTTTCAATGTTTTTGAAAGTTGTTTTGAAAGTGTGTTGTGTTGTGTATTGTGATGTGATCAGTTATGCAATGTTTCTTCTCTCTTAAGCAAAGTTTGTCAACTTGGTTTCTAGGCTACCACAGGCCCCTCAAGTATGATGCACCAATCACCCTTGATCAGTGGACTTTGCTCATGAACTTGTGCCTCAAAGATCTGCATTGTACCTCATAGATTGTAAACTTGACATAAAGTTCACCTTTTCAAAAATGGATAATGTGCTTTTTCTAATTATGGACTAAATTGGCATGTAATGGTTAAACACATAAGATAAGGCTTGAACACAAAGGATTTGCATTAAATTATTGAGTGTGGATGAGATAAAAGGCCTGTAATGTAGCTTGCACATGCTGAGTTCAAAAATGCCTAAGTTATGAACATGCATTTGGCCAAGAATCAAAGTGACTTTTGCCCATCTTCACAAATTAGATTCTCCCTAACCACAAGGGTGTTTGAGAAGTTCTTGGACATTTTGGAAATCTTGGAATGTGTACTACAATCCATATTTGTAATGCAATTTGAAATTCCAAGTGGAAGCATGTGAAAAGTGGCCATGAAGTTAGGCAAAAATCCTGCCTAGAATAGGTCAAAATGTTTCTAAGTTAAAAATGTTTTGCACCCTTGTTCCAAAAATCATAACTTGAGCTACAAGCTTCTTTTGAGGAAACTTTGTGAATCAAAGTTGTAGATTTTTCAATGGAGTATAACTTTCATGTTTTGAGTTTTCCTTGAATCCAAATGCATCTTGATGAGAAAGTGGGACAAAGTTAGGAAAAAATTTGGGATTTTTATAACTTAGAAAAATTCTAAGTTATGAAAATTCTTCATTTCAAACCCTAATTTGTGATTTTTGATTTCTTGATGAACAAGTTTCATAATTTGACATGTATTGATGAAAAATGAATCTTGACACTTGATTTTAACCAAAAAGTCAAAGTTTGACTTTTCAGTATACAGTCAAATTTTGCTCAGTTGACTGGAAAATTCATCTGTCAATCTTGTGCATTTGGGATCTTTTGAACTTGTTGAACATGTCAAGACAATGACATTGAGTCCTTGAGTCCATATGTGAGCTTGGTTTGCCATTGGCTAGGTCAAACAGTCAAAAATTGCCTTTGTGCAGTCAAAACCCTAAAAATGACCATTTTGCCCTTTTGGTGATCTGATCAAATTTCTTGTGGATTTGTGATCCAAACTTGATCAAATGGTCCATATGAGTTAATAATGTTGATGTGGGTCAAAAATCATGAGGTTTGACTATCAATTGACCACAGTTGACTTTTTCCCCAATAAAGTTGATTTCTAGGTCAACTGTCCAATTGACTGGGCAAAGATTGGAATCAAGGCTTGAAACTTGGTATGGATAAACTTGTGAGTCCAACATGAAGCATGAAAGTCACTTTGGGCCTTTTAGGTCAAAACATCTTTATGTAAACTCAAACCCTAATTTGGGTCAACAGTGCAAGGAGAAGTCTTGAGCTCCAAGGGTCTTGTGGTGAGAAAATATGGGAGGGTAAATTTTGGAGTACAACAGTTGCCCCTGTTCAATCTTCTTGAACCTGAAGAGTTAGATTGGCAGGCTTGCCATTCGCGACTCGAAGGTAAAAGGAGATTGGACACTAGAGAGCCCTGAAATTTGCACTCGCATGCTGGAGTATCAGCAATGTGATGGTGGGAATGGGCTTATAGATGCCATTTGGGGATAGGATGGATGAGCTTATAGATGCCATCGGGGGTGTGACAGAGCCTTGTCGGGAATGGGCTTATAGATGCCATTTGGAAGTGTGGGTCGCGTAAGAGATTCCTTAGCGAGAACTTGCGTACTTTGAGAAAGGAAGATGTTTCCTGGCCTGTTACAGGTGTTGATCTTCAAACTCTTCATGCAGATATGCCCTAGCTAGATACAGGAGTCGAATCCACAATTAGTTGCTCACAGATGTGCCCTGGCTAGATACAGGAATCGAATCTGGAACTTCAAAAGGTTGTTTACAGACGTGCCCTGGCTGGATACAGGTATTGAATCTCTAAACTGTTCATGTAGACGTGCCCTGGCTAGATACAGGTATCGAATCCACAATCAAACACTCACAGATATGCCCTGGCTAGATACATGAATCGAATCTGGAATTGGTCGTCTTCAGATATGCCCTGGCTGGATACAGGTATCGAATCTGGAATTGGCGTCTTCAGATATGCCCTGGCTGGATACAGGTATCGAATCTAGAATTGGCGTCTTTAGATATTCCCTGGCTGGATACAGGTGTCGAATCTGGAATTTTGCAAAAGGTTGGTAGAGATAGCTTTCTTGGCTGGATACAGGTGTAAACCTTTGACCTGAGAATGAAAGGTAATTTCCTGGCCTGTTACAAGGGTTGATCTTCAAACTCTTCATGTAGATATGCCCTGGCTAGATACAGGTATCGAATCTACAATCAATCGCTCACAGATATGCCCTGGCTAGATACAGGAATCGAATCTGGAATTGCGATAGTTGATAGTAATCATCTTTGGATTGACTTTTTCCTGAAAAGGCAAAACATTAGTTGTATGCAATGTAATGCTGTATGAGATGCATGATGTCATGATGCTCAAAATGAGATAGTGTTGTATGCACTTTATCACGTATGTAAACAGGATGTATGAAATGTGAAATGTCTATGAATGTATTTTTGTCTAGGAAAATAAATCCTTGACGAGTGCCGGGAGTTTGTGGAATCCTGGGCTGATGTTGAAGAGTGGAGTTCTTCATTTCCGCTGGGGATGATGGTCGCAAGAATAAACCGATAGGAGAAGATGACTCCATTGGGGAATAAATTTGTTGGAGAGATTACTCTGCGGGGAATTACTCTGTGGGAAGAGATACTTCGCTGGGGTTTTACTCTGTGGGAAGAGATACTTCACTGAGGTTTTGATGAGAACTCCGCTGGGGATTCCACTGATAAGTTATGTTGGGGAATTTGATGAACTCCGTTGGGGATAGGAAGAACTTTGCCGAGGACGATCTTTCCGTGGTAATTAGCTGAGGATAACCCAGTTATAAGACCTAATGGGAAATAACCTTTGAATGAAAACGGGGAGACGCGTTCGTACTCTGCAGGGGATAAGCTTCCAGAATCTACTGGGGATAAGCTTCAGAATCTGCTGGGGAAACTTTTGAGATTGTACTGGGGAATGGTTCCACTGGATGTCCGTATTCCGCCGGGGAACAATCTTATACTAAGACTGCCGGGGATGCTTGCTGAGGAATGTCTGTATTCCGCTGGGGAATGTTGAGATCTTCTGGGGATACCCAACTTCCTTAAGGCTGACAGTAGGCTAACTCTGCTTGGGGAGAGTCTTGCTGACTTGCTAGGGGAATATTGTGCCTTTTCAGGGCTGATGGGAAATCAACTCTACTTAAGGAGAGTATTGCTGAATTTGGTCTTACTCTGTGGGGAGTTGAGGTAACTTGGTCACGTTCTTCAGCCGAACTTACCTTGGTACCTTGGTGGATAGAGAAACTAGACCGCTTGGACAATTCTAAATTGCCTCTGTTTCTGATGTCATCTGTAATTAGTCCTTTGTTTCGCATGCAAATATTTATGAGTTAACAATTAATGTCAAATGCATATATCAAGAATGAACATTGGACGTTTTTCGCAAAACAAAACAGAAAAAGGAAAAACAATGGATAATTTGTCTGAAAAATTGAACTTGTATTGATTTTGAAATTTGCCTATAAATAGGCGTTTTATGTACAGGAGGCTGACGTCCTAGTAAGAGAACGCTGCCGAGCAACATAGAGTTTATACAAATTTGTAAAGGAAACAAAACAGCTATGTGAAAAATAATCCCACTGGGTTCCAACTCTGCTATCGCCTTTATGTCTTCAAGCGTCTCATCACTTTGCTGCTCAGTTGAAGATAAAGCTGATTGGTCGATGCCGTCTGAGCCCGATAGTTGATGCCAAATTCTAGATGCAAGGTGATCCAAAGAGATATAGTATTACGCTTTATCCCTAACTTTTGCCTGGACCGCCCTTTCAGGTTTTCAGTCCACCGGGATACCCATTTTTGCCCAAGCCGCCTTTTCAGGTTTTCGACTTGCCGGGTGTATAGATTTTTTTTATTTTCATCCCTTATTTTTGCCTGAACCCTTTTGGTTCGCCGGGAAGCCCTTATTTTTGCCTAGGTGTGTCAACCTAGCGGGTCTTTTATTCATGCGTAGTATCTTTTTACTATGTCTGCATTGGCGGGGTGAGGAAGGTCGTCGCATCCATGGTGGTTAGAATCATAGCTCCTCCTGAGAAGATATGTTTAACCACAAATGGCCCTTCGTATGTAGGGGTCCATTTGCCCCTGGGATCACTTTGAGGAAGAATGATGCGCTTGATTACCAGGTCTCCGACTTGATACTCTTGTCGCCTGACCTTCTTGTTAAATGCTATGATCATCCGTTTTTGGTACGTCTGACCATGACAAATAGCGGTGAGTCTCTTTTCGTCAATTAGGTTTAATTGATCAAGCCGAGTATGGATCCAGTCATCTTTGCTCAAACCTACATCCTTCATTATCCGGAGAGAGGGTATCTGGACTTTAATAGGCAAGACTGCCTCCATGCCATAGACCAAGGAAAAGGGAGTTGCCCCTGTTGACGTCCGTGCTGAGGTACGGTACCCATGAAGAGCAAACGGCAACATTTCGTGCCAATCTTTGTAGGTCACTGTCATCTTCTGCACAATCTTCTTGATATTCTTATTCGCCGCTTCTACAGCCCCATTCATCTTCGGCCGGTAGGGAGAAGAGTTGTGGTGCTGTATCTTGAATTGCTCGCAGAGCTCAGTGATCATCTTGTTGTTAAGATTGGTACCATTATCCGTAATGATCCTCTCAGGTACGCCGTATCGACAGATCAGGTTGTGCAGAATGAACCGTGCCACGACGCTCTTGGTTACGGTAGCGTAGGAAGCTGCTTCAACCCATTTTGTGAAGTAATCAATCGCTACCAAGATGAAGTGATACCCGTTAGATGCCGTAGGTCGAATCTCGCCGATCATATCAATGCCCCACATTGCAAAAGGCCAAGGTGCTATCAAGACGTTCAGAGGTACCGGAGGAATGTGCACCTTATCAGCATAGATCTGGCATTTGTGACACGTCCGAGAATGCTGATAACAGTCGGCTTCCATTGTGGACCAGAAATATCCTGCCCGAAGGATTTTTCTTTGCCATGGTATGTCCACTGGAATGTGTTCCGAAGGTACCTTCATGTAGCTCTGCCATGATCCTTTCTGCTTCAGTCTTATCCACACAACGCAGTAAGGTTGAATCATGGTTTCGCTTGTAGAGAATGTCGTTGCTGAGGAAGAACTTTGCTGTAAACCTTCTCAGGAACTTCTTGTCATTAACAGATGCGCCTTCGGGGTATTCTTGAGCTTCCAAGTACCTCTTCACCTCATGATACCAGGGTTTTTCTGTTACGTCTTCGGCCTCGAGATCACAGCAATATGTAGGCTCATCCAACTTCCAAATAATGATCAGGGGCGCCTCGTTGTCCCATTTGACTTTGAACATAGAAGACATTGTAGCCAACGCGTCCGCTAACTGATTCTCCTCTCTTGGGAAGTGCTCAAAAGTTATCTCCTCGAAGTGGGGAAGCAATGTCAGCACATACTCCTTGTAAGGAATAAGATAGCCAGGCGGTGAGTGGAGTATGAGTAAGATTTGGGTGTTTCATATCCACTCTGCCATGTTGTTGGTGCAGTTGAAACATAGCCAGGCGGTGAGTGGAGTATGAGTGCCTTTTGGGGATATGATCACAGCTCCGATACCATTTCCCAAAGCATTTGAGGCTCCGTCAAAGTGCATAGACCATCGGGATCCTTCCTCAGGTCCTTCATCCGGTCCAGGTACTTCACAATCAGTCACTACCATGATGTCCTCGTCTGGAAATTCAAAGTTCATCGACTGGTAATCGTCCACTGCCTGGTGTGCCAAATGGTCTGCCAGTACACTTCCCTTGATTGCTTTTTGAGTCGTGTACTGGATGTCATATTCCGTCAAGATCATTTTCTATCTTGCTATTCTTCCAGACAGAGCAGGCTTTTCGAATATGTACTTGATGGGATCCATTTTTGAAATCAACAGAGTAGTGTGAGTCAACATATACTGTCTCAGCCGACGAGCAGCCCAAACCAGAGCGCAGCAAGTTTTCTCGAGCAGTGAGTACCGAGTCTCACAGTCGATAAACTTTTTGCTCAGGTAATAAATGGCGTGTTCTTTTCGGACAGACTCGTCATGCTGTCCCAGCACACACCCCATTGATTTGTCAAGTACTGTCAAGTATAAGATTAGAGGTCTCCCTTCAACCGGTGGCATAAGAATGGGTGGTTCTTGGAGATACTCTTTGATCTTTTCGAAAGCGGCCTGACATTCATCGTTCCAACGTACTACTTGATCTTTCTTCAGCAGCTTGAAGATTGGTTCACAGGTAGCAGTTAGATGCGAGATGAATCGGGCAATGTAGTTCAACCGTCCCAGAAAGCCTCTGACTTCTTTCTCTGTCTTGGGAGTTGGCATCTCTTGTATGGCTTTCACCTTGGCAGGGTCCACTTGAATACCTTTGTCGCTTACGATGAAGCCTAGCAATTTTCCAGATCTCACCCCAAAGGTGCATTTGTTTGGGTTCAACCTCAACTTGTACAACTTTAGACGGTCAAACATCTTCCGTAGGTGGTCAAGGTGTTCCTCCTCAGTTTGAGACCTTGCAATCATATCGTCGACGTATACTTCTATCTCGTGATGGATCATATCATGAAATAAAGCAACCATGGCACGTTGGCAGGTCGCCCCAGCATTTTTCAACCCAAAAGGCATGACCTTGTAGCAAAAGGTTCCCCACTGAGTGACAAAAGTGGTCTTCTCCATGTCTTCAGAAGCCATCTTGATCTGATTATAACCGAAGAAGCCATCCATGAAGGAGAAAACTTTATGCTGAGCAGTATTGTCAACCAGAACGTCGATATGAGGCAGAGGGAAATCATCCTTAGGGCTTTCCCTGTTCAAATCCCTGTAATCAACACACATTCGGACCTTACCATCCTTTTTCGGCACTGGAACCACGTTGGCAATCCACTGAGGGTAAGAAGTCACTGCTAGAAACCCGGCATCAAATTATTTCATAACCTCGGCTTTGATTTTCTCGGACATTTCTGGACGCATACGGAGGACCTTCTGTTTTACCGGAGGGCAGTCTTCCTTGGTAGGCAGGTGATGAACCACGATGTCGGTATCCAACCCAGGCATGTCTTCGTAAGACCAGGCAAAGATTTCCACATAGTCATGAAGCATCTGAATAAACCGTTATTTCACACTGAACTCTAGATTGGCACCAATCTTGACTTCCTTTCTGTCTGTCTTAGTACCCAGATTTATCGTTTCCACTAGCTCTTCATGTGGCTGAATGGCCCTCTCTTCCTGGAGTAGCAGTCTTGCAAGTTAACCAGGAACTTCGTAATCAGCTTCACCTTCGTCTTCGGCTAAGTTGATCAGATTTTCGAAGTCATAACTGGCAGTAGCAGAGTCGTTACCAGTGAGATCCAGAGTGGATTGGAACCTGTATAAGTGAGTGTGTGTAAATATAGCTTTTTTGCAATATATGATAAAGAAAGAAAAGGAGCACAAGATTTTGAAATGCAACAAACGTCCAATGTTTTGATTAATGATATATGAAAATGACATACAAAAGCCCTCACAAATGAAGCCACGGTGCCCCGGGTAGGACACCGAGCCATAAAAGTTTCAACATATTGTTTGTTACAAATTGAAAACAAAAGAGTTCATTACTGAGTGACAAAAGTAATAGGTGTGAAGTCTTTGGCAGTCCAGTTGCTTGGTCCACTGTCGGTTGTTGGGTAGGTCCAGTTGTCGAATTTCGATTCCTCCACGTCGTCTTCAATAGAATTCACTCCCGGGTTGGTGATGAATACAGGAGGTCTTCCAATCCTTTCCTTACGAACAGCCCTCTGAGCTTCTGCAGTGAAACCCAGACCAAACTTGTCAGTCTTTGGAGTGAAGTCAGGAAGTCGGCCCCAGTTTGCGCACTCACACTTCTCAATAACAGCTCGAGCATCCTTTAAGGAAGCCATCTTCAAAGGAGGGTCTTCAATCACAGTTTCAGCTGATGCTAGTGTCTGAGGCACCTCTTCAAAGTGCTGGAATGGAGTCTCAATGAATTCCCCATCCATTTCTATGTACCGGAACGAGTTTAGGTGGCTGACCATATATTCTTCCTCCCCCTGAACTGTCACAATCTTTCCTCTGACTGGGTACTTAAGCTTCTGATGTAGTGTGGAGGTCACAGCTCCAGCCTTGTTGATCCATGGACGACCCAGCAAACAAGAGTAGTATGGACGGATGTCCATCACATAGAAAGTTGAATCAAAAACTTGAGAACCAACCCTGATTGGAATGTCAACTTCGCCATGTACCATCCTTTTTGAACCATCAAAGGCTCGGACAACAATGTTACTGGGCTTGAGCTCCAGACCCTCACAATCCAATCTGTCTAGGGCCTTCTTGGGTAATACGTTCAATGAAGAACCGGTGTCTACCAACACATGGGAAAGAGTAGTGCCCCTGTATTCAATGGAGACATGCAGGGCGTCGTTATGGTTCTTTCCTTTGGCAGTCAGATCAGCGTCAGAGAAGCCCAAACCATTATCGGCAGTCAAGTTGGCCACACAATCAGTAAATTGATCAGCAGACGTTTCTTGTGGCACATGGGCCGTCTTCAGGAAGGAGATCAGGGCCTTGGCATGGGCTTCTGAACACAACAACAGTGATAGCATAGAAATTTTGATGGGGTGTGCCCCAGCTGCTCAACTACATTGAAATCACTTTTCTTGATAATCTTGAGAATCTCCTCCATCTCTTGCTGGGAGGCTTCAACAGTGGTTGTCTTTGGTGCCTCCGTCAGGGCAGGCAAATCAGTAGCAATCCCTTTGCCCCGAGCGTCAGATGACTCGGCAGCAGGGGTAGAAACAGGAACTTAATTAGGAAGGGGAACATGCACACTTGCAGATGTGATGATAAGAGGTTTCTGAATAGCTGGTGGCGCAATATCTTGTGAGAACAGCCTACCACTGCGAGTAATTTTGGCAGGCCCGGTGATGTTACTGACGACAGTACTTGTATCCAACTCTTGTTTTATTCCAAGAACATAAACATCTGCCCCATAGTGCCATGGGACAGCTTTGTCGGATGTATAGGGGAGGGGCCCCGGAACAGTAATGATGATATGATCAATCTTCTGAGTGGACATGATTTTGACAGGCTTCTTTGAGGGAGCCTTAGGAGGTTTGTTGAAAATAGTGACGATAGAAACTTCTTCAGCAGGAACGACAATCTTCTCGAACAAGATCTCTTTGATATCCATCAGGCTTTGGATACCTGATTTCAGCAAGGGACAACCAATAGGTGAAATAGCACATAGAAGGCAACCTTTACTACATCCCGGAAATAAACCGGCTAGCAACAGGTTCCTTTTAACATTCAATAACGGAGTAACAATCTCTTCCACGGAGGCTACATATCGGTCTTCTTCCATAGCATTCACTCCATGCTGGGGCATAGGAGCAGTCACAACATTGGGTCTTTCGGGCGCCTCAAACTGTATTTCTTTGGCATCAATAAGGTCCTGAACCTTATTCCTTAGAGCCCAGCAATCATCTGTGGTATGCCCCGGGCTATCAGAGTGATAAGCGTAACGGGCGTTGGGGTTGTACTTTGGAGAAGCTGTGTTTACTACCTTCGGAGCTTCTTTGATAGTTACCAGATTAGTTGACAGTAGTTGCGGCAAAATCTGAGACAGGGTCATATTGAGCCGAGTGTACTGCCTTTTGGGTCTCTCACCCCTTGGTTGGTTGAATTGCTGAGGAGCAGCAGCAAGCTTTGAAATTACCAATGCATTGACAGCTTGGCGGCGTTCCGGTTTAATTTGTCTTCTGGGACCATAAACAACACTGGCTTCCTTCTTGAAGGGCTTCTTTTCAGTACTCGCAGAGGCACCTTTCTGTATCTTCCCCGACTTGATACCAGCTTCTATCCTCTCACCAGTCAAGATCAAATCTGTAAACCCAGCAGAAGAATTACCAATCAGATGGTTAAAGAACGGACCAGACAAGGTCCCTAGGAACATGTCAACAAGTTCACGGTCAGTCAAAGGCGACTACACCCTACCAGCCAGGTCTCTCCACTTTTGCGCATACTACTTGAATCCTTCGCCCGTCCCTAGTGACATACCCTGGAGTTGGGTACGCGTGGGAGCGAGGTCAGAATTGTACTGATATTGTTTATAAAATGCGGTAGCCAGGTCCTCCCAGTTTCGGATACTGGCTCCATCCAGCTGATAGAACCATTCGAGTTGAGCCCCTGAAAGACTATCCTGAAAGAAATGGATCCATAGGTTCTTGTCTGCAGTGTAAGGTTGGATCTTCCTTACATATGATCTGAGATGCATTTTCGGGCAGGACATCCCGTCATACCTTGCAAAAACTGGCACTTTGAACTTCGGGGGATCACAATTCCAGCAACTAATCCCAAATCTTCGAAATCTAAGCCGGGAACTCTCTGCAGCTCCATAGTTGCCAACCTGTCTTCCAAGCCTTTGTACTTATCATCGGCGGGCGGGTATTATTGATCAAAGCAGTCTTCGTCCTCTTCAGCCTCCTCTTCTTCAACTTCGGATTCGGAAGGTACCGCAGCCGCATTCCCTTTACTGGTTCCCTCCTCAGAAGTAGGGGAAATTCAAGCACTCTTCTGGCTTCACCCTCAAACCTTCTTCCTAGGGTAGCCACCCCGATTCTTTTCTTCTTCTTTTTCACTTGTTCTTTATTCCCCAGCAGGGCTTTCAGATCCTCCTGACCCTTTGCCAAGGTCATCAGGAGTTGTTGAAACTGTGAGTTCTGTGACTGCAAATCCTTGACCGTCTGTTCGAGATCCATCTTACTGAAATAAACAGCAGAAAGATAAGGAAACCTGGTGAGAAGACCTGCTTATGCGTATGATGAATGATATGCTTATGTATGCAATGCATTCAAGGATTTAGCAAATTCAAAATTGTTGCAAACAAAAAGAACGCACGTCATATTAATAAGAAGAAATTTGTCAGTACATAAATGCCCCATGGGCCAAATATTACAAAAAACTTCTCAAGGTAAAAAGATGTTGCGCATCCTCTTTGGTGCGATGTAGGTGTTGAGGGTCTCTTCCTCATGGAGTCGGCGGGTAAGCTCCAAAACCTTCTTCTCACTGGCGTAGAAGCTGGCTTCAAAAGTGTTCCGTTCCTCCTTGAGTTGGATCCAACTCTTCTGCATCTCCTCCCACGATGTAGGCATGTCAGGATATAGGATGGTGTAGGGAACCTCTCCTTCCTTAATGGGCTCTTTAATCACAGGGAGAACATGAGGGTAAGGCATCATTAGACTCTGGGCTCGGGCTCGTACCCACTTGAGATAAGGCTCAAGAGGGATGGAGTTCTTGTGTCCCAGTGTCTTGCTGTCTACCTTGTTAGGCATCCTCCAAGCTCTGATGAATCTTTGGCGAAGTCCTTGCGCATCGTTGTCGAAGTCAAAAACTAGGTCAGGAATCAACATGTCGTGAGGGCCATCCCTCCGTGCATATCCAAATTGTCTCAAAGCTAGACAAGGGTTGTAGGTAATGCCTCCTCTAATGCCAAGTAATGGAACATTAGGGAACTCTCCACAATGATCGACGATGATGACATTTTCTCTGGACCGAGAACACCAATGTACATCAAAGTGAGTGAGGGTCATCAACCGTTGTGACCACCTTAAGCCTTGGTCATTTTTCAAAACAGATTGTGGAAGGTGCGAAATAAACCACCTTGCAAGGAGAGGAGTACAGCATATGAGAACACCCCTCTTTCTCATTGTTCGTGTGTAAAATGAGTGAAGAATGTACCCTAGCAATGTTGGTATTGGATTTCTGGATAAGAAGATCTTGACGGCGTTGACATCTATAAGCTAGTCAGGATTTGGGAACAAGACCAACCCATAAATGAGGAGTGCCACAATTTCTTCAAAGGCTTGTAGGTCCAATGAATTCCAACACTCTTGTGCCTTCTCAAACAAGAATTTTGCCAAGAAGCCTTTGACACCGCTTCTAGTTTCCCAATGCCCCTTGATGTCAGATGATTGTAAGTGTAGTGCTTGAGCAACATCTTCAGGCTTTGGTTATTTTTCCGTACCGTTGTAGGGTAGTTGATTAAGAATAGGAATTCTCAGGAGTTGAGAAAATTCCTCCAAAGTGGGCACCAACTGGTAGTCGGGGAAAGTGAAACAGTGGTGAAGGGGGTCAAAGAACTGGAACAACGCCTTTACCATGTCCTCTTCAATGCTGGTGTTGACTAAGCTGAGCAATCTACCATGTCTTTCACTGAATGGAGAGCATTCCGGAATTCTGGATGTGAGCTCCTTGATTTGAGGAGGGAATCTCACAAGGTTGACTTGGATAGTTTTCTTGCGAAGAATTTCCATGACCTACAAAACAAGAACAAAGAGGAATATCTAAACCCTTGAAATGGTTAGTGAATGCATATGATGCTTTATGATGTTCATGATGTATGCACAAACATATGTACAAGCAAATCATACCAAACCCTAGTTTCAGGCTTGCACGAGGTTTCATAGGTAAGTACCCTCTTGAGTGTAGTTGGCTTAAAAACCTGTCCTATAAATAGTAATCGGGTTCTAAGGAGCTCAATATCATTGGATTGTTTTCCATGTTCATTGTTTTGGTTTAGCCACTTAACTAGCGACCAAAATATTCCAAGAAAACAACCCTCAATGAGTGTAGTATCGAGTATCTACCAACTTCAGACTGCACCAAAGCCGGTCATCTCACTACCCCTAATGAAAGGCCAAGATGGTCAAGTAAGGTTCTAGGTCATTAGTGCTTAGTGACATCACTCAGCGGCCCCGTACTCTCCTTGATTGAACTCAAGGGTTACCGGTACTCACAAATATGTCGCCCTAATATAGCTATTGCTTCAACCGTGTCGGTATACCCCGCACAGTTTCCACAACGTATTTCTATCTATGAATGTTTCCCCAAATCCGGATGTAGGATTGCAAACCCAAACAAGAGAGCCAAGATGTAAAGCAATCAAAGCAAACAATTAGTCATGCAAGAGGGTGATCTAAGCCCTAAGGTTACTCCACTTTAAAATTTATCCCCAGCAGAGTCGCCAGTTCTGTGATACGGTGGGAGAACTGACTAGAGGTTTTGCGTTTGTTTTCGCAAATGTTTCGGTTGAGCAAGAGTCGCCACCGACTTTTTATTTTATCCTAAGGAAAGGTTAAAAAGCACAGCAAAAACCTTTGAGATGTTTTCTTGGGTTCGGGGAGTAGATTATAGAAAGGGAAGGTATTAGCACCCTTTCTATCCATGGTTATCCATGGGCTCTTAGTTACTTGCTTAGATCAACTTGCATTGATTTTCAATTGTTTGAAATGGTGCTTTCAATTGTTTGAAATGGTGCTTTGTGTGTGGGTTTGAAAATGTTTTGAAAAGATGCCAATGTGGTGGCAACCTTTGTAATGATCCATGTTGGGATGTGTTGTACCCCAAAATTTTCCCTCCCACTTCCTCAACATTTTCTCATCACAAGACCCTTGGAGCTCAAGAACAAGTTAGGGTTTACTCTGCTCAAGACCCCTCCTTGCACTGTTGACCCAAATTAGGGTTTGTGTTTGCACAAAGATGTTTTGACCTAAAAGGCCCAAGATGACTTTCATGCTTTATGTTGAACTCACAAGTTCATCCATACCAAGTTTCAAGCCTTGATTCCAATCTTTGCCCAGTCAATTGGACAGTTGACCTAGAAATCAGCTGTATTGGGGAAAAAGTCAACTGTGGTCAATTGACAGTCAAACCTCATGATTTTTGACCCACATCAACATTATGAACTCATGTGGACCATTTGATCAAGTTTGGATCACATTTCTACAAGAAATTTGATCAGATCACCAAAAGGGCAAAATGGTCATTTTTAGGGTTTTGACTGCACAAAGGCAATTTTTGACTGTTTAACCTAGCCAATGGCAAACCAAGCTCACATATGGACTCAAGGACCCAATGGAATTGTCTTGACATGTTCAACAAGTTCAAAAGATCCCAAATGCACAAGATTGACAGATGAATTTTCCAGTCAACTGAGCCAAATTTGACTGTATACTGAAAAGTCAAGCTTTGACTTTTTGGTCAAAATCAAGTGTCAAGATTCATTTTTCATCAAGACTTGTCAAATCATGAAACTTGTTCATCAAGAAATCAAAAATCACAAATTAGGGTTTGAAATGAAGAATTTTCATAACTTAGAATTTTTCTAAGTTATGAAAATCCCTAATTTTTTCCTAACTTTGTCCCATTTTTTCACCAAGATGCATTTGGATTCAAACAAAACTCAAAACATGAAATTTATAGTCCATTGCAAAATCTACAACTTTGATTCACAAAGTTTCCTTAAAAGAAGCTTGTAGCTCAAGTTATGATTTTTGGAACAAGGGTGCAAAACATTCTTAACTTAGAAATTTTTTGACCTATTCTAGGCAGGAATTTTGCCTAACTTCATGGCCACTTTTCACATGCTTCCACTTGGAATTTCAATTTGCATTACAAAGATGGATTGTAGTACACATTACAAGCTTTCTAAAATATCCAAGAACTTCTCAAACACCCTTGTGGTTAGGAAGAATCGAATTTGTGAAGATGGGCAAAAGTCACTTTGATTCTTGGCCAAATGCATGTTCATAACTTGTGCATTTTCAAACTCAGCATGTGCAAGCTACATTACAGGCCTCTAATCTCATTTACACTCAATAATTAAATGCCAAACCATTGTGCCAAGACATTATTTTGTGCATTTGGTCATTGCATGAAGAATTAAGCCTTAATTAGAAAAAGCAAGTTATCCATTTTTGTAAAGTTACACTTTATGTCAAGTTTGTAATCCAAGAGGTACAATGCATATCTTCTAGGCACAAGTTATTGAACATATCCCACTGATCAAGAGCCAACTTTGCAGCATATTTGAGGGGCCTAGAGGAGCCTGTAACAGAACTTGGCATTTTTGACTTAGAAAAGAAGCAACTTTGCAAATACAACACCATCTCTCATTCCTGCAAAAACCAGCCAAGGCAAAGTTTGTAAACATTTTCCATACATCATAACTGAGCTAAGACACGACCTAACCACCTTCAATACCTCCCCATTCACAGAAACACCATTGAACTGCACAAAACGGGGCATCCCTGCAGTTTGAGTGGCACAGCTCATTTCCATCGTGCATTTTCATCCAAACCACTTCATACACCTTCCATAACATCCATACAAGCTATTCCATGCATTGAACTGGAACTGTAACACCTCTAACCAGTTTTGCCATTTTCACTTTTCTCTCTTGCAGGTTGACTTCTGTAGCTTGATACAGCAAGATTCAAAGCACACCAAGCATTGGAATAGCATCCTTGGACTTCAAGCAAGTTGTATAAGTCCTCACATTGCCTTGAAAGTGCCTCCATTGTCATACACGAATCAAGCTGAACAGGTAAGTTTTTGAACTTCTATCTCTCTATCCAGGCATAGTTAGGTTTAAGTTTGTGAAGAAAACATGTTCTAATCATAGCCCTGAAGCCATCCATATAGTTACTTTTCATTTATATTATGTGTGCTAAGAGTATTTTGAATCTGAACATCTGAAAAAAACTAGGTCAGGAATTGGGGGAGAAGAAATTCTCTCTCATTTCTGAGAGTTAGATCAAGTTCTTGGTATGTATGGATTCATGGTTTAATGCTTGACATTTTTTATGTTATGAGTTTGTGCTAAAAATCAAAGAATCAGGAGTTGTGGTTGAAACAAGGAAGCGCGCGAATTTTCAAACAAAACTGTCTGGAGGTTGAAGACAACCTCTTTGGGCTGGGCTTGTGTTGTTCTTCCTTTTTGCACCACTGTTTCACACACACACACACCCCTGGCCCATTTTGAGTTATATTTGTCATTTTTGATTTTTTCCTTTTGATTTTGATTTTATATTTTTATCCAAACATGAAAAAACATTAAAAATATTTTTCTCACATTTTTTGCATTTTATTTGGTATTTATTTGGTTTCATTTAGTTTAGATGTAAATAAATATATAAATACTTTTATTTAAAATACTAGAAATAATACTAATACATTTTTATCTTCTGATTTTATTTTGTTTTATCTTTTGAAAACATTTTATAAAAAATATACTTTTTTTGTAAATATTAAATATTTTATTTTTTATATATATTTAATATATTTAGTAAATAATAGAAATACTTATATATTTATTAGAATATTTAGGATAAAAACATAAAAATAATACATTTTTTTATTTTTATTAATATTTAACTTAAAAAATCATTTTTTTTACAATATACTTTCTTTTTATTCATTTTTTGTACATAATTATTAAATATTGCATATAATAAATAATTAATACCCTTTTATTTAGCAAATTAGGGTTTTGCCCTAAAAATGTAAAAATACCCAAAATTATTCATTTTTATTTTTGTTTATTTATCACATAAAAAATACTTTTACATACATATAAAAATCATTTTTTGCATCTTGCATATTTATTTGTATTTTATTTAATTATTGTGCAATTAAATACCTTGTAAATTCCATTTGGATTGTAATAGCTTAGGTTTTAATTTTCTTGCTAAAATATCCCCATTTGAACATTTGTACCCCCCCATCCCATAATTGTGTTGTAATAGTTTAGGATTTTAAATTTCGCATTTGAAAGCTTTCTAAATATGCCATGATAGACTTAGGGTTTATATGCAAAAATCAACAAAACAAATAGCTTGACCTAATTCCAAGATAAAAGCATGAAAATGGACAACACCAATCACACTTGCGCCCCTAGGGTTATTCCACTTGTTGCCTTCTGTGATACGGTGGGAGAACTGACTAGTGTTTTGCATTCGTATTCGCACTTGTGCGGTTAGCAAGAGTCGCCACCGACTTTTTATTTTATCCTAAAGGAAAGGTTAAAAAGCACAGCAAAAACCTTTTGAGATATTTCGTGGGTTCGGGGGGTAGATTATGAAAAGGGAAGGTATTAGCACCCTTTTCATCCATGGTTATCCATGGGCTCTTAGTTACTTGGCTTTTTAGATCACTTGCCTTGTTTTTCGATTGCTTTGAAAAGAGTGCGTGTGTGGGTTGTTTTGAAAATGTTTTGGAAAAAGATGCCTTGTCTTAGGCCAACCTTGTAATAATTCTTTACTCGAACGTTTTACAAAGGTGCATATCTCTTCGAAAAGATGTTTCAAAAGTTTGAAAAGTTTGATTTTTGAAAGTGTCGTGGATTGTGGTTTTTGAAAAGAAGGCAAGTGTGTTCGCAAGTTTGATCTCAAGTAACTAAGAGTTTTGTCTACCCTATTGTACTCAAAGGTTTTTGTCATGTTTTAACCCCTTTTAACAATTTTGTTCTACCATTGAAATCGGTAGGCAATCTTGCGTTTAGGAAGTTTATTCGGGACGGGCGCGGGTCATCGTATGGACCATGAATGCAATGATGCCAAGTGTCTTTGGCAATTTGTTTTGAAGGGACTTGATCATTTTTGATAGGCGACTTTCGAAAGCGTCATCGAGGGACTTATGATCATTTGAATTCGTTTTGCCAAAGACATTCGACGTGCAAGCATGGCCCATTTGGAAGGCAACATGCGGGATTACCCTAGGGGGTGCAAGTGTGATCGTGTATTGATTACATGCATTTGTCTTGTATTAGGTTATCTAGCGTTTGATTTTATGTACATACAAACCCTAGGTCTAACCATGGTATAATTGAAAAGCTGTAAATTGCGGAATGTAAATCTACGCTATTACAAAATAATGTCCGGGAGTGGGGGTATAAATGTACAAGGGGATGAGACTTATAGTACTTACAACCAAATCGAATGTCGCAATCAAAATATAAATGTCAAATGTATAAATGCAAGATAAAATGTGTGTAGGGCAATATATTGTGTAAGTGCAAATGTATGTGTAAGTGTAAATATGTACAAATGCGAATTATGAAATTGAGTCGTATTAGGGTTTTGTCTTAGATATACGTTTTTAAATGAATTTTGATTTTTTTTGTATGCTTATGTACAAATGAAGGGTTTTGATTAAGTGTTAAGTTTTAATTGGAGAGTATTTTAGTCAAAATGTTTGGGATTTTAAATATTAGAAGAAAAATGTATTTAAATGGTTATGTACAAAAATGTATATTAACTAAAAAAGGTTTAATTTTAATTATGTATAAAATTGTATAATATGTACAAATGTGCATTAAAAAGGTATCTTCAATTTAACCATGCATAAAAAAGAAAAGATAACTACATACAAATGTATTTCAAAAAATGTTTTTAAGTTTAATTTGTGTATAAAAAGTATATTGATTAAGAAAAAAGTATTTTCAAATTTAGTTTATATGATATGTATAAAACTAATTTTTTAAAGTAATATATGTATGAAATATCTACCTAAAAATGTCTTTATTTTATAATAAAAAGTATTTTTAACTAAGATAAGATAATAAAAAAAAAGAAAGAGCAAACATTGTTTTGTAAAAAAAGATTAGTGTTTTATATGTACAAGAAGAATAAGTATTGTTTAAAACAAAGTCAGTTTTATGAAAATGTTTTTGTAAGAAAATGAAATGATTTGCGTTGGGCCTGGAGGAATTAGGAACGGGTTAAGCCCAAGCTGATCCAAAACGAAATTTAGGGTTTGGCATTGGTTCAGAGTGGAGACGAAGGTTTGTGAGGTTACGACGGCGCCGTGTTCGTCTTCTCCGATTAGCAATTTCTGAGCATTTTCTCCGGCCACCAACATCGCCCTCCATCTCTTTCTTCCCTCCAAGGCACGGTTTTGGCACTCTTGACTTTAAGGTTTGATTACAATGCCTCATATTCTTATCTTTTATCTTTTTTACAAGCTTGCACGTTTGATCTGAGTTTTTAAGCATTTTCTTTTCATTCTTTGAGGTGAAGAAGTAAAGATAGGGGGCGAGGATTATACTACCTGCTATTTGGAGGTGGAGGAGAGAAGAAAGGGGCGATGCTTCAGGAGGCCGGAACGGCGTGAGGAGGCTTGCTTGGAGCTTTCTGGTACTTTCGTTCTTTTATCTTTTGCTCAGGTTTTTGATGATGATGTTCACTGAGAAAACCCTAAATCCTCGCTTCTTTTTACCTCTTCTTCTTCCACTGTGATGATTGTCTTTGAGTGATGCGTATGTCTGAGTACTTTGCTTGAGATTTGCTTGTCTTGAACGTTTTTTTTTGAACAGCTGTTGCCTATGTGTGCTAGCCTATGATGAAGCTTGCTTCTGAGGCTCTCTAAGTTGCCTTTGTGTTGTTGCCTGAATTGTTGCCTTGGGAATTTGTGTGCTTATCATTCTCTCGTTGCCTTGTGATGATTTTGAACGAATATTGCCTTGATGTTGCCTCCTGAGATGCCTATGATGAAGTTAGCTTCTGAGGCTTTGGTTATGTTTCGTGAATGATGCTTTGTGGCTTGGGGTGGTGTTTGATTATGCTTGGCTTTGTGGCTTGAGATGTTCAGCTTCACAGGGTTGTAGGTTTGTGTTGGTTTGATGGTGTTCAGGTCATGGTGTTTTTGAGAATGTGCTATGTGGTGTTTGAAGCTTGGTACAGTAGGTTTGTTTTTGTGGACAAGGTTTAGTTTCTGGTATTGGTTTTGTATCTTATGAACTGATGCAGGTTTAGATGATGTTTTGTGGACAGTAGGCTGGTGTGAGTTTGGATATCAGTTTCTTTGTGTTTGGCATAAAGGTTTGGTTATGAGGATATTGGTTTTGGTTGAGTTCTGAGTTTTGATTATCAGGATGTAAAATATGGTTTTAAGGTTGAGGCTTGAGTTGGGATCTCAGGTTTTTTCGTGTTTGGCATAAAGGTTTGGTTATGGTTTTATGGTTCTGGACAGTAGTGAGCTCCTCTTTGACTTAGGCAGGTTGTGGTTTGTTTGTATATTTTTTGAACTGTCCTGAACTGCTATCTTTCTTTTTTTGAACTCAGTTTTGTGGACAGTAGTACCTTTGTATGTTATGCTGAACTGGTTTTCTGCTTTTATGCAGAGTTGTGCTTAGTTCGTATACTTTCCCTTCTCTCTCACCTGCTGCTCCCTCTGAACTGAGTTTGTCTCTTTTATTTTGTATATCTTTCCTTTGACTTGCCTACTACCTGCTGTGCTGCTATTGAACTGTGCCTATGTTGAATTGCTATGCCTGCTGAACTGCTATGCCTGCTGAACCCGGTCTTGGCTTTTGTGTATTTTGTTTTCTTCTCACTTCTCTAATGTCTGCTGTGAACTGAGTATTTTCCCTTTTCTCTTACTCTGAACTGCCTTTCCTGAACTGTCTTGGCCTGCTGCCTTATCTCTCTTTTTCTCTCTTAAAGTACAGTTTGAATTTTATATGATTATACTTGTACTTCTCTGAAGGGACTAACCATGGGAAATGATGAAAAAAAACAAGTTGCTTGCATCCTACATTTTGCATCTTTATCTCTTTTGACAGTTTATGTGGCTCTGCCTTTGGATATCTTTTTTTCCAAAAATCTCTCCATGACAGCTTGTATGCTTTTATTGATTTTCTTTGGTACCTTGGCATTTCAGTTCAGTTTTGAATGGGAAATTTGGATTTGAACTAAATGGTTTGAAATTGGAAATTGAGATTCTTATGTAGCTTAAAATTTGTAACCTATGCATTTTTGACATTTGCATTTCATGAGATAAAATAATCTTCCCTCTCTGTGAACCGGGAGAAATCCCGTGATTTGCAGAGAGGGCAACTGATCCCAGTCAGTGGCCCCTAATGATGAGCAATTTAACTGTCTTTTCCAATTAACTGCTTTTGACTTTTCTTGTTTCTCTTTCTTTTTGCAGATGAAAAATGGAATGCCGGAGCAGAGTGAGGAATGAAGAGTATTTAGAAAATAGGATACTTTTTCATTTTATTGTAATATTTAAATTAAATGTAAATTATTGTTTGTAACAACAATTTGTAAATAATTTAAATATCAATAAAAATTCAAATTATCTAATTAAATCTAATTTCTTTATTGTTTATTTATTTATTTAAAATTCTTAGAATTAACAATTGAAAAATAAATTCAATCATTTAATTTCAGAATAATAAATAGCTTAAATAAAACAACATTGACCAATTAAGTTCGTCTTATTCAACATCCAGAGCGAAGCAGCAATTAACTTAAATGGACTGATCAAGTGCAAAAATACTGTGAATTCAACACTGTATATACCTGACTGGCCCAATCAAAATGTACTGAATTCAAAAACCATTGTCCCTTTTACTGATTAAATCAAGATAACGCGAATTTTAACCCGAGTCTTGAAATAAACTGCAAAGTGCTGTGAAATTCAACATCTTCTGAGAATATGCTCATAAAACTTAATCCCTGATTAAATGCCACATCACTCTTGCTTGACCAACAATCAATCAAACCCTAGGCCCACTGTATGAAACAAATCAGGGTTCTGAAACTCAGTAAAAACCCTAATTTTGCTTGACTGTCAAGAAAAGTTTGTTTGCCCGATTCTTGAGCCAGTTTGAGAAGTCAGGAAATGCTTGAAGCTGAGATTTCTTTGTGGAAAAGCGCGAGGGCAAATTTTGGGGTACAACAGTTGCCCCTGTTCAATCTTCTTGGACCTGAAGAGTTAGATTGGCAAGTTTGCCTTTCGCGACTTGAAGGTAAAAGGAGATTGAACACTAATGTGCCCAGAAAATTTGCACTTATCATAGTACTGGATGCGGGAATGGGCTTAGAGATGCCATTTGGAGATGGGCTTAAAGATGCCACCTGGTGCGAAAGAAATTTGTCGGGGGATGGGCTTAGAGATGCCATCTGAGAATGGGCTTACAGATGCCATTCGGCGACTGCTAGTAGGAGGATGGGCTTAAAGATGCCATATGGTGGTGTTGAACCGTACGTCATTGGTGAGTGGACGAGTATCAGAAGGGTATCCCTGTTTTGGAATATCTCTGAACTGGGGTCTGAACAAGCAACAGATTGATGGCCGTGTCTGGAGAATCTGTAAACTATTTGAGATTGAACAAGCAATAGAGCAGCATCCGTTGTTGGGACACGTCCGTAAACTATTTTCAAAAATTGAGAAGAGTCTGAATCAGTCGGTAGATTGACATCCGTTGTTGGGAAGAATCCGTAAACTAAGTTCAAAAGTCTTGAAGAAGAATCTGAACAAGTGATAGGTTAGCATCCGTTTACTTGGAGAACCCGTGAACTGTTTTCAGAAATCTTGAAGTTGAACCAGCAATAGAACAACATCCGTTGTTGGGAAGCGTCCGGAAACTAAATTCAAAGGTTGCATCTGAACAAGTTGATAGATTAACATCCGTTACTTAGGAAGAATCCATGAACTGTTTTCAGAAATCTTGAAGTTGAGAAGTTTGAAGAGGAACCGGTGTAGGGTTTCTGCCGATGCGTCTGAATGAATCTGGAATAAGTACCAAAATGCTGCCGTGTCTGGGTCACATCTGAACTATTTTTGGATGAATCTCAGGAGATGATCTGTGTTTGTTGACTGATCTTACCTGAAAAGTTAAAGGGTTAGTTGTATGTAATGTTATGATGCATGATGCAATGCATGTGACATTTAATGTTTATGATATGAATGTAATGAATGCGCATGTAGGCTGATGAGCTAATCTTGCCAAGGATACATGATTCCGAGATGGCCGAAGACAACAGCGTCATGACTGCCGCCGGGGAAAATAAATCCTTGGCAATCACTGGGGAAGAGAATTCCTGATGACCTCTACTGGGGAGCTCCAACTAGTAGACTCATGCCGGGGAGACCAGATTGAGAATCTTTGGCTTGATGGGAGGTAACCCTGGAGACTTCACTGGGGAACTCAAGATATGCCTCCTCAAAACTCTGTGGGGAGAAAGTTTGAAAGTCTGACTCCGCTGGGGATTGAAGGAATTTTGCTGGGGATAGGGAGAATCTGGCCAGTGCGATCTTCCGTGGTGGTTATCCTGGAGAAGAATCTGAACAAGCGACAGGTTAACATCCGTTTACTTGGAGAACCCGTAAACTGTTTTCAGAAATCTTGAAGTTGAACCAGCAATAGAACAACATCCGTTGTTGGGAAGCGTCCGGAAACTAAATTCAAAGGTTGCATCTGAACAAGTTGATAGATTAACATCCGTTACTTGGGAAGAATCCATGAACTGTTTTCAGAAGTCTTGAGAAGAATCTGAACAAGTGATAGGTTAACATCCGTTTACTTGGAGAACCCGTGAACTGTTTTCAGAAGTCTTGAGGTTGAATTAGCAATAGAACAACATCCGTTGTTGGGAAGCGTCCGGAAACTAAATTCAAAGGTTGCATCTGAACAAGTTGATAGATTAACATCCGTTACTTGGGAAGAATCCATGAACTGTTTTCAGAAGTCTTGAGAAGAATCTGAACAAGTGATAGGTTAACATCCGTTTACTTGGAGAACCCGTGAACTGTTTTCAGAAGTCTTGAGGTTGAATTAGCAATAGAGCAGCATCCGTTTACTTGGAAGCTTCTGAATTCTAAATTCAAAGGTTGCATCTGAACAAGTTGATAGATTAACATCCGTTACTTGGGAAGAATCCATGAACTGTTTTCAGAAGTCTTGAGAAGAATCTGAACAAGTGATAGGTTAACATCCGTTTACTTGGAGAACCCGTGAACTGTTTTCAGAAGTCTTGAGGTTGAATTAGCAATAGGGCAGCATCCGTTGTTGGGAAGCTTCCGTAAACTAATTTCAAAGGTGCATCTGAACAAGCTGATAGATTAACATCCGTTGTTGGGAAGAATCCATAAACTGTTTTCAGAAGTCTTGCAGGGGAACCGGTGTAGGGTTTCCTGATGATGAGCTTGTGTAAAACTGCATCGGGTTTGAACACTTTTGACATTCGAATGCCGCAAGTGGTGCTGTAGATAAATCCTGGTTTATTACAGGTGTTGATCTGGAATTCTTCAGACATGCCCTGGCTGGATACAGGAGTCGAATCTGGAAAGGTGATAGTTGATTTGTATGCCCTGGTAGGATACAGGAGTCAGTCTGGAAATGTTGTAGTTGATTTGTTGAACACTTTTGACATTCGAATGTCCCAAGTGGTTGCGAAGGAGTCTTGAATCGGATTACTCTGCATATTGAGAGATTTCTTGAAACCCTGACTGGACTGCCCCAGGTTAACTGAACTTTGAAAGATCTGTTGGACCTTGACTGGACTGCCCCAGGTTAATTAGATTGTGACATGTCATGCCCCTTGTTGATAGGAGATTCGATGGAAGTGTTATCCTCTTGAAGTTATTTTGACTTACTGAGAGAGTTTTCGTTCCTCCGAACATTCGCTGTATGAACTTCTTCGCTGTCAAATAAAAGGGTCAAATGCAGACAGTAATATTCGAATAATGCAAAGTTTATGTTTGCCTCGAAGTTTTGAAAAATGCGTTTTTTAGCAGAAAGCTATAAGACAAGTTAACACAAGATTTAGAGCAAAACCCTACAGGAGTCAGGATACCTTTTGTAACAGTATGCTTTCGAACTAACCCATGCTTCAATTAGGACTTTCGAAGGGTTGTAACGTGGTCAGGTTCACGGTTTAAGAAACAAAGGGTAAAGGCTCAAAGTATATTTGTACCCACCCGCTCTTCATGATGTCCTTCAACCTAAGCTCAGTTAATTATGCGTCATACTCTGTCTTGAGTTTGGAACGACTTTTGGGTGATGGTTCACAAGTTTGAATTTGGGAGACAGTCATCATCTCCTCTTCTTTTCCAACATTTTTCATGTTGTTGAGGATTTTGTAGTGACCTCACTATTTTGATTTTGATTCGTTATTCCTAACTTTTGCCTGACTGTTACCGTTTTCGGGATTACTGTCAGCGGGATGCCCCAGCTTTCTTAAGCCTCCTTCATAGGTTTTGGCTTGGTGGGCTCTTTCTCTTTTGAGAGATTGACTGTCTATGTAATAGGGAACCACCCTGGTCTTTTGATTCCGAAGGAATGCTTTCTTTTTCGACGTCGTTCGTTGTATTACGAACCGAGAGTTTGCGACTTCAATGCGCGTTTTCTTTTGAATTAACTGAGATATTACCCTGCCCCGGGTTTATATCAAAGGTTTCGATTGTTTAGAACGGGAAACTCCTACTTCTTTGGCTCGAAGGGTTTGACTAGGGATTAACTTCCTTATAACTCCAGTGTTTGGGAATTGAAAGAAATGCCTGTACATCATCAGCCAGGTCCGTTCAAAAACATACTGTATAAGATCACGGTATTGTTTCGTCATCCTCCCTCTAAAGGCTTGCAGCTTTTTATCAAGAGTCAAATATCATAAAGAAAAGCATAAGAATAGTGAAACGAATGGATGAATTCAAGACAAACATACGCAATGCATTAATGAAAACAGAGTTTAACATCAACAGATAATTGTTTGACAGCAAAAGAAATTACAACTTTGAAAAATTCAAAAAGAAGCAAAAGTCTTTCAATTCTAGCTTCGTCACTTCAAGCGGAGAACCCCTTTAACGGAATATCTTCATCTCGCCGTTTGGCATGAACCTCAGCACCCCAATGTCAATCAGATCTTGAATCTTGTTCTTCAAGGCCCAACAGCTATCGGTGTCGTGTCCTGGGCTATAGGAATGGTAAACACAAAATGCATCGGGATGATAGTCAGGAGCGGAGGTATTAGGGTTCCGGATAGGATCCCTCAAAGCAGTCAAATTAACCTCCAACAAGCGCTCCAGAATTAGAGATGACGGTACGTCAGTCTCTGTGAACTGCCTTCCCGACGTTTCTTGTCTACGCCGATTGCCCCGCTGACGCCGGCGAGGTTGTTGATGGGTTTGTGACCCTGAAGCTAGCAGAGGAGCTTTCCCCTTGTCCTCTTGAGTGGGTGGAGGCTGAGCGGTGACTTGCTCTTCGACCTCAGATGTTTGCCCCAGTTGGTTGTTTTGAAGCAATTGGCGGACCAGAACTCCGAGTTCCTCTTGTCTTTGAGATAGGTCTTGGATGAGAGCCATCTGGCCCACCAAATATCCCATCATTTGGGTCCTCAGTGTTGTCAAATCAAACTGCAGCTCCACAATCTGATCATTCCTGGCATTGTTGGAATTCCCCAAGCCGTTGGTGAGGAGAGTTTTCATCTCTTCTTGCCCCAGAGACAAGTTCATGAACATCTCCTGCAGTTGAGCAGTCTGGTCTTGGATGTCTTTGACAGACCGTTCTAGAGCCATCTCTTGCTGAAATAAACAGCAGGAGAGTAAGGAAACCTGAAAAAGGAAAGGTCGTCAAAATGCAATGCATGATATGTGGATGCATGTTTTCAAGGATCTCTTGGGGTAAACACAAGAAAAATGTTAGAGGTTGAACTCTGCTCTTGGATTGGAGATCTCTGCATCGGTGGACATCCTTCCACGAGAGTCAAGCTCACCATGTCGAGTGGGTCATAGCCTCTGATTCAAGTTGTTGCGCTTGATCTTTTGACTGGATTGGTAAGAGGAGAGACCTCTTGCCCCTTGATAGATGTCTGGTTCAACGTAACCCTGCATCGACAGAACCCTCGAGATCCTTGAAATGGTTATTTGAAAATGCTAGAATGCTATTGTGATGTTATGATGTTATGTACATGTATGCCCAGGCAGGTGGGTGTATATATAGGCCAACAATATTCACAAAAAGCACACAAGGCCTTAGGTTTAGGCTTGCATGAGGTTCGGGTACTACCCTCTTTCAGTTTGTTGGTTAAAACCTGTCCTACCAAAAGTAACCGGGTTCTAAGGATCCCAATATCACTGGATTGCTTTCATTGTTCATCGTTTCGATTTAGCCACTGAACTGGCGACCGAAGTATCCCAGGAAAGCAACCCTCAATTGAGTGTAGTATCGAGTATCAACCGACTTCGGAGTACACCAAAGTAGTCATCTCACTACCCTAAAGAGGCCAAGATGGTCAATTAAGGTTCTAAGGTCAGTTGATGCTTCGCGACACCACGCGGCGGCCCCGTACTCTCCTTGACTGAACTCAAGGGTTACCGGTACACACCAAAGTGCCACATCAACGTAGCAGACTGCTTCAACCATGTCGGTATACCCCGCACAGTTCCCTCACAGCCTTGTTGCTACCTAAAAGGGTTTCCCCAGATCCGGGTTAGGATCTATAAAACTCCGATGCAAAGCCCACAAATGTAAAGCAAACAAAGCAATCAATTGAAAGTAAAGGTGATCTAAACCCTAAGGTAACCCCACTAAAACTTCCTTCCCCAGCAGAGTCGCCAGTTCTGTGATACGGTGGGAGAACTGACTAGTGTTTTGCATTCGTATTCGCACTTGTGCGGTTAGCAAGAGTCGCCACCGACTTTTTATTTTATCCTAAAGGAAAGGTTAAAAAGCACAGCAAAAACCTTTTGAGATATTTCGTGGGTTCGGGGGGTAGATTATGAAAAGGGAAGGTATTAGCACCCTTTTCATCCATGGTTATCCATGGGCTCTTAGTTACTTGGCTTTTTAGATCACTTGCCTTGTTTTTCGATTGCTTTGAAAAGAGTGCGTGTGTGGGTTGTTTTGAAAATGTTTTGGAAAAAGATGCCTTGTCTTAGGCCAACCTTGTAATAATTCTTTACTCGAACGTTTTACAAAGGTGCATATCTCTTCGAAAAGATGTTTCAAAAGTTTGAAAAGTTTGATTTTTGAAAGTGTCGTGGATTGTGGTTTTTGAAAAGAAGGCAAGTGTGTTCGCAAGTTTGATCTCAAGTAACTAAGAGTTTTGTCTACCCTATTGTACTCAAAGGTTTTTGTCATGTTTTAACCCCTTTTAACAATTTTGTTCTACCATTGAAATCGGTAGGCAATCTTGCGTTTAGGAAGTTTATTCGGGACGGGCGCGGGTCATCGTATGGACCATGAATGCAATGATGCCAAGTGTCTTTGGCAATTTGTTTTGAAGGGACTTGATCATTTTTGATAGGCGACTTTCGAAAGCGTCATCGAGGGACTTATGATCATTTGAATTCGTTTTGCCAAAGACATTCGACGTGCAAGCATGGCCCATTTGGAAGGCAACATGCGGGATTACCCTAGGGGGTGCAAGTGTGATCGTGTATTGATTACATGCATTTGTCTTGTATTAGGTTATCTAGCGTTTGATTTTATGTACATACAAACCCTAGGTCTAACCATGGTATAATTGAAAAGCTGTAAATTGCGGAATGTAAATCTACGCTATTACAAAATAATGTCCGGGAGTGGGGGTATAAATGTACAAGGGGATGAGACTTATAGTACTTACAACCAAATCGAATGTCGCAATCAAAATATAAATGTCAAATGTATAAATGCAAGATAAAATGTGTGTAGGGCAATATATTGTGTAAGTGCAAATGTATGTGTAAGTGTAAATATGTACAAATGCGAATTATGAAATTGAGTCGTATTAGGGTTTTGTCTTAGATATACGTTTTTAAATGAATTTTGATTTTTTTTGTATGCTTATGTACAAATGAAGGGTTTTGATTAAGTGTTAAGTTTTAATTGGAGAGTATTTTAGTCAAAATGTTTGGGATTTTAAATATTAGAAGAAAAATGTATTTAAATGGTTATGTACAAAAATGTATATTAACTAAAAAAGGTTTAATTTTAATTATGTATAAAATTGTATAATATGTACAAATGTGCATTAAAAAGGTATCTTCAATTTAACCATGCATAAAAAAGAAAAGATAACTACATACAAATGTATTTCAAAAAATGTTTTTAAGTTTAATTTGTGTATAAAAAGTATATTGATTAAGAAAAAAGTATTTTCAAATTTAGTTTATATGATATGTATAAAACTAATTTTTTAAAGTAATATATGTATGAAATATCTACCTAAAAATGTCTTTATTTTATAATAAAAAGTATTTTTAACTAAGATAAGATAATAAAAAAAAAGAAAGAGCAAACATTGTTTTGTAAAAAAAGATTAGTGTTTTATATGTACAAGAAGAATAAGTATTGTTTAAAACAAAGTCAGTTTTATGAAAATGTTTTTGTAAGAAAATGAAATGATTTGCGTTGGGCCTGGAGGAATTAGGAACGGGTTAAGCCCAAGCTGATCCAAAACGAAATTTAGGGTTTGGCATTGGTTCAGAGTGGAGACGAAGGTTTGTGAGGTTACGACGGCGCCGTGTTCGTCTTCTCCGATTAGCAATTTCTGAGCATTTTCTCCGGCCACCAACATCGCCCTCCATCTCTTTCTTCCCTCCAAGGCACGGTTTTGGCACTCTTGACTTTAAGGTTTGATTACAATGCCTCATATTCTTATCTTTTATCTTTTTTACAAGCTTGCACGTTTGATCTGAGTTTTTAAGCATTTTCTTTTCATTCTTTGAGGTGAAGAAGTAAAGATAGGGGGCGAGGATTATACTACCTGCTATTTGGAGGTGGAGGAGAGAAGAAAGGGGCGATGCTTCAGGAGGCCGGAACGGCGTGAGGAGGCTTGCTTGGAGCTTTCTGGTACTTTCGTTCTTTTATCTTTTGCTCAGGTTTTTGATGATGATGTTCACTGAGAAAACCCTAAATCCTCGCTTCTTTTTACCTCTTCTTCTTCCACTGTGATGATTGTCTTTGAGTGATGCGTATGTCTGAGTACTTTGCTTGAGATTTGCTTGTCTTGAACGTTTTTTTTTGAACAGCTGTTGCCTATGTGTGCTAGCCTATGATGAAGCTTGCTTCTGAGGCTCTCTAAGTTGCCTTTGTGTTGTTGCCTGAATTGTTGCCTTGGGAATTTGTGTGCTTATCATTCTCTCGTTGCCTTGTGATGATTTTGAACGAATATTGCCTTGATGTTGCCTCCTGAGATGCCTATGATGAAGTTAGCTTCTGAGGCTTTGGTTATGTTTCGTGAATGATGCTTTGTGGCTTGGGGTGGTGTTTGATTATGCTTGGCTTTGTGGCTTGAGATGTTCAGCTTCACAGGGTTGTAGGTTTGTGTTGGTTTGATGGTGTTCAGGTCATGGTGTTTTTGAGAATGTGCTATGTGGTGTTTGAAGCTTGGTACAGTAGGTTTGTTTTTGTGGACAAGGTTTAGTTTCTGGTATTGGTTTTGTATCTTATGAACTGATGCAGGTTTAGATGATGTTTTGTGGACAGTAGGCTGGTGTGAGTTTGGATATCAGTTTCTTTGTGTTTGGCATAAAGGTTTGGTTATGAGGATATTGGTTTTGGTTGAGTTCTGAGTTTTGATTATCAGGATGTAAAATATGGTTTTAAGGTTGAGGCTTGAGTTGGGATCTCAGGTTTTTTCGTGTTTGGCATAAAGGTTTGGTTATGGTTTTATGGTTCTGGACAGTAGTGAGCTCCTCTTTGACTTAGGCAGGTTGTGGTTTGTTTGTATATTTTTTGAACTGTCCTGAACTGCTATCTTTCTTTTTTTGAACTCAGTTTTGTGGACAGTAGTACCTTTGTATGTTATGCTGAACTGGTTTTCTGCTTTTATGCAGAGTTGTGCTTAGTTCGTATACTTTCCCTTCTCTCTCACCTGCTGCTCCCTCTGAACTGAGTTTGTCTCTTTTATTTTGTATATCTTTCCTTTGACTTGCCTACTACCTGCTGTGCTGCTATTGAACTGTGCCTATGTTGAATTGCTATGCCTGCTGAACTGCTATGCCTGCTGAACCCGGTCTTGGCTTTGGTGTATTTTGTTTTCTTCTCACTTCTCTAATGTCTGCTGTGAACTGAGTATTTTCCCTTTTCTCTTACTCTGAACTGCCTTTCCTGAACTGTCTTGGCCTGCTGCCTTATCTCTCTTTTTCTCTCTTAAAGTACAGTTTGAATTTTATATGATTATACTTGTACTTCTCTGAAGGGACTAACCATGGGAAATGATGAAAAAAAACAAGTTGCTTGCATCCTACATTTTGCATCTTTATCTCTTTTGACAGTTTATGTGGCTCTGCCTTTGGATATCTTTTTTTCCAAAAATCTCTCCATGACAGCTTGTATGCTTTTATTGATTTTCTTTGGTACCTTGGCATTTCAGTTCAGTTTTGAATGGGAAATTTGGATTTGAACTAAATGGTTTGAAATTGGAAATTGAGATTCTTATGTAGCTTAAAATTTGTAACCTATGCATTTTTGACATTTGCATTTCATGAGATAAAATAATCTTCCCTCTCTGTGAACCGGGAGAAATCCCGTGATTTGCAGAGAGGGCAACTGATCCCAGTCAGTGGCCCCTAATGATGAGCAATTTAACTGTCTTTTCCAATTAACTGCTTTTGACTTTTCTTGTTTCTCTTTCTTTTTGCAGATGAAAAATGGAATGCCGGAGCAGAGTGAGGAATGAAGAGTATTTAGAAAATAGGATACTTTTTCATTTTATTGTAATATTTAAATTAAATGTAAATTATTGTTTGTAACAACAATTTGTAAATAATTTAAATATCAATAAAAATTCAAATTATCTAATTAAATCTAATTTCTTTATTGTTTATTTATTTATTTAAAATTCTTAGAATTAACAATTGAAAAATAAATTCAATCATTTAATTTCAGAATAATAAATAGCTTAAATAAAACAACATTGACCAATTAAGTTCGTCTTATTCAACATCCAGAGCGAAGCAGCAATTAACTTAAATGGACTGATCAAGTGCAAAAATACTGTGAATTCAACACTGTATATACCTGACTGGCCCAATCAAAATGTACTGAATTCAAAAACCATTGTCCCTTTTACTGATTAAATCAAGATAACGCGAATTTTAACCCGAGTCTTGAAATAAACTGCAAAGTGCTGTGAAATTCAACATCTTCTGAGAATATGCTCATAAAACTTAATCCCTGATTAAATGCCACATCACTCTTGCTTGACCAACAATCAATCAAACCCTAGGCCCACTGTATGAAACAAATCAGGGTTCTGAAACTCAGTAAAAACCCTAATTTTGCTTGACTGTCAAGAAAAGTTTGTTTGCCCGATTCTTGAGCCAGTTTGAGAAGTCAGGAAATGCTTGAAGCTGAGATTTCTTTGTGGAAAAGCGCGAGGGCAAATTTTGGGGTACAACACCTTCAATAATGGGTCATGTTGCATGTTAAGTTTCTTTGGCAAAAACAAAACAAATCAAATGATCATAGTCCCTCGATGACGCTTTCAAGAGTTGCCTAAAAATGATCAAGTCCTTTAAAGGAGAAAATGCCAAAGATACTTAACACCATTGCAATCATGGTCTAAACGATGACCCGCGCCCGTCCCGTTTACATCCTAACACAAGATTGTCCACCAAATACAATGGTGGAACAAAATTGTTAAAAGGGTTAAAACATAGCAAAGATCTTTGAGAAATTTAGGGTAGATAACTCTTGGTTACTTGCCAACTTGCAAAACAAAAACACTTGCCTATTTTTCACAACACACTTTTAAAACAACTTTCAAAACATTGAAAACTTTTCAAAAGACATACATCTTTGTATACATCCCAACATGGATCATTACAAAGGTTGCCACCACATTGGCCTCTTTTCAAAACATTTTCAAAACCCACACACAAAGCACCATTTCAAACAATTGAAAATCAAGGCAAGTTGATCTAAGAAAGTAACTAAGAGCCCATGGATAACCATGGATAGAAAGGGTGCTAATACCTTCCCTTTCTATAATCTACTCCCCGAACCCAAGAAAACATCTCAAAGGTTTTTGCTGTGCTTTTTAACCTTTCCTTAGGATAAAATGAAAAGTCGGTGGCGACTCTTGCTCAACCGAAACATTTGCGAAAACAAACGTAAAACCTCAAGTCAGTTCTCCCACCGTATCACAGAACTGGCGACTCAGCTGGGGATAATTTTAAAGTGGAGTAACCTTAGGGCTTAGATCACCCTCTTGCATGACTAAATTGTTTGCTTTGATTTCTTTACATCTTGGCTCTATTGTTTGGGCTTGAAATCCTACACCCGGATTTGGGGAAACATTCATAGATAGCAATACGTTGTGGAAATTGTGCGGAGTATACTGACACGGTTGAAGCAATAGCTATATTAGTGCGACATATTTGTGAGTACCGGTAACCCTTGAGTTCAATCAAGGAGAGTACGGGGCCGTTGAGTGATGTCACTAAGCACTAATGACCTAGAACCTTACTTGACCATCTTGGCCTTTCATTAGGGGTAGTGAGATGACCGGCTTTGGTGCAGTCCGAAGTTGGTAGATACTCGATACTACACTCATTGAGGGTTATTTTCCTGGAATATTTTGGTCGCTAGTTAAGTGGCTAAACCAAAACAATGAACATGGAAAACAATCCAATGATATTGAACTCCTTAGAACCCGGTTACTATTTATAGGACAGGTTTTTAAGCCAAATTCACTCAAGAGGGTACTTACCTATGAAACCCCATGCAAGCCTGAAACTAGGGTTTTGTGTGAATTGCTTGTACATATGTTTTGTGCATACATCATGAACATCATAAAGCATCATATGCATTCACTAACCATTTCAAGGGTTTAGATCTTCTTCTTTGTTCTTGTTTTGTAGGTCATGGAAATTCTTCGCAGGAAAACCATCCAAGTCAACCTTGTTAGAATCCCTCCTCAACTCAAAGAGCTCACATCAAGAATTCCGGAAAGCTCTCCCTTCAGTGAAAGGCATGGTAGACTGCTCAGCCTAGTCAACACCAGCATTGAAGAGGACATGGTAAAGGTGTTGACCCAGTTCTTTGACCCCCTTCACCACTGTTTCACTTTCCCCGACTATCAATTGGTGCCCACTTTGGAGGAATTTTCTTAACTCCTGAGAATTCCTATTCTTAATCAACTACCCTACAACGGTACGGAAAAAGAACCAAAGCATAAATATGTTGCTCAAGCACTACACTTGCAACCATCTGACATCAAGGGGCATTGGGAAACTAGAAGCGGTGTCAAAGGCTTCTTGGCAAAATTATTGTTTGAGAAGGCACAAGAGTGTTGGAATTCATTGGATCTACAAGCCTTTGAAGAAATTGTGGCATTCCTCATTTATGGGTTGGTCTTGTTCCCAAATCCTGACCAGCTTGTGGATGTCAATTCCGTCAAAATCTTCTTATCCAGAAATCCAATACCAACATTGCTTGGGGATATTCTTCACTCATTTTACACACGAACAATGAGAAAGAGGGGTGTTCTCATGTGTTGTACTCCTCTCCTTGCAAGGTGGTTTATTTCTCACCTTCCACAATCTGTTTTGAAAAATGACCAAGGTTTAAGGTGGTCACAACGGTTGATGACCCTCACTCACTCTGATGTACATTGGTGTTCTCGGTCCAGAGAAAATGTCATCATCGTCGATCGTTGTGGAGAATTCCCTAATGTTCCATTGCTTGGCATTAGAGGAGGCATTACCTATAACCCTTGTCTAGCCTTGAGACAATTTGGATATGCACGGAGGGATGACCCTCACGACATGTTGATTCCTGACCTAGTTTTTGACTTCGACAATGATGCGCAAGGACTTCGCCAAAGATTCATCAGAGCTTGGAGGATGCCTAACAAGGTAGACAGCAAGACACTGGGGCACAAGAATTCCATCCCTCTTGAGCCTTACCTTAAATGGGTACGAGCCCGAGCCCAGAGTCTAATGATGCCTTATCCTCATGTTCTCCCTGTGATTAAAGATCCCGTTAAGGAAGGAGAGGTTCCCTACAATATCCTATATCCTGACATGCCTACATCGTGGGAGGAGATGCAGAAGAGTTGGATCCAACTCAAGGAGGAACAGAACACTTTTGAAGCCAGCTTCTATTCCAGTGAGAAGAAGGTTTTGGAGCTTACCCTCCGACTCCATGAGGAAGAAACCCTCAACACCTACATCGCACCAAAGAGGATGCGCAACGTCTTTTTACCTTGAGAATTTTTTTTGTAATATTTGGCCCATGGGGCATTTATGTACTGACAAATTTCTTCTTATTAATATGACGTGCGTTCTTTTTGTTTCCGACAATTTTAAATTTGCTAAATCCTTGAATGCATTGCATACATAAGCATATCATTCATCATACGCATAAGCAAGTCTCCACACCAGGTTTCCTTATCTTTCTGCTGTTTATTTCAGTAAGATGGATCTCGATCAGACGGTCAAGGACTTGCAGTCTCAGAACTCACAGTTTCAACATCTCCTGATGACCTTGGCTAAGGGTCAGGATGATCTAAAAGCCCTGCTTGGGAACAAAGAGCAAGTGAAAAATAAGAAGAAAAGAATCGGGGTGGCTACCCTAGGAAGAAGGTTTGAGGGTGAAGCCAGAAGAGTGCTTGAATTTCCCCCTACTTCTGAGGAGGGAACCAGTAAAGGGAATGCGGCTGCAGTACCTTCCGAATCCGAAGTTGAAGAAGAGGAGGCTGAAGAGGACGAAGACTACTCTGATCAACAATACCCGCCCGCCGATGATAAGTACAAAGGCTTGGAAGACAGGTTGGCAGCTATGGAGCTGCAGAGAGTTCCCGGCTTAGATTTCGAAGATTTGGGATTAGTTGCTGGAATTGTGATCCCCCCGAAGTTCAAAGTTCCAGTTTTTGCAAGGTATGACGGGCTATCTTGCCCGAAGATGCATCTCAGATCATATGTAAGGAAGATCCAACCTTACACTGCAGACAAGAACCAGATCCATTTCTTTCAGGATAGCCTTTCTGGGGCTCAACTCGAGTGGTTCTATCAGCTGGATGGAGCCAGTATCCGAAACTGGGAAGACTTGGCTACGGAATTTTATAAACAGTATCAGTACAATTCTAACCTCGCTCCCACGCGTACCCAACTTCAGGGTATGTCACTGTGGAAGGGCGAAGGATTCAAGGAGTATGCGCAAAAGTGGAGAGACTTGGCTGGCAGGGTACAGCCACCTTTGACTGACCGTGAGCTTGTTGACATGTTCCTATGGACCTTGTCTGGTCCGTTCTTTAACCATCTTATTGGTAATTCTTCTGTTGGGTTTACAGATTTGATCTTGACTGGTGAGAGGATAGAAGCTGGTATCAAGTCGGGGAAGATACAGAAAGGTGCCTCTGCGAGTACTGAAAAGAAGCCATTCAAGAAGGAAGCCAGTGTTGTTTATGGTCCCAGAAGACAAGTTAAGCCGGAACGCCGCCAAGCTGTCAATGCATTGGTAATTTCAAAGCCTATTGCTGCTCCTCAGCAGTTTAACCAACCAAGGGGTGAGAGACCCAAAAGGCAGTACACTCGGCTCAGCATGACCCTGTCTCATATTTTGCCGCAACTACTGTCAACCAATCTGGTAACTGTCAAGGAAGCTCCGAAGGTAGTAAACACAGCTTCTCCAAAATACAACCCCAACGCCCGTTGCGCTTATCACTCTGATAGCCCGGGGCATACCACGGACGATTGCTGGGCTCTGAGGAATAAGGTTCAGGACCTTATTGATGCTAAGGAAATACAGTTGGAGGTGCCCGAAAGACCCAATGTTGTAACTGCTCCCATGCCCCAGCATGGAGTGAATGATGTGGAAGAAGACCGGTATGTAGCCTCCGTGGAAGAGATTGTTACTCTGTTATTGACTATTAAAAGGAACCTGTTGCTAGCCGGTTTATTTCCGGGATGTAGTAAAGGTTGCCTTCTATGTGCTATTTCACCTGTTGGTTGTCCCTTGCTGAAATCAGGTATCCAAAGCCTGATGGATAGCAAAGAGATCTTGTTCGAGAAGATTGTCATTCCTGCTGTCCCTGCTGAAGAAGTTTCTATTGTCACTATTTTCAACAAACCTCCTAAGGCTCCCTCAAAGAAGCCTGTCAAAATCATGTCCACTCAGAAGATTGCTCCTATCATCATCACTGTTCTGGGGCCCCTCCCTTATATATCTGACAAAGCTGTCCCGTGGCACTATGGGGCAGATGTTTATGTTCTTGGAGTAAAGCAAGAGTTTGATACTAGTACCGGCGTCAGTAACATCACCGGGCCTGCCAAAATTACTCGTAGTGGTAGGCTGTTCTCACCAGATATTGCGCCGCCAACTATTCAAAAACCTCTTATCATCACACCTGCAAGTGTGCATGTTTCCCTTCCTAATCAAGTTCCTGTTTCTACCCCTGCTGCCGAGTCATCTGACGCTCGGGGCAAAGGGATTGCTACTGATTTGCCTGCCCTGACGGAGGCACCAAAGACAACCATTGTTGAAGCCTCCCAGCAAGAGCTGGAGGAGATCCTCAAGATTATCAAGAAAAGTGATTTCAACGTAGTTGAGCAGTTGGGACACACCCCATCAAAGATTTCTATGCTATCACTGTTGTTATGTTCAGAGGCCCATGCCAAGGCCCTGATCTCCTTCCTGAAGACGGCCCATGTGCCACAAGAAACATCTGCTGATCAATTTACCAATTGTGTGGCCAACTTGACTGCTGATAATGGTTTGGGTTTCTCTGATGCCGATATGACTGCCAAAGGGAAGAACCATAACGACACCCTGCATGTCTCCATTGAATGCAGGGCAACTACTCTTGCCCATGTGTTGGTAGACTCCGGTTCTTCATTGAACGTATTGCCCAAGAAGGCCCTAGACAGATTGGATTATAAGGGTCTGGAGCTCAAGCCCAGTAACATTGTTGTCCGAGCCTTTGACGGTTCAAAAAGGATGGTACATGGCGAAGTTGACATTCCAATCAGGGTTGGTTCTCAAGTTTTTGATTCAACTTTCTATGTGATGGACATCCGTCCATCCTACTCTTGTTTTCCGGGTCGTCCATGGATCCACAAGGCTGGAGCTGTGACCTCCACACTACATCAGAAGCTTAAATACCCGGTCAGAGGGAAAATTGTTACAGTTCAAGGGGAAGAAGAGTATATGGTCAGCCACCTTAACTCGTTCCGGTACATAGAAATGGATGGGGAATTCATTGAAACTCCATTCCAGCACTTTGAAGAGGTGCCCCTGACACTAGCATCAGCTGAAACTGTGATTGAAGACCCTCCTTTGAAGATGGCTTCCTTAAAGCATGCCCGGGCTGTGACTGAGAAAGGTGAGTGTGAAAACTGGGGCTGACTTCCTGATTTCACTCCAAAGACCGACAAGTTTGGCTTGGGTTTCACTGCAGAGGCTCAGAGGGCTGTTCGTAAGGCAAGGATTGGAAGACCTCATGTGTTCATCACCAACCCGGGAGTGAATTCTATTGAGGACGACATGGAGGAATCTGAATTCGACAGCTGGATCTACCCAACAATCGACAGTGGACCAAGCAACTGGACTGCCAAAGACTTCACACCTATTACTTTTGTCACTCAGTAATGAACTCTTTTGTTTTGAATTTGTAACAAACAATATGTTGAAACTTTTATGGCTCGGTGTCCTACCCGGGGCACCGTGGCTTCATTTGTGAGGGTTTTTGTGTGTCATTTTCATATATCATCAATAAAAACATTGGACGTTTGTTGCATTTCAAAATCTTGCGCTCCTTTTCTTTCTTTATTATATATTGCAAAACAGCTATATTTACACACACTCACTTATACAGGTTCCAATCCACTCTGGATCTCACTGGTAACGACTCTACTACTGCCAGTTATCACTTCAAAAATCCGATCAACTTAGCCGAAGACGAAGGTGAAGATGATTGCGAAGTGCCTGGTGAACTTGCAAGACTGCTACTCCAGGAAGAGAGTGCCATTCAGCCACATGAAGAGCCAGGGAAACGGTAAATCTGGGTACTGAGACAGACAGAAAGGAAGTCAAGATTGGTGCCAATCTAGAGCTCAGTGTGAAACAACGGTTGATTCAGATGCTGCATGACTATGTGGAAGTCTTTTCCTGGTCGTACGAAGACATGCCTGGGTTGGATACCGACATTGTGGTTCATCACCTGCCTACCAAGGAAGATTACCCTCCGGTTAAACAGAAGGTCCGCCGTATGCGTCCAGAGATGTCCGAGAAAATCAAAGCTGAGGTTATGAAACAATTTGATGTCGGTTTTCTAGCTGTGACTTCTTACCCTCAGTGGGTTGCCAACGTGGTTCCAGTGCCTAAAAAGGATGGTAAGGTCCGAATGTGTGTTGATTACAGGGATTTGAACAGGGCGAGCCCTAAGGATGATTTCCCTCTACCTCATATCGACGTTCTGGTTGACAACACTGCTCGGCATAAAGTATTCTCCTTCATGGATGGCTTCTCCGGTTATAATCAGATCAAGATGGCTCCCGAAGACATGGAGAAGACCACTTTTGTTACTCAGTGGGGCACCTTTTGCTACAAGGTCATGCCTTTTGGGTTGAAAAATGCTGGGGCAACCTACCAACGTGCCATGGTTGCTTTATTTCATGATATGATCCATCACGAGATAGAAGTATACATCGACGATATGATTGCAAGGTCCCAAACTGAGGAGGAACACCTTGACCATCTAAGGAAACTGTTTGACCGTCTGAAGTTGTACAAGCTGAGGTTGAACCCGAACAAGTGCACCTTCGGGGTAAGATCTGGAAAATTGTTAGGCTTCATCGTAAGCGACAAAGGCATTCTAGTGGACCCTGCCAAAGTGAAAGCCATACAAGAGATGCCAACTCCCGAGACAGAGAAAGAAGTCAGAGGCTTTCTAGGACGGTTGAACTACATTGCTCGATTCATCTCGCATCTAACTTCTACTTGTGAACCAATCTTCAAGCTGCTGAAGAAAGATCAAGTAGTACGTTGGAACGATGAATGTCAGGCCGCTTTCGAAAAGATCAAAGAGTATCTCCAAGAACCACCCATTCTTATGTCGCCGGTTGAAGGGAGACCTCTAATCCTATACTTGACTGTATTGGATAACTCAATGGGGTGTGTGTTGGGGAAGCATGACGAGTCTGGCCGAAAAGAGCACGCTATTTATTACCTTAGCAAAAAGTTTACCGACTGTGAGACCCGATACTCACTGCTTGAGAAAACTTGCTGCGCTTTGGTATGGGCTGCTCGCCGGCTGAGACAGTATATGTTGACTCACACTACTCTGTTGATTTCAAAAATGGATCCAATCAAGTACATATTCGAAAAGCCCGCCTTGTCCGGAAGAATAGCAAGATGGCAAATGATCTTGACGGAATATGACATCCAATACACGACTCAAAAAGCAATCAAGGGAAGTGTATTGGCAGACCATTTGGCACACCAGGCAGTGAACGACTATCAGTCGATGAACTTTGAATTTCCAGACGAGGATATCATGGTAGTGACTGATTGTGAAGTACCTGTACAGGATGAAGGACCTGAGGAAGGATCCTGATGGTCTATGCACTTTGACGGAGCCTCGAACGCTTTGGGAAATGGTATCGGCGCTGTGATCATATCCCCCAAAGGCACTCATACTCCACTCACCGCTCGGTTATGTTTCAACTGCACCAACAACATGGCGGAGTATGAGGCATGTATCATGGGTCTTCAAGTTGCAATTGACTTAAGGATCAAATTTCTGAGTGTCTTCGGAGATTCCGCTCTCGTGATCAATCAGGTCAAAGGCGAGTGGGATACGAAACACCCAAATCTTATTCCTTACAAGGAGTATGTGCTGACATTGCTTCCCCACTTCGAAGAGATAACTTTTGAACACTTCCCAAGAGAGGAAAATCAATTAGCGGACGCATTAGCTACGATGTCTTCTATGTTCAAAGTCAAATGGGACAATGAGGCTCCCCGGATCATTATCTGGAAGTTGGACAAACCTGCATATTGCTGTAATCTTGAGGCTGAAGAGGTAACAGAAAAACCCTGGTATCACGAGGTGAAGAGGTACTTGGAAGCTCAAGAATACCCCGAAGGTGCGTCTGTTAATGACAAGAAGTTCCTGAGAAGGTTTGCGGCAAAGTTCTTCCTCAGCAATGGCATTCTCTACAAGCGAAACCATGATTCAACCTTACTGCGTTGTGTGGATAAGACTGAAGCAGAAAGGATCATGGAAGAGCTACATGAAGGTACCTTCGGAACACATTCCAGTGGACATACCATGGCAAAGAAAATCCTTCGGGAAGGATATTTCTGGTCCACAATGGAAGCCGACTGTTACCAACATTCTCGGACTTGTCATAAATGGCAGATCTATGCTGATAAGGTGCACATTCCTCCGGTTCCTCTGAACGTCTTGACAGCACCTTGGCCTTTTGCAATGTGGGGCATTGATATGATCGGCGAGATCCGACCTACGGCATCTAACGGGCACCGCTTCATCTTGGTAGCAATTGATTACTTCACAAAGTGGGTTGAAGCAGCTTCCTACGCTACCGTAACCAAGAGCGTCGTGGCACGTTTCATTCGGCATAACCTGATCTGTCGATACGGTGTACTTGAGAGGATCATTACGGATAATGGTACTAATCTTAACAACAAGATGATCATTGAGCTCTGCGAGCAATTCAAGATACAGCACCACAACTCTTCTCCCTACCGGCCGAAGATGAATGGGGTTGTCGAAGCAGCGAATAAGAACATCAAGAAGATTGTGCAGAAGATTACAATGACCTACAAAGATTGGCACGAAATGTTACCATTTGCTCTTCATGGGTACCGTACCTCAGCACGGACGTCAACAGGAGCAACTCCCTTTTCCTTGGTCTATGGCATGGAGGCAGTCTTGCCTATTGAAGTCTAGATACCCTCTCTATGGATAATGAAGGATGCAGACTTGAGCGAAGATGACTGGATCCAGACTCGGCTTGATCAATTAAACCTAATTGACGAAAAGAGACTCACCGCTATTTGTCATGGTCAGACGTACCAAAAATGGATGATCAGAGCATTTAATAAGAAGGTCAGACAACAAGAGTATCAAGTCGAAGATCTGGTAATCAAGCGCATCATTCTTCCTCAAAGTGATCCCAGGGGCAAATGGACCCCTACGTACGAAGGGCCGTTTGTGGTTAAGAATATCTTCTCAGGAGGTGCGATGATTCTAACCACCATGGATGGTGACGACCTTCCTCACCCTGCCAATGCAGACATAGTAAAAAGATACTACGCATGAACTAAAGACCCGCTAGGTTGACACACCTAGGCAAAAATAAGGGCTTCCCGACGAACCAAAAGGGTTCGGACAAAAATAAGGGATGAAATGAAAAAAAATATGTACACCCGGCAAGTCGAAAACCTGAAAAGGCGGCTTGGGCAAAAATGGGTATCCCGGTGGACTGAAAACCCGAAAGGGCGGTCCAGGCAAAAGTTAGGGATAAAGCGTAATACTATGTCTCATTGGATCACCTTGCATCCAGAATTCGGCATCAACTATCGGGCTCAGACGGCGCCCATCAATCAGCTTCATCTTTGGCTAAGCAGCAAAGTGATGAGACGCTTGAAGACATAAAGGCGATAGCAGAGTTGGAACCCAGTGGGATTATTTTTCACATAGCTGTTTTGTTTCCTTTTCACAAAATTGTATAAACTCTATTTTGCTCGGAGGCGTCCTCTTACTAGAACGTCAGCCTCTTGTACACAAAAACGCCTATTTACAGGCCAAATTTCAAAATCAATACAAGTCCAATTCTTCAGACAAATTATCCATTGTTTTTCCTTTTTCTGTTTTGATTTGTGAAGAACGTCCAATGTTCATTTTTGATATATGCATTTGACGTTAATTGCTAATCATGAATAGTCGCATGCGAAACAAAGGACTGATTACAGGTGACATCAGAAATAGGGGCAATTTAGAATTGTTTGAGCGGTCTAGTTGCTCTGTCCACCAAGGTACCAAGGTAGGTTCGGCTAAAGAACGTAACCAAGTCACCTCAACTCCCCACAGAATAAGACCAGATTTCAGCAATACTCTCCCGTCAGCTCCGAAAAGGCACTTTGTTCCCCTAGCAAGTCAGCAATGCTCTCCCCAAGCAGAGTTTAGTCTACTGTCAGCCATAAGGAAGTTAGGTATCCCCAGAAGATCACAATATTCCCCAGCGGAGTATACAGGCATTCCTCAGCAAGCATCCCCGGCAGTCTTAATATAAGATTGTTCCTCGGCGGAATACAGACACCCCAGTGGAACCATTCCCCTGTACAATCCAAAGTTTCCCCAGAAGAGTGGAATCCATATCCCCAGCAGTTTCTGGAAGCTTATCCCCAGTAGATTCTGGAAGCTTGTCCCCTGCAGAGTACGAACGTCTCTCCCCGACTTTGTTCAAAGGTTATTTCCCCACTAGGGTATAACTGGGTTATCCTCGGCTAATTACCACGGAAAGATCGTCCTCGGCGAAGTTCTTCCTATTCCCCAACGGAGTTCATCAAGTTCCCCAACATAACTTATCAGTGGAATCCCCAGCGGAGCTCTCATCAAAACCCCGCAGAGTAATCTCTTCACCTATTTTATTCCCCTCAGAGTAATCTCTCCAACAAGTTTATTCCCCAACGGAGTCATCTTCTCCTACCGGTTTATTCTTGCAATCATCATCCCCAGCAGAAACGAAGAACTCTACTCTTCAACATCAGCCCAGGATTCCACAAACTCCCGGCATTCGTCAAGGATTTATTTTCCTAAGACAAAAACACATTCATAGACATTTCACATTTCATACATCCTGTTTACATGCATGATAAAGTGCACACAACACTATCTCATTTTGAGCATCATGACATCATGCATTTCATACATCATGATATTGCATACAACTGATGTTTTGCCTTTTCAGGAAAAGGTCAATCCAAAGATGATTACTATCAACTATCGCAATTCCATATTCGATTCATGTATCTAGCCAGGGCATATCTGTGAGCGACTAATTGTAGATTCGACTCCTGTATCTAGCCAGGGCATATCTACATGAAGAGTTTGAAGATCAACCCCTGTAACAGGCCAGGAAATTATCTTTCATTCTCAGGTCAGAGGTTTACACCTGTATCCAGCCAGGAAAGCTATCTCTACCAACCATTACAAATTCCAGATTCGATTCCTGTATCCAGCCAGGGCATATCTGTAGACGACCAATTCCAGATTCGATTCCTGTATCTAGCCAGGGCATATCTGTGAGCAACTAATTATGGATTCGATACATGTATCTAGCCAGGGCACGTCTACATGAACAGTTTAGAGATTCGATACCTGTATCCAGCCAGGGCACGTCTGTAAACAACCTTTTGAAGTTCCAGATTTGATTCCTGTATCTAGCCAGGGCACATCTGTGAGCAACTAATAGTGGATTCGACTCATGTATCTAGCCAGGGCATATCTGCATGAAGAGTTTGAAGATCAACACCTGTAACAAGCCAGGAAACATCTTCCTTTCTCAAAGTACGCAAGTTCTCGCTAAGGAATCTCTTACGCGATCAACACTTCCAAATGGCATCTATAAGCCCATTCCCGACAAGGTTCTGTCACACCACCAGATGGCATCTATAAGCCCATCCCCCTATCCACCATCTCTCCAAATGGCATCTATAAGCCCATTCCCGACATCACATTGCTGATACTCCAGCATGCGAGTGCAAATTTCAGGGCACTCTAGTGTCCAATATCCTTTTACCCTCGAGTCGCGAAAGGCAAACTTGCCAATCTAACTCTTCAGGTTCAAGAAGATTGAACAGGGGCAACTGTTGTACCCCAAAATTTTCCCTCCCATTTCCTCAACATTTTCTCATCACAAGACCCTTGGAGCTCAAGAACAAGTTAGGGTTTACTCTGCTCAAGACCCCTCCTTGCACTGTTGACCCAAATTAGGGTTTGTGTTTGCACAAAGATGTTTTGACCTAAAAGGCCCAAGATGACTTTCATGCTTTATGTTGAACTCACAAGTTCATCCATACCAAGTTTCAAGCCTTGATTCCAATCTTTGCCCAGTCAATTGGACAGTTGACCTAGAAATCAGCTGTATTGGGGAAAAAGTCAACTGTGGTCAATTGACAGTCAAACCTCATGATTTTTGACCCACATCAACATTATGAACTCATATGGACCATTTGATCAAGTTTGGATCACATTTCCACAAGAAATTTGATCAGATCACCAAAAGGGCAAAATGGTCATTTTTAGGGTTTTGACTGCACAAAGGCAATTTTTGACTGTTTAACCTAGCCAATGGCAAACCAAGCTCACATATGGACTCAAGGACCCAATGGCATTGTCTTGACATGTTCAACAAGTTCAAAAGATCCCAAATGCACAAGATTGACAGATGAGTTTTCCAGTAAACTGAGCCAAATTTGACTGTATACTGAAAAGTCAAGCTTTGACTTTTTGGTCAAAATCAAGTGTCAAGATTCATTTTTCATCAAGACATGTCAAATCATGAAACTTGTTCATCAAGAAATCAAAAATCACAAATTAGGGTTTGAAATGAAGAATTTTCATAACTTAGAATTTTTCTAAGTTATGAAAATCCCTAATTTTTTCCTAACTTTGTCCCCTTTTTTCACCAAGATGCATTTGAATTCAAACAAAACTCAAAACATGAAAGTTGTAGTCCAATGAGAAAGAGGGGTGTTCTCATTTTCAATGGACTATAACTTTCATGTTTTGAGTTTTCCTTGAATCCAAATGCATCTTGATGAGAAAGTGGGACAAAGTTAGGAAAAAATTAGGGATTTTTATAACTTAGAAAAATTCTAAGTTATGAAAATTCTTCATTTCAAACCCTAATTTGTGATTTTTGATTTCTTGATGAACAAGTTTCATAATTTGACATGTCTTGATGAAAAATGAATCTTGACACTTGATTTTGACCAAAAAGTCAAAGTTTGACTTTTCAGTATACAGTCAAATTTTGCTCAGTTGACTGGAAAATTCATATGTCAATCTTGTGAATTTGGGATCTTTTGAACTTGTTGAACATGTCAAGACAATGTCATTGAGTCCTTGAGTCCATATGTGAGCTTGGTTTTCCATTGGCTAGGTCAAACAGTCAAAATTTGCCTTTGTGCAGTCAAAACCCTAAAAATGACCATTTTGCCCTTTTGGTGATCTGATCAAATCAAATGGTCCATATGAGTTCATAATGTTAATGTGGGTCAAAAATCATGAGGTTTGACTGTCAATTGACCGCAATTGACTTTTTCCCCAATACAGTTGATTTATAGGTCAACTGTCCAATTGACTGGGCAAAGATTAGAATCAAGGCTTGAAACTTGGTATGGATAAACTTGTGAGTCCAACATGAAGCATGAAAGTCACTTTGGGCCTTTTAGGTCAAAACATCTTTATGCAAACTCAAACCCTAATTTGGGTCAACAGTGCAAGGAGAAGTCTTGAGCTCCAAGGGTCTTGTGGTGAGAAAATATGGGAGGGCAAATTTTGGAGTACAACACTCGGCTTTAGAATTAAACCTTCATAATCCAGACGGTCTAGCGCTTTCTTCGGCAGAACATTCAGTGAGGACCCGGTATCTACTAGAACATGGGCCATAGTGATTCCCCTGCACTCGATCGAGACATACAGAGCATCATTATGAGTTCTCCCTTTAGCATTCAAATCCACATCTGAGAACCCTAACCCGTTGTCAACAGTCAGGCTAGCCACACAATCTTTGAACTGATCTACAGAAGTTTCCTGCGGCACATGCGCAGTCTTGAGAAACACAATCAAAGCCTTCGCATGGGCTTCAGAACACAATAATAGGGACAACATGGAGATCTTTGACGGGGTCTGCCCCAGCTGCTCGACCACGTTGTAGTCGCTCTTCTTGATAATTTTAAATATTTCCTCTATCTCTTGTTTCAAGGTTTCTACAATGGTTTTCTTAGGTGCCTCCATCCGGGAAGGCTCACCTATGATTTCTTTACCCCGAGTCCTGGATGGCTTGACGACAGGGGTGATAACTGGAGTAGGAACTGGGACAAGAGCTGATGTACTAGCAGACGGAATGACAACAGGTTTGTGGGCAGTCGGAGGGGAAATCTCGGGAGAAAAGAGTCTTCCACTTCAGGTGACCTTGCTTTCCCCAACAATATTACTGATATCTATATCGGCTTCTTCAGCCCTCAGATCTTGTTTAACACAATGGTAATATACATCAGCACCGTAGTGCCATGGGATAGCCTTATCTGAGGTATATGGTATGGGACCAGGAGCGGTGATTATTAATGGAGCAATTCTTGGAATAGATGTAACCCTAACAGGTTTTCTCGAGTATACCTTGGAAGGATTGGAGGAAATGGTTAGGATGGCAACATCTTCAAATGGAATCATAGTCTTCTCAAACAAAATTTCTTTATTATCCATCAGGCGCTGAACACCTGACTTCAATAAACAGCAATCGGAAGGCAAAATTGAACACATGTGACAACCTTTACCAGAGCCCGGAAATAAATCGGTCATCAACAAATTCTTCTTAACCGTCATCAAAGGAGTAGATATTTCTTCCACAGAGGTTACAAATGAATCGGTTTCCACAACATTGACTCCACGACCATGTTTGGACATAGGAGCAGTTATAACGTTTGGCTTTTTGGGAGGATCAAACTCAATCTCTTTAGCTTCCAGCAAATCTTGCACTTTATTCCTCAGAGCCCAGCAATCATTTGTGTCATGACCAGGACTCTCTGAATGGTAGGCGCACCGTGCGTTGGGATTGTATCTGGGAGAAGCAGTGTTTGGATTCTTTGGAGCCTCTTTCAAGGTTTCCAAGTTGGATTTTAACAGATGAGGCAGAACTTCAGCCAAAATCATATTGATGCGGGTAAATTGTCGTTGTGGTCTTTCTACTCTTTACTGATTATTATGTTGAGGAGCAACTGTGGGTCTTGGTATCACTACAGCATTTACCGCTTGACGGTGTTCAGGTTTGCTTTGGCCCCTCGGGCCGTAGACTGCACTAGCTTCCTTCTTACCAGTGAAAGGCTTCTTTTCTGCACTGGACGAAGCATCCTTCTGTATCTTACCACTTCAGATACCAGCTTCCACTCTCTCTCCAGTCAAAATTAGCTCAGTAAACCCAGATGACGAACTGCCGATCAAGTGATTGAAAATTGGACCAGATAGCGTCCCTAGAAACATGTCTACCGATTCCCTATCAGACAAAGGGGGTTTGACTCTTCCAGCCAAGTCTCTCCACTTTTGAGCATAGTCCTTAAAACATTCACCTACACCCATAGACATACCCTAGAGCTGAGTACGAGTGGGAGTAAGGTCGGTGTTATACTGATACTGCTTGTAATAAGCAGCAGCAAGGTCTTCCCAGTTTCAGATGCTGGCCCCCTCCAACTGACAGAACCATTCAAGCTGAGTCCCTGATAGACTATCTTGAAAGAAATGAACCCACAAATTTCTATCAGCAGTGTGGGGTTGGATCTTTCTGACATACGAGTGGAGATGGAGTTTTGGACAGGATACTCCATCGTACTTGGCAAAAACCGAAGCTTTGAACTTATGAGGGATGACCACTCCCGATACCAGTCCCAATTCTTCGAAATCCAAACCAGGGATTTTCTGAATCTCCATAGCACTAAGACGGTCTTCTAGCTGCTTGTACCTGTCCTCAACAGGAGTATATTGCTCATCATCGTAATCAGTATCATTGTCAGAAACTGCAGGACTAGGGTCCTTTTCCCTTTCTTGGTTCTCCCTGTCCTTGGATGAAGAGGTCAGATCAGTTTGATGCTTCAACCTCTCTCGGAACCTTCTGCCCATATTCAGAATTCCGACCTTCTTCTTCTTCTTTTTCTCTTTCAGAATAAGGGTCTTCAGATCCTCTTGTCCTTTAGCCAGACTTAGGAACATATGTTGGAATTAGGCATTATGTGCCTGAAGATCTTTGATGGCTTGATCGAAAGACATTTCTGCTGAAATAAACAGCGAAGAAGATGAGAAACCTGTAAGGGTTCCTGTAATGATGTGCATGATAATGGGATGCATATGTAATGATTTCAAAGATTTTGGGAGATTTAAATTTGCAAACCAAAAATAAACAAAACTTTATTAGCTTAACTTTGAAAGGTTCAACAATGCCTTTAAGGCGTTACAAAGAAGTAAATAAAACGAGATCTAAAACTAGAAAAGCAAAATCAAAAGTCCCATGGACGCTTTCTCTTTGTGTTGGTGTAGTCATTGAGCACTCTTTCCTCCTCAAGCTGTCTGGTGAGCTTCAAAACCTTCCTCTCTTGCTCATGGAACTGCTCCTTGTAAGTATATCGCTCATTCTTCAGCTGAATCCAAGACCTCTGTAGCTCCCCAAGATCAGTAGGCATATAAGGATAGAGAACTATGTAAGGAATACCGTCTTCAGTAGTGGGTTCCACAATTACTGGTAACATTGCTGCATATGGCATCACAAGCTTCTATGCACGAGCTCGGACCAATTGGAGATAAGGCTGCATAGGAAGGGAAGTCTTTGGTCCCAACTCATGGGGGTCTGATCTATTTACCATGCCCCAAGCTCGTATGAACCTCCGGCGATGCCCTTCAACATCCTTTTCATAGTCGAATGCAATATCCTCGAGAAGTAACCTATGGGGACCATCTCTCCGAGCACGACCAAATTATCGTAAAGCTAGACAAAGATTGTAAGTTATACCTCCTCTGATAAAAAGTAATAGGACATTAGGGTACCCCCCACAGTGGTCAATAACAACAATGTCTTCTATAGCCCGGGAATACCAAATAATATCTGTATGAGCAAGTGACATTATTCTATGCGACCAACCCAAACCTTCTTCGTTCTTCAGCACAGGCTTAGGGAGGTGAGAAATAAACCACCTTGACAACAATGGCATGCAGCACATAAGAGTTCCTCTTCTCCTTATGGTACGAGTATGGAGAGCATGCAAGATATCTCCAAGCAGGGTAGGCACAAGATTGCGAGAAAGGAAAATCTTGATAGCATTCACATCTACAAAGGAATCTGGATTAGGTAAGAGAACCAAACCATAGATAAGAAGAGCCAAGACATCTTCAAAAGCCTTAAAATCTAGATTATCCCAGAATAGTTGAGCTTGGTCTATCAGAAATTTGGCTAGAAAACCTTCGACTCCGCTTTGAGTTTCCCAATTGGATACCACATCAACCTGTTTCAAATGCAAAGCTGAGGCAATGACTTTTGGCTTAGGAACTTCTTCTATACTTGTGAAGGGTACCTGTTTGTGATACGGTGGCAAAATCGACTGTTTTTACTAGTTTGCATTTTGCGTTTTTTTTATTCGCAAAATATCATGGTAAGCAAGAGTCGTCACCGACTTTTATTTCATCCAACCGGAAAGGAAAAAAGTACAGAAAAAAAATCCTTTTTTCGAGATATTCTGAGTACGGGGGGTAGATTATAGAAAGGGAAGGTGTTAGCACCCTTTCTATCCATGGTTTTCCATTCTTGTTTCCTTTAGACAGCGATATCCTACTATTGAGAAATAGGTAGCACCATCGTTGGATTTTGTAAGGGTCAATTCGAAAGGGACGTAATGGTCATTGAAGGCAACATGTAAGGATACCTTAGCATTTCGAAGGGACTGTCATCATATATTCGTAGGCAACATCGAGGGGCAAGATCATATACCGTAGGAAACTTGAGGGACAGTAAGGGACCATGATCTTTTATGATAACTTTAACCGAGGGTCTTTGTTAAGGGTATCCCTATGTTCGAGGGACATGACCATTATTTTATGAGGCAACCAAGTGAGGTATACTCTAAGGGTGCATATGTGCAAGGTGTGTTATGTTCAGTTATTTTAGTCTTGTGTTAAGTTTGCTAATGTTTGATTATTCTTGCCATACAATCCTATTAGTCATACATCTAGCAGTTAATAATTGTAGTAATTTAAAAGTGTAGAAATATAAAACCTAGCTATTACAAGGCTTCGGGGAGGGGGATTATGTACATATCCAAAACTGGGGGGAAAAATAAATAAAAGTGGTAAAGGTCCTACTAATCATAAATTACATCCCAATATACAGTTACAATAATAAAAATGAAGTGCGAAAGAATAATAACGCACAAATTTGAAAAGACGTCTAAAAATCCTAAGATATAAAAAAATCTTTTTGTTGTTTTTTGTTTTAATTTATAAAAATGGTTTAAGTTAAAAAATAATTGATCTAGATCTATATTTAAATAAAGATAATTATTAAAGAAACATGAAATTTAAAAGAAATTAATTCTATGTTTTTTTTGGAATTTTTGTTACGAAAAGGAAAATGAATTAAAATGAAATTAAACCTAAGTTCTATTAATTTTAATTTTTTTTTTAAAAAAAGTTAAAGTGTTTTAGTTAATTAATTTACCAAAATTAAAATTTAATTAAAAAAAATCCTAAATCTATTTTTATGTGATTTTTATATTTTTTTTATTGATAAAAAAAAATGGATTAAAAGAAATAAATGAAATGAATAAAACGAGAAAATAAAGATGGGCCTAGTAGCAAAAGTAAACAAGGGGTGCTGTTGTACCCCAAAATTTGCCCTCCCATATTCTTCAAGAAATTGCCAAGCCAAGTCACAAAATTCCCCAAGGGTTGTGTAGTCCAACTGTCTCCTATGCAGTCAAAACTAGGGTTTGTGTTTTGATCAAGAAAATGAAGTTTTCAAAGGTCCAATCAAGTCTTACATGCTTACAAATATGGTCAAGTATCCTCATATCAAGTTTCAAGGCATTCAGATCAAAATTGCACAGTCAAAACCCTAGATTGCACTACAGTCAACTGTAGGGGCAAAATGGTCATTTGACAGTCAAAAGTTCAAATTTTTGGTCAACATATCATTTTGAAGCCACAAACATCATTTGATCAATGCTTGATCATGATTCTCAAAATTTGGCTCAGAAAATCATCAAGATGCAAAAGTTACTATATTTGGACAGTTGAAAAAGTCAACTGAAATTGACCAGGGCATAACTTTCACATGGATTATCATAAAAATTCCATCCAAAGCTCATTTTGAAGAGAAAGACATTTCCTACAACTCATCTTCATACTTCAAGTCCAAGAAATGCTCTCACAAAAAGTTATCAATTTCAACATTATAGGTCATTTTCAAAAGTCAACAAAAAGGGACTTTAAGTCAAAGACCATAACTTGAGATTGGTAAATCAAAATGACATGGGACCAAAGACATTGGTTAGAGGACTCAAAGACCTTTCCAAAATGTCCAAGAACATGAGAAAAGCTTAAACATTGAGCAAGTTATGCCTTGTGGAAGTTGGGAAATTTTTGGATATTTTGAAAAGTCAACTTTGATCCAAATGACCTAAAATTGCTAATGGGACCATTTTTCTTCCATGATTCATCATTCTAAGCATGTGCACGACCACTTGGCCCAAAGGTAAGTATTTTCTCATTTTTTATTTATTTATTTGAATTATTATTTATATTAATTCATTTAAATCATTAAAATATATGAAAAATATCTAATATGCCTTAACAAATCTTTTTATACAGGTTTTGCCATCAAGATTTCGTGCACATGCAAATTAGGAAAGAATTGGATTGATTGGCATGATTTTGAACCAAGAACACTTGAAAAAAGATATGAAAAAGATCCTTAAAATCAAATTTCCAAAAACCATTATTGCATTGGATTTTATTGGGTTTTGTTGACCTAAATTGTTCACTACATATGCCTGATGAAAAACCTAATGCAAGTAGACAGAAAGCTGCGCTAAAGAGCCATTGAAAGACTTGAAAAAATTGTCAAAAAACACAAAACTGAAATCATTGATAGAGGTTGATTCAAGGCACGAAATTCATTCCAATAGCTTCCTTGAAGGTCCCTGATCACATTCCAATCCAAAACATCAACTCAAACTTCAAGAATTGGTAACGAGAACCTCTCCTGTACAGAGAAAAAGTCACAATCGTGTTCTTAATTTTAGGAATTCTCATGGCATTCTAATCATGGATTTGTATTCCTTATGATGTTCTGATACTAACCAATGCGTTTAATTGTATTTTTATGCTATACACACGATTATGCCATGATTACTTTTTAGGGTTTACAGGACCTTAATTTGGGGTTTTTGCAACGAGGAAAAATTAGCCTTTGAGACCACTACCATCCAACTCACCGCATCTGGACGAAGAAGACGCAACTATCGCGCTCAATTTATGAGCGCCTAAAACCTAGTCGCTATTTTCTGGAAACAGGCCTAAGAGAACGTCCTTAAAACCGTGGCCTTTTGTTTTTATGTTTTCAGGAACAGGAAGACGATGAAGTCGTGGCCAAGCGTGATAGGTTGATTTGAATTTTTGCGCGCAAATCCATTAGCGCGTTGTTTCGTATCATATTATTTGTTGGTTATTTATTTAACAGATGGCTTCATTGGCTCAGCTGGCAAGCGTTGGTTGCTTCAACATCCAAGACCTGGGTTCGAGTCCCAGGTCTGTAATATCTCCAATATTATTTTTCCTCTAACGTTCCTATGCAGCGCCTGCGTTACGTTCCATGATACATCCCCAAGATCCAGCCAGCCACGCGTCTAGTATGTCAATCCAAGGGTTATGGTTGGGAGAACAGCATGGACGCGAGTCAACACGCTAACACGTTGACTGAAAAGGTCAAATGGACCTGAAGGCTATTGGGCTCACTTGCTTGGATTACACCTCACAATTGGGGCCTGAACCCCCCCTGGTTTGCCATTTTCTTCATTTTTTTTTATTGTTTTATTTATTTTATTGTTTTGATTAATTAATTATTTTTTTACAAAATATAAAAAATGCCAAAAATCAGAAAAGATAAAATATAGTAAATAATTTTTATTTCTAATATTTTCATAAATAAATTAATATGTAATTATTTAGTTTAATTAGGTTGTGATTTTAATTTCTTTTAATAACAAAAATACAAAAAATATGTAGAAATAGGTTTAATTATTGTTTTTATTTAATTTTCCCTTTTACCATGATAATATTTATTTTATTTATTTTTCATAATTAAAATTGTACATAATTAATTAGGGTTTCATTTAGATAAAAAATTTAATATTTTCATAACAAATTTAAAAGCTATTAGAATTAGGATTTGCCTTCAATTTTAATTAAATTAATTTTTTTCTATTAAATCTCAAAATACAAAATACCAAAAAACATTCTCTTTTAATTTTTAATTTTAATTCCCCATTAATTTAATTTTTACAAAAGGGTCCAACGCCCATATTTTTAAGTGTTTAATTTCGCATATTTATTTTATTTCGCTCAAATAATTATGTATCTCTCCCAAAGCTTTGTAACATTTACTTCTCGCACTTTTAATTCTTTTAATTCCTTTATTTATTTTTCTGTCAAATCGGGTCCGGTTTAATTTTGGCGATGTGGACCCGCGCCTTTGTAATAGTTTAGGAATTTTATCTTTCCGCACTTTTTAACTGTTAAATAAATGCATGCAAGAATGAATGACAAAAATAAAAACAAAACGTTAGATCACCAATGACATGATAAGACAAATGCAAAAATGAAAACAACACACGAATCGCACACACCACCCCTAGGGTACGCCTCACTGTTGCCTTGCCTCGAAAGGTGATCGTCGAGTAGAGGATGTCTTAGTAAGTCCTCATGATCCGGGAACCTGGCATGAGGGTAGCTTCTAAGGTGTCTTCCCATTGCTCTGGTGATCACCATGTCCCTATAAACTCGAATTGACCCGAACACCTCCAATGGTGGTGCTACCTACCTCTCAATGGTGGGATGGCACTACTTTAAAGGACATTTACACAGACGAATTCCTTAGGGTAGGTAGGTTCTCGTAGATACTTGCTCTCTTCAAAAACAAACAAAAATCTTTTCACACCGACACTTTTCAAAAGCTTTCAAAGCAATTTTTCAAACACTCTGACACAAGAGTCGATCTGAAACTTTCAAAGAAACTTTTTTAAAACCCACAGTTGAAAAGCAAACAAACCATTTTTGAAAACACAATGAGCAAGTATCTAAGAGCCCATGGATAACCATGGATAGAAAGGGTGCTAACACCTTCCCTTTCTATAATCTACCTCCCGAACCGAGAGCAATCTCTTTAAGGAATTTTTCTGTGCTTTTATCCTTTCCATTTGGAGAAAATAAAAGACGGTGGCGACTCTTGCTTCCGCGACATTTCGCGAACCAGCGTTAAACAGTCAGTTCCAGATCCACCGATCACAGAACTGGCGACTCTGCTGGGGAATAAACTTATAAAGTGGGGTGTACCTTAGGGCTAGGTCATAACTATGTTTTCAATTGTCTTCTTTGCTTGCTTTATTATTGTGGGTTGCTTGGGAGTTCTATAGATCCTAACCCGGATCTGGGGGATACCTTTCTTAGAAAGTAGCAACAAGGCTGTGAGGGAACTGTGCGGGGTATACCGACATGGTTGAAACAGTCTGCTATGTTGATGTGGCACTTTGGTGTGTACCGGTAACCCTTGAGTTTAGTCAAGGAGAGTACGGGGCCTCCGCGTGGTGTCGTGAAGCATCAACAGACCTTAGGAACCTTAATTGAACTATCTTGGCCTCTTTAGGGTAGTGAGATAACTGACTTTGGTGCAGTCCGAGGTTGGTTGATACTCGATACTACGCTCAATTGAGGGTTGCTTTCCTGGAATATTTCGGTCGCCAGTTCAGTGGCTAAATCGAAACGATGAACAATGAAAGCAATCCCGTGATATTGGGAACCTTAGAACCCGGTTACTTTGATTAGGACAAGTTGAACCCACCAACTCCAAGAGGGTACTACCCAGACCCCATGCTGGCCTTAAACCCTAAGGGCTTGTCTTGTGTGCCTTGTGTGCCTTACATGTTTGTCTTTGTACATATTTGTGGTGTGTTTAATCATAGCATCATAACATCATCCAGCATCATATGCATTAACTAACCATTTCAGGGGTTTGAATCTTCATCTTTGTTCTTTGTTTTGTAGGACATGGAAACCGTTCGTAGAAAGACAATTCAAGTCAGTCTTGTAAGGATCCCTCCTCAGCTTAAGGAGCTTATATCCAGGATCCCTGAGAACTCTTCATTCAGTGAAAGGCATGGAAGCCTCATCAGCTTGGTCAACACCAACATTGAGGAAGATATGATTAAGGTCCTGTTCCAATTCTTTGACCCTCTGCATCACTGTTTCACCTTCTTGGACTATCAGTTGGTACCTACATTGGAGGAGTTCTCCCGGCTCCTGAAGATCCCTATCCTTGATCAGCTACCCTTCAACGGTACAGAAAAAGAACCTAAGCTTGAAGAGATTGCTAAAGCCTTGCACCTACAGTCATCTGACCTCAAAGGACATTGGGAAGTTAGAAGTGGTATCAAAGGGTTCTTAGCCAGGTTTCTGTTTGAAAAGGCCCTTGAATGTTGGAACTCCCTTGACTTGCAAGCTTTTGAAGAGGTTGTGGCCCTCCTTGTTTATGGTTTGGTGTTGTTCCCTAACCCAGATCAGCTTATTGATATCAGTGCTGTTCAGATCTTTATGTCCGGGAATCCCATACCTACATTGCTGGGGGACATCCTTCACTCATGTTACACTCGAACCATGAGAAAAAGAGGTGTCCTTATGTGTTGCACTCCTCTCCTGGGAAGGTGGTTTATTTCGCACCTTCCACAATCAGTTTTGAAGAATGAGCGGGGTTTGAGATGGTCACAACGGTTAATGACTCTTACACATGCAGATATACATTGGTGCCCTAGGTCCAGAGAAGATGTCACTATCATCGATCGTTGCGGGGAGTACCCTAATGTTCCTTTACTTGGAATCAGAGGAGGTATTACTTACAGCCCATGCCTGGCTTGGAGATAGTTTGGTTATGCTCGGAGGGATGGTCCTCATGACATGTTAATTCCTGACATAGTTTTTGACTTCGACAACGATACTCAAGGACTTCTCCAGAGATTTATCAGAGCCTGGAGGATGCCAAGTAGGATAGACAGCAAGACACTGGGGCATAGGAACTCCATCCCATTGGAACCCTATCTCAAGTGGGTACGCGCCCGATCTCAGAAGTTAGTGATGCCTTATCCTCATATGCTCCCTTTGATCAAAGAACCAGTCTTGGAAGGGGAAGTGTCCTACACTATTCAGCACCCTGATATGCCCACATCCTGGGAAGAGATGCAGAAGAGCTGGATCCAGCTTAAGGAGGAAAGGAATTCTCTTGAGACTAGTCTACATGCCAGTGAAAAGAAGGTCTTGGAGCTCACCCGCCTGTTGCATGAGGAGAGGAATCTCAACACTTACATAGCTCCAAAGAGGATGCGTAGTGTATTTTGGGATTGATTTGATTTTTGTACTTTTGCCCATGAGGCCTTAATGTATTAAACAATGATTTCTTTAATGATAACGTGCGTTCCTTTTTGTCTACAACAAATTTGAACTTTCGAACCCTTGAATGCATTGCATAAACACATCTCATTCATCATGTGCATAGCAGGTTTTTTTTCTCTTTTCAGGTTGCTTACAGTTCTTCGTTGTTTATTTCAGCATCATGAATCCCGAATCTGCATCAACTGAGACATCAATCAAGGCTCTTCAGGTGCAGAATGCACAATTCCAGGAATTAATCAAGGGTCTGGCTCAAGGCCAAGAAGAACTGAAGGCTATGCTCTTGAAGAAGGAGAAGAAGAAGAAGAGAAGAACTGTTCTGTTCAACTCGGGCCGAAGGTTTGGCAATACTCTGCAGCATGAAGAGGCTGGTTCTTCTGTTGGCAAGAGTCCTTCTCAGGCAGAAGTAAAGGTCCCTAGTCTGGTAGTCTCCGACAACGAGACTGATTTTGATGAAGAGCAGTACCCTCCTGCAGACGACAGATACAAGCAACTGGAGGATAGGTTGAAAGCTATGGAGGTTCAACAGGTACCTAGGCTGGATTTCGGAGATCTGGGTTTGTCAACTGGTGTGATCATCCCCCACAAGTTCAAAGCACCATCCTTCTCCAAATATGACGGGGCGTCTTGTCCCAAGCTGCATCTAAGGTCCTATGTTCGGAAAATTCAGCCGTACTCTGCGGATAAGAATCTATGGATCCACTTCTTCCAGGAGAGACTTTCAGGGACTCATCTCGAATGGTTTTATCAGCTGGATGGGACCAAGGTTCGTAACTGGGAGGAGTTGGCTACTGCTTTCTATAAGCAGTATCAATATAATGCCGACCTTGCCCCCACATGTACCCAACTCCAGGGTATGTCGTTAGGTGCAAGCGAAGGTTTTAAGGAGTACGCTCTGAAGTGGAGAGACCTGGCTGGCAGGGTGCAGCCACCATTGACTGATCGGGAGCTGGTAGACATGTTCTTGGGGACCCTATCTGGGCCATTTTTCAACCATCTCATTGGGAATTCTTCTGCTGGGTTCACTGATTTGATTCTGACTGGAGAAAGAATTGAAGCTGGGTTGAAGTCTGGAAAGATTGCGAAGGGTGCATCACCTAGTTCGGAAAAGAAACCATTCAAGAAGGAGTCTAGTGCCGTGTATGGTTCTAGGAAATCAGAGAGACCTGAGCACCGCCAATCTGTCAGTGCGGTGATGATTGTTAAGCCTGCTGCCGCTCCTCGGCCAAACAATCCTCAAAGGGCTGAAAGACCCCGGCGAGAGTTTACCCGGTCAAGCATGACCCTATCACAGATCCTGCCACAGTTGCTATCCACTAACTTAGTGACTGTCAGGGAGGCCCCGAAGTTCCCCAATACTACATCTCCCAAGTACAACCCGAATGCTCGTTGTGCTTACCATTCAGACAGCCCGGGGCACTCTACTGATGACTGTTGGGCGTTAAAGAACAAGCTGCAGGACCTCATTGACGCCAAGGAGGTACAGTTTGAGGCATCTGAGAAGCCTAATGTGGTGACAGCTCCCCTACCTGCTCATGGAGTAAATGCTATTGGGGATGAAGACGAAGTGGATGATGCTGAGTTTGATAGCTGGATCTATCCAACGGCTGAAGGCGGATTGAACAACTGGATTGCTAAGGATCATACTCCTGTTACCTTTGTGACGCAGTAATGAATTTCTTTGTTTCGTTATTTTGTAATAAACAATGATAAACTCTATGGCCCGGTGTCTTACCCGAGGCACCGTGGTTCTATTTGTGAGGGCATACAAACTGTCATTTCATATATCATGAATAAAAATCTTGGACGTATTTTTCGCATTGCAAATATTGTGCTCCTTTTGTCTTTCTTTCCTTTACATAATTTTCAAAACAACTGTATTTACACACACACTCACTCATACAGGTTTCAATCCACTCTGGATCTCACTGATAACAGCTCTGCTACTTCCAATTATGACTTCGAAAATCCGATCAACTTAGCCGAAGACGAAGGTGAAGATGATTGAGAAGTGCCTGGCGAGCTTGCAAGACTGTTGCTTCAGGAAGAGAGGGCAATTCAACCTCATGAAGAGCCAGTGGAAACCATAAACTTGGGTACTGAGGCAGACAGGAAAGAGGTAAAGATTGGTGCCAACCTAGAGCTCAGCGTGAAGCAACGGTTAACCAAGATGTTACATGATTATATGGAGATCTTTGCCTGGTCCTACGAAGACATGCCCGGGTTGGATACCGACATTGTGGTCCATCACTTGCCGACTAAGGAAGATTGCCCTCCGGTAAAGCAAAAGGTCCGTCGGATGCGTCCAGAGATGTCTGAGAAGATTAAAGCCGAGGTCATGAAACAGTTTGATGCTGGATTCCTTGCAGTAACTTCTTACCCTCAGTGGGTTGCTAACATGGTGCCGGTACCTAAGAAGGACGGCAAGGTCAGAATGTGTGTCGACTACAGGGATCTGAACAGGGCCAGCCCCAAGGATGACTTCCCCTTACCTCACATTGATGTCCTTGTTGATAATACAGCTCAGCACAAGGTATTCTCTTTCATGGATGGCTTTTCAGGTTACAATCAAATCAAGATGGCACCTGAAGACATGGAAAAGACTACATTTGTTACTCAGTGGGGCACCTTCTGTTACAAGGTCATGCCATTCGGGTTAAAGAACGCTGGGGCAACCTACCAACTTGCCATGGTTGCTTTATTTCATGACATGATCCATCATGAGATAGAAGTGTATGTGGACGACATGATCGCTAGGTCCCAGACTGAGGAAGAACACCTAGATCATCTGCAGAAGTTGTTTGACCGGTTGAAACTGTACAAGCTGAGATTGAACCCGAACAAATGCACCTTCGGGGTAAGATCTGGGAAGTTGTTAGGCTTCGTAGTCAGTGATAAGGGAATTCAAGTGGACCCTGCTAAGGTCAAAGCTATTCAAGAGATGTCAGTTCCTAAGACAGAAAAGGAAGTCAGAGGCTTTTTAGGACGCCTGAATTACATTGCTCGATTTATCTCACATCTGACTGCTACTTGTGAGCCAATCTTCAAGCTGCTGAAGAAAGATCAGGTAGTACATTGGAACGATGAATGTCAGGCTGCTTTTGACAAGATCAAAGAGTATCTCCAAGAGCCACCTATCCTTATGCCACCGGTTGAAGGGAGACCTCTGATACCATACTTGACAGTGCTGGACAACTCAATGGGGTGTGTGCTGGGGCAGCATGACGAGTCTGGCCGAAAAGAGCATGCCATTTATTACCTTAGCAAAAAGTTTACCGACTGTGAGACCCGATACTCACTGCTTGAGAAAACTTGCTGCGCTTTGGTATGAGCTGCTCGCCGGCTGAGACAGTATATGCTGACTCACACTACCTTGTTGATCTCAAAGATGGATCCGATAAAGTACATATTTGAAAAGCCTGCTCTGTCTGGGAGAATTGCAAGATGGCAAATGATCTTGACGGAATATGACATTCAGTACACAACCCAGAAAGCCATCAAGGGAAGTGTATTGGCAGACCACTTAGCTCATCAAGCTGTAGATGATTATCAATCAATGAACTTCGAGTTTCCGGATGAAAGCATTATGATAGTGACTGATTGTGAAGTGCCTGGACCGGATGAAGGACCTTAACCAGGATCCCGATGGTCTATGCACTTTGACGGAGCCTCCAATGCTTTGGGAAATGGTATCGGCGCCATCATCATATCCCCTCAAGGTACTCATACTCCACTCACTGCCCGGCTGTGTTTCAACTGTACCAACAACATGGCGGAGTATGAGGCGTGCATCATGGGTCTTCAAGCTGCGATCGACCTAAGGATCAAATTTCTAAGTGTCTTAGGAGATTCCGCTCTTGTGATCAATCAGATCAAAGGAGAGTGAGATACGAAACATCCAAACCTGATTCCTTACAGAGAATGTGTGTTGACCCTGATTCCCCACTTCACAGAGATAACCTTTGAACACTTTCCAAGAGAAGAGAATCAGCTAGCAGACGCGTTAGCTACAATGTCTTCAATGTTCAAGGTCAAATGGGATAATGAGGCTCCCCAGATCATCATCTGGAAACTGGACGAACCGGCATACTGTTGTGATCTCGAAACTGAATTGGTGACTGAGAAGCCTTGGTACCACGAAGTGAAGAGATATCTGGAAGCTCAGGAATACCCTGAAGGTGCCTCTGTCAATGATAAGAAATTCCTGAGGAGGTTTGCAGCCAAGTTCTTCCTTAGCAACGGCATATTATACAAGCGAAACCATGATTCAACCTTACTGCGTTGTGTGGATAAGACTGAAGCAGAAAGAATCATGGAAGAGCTACATGAAGGGACCTTTGGTACACACTCCAGTGGGCATACTATGGCTAAGAAAATCCTACGGGCAGGATATTACTGGTCCACAATGGAAGCTGACTGTTACCAACATTCCAGGACATGCCACAAGTGTCAGATCTATGCAGATAAGGTGCATGTTCCTCCGGTTCTCCTGAATGTTCTGACTGCGCCTTGGCCGTTCGCAATGTGGGGCATAGACATGATCGGAGAGATAAAACCTACGGCGTCCAATGGACATCGCTTCATCCTAGTGGCGATTGATTACTTTACGAAGTGGGTTGAGGCAGCATCCTATGCTACGGTAACCAAGACTGTTGTGGCACGGTTCATTCGGCATAACCTGATATGTCGGTACGGCGTCCCAGAGCAGATTATTACAGACAACGGTACCAATCTGAACAACAAGATGATCGTTGAGCTCTGTGAACAGTTCAAAATACAGCACCACAATTCTTCTCCTTACAGACCGAAGATGAATGGGGCTGTAGAAGCAGCGAATAAGAACATCAAGAAAATCGTGCAGAAGATGACAGTCACCTATAAAGATTGGCACGAGATGTTACCGTTCGCTCTGCATGGTTACCGTACCTCAGCCAGGACGTCAACCGGGGCAACTCCTTTCTCTCTGGTTTATGGCATGGAGGCAGTCTTGCCGATCGAAGTACAAATTCCCTCTCTCCGGATAATGAAGGATGCAAATCTGAACGAAGATGATTGGATCCAGACACGACTTGATCAACTCAACCTCATTGACGAAAAGAGACTTGTTGCTATCTGTCATGGTCAGACGTATCAGAAATGGATGATCAGGGCATTTAACAAAAAGGTCAGACCACAGGAATATCAAGTTGGGGATCTAGTAATCAAGAGAATCATCCTTCCTCAGAGTGATCCAAGGGGCAAGTGGACCCCTACATACGAAGGGCCATTTGTGGTTAAGCATGTGTTCTCAGGAGGAGCCATGATATTGACCAACATGGATGGTGACGACCTTCCTCACCCCGCCAATGCAGACATAGTAAAAAAATACTACGCATGAAAAATACCCGCTAGGCTGACATGCCTAGGCAAAAATTAGGGCTTCCCGTCGAACCAAAAGGGTTCAGGCAAAATGAAGGGATGAAAATGAAAAATCTGTACACCCGGCAAGTCGAAAACCTGAAAGGGCGGCTTGGGCAAAAATGGGTATCCCGGTGGACTGAAAACCCGAAAGGGCGGTCCAGGCAAAAATTAGGGATAAAGCGTAATACTATGTCTCATTGGATCACTTTGCATCTAGAATCCGGTATCTACATCAAGTTCAGACGGCATCGATCAGTCAACTTCACCTTCAACCAAGGTCATCAAGTGATGAGACGCTCGGAGTTATAAAGGCAATAGCAGAGTTGAAACCCAGTGGATCGCTCATATTTTACACAGCTGTTTTATTTTGTATAAACTCTCTTATTCGGCGGCGTTCCTCTTACTAGGACGTCAGCCTCTTGTACACAAAACGCCTATTTTCAGGCTATTCGAAAAATCAATACAAATATATTTTCAGTTAAATGTGCCAAGTGTTTTTCTTTTTCTGTTTTGTTTTGCGAAGAACGTCCAAGGTTCAGTTTGTGATATATGCATTGACAATAATTTACTAACCCATAAATATTTGCATACGAAACAAAGGAATTAATTGCAGGTGACACTAGAAACAGGGGCAATAAAAGAGTTGTCCGAGCAGTCTAATTGTTCTATCCTCCAAGGTACCAAGGTAGGTTCAGCTAAAGAACACGACCAAGTACATATTAAATCCCCAGAGAGTGGTTCGGCAAAACAGTACATTCCTCTCCAAGCAAAATTATCAAGTCTCAAGGAAGTTGAGTATCCTCCCATAGATCTCAACATTTCCCCAGCAGCATATATTCTTAACAAGCATCCCTGGCAGTCTTGGTCTAAAGATTGTTCCCCGGCGGTATCTCAATATTCAAAGGAATCACTTCCCCAGCATATCAAAACTTCCCCAGAAAAGTCCAATCCGGTTTCCCCAGGAAAGATGGAGTCCATATCCCCAAGCAGTAAGCTTATCCCCAGTAAAATTCTGGAAGCTTACCCCCTCGCAGAGCACGAGCGCGTCGTCCGGCTTTATTTAAAAAGTTATTTCCTTAACAGGATATAACTGGGTTATCCTCAGCCAAATGCCACGGAAAGGTCGTCGTCAACGTAGTTCTTTCCTATCCCCAGCGAAGTCTATCAACACTTCCAATACAGCAAAAATATCCCCAGCAAGTAACTATCAACACTCAGCAAGGCATCCCTTCTCCCACAGAGTATTGCTTCCCAGCATGGTCATTAGGGTATCTTTTCTCCCGCAGATTCCTCCATTTGCCAAGTTTATTCCTCAACGGAGTCATCTTCTCCTACCGGTATTCTTGCAACTATCATCCCCAGCGGAAGCAAAAATCTATTCTTCAACACCAGCCCAGGATATGACTTCCCGGCACCCGTCAAGGATTTACTTTCCTAGACGAAAAATACATTCATAAAACATCACATACATCATTATAGCATGCATAACGCATCGTATCATACAAATCTAATTTATGTTGAGAACATTATTGCTTGATCCATATCATGCATTGCATATGACTGACCTTTACCTTTCAGGAAAGATGCAGTTAAATTCTCAAAACATATTTCAAGGCCTTCTCTAGTCCAGCTAAATCGACTCCCAACAGATTTTTTGATAAAGACTCAGCAGAAGTTATCCCAGATGGTTCCCTCTCCAACGGTGAGTGAGGCAATCAGTCCTTTTTCAGATGTTTCCCTCTCCGACGGTGAGTGTGAGGTGATAGTCTCCTATGGTTCCCTCTCCAACGGCGAGTGAGGTGGTAAGTCCTTTTTCAGATGTTTCCCTCTCCGACGGTGAGTGTGAGGTGATGGTCTCCTATGGTCCCCTCTCCAACGGCGAGTGAGGTGGTAATTCCTTTTCAAGATGTTTCCCTCTCCGACGGTGAGTGTGAGGTGATAGTCTCCTATGGTCCCCTCTCCAACGGCGAGTGAGGTGGTAATTCCTTTTCAAGATGTTTCCCTCTCCGACGGTGAGTGTGAGGTGATAGTCTCCTATGGTCCCCTCTCCAACGGTGAGTGAGGTGGTAATTCCTTTTTCAGACGTTTCCCTCTCCGACGGTGAGTGTGAGGTGATAGTCTCTTATGGTCCCCTCTCCAACGGCGAGTGAGGTGGTAATTCCTTTTTCAGATGTTTCCCTCTCCGACGGTGAGTGTGAGGTGACAGTCTCCTATGGTCCCCTCTCCAACGGCGAGTGAGGTGGTAAGTCCTTTTTAGATGTTTCCCTCTCCGACGGCGAGTGTGAGGTGATAGTCTCCTATGGTCCCCTCTCCAACGGCGAGTGAGGTGGTAATTCCTTTTTCAGATGTTTCCCTCTCCGTTGGTGAGTGTGAGGTGATAGTCTCCTATGGTTCCCTCTCCAACGGCGAGTGAGGTGGTAAGTCCTTTTTCAGAGGTTTCCCTCTCCAACGTCGAGTGAGGTGATAATTCCTTTCCAGATAGTTCCCTCTCCGACGGTGAGTGAGGTGATTCTCTTTCAGATTATAATGGCCTATGGTTCTCGTCCCGATCTTGCGAAGATGGTATTTCCCACCAAGATTTTCTCAACAAGCGTTGTTGAAGTTAAAATCACCCAAGGTTCTCTTACCATTCAGGCTGAGGTAGTAACCATCCCTGGTTCATTCATCATCTTTTGGAAGCCCCAGACCCAGCTCCTGTAACCAGTCAGGACATATCTACGCCAAGCATCTGAAGTCAGCTCCTGCAACGTGTCAGGTACTCTTTTTCTTTTGTAGGTGTGCAGGTTCTCGTTAAGGAATCCCTGATGCGATCAACATCCAGATGGCATCTATAAGCCCATCATCCTATCCATCAATCTCCAAATGGCATCTATAAGCCCATTCCCATCACACTGCTACTATGTGAGCGCAAATTTCTGGGCACTCTAGTGTTCAATCATCTTCTACCCTCGGATTACGAAAGGCACGTCAGCCAATCTGCATCCTCAGGTCTAAGAAGATTGAACAGGGGCAACTGTTGTACCCCAAAATTTGCCCTCCCATATTCTTCAAGAAATTGCCAAGCCAAGTCACAAAATTCCCCAAGGGTTGTGCAGTCCAACTGTCTCCTATGCAGTCAAAACTAGGGTTTGTGTTTTGATCAAGAAAATGAAGTTTTCAAAGGTCCAATCAAGTCTTACATGCTTACAAATATGGTCAAGTATCCTCATATCAAGTTTCAAGGCATTCAGATCAAAATTGCACAGTCAAAACCCTAGATTGCACTACAGTCAACTGTAGGGGCAAAATGGTCATTTGACAGTCAAAAGTTCAAATTTTTGGTCAACATATCATTTTGAAGCCACAAACATCATTTGATCAATGCTTGATCATGATTCTCAAAATTTGGCTCAGAAAATCATCAAGATGCAAAAGTTACTATATTTGGACAGTTGAAAAAGTCAACTGAAATTGACCAGGGCATAACTTTCACATGGATTATCAGAAAAATTCCATCCAAAGCTCATTTTGAAGAGAAAGACATTTCCTACAACTAATCTTCATACTTCAAGTCCAAGAAATGCTCTCACAAAAAGTTATCAATTTCAACATTATAGGTCATTTTCAAAAGTCAACAAAAAGGGACTTTAAGTCAAAGACCATAACTTGAGATTGGTAAATCAAAATGACATGGTACCAAAGACATTGGTTAGAGGACTCAAAGACCTTTCCAAAATGTCCAAGAACATGAGAAAAGCTTAAACATTGAGCAAGTTATGCCTTGTGGAAGTTGGGAAATTTTTGGATATTTTGAAAAGTCAACTTTGATCCAAATGACCTAAAATTGCTAATGGGCCCATTTTTCTTCCATGATTCATCATTCTAAGCATGTGCACGACCACTTGGCCCAAAGGTAAGTATTTTCTCATTTTTTATTTATTTATTTGAATTATTATTTATATTAATTCATTTAAATCATTAAAATATATGAAAAATATCTAATATGCCTTAACAAATCTTTTTATACAGGTTTTGCCATCAAGATTTCGTGCACATGCAAATTAGGAAAGAATTGGATTGATTGGCATGATTTTGAACCAAGAACACTTGAAAAAAGATATGAAAAAGATCCTTAAAATCAAATTTCCAAAAACCATTATTGCATTGGATTTTATTGGGTTTTGTTGACCTAAATTGTTCACTACATATGCCTGATGAAAAACCTAATGCAAGTAGACAGAAAGCTGCGCTAAAGAGCCATTGAAAGACTTGAAAAAATTGTCAAAAAACACAAAACTGAAATCATTGATAGAGGTTGATTCAAGGCACGAAATTCATTCCAATAGCTTCCTTGAAGGTCCCTGATCACATTCCAATCCAAAACATCAACTCAAACTTCAAGAATTGGTAACGAGAACCTCTCCTGTACAGAGAAAAAGTCACAATCGTGTTCTTAATTTTAGGAATTCTCATGGCATTCTAATCATGGATTTGTATTCCTTATGATGTTCTGATACTAACCAATGCGTTTAATTGTATTTTTATGCTATACACACGATTATGCCATGATTACTTTTTAGGGTTTACAGGACCTTAATTTGGGGTTTTTGCAACGAGGAAAAATTAGCCTTTGAGACCACTACCATCCAACTCACCGCATCTGGACGAAGAAGACGCAACTATCGCGCTCAATTTATGAGCGCCTAAAACCTAGTCGCTATTTTCTGGAAACAGGCCTAAGAGAACGTCCTTAAAACCGTGGCCTTTTGTTTTTATGTTTTCAGGAACAGGAAGACGATGAAGTCGTGGCCAAGCGTGATAGGTTGATTTGAATTTTTGCGCGCAAATCCATTAGCGCGTTGTTTCGTATCATATTATTTGTTGGTTATTTATTTAACAGATGGCTTCATTGGCTCAGCTGGCAAGCGTTGGTTGCTTCAACATCCAAGACCTGGGTTCGAGTCCCAGGTCTGTAATATCTCCAATATTATTTTTCCTCTAACGTTCCTATGCAGCGCCTGCGTTACGTTCCATGATACATCCCCAAGATCCAGCCAGCCACGCGTCTAGTATGTCAATCCAAGGGTTATGGTTGGGAGAACAGCATGGACGCGAGTCAACACGCTAACACGTTGACTGAAAAGGTCAAATGGACCTGAAGGCTATTGGGCTCACTTGCTTGGATTACACCTCACAATTGGGGCCTGAACCCCCCCTGGTTTGCCATTTTCTTCATTTTTTTTTATTGTTTTATTTATTTTATTGTTTTGATTAATTAATTATTTTTTTACAAAATATAAAAAATGCCAAAAATCAGAAAAGATAAAATATAGTAAATAATTTTTATTTCTAATATTTTCATAAATAAATTAATATGTAATTATTTAGTTTAATTAGGTTGTGATTTTAATTTCTTTTAATAACAAAAATACAAAAAATATGTAGAAATAGGTTTAATTATTGTTTTTATTTAATTTTCCCTTTTACCATGATAATATTTATTTTATTTATTTTTCATAATTAAAATTGTACATAATTAATTAGGGTTTCATTTAGATAAAAAATTTAATATTTTCATAACAAATTTAAAAGCTATTAGAATTAGGATTTGCCTTCAATTTTAATTAAATTAATTTTTTTCTATTAAATCTCAAAATACAAAATACCAAAAAACATTCTCTTTTAATTTTTAATTTTAATTCCCCATTAATTTAATTTTTACAAAAGGGTCCAACGCCCATATTTTTAATTGTTTAATTTCGCATATTTATTTTATTTCGCTCAAATAATTATGTATCTCTCCCAAAGCTTTGTAACATTTACTTCTCGCACTTTTAATTCTTTTAATTCCTTTATTTATTTTTCTGTCAAATCGGGTCCGGTTTAATTTTGGCGATGTGGACCCGCGCCTTTGTAATAGTTTAGGAATTTTATCTTTCCGCACTTTTTAACTGTTAAATAAATGCATGCAAGAATGAATGACAAAAATAAAAACAAAACGTTAGATCACCAATGACATGATAAGACAAATGCAAAAATGAAAACAACACACGAATCGCACACACCACCCCTAGGGTACGCCTCACTGTTGCCTTGCCTCGAAAGGTGATCGTCGAGTAGAGGATGTCTTAGTAAGTCCTCATGATCCGGGAACCTGGCATGAGGGTAGCTTCTAAGGTGTCTTCCCATTGCTCTGGTGATCACCATGTCCCTATAAACTCGAATTGACCCGAACACCTCCAATGGTGGTGCTACCTACCTCTCAATGGTGGGATGGCACTACTTTAAAGGACATTTACACAGACGAATTCCTTAGGGTAGGTAGGTTCTCGTAGATACTTGCTCTCTTCAAAAACAAACAAAAATCTTTTCACACCGACACTTTTCAAAAGCTTTCAAAGCAATTTTTCAAACACTCTGACACAAGAGTCGATCTGAAACTTTCAAAGAAACTTTTTTAAAACCCACAGTTGAAAAGCAAACAAACCATTTTTGAAAACACAATGAGCAAGTATCTAAGAGCCCATGGATAACCATGGATAGAAAGGGTGCTAACACCTTCCCTTTCTATAATCTACCTCCCGAACCGAGAGCAATCTCTTTAAGGAATTTTTCTGTGCTTTTGTCCTTTCCATTTGGAGAAAATAAAAGACGGTGGCGACTCTTGCTTCCGCGACATTTCGCGAACCAGTGTTAAACAGTCAGTTCTAGATCCACCGATCACAGGTGCAATCATCAGAAATCCCTAGGCTCGAATCTTCGAAAGCTTCATGCTCTAACTATGGTGTTTTTTTATTCTTGCGTGGAACCTATGATTCAACCATCCATAACTGTTCTATATAAACTCAAACAAACGTTAGCATACCATAAAATGTGATTAAAATTAGAGATTTGAAGTTTAAAATTTTACCAAACCGGTGTTGTCAAATGGGGGCGGGCTAGGCGTGTGATGGGTTTCTCTTGGGCCTTGTAAGACTCCTGAGGACTTTAAGAGGATGGTTTGAGGCTTTATGTCAATTGAGAGAGACTGAAACTTCGAGATATGACTTGCACCAATTCTTTGATTTTTGGAGAGCTTTTTAAAGAGCTTTTAGAGAGTTTTTTGAAGAGCTTTTTTAGAGCTTTTATAGAGGAATTTTAGTCCCTTTCAAGCTTGTATGGCTCTATATTTAAAGAGGAGAATTAGGAGACAAGAAATCATGGAAAGAATCTCCCTCATAATGTTGTGTTTTAAGACCATGATCAAAATTAAAAAAAAAATGCCATATTTGATGATTTTATGCCATTTTCACATGTAGATGAACCTGGACATATTTGAAGGGTTATTGCACGAAATCATTTGACATAAACCAGCATAAAACTTTCCCAAAATAGATTCACATCAAAATTTACATTATTTCTATTATTTATTTATTTAATTCTGAATTTTAATGAATAAAATATCAAAATAAATAGCATAAATAGTAGAAAAATGTATGGGTGGGCTTAGAGGTCGTGGACCATGTTAGGAATGAGTTTCAAACTTGAAAAGATAGGCCCATTTGGAAAAAATCCAAGTTTGGTCAATATTTGCTTCATGCATTTTTTCAAAAATTGTCCAACTTTGACAATGCATATCTCTCTCAATTTTAACCTTATGAGGATGTTCTTAGACTTTTTAGAAAGCTTAGGATGTCCCCTAAGCAACCTATTTGGTTTCATCTCAATTGAGTCTTCCATATTCATGTAAGAAGCTTTGACAAAAAGGAGTTTTTGTTGACTTTTCAAAATGACCTATAATGTCCAAATTCATATCTTCTTGTGAGTGCATATTTTGAACTTGGGAGATGAATATGAATTGTAGGGAATTTCATCCTCTTAAAAATGAGCTTTGGATTGGTCATTTATGATAAAGTATGAGAAAGGTATGCTTGGTCAAAGTTGAGTTGACTTTTTCTGCAAAACCCTAATTTAGCAACTTTTGGGTTTTGATGAATTGTGAGCAATCCTTGAGGAATCATGATAAACCCTTGATCAAATGATGAATAATACTTCAAAATGAGTATGTTGACCAAAAATCTTGAAGTTTGACTGTATGTGGGCCACAGTTGACTTTTGCCCTAGCATGGTCCATTTTCAGGCCTTTGAGCAATTGACTGAGTAAACTTCCTCTGTAAGGCTTGAAACTTGACATGGATGATCTTGAGAACATTTTAGGATAATGGTGAGAATTTGAGACCCTTTGGAATCAATTATCTTAATGCAACATGAAACCCTAATTTGAGGTAGATTGTCTTAGGAGAGAGTTTGTCTAGTCAACTCTTGGACTTCCTTGAGCAATTTGAGGATCTCACTTGAAATGTATTGAGAAATATGGGAGGGAAAATTTTGAGGTACAACATCTTCCCCTGTTCAATCTTCTTAAACCTGAGGATGTAGATTGGCTTGTCTGCCTTTCGTGATCCGAAGGTTGAAGATGATTGAACACTAGAGTGCCCAGAAATTTGCACTCGCATGAATTGGTACGGGCCTTGCGATATCCGGAATGGTCTTATAGATGCCATTTGGAAATTGATGTCGGAAGATGGGCTTAAAGATGCCATCAGAACAAGTGTTGATCGCATAAGAGATTCCTTTGCGAGAGCCCGTATACTTGTTATTGAGGAGGACTATGCTGGGGAATATTGGCCTCTGTCTTGAGGAAAAATAGAATTTTAGGAGCTTCAGTTGCCCGTTACTCTACTGGGGAATCATCTCTTAGTCGAGGAGGTGAAAATGAACTGTTATCTGGTCGTGCTCCAGGCTTCAGTGATTTGCTGAGGAAAATAAGACTGATTGCTATCTGGTCGTGCTCTAGGCTTCACAGCGACTTACTGGGGGGGACGAGATTAAACTTGCTATCAGGTTGTTCTCCAGGCTTCACAATTTCAAAATTCTTATCTGGTCGTAATCCAGGCTTCAAAAGGAATTAGGTTGTTATCCGGTCGGATTCGGGCTTCAACTTGAATTTAAGGCATACTAATATCCGGTCGATTCTGGGCTTCTTAGTAATTAGTCGGGTAAACTGCTATTTGGTCGAATTCCAAGCTTCGCAATACCTTATACTGTTATATGGTCGTAATCCCAAGCTTTAGTGTCTTTTACCGCTATCTGGTCGTAATTCAGGCTTCACGGTGTTTTATACCATTATCTGGTCGAGTCCAGGCTTCATGGTATCTTGTATTGCTATCTGGTCAATTTCCAGGCTTCACAATACCTTGTTGAGGGGTTAAGCTGTTTTCTGGTTGATCTCCAGGCTTCACAACTTATGTTTATGATATACCACTATCTTTTCGATTCCAGGCTTCATGGTGTTTTGTACTGCTATCTGGCCGATTCCAGGCTTCACAGTAATTTGCTGGGGATTTAACTATTTTTTGGTCGATTTTCGGGCTTCATAGCTTTGAATTTGGGATATACCACTATCTGGTCGATTCCAGGCTTCGTAGTATCTTGGTACTTTTATCCGATTGTTCTCCGGGCTTCACAGTATGATGGAGAAAACAAGATATTATCTGGTCGGATTCGGGCTTCATAGCTTGAACTGGAATAGAAATCTTAGCATCGATTTGACTGAACTAGAGAAAAATTATGAGAATTTGATTGTATCTTTCCCTTAAAGGTAAAGAATTAGTCGTATGTAATGTTATGATGTATGACATGTATCGAGTAATGATGCTCTCAAAATAAATGAGATTGTGTTGTATGATGCATATGCGCATGCCATGATGTATGGATATGTAATGCCATTGTGATATTCTCCGGCTAGGAAGAATAAATCCTGGACTGTTGTTGGAGAGTACAAAGAGTTGAGTTCTTCGTTCTCGCTGGGGATAATGACCGAAGATGATTAGCTGGAGACTTGCGTCTGTTCTGCTTGAGAACAATCCTCCGGGAGAGACTCTGTTTGAGAATAACCTTGTGGGAGACTGACTCTATGGGGAAGATGGATACTCTGTTGGAAGATCTGCTGATTTGGAGAAATAAACTCAGGTGGGGATGAACTTTCATTGCTGGAGAGAAGAGCTTTGTTGGAGATTGAGCTTCCACTGTCAAAGAAATAAACTCTGCTCGGGAGATGGCTTTATAAATTGCTCATGGTTATAAAACTCGGTTGGGGAATGCAGATATCAGCTTTCTGAAGGAACCTGCTAGGATAGGAATTCCTACTTGGGGATACGGAGGTTGGATCTTGGTTTTCTCGGCTCTGTGGGGAGTATGGGTTTCACTGGCTTGTATGTGATAGTGACTTTACTTCCAACTGTCTCTGCCCCTTGTACCATGCTGGAAAAAGTACATGCAGAGATTTTGTGGATGGATCTATGTCGTGATTGTACTTGAACATGTATTTAATGACTGTCAGGATGACATCCGTCTTTGGATCGTATCTGAACTGTACTTGAAATATGTGTTGAATGAGTTTCAAAATGGAATCCGTCTCTGGATCGTATCTGAACTGTATCAAAAAGCTGAATCTGAATGAGTATCAGAATGGCATCCGTATCTGGAGTGTATCTGAACTGTATCTGAAAGCTTAATCTGAATGAGTATCAGAATGGCATTCGTATCTAGAGCGTATCTGAACTGTATCTGAAAGCTGAATCTGAATGAGTATCAGAATGGCATCCGTATCTGGAGCGTATCTGGACTGTATCTGAAAGATGAATCTGAATGAGTATCAGAATGGCATCCGTATCTGGAGCGTATCTGAACTGTATCTGAAAGCTGAATCTGAATGAGTATTAGAATGGCATCCGTATCTGGAGCGTATCTAGACTGTATATGAAAGTTGAATATGAATGAGTATCAGAATGGCATCTGTATCTGGAGCGTATATGGAATGTATCTGAAAGCTGAATCTGAATGAGTATCAGAATGGCATCCGTATCTGGAGTGTATCTGAACTGTATCTGAAATCTGAATCTGAATGAGTATCAGAATGGCATCCGTATTTGGAGCGTATCTGGACTGTATCTGAAAGCTGAATCTGAATGAGTATCAGAATGGCATCCGTATCTGGAGCGTATCTGGACTGTATCTGAAAGCTGAATCTGAATGAGTATCAAAATGGCATCTGTATCTGGAGTGTATCTAGATTGTATCTGAAAGCTGAATCTGAATGAGTATCAGAATGGCATCCGTATCTGGAGCGTATCTAAACTGTATCTGAAAGCTGAATCTGAATGAGTATTAGAATGGCATCCGTATCTGGAGCGTATCTGGACTGTATCTGAAAGCTGAATCTGAATGAGTATCAGAATGGCATCTGTATGTGGAGCGTATCTGAACTGTATCGATTCTGGTGCTCTTGTTGAATGCTGATCAAGGTATAAGTCTTCCACTGATAGACAGGAGATGGGACATAGTCGTACGCTTTAATCCCTAACTTTTGCCTGGACTGTCTTTTCAGATTTTCAGTCCACCGGGATACCCTTTTTTGCCCAAGCTTCCTTTTCAGGTTTTCGGCTTGCCGGCTGTACATATCTTTTTTGTTTTTATCCCTAATTTTTGCCCGAACCCTTTTGGTTCACCGGGATTCCCTTATTTTTGCCTAGGCCAGTCAACCTAGCGGGTCTTTGTTCATGCGCAGTATTTTCTGACTATGTCCACGCTCTCAGGGTATAGGGAGTTGTCACTGTCGGTAGTGTTGTGTTGCCACACTACCAGAAGATGTTCGTTTGATCATACAAGATTCGTTGCTGGAATTCATGTCCAATGCCCCAAGTGATTCAGATGGAGATCTTCCCCTGGCTATTTGGCATCTTTGAGAAATTCCTTGAATCTTGACTTGACTGCCCCAGATGATGGACAATGATCATGTCGTGCCCCTTGGTTTGAAGTGGTTTTTCCACTTGAGGTGATCCTTTTTATTGAGAAGGTTTTTGTTCACTAGATATTCGTCATGCGAATTTCTCTGCTGTTGAACAAATAGTCATATGCAAACAATGTTATTTTAAGAATGCAAAGCTTATGTCTGTCTTGTAGTTTGAAAATTCAATTTTTAGTAAAACAAGTTTTTTTGTAAAAGTGTGATGTCAACTCAGGATTTATAGCAAACCTTATAGGAGTCAGGATACCTTTTGTAACAATATGCTTTCGAACTAACCCTTGCTTCAGCTAGGACTTTTAAGGGTTATAACGGGGCCTGGTTCACGGTTCAAGAAACAAAGGATAAAGGCTTAAAATTTATTTGTACCCACCCGTTCTTCATGATGTTCTTCGATCCTATACTCAGTTAATTGTGCATTTAGATCCCGTTTGAGTCTTTGAATATTGCCCTTGATGTTCTGGTGATGGTTCGGATACTGAAGTTTACTTGAAAAAGGTAGTCATTTTGTAATATATTTTGTGCAGAGGATTTGTAGTAACCTCTTTATTTGGTTTTATTATCCCTGTCTTTTGCCTGAACTGTTTCTTTTTGTGATTACAGTCAGCGGGATGCCCCGATTTTTTTCTTAAGTCTCCTTCATAGGTTTTGACTTAATGGGCTTTTATTTCGAGAGACAATGACTGTCCGCCTTGATGATTATAGAGAACCATCATAGTCTTTTGTTTCGGAAGGATGTCTTTAATGCCATTCATTATGTATGAAGTAGAATATTGCGACTGAACGCGCATCTGAATTAACTAAGAAACTACCCTACCCCAGGTTATGATTAAGGGTTTTAATTTGTGTGAAAATAAAACTCCTACTTCTTTGGCTCGAAGGGGTTGACTAGGGATTATCTTCCTTATAACTCCACTGTTTAGGATTTGAAACAACGCATGTACATCGTCAGCGGGGTCTGTTCAAAAGCAAACTATAGAGATTGTGGTATCATTTTTGTCATCCTCCCTCTAAGGCTTAGATTTTTTAATCGAGAGTTGAATATCACTAAAGGAAATAAGAACACATTTTTGAAATAGTGAATACGAATGAATTGATTCAAGACAAACATGTGCAATGCATTTATGAAATAACGAGGTTTTATATGAATAAATGTTCAAACAATCAAAAGAAAATTACAAATTGAAAATTCTAATGAACGAAAAGCCCTCTTGTTAGAACTTGTCACTTCAAATGGTATGCTTTGGAGGGATGGCAGAAGAACTCAGCCTGACCGTCTTGTGCAAATTCTAGCGCTCCTTCATCAATCAGGTCTTGAATTTTATTTCTCAACGCCCAACAGCTGTTGGTATTATGTCCAGGGAATGGTATGCACACCTTGCATCAGGATTGTACCTTGGGGAGGCTATGTTGGGATTCTAAGGAGAGTCCCTTAATATAACCAACTTGGCCTTCAACAAGCGTTGCAATGCTTGATCCAATGACATGTTGATTTTGGTAAACTGCCTTTTGGGCATATTCGGCTTACTCTGATCAACCCGTTGTTTTTGGCGAGGTTGTTGTTGGACCCGTGATGTAGTAGAAATTTGGAAAGGTCCACTCTTCACCAAACCAACCTTTTTTCTTCTTGGGGGTTGATCAATGACTTGGTCCCCGACCTCGACTGTTTTCTTCATACTGTTGTATCCGTCTTAATGAAGTTGGTTGATGATGGTTCTCAGCTCTTCTTGTCCCCGGGCTAGGTCTTGGATAAGAGCCATCTGCCCCAGCATCTGGGTTCTTATTGCATCTACCTTGGCTTTCAGTTGTTCCAGTCGTTCATCCTTATTGTCTTCAGGACTTTTCTTAACCAAATTCCCAACGAGGAGCGTTTTCAACTCTTCCTGCCCCTTGGATAGGTTTAAGAATATGTCCCTAAACTGAGCTTCTTGAGTTTGAAGATCTCTGCTGTCTTGTTTGAGAGCCATTGCTGAAATAAACAGCGAGAACATTCGAGACAAATACTGGAAGACCTGTTATGCAATTATATGTATGATATATGTATGCAGTGTTTTCAAGGATCTCGCGGGGTAAACCAGAAACTGTTAGAATTTGAATTGTGCAGCTTTGATTGAAGAACTTTGTATCGTTGAGAGTCCTTCTACGAGAGTCAAGCTCACCATATAGAGTGGGTCATAGCCACTGACTCAAGTTATCGTGTTTTGATCTCTAGACAGCATTGGCTAGAGGAAAATAAATCCCCTTTGCCCCTTGCTAGACGTTTGATTTACCATAACCTGCATCACAAACCCTTGAGATCCTTGAAATGGTTAAGGAAATGTTAAGGCATGATGTTATGATGTGTATGCTATGCGTTTAAGAAAAAGTGCGAGGTGATGTAAGCAAGTACATCCGGCAAGAAATCCAAGTTATTGGATAAGGATTGTAAACAAAACCTGCAAGGAACTCATGTTGTCAGATAATAAAACTGTGCAAGTAGTTCAATCTGAAAGCACACAAGTCACACAAACAACCTTAGGTTTAGGCTTGCATGAGGTCAAAGGTAATACCCTCTTGAAGTTAAGTTGGTTCAACCTGTCCTAGAAAAGTAACCGGGTTCTAGAGGATCTCAATATCACTGACCATCCTCCATCGGTCATGGTTTCAGCTCACGCAATCTTTTCTTACGGCCAGAATTATCTCGAGTTTATGGACTCAATGAGTGTAGTATCAAGTATCAACCAGTTCTCAGCTTTACACCGAGGTCGGCTATCTCACTACTTACTAATGGCCAAGTTGGTCGATTAAGGTTCTAAGGTCAGTTTATGCTTAACGACACCATGCAGAGGATCCGTGTTCTCCTTGTTTCTCCAAAAGGGATACCGGTACCAACCAATGCGCCATATCAACGTAGCTACTGCTTCAACCGTATCGGTCTATGCCGTACAGTTCCCTCACAGTTTATTGCTACTTACCTAAAAGGTGTCCCCAGATCTGGGTTAGGATCTATAGTAACTCCCAAACAACCCTTAAAAGTAAAGCAACCAAGACAAACAATATAAGCAAATATGATGCACTAGATCCTCAGGTATACTCCACTTATTAACTCCCAAGCAGAGTCGCCAGTTCTGTGATACGGTGGCATAACCGACTCTTTTTACTGGTTTGTGTTTTGCGTTTTTTTTATTGCAAAATGTCACGGTAAGCAAGAGTCGCCACCGACTTTTATTTCATCCAACCGGAAAGGAAAAAAGTACAGAAAAAATCATTTTTTCGAGATATTCTGAGTACGGGGGGTAGATTATAGAAAGGGAAGGTGTTAGCACCCTTTCTATCCATGGTTTTCCATGGGCTCTTAGGTACTTGGTCATCTTTTTAAATTTATTGTGTGTGTGCTTTGTTTTAAAAAGTTTGTTTTACTTCGTTTTAACCCTTGCTTCTGTCTTCAAGAGTGTTACGAAGTGTTTTTGAAAACTTTGTTTGAAAAGTGTTTGGTGTGAAAAAGTTTGATTTGAGAAAGTACCTACTAGCATCTACCTACTCGAAAAAAGATCGTTTCTATTCTTGTTTCCTTTAGACAGCGCTATCCTACTATTGAGAAATAGGTAGCACCGTCGTTGGATTTTGTAAGGGTCAATTCGAAAGGGACGTAATGGTCATTGAAGGCAACATGTAAGGATACCTTAGCATTTCGAAGGGACTGTCATCATATATTCATAGGCAACATCGAGGGACAAGATCGTATACCGTAGGCAACTCGAGGGACAGTAAGGGACCATGATCTTTTATGATGACTTTAACTGAGGGTCTTTTCTAAGGGTATCCCTACGTTCGAGGGACATGACCATTATTTTCCGAGGCAACCAAGTGAGGTATACCCTAAGGGTGCATATGTGCAAGGTGTGTTATGTTCAGTTATTTTAGTCTTGTGTTAAGTTTGCTAATGTTTGATTATTCTTGCCATACAATCCTATTAGTCATACATCTAGCCGTTAATAATTGCAGTAAATTAAAAGTGCATAAATATAAAACCTAGCTATTACAAGGCTTCGGAGAGGAGGATTATGTACATATCCAAAACTGGGTGGGGGGGGGGGGGGGGATAAATAAAAGCGGTAAAGGTCCTACTAATCATCTATTACATCCTAATATATAGTTACAATAATAAAATGATGTGCAAAAGAATAATAACGCGCAAATTTGAAAAGACGTCTAAAAATCCTAAGATATAAAAAAATATTTTTGTTGTTTTTTTGTTTTAATTTATAAAAATGGTTTAAGTTAAAAAATAATTTATCTAGATCTATATTTAAAAAAGATAATTATTAAAGAAACATGAAATTTAAAAGAAATTAATTCTATGTTTTTTTTGGAATTTTTGTTACGAAAAGGAAAATGAATTAAAATGAAATTAAACCTAAGTTCTATTAATTTTAATTTTTAAAAAAAGTTAAAGTGTTTAGTTAATTAATTTACCAAAATTAAAATTTAATTAAGAAAAAAATCCTAAATCTATTTTTATGTGATTTTTATATTTTGTTTATTGATAAAAAATGGATTAAAATAAATAAATGAAATGAATAAAACAAGAAAATAAAGATGGGTCTAGTAGCAAAAGTAAACAGGGGGTGCAATCATCAGATATCCCTAGACCCGAATCTTCGAAAGCGTCATGCTCTAACTATGGTGTTTTTTTATTCTTGCATGAAACCTATGATTCAACCATCCATAACAGTTCTATATAAACTCAAACAAACGTTAGCATACCATAAAATGTGATTAAAATTAGAGATTCAAAGTTTAAAATTTTACCAAACCGGTGTTGACAAATGGGGGCGTGTTAGGCGTGTGATGGGTTGCTCTTGGGCCTTGTAAGACTCCTGAGGACTTCAAGAGGATGGTTTGAGGCTTGATGTCAATTGAGAGAGACCGGAACCTCGAGATATGACTTGCACCAATTCTTTGATTTCTGGAGAGCTTTTTGAAGAGCTTTTAGAGAGTTTTTTAAAGAGCTTTTTGAGAGCCTTTAGAGAGGAATTTGTGTCCCTTTCAAGCTTGTATGGCTCTATATTTATAGAGGAGAATGGGGAGACAAGAAAGCATGGAAGGAATCTCCCTCATAATGTTGGGTTTTAAGACCATGATCAAAATTTGAAAAAAAATGCCATATTTGATGATTTTATGCCATTTTCACATGTGGATGAACCTGGACATATTTGAAGGGTTATTGCACGAAATTAATTGACATAAACCAGCATAAAACTTGCCCAAAATAGATTCACATCAAAATTTACATTATTTCTATTATTTATTTATTTAATTCTGAATTTTAATGAATAAAATATCAAAATAAATAGCATAAATAGTAGAAAAATGTATGGGTGGGCTTAGAGTTTGTGGACCATGTTAGGAATGAGTTTCAAACTTGAAAAGATAGGCCCATTTGGAAAAAAAATCCAAGTTTGGTCAATATTTGCTTCATGCATTTTTTCAAAAATTGTCCAACTTTGACAATGCATATCTCTCTCAATTTTAATCTTATGAGGGTGTTCTTGGACTTTTTAGAAAGCTTAGGATGTCCCCTAAGCAACCTCTTTGGTTTCATATCAATTGAGTCTTCCGTGTTCATGTATGAAGCATTAACAAAAAAGGTGTTTTTGTTGACTTTTCAAAATGACCTATAATGTCCAAATTCATATCTTCTTGTGAGTGCATATTTTGAACTTGGGAGAAGAAGATGAATTGCATGTAATTACATCCTCTTCAAAATGAGCTATGGATGGGTCATTTCTGATAAATTATGAGAAAGTTATGCTTGGTCAAAGTTGAGTTGACGTTTCCTATAAAATCCTAATTTAGCAACTTTTGGGTTTTGATGAATTGTGAGCAATCCTTGAGGAATCATGATCAACCCTTGATCAAATGATGAATAATACTTCAAAATGAGGATGTTGACCAAAAATCTTGAAGTTTGACTGTATGTGGGCCACAATTGACTTTTGCCCTAACATAGTCGATTTTCAGGCCTTTGAGCAATTGACTGAGCAAACTTCCTCTGCAAGGCTTGAAACTTGACATGGATGATCTTGAGAACATTTTAGGATAATAGTGAGCATTTGAGACCCTTGGTACTCAAGTATCTCGATGCAACATGAAACCCTAATTTGAGGTAGACTGCCTTAGGAGAGAGTTTATTTGGTCAACTCTTGGACTTCCTTGAGTAATTTGAGGATCTCACTTGAAATGTATTGAGAAATATGGGAGGAAAAATTTTGGGGTACAACACTATTCAATAATGGATATGCCCAATAGATGAGAGAATTCCTCCAATGTGGGTACCAACTGATAATCTGGAAAGGTGAAACAGTGATGCTCGGGATCGAAGAACTGAAAAAGTACACTCATCATCTGTTCATCGGGGTTTGAAGTAACCAAGCTGGGAAGTTGACCGTGTCTCTTAATGAACATATAGGTTTCAGAAATCTTTGACACTAGCTCTTTGGGTTGGGATGGTATCTCCACAAAGTTGACTCGGATAGTCTTTCTACGTGCGGAAGCCATGATCTGCAAAACAGAGCAAATATAAATTCCCTTGATCTTTGAAATGGTTAGTGTAATGAAGCTTGTATGTTATGTTATGATGCATGATTTCATGATAAAAAACAACATGTATAGCAGATAACAGGCATGGCAAAGACAAACAAGTCACAAAAAGCCCTTAGGTTTAAGGCTTGCATGAGGTCAAAGGTAATGCCCTCTTGAAGTTAAGTTGATTTCAACCTGTCCTAGAAAAAGTAACCGGGTTCTAGAGGATCTCAATATCACTGACCATCCTCCATCGGTCATAGTTTTAGCTCACGCAATCTTTTCTTGCGGCCGGAACTATCTCGAGAGTATGGTCTCAACGAGTGTAGCATCGAGTATCAACCAGTTCTCAGCTTTACACCGAGGCCGGCTATATCACTACTTTCTAATGGCCAAGTTGGTCGATTAAAGGTTATAAGGTCAGTTGATGCTTAACGACACCATGCAGTGGCCCCATATTCTCCTCGTTTCTCCACAAGGGATATCGGTACCAACTAATGTGCCACATCAATGTAGCTACTGCTTCAACCGTATCGGTCTATGCCGTAAAGTTCCCTCACAATCTATTGCTACTTACCTAAAAGGTATCCCCCTGATCCGAGTTAGGATCTATAGCAACCCCAAACAAAACCCTTAAAAGTAAAGCAACCAAAACAAACAAGAGAAGCAATTATGATGAACTAGATCCTAAGGTATACCCCACTTATTATGTCCCCAGCAGAGTCGCCAGTTCTGTGATACGATGGAAGAACCGACTGTTTAATACTGGTTTGTGTTTTGTGTTTTTTATTCGCAAAATGTCGCGGTAAGCAAGAGTCGCCACCGACTTTTATTTCATCCAATCAGAAAGGAAAAAAGTACAAAAAAATCCTTTTTTCTAGATTTTGAGTACAGGGGGTAGATTATAAAAAGGGAAGGTGTTAGCACCCTTTCTATCCATTGTTTTCCATGGGCTCTTAAGTACTTGCTCATTTTTAAATTGCTTGTGTGTGCTTTGTTTTGAAAAAATGTTTTACTTCGTGATAACCCTTGTATCAGTCCTCAAGGGTGTGACGAAGTTGTTTTGAAAATTTGTTTGAAAAGTGTAAGTGTGAAAAGTTTTGATTGAGAAATTACTTAAGATTCTACCTACTCAAAAAAAGATCGTTTCTATTCTTGTTACCTTTAGACAGCGCTATCCTACTATTTAGAAATAGGTAGCACCGTCGTTGGAGTTTGTAAGGGTCAATTCGAAAGGGACGTACGGTCACTAAAGCAATTTTAGGACACCTTAGTAGTAACCCAAGAGTCTTAAGATCTTTTTTGAGGCAACATTTCTGAGGTAACATTTCTGAGGTAACATTTCCGAGGCAACATTTGAATGGGACATTTGATCTTTTTAGACAGGAGGGAAACCACTAAGACACTCTATGCTTAATGATTATTTATCGAAGGCAACCGAAGTGAGAGTATACCCTAAGAGTGAATATGTGCGAGTGATTTGTTTCAGTTATTTATCTTTACACATTAGGGTTTTCTAACCATTTTAATTTTGTCATGCATTCTTGCCATACAATCCTATTAGCATACATCTAGCAGTTAAGTATTTACGGGAATTAAAAATGCGAGAAAATAAACCTAGCTATTACAAGGCTTCGGGGATGGGGATTAATTACATAACCAAAAAAATCGGGGATTTAAATAGTAAATAAAAAACCTCAAGTTAAATATTACAAACCCTGAACAATTACAAAATAATGGCAAAATAATCAACAAGCGCGCGGCGAATTAAATGCGAGGCGATTGTGGTTTTGACCCTTTGACTAATCCTACTTGCATTGATAAAAGAAAAATGATATTTTTTTGTCATGTTTTGTTATTTGAGAAAATAATGAAGTAATTGAATTGCAAAGGACCCTAATTACTAATTAATTTTAATTAAGAAAAATAACTAAGTTAATCTATTTTTTATAATTTTAATTATTTGCAAAAGGAAAACAATTAAATCAAGAATTAAACCTAATTTTTCTAGTTGATTTTAATTGTGAAAAACAAATTAAGGTTAACCTAAATTAACTTAAATTAATTAAATTAAATTTGATAAAAAAACCTAGTTCTAATTTTTGTGAATTTTTGATTTTGTGATTTTATAAAACTGATTTTTTAAAAATAAAATAATCAAACAAATTAAAATGCAAGATAAAAAATAAGAAAAGAAAATGAGAATTGGGCCTATGTAGTTTGCTGGAGGAGGGGTGCAAATATGATTTTTGTAAGGCCCATTTAGCATCAAGCCTGGTCAGCGCTGGATCTGATGTGGGCATTGACTTGAGGAGCATGGTGAACCTTCATTGTTGGCACGTTAGATCTGGCTAGGAGCACATCAGATGGCTGGATGTTAAGGTTGTATGGAATGCGCTTGAGAATGTGGTGCACCTGATCATATGAAGAAAAATAATACAAAACAAATGTTGGGACCTGGGGGTCCCAGGTCCTTATGCTCACTTCTAATGACTCCTTGCCAGCTGTGCTACGTTGTTAACTTGTTATTATAATAAAAATAAAACATAATATGAGAAAAACAAAAGAACTGAATCCAAGGCATGAAATCTAAACGTCCCAATGACTGCTTGACACGCCAGCGTCTTTTTCCTGGCAACCGTCGCTTTAGAAAACAAGACTTTTACCTACAGACGTTCACTGTAGGTATAACCCTGTTCATCTCCAAAATTGCATATGAGCAAGATAAATCAAAAGTACTGGTACCAATCAACTAATCTCATCCTCACGAGCATCATGGTACCAGAATCAAGGCCTAATTTTGCCTGCATTGAAAACCCCTAAAACGAACACAAAAATCCTAGCAATGGCAATATCATTTACAGGCATTAAAAACACAATTAAATGGCATGGTTAGCTTGCAAACATGATGACAAATACGAATATAACAATCAAAAGTGATAATTATGCAAGACTCGTGATAATCGAATTGGAAAAAAATGCCAAACCGTGTAAGCTACAGTTGGTGATTCTGAGTGCTTCAAGCCTTGCAATTGATCCAATTAGCTTCTGGGAAGGTCCAACAATGGATTAGCAACGTTGGAATGGTCTGAATTAATCTCTAGATGCAAAAACCAACCAACACTTTTTGTCACTTTTTTGAGTTTTGTTCTATGCCTCTCACGACCTCTCCCCCCTGTTTTTTGATCTGGAATTCTCTATTATATAACCTAGAGTGAATTAGGTTAACAAACTTGGATCCAATCTTGAGAATTCATGAATGGAATATTTGATTTTTAAGCCATGTGATATCTTGCTATTTTGAGCCAAACCATGTCTTTCTTGTACCAATTATGTTTGATTCAATTTGATCATGTAAACTCAGCATATCTTGATTGCTAACCTGTTAAAAAAACAAATCATATCATATCTTTGTTAATTTTCATCATTTATTTGATTTAATTCACTTTTTAGTTAATAAAAAAAATCAAAATAAATTGAAAAATGAAGCACATAGTGGGTGAGTGAACATTTGAGTCGTGTACCAAATTATAATTGAGGTGCAAGCATAAAAAGGTAGGCCCATTTAGCAAAAAATGCAAATTTGAGCACATTTGACTTTTGGCAATTTTGCAAAAATGGTCAACTTAGCCAATGCATAACTCTCTCAATTTTGACCCTAGAGAGGTGTTCTTGGACTTTTAAGAAAGATTAGGATGTCCTCTAAACAACCGTTTATGTTTAATATCAATTGAGTCTTCCATGTTCATGTATGAAGATTTGACCCAAAAGGTGTTTTTGTTGACTTTTCAATAGGACCTATAATGTCCAAATTCATATCTTTTTGTGAGTGTGTATTCTGGACTTGGGAGCTGAAGATGAATTTTAGGGAATTGAATCCTATTCAAAATGGGCTTTGGATGGGTCATTTCTCGTAAAGTATGAGAAAGTTATGCTTGGTCAAAGTTGAGTTGCCTTTTCCTACAAAACTTTAATTTAGCAACTTTTGGGTTTTGATGAATTATGAGCAATCCTTGAGGAATCATGATCAAACCTTGATCAAATGATGGATAATACTTCAAAATGATAATGTTGACCAAAAATCTTGAAGTTTAACTGTATGTGGGCCACAATTGACTTTTGACCTAGCACAGTTGATTTTTTGGAATTTGAGCAATTGACTGAGCAAACTTCTTCTGCAAGGCTTGAAACTTGACATGGATGATCTTGAGAACATATTAGGAAAATGGTGAGCATTTGAGTACTTTGTGGCTCACATATCTTGATAAAGATGGAAACCCTAATTTGAGGTATACTGCCTTAGGAGAGAGTTTGTCTAGTCAACCCTTGGACTTCCTTGAGCAATTTGAGGACCTCACTTGACATGTGTGATCGGTGGATTTAGAACTGACTGTTTAACGCTGGTTCGCGAAATGTCGCGGAAGCAAGAGTCGCCACCGTCTTTTATTTTCTCCAACATGGATAGGACAAAAGCACAGCAAAATTCCTTATGAGATAATTTCTCGGTTCGGGAGGTAGATTTATAGAAAGGGAAGGTGTTAGCACCCTTTCTATCCATGGTTATCCATGGGCTCTTAGATACTTGCTCATTGTGTTTTCAAAATGTTTGCTTTTCAATTGTGAGTGGGTTTGAAAAAAGTTTCGTTTAAAGATTTCTGAATAACTCTTGTATCAGTCCTCAAGAGTGTTTGAAAAATTGTTTTGAAAGCTTTTTGAAAGTGTCGGTGTGAAAAGAGTTTTGATTTGTTTTTGAATAGAGCAAGTATCTATGAGTCATCTACCTACCCTAAGGAATTAGGCTGTGTAAATGTCCTTAAGGTAGTGCCATCCCACCATTGAGAGATAGGTAGCACCACCATTGGAGGTGTTCGGGTCAATTCGAGTTTAGGGACAGTGTGGTCACCGAAGCAACAGTTAGGACACCTTAGAAGCTACCCTTATGTCCTTGATCCTTTTTTTAATTCGAGGCAACCGTTTCGAGGCAACTATTCCGAGGCAACCGTTTCGAGGCAACTTGTTTTGAGGCAACTGGTTTTGAGGCAACTGGATCATGGACATAAGGACTTACTAAAACGTCCTATACTTGACGACCACGTTTCGAAGGCAACAGGTGAGGCGTACCCTAGAAGTGGTGTGTGTATTTGTGTGTTGTTTTCAGGTTAAGTTTATCTTTGATCATCGTATTGTGAGCTACGCTTGTTTTTAATTAACCATACATTCTTTCATGCAATTTAGAATTTAAAAGTGCGGAAATTTAAATGCGGAAAGATAAAACTACGCTATTACAAGGCGCGGGTCTATACATCGCCAAAGTACAAAGACCCGTTTGGTAAAAGATGCGGGAAGTAAAAGACCTAATTACTATTACAAGCCTTGAGCAGTTACATAATATTCGAAAAGAAAAAAGAATAGCGTGCGAAAGAATAAAAGTTAGGACGTCCGAGGGTTTTGACCCTTTCGAAATTAAATTGAAATTAAAGTCTAATTATTATTTAATTAAAGAAAAGAAATTGTTTTTTTATGTTTTTGTATTTATGAAAATAAAGAAAATTAAAATTAAATGGAAACCCTAATTCTAAATTATTTTTGATTATTAATGAAAATATTAAAGTTACTCTAATTTACTAATTAATTAATATACATGTTTATTTACAAAAATGAATAGTAATAAATAATGATGGTCAATAATAAAAAAGAAATAAGCCAAAACCTAATTCTATAGAATTTTATTTATTAAAGAAAAAAAGATTGAATTAAAACCTAAATTAACTAAATTAATTATTAGAGTTATTTACAAAAATTAATTAGTGAAGAAATTAATAAGAATTAAATATAAAACATTTTTTGGTTTTCTGTTTTTATTTATGAAAATTAATTATTTTTATAGTGAATTAATTAAAAAAAACAATTAAAACATTAAAAGAATTAGAAAAGAAAATCAAATAAAATTAAAAAAAGGTGCAAACCAAAGGGGGTGTCAGGCCCCAAAGGGAGGTTTTTTGAAGCATTCTGGCCCATTGAAGCAAGGCCTGTTTGACCTTTCCAGCTTGAGTGTGCGTGGTTGACTGAGGTACATGATAGGCCTCCTTTTATGACTCTTGGATGGAAGCTCATGGCCATGTGGCAAGCTTGGACGTGAGGCTGCATGATGGATCTTGGGGCGTGTACTGCATGGGAATGGATTAGAACAAAAATCATGAATTAAGTGGGGGGACCTGGGAATCGAACCCAGGTCCCTATGCCTGCAAGACACCTCATCAACCAACTGGGCTATTGCGTTTGTTTGTTAACATAATGGAGAGTGATTATTATATAAAAAAAACAAGTGTTAGTGGTATGAACAAAAAATCACGCGCCAAATTTGAATGCTCCTATCATATGATGACACGCTAGCTTTCTTCTTCGTGTATCTGCAAATAGAAAACAAGTAGCGGGGGTTTTAAACCCCCACTAAATGAAACCTGTGAAAATAGCGATTAGAAGCTGCATTAATATAAAAAGGGCGCGAGGGCATTATTGGATTCGTCTTGCTGCAACGATTTTGTCCATATAGGTTTGGTGGTCTAATTTTACCATATATGAGAACCCCTAATTTTGAAGTTCTTAAACCCTAGGTTTCATCCATGGCAGATTTGGATACAAGCATCTTTAGAACAATTAAACATTACCAAAAGCTTCAGAAGATCATTATTAGTATAAATCAATATTCAAAATATAACAATGATGCATGGAAAGCAGAATTCGATTATGGAAATTTTCGTGAGAAAGATGATTCTGTTCTACCGTTTCTTGGAGTATGGAAGCGTGTTCTTGATTGCAATCAATTCCTGGAAGGTTCAGAAACGTATTAGAATGCTTTTTATGCTTTGAAACGTGCTCCAATTATGAAATCAGTTTCAAGCTTTTGGCTGAAATTTTGCAATTTGGTTCTATGTTTATGAGCAGCTTTTCGTGTATCTCTGCATTAGGTTTCCTTATGCATATGTAAGTGAAGCATTCTAGGTCAAAAAACAAGCCCAAAGATCCATGAATTGATGATTTTAATATTTGATTTTTTTCATATCTTTTTCAATATTTTTTCATGCAAATCTTGCCAAATATGGATGATCTTGTCTTGTTGATTGGTACACAAAATCTTTAGCCTATAATGAGAATATTTGCTGCACAAAAAGATTTGAAGAGCATTATTTGATATTTTTCTCATAATTAAATCTAATTAAATGAATTAATAAGAATAAAAATTCAATTAATTAATTAAAAATAAGAAAATAAATCATTTTTAGCTCAATGGGTCGTGCATAGGCTTTGGGTAATGATTCAAGGAAGAATTTGAGGCCCATTAGCAATTTTGAAGTGTTTTAGGCAAAGTTGACTTTTCAAAATTCCCAAAAGTTTCCCAACTTCTCCAAGGCATATCTTCCTCAATTTTGAAGCTATGATCATGTTCTTGGACATTTTGGAAAGGTCTTGAAGTCCTCTAACCAATTCCTTTGGTCCCATGTCATTTTGATTTGTCAATCTCAAGTTATGGTCTTTGACTTAAAGTGCCTTTTTGTTGACTTTTGAAAATGACCTATAATGTTGAAATTGATAACTTTTTGTGAGAGCATTTCTTGGACTTGGAGTGTGAAGATGAGTTGTAGGAAATGTCATCCTCTTAAAAATGAGCTTTGGATGGGATTTTGCTGATAAACCATGAATAAGTTATGCCCTGGTCAATTTGCAGTTGACTTTTTCAGCTGTCCAAAAATAGAAACTTTTGCATCTTGAGACTTTTTGAGCCATGCTTTGAGAATCATGATCAAGAATTGATCAAATGATGTTTGTGGCTTCAAAATAAGATGTTGACCAAAAATTTTGACTTTTGACTGTCAAATGACCATTTTGCCCCTATAGTTGACTGTGGAGTAATTAGGGTTTTTGACTGTGCAATTTGATGCTGTGAGTCTTGAACCTTGACATAAGGATGCTTGACAATGTATATGGGCATGTGGGACTTGATTGGACCCTTGAAAACCTCAATTTCTTTGCAAGAACCAAAACCCTAATTTTTGACTGTGTTAGGAGGCAATTGGACTGTGCAACCCTGGAGGGATTTTGAATCATCTAGAGATTGATCTTGGCAAATCTTAAAGAATATGGGAGGGAAAATTTTGGGGTACAACAGTTGCCCCTGTTCAATCTTCTTAGACCTGAGGATGTAGATTGGCTGGCGTGCCTTTCGTGATCCGGAGGTGGAAGATGATTGAACACTAGAGTGCCCAGAAATTTGCACTCACATAGTAGAATGTCAGCAGTGTGATGGTGGGAATGGGCTTACAAATGCCATTTAGAGACTGATGGATAGGAGGATGGGCTTATAGATGCCATCTGGAAGTGTGACAGAACCTTGTCGTGGATGGGCTTATGGATGCCATTTGGAGACTGTAATGGTAGTTGTGGTGATGGGCTTATAGATGCCATCGGGTGTCGATCGCGTAAGAGATTCCTTAGCGAGAACTTGCGTACCTGAGAAAGAAAATAATTACCTGGCCTGTTACAGGAGTTGATCTTCAAACTCTTTATGTAGATGTGCCCTGGCTGGATACAGGTATCGAATCTTCAAAAACTCTTCATGTAGATGTGCCCTGGCCGGATACAGGTATCGAGTCTACAATCAGTTACTCACAGATGTGCCCTGGCTAGATACAGGAATCGAATCTGGAAAATAGTCGTCAACAGATACACCCTGGCAAGATACAGGAATCAGATCTTCAAACTCTTCAGACGTGCCCTGGCAGGATACAGGAATCGAGTCGGGAATTAGTCGTCAACAGATACACCCTGGCAAGATACCGGAATTGGATCTTCGAACTCTTCAGACGTGCCCTGGCAAGATACAGGAATCGAGTCTGGAATATAGTCGTCAACAGATACACCCTGGCAAGATACAGGAATCGGATCTTCAAACTCTTCAGACGTGCCCTGGCAAGATATAGGAATCGAGTCTGGAATTAGTCGTCAACAGATACACCCTGGCAAGATACAGGAATCGGATCTTCGAACTCTTCAGACGTGCCCTGGAAGGATACAGGAATCGAGTCTGGAATTAGTCGTCAACAGATACACCCTGGCAAGATACAGGAATTGGATCTTCGAACTCTTCAGACGTGCCCTGGCAAGATACAGGAATTGAGTCTGGAATTAGTCGTCAACAGATACACCCTGGCAAGATACAGGAATCGGATCTTCGAACTCTTCAGATGTGCCCTAGCAAGATACAGGAATCGAGTCTGGAATTAGTCGTCAACAGATACACCCTGGCAAGATACAGAAATCGGATCTTTAGTTGCGACAGTTAATAGTAATCATCTTTGTACTGACCTTTGTCCTGAAAAGACAAAACGTTAGTTGTATGTGATGTCATGATGTATGAAATGCGTGATGTTCTCAAAATAAATGAGATTGTATGTTCATGATGCGTATGTGCATGCTATAATGTATGAAGATATGATGTTCACGAATGTATTTTTGTCTAGGAAAATAAATCCTTGACGGGTGCCGGGAAATTAAATCCTGGGCTGATGTTGAGGAATAGAGCTTCGTTGTTTCCGCTGGGGATGATGGTTGCAAGAATACCGGTAGGAGAAGATGACTCTGTTGGGGCCTAAACTTGGAGAATAGAATACTCTGCGGGGAATGCTCTGTGGGAAGAGAGGCACTTTGCTGAAGTCGATGATAACTCCGCTGGGGATACCATTGATGTGTTATGTTGAAGGAATTGATGAACTCCGTTGGGGGATAGGAAGACTCTGTCGGGGACGATCTTTCCGTGACAATTGGCTGAGGATAACCCAGTTATATCCTGGTGGGGAAATAACCTTCTGAATAAAGCCGGGGGAGCGTTCGTACTATGCGGGTGACAAGCTTCCAGAATCTACTGGGGATAAGCTTCCTGCTGGGGAGATGGATTCCACTTTCCTGGGGAAACTTTTCAGATTGGACTGGGGAATGGCTTCATTGAACGTCTGGTATACCGCCGGGGAACAATCTTAGATCAAGACTGCCAGGGATGCTTGTTAAGAATGTTTGTATACTCCGCTGAGGAATGTTGAGATCTGCTGGGGATACCCAATTTCCTTAAGGCTGACCGTGGACTAACTCTGTTTGGGGAGAGTATCGTTGACTTGCTGGCTCACTCTCTGGGGAATTAAGATATCTTGGTTACACTCTTCAGCCGAACTTACCTTGGTACCTTGGTGGACAGAGCAATTATATCGCTTTAGACAACTCATTATTGCCCCTGTTTCTGATGTTTCCTGTAATTAATCCTTTGTTTCGTATGCAAATATTTATGAGTTAGCAATTAGTGTCAAATGCATATATCACAATTGAACATTGGACGTTCTTCGCAAAACAAAACAGAAAAAGGAAAAAAACAATTGGCAATTGGTCTGAAAAGTGAATTTGTATTGATTTTTGAATTTGCCTGTAAATAGGCGTTTATGCACAAGAGGCTGACGTCCTAGTAAGAGAACGCCGCCGAATAACAGAGTTTATACAATTTTGTGAAAAGGGGAAACAAAACAGCTATGTGAAAAGAATAACCCCACTGGGTTCCAACTCTGCTATCGCCTTTATATCTTCGAGCGTCACATCACTTGGCTTGCTCGGTTGAAGATGTAGCTGATCGATCGATGTCGTTGAGCTTGATGGTTGATACCGGATTCTGGATGCACGGTGATTCAGTGAGACATAGTATTACGCTTTAATCCCTAACTTTTGCCTGGACCGCCCTTTCGGGTTTTCAGTCCACCGGGATACCCATTTTTGCCCAAGCCGCCTTTTCAGGTTTTCGACTTGCCGGGTGTACAGATTTTTTTCATTTCATCCCTCATTTTTGCCCGAACCCTTTTGGTTCGCCAGGAAGCCCTAATTTTTGCCTAGGTATGTCAACCTAGCGGGTCTTTTATCATGCATAGTATCTTTTTACTATGTCTGCATTGGTGGGGTGAGGAAGGTCGTCACCATCCATGGTGGTTAGAATCATGGCTCCTCCTGAGAACACATGTTTAACCACAAATGGCCCTTCGTACGTAGGGGTCCATTTGCCCCTGGGATCACTCTGAGGAAGAATGATGCGCTTGATTACCAGGTCCCCAACTTGATACTCTTGTGCTCTGACTTTCTTGTTAAACGCCCTGATCATCCGTTTTTGGTACGTTTGACCATGACATATAGCAGCGAGTCTCTTTTCGTCAATTAGGTTTAATTGATCAAGTCGAGTTTGGATCCAGTCATCTTCGCTCAGATCTGCATCCTTCATTATCCGGAGAGAGGGTATCTGGACTTGAATCCGCAAGACTGCCTCCATACCATAGACCAAGGAAAAGGGGGTTGCCCCGGTTGACGTTCTTGCTGAGGTACGGTACCCGTGAAGAGCAAACGGTAACATCTCGTGCCAATCTTTATAGGTCACTGTCATCTTCTGCACAATCTTCTTGATATTCTTATTAGCTGCTTCGACAGCCCCATTCATCTTCGGCCGGTAAGGAGAAGAGTTGTGGTGCTGTATCTTGAATTGCTCGCAGAGCTCAGTGATCATCTTGTTGTTAAGATTGGTACCGTTGTCTGTAATGATCCTTTTTGGGACGCCGTATCGACAGATCAGGTTATGCCGAATGAACCGTGCCACAACGTTCTTAGTTACGGTAGCATAGGAAGCTGCTTCAACCCACTTTGTAAAGTAATCGATTGCTACCAGGATGAAGCGATGCCCGTTGGATGCCGTAGGTTTAATCTCGCCGATCATATCAATGCCCCACATTGCAAAAGGCCAACGTGCTGTCAAGACATTCAGAGGAACTGGAGGAACGTGCACCTTATCTGCATATATCTGGCACTTATGACATGTCCGAGAATGTTGGTAACAGTCGGCTTCCATTGTGGACCAGAAATATTCTGCCCGAAGGATTTTCTTTGCCATGGTGTGTCCATTGGAATGTGTTCCGAAGGTACCTTCATGCAGCTCTGCCATGATTCTTTCTGCCTCAGTCTTATCCACACAACGCAGTAAGGTTGAATCGTGGTTTCGCTTGTACAGGATGTCGTTGCTGAGGAAGAACTTTGCTGCGAACCTTCTCAGAAACTTTTTATCATTGATGGATGCACCTTCGGGGTATTCTTGAGCTTCTAAGTACCTTTTCACCTCATGATACCAGGGTTTTTCAGTTACTACCTCAGCCTCAAGATCACAACAGTATGCAGGTCCGTCCAGTTTCCAGATAATGATCCGGGGAGCCTCATTGTCCCACTTGACTTTGAACATAGAAGACGTCGTAGCCAACGCGTCCGCCAACTGATTCTCCTCTCTTGGGAAATGTTCAAAAGTTATCTCTGTGAAATGGGGGATCAATGTCAACACACATTCTCTGTAAGGAATAAGATTCGGATGTTTCGTATCCCACTCGCCTTTGATCTGATTGATCACGAGAGCGGAATCTCCGAAGACACTTAGAAACTTGATCCTTAAGTCAATCGCAGCTTGAAGACCCATGATGCATGCCTCATACTCCGCCATGTTGTTGGTGCAGTTGAAACATAGTCGGGCGGTGAGTGGAGTATGAGTGCCTTGAGGGGATATGATCACAGCGCCGATACCGTTACCCAAAGCGTTGGAGGCTCCGTCAAAGTGCATAGACCATCGGGATCCTTCCTCAGGTCCTTCATCCGGTCCAGGTACTTCACAATCAGTTACTACCATGATGCTCTCGTCTGGAAACTCGAAGTTCATTGACTGGTAGTCATCTACTGCCTGGTGTGCCAAGTGGTCTGCCAATACACTTCCTTTGATAGCTTTCTGAGTCGTGTACTGGATGTCGTATTCTGTCAAGATCATTTGCCATCTTGCTATTCTCCCAGACAGAGCAGGTTTTTCAAATATGTACTTTATTGGATCCATTTTTGAAATCAACAGAGTAGTGTGAGTCAGCATATACTGTCTCAGCCGGCGAGCAGCCCATACCAAAGCGCAGCAAGTTTTCTCGAGCAGTGAGTATCGGGTCTCACAGTCGGTAAACTTTTTGCTAAGGTAATAAATGGCGTGCTCTTTTCGGCCAGACTCGTCATGCTGCCCCAGCACACACCCCATTGAGCTGTCAAGTACTGTCAGGTATAGTATTAGAGGTCTCCCTTCAACCGGTGGCATAAGAATGGGTGGTTCTTAGAGATACTCTTTGATTCTGTCAAAAGCGGCCTGACATTCATCGTTCCAACGTACTACCTGATCTTTCTTCAGCAGCTTGAAGATTGGTTCACAGGTAGCTGTTAGGTGCGAGATGAATCGGACAATATAATTCAGACGTCCTAGAAAGCCTCTGACTTCTTTCTCTGTCTTGGGAGCTGGCATCTCTTGTATGGCTTTAACCTTGGCAGGGTCCACTTGAATACCTTTGTCGCTCACGACGAAGCCTAGCAATTTTCCATATCTCACCCCAAATGTGCACTTGTTTGGGTTCAACCTCAACTTGTATAACTTCAGACGGTCAAACAATTTCTGCAGATGATCGAGGTGTTCCTCCTCAGTTTGGGACCTTGCGATCATATCATCAACATACACTTCAATCTCATGGTGGATCATATCATGAAATAAAGCAACCATGGCACGTTGGTAGGTTGCCCCAACATTTTTCAGTCCGAAAGGCATGACCTTGTAGCAAAAGGTGCCCCACTGAGTAACAAAAGTAGTCTTTTCCATGTCTTCAGGAGCCATCTTGATCTGATTATAACCTGAAAAACCATCCATGAAGGAGAACACCTTATGCTGAGCCGTGTTGTCAACCAGAACGTCGATGTGAGGCAGAGGGAAATCATCCTTGGGGTTGGCCCTGTTCAAATCCCTGTAATCGACACACATTCTGACCTTACCATCCTTCTTTGGCACTGGAACCACGTTGGCAACCCACTGAGGGTAAGAAGTCACTGCTAGAAAACCGGCATCGAATTGCTTCATAACCTCAACTTTGATCTTCTCGGACATCTCTGGGCGCATACGACGGACCTTTTGCTTTACCGGAGGGCAGTCTTCTTTGGTAGGCAGGTGATGCACTACAATGTCGGTATCCAACACAGGCATGTCTTCGTAGGACCAGGAAAATATTTCCACATAATCATGCAACATCTGAATCAACCGTTGTTTCACGCTGAGCTCCAGATTGGCACCAATCTTGACTTCCCTTCTGTCTGTCTCAGTACCCAGATTTACTGTTTCCACTGGCTCTTCATGTGGCTGAATTGCCCTCTCTTCCTGGAGTAACAGTCTTGCGAGCTCACCAGGAACTTCGCAATCATCTTCACCTTCGTCTTCGGCTAAGTTGATCAGATTTTCGAAGTCATAACTGGCAGTAGCAGAGTCGTTACCAGTGAGATCCAGAGTGGATTGGAACCTGTATAGGTGAGTGTGTGTGTAAATATAGCTGTTTTGCAATATATAAAGAAAGAAAGAAAGAAAGGGAGCACAAGATTTGAAATGTGAAAAACGTCCAATGTTTTTATTCATGATATATGGAAATGACAAGTAATAAGCCCTCACAAATGAAGCCAACGGTGCCCCGGGTAAGACACCGGGCCATAAAGTTTCAATTTATTGTTCATTACAAAATTAAAAACAAAGGAATTCATTACTGCGTAACAAAAGTAACAGGTATGTAGTCTTTTTGCAGTCCAATTGTTCAGTCCACCGTCGGTCGTCGGGTAGATCCAGCTATCAAACTCTGATTCCTCCGCCTCGCCTTCAATAGCATTCACTCTCGGGTTGGTGATGAACACGGGAGGTCTTCCGATCCTTGCTTTGCGTACAGCCCTCTGAGCCTCTGCAGTAAAACCCAGCCCAAACTTGTCAGTCTTAGGAGTAAAATCAGGGAGCCTGCCCCAGTTAGCACATTCACCTTTCTCAATCACAGCCCGGGCGTCTTTTAAGGAGGCCATCTTCAAAGGAAAGTCTTCTTCAATTACCGTCTCAGCTGACGCCAATGTTGGAGGTACCTCTTCAAAATGTTGAAAGGGGGTTTCAATAAACTCCCCGTCCATCTCTATATACCGGAACGAGTTCAGATGACTAACCATGTATTCTTCCTCCCCCTGCACTGTAACAATCTTCCCTCTGACAGGGTACTTGAGCTTCTGGTGTAGAGTGGAGGTCACAGCCCCAGCCTTGTGAGTCCAAGGTCGACCCAGCAAACAGGAATAAGATGGACGAATGTCCATCACATAGAACGTTGAATCAAAGACTTGAGAACTAACATGAATCGGAATATCTACCTCACCATGTACCATCCTCTTCGACCCGTCAAAGGCTCGGACAATGATGTTACTAGGCTTCAACTCCAGGCCCTCACAATCCAACCGGTCTAAGGCCTTCTTAGGAAATACATTCAGGGAAGAACCGGTGTCCACCAACACGTGTGCGAGAGTAGTGCCCCTGCATTCAATGGAGACATGCAGGGCATCATTGTGGTTCTTTCCCTTAGCGGTCAGATCAGCATCCGAGAAACCCAAACCATTGTCAGCGGTCAAGTTGGCCACACAATCAGTGAATTGATCCGCAAATGTCTCTTGTGGCACATGGACCGTCTTCAGAAATGAAATCAGGGCCTTGGTATGGGCCTCTGAGCATAGTAGTAATGATAGCATAGAGATCTTGGAGGGGGTATGCCCCAGTTGTTCAACGACGTTGAAATCGCTCTTCTTGATTATCTTAAGGATTTCCTTCATCTCTTGCTGGGAGGCTTCAATGTTGACAGTCTTTGGTGCCTCCATCTGGGCAGGCACATCAGCAGTCCCTTTGCCCCGAGTGTCAGATGACTCGGCAGCAGGGGTAGAAACTTGATCAGTAGGGGAAACAGGCGCACTTGTAGGCGTAATGATAAGAGGTCTTCGGATAACTGGTGGCACAATGTCAGACGAGAAGAGCCTGCCACTGCGAGTAACTTAGGCGGGACCAGTGATGTTACTGATACTGGTACTAGTGTTGAACTCCTGCTTCACTCCAAGTACATACACATCTGCCCCATAGTGCCATGGGACAGCCTTGTCAGATTCATAGGGGAGGGGCCCTGGAACAGTAATGATAACGGGTGCAACGGACATGATTTTGACTGGCTTCCTCGGGGGAGCCTTGGTAGGATTGTTGAAGATGGTGACAACAGATACTTCTAAAGTAGGAACAATAGGAACAACGGTCTTCTTGAACAAGATTTCTTTGCTATCCATCAGGTTTTGGACGCCTGATTTCAGCAACGGACAACCAGCAGGGGAAACGGCACACAGAAGGCAACCCTTGCTACAACCTGGAAATAAACCGGCTAGCAACAGGTTCCTCTTGACAGTCAGTAAAGGGGTAGCAACATCATCCACAGAAACGGCATACAGGCCTTCCTCAATGGCATTTGCTCCATGCTGGGGCATAGGAGCAGTCACAACGTTGGGCCTTTCAGGTGCCTCAAACTGTATTTCCTTCGCATCAATAAGGTCCTGAACCTTATTTCTCAGGGCCCAGCAATCATCAGTAGAATGCCCCGGGCTATCAGAGTGATAAGCATAGCGGGCATTGGGATTATACTTCAGAGAGGTCGTATTCACCACCTTTGGAGCCTCTCTGACGGTTACCAAGTTGGTCGATAGAAGTTGCGGCAAGATTTGTGACAAGGTCATACTAAGCCGAGTATATTATCTTCTGGGCCTCTCACCCCTTGGTTGGTTCGGTTGCCGAGGAGCGGCAGCAGGCTTTGCAATTACCACCGTGTTGACAGCTTGGCGGCGTTCTGGTTTGTTTTGCCTCCTAGGCCCATACACAGCACTGGCTTCCTTTTTGAAAGGCTTCTTCTCAGAACTTGAGGACGCACCTTTCTGAATCTTCCCTGATTTCAAACCAGCCTCTATCCTTTCCCCAGTCAGAATGAGATCTGTAAACCCTGCAGACGAATTGCCAATGAGATGATTGAAGAACAGCCCGGATAGGGTCCCCAAGAACATGTCCACTAGTTCACGGTCGGTTAATGGTGGTTGCACCCTGCCAGCCAGGTCCCTCCACTTCTGCGCATACTCTTTAAAACCTTCTCCCGATCCTAGCGACATACCCTGGAGTTGGGTACGTGTAGGAGCGAGGTCGGCATTATACTGATACTGCTTGTAAAAAGCAGTAGCCAATTCCTCCCAGTTACGAACCTTGGTTCCATCCAGCTAATAGAACCATTCGAGATGAGTCCCTGAAAGACTCTCCTGGAAGAAATGGATCCATAAGTTCTTGTCCACAGTGTATGGTTGGATCTTCCGCATATAAGATCTGAGATGTAGATTAGGGCAGGACGCCCCGTCATACTTTGCGAAAGATGGTGCTTTGAACTTGTGTGGGATCACCACACCAGAAGATAAACCCAAGTCTCCGAAATCCAAACCAGGCACTTGTTGAATTTCCATGGCATTCAGACGGTCCTCTAACTGCTTGTACTTGTCTTCAGCTGGAGGATACTGCTCCTCATTGAAATCAGTCTCGTTGTCAGAGACCACCTGACTAGGAACCCTTCCCCCCTGGGGACTGCCTTTTCCTACAGAAGAACCAGCTTGATCAACCTCATTCTGCAGTGTGTTGCCAAACCTCCGGCCAGTGTTGAACAGTACAGTTCTCTTCTTCTTCTTCTTCTTGACCAGCAGAGCCTTCAACTCCTCTTGACCTTGGGCCAAACTCATGATCAGCTCTTGGAATTGGGCGTTTTGAGCCTGGAGGGCCTTGATGGACTGCTCAGTAGATGATACAGGGTTCATGATGCGTTAATAAACAGCGAAGAACATTAAGCAACCTGAAAAGAAGAGTACCTGTTATGCACATGATGCATGATATGTGTTTATGCAATGCATTCAAGGGTTCGAAAGTTCAAATTTGTTGTAGACAAAAAGGAACACACGTTATCATTAAGAAATAATTGTTCAGTACATCAAGGCCTCATGGGCAAAATATTACAGAATAAATCAATCCCAAAAGACGCTGCGCATCCTCTTTGGAGCAATGTGGGTGTTGAGAGTCTTTTCCTCGTGCAGTAGGCGAGTGAGCTCCAAGACCTTCTTCTCACTAGCATGTAGACTAGACTCAAGAGAATTCCGTTCTTCCTTAAGCTGGATCCAGCTCTTCTGCATTTCTTCCCATGATGTAGGCATATCAGGATGTTGAATGGTGTAGGACACCTCTCCTTCCAATACTGGCTCTTTGATCATAGGGAGAACATGAGGATATGGCATCACTAACTTCTGGGAGCGGGCTCGTACCCACTTGAGATAAGGCTCCAACGGGATGGAGTTCATGTGCCCCAGTGTCTTGCTGTCTACCTTGCTGGGCATCCTTCAAGCTCTGATAAATCTCTGGCGAAGTCCTTGTGCATCGTTGTCAAAGTCAAAAACTATGTCAGGAATTAACATGTTGTTGGCTGAAGATTTTGATAATGTTATCTAGAATTCAAAAAAGTTAAAAGTTCTGATCGAAATGGAATTGAACACCATATTTCGAAGTTGCAGAAGTAGTGTTTCGAATGAGTGTGTCAAAGCTTGAAGCTTCGAACGGTGATCATGGGAAAATATCCAAAGGGGTCTCGAAACAACAGCGAGGCTAGGTTTGGGAAGAGCGTTCGAAACGGAGAAACACCAAAGCATTTAAAATTTAAATGGAAGCGGGACTTTCAAAGTTTGAAAGTTATGTGTTGGAGCATTTGGGGACACATGGAAAGATGAAAGAAGCATTGTCTTGCATGTTCGAAACGTGGCATGATCCTATAGCGAGACCGTTAGGGTCGAATTAGTATAAATAGAAGTCTTAGTATTAGGATTTCAGTGTGTCATATCTGTTATACAAAATACTCAATAACATTCAAACTACCACATGGCAAGGGAAACGAATGCAAGAGAGATGTATGTATGATAGCACCATGTATTTCTAACTTAATGAAAGCCTTTTTACCATTTCCAGTACTTTCCTCTTTTCTTTTTATCGAATAACATTTACAAGTTTCTTTATTTATCGTCTTTTCATTTCAAAGTCTTTTCCTCAAAAGTTTTACTCTTTATTGCTTTCTTTATATTTCGAGCACTTTATATTTCAGAGAACTGTTACGCTTTCAATACCTTTACTTCCAAGTATTGTTTTTCAAACGCATCCTTTTACTTAAAATTGCATTAAACGCTTTCTTCACATTTTAAACTTCTACATTCCAGAAACCTTTTATGTTAAATGTTTTGCAAATCGAAATCATTTACTTCATTTTTCATACAGTTTTATATGTCTCTTCAATCAGCATTACAATTAGCATTTATTCGTATAATTTAGTTTTCATGTACAATTTGACCACATTTTTAAACTCTTAGAGAGAAGGATCGAAATAAACCAAACACTTGTACAATAGCAACCATGAATAATTGTTCGATTGTGAGAGTAACTTTAATATCCAAGGAGTCCTAGGATCAATCTAGTCGATCCTGTGAGTTACCAGAGAGATTGAGTAGCGTTAATAAAGATTATTCGATAGTTTGGAAGACTAGCGGTTGTTTACCAGAAATCACTGGAAACAAATTGGCACACCCGGTGGGACCAATAGTTGGATATCAGAATTAAGGATTGTCGAGACATAGCCATCCCAAAAACGTAGGAACCATAAGAAATTTGCTGTTTTATGAACCTAAGAAGTGGTAAGATAACCAACAGCAACCAACCTTTATCCAGAAGAAAACGTTTGGACAAAATGTCTAATTCAGACAATCAACAAGGAAACCAAGGTGACCCACATGCAACAAGCACTAACGCGTCCATTTCGAGCGGAACATCTAATGTAATCCCTTCGAATGCACAGTCTGTTGCATCTTCAACCAGTAACATAGCCACCACTGGAGTAAGTGGCATATCAACTAACAGTTCGATCTTAGGAAATACTGGAACTATGGGCTACCCTGGGGGATTCGTTCCACCACCAGGAACACAATCCCATTTAGCCACACCATTAACTAGACCACCCGGCTTCGATGGGAATAGAATTAGAAGTTCTTCTTACAGAATGCCAACATCTTTTATGGCAGGTTTACACAATTCCACTTCGAATTCATCCCCACAACTAGGATCTGGGTCTGGGGCGAACCAATTTATGACAAATAACCAAGGGTCAGGAGGTTATAGCACGTTGCCTATCCTAACCACAGATAACCAGTTGGCTTTTAGGCAATTGATGGATGACAGCAACCACAACATGATAGGGGTGTTAGCGCAAACCATGCAGGAAATATTTGCCCCAATAGTTCAGAATGTGACTGTGACGAACAGGGAAAACGCTGACAATATGAGTCGAATAGCAGATTTCTTTGCTCCCACAGAAAGGCGTAGGCAGAACCAGGCGGGATTTCGAACAAACATGCCTGTTATAGAACGAATTGCTAACGACCCAATTCAGAGACTACCCAGAGAAGAAGCTAACTTAGGGGCCAGAGCACCAAGGTTAGAAGCCCCAGAAATTCAGGGCCCACAAAGGGAAGTTATGGAACCAGGGGCAAGGATCGAAAGGCCAGAAGCCCCAGAACTTCGAGAAGAACAACCCAGGGGAGTTGTTTTTGTTGGTCGAAATCAAGATGCCGATGCCGTCGTTCATAGGATTCGAAACGATAACATCTTGGCAGAAAATAACCTAACCACCATGATAGAGAGGATCATGGCCCAAAATGGCCTCAATACGGGAATGAGGAGGCCAAATTACGCTTCTCCTATATTGGATTGTATAATGCATACTGATTTACCAAGGGGATACAAAGTCCCTAAATTTACAAAGTTCGCTGGGGATACCAACGAGTCAACAGTCGAACACATAGCGAGATATTTAACCGAAGCGGGAGACATAGCCAATAATGAAGATCTCAGGATCAAATACTTCCCAAGTTCCTTGACAAAAAACGCCTTCACTTGGTTTACCACGTTGCCTCCCGGATCTATTGACACTTGGCCCCTTTTAGAGAGATTATTCCATGAACAATTTTACATGGGACAATCGAAAATAAGTTTGAAGGAATTGGCCAGTGTTAAGAGAAAATTCACTGAACCCATAGATGATTATTTGAATAGATTTAGGCTGTTAAAATCCAGATGTTACACAGTAGTGCCTGAACATGAGTTAGTCGAAATGGCCGCTGGGGGTTTGGATTATTCTATTCGAAAGAAATTAGATACTCAGTATTTGAGGGATATGGCTCAATTAGCCGACAGGGTTCGACAGGTCGAAAGACTAAAAGCTGAAAAAGCCAGAGTCTTTAAGAATAGTAAGAAAGAAAGGGTTTCCTATGTTGGGACTGAGGAAGTAGAAGAATATCCTGAATTCGAATTCGAAGAGGTCGAAATCGACCTCGCTGAATTAAAACAGGCCCCACCTTACTCCTGCAAAATGTTAGTTCCCACGAAAGGGAAAGATATTGTTGAAAATGAGAAAAGTGACAAGTTTCCAAAGAAGGTTTACACCTTCGACGTCACTAAGTGTGACGAAATTTTTGACTTGCTTGTCAAGGATGGCCAACTAATTGTGCCATCAAATGTCAAAATACCTCCCTTGGATCAGAGGAAGAAAAGGGGATTTTGCAAATATCATAGTTTCCTAGGCCACAAGACCTCACAATGTTTTCTTTTCAGGGACTTGATTCAAAACGCGATCAAAGATGGCAGACTAAAGTTTGCTGATAAGGTGAAGATGAAAGTGGACGAAGATCCTTTGGACGTCGCAGACACCAACTACTCCGAGCCTGCATGCATTGGAGAGGTCAACATGGTGGAAACTGATCAAAGCGATGCCCCAACAGGAGAGAAGGACACTGGAGTCGAAAACTGGGTGATGGTCGAAGTCAGCGAGGAAGTCACTGAAGACATCCAGAATACGCCAGATACTTCGATTGTTGCACCTGTGGCTGTTGCAGGAGAAACCCAGGCTACTGAAGGCCAAGGAAATCAAAACGAAGGATTGACACAAGTCACTGAGGGCTTGAGGCTGGAATTGGAGAAAGTCCAAATTACGCAGCCAGTTCCCCTTCGGAAGGAAATATGGGACACTCTGGGGGAACCCAGTGGGAAATTTGACTATCTGGTCAAATATTCTGCCCCAGAAAGTTCGAAGGTCTAGATCGAAGATATAAATCCCACAGGATGGGGCGATGACGAAACTAAAGAGGGGGATGTGGAAATAAATATGGTGGATATGGAAGGACCCCGTTCTGAGATGGAGGAAGTGAAAAAATACTTAGAAAAAGAAAAGCACAGAATGGGGGATAATCACACTGGAGATGCTACTCTCAAAGACTATCTCATGACATGCCACAAAGGAGATCCAGGCATGATATTGTGCCCTAGGTGCAGCATCCTCTGCAACCAAAGAATTGCTGCAAATTTCGAAAGGGTACAGAGGGCTCGAACTGGCAACAATTGGCGCCAGGATAACCAACTCTTTAGGTGCTATCCCAAGGCTGGAGAGAGTCTGTTGGAGTTTGTTTTTCGCTGCTACAAAGGGGCAACTAAGTGTTTGGTTTGCCCAAGATGTTCTGCTGTGTATGACCAAAGCATGTCCAGGGCCTTCGAAACGATCCCCTTCGCCCCTTGCTGGAACCATCAAGAAACTGCCCAGATGGGCCCGCGTTTCGACAGCAGATACAAACAGCGAAGACCTGATAGCCCTCACCCCAAAGTTGCTCGAAGAGTGACTTTCAAACTCCCTGCTGAAGTGCCAACCGATAGATGGCTACAAGTCAGAAATGACAAAGGCAAAGACAAATGGAGGAGTGCTGAACGAAATGCACGCCATGCTGTGACATACAGGAGGCAATTCAACACACAAAAAAGGGAGGAAGTGAGATTAGAGAATTACAAAGGAAGGAACCCCATGTCAAGATCCCAGTGGCGCAGACAGCAAAGGATTCGAAAGGCTGAGAGAGAAGCTATGGCAAACAAAGGGGATACTTCAACGAAGATACAAGGTGAATCAAGCACCAACAAACCAAAAAATCAGACTGAAGAGAAACCTCCAGTCAATAGGAGGCTTTTTTCTGAAGACCAACGAGACGAACCAAAGGAATATATTCCAGGCCCGGAAGAGGACGAAGATATGGTAACAGATAACTTTGAATCGGAGGGGGAGTCTTCATTCAACCTGAACTGTAACGTGGTGTCCGTGCTTCCCTGCGAATTTGGGCAGGAAACCGAAATCAATGAATATGAGGAGGAAGACACCACAGATTTAATGAAACATAGGCCCGTGTGCTACTACGTGATGGACAATGGGGCTGTTGAGGAACAAAATGCGTTCTTCGAACGTCCAGAGCCTGCAATGAAGAATCATCTCAAGCCACTTTTCATTCGGGCGAAAGTAGGTGTCCATGGTGTGAACAAAGTTCTAGTGGATGGGGGTGCTGCAGTCAACCTGATTCCCCATTTCATGCTAAAAAGGTTAGAAATCCGCGAAGGAGATATCAAGCCCCATAATATGGTTCTATCCAATTATGAGGGAAAAGTGGGCAAAACACTGGGGGTGGTCCAGTTGGAATTGACAATAGGCTCAAGTTGCAGGCCCACCATGTTTATGGTTATCGAAGCCAAGGCCAACTATAACCTACTGCTAGGAAGAGAATGGATTCATGGCGTGGGGGCAGTTCCTTCGTCAATGCATCAACGACTAGTTCTGTGGAGAGAGGACGGAATCGTGGAAAACATCGAAGTAGACCAGAGTTACTTTATGTCAACTGTCAATTTAGTTGACAAAATGGATTATGATAAAAATCTGGCAAAGATTGCTCCATGTGTCCCAAACGATGAGATGAATGAAACTAGAAACGCCCACTACTACATGACACTTCGTCATGATGGTCTTTACTGGGATAGAACAATAATCAGTGAAGAGGAGGAAGTTGAAGGTGCTATACAAAAACGGCCAGCAGGCTGGAACTTCGACAACCTTAACCATGACTGAGTCTACCTTCTTCGAAAGGATTTCGGCCTATATGGCTGAGAATGAATCGAAAGCGGCCTTAGAGGCTGAAATAAATGAATCAACTGTAAAGACGAATGAAGTCAGTGGGGGGGGGGGGTGCGAAATGCTCACCCATCAAAGAATTGGAGATGGATCAAAGGTTGGATGCCATCTATGACAAAGAACCCTTAGGCTTCGAAAGGGACCCCATAAACTCAGGTGTCAAAATGTTGGCACAGGACCCACTCGAAGAAGTCAACTTAGGGGATGAAGAAACGAAAAGAGTAACTTACGTGAGTGCTAAACTTAGCCCAGGCCTCAAGGAAAAAGTGATCGAAGTCCTTAGGAAAAACAAAGATTGTTTCGCATGGGATTATGATGAGATGCCTGGTTTAAAGAGGGAGTTGGTCGAACATAGACTGCCAATCAAAGATGGCAAGAGGCCCATCAAACAAACTCCCAGAAGATTCGCACCAGCGGTTCTCACAAAAATTAAAGCTGAGATCGAAAGGTTGCTGCGCTGCAAATTCATCAGAACAACAAGGTACGTTGAATGGTTAGCAAACATAGTACCTGTTATTAAGAAAAATGGTTCTTTAAGGATTTGCATAGATTTTAGGGATTTAAATACTGCAACCCCTAAGGATGAATATTCCATGCCCGTGGCAGAAATGCTAGTAGATTCCGCTGCAGGATTCGAATACTTGAGCATGTTAGATGGATACTCTGGATACAACCAGATTTTCATTGCTGAAGAAGATGTTGCAAAAACAGCATTTCGTTGCCCAGGAGCCTTAGGCACCTACGAATGGGTGGTGATGCCTTTCGGTTTAAAAAATGCTGGGGCAACTTATCAAAGGGCGATGAATTCAATCTTTCATGACTTCATCGAAACCTTCATGCAGGTGTATATTGATGATATAGTCATCAAATCTATATCTGCAGAAGCACATTTGCATCATTTAGGCCAATCATTCGAACGGATGAGAAAACATGGCTTAAAGATGAATCCCCTTAAATGTGCATTTTTTGTGCAGGCTGGAGACTTTCTCGGTTTTGTGGTCCACAAGAAAGGAATTGAGATCAACCAGAACAAAACCAAAGCCATAATGGAGACGAAAGCACCTGCGTCAAAAAGGGAGTTGCAATCTCTACTAGGGAAAGTTAACTTCCTCAGAAGATTCATTTCGAACCTGAGTGGAAGGACCCAAGCTTTCTCTCCGTTACTTCGTCTGAAGCAAGGTCAGGCCTTCGAATGGAACGAAGCTCACCAGGAGGCGTTTGACAAAATAAAAGAATATCTTTCCCAGCCTCCTATTTTGTCTCCACCATCATGGGGGAAGCCCATGAGATTGTACATATCTGCCTCTGAAGTTAGCATAGGCAGTATGTTAGCACAAGAGGATAACAATGGCGTCGAAAGAGCCATATACTATTTAAGTAGAGTGCTAAATGATGCAGAGACCAGATATAGCAATTTAGAAAAGCTATGTCTCTGTTTGTACTTCTCTTGTATGAAACTCAAGTATTATATAAAACCTGTTGATGTTTATGTTTCGTCTCACTTCGATGTCATTAAACATATGCTTTCAAAGCCAATAATGCATAGTAGAGTTGGAAAGTGGGCTCTGGCCTTAACAGAATATTCATTGACTTTTATGCCCTTAAAAGCTATGAAAGGTCAAGTGATTTCTGATTTCATTGTGGATCATTCGTTGGTTGAGCAGACAAGCATGAGTTACGTCGAAATGCAACCATGGAAATTGTACTTTGATGGTTCAACCCACAGGAATGGAAGTGGTGTTGGAGTCCTTCTAATTTCTTCTGAAGGAATTCCAACAAAATTCAAGTATAAATTGGATGGTCCTCGTTGTTCGAACAACGAAGCTGAATATGAAGCGCTCATTGTTGGACTTGAAGCTTTGTTGGAATTGGGGGCAACCAGAGTCGAAATTAAAGGAGACTCTGAATTGGTGGTCAAACAAATCACAAAAGAATACAAGTGCATAAAGGAAAATTTAATGGTATACTTCGTCATAGTCAATAGGCTATTACGAAAGTTTGAATACATGGACATTCAACACATACCAAGATTAGAAAACCAAGAAGCAAATGACTTAGCGCAGTTGGCTTCAGGTTATAGAGTATCTACCAAGAATCTTAAAGATTTGGTCGAAATAAGGGGAAGAGTTATGGCTACTAGATTCACACCATCGGATCTGGAAAGTATGAGATTGGGATATGCTGAGAAACAAGGATTCGAAATTCTAGCCATAAATACTTTGTCAGATACAGACTGGCGAAGTCCATTAAAGAGTTATTTAGCAGACCCAACTTTAAAGGTGGATAGAAAAACAAAATATAGAGCATTGTCATATCTCCTCATGGGGAACGAATTGTTCAAAAAGACCCAAAAAGGTGTATTATTGAAATGCCTAGGAGAAAGTGAGGCATATTTAGCATTGTCTGAGGTCCATAATGGGGCATGTGGGGCACACCAAGCAGGCCATAAAATGAAATGGTTGCTATTTCGATATGGTTTGTATTGGCCTAGCATGCTCAAAGATTGCATAGACTTTGCTAAAGGATGTGAGGAATGTCAGAAACATGCAGAAATTCAACACGCCCCTGCAAGTGAGTTGCATTCGATCATCAAACCATGGCCATTCAGAGGATGGGCATTGGATCTGATAGGGGAGATAAATCCTGCTTCGTCCAAAGGTCAGAAATATATCTTGGTAGGAGTAGATTATTTCACCAAATGGATCGAAGCTATACCTTTGGTAGTTGCTGATCAAGAGGCAATTATCGAGTTTATACAAAAGCACATTATCTATAGGTTTGGATTGCCAGAAAGTATAACTACAGACCAAGGCTCTGTATTTACTGGTAGAAAGATGCAAGGATTTGCCCAAGAAATGGGGTTCAGATTGCTAACATCAACACCATATTATGCTCAAGCAAACGGACAAGTCGAAGCAGCAAACAAAGTAATAATAGGATTAATCAAGAAGCATATTGGCAAGAAGCCAAGAAATTGGCATAAAACTCTGGACCAAGTGTTGTGGGCTTGTAGAACATCTCCTAAGGAAGCCACCAACACTACGCCTTTCCAACTTACATTCGGCCATGATGCAGTATTACCAGTAGAAATTCATCTGCAATCAGTTCGAATCCAGAAACAAAACGAAATTCCAGCTGCATTATATTGGGAAATGATGATGAAGGAATTAGTTGAGTTGGACGAAATTAGGTTACATGCGTTGGAAATTTTGATGAGGCAAAAAGAAAGAGTGGCCAGAACATACAATAAAAGGGTAAAGAAAAAAGTATTCGTTATTAATGACTTGGTTTGGAGAGTCATATTGCCTATGGATAAGAAGAACAAAGCGTTAGGTAAATGGTCACCTCATTGGGAAGGACCTTTTCGAATATTAAAAGTATTCTCAAACAATGCATACGAAGTCGAAGAACTCTTGGATGATAAACGTGTCCTAAAGGTTAATGGAAAATATTTAAAGAAATATAAGCCAAGCCTGCGGGAGATTCGAATAATAACAACATAAACAAAATATTATAAAAAGCCAAGATGGCAAGATAAGAATGCCAAAATGGCGTTGTTCGAATATTACATGTAAAAACCAAAGTTATGGTCAGATGAGATATAAAAATTTAGAAATAAACATTATTTTTCAATCGATTAAAGGTGCTTCGAAATGTTTCAAGTCTCTGCTGAGCAAACCGCCTGGCACCTTCCAAGGTTGCCACTTCTCCTTTAAGTTGTTCTGCAGTCTCCATTTCTGCAAGCCCCCGGTTGAGAAGCTCTTCGAATTGGTTACCTGCAGGATTAGTTTCGAAGGCTAGTTGTTGTTCCTTAGCCTCCTTAACTTTCTGCTGAAGTTCCAGAATCTGCCTTTCCCAAATAAGAATGGACTCAGCTCGAGCCTCATATTCAGTTTTCGCCTGCTTCAGATGCATAGCCTGATCCTCAGCTTCTTGAGAAAGCTTCGAAGCTTGTTCATAGGCGGCATCCATGGCAATGCGTTTCTCATGAACCTTCTTGGCAGCAGATTCGTCTTGGAGAAGGTAGCCAGTTACGTTGTCCAACAAATTCTGAAGATCAAACAAGAGAGTACTAACTGGCAAAGAGCAGTTGGAAAGATTAACCTTTGTGAGCAGCTCCTTCATAGTATAGCAAGCAGTACTATCTTGCTTAAGCACTTCGAAGATATCCACATTGAGAATAGTTCTCCTAATTTTGTTAAGAAGAACGACTCTTTCATCTGTGGGAAGAGGATAGCTGGTTGAACTTGTGCCAGCCCTAGCGAGTGGAACGTCCCTCTGAGCCAACTTTGCCTTCATATACCCAATGGGGTCATTTCGCCTCAGAAGTGCCAGTTCCTCGTCAGTCATTCGAGACGGAGAGGATTGGGGGAATTCCACGCGTAGGGGAACCACGTTTGTTTCAACCTCTAGGGTTTCGTTGATTGCATCACCATCCCCTTCATTTGCTTCGTGCTCTTGGTCTTCTTCATCTTCGTCCAAATCTACCACTTCGATACCATCCCTTTCGCCGCTATGTGCGTTAGACTCCGTCCCGGCAGTCGAACCATCATTGGCGTTTTCCTCTTCATTGGCGTTTTCCTCCTCAGATTCTTCGCCTGCAGATTCTTCGAATTCTCGCCCAGAATCAGCTTTTTCTTCTTCAGTCTGAGTATCCTTTGGGTCCTCTTGAAGAGTTTCAAGAGGGGACTTTTGAAGAACCCTTTGTGAATCCTCTGCAGACGTTTGAAGTATCGTTTCGTTTACCTCTTTCAGAGGAATGGAGGTACCTTGGTCATCTGGCTGTTCAGAAGTTCCAGCTAAAACCGCCACATTGGAAGAACCTTTGTTTTGGACCAAATTGCTGGAATCTCCTTGAGGAGAGGAGTTAAGCGGAGCAGCAGCTCTGGACGGTGAGGTCGAAATGGTAGAAGTGGGATTCAAGATGTTCTGCAAAGAGTGGCAGAATGTTAAAGAAAAATATTCACCAAGATAATAAGAAGTTAAACATTTTTAGAGGAAGTTCGATTTACCTGTGGGCCCTCAGAGGAGAGGTTACTAGCTATGCGTTCCAACTGTGGGTTGGAGGTCGAAGGTGGATTTTTGGATTTTGGTAAGGGAGCAGCATCCCTGGAGTCGAGTCCAGAGACGCTAGTCGGAACAATACTTTTAGGTGTAGCTTTCTTTAGCTTCTTCTTCGAAGCAGTATTTGAGTTTCCTCCAGCAGTGGGATCTTCCCCAGTAGTGCTTGGTTTTCGCTTCTTAGGAGTAGTGGGAGGAAGCTTGTTGGTCTGAACGAATTTTAACGAAGTTAGATATAAAAAGCTTGAGTGAATTCGAAGCATCAAAAACTAAGTGATTACCGTTGGAATTGGGGCACTTGTTGTTGGCGTTATTGTTGTTGTTGTAGTTGCAGCAGTAGCAGTTGTTTCGGGTGGATTAGCTTTTTCAGTAGTTTCAATGGAGGTCTGAGAGGCACTCCCTTCCTTCGATTTCGAGGCAGCAGTCTTTATCCTGATAGCTGAAAATCAAAACAATTAAGGCAAAGGTTAAAGATATGGAAAATAAAAGACATTTGGGATTATTCCCAAGCATTCGCACCTGTGCCTTGATCAGATTTAATTGACATGGCAGAAAGGTCATATCGAAGATGTCCTGGGAAATCATGAAGCCAGTGTCGAGCCCATGTCACAGTCTCAGATGGCTTTGGTTTCCTTTGAAGATATTTGAACATCTCTTTGCAAGTAAACCACCATGGATATGGGGGAAACCAAGCCAGAGCCAGTTCTGAGGTAGGTAATCTGGGAAATTTAGGTGGATGCATTTCGAATGCCAACCTATACCTATCCTCAGGTGACAGCCCTGAAGGAAGTTTTAGCTTAGAAACTTTTTGTTTAAATTTTTCCTTCAAGGTCTCAGCTGCTTGATGCACAGTGGAGTCCAAGCGCGTGGGGTCGTAAGTAGTTTCAAAATAATTTTGAAAAGCTTTTATCTCTTTGGCATGAGTAAACATACCTTTCTTTGCTGGTACCTGCACATCGAAGGCATCAATTAGTTTCTGTCGAATTGTAAGTGTATCGAACATGCAAGTTTGATAAAACTTAATCCACCACTCCAGAAACCCTTTAGCCGCGAGATGGGTAGGTTCGAAGGCTATCAGCTCAAATTGGGAAAAGCCTTGATATTGTTCTTGTTGAATCTTGGCTTCCCTTGCCTTGAAAGTTCGACCAGATGTGATGGCGCTCTCAGTCTGGAACAAAGGTTCAGGAATCAGTTGGCATAAGCCAAACTGCCTCGAAACGAAGTTTGGTTGATAGGCAAAGAGGAGAATTTGATTCTTAGCTGGGGTTATCCTTGAAGAGATGAGTCTAGGAAGCAAAAAAGCTCTCCATACATCTTGGATCTCCTTGCTCTTGATGGCTTCTGAGAGAGCCATGGTGAACCAAGAGGGTCCATGAGTCCTCGAAGCAAAAGGCGCCATGCTCTCTTCGAACTTATGCCTTTTGGAGAGGATCATGATGTACTTCGAGAATTGAACCTTGAAGTCATCCTTGTCATCATTAGGAGTTAGTCTTCGAAGCCTAGTGCCTTCGACTATCCTATCACTTATTTCTGAATCTTGCTCATCTATGGTGTTGGCGGTTGGTAAAGAAGGTTCGAACATGGCGTTTAGCCATAATTGGAGTAACCAAAATGGGCCAGCTAATAGAATGTTTTTAGAGGTGTGGGATTTGAGACTCGAAACGGCTGACCTCGGGCTCTCATAGAGGTCAACTAAGAGTAATTCACTTAGGCACACTTTGCGATTTTCGTGTAAATCCCTAGCTAGAGGAATGAATCTACTAGCTACCTGCAGGGATCTACTGCAGAAAACGTACCTAGACAGCCACAGGGTTAAGAATGCAATATGCTCTATGTCAGACACATTATCCCCTTCAGCATGATAATGGCTGATAAATTTGGAAAAGCTGGCTAACTTGACTTCGAAGTCAATTATGCTGGAGTGTTCTTTGTTGTCTGGAACATAAGTTTCTCCCACTGGCGACAGCCCAGTAATAGCCGCTATATCAAAGAAAGTTGGGGTAATCATTCCACCTGGGAGATGGAAAGTGTTGTAGGTACTATCCCAGAAATAAAGGGACGCGAACAGCAGAGGGTGGCTATAGGTGAATCCAGGTTTCGATAGCTTAATGAGGTTATAAATGCCTAGTTCTTCCCATTGCTGGGATTTTTTGGCTTCTACTTTCGCGAACCAATTTTGATAGGCAATATCAGAAGTAGGGCAAGATCTAAATGGTTTAAAATTGCTTTTTACATAATCTAAAACAAATGGGTCCTTGGGAGGAACAGTTGGGGTTTCTGCGGTATTCGAACTGAGGGATTCTACTACCCTAGGGGTATCCATTTTGTTGAATAAAGGTTTGAAGCTATAACATACGGGAAAAATTGTCCTGGTGTCCTTTAGTATTTCAAAAACTGTAAGAGGACCATTTAAGGCTAACCTCTTACCAGCAACATGGGTAGGGATGAGTACCTGTGATGCGTACAGCATTTCTTTTTCTTTGGAAATCATTTGAGGAGCAAGAGCAGATTGGCCTTGAATGGTGACGATTTTACTCTCCATGGTTGCTCCTGTAGTCTTTCCCTTCTTCTTTGAGACTTTCTTGAGTTGGGAAGAGGTGGAGGAAGACATTTTTGTTGTTTAAGAGCTTAGATTGTTTATGAGAGAAGAAGAGTGAAAATTCAGAGTATGAAAGATTTAGAGTGTAAAAAAGGAAAAGGAAGAGTAAATTGACGTTTTATAATGAGAAGATTAAACATCCACCGAGTAAAAGTGTGATACGTGGAGATCATGGGTTGGTGTGATGAAGAGGTGGCGAGAAGGTGATATAGGTAATAGGCGTGATTTAAAAACAATCATTACTTATAACTGCTCCACACTGTGAAGTGACTCTGGGCGGTTAAGGAACTCAAAAGGTGCTATGATTGATGTGACTGGAGTCAAAGGCATTAAATGTTATGATGATTCGAAAATCCTATCAAAATCTTGTATAAATGTTTAAAATAGGTATTTCTCAAAGAGATCGAAATACATATTTTAAAGGGGCAATTTGTTGGCTGAAGATTTTGATAATGTTATCTAGAATTCAAAAAAGTTAAAAGTTCTGATCGAAATGGAATTGAACACCATATTTCGAAGTTGCAGAAGCAGTGTTTCGAATGAGTGTGTCAAAGCTTGAAGCTTCGAACGGTGATCATGGGAAAATATCCAAAGGGGTCTCGAAACAACAGCGAGGCTAGGTTTGGGAAGAGCGTTCGAAACGGAGAAACACCAAAGCATTTAAAATTTAAATGGAAGCGGGACTTTCAAAGTTTGAAAGTTATGTGTTGGAGCATTTGGGGACACATGGAAAGATGAAAGAAGCATTGTCTTGCATGTTCGAAACGTGGCATGATCCTATAGCGAGACCGTTAGGGTCGAATTAGTATAAATAGAAGTCTTAGTATTAGGATTTCAGTGTGCCATATCTGTTATACAAAATACTCAATAACATTCAAACTACCACATGGCAAGGGAAACGAATGCAAGAGAGATGTATGTATGATAGCACCATGTATTTCTAACTTAATGAAAGCCTTTTTACCATTTCCAGTACTTTCCTCTTTTCTTTTTATCGAATAACATTTACAAGTTTCTTTATTTATCGTCTTTTCATTTCAAAGTCTTTTCCTCAAAAGTTTTACTCTTTATTGCTTTCTTTATATTTCGAGCACTTTATATTTCAGAGAACTGTTACGCTTTCAATACCTTTACTTCCAAGTATTGTTTTTCAAACGCATCCTTTTACTTAAAATTGCATTAAACGCTTTCTTCACATTTTAAACTTCTACATTCCAGAAACCTTTTATGTTAAATGTTTTGCAAATCGAAATCATTTACTTCATTTTTCATACAGTTTTATATGTCTCTTCAATCAGCATTACAATTAGCATTTATTCGTATAATTTAGTTTTCATGTACAATTTGACCACATTTTTAAACTCTTAGAGAGAAGGATCGAAATAAACCAAACACTTGTACAATAGCAACCATGAATAATTGTTCGATTGTGAGAGTAACTTTAATATCCAAGGAGTCCTAGGATCAATCTAGTCGATCCTGTGAGTTACCAGAGAGATTGAGTAGCGTTAATAAAGATTATTCGATAGTTTGGAAGACTAGCGGTTGTTTACCAGAAATCACTGGAAACACATGTCATGAGGGCCATCCCTCCGAGCATAACCAAACTGTCTCCAAGCCAGACACGGGTTGTAAGTAATACCCCCTCTGATTCCAAGTAAAGGAACATTAGGAAACTCCCCGCAATGATCAATGATAGTGACATCCTCTCTGGACCGAGAGCACCAATGTATATCTGCATGTGTAAGAGTCATTAATCGTTGTGACCATCTCAAACCCCGCTCATTCTTCAGAACTGATTGTGGAAGGTGCGAAATAAACCACCTTCCCAGGAGAGGAGTGCAGCACATGAGAACACCTCTTTTTCTCATGGTTCGAGTGTAACATGAGTGAAGGATGTCCCCAAGCAACGTAGGTATAGGATTCCTGGACATGAAGATCTGGACAGCACTGATATCTATAAGCTGATCGGGATTCGGGAACAACACCAGTCCATAGACAAGGAGGGCCACAACTTCTTCAAAGGCTTGTAGGTCAAGGGAGTTCCAACATTCTTGGGCCTTCTCAAACAGAAACCTGGCCAAGAACCCTTTGATACCACTTCTAACTTCCCAATGTCCCTTGATGTCAGATGGTTGTAAGCGTAAGGCCTTAGCAATATCTTCAAGTTTGGGTTCCTTTTCCGTACCGTTGTAGGGTAGTTGACTAAGGATAGGGATCTTCAGAAGCCGGGAGAACTCTTCCAATGTAGGCACCAGTTGATAATCCAGGAAAGTAAAACAGTGGTGCAGAGGGTCAAAGAACTAGAAGAGGACCTTTATCATATCTTCCTCAATGTTGGTGTTGACCAAGCTGATGAGTCTTCCATGTTTCTCACTGAAAGAAGAACTCTCGGGAATCCTGGATATAAGTTCCTTAAGCTGAGGAGGGATCCTTACAAGGCTGATCTGAATTGTCTTTCTGCGAATAGTTTCCATGTCCTACAAAACAAAAACAAAGATGAAGATTCGAACCCCTGAAATGGTTAGTCAATGCATATGATTTTGTATGATGTTATGATGCTATGATAAAACACACCACAAATATTCACAAGAAGCAAACATGGTAAAGCACACAAATCACACCACAGCCCTTAGAGTTTAGGCCAGCATGGGGTCTGGGGTACTACCCTCTTGAAGTTGGTGGGCTCAAAACCTGTCCTATCAGAAGTAACCGGGTTCTAAGGGTCCCAATATCATTGGATTGCTTTCATTGTTCATCATTTCGATTTAGCCACTGAACTGGAGACCGAAATATTCCAAGAAAACAACCCTCAATTGAGTGTAGTATCGAGTATCAACCAACCTCGGACTACACCAAAGTCAGTTATCTCACTACCCTAAAGAGGCCAAGATGGTTCAATTAAGGTTCCTAAGGTCAGTTGATGCTTCACGACACCATGCGGCGGCCCCGTACTCTCCTTGACTGGACTCAAGGGTTACCGGTACTCACCAAAGTGCCACATCAACGTAGCAGACTGCTTCAACCATGTCGGTATACCCCGCACAGTTCCCTCACAGTCTTGTTGCTACTTTCTAAGAAGGTATTCCCCCAGATTCGAGTTAGGATCTATAGAATTCCCAAGACAGTACCCACAATAATAAAGCAAACAATTAAGACAATTGAAAACACAAGTGATCTTAGTCCTAAGGTACACCTCACTTTAAAATAAGTCCCCAGCAGAGTCGTCATTTCTGTGATCGGTGGATTTAGAACTGACTGTTTAACGCTGGTTCGCGAAATGTCGCGGAAGCAAGAGTCGCCACCGTCTTTTATTTTCTCCAACATGGATAGGACAAAAGCACGGCAAAATTCCTTATGAGATAATTTCTCGGTTCGGGAGGTAGATTTATAGAAAGGGAAGGTGTTAGCACCCTTTCTATCCATGGTTATCCATGGGCTCTTAGATACTTGCTCATTGTGTTTTCAAAATGTTTGCTTTTCAATTGTGAGTGGGTTTGAAAAAAGTTTCGTTTAAAGATTTCTGAATAACTCTTGTATCAGTCCTCAAGAGTGTTTGAAAAATTGTTTTGAAAGCTTTTTGAAAGTGTCGGTGTGAAAAGAGTTTTGATTTATTTTTGAATAGAGCAAGTATCTATGAGTCATCTACCTACCCTAAGGAATTAGGCTGTGTAAATGTCCTTAAGGTAGTGCCATCCCACCATTGAGAGATAGGTAGCACCACCATTGTAGGTGTTTGGGTCAATTCGAGTTTAGGGACAGTGTGGTCACCGAAGCAACAGTTAGGACACCTTAGAAGCTACCCTTATGTCCTTGATCCTTTTTTTAATTCGAGGCAACCGTTTCGAGGCAACTATTCTGAGGCAACCGTTTCGAGGCAACATGTTTTGAGGCAACTGGTTTTGAGGCAACTGGATCATGGACATAAGGACTTACTAAAACGTCCTATACTTGACGACCACGTTTCGAAGGCAACAGGTGAGGCGTACCCTAGAAGTGGTGTGTGTATTTGTGTGTTGTTTTCAGGTTAAGTTTATCTTTGATCATCGTATTGTGAGCTACGCTTGTTTTTAATTAACCATATATTCTTTCATGCAATTTAGAATTTAAAAGTGCGGAAATTTAAATACGGAAAGATAAAACTACGCTATTACAAGGCGCGGGTCTATACATCGCCAAAGTACAAAGACCCGTTTGGTAAAAGATGCGGGAAGTAAAAGACCTAATTACTATTACAAGCCTTGAGCAGTTACATAATATTCGAAAAGAAAAAAGAATAACGTGCGAAAGAATAAAAGTTAGGACGTCCGAGGGTTTTGACCCTTTCGAAATTAAATTGAAATTAAAGTCTAATTATTATTTAATTAAAGAAAAGAAATTGTTTTTTTATGTTTTTGTATTTATGAAAATAAAGAAAATTAAAATTAAATGGAAACCCTAATTCTAAATTATTTTTGATTATTAATGAAAATATTAAAGTTACTCTAATTTACTAATTAATTAATATACATGTTTATTTACAAAAATGAATAGTAATAAATAATGATGGTCAATAATAAAAAAGAAATAAGCCAAAACCTAATTCTATAGAATTTTATTTATTAAAGAAAAAAAGATTGAATTAAAACATAAATTAACTAAATTAATTATTAGAGTTATTTACAAAAATTAATTAGTGAAGAAATTAATAAGAATTAAATATAAAACATTTTTTGGTTTTCTGTTTTTATTTATGAAAATTAATTATTTTTATAGTGAATTAATTAAAAAAAACAATTAAAACATTAAAAGAATTAGAAAAGAAAATCAAATAAAATTAAAAAAAGGTGCAAACCAAAGGGGGTGTCAGGCCCCAAAGGGAGGTTTTTTGAAGCATTCTGGCCCATTGAAGCAAGGTTTGTTTGACCTTTCCAGCTTGAGTGCGCGTGGTTGACTGAGGTACATGATAGGCCTCCTTTTGTGACTCTTGGATGGAAGCTCATGGCCATGTGGCAAGCTTGGACGTGAGGCTGCATGATGGACCTTGGAGCGTGTACTGCATGGGAATGGATTAGAACAAAAATCATGAATTAAGTGGGGGGACCTGGGAATCGAACCCAGGTCCCTATGCCTGCAAGACACCTCATCAACCAACTGGGCTATTGCGTTTGTTTGTTAACATAATAGAGAGTGATTATTATATAAAAAAAACAAGTGTTAGTGGTATGAACAAAAAATCACGCGCCAAATTTGAATGCTCCTATCATATGATGACACGCTAGCTTTCTTCTTCGTGTATCTGCAAATAGAAAACAAGTAGCGGGGGTTTTAAACCCCCACTAAATGAAACCTGTGAAAATAGCGATTAGAAGCTGGATTAATATAAAAAGGGCGCGAGGGCATTATTGGATTCGTCTTGCTGCAACGATTCTGTCCATATAGGTTTGGTGGTCTAATTTTACCATATATGAGAACCCCTAATTTTGAAGTTCTGAAACCCTAGGTTTCATCCATGGCAGATTTGGATACAAGCATCTTTAGAACAATTAAACATTACCAAAAGCTTCAGAAGATCATTATTAGTATAAATCAATATTCAAAATATAACAATGATGCATGGAAAGCAGAATTTGATTATGGAAATTTTCGTGAGAAAGATGATTCTGTTCTACCGTTTCTTGGAGTATGGAAGCGTGTTCTTGATTGCAATCAATTCCTGGAAGGTTCAGAAACGTATTAGAATGCTTTTTATGCTTTGAAACGTGCTCCAATTATGAAATCAGTTTCAAGCTTTTGGTTGAAATTTTTCAATTTGGTTCTATGTTTGTGAGCAGCTTTTCGTGTATCTCTGCATTAGGTTTCCTTGTGCATATGTAAGTGAAGCATTCTAGGTCAAAAAACAAGCCCAAAGATCCATGAGTTGATGATTTCAATATTTGATTTTTTTCATATCATTTCCAATCTTTTTTTCATGCAAATCTTGCCAAATATGGATGATCTTGTCTTGTTGATTGGTACACGAAATCTTTAGCCTATAATGAGAATATTTGCTGCACAAAAAGATTTGAAGAGCATTATTTGATATTTTTCTCATAATTAAATCTAATTAAATGAATTAATAAGAATAAAAATTCAATTAATTAATTAAATATAAGAAAATAAATCATTTTTAGCTCAATGGGTCGTGCATAGGCTTTGGGTAATGATTCAAGGAAGAATTTGAGGCCCATTAGCAATTTTGAAGTGTTTTAGGCAAAGTTGACTTTTCAAAATTCCCAAAAATTTCCCAACTTCTCCAAGGCATATCTTGCTCAATTTTGAAGCTGTGATCATGTTCTCTGACATTTTGGAAAGGTATTGAAGTCCTATAACCAATGCCTTTGGTCCCATGTCATTTTGATTTGCCAATCTCAAGTTATGGTCTTTGACTTAAAGTGCCTTTTTGTTGACTTTTGAAAATGACCTATAATGTTGAAATTTATAACTTTTTGTGAGAGCATTTCTTTGACTTGGAGTGTGAAGATGAGTTGTAGGAAATTTCATCCTCTTCAAAATGAGCTTTGGATGGGATTTTTCTGATAAACCATGAAGAAGTTATGCCCTGGTCAATTTGCAGTTGACTTTTTCAACTGTCCAAAAATAGAAACTTTTGCATCTTGAGACTTTTTGAGCCATGCTTTGAGAATCATGATCAAGAATTGATCAAATGATGTTTGTGGCTTCAAAATAAGATGTTGACCAAAAATTTTGACTTTTGACTGTCAAATGACCATTTTGCCCCTACAGTTGACTGTGGAGCAATTAGGGTTTTTGACTGTGCAATTTGATGCTGTGAGTCTTGAACCTTGACATAAGGATGCTTGACAATGTATATGGGCATGTGGGACTTGATTGGACCCTTGAAAACCTCAATTTCTTTGCAAGAACCAAAACCCTAATTTTTGATTGTGTTAGGAGGCAATTGGATTGTGCAACCTTGTAGGGATTTTGAATCATCTAGAGATTGATCTTGGCAAATCTTGAAGAATATGGGAGGGAAAATTTTGGGGTACAACAACATGTATTGAGAAATTTGGGAGGGAAAGTTTTGGGGTACAACACCAAGCTTTTAAAGACATCCTGGCTCTTCTCATTTATGGTTTGGTTCTGTTCCCCAACTCGGACCAATTCATAGATACTAACGCCATCAAAGTCTTTCTCTCTCGCAATCTTGTACCTACCTTACTAGGAGACATCTTGCATTGCCTTCATACCCGCACCATGAAGAAAAGAGGTACTCTTTTATGTTGTATTCCCCTACTCGCTAAGTGGTTAACTTCACACTTACCTCAATAAGTATTGAAGAACAACATGGTCTCAAAGGATGATGTCCCTCACCCATTCTGACATCCATTGGTGTTCGAGATCCTTGGAAGATGTCTCTATCATTGACCACTGTGGAGAATTCCCTAACGTCCCTTTGCTTGGTATTAGGGGAGGTATCACCTATAATCCTTGTTTAGCTCTTAGACAGTTTGGGTATGCCCGAAAAGACAACCCTCATGAGATACTCATTCAAGGTCTGATGTTCGACTACGACAAGGAAGACCAAGGTTATCGCCAGAGGTTTACACGAGCTTGGAGAATGGTGAACAAGGTGGACAGTAGGACTTTGGGACACAAAAACTCTATCCCACTCGAGCCTTACCTTAGGTGGGTACGGGCTCGTGCTCAAAGTCTCTTAATGCCTTACCCTTCTATCCTCCCTGTTATCATGGAGCCTGTTGTTGAAGGAGACGTCCCATATACTATCCTTCATCCTGACATGCCTACCTCCCTCGAAGACTTGCAGGAAGCTTGGGTTCAATTGAAGGAAGAGCGGGACACCTTCAAAGCCCAATTTTATGCCAGTGAGAAGAAGGTTCTGGAACTCACCAAGCAACTTCATGAAGAACGGAATCTGAACGCCTATATTGCGCCAAAGAGGATGTGTTCAAATTTTTTGTCTTAGGGGTTTTATTGTATGTTTTTTTCTTTCATTGTAAGCCCAAAGAGGCATAATGTACTCCAACTTATTTATATGAGGTGTGTTCCTCTTTTGGTCTAAACAAATTTAAATCTCCAATTTCCTTGAAATCATTGCATACGCATACCATCCATGACATTGCATAAGCAGGTTCTGTTACAGGTTTCTCATCTCCTCCGTTGTTCATTTCAAGCAGATATGTCTTCTGAACAAAGCATCAAAGATCTTCAGGCACAAAATACCCAATTTCAACAGATGTTCGTAACTCTGGCAAAAGGGCAGGAGGATTTGAAGGCCCTCATCCTGAAAGAGAAAGAGAAGAAGAAGAAGAAGTGTGTCGGTGCCCTAAATATGGGCAGAAGATTCGGGGGGCCACTAAACCAATCAGTTGATGTGACTTCCTCATCCAAAGAAGGGGAAAACCAAAAGGGGCAGGTAAGGGAAGAGGACCTCAGTCCTAAAGTCTCTGACAACGATATCGACTACAATGATGAGCAGTATCCTGCCATTGAGGATAGGTACAAGCAGTTAGAGGATCGGTTAAGTGCTATGGAGATCCAGAGAATACCAAGGTTGGATTTCGAAGAACTGGGATTGGTGTCAGGAGTTGTCATCCCGCAGAAATTTAAGGCTCCGGTTTTCACAAAGTATGATGGGGTGTCTTGCCCGAAGCTTCATCTTCGTTCCTATGTAAGGAAGATCCAGCCCCACACCGTTGATAGAAACTTGTGGGTTCACTTCTTTTAAGACAGTCTGTCAGGGACTCAGCTTGAATGGTTCTACCAATTAGAGGGAATCAATTTCCGAAACTAGGAGGATTTGGCTGCCGCTTTTTACAAGCAGTATCAATACAATACCGACCTGGCCCCCACTCGTACTCAACTCCAGAGTATGTCCATGGGTACAGGTGAAGGCTTTAAGGATTATGCGCAGAAGTGGAGAGATTTGGCCGGGAGAGTCCAACCCCCTTTGTCTGATAGGGAGTTGATTGACATGTTTCTTGGGACACTATCAGGTCCGTTCTTCAACCATTTAATCGGTAGCTCATCAGCTGGTTTTATGGAGCTGATATTAACTTGAGAAAGGGTGGAAGCTGGAATCCAGAGTGGCAAAATACAGAAAGATGTCTCTTCAAGCTCAGTAAAGAAGCCATTTGCTGGTAAGAAGGAAGCCAGTGTCATCTATAGCCCGAGGGGCCAAAGTAGGGTTGAACATCGCCAGACAGTAAGTGTTGTGATGATACCTAGACCTACAGTTTCTCCACAATGCAACAATCAACAAAGCAACCTTATACAGTTCAGATACGCTCCAGACATGGATGCCATTCTGATACTCATTCAGATTCCCTCTCAAAAATAGTTCAACAATCACCTCTGGATGGCATCTACAAGCCCATCTCCAGTAGTTATCCATCATCTCTCCAAATGGCATCTTTAAGCTCATTCCTTACATAATCAACTAACACATCTTCGAGTGCAAATTTCTGGGCACTCTAGTGTTCAATCATCCTCCACCTTCAAGTCACGAATGGCAGACTTACCAATCTAACTCTTCAGGTGTAAGAAGATTGAACAGGGGCAGCTGTTGTACCCCAAAATTTGCCCTCCCATTTCTTAAAGGATCAACCTGGACCCTCAGGTTTGCTTCCATCCAATTTCAAGCCTTGAATTACAAATTTTCTAAGAAAGTCATTCACAAGGGAAAAATGGTCCTTTGCACACCAAAAAGTCAAGCTTTGACTTTTGGATCAAAAAATCAAGTTCCAAGAATCATATTTCATCAAGGAATGAAATTGCTTCATCAAAAAAATCAGAAGTCAGAAGTTACTTTGAAAAAACTCAAATTTCTAAACATTTAGAAAATTTTCTAAGTGTCTAGAGAATATGATACTTCAGAACTTCTGAGCCTGCCTCTATGCAAGTGCAGTCGAAAGTTGCAAACACGATTCAGAACATGACGCTTCAATCAAAACATATGGAAGCAATGTTCTCCGGTCAAAACATGTCCCTTCAGCATCCGGAGGTTACGTCTCTGATCTTTTACGATCAGAACATCACCAAATCCCAAGACCTCATTTAAACAACCTGCTGCACTGCTACAGTACAGTACTCTAACCAGCAGTTAATCCAGTCCACGCCTGCGTTCTCCCAGATCCTGTATTTGCACCAAATACAAAAAGCTGTGATCAAAAAGCAATGGAACAGTGTGCCAAAAGTTCAAATCCCATATGTTTTTCCCTCCAAAAACCCACAACAAATTCACCTATAAATAAGTTGCTCCATCACACTTTCAAGGGGATGGCTTTTGGAGAGAGGGAATCATCAAAAGAGAGAAAATAAATTTGTGGAACCCCTCCATAAAAATCCAGAAATCCCAAGATGAAAACCAAAACCCTTGAAGTAAAATAACTTGGTATTTTCTCTTTCGTTGCTCTAGCTGACTCAAGAATATCTGAAGGCAGCAGCTCAAGTCCCAAACGCACGCTCCAGGTTCAAGTTAAGTCTCCCTGACTCTGCATCTTCTCATTTAGAACATCATTAAACATGTAAATATCATATTATTGATGTTGTCCATATCACTGCGTAAGTAGAAAAACTGAGGATCAGAACTTCCTGATTAAGGCTAGACTCAGGACCAGGATCAGAACTTCCATAAACTGTTGTGCTTTTATCCTTATGATTTTTTGTTTGCTGAAAACTGAATAAGTTATCATTGTGCTGATTGATATAAGGAAAGAGCTGAACCGTAACACAGAACTTCTGTTTTTTCACTCACCATTCTAACACATAGAACTTCCATGATTCACTCACTGTCCTAACATAGCACAGAACTTCTGAGTTCTCCCTACATGTCAAACATATTGAACTCCTGATGTTTCCATTCACTATTTTTACACACTCAGAGTTTCTGATTTTTACATGCTGACAATACACTGAATTTATTGAGTTTACTCATTTTTTAGTGTAATACAGAACTTCTGACTTATGGTCCACTGTCTGAATACCACCCAAAACTTTTGTGTTTCCCCTCTAATGTTCCTTGCAGGACCCCAGAGTTTACCAACTCAGAACTTCTGGCACCCACTGACGTCTCCTGTTGAGTCACAACGCTCTTGGCTTCAGAACTTCTGATTCCGTTTGTTTTGCTTGTAGCAGCACGTTGTTTCTATCTTTCATTTTTTCCCTTTTTATCATTTTTTTAGTAATAACCCTTTTTTTAATATAAAAAAGACATAAAAATATTTTCTTTTATTAATTTATTTATTTCTTTTTTCATTAAGATAAAAAACCATTTTCTAAACAAGTCTTTTTTCTTCTTCCTTATATTGTACATTTCGATATGGTTGTAATAGTAACTTAGGATTTAATTTCATTTTCAAACCCCATTCATAAATATGCACCCCTATCCCTAAAATATTGTAATAGCGTAGGACTTTACATTTATGCAATTTATCGCTTTTGAATATAAATGCTAGTAACTAGGGTGTATATGGAAAGATATGAAATCAACAAATAGATCACCCTAATCAAGACTAAATGCATGCAATCAAACACACTTTGAACACACATTCCCTTAGGGTAATCCCGCTTTGTCTCCTATCGAAAAAAATAGTCATGTCCCTCGAACACGGGCGTTTTAGAAAAAGACCCTCGATAAAAGATCGTAGTACCTCGATGATCCTCGATGTTGCCTTCGGTAAACGATCTAGTCCCTAAATGACATTGCTAAAACGTCCCATAGGTTGCTATGATACGGTGGGAGAACTGACTTGAGGTTTTACGTTCCTGTTCGCAAATGTTTCGATTTATCAAGAGTCGCCACCGACTTTTTATTTTATCCAAAGGAAAGGTCAAAAAGCAAAGGAAAGACCTTTGAGATTGTTTTCTTGGGTTCGGGGGGTAGATTATGAAAAGGGAAGGTGCAAGCACCCTTTTCATCCATGGTTATCCATGGGCTCTTAGTTACTTGTTTAGATCACTTGCTTTGCTTTTCCAATTGTTTGAAATGGTGCTTTGTGTGTGGTTTTGAAAATATTTTGAAAACAGGTCTATGTATAGGCAACCTTTGTAATGATTCTTTTTTGAATATATACAAAGGTGTTTGTCTTTTGAAAATATGTTTCAATGTTTGAAAGTTTGTTTTGGGAAAATGTTGTGAAATGGTGTTGTGACGTGTTTTTGAAAATAGCAAGGATGTTTGCAAGAGATCAAGTAACTAGGAGTTGTCTACCCTACTCAAAGATCTTTCCTATACACTTTTAACCCTTTTGATATTGTTGTTTTACCATTGCATTTGGTAAACAACCTTGTGTTTGGATGTTAAACGGGACAGGTGCGGGTCATCGTATGACCATGATAGCAATTGTGCTAAGTATCTTAGCAAGCTTTTGAGGGACTAGATCATTTTTGTATAGGCAACCAAGATAGCATCATCGAGGGACTATGATCTTTTTGTTTTGATTTTGTTTTGCCAAGATACCTAGCATGCATACCATGGCCATTTTTTAGGCAACAAGTGGATGAAACCCTAGGGGTGCTTGTGTGCATTGTGTTGTCAATTTTCATGCTTTTTTTGTCTTGTATTAGTCAAGCTATTTGTTTGATTTTGGTCATTTGCATACAAACCCTAACCTTTCTATCATGGCATATTTGAAAGCAATAAAAGGCGTAAAAATAAATCTACGACTATTACAATATTTGATATGGGGAGGAGGATACAAATTTGGATAGGGGATACTTTGCAAGAAATTAAAGCCCTAGTCAACTATTACAATCCAATTGAACTCAATGTGCAAATAAATAAATAGACAATATTTAAATATGCAAATAAATATGAATATGTAAAAGTGTTTTTGTATTATTTTATGTATGTAAAAATGAATTATTTAATGTCCTAAAAATAATAAGAAAATAAAAGATTATTTTTGAGAAGGTTAAAACCCTAATTTTGGTTTAAGAAAAATATATATATTATAATTATTTATTTATGTACAAGAAAATAAAATAAAATATATACAAAAATGTTTAAAAAATAAAATATGTGTGATAATATTATTTTTCATGTATAAATAATATATATATATATATATATATATATATATATATATATATATATATATATATATATATATATATATATATATATATATATATATATATATATATATATATATATATATATATATATATATATATATATATATATATATATATATATATATATATATATATATATATATATATATATATATATATATATATATATATATATATATATATATATATATATATATATATATATATATATATATATATATATATATATATATATATATATATATATATATATATATATATATATATATATATATGATATTTTTTATAATATTTACAAGTTTTTATTTAAGAAAATAAATATATTAAACCTAATAAACTAAATATTATGCCAAAGACCAGAGAGAATTTCTCTGGCCCTAATTTCTAACCTAGTTTTTTCAGAAAGTTCATCATTCAAATTCTCCCAGCTCAGTTAACTTAAATGAATTCTATGCATATGTATAGCTCAAGGACAATGAGGACTACATTTTTTATTCACAAACCTAAGCCTAATGATTCCTAAATAGAGAGATAGAAGTTTGAACTTTACCTGTTTCAGTCAAGCTCGAGTATGGCAATGCAGGGGTTTTCAGTGAGGCCTGAGATGCTTTTGAGCTTGCTTGAAGTTCCTTTGAGCTTTCCCAATGCCTAGCTTACTTTGAACTTGCCTGAATATGCTTGTAGAAGTCAACCTACACAGTTAGAATTCAAAAATGGTGAAGTGTGTAAATGGAGATACAGTGACTTGGGGATGGTTGGGATAGCTTAGGTAGGTTGTATGGAGTGTTTTGGAACTGATTTGGGACAAAATGCACGAGGCAATGTGAAGATGGAAGTAAAACTGCAGAACCTGCCCTGTTTTACAAGATTTTGGTGTTTTGGTGTACAAGGGTGTTTAAGAAGTTGCTAGCTCGTTTTTATGACCTTAGGCAATATGATAAACTTGTTTGAAATGTTTACAACACTTGGTTATATCAGATATAAAAGTTGTGGTGATTTTGCAAGTTGACTTGTTTTTGAAGTAAAAGTGAGAAGTGGCCATGCTATGGCCTGTACAGGATAGCTCCAAGCATGCACATAGTTGGTGTACTATGCCTGATATCAAGGGGCTTTGTTTGCAGCAAAAGGCTTGGTGCAATGCTCAAGAGAAACAAATTTTCAAAAGTTGTGCTTTATGTAAATGGCATTGTTCACTTTTTGCCAAAAATGGATTAAACCTTTGTGTAATCTTCCATAGATCAGAATAATGCCTCTAACCAAAGTGTTTGCATTCAATTTTTGAGTGTGGAAGGGTTTAAGGACCTGTAAACAAGTACAAGCAAGGCTGGATAGAATTTGCAACTTGTAGCATAGTGAAAAATACCATGGACCAAGGTGATATTTTGCCAAATTCAAACCTTCGATTCTCCCTAACCATAAATGATTTTGGAGAGTTCTTGAACATTTTCTAAATCTTGTAACATGGTCTACAATCCATATTTGAAATTCATTTTGAGATTACAATTGGAACTATGTGAAAAATTTCCATGAAGATAGGTCAAAATCCTGCCTAAACTAGGGCAAAATTTCACTAAGTTAAAAGTTTCATGGACCCATGTTCACAAAATCATAACTTGAGATCCAAGCTTATTTTGGGACAACTTTGTGAATAAAAGTTGTATAGTTTGTGGAGTACTACAACTTTCATGTTGGAAGTTTTGTTTGAATCCAATTGCATCATGGTGAAAATGTTTGGAAAATTTGGGGAAAAATAAGAAATTTTCATAACTTAGAAAATTTCTAAGTTATGAAAAATTTCCATTTTAAACCCTAATTTGCAAAATTAGGTTTCTTGGTGAACAAGTTTCATGTTTTGACATATCTTGATGAAAACTGATCCTTGGCACTTGATTTTGATCAAAAAAGTCAAAGTTTAACTTTTCAGTGTACAGTTAATTTTTGATCAGTTGACTGGAAAACTCATCTGTCAATCCAATGCATTTGAGATCTTTTGAACCTTGTGATTAGGTTAATATGATTCCATTGAGTCCTTGAATCCATGCTTGAACCCAATTTTCCATTGGCTAGGTGAAAAATCAGAAATTGCCCTTCTGCAGTCAAAACCCTAAAAATGACCATTTTGCCCTTTTGATGATTTGATCAAATTTCTTGAGGAGTTGTGATCCAAACTTGATCAAGTGGTTAATATGAGTCTATAATGTTGATGTGGATAAAAAATTATGAGGTTTGACTGTAAATTGGCCACAATTGACTTTTTCCCCAATATAGTTGATTTTTAGGTCAACTGTCCAAATGACTGGGCAAAAATTTGATTCAAAGCTTGAAACTTGGTATGGGAAATCTTATAAGTCCAACATGAAGTATGAAAGTCACATGGGGCATTGGAAGTCCAAAAATCCATGTGCAAACTCAAACCCTAATTTCAGGTCAACAGTACAAGGAGATGTCTTGAGCAGAGCAAACCCTAGCTTGGTCTTGAGTTCAAAGAGTCTTGTGAGGGGAAATCTTGGTAAAATGAGAGGGAAAATTTTGGGGTACAACATTTTCCTTCTATGACTATACAAACGCACAACGCTCGTCCCTTCACATCCAATGATGGGGCTTCTTACCAAATCAATGGTAAGATAGCAACATCAAAAGGAGAAGGAAAATAACATCTAAGATCTTTTGATTAGGTAGATTTGCTTCTAGTTGCTCGCTTGCTCATAACAAAAACATTCTATACACCAACACTTTGAAACATTTTTAAAAGAAAAACACTTTGTACGCGTTCTTATAGAAACGGGAGCCATTACAAAGAAAACCCTTTTCAAAATCACTTTCAAAAAACACATCTCACATATACTTTTTTTGAATCATTTTTCAAAACAAACACTTTGTATGCGTTCTTATAGAAACGAGAATCATTACAAAGTTACATTTTCAAAAATACTTTCAAAACCCACACCACAAGCACATTCAAACAAAAGCAAGTGATCTAGAAAGTAACTTAGAGCCCATGGATAACCATGGATGAAAAGGGTGTTAATACCTTTCCTTTTCATAATCTACCCCCCGAACTCAAGAAAACATCTCTAAAGGTCTTTCCTGTGCTTTTTCACCTTTCCTTTTGTATAAAAGAAAAGTCGGTGGCGACTCTTGCTTAACCGCAACATTTGCGAACACAAACGCAAAACAATCAAGCCAGTTCTCCCACCGTATCACACCCCCGTACTCAAAATATCTCAAAAAAAGGTTTTTTCTATTCTTTTTCCTTTTCCATGATTAGATGAAATAAAATTCGGTGGCGACTCTTGCTTACCGCGACATTTCGCAAACAAAAAATGCAAAACGCAAACCAGTATTAACAGTCGGTTTTGCCACCGTATCACAGCTTCCGTGCCATATACTAGAGAAAAGGGAGTTGCCCCAGTTGATGTTCTAGCTAAAGTACGGTAGTAATGTAGAGAAAATAGCAACATCTGATGCCAATCCTTATAGGTTACCACCATTTTCTTCACAATCTTCTTGATATTTTTGTTGGCAACTTCGACTGCACCATTCATTTTTGGTCTATATGGGGAAGAATTGTGATGCTTGATCTTAAACTGAGTGCAAAGCTCAGTGATCATAGCACTGTTGAGGTTAGTCCCATTGTCGGTGATGATCCTTTCGGGGATACCATAACGGCAGATGAGGTTGTGTCTGATGAATCTGGCTACCACATTCTTGGTGACTAAGGAAAATGAGGCGGCTTCGACCCATTTGGTAAAATAGTCGATAACAACAAGAATGAAGCAATGTCCGTTGGAAGCGGTGGGCTTGATCTCTCCAATCATGTCAATGCCCCACATTGCAAATGGCCATGGAGAGGTCATGACATTCAGAGTGATAGGAGGCACATGGACCTTGTCAGCATAGATTCGGCATTTATGACATGTTCTTTAATGTTGATGGCAGTCAGTCTCCATTGTAAATCAATAGTAACCAGCTCTTAAGATTTTCTTAGCCATCGTATGTCCACTTGAGTGAGTACCGAAGAGACCATCGTGCATGTCTTCCATGATTTCCTCTGCCTCCTTCTTGTCCACACATTGGAGTAGAGTTGAATCATGGTTGTGCTTGTATAATATCCCGTTACTTAGGAAGAATTTGGCCGCTAATCTCCGCAAGAACTTTCTGTCATTGATAGATGCCCCCTATGGATACTCTTGTGCTTCAAGGTATCTCATCACCTCATGGTACCATGGATTTTACGCATCGGAGTCAAGCTCATAGCAATGTGCAGGTTCATCGAATCTTTCAACTGTTATCATAGGGGGCTTCGTTGTCCCATCTGACTTTGAAAATTGAAGACATGGTTGCCAAAGCGTCAGCCAACTGGTTTTCTTCCCTAGGGAAGTTCTCAAAAGTGATCTCTTCAAAGTGAGGAATTAGGGATAGCACAAGTTCCTTGTAAGGAATAAGATTAGGGTGTTTAGTGTCCCAATCTCATTTTACTTAGCTAATCACTAGGGTGGAATCCCCAAACACATTCAAATGCTCGATCCTTAAGTCAGTAGCAGCTTTCAGACCTAAGATGCATGCTTCATACTCGGTCAGATTGTTTGTGCAATCGAAGCATAGTCTGGCAGTGAAAGGAGTATGGAAACCTTCAGGAGAGATTATCACAGCACCAATTTTGTTAACTAAGGCGTCAAAATCCCCATCGAAGACCATAGTCCATTGGGATCCTTGTTCAGGTCCGTCATACGGTCCATATTTCGCACAATCGGTTACCAGCATAATGTTCTCATCAGGGAAGTCAAAGTTCATTGTATGATAATCATCCACAACTTGATGGGCTAAATGATCTTCTAGTACACTTCCTTTGATGGCTTTTTGAGTCGTGTACTGAATGTCGTACTCAGTCAAGATCATTTTCCATCTGGATATCCGTCCGGAAAGGGCTGGTTTCTCGAGATGTACTTGATTGGGTCCATCTTTGAAATCAACAAAGTGGTATGAGTCAACATATACTGTCTTAGCCGGTGAGAAGCCCATGCCAGAGCGCAGCAAGTTTTCTCGAGCAGTGAATATCTAGTTTCACAGTCGGTGAACTTTTTGCTCAGGTAATAAATAGCATGCTCTTTTCGGCCAGACTCGTCATGTTGGCCCAAAACACACCCCATAAAATTCTCTAGTACTGTCAAGTATATGATCAAGGGTCTTCCTTCAACTGGAGGCATGAGAATAGGAGGTTATTGTAGGTATCCTTTGATTTTGTCAAAGGCAATCTGGCACTCATCGTTCCATCTGACTACCTGATCTTTCTTCAAGAGTTTGAAGAGTGGCTCACAAGTAGCAGTCAAGTGAGATATGAAACGGGCAATGTAATTGAGACGACCCAAGAATCCTCTGACTTCTTTTTCAGAATGAGGGACTGGAATTTCTTGGATGGCCTTTACCTTGGTAGGATCAACTTTACTGCCTTTGTTGCTGACGATAAAACCTAGAAGCTTTCCAGATCATACTCCAAACGTGCACTTATTAGGGTTTAACCTCGGCTTGTACTTCTTTAGCCTCTTAAATAATTTATGTAGATGATCGAGATGTTCTTCTTCGGTTTGTGATTTAGCAATCATATCATCCACATATACCTCTATCTCATGATGAATCATGTCATGAAATAAAGCTACCATAGCCCTTTGATATGTTACCCCTGCATTATTTAATTCGAACGGCATGACCTTGTAGCATAAGGTTCCCCATTGCGTAACGAAAGTAGTCTTTTCCATATCTTCGGGAGCCGTCCTTATTTGATTATAGCCTGAGAAGCCATCCATGAATGAGAAGACTTTAAGTTGAGAAGTATTATCAACTAATACGTCAATGTGTGGTAGGGGAAGTCATCCTTGGGGCTTGCCCTATTCAGATCCCTATAATCTACGCACATGCAAACTTTCTCGTCTTTCTTTAGCACTGGCACCACATTGGCAACCCGTTGAGGATATGATGTCACAGCTAGGAATCCTGCATCAAATTGTTTCATCACTTCAGCTTTGATCTTTTCATACATATCAGGCCTCATGTGACGAACCTTTTCTAACCTAATTTTTTCAGAAAGTTCATCATTCAAATTCTCCCAGCTCAATTAACTTAAGTGAATTCTATGCATATGTACAGCTCAAGGACAATGAGGACTACATTTTTTATTCACAAACCTAAGCCTAATGATTCCTAAATAGAGAGATAAAAGTTTTAACTTTACCTGTTTCATTCAAGCTCGAGTATGGCAATGCAGGGGTTTTCAGTGAGGCCTGAGATGCTTGTGAGCTTGCTTGAAGTTCCTTTGAACTTTCCCAATGCCTAGCTTGCTTTGAACTTGCCTGAATATGCTTGTAGAAGTCAACCCGCACAGTCAGAATTCAAAAATGGTGAAGTGTGTAAATGGAGTTACAGTGACTTAGGGATGGTTGGGATAGCTTAAGTAGGTTATATGGAGTGTGTTTGAACTGATTTGGGACAAAACGCACGAGGCAATGTGAAGATGGAAGTCAAACTACAGAACCTGCCCTGTTTTACAAGATTTTGGTGTTTTGGTGTACAAGGGTGTTTAAGAAGTTGCTAGCTCATGTTTCTGACCTTAGGCAATATGAGAAACTTGTTTGAAATGTTTACAACACTTGGTTATGTCAGATACAAAAGTTGTTGTGATTTTGCAAGTTGACTTGTTTTTGAAGTAAAAGTGAGAAGTGACCATGCTATGGCCTGTACAGGCTAGCTCCAAGCATGCACATAGTTGGTGTACTATGCCTGATATCAAGGGGATTTGTTTGCAGCAAAAGACTTGGTGCAATGCTCAAGAGAAACAAATTTGCAAAAGTTGTGCTTTATGTAAATGGCATTGTTCACTTTTTGCCAAAAATGGATTAAACCTTTGTGTAATCTTCCATAGATCAGAATAATGCCTCTAACCAAAGTGTTTGCATTAAATTTTTGAGTGTGGAAGGGTTTAAGGACCTGTAAACAAGTACAAGCAAGGCTGGATAGAATTTACAACTTGTAGCATAGTGAAAAATTCCATGGACCAAGTGATATTTTGCCAAATTCAAACCTTCGATTCTCCCTAACCATAAATGAATTTGGAGAGTTCTTGGACATTTTGGAAAGCTTGTAACATGATCTACAATCCATATTTGAAATGAATTTTGAGATTCCAATTTGAACTATGTGAAAAATTTCCATGAAGATAGGTCAAAATCCTGCCTAAACTAGAGCAAAATTTCAATAAGTTAAAAGTTTCATGGACCCTTGTTCACAAAATCATAACTTGAGATCCAAGCTTATTTTGGGAAAACTTTGTTGATCAAAGTTGTAGAGTTTGTGGAGGAATACAACTTTCATGTTGGAAGTTTTGTTTGAATCCAATTGCATCATGGTGAAAATGTTGGGCAAATTTGGGAAAAAATAAGAAATTTTCATAACTTAGAAAATTTCTAAGTTATGAAAAATTTCCATTTTAAACCCTAATTTGCAAAATTAGGTTTCTTGGTGAACAAGTTTCATGTTTTAACACATCTTGATGAAAAATGATCCTTGGCACTTGATTTTGACCAAAAAGTCAAAGTTTGACTTTTCAGTGTACAGTTGATTTTTGATCAGTTGACTGGAAAATTCATCTGTCAATCCAATGCATTTGAGATCTTTTGAACCTTGTAATTAGGTCAATATGATGCCATTGAGTCCTTGAATACATGCTTGAACCCAATTTTCCATTGGCCAGGTGAAAAATAAAAAATTGCCCTTCTGCAGTCAAAACCCTAAAAATGACCATTTTGCCCTTTTGATGATCTGATCAAATTTCTTGAGGAGTTGTGGTCCAAACTTGATAAAATGGTTCATATGAGTCTATAATGTTTATGTGGATAAAAAATTATGAGGTTTGACTGTAAATTGGCTACAATTGACTTTTTCCCCAATATAGTTGATTTTTAGGTCAACTGTCCAATTGACTGGGCAAAAATTTGATTCAAAGCTTGAAACTTGTTATGGGCAATCTTATAAGTCCAACATGAAGTATGAAAGTCACATGGGGCATTGGAAGTCCAAAAATCCCTGTGCAAACTCAAACCCTAATTTCAGGTCAATAGTACAAGGAGATGTCTTGAGCAGAGCAAACCCTAGCTTGGTCTTGAGTTCAAAGAGTCTTGTGAGGGGAAATCTTGGTAAAATGAGAGGGAAAATTTTGGGGTACAACAATTTCCTTCTATGACTATACAAACGCCCCACGCTCGTCCCTTCACATCCAATGATGGGGCTTCTTACCAAATCAATGGTAAGATAGCAACATCAAAAGGAGGAGAAAAATAACATCTAAGATATTTTGAGTAGGTAGATTCTCTCCTAGTTGCTCGCTTGCTCATAACAAAAACATTATATACACCAACACTTTGAAACATTTTTAAAAGAAAAACACTTTGTACGCGTTCTTATAGAAACGAGAGCCATTACAAAGAAAACCCTTTTCAAAATCACTTTCAAAAAACACATCTCACAAACACTTTTTTTGAATCATTTTTCAAAACAAACACGTTGTATGCGTTCTTATAGAAACGAGAATCATTACAAAGTTACATTTTCAAAAATACTTTCAAAACCCACACCACAAGCACATTCAAACAAAAGCAAGTGATCTAGAAAGTAACTAAGAGCCCATGGATAACCATGGATGAAAGGGGTGCTAATACATTTCCTTTTCATAATCTACCCCCCGAACTCAAGAAAACATCTCTAAAGGTCTTTCCTGTGCCTTTTCACCTTTCCTTTTGGATAAAAGAAAAGCCGGTGGCGACTCTTGCTTAACCGCAACATTTGCGAACACAAACTCAAAACAACCAAGTCAGTTCTCCCACCGTATCACACCCCCGTACTCAAAATATCTCAAAAAAAGGTTTTTTCTATTCTTTTTCCTTTTCCATGATTGGATGAAATAAAATTCGGTAGCGACTCTTGCTTACCGCGACATTTCACAAACAAAAAACGCAAATCGCAAACCAGTATTAACAGTCGGTTCTGCCACCGTATCACAGCTTCCGTGCCATAGACTAGAGAAAAGGGAGTTGCCTCAGTTGATGTTCTAGCTAAAGTACGGTAGTAATATAGAGAAAACAGCAACATCTGATTCCAATCCTTATAGGTTACCACCATTTTCTGCACAATCTTCTTGATATTTTTGTTGGCAGCTTCGACTGCGCCATTCATTTTTAGTCTATATGGGGAAGAATTGTGATGCTTGATCTTAAACTGAGTGCAAAGCTCAGTGATCATAGCACTGTTGAGGTTGGTCCCATTATCGGTGATGATCCTTTCGGGGATACCATAACGGTAGATGAGGTTGTGTCTGATGAATCTGGCTACCACATTCTTGGTGACTGAGGCAAATGAGGCGGCTTCGACCCATTTGGTAAAATAGTCGATAGTAACAAGAATGAAGCGATGTCTGTTGGAAGCGGTGGGCTTGATCTCTCCAATCATGTCAATTCCCCACATTGCAAATGGCCAAGGAGAGGTCATGACATTCAGAGTGATAGGAGGCACATGGACCTTGTCAGCATAGATTTGGCATTTATGACATGTTCTTGAATGTTGATGGCAGTCAGTCTCCATTGTAAATCAATAGTAACCAGCTCTTAAGATTTTCTTAGCCATCGTATGTCCATTTGAGTGAGTACCGAAGAGACCATCGTGCATGTCTTCCATGATTTCCTCTGCCTCCTTCTTTTCCACACATCGGAGTAGAGTTGAATCATGGTTGTGCTTGTACAATATCGCGTTACTTAGGGAGAATTTGGCCGCAAATCTCCGCAAGAACTTTGTCATTGATAGATGCCCCCTCTGGATACTCTTGTGCTTTAAGGTATCTCATCACCTCATGGTACCATGGATTTTCCGCATCGGTGTCAAGCTCATAGCAATGTGCAGGTTCATCGAATCTTTCAATTGTTATCATAGGGGCTTCGTTGTCCCTTCTGACTTTGAAAATTGAAGACATGGTTGCCAAAGCGCCAGCCAACTGGTTTTCTTCCCTAGGGAAGTTCTCAAAAGTGATCTCTTCAAAGTAAGGAATTAAGGATAGCACAAGTTCCTTGTAAGGAATAAGATTAGGGTGTTTAGTGTCCCAATCTCATTTTACTTAGCTAATAACTAGGGCGGAATCCCCAAACACATTCAAATGCTCGATCCTTAAGTCAGTAGCAGCTTTCAGACCTAAGATGCATGCTTCATACTCGACCATATTGTTTGTGCAATCGAAGCATAGTCTGGCAGTGAAAGGAGTATGGAAACCTTCAGGAGAGATGATCACAACACCAATTCCGTTACCTAAGGCGCTGGAATCCCCATCGAAGACCATAGTCCATCGGGATCCTTGTTCAGGTTCGTCATACGATCCATATTTCGCATAGTCGGTTACCAGCATAATGTTCTCATCATGGAAGTCAAAGTTCATTGTATGATAATCATCCACAACTTGATGGGCTAAATGATCTTATAGTACACTTCCTTTGATGGCTTTTTGAGTCGTGTACTGAATGTCGTACTCAGTCAAGATCATTTTCCATCTGGCTATCCGTCCGGAAAGGGCAGGTTTCTCGAGATGTACTTGATTGGATCCATCTTTGAAATCAACAAAGTGGTATGAGTCAACATATACTGTCTTAGCCGGTGAGAAGCCCATGCCAGAGCGCAGCAAGTTTTCTCGAGCAGTGAATATCTAGTTTCACAGTCGGTAAACTTTTTGCTCAGGTAATAAATAGTATGCTCTTTTCGGCCAGACTCGTCATGTTGGCCCAAAACACACCCCATAAAATTCTCTAGTACTGTCAAGTATATGATCAAGGGTCTTCCTTCAACTGGAGGCATGAGAATAGGAGGTTCTTGTAGGTATCCTTTGATTTTGTCAAAGGCAATCTGGCACTCATCGTTCCATCTGACTACCTGATCTTTCTTCAAGAGTTTGAAGAGTGTCTCACAAGTAGCAGTCAAGTGAGATATGAAACGGGCAATGTAATTGAGACAACCCAAGAATCCTCTGACTTCTTTTTCAGAATGAGGGAATGGCATTTCTTGGATGGCCTTTACCTTGGTAGGATCAAATTCACTGCCTTTGTTGCTAACGATAAAACCTAGAAGCTTTCCAGATCGTACTCCAAACGTGCACTTGTTAGGGTTTAACCTCGGCTTGTACTTCTTCAACCTCTCAAATAATTTATGCAGATGATCGAGATGTTCTTCTTCGGTTTGTGATTTAGCAATCATATCATCCACATATACCTCTATCTCATGATGAATCATGTCATGAAATAAAGCTACCATAGCCCTTTGATATGTTACCCCTGCATTCTTTAATTCGAACGGCATGACCTTGTAGCATAAGGTTCCCCATTGCGTAACGAAAGTAGTCTTTTCCATATCTTCGGGAGCCGTCCTTATTTGATTATAGCCTGAGAAGCCATCCATGAATGAGAAGACTTTAAGCTGAGCAATATTATCAACTAAGACGTCAATGTGTGGTAGGGGAAGTCATCTTTGGGGCTTGCCCTATTCAGATCCCTATAATCTACGCACATGCGAACTTTCCTGTCTTTCTTTAGCACTGGAACCACATTGGAAACCCGTTGAGGATATGATGTCACAGCTAGGAATCCTGCATCAAATTGTTTCATCACTTCAGCTTTGATCTTTTCAGACATATTAGGCCTCATGCGACAAACCTTTTGTTTAACAGGAGGACAATCCTCTCTTGTCGGTAGACGATGAACTACGATGTCGGTATCCAACCCAGGCATATCTTCATAAGACCAAGCAAATAATTCCACATAATCATGTAACATCTTAACCAACCTGCTCTTGACACTGCTTTCCAAATTAGCGTCGATCTTGATTTCTTTCTTATCTGACTCAATACCCAGGTTGATAATTTCAACTGACTCTTCGTGCAATTGAATAGATTTTTCCTCTTGTAATAGAAGTCTGGCTAGTTCTCGTGGTGTGTCACAATCTTCCTCTCCTTCGTCTTTGGCTTGGTTGATAGGATATTCAAAGTCATAGTCGGAAATAGTAGAGTCATTGGCAATAGGATCCAGAGTGGATGTGGATCTGCAAGAGTGTGTGTGTGTGTGCATGTAAGATACATAGCTATTTTTTTGAAAAATGTATTTGAAAGAAAGGAAAGACAATGAACACAAATATTTGAATGCAAAAGATTCCAATGTACTGAATGATCATATGATTAGATAAACATAAATAAAACCCTTGACAAATGGACCAAAGTGCCTCGGGCCAAGAAAATGGCTGAAAAGTCATTGTTAAAATATTACAGACAACATGTTCTTGAATTGAAAGAAAAGCAATAACAAGTAGATTACTCCTCAATGAAAGAGGTGGGAACAAAGTCCTTTGCATGCCAATTATTCAGCTCCGTTGTAGTTGGATACACCCACTCTTCAAATGCAGCTTCTTCTTCAGAATCACCCACAAATTTGACTTCATGGCTTCTAATGCGAAGAGGTGGCTTTCCAGCACGAGCACGCCTCACTTCCTTATGAGCTTTGACGGTGAAGCCCAACCCAAACTTGTCCGCTTTAAATGGGATATCGAGGAGTTTCCCCCAGGTATCATAGTTTCTTTCTTTAATTGTCGTGCGGGCATCCTTGACTGAATCCATCTTTGGCGTGGCCTTAACCGCTTTAGACTCATCAGAAGAACATTTGGTAGCAGCAATCATCAGTGGTATGACTTCAAAGGCTTAACACGGGGTCTAAATGAACTCTTCATCCATCTCTACGTACTTGAAAGAGTTAAGGTGGCTTATCATAAACTCTTCCTCCCCACAGACGGTGACTATTCTGCCATTGACTGGATATTTGAGTTTCTGGTGGAGGGTTGAGGTTACTGCCCAAGCTTTATGGATCCACGGGAGACCTAACAGACAAGAATAGGCAGGACGAATATCCCTAATATAGAAGATGGAGTTGAATATTTGGGAGCCCGCTTTGATTGGAAGATCTACCTCCCCATGAACAGTCCTCTTTGATCTGTCAAATGCCCTTACAATTATATCGCTTGGCTTCAAGATTAAACCTTCACAATCGAGACGGTCTAACGCCCCCTTGGGTAATACATTTAGAGAAGAACCAGTGTCAACTAGAACATGTCCTAAGGTAGTTCCTTTGCACTCAACAGAAACATGTAAAGCTTTATTGTGATTCTTCTCGAGAGGTGTTAAGTCAGCATCTGAAAATCCCAAGCCATTATCAGTTGCCAGGATAGCTACGCAATTCTCAAATTGGTCCGTTGTTGTCTCATGGGGGACATGAGCCTTTTTCAGGAACTTGATTAATATCCGAGCATGGGCATCAGAGCAAAGCAGCAATGACAAAATTGAAATCTTAGAAGGTGTTTGCCTCAAATGTTCTACAATTTTGAAGTCGCTTCTCTTTATGATCTTCAAAATCTCGTCCATTTCACGGGCGGAGGGTTCTTCATCAGCTACGTCTTTGGAGGGTACTTCAATCACAACTGGCTCAACAACCTTTTCCTTCCCTCTGGTATCGGTACTTGGCTTGGCAACAGTAATGTGGATGGGCGTCCTTGTAACAACGAGTGGTGAGATATTGGGTAAAAATATTCTTCCAGTTCTAGTTACTTTGCATGAACCAGCTATGTTGCCAACATTGTCATCTTTTTCTTCTTAGATCTAGCCATCTTGTTTAATCCCATGATAGAACACTTCAACATCATAATTCTATGGTACCGCTTTGTTTGAAGAGTAGGGAATTGGTCCGGGATTGGTAATTATTAATGGAGCAATAGTGGGTTCATTTGAAATCCTAATAGGACCTTTGGAGGTGATCCTAAGAGGCTTGTTTGAGATGGTAATAATGGAAAGGTCTTCACATTTGTTAATCAAACTCTTGGCAAAAAGAGTCTTTTCAAACAGAATTTCGTGGCTATCCATCAGGCATTGTATGCCTTTTTTCAGCCCTTCCCATCCATTGAGTTGTCTTGTACAGCACACACAATCTTTTTCACATCCAGGGAAGATCCCATCTTTCAACAGATTGTTCTTGATTACATTCAGCGAAGTAGTCAATTCTTAAACAGAGGCAACAAACATTATATCTTTGACAACATTAACACCTTTGTCATGCTTCGGAATTGGAGCGGTAATTACATTCGGTGTTGTTGGAGGATCAAACTCAATAGTCTTGTTGTCAATCAAATCCTGCATTTCGTTCTTCAAGTCCCAGCACTGGCCAGTCTCGTGCCCGGGGCTGCTTGAATGGTAAGCACACTTAGCATTCAGATTATACTTTGGTGACAAGGTGTCAGGGTTGGTGGGAGGATCGCGTAATGTCACTAAATTAGCCTTGAGCAAATTTTGAAGGGCTTGAGACAGTGACATGCCTAACCTTGTAAATTGTCTTCTTGGAGTTTCAAAACATTGATGATTTACAGATGGTCTTGGAGTAGGAGTTGGATTGGAGATTCGAACAGCATTGACGGGCGGGTGATCGTTCTTCTTGGTATGGGCCCTTGCTCCATACACAGCATTGACTTCCTTCTTTTAGAGCAAAAGGTTTCTTGATAGGATTGGGAGTGGAGGTAGATGCCACAGAGATCTTCCCACTTTTGATGCCACTTTCAACTCTTTCACTAGTTAAAATTAATTCGGTGAAACCAGAAGAAGAGCATCCAACCAGCAGATTATAGAAAGGACCTGATAAAGTGCTCATGAACATGTCGATATGCTCCCTATCAGTCAAGGGAGGTTGGACCCTACTAGCAAGGTTTCTCCACTTTTGTGCATATTCCTTAAATCCTTCATTCTTCCCCATGGTCATATCTTGCAACTGAACCCTCGTTGGTGCCAAGTCGGTGTTATACTGATACTGATGGTAGAAGGCAGTAGCTAGATCCTCCAAAGTATTGATACGAGAACCATTTAACTGATAAAACCATTTAAGTCGTGTTCCATCCAAACTCTCTTGGAAAAAGTGAACCCAAAGCTTCTTATCGGCAGTGTGCGGCTGTATCTTGCGCACATAAGATTTCAAATGGAGTTTTAGACAATAAACCCCATCGTACTTTGCAAAGATTGGTATTTTGAATTTGTGGGGAATGACTACCCCAGAGATCAAACCCAAATCATCAAAATCTAAACCGGGGACGGCTTGGATTTCAACAGCTTTCAATCTATCTTCTAACTGCGTGTATTTGATATCAACTGGTGGATACTGCTCGTTGAAATAATCATCATCAGATTCTTGATCATTAGCACATTCAGCTTGAGTACTCTTGACTTCACCGACCTGGTTCTCGTCCTCTTCAGATAAGTCTCCTCCTACTGGGATTTAACGGATTGTCTCCTTGAACCTTCTACCCATGTTGAGTAGAGTTTTCTTCTTTGGCTTCTTCTTAACGGCCAGCAAAGCCATCATATCTTGCTGCACCTTGGCTAGGGCTAGTAGAGCTTCCTGAAACTGAGAATTATGGGCTTGGAGATCCGTCACAGTTTTCTCTATATCCATCTTGCTGAAATAAACAGCAGAAAGATAAGGAAACTTGTTATGCGAAAAACCTGTCATGTTATGATGCATGGGATATGTACATGCAAATGATTTCAAGGATTAATGAAGTTTAAATTTATATAGACAAAAATAATGAACAAAGGTTAATTTTCATAAAACAAGAAAGATTACATCATGCCTCTTGGGCTTACAAAATAACTTTCTAAGATAAAAAGACTGAATGCATCCTCTTTGGCGCGAGATAAGCGTTCACACTTTGCTCTTCTTGTAGATTCTTAGTAAGCTCCAATACCCTCTTCTCACTAGCATAGAATTGAGCTTCGAAAGTATCTCGTTCTTCCTTCAGCTGGATCTAACCTTTTGTAAGTCTTTGAGAGAGGTAGGCATGTCAGGATGAAGGATAGTGTAGGGAATATCTCATTCGACCACAGGCTCCACAATGATTGGTAACATGGAGGGATAAGGCATCACAAGTTTCTGAGCACGAGCTCGCACCCATTTAAGGTGAGGCTTGAGGGGAATGGAATTCTTGTGTCCTAGCGTCTTGCTATCCACCTTGTTCAACATCCTCCAGGCTCGGATAAACCTCTGACGGTAACCTTGATCGTCATTCTCGTAGTCGAATACCAATCCTTGGATAAGCATCTCGTGTGGACCATCCCTTTGGGCGTAACCAAACTTTCTTAAGGCTAAGCAAGGGTTGTAGGTGATACCTCCTCTAATTCCAAGTAAAGAGACATTATGGAATTCTCCATAACGGTCGACAATAGTAACATTTTCCAAAGAGCGGGAACACCAATAAACATCTGAATGTCTGAGCGTCATCAACCTATGTGACCACCTTGAACCTTGCTCGTTCTTCAATACATATTGGGGAAGATGCGAAATAAACCATCTTACAAATAGAGGATTACAACACATAAGGATACCTCTCTTCCTCATAGTACGGGTGTGAAAGGAATGTAGGATGTCCCCTAGCAAAGTAGGCACCAGGTTACGAGACATGAAGATTTTGACGGCGTTCACATCTATGAGTTGGTCAAGATTTGGAAACAAAACCATCCCATAGATGAGGAGAGCCACAATTTCCTCAAAGGCTTGAAAATCCAAAGAGTTCCAACAGTTTTGGGCTTTCTCAAACAAGAACTTAGCTAGGAAACCTTTGACACCACTCCTTGTTTCCCAATTAGTTGTGATATCAGATGGTTGCAAGTGTAGGGCTTGAGCAATCTCTTCTGGCTTTGGATCTCTTTCTGTACCGTTGAAAGGTAGTTGATTGAGAATGGGAATCCTCAAGAGTTGGGAGAATTCTTCCAAAGTTGGCACAAGTTGATAATCAGGAAAAGTGAAGCAATAGTGTAAGGGATCAAAGAACTGAAAGAGCAACTTCATCATGTCTTCATCAGTGTTAGAGGTAACCAAGTTTAGTAGGCGACCATGTCTTTCGGTAAATACCATAGGATACACCAAACCATCAGGAGTTTTCATATACATACACAACAGATCACATCAACAACTCCTCAACACCTTTCAGGGCAGAACAAGATAACCCTTGCACATAATCACCATAATACAGGTTACAACAGAACTCCATATGTTTTAAAATAAATCAAACACAACAGAACAACTCACCATCAACGCTACATGTCTGACAACTTCAGATAAGTCTAATACTCACATTGTCACAAATAGTCAATGATCCTTCTTAAGGGATTATCCCAGAATAATATGAGTTGTCCATGTTCACACTATAGAGGCACAAGCAGTAAAGAAACGCCTCACAATTAACAGCACAGTCATAGCAGTAGCTACAACCAACACTTTCTTCCTTCAAGTCCAATGCACCAACAAGTATCTTCCCTAGGTCTCACCCAGAATAGAATAAGATGCATGCTCTGATACCAATTGAAATTATGGTATACATATAACAAATGTCCTAACACATGTTTAAGACATTGATCTATGTGTAACAACACTTGGACTGGATAAAGCATACTGATATAAACATATCAGAACAGAGTTGTGATAAATGTTCCAACATCTTATTTGACATGTCATATAAACAAGAAAAAAAACTGAACAATGCAAAATGATAATAACACACATATATGATGACCCGGTTCAGTGAACAACAACACCTACTCTGGGGCTACCAAGCCAGGAAGAAAGTCCACTATCAGCAGTATTAGTTCAAACCTAAACTCCCCCATTTATAACTTCTCGCCTAATCCATACCCAATGACACTTTTACTTAGGTCCTCCCTAAATATGATAAATCGCCATATCACTTCCTAAATCACCTTAGTGATATCTAACAACCATAAAGTTCAGCCAAAACTCTTTACTAACAAACACACTTGGATTTGCTTCAAAGCTTCATCCAAGAACAATAATCGACTCTATGCTTAAAATCTTAAGAGAGATCGACGCACACACATTCAATGCTTAAAAGCTTATGAATGAATGACAGAACCTTACAACTCAAGGAACATTCCTACTCTTCTATCAACATGATAGTCGAGAGGCTCATAAATAACACAAACCAACTCTCCCAGAGAGTGGCACACAACTGAAGCCCTAATAGATTACATCTTTTCATTCACGAATTTCCTTCTTTTAGGTTAACGACCTTCTATTTATAATCCTTTACCCGAGTGGATTTTGGGCTTCTAATCACAACATATCAGCTGCTACAAATCTGCAAAAACTTCTGCATAAAGATAGGTCTTCAATCATGGATTTCCTAATTTATCTTCATAATTATAAAGTCAATATTCTTCTTGATTTCAGCTTGAATATTCTAGACCTTAAAATCGGAGCTACATAGGATAGCATAATATTCCCATAATATTTTGTATCTTGTTAACTCTTAAATTGATCCAACAACCCAACCCAAACTAGTCAGTGTCAAATGACTCGGCATAGGACATCTTGTCTGACATGTTGCTCTAGTTGATGAATCATCTCAACTTAACATGTTTCTTCATAAAATAAGACTTCTTGCTTAACATGTTTTTCTCAACAAGTTAGAACGTCATATTAAACATACTGCTACTATATTTGTTTTACTAAAAATAATGCCAATCATAAAATAGAGAACTAGCAAAAGACGTTGACTTAAAAGTAAAAGGAATGAAAGAGATTATGGTAAATATAAACTGATAATTAATTAAAATATGGTGATTCATACGTACATTCTCAAATACTTTTTTCTCTAAACACTGGTACTTCGAGTTTTATGAGTAACTTGTACAAAAGTGAACACACTAAAATCTAACATTAAAACCCTAATTTATACTACTTCGACCATAATGGTCTTTTACTACAGAAATACCATGTTCAACGCTGCATGTTTTCTCAAAACCTCAGGCTTCCACGCGTCCTTCTGGATAAGAATAAAACATTTGGATTCAAAATCAACCTTCAATCCCAAAGCGCCAAACATCATGCTATAATCTGTTGAATTTGAAACTTGAAATATCTTTAAGTCCTTATACACTCCGCAATAACAAGACTTCGCTAAATCTTTATTCAGTCAGTCAGTTGAAAGAACATTAACTAACCAGCTTCACACCCCTTTTGAAAATTTGAACTTCCTTCAACATCCTCTCATTTTCTTCCAAATTATACACTATCAAAATTCTAGCCAACACCTGGGTGGTTTTATAGGAGCGTCTAGTATCATGATAGGGTGTGACATCCTATAGAGCCATGTCATGTAGTCGGATGCATAATCCCAATTTAGATGAGCTAACACTTTAAGATACTTCTCTGGTACCAAATGAATCTTGAAATCCTCAAGTATCACATTAAGATCTTTACGAAGGACGGTGGTATGAGCAGACTCAAAGGGGGGTCTCAGAATAATATAAAAATAGCCAAACGGACGCATCACTCGCTCGGGAAGATAATGATACAACATAGTTGACCCACATGCCATCCATCTAACGTATAAGGAGATGACATCCAACTAACGCGTCTCGCAGTGAATGTCTGAATGGAAGAAGACAGTGTCATCTAGTACATGATGGTCAAGATACACTCTGAATGGATCAATCTCATTATTTCCCCTGTACGGGATAAATGCAGCAGAACATGGTCAATCCTCAATGTAGGTAGGCACATCTTCCCACCTGGTGATATGAGGGAAATGGAAGATGATCCATCCCTTAAAATAGTTTAGATACAATATTAATAAGAAATGTAACAAATGAATTATGAAAATATTAGTAATAGTAAATTACTGTAAGCATCGTGCAACTTCCTGTCATCTGCTTTATCTTCCAAAGATAATCCTCACCCAACTTTGAGTACAGGTAGACCAAACATGCAACACCCTAGTTATACTTATGAATTGTTGTCAAGTCGATAAAGTATTTAAGGTAGACCATATTAACGTAGGATGCACTTTTGTCCATAAAAATGGATGTGCCAACCAAGAACAAGAGGTAACACCTTAATGCACAAGTCTGATGGTACTCAAGTTGCATACCACCACCATCGGCCTCCATAACACATCACATGTGGTCTTTACAAAGGTCTTCCAAAATTTTAAATCTAGCATGCACACCTCTGGTGTGAGCTACCTCATTTTCCGCCATACGACGTCTATGAATTCCTTCTCTTAATAAATATTGTCTGCATGCCATTATTTATTGTCATGTACATAGAAACACATAAATCGACAAGACCAGAATATCGGGTAACATTCTTGAACGAATCAGTGTCGGGCTTTACCAACTCTAGTATCTTTTTGTCGTGGTTGATCAAAAGCGCAGCGGAATTTAAAATTTTCCTTTAGCGATCCTTACGAATGAGCATGGTCAGTGATAGAAATATTTACCTCTTGTGGTGATTCAGACCTTTGATGTTGTGATCACGAGCGTTGATGAAGAACAACGCCTCTACTCAGTCCACACGAACAGATCGCTTCCGGTCACAGTGCTAGCTGATCACGAACGGAAACCTTGAGTGAGAGAGAGAATCAAAAACGAAATTGCATCAAGTGAAATTGCTTTATCACAAGGGATCTATTTATAGAATCACTCGTGTGGGCTACAAGCTAAAAGCCCAATTAAGGCTATAAGCTAAAAGCCCAATTAAGCTTATGGACATCATACCTTATGATGTACCATATATCACTTATCCACGTGGTACCTTACCACTTTCCGTATTACATTTAAGTGCACCGTATCTTACGGTGTTCCTTATTTATTTTATCTCTCATCAACCTGTCCTTATGTGTGTGACCCTGTAGGTTTTCGCGACGTTGGCAATTATATTAAATCACACATTTAATATAATAAACAGTGAGCGGTATCTAGCAACACATCATTGTTACCCAAGTCACGAAAATGTCATGTGATCTGACCAAACCTTTTCCGTGATAATATTTGTGTTGTACAATTACCCTTTTGCCCTCATGTCTATATTGAACACAAGGCATACACTGTGTCACCCTTGTCCAGTTCAATATTGGGCCCTTATACATTTATCCTGTTATACAGGATGAGAAAATTCCATCTAGGTCACTCATGTCCCTTAGCATGCTTTGTGAAGTACCCATCAACCGTCTTTATAGTCATCCAGTTACGGATGATGTTTAATCAGCAATAAAGTACTTGACTCTACATCTAAGGTCCATAGTGGTTTCAGGTCGAAGGGTGGTATACACCATTATCATCATGAGAATAACTTATGACACTTTGCATAACATTCTATGTAGTATTCTCATAGCGGGTCAATCCAGTATAAATATTACTCCTAATATTCATACCTATGTCAAGACTTGATAACTCCTTATCTATGATCCATGAGATATGATCATCAATCTATCTTCATAATAATCTTAATGCTTTAATGTTATCCCACTTCACATTAAAGCTTGACTACGGATACTTTAAGAATAGTGTCTTATGTTTAATGGGATCTCATGATTAAGTCACACTTAACATTTCATTAAACAAATAAACCATTCTAGGGACTTTATTATTTTGGAAAGCAAACATAATAAAGAAATGCCTTTTATTATTAATAAATAATTCGATACAAGTACCAAAAGTATTGGCCTCTAGGGCTTACACCAACAATATCACCATCAATCTTGATTTAATTAGTTTGAAACATATGTATTGCAAAAGTAAATAAACACACATTTCCTTCCCAGACCTTCCTAATAACATGGTCTACATAGAGATGATGTAAGGAGGTGTCATATAGGCCTCCTAGATAACTCTCTAAAGGGGCATCAGCAGCAGATTCCTCCTGGACTTTAGGGGCTTCAGGTGCCACTTCATCATTTAGGGACTCAGGACTCCCTAAAGTAGAGTCTTGAGACATGAGGAGGCTACGAGAAGTAGAACCATATGGTCACGAACCTCGGCATTGTGAACCACCAAATGAGGTTTCATCAACTTATGGCCTCGTGGTCCTGCTAACGGTCCTCTCGCGTTGTACAAACGCGGTTTGAGACACACGGTCGAGACTAATTTTTCCAGAGTTGTTTTCGGCCATTACACCTACGTTAAAACCAGATATTCAAATAAAAAATTCAACCAAATTCTGTAGGGTTCAAATGCGGAGATACATCTCCAAAAACATTTCAGAAAGAATCCAGAGATACATCTCTGGACAAAGTTGTGATTTTGCAGAGATGGGAGAAACACCATTGCTTCATTAAACTCCAAATAAATTCGGCATGTTCATTTAGGCTACCTATTTCGATTGCTCGCTACCTAATGTAGTTTAAACATCTTGTGTTTCCTAAAACATAATTCAAAACAAAAGAGAAATTATTTTCTAAAAACTTATCAAATCTAAGTTGTGGATGAGAAGTTTGAATGAAGTGAGAAATTTGCAACAAATGAAGTAGAATGCTATGAGAAACTTGAATGATTGAGGAAGAGCACCAGTTAAGTTTTTTTAGGTTGAGTGAGTTTTCAGTAAATGAAGGAGATAGAGAGAAAGTTCTAGCGCGGATTAATGTATTAAACGCGTTCGGAGGTAAATCTCTGTACCACCCACTAAATTTTGAATTATGGTGTTTATGGAGATGCATCTCTGGACTGACCTTTTATACATACGGAGATGCATCTCCGAATTAAATTTTGGCAAAATAAAAATTTCGCATCAATTTGTGCTAAAGAGTGTGGAAAAAATGCGTTCGAAAATATATCTCTAGACACTAATAACTTTTCACAATGGCGGATGAGTACTCCTAAAAATAGAAAAAGTAAATAAAAAATAGTAAAAGGCGAAATAAATCACACCACTACATAAAAAGCCTAAAATTTAAATTCTAAAAAATATCTTGCTTAAATTCTAAAATTCGGAAGTATTTTTAAAACCATTGCCATTTAAACTCCTTTTCTCCTACTTCTATTTGTTTTTACAAATTTACACCAACGTTTATATAATATATATTTGTTGTAATGAAAGTGTTATTTTATGCATAAATATCTCTTCTGCCAAATATATATATTATGCATAAAATAACATTTTCATTACAACAAAAATTGAATAGCTTTAATAAAAGAATAAAAATTGACTCCATAACTTTCACATCATTCAAATTGCATACCCAATATTAAGGGGAGATTATTCCAAAAGATTATCCAATGAAAACCACTATATAACATAACATAAAGCAGTACAAACCAAAAACTATAATGTATATCATATACCGATATATGCTTCTTTTTTTTGGGGGGGATATGAAATAAATAAAAGACTTGACTTGATGAATCATGTACATCATGTGTTGTTGCAGGTTAAAAGGACAGCGAGGATGAAACTTTGAAGTTTATATCCCAAAGCTCAAGTCCTCCCTTAACAAAATCATAATGTGCACCTTTTAAAGCCACTGTTTTCTTCACAACTGCTTCTCTCACAAATGGATAAGTCAGTAAATTCCCAAGAGACACGTTAACAGCTTCCTGTATTGAAGAATAAGATAAAGAAACTTCAATATACAAGATTGCACCACTAAATATTTTTACTCTTGTAACAAAATATTAAGGGATAAGCTTTGGCTTAAATATACTTGCCTTCTCCAAGTTGGTACACTGCTCAGAGAAATCTAATTCACTTGCTTCTACTTTAACTTTGGACTTTGCTGCACTACAAATTTGGACCCAATGTTCTATGAAGTCACTGTATGGTCATAGAGGAAGGTAATTATTTTCAAAGCCACAAAGAATTGTATTTGGTTCCTTATTTTCATATACGAAACTAATATTAGTACCTTGCAATGGTCCCATCATCTGGGATGGACATGAGACCCTTTATACCTCCACAACAGCTGTGTCCAATAACAACAATATTCTCCACCTGTAACATTAAAAACAACATTATTATGTACCACTAATACTATTTCTTTTTCTTTTAGTTTACTCTATGATTTTAAATGGATGTTTGATGATAAGTGTTGGGTTATAGTTCAGTGACTAGTGCCTAACATGGAAAAGTAGATACTGTTTTGTACTTCCTCCATTTATGTATATCAAATAATTAACACTAGTTTGTAACGTATTTGAAACTTTAATTGGGCTTTGGTGCAAAAGAATGGACATGAGAAGTGAAAAGCCATATCATATGATAAGGAAAGAATAATGCTATTTTTTTAATTTATTTACTTTTAAATGTATGACGGCATATTCAATGGCAGCTCCAGTTCCTGAATGTTTGGTCTGCAATAATTGACACAGAAAAGTAATTAAGTCAACCATTTTAATCAGATGATAAATTTATGTTTAAGTCATGATTAAAATGGACAAATTAACCTTGTCATATGGTGGAACCATGTTGGCAATGTTTCGAACAACAAAGGCTTCACCAGGTTGAAAATCCAAAATATGGGATGGACAAACTCTTGAGTCTGAGCATGCAAAAACCAGAAACTGCAAGTTGGGAAATTCAAAACACATTTGTGCAATATATGAGTTAGATGTTTACTTCATGACTAGGTAACTAGTATTAAAATAAGGCCACTGTTTAGTTCTACCAAAGTTGCTTCTACAAAAATATATAAAGCAACTTCCACACTATTAAAATGATTGTAATATTTGTCTCAAAGTTGTTATTTTAAGTTTTCAAGATAATTGTAATTCTTGTTTGAATGACAATGTAACTTTAAAAGTTTCTTTTTAAATTGTAGTATTTAATTAATATTCCATCCATTAAAATATAAATTATTTAATGTTAGAAGTATTTCATATTCAGAAATCTGAATTAGTTAGAAGCAATAGCTTCTGAGGTTGTTAGTTAGAAGTTTATGTAGAAACTGTGTGTAGTTGTTAGTTTAGTTGTTAAACATTCTTTGTGTATTTAAACAAGTTTGTAAGTAGTATCATAATGCAATTTTCAGTAATAGAGTTTCTTTCTAAACAAGTTTGTTGTAATCATTTTCTCTCTATTCTCTTTCTCTCTTCTTTCATCTTCATCTTTAATCTTGTGTTCTAATAATTGGTATTTAGAGTTCCGGTTCGATTCACAGAGAAACATGAGCGTAAGTAAGGCATGTATGATTGATTTTGTTTCTTGAATTCGCGTTGAATTCATGATCGAAATTGTAACAAAATTGCCTTTCTTGATTTTGCGGGATTGAAAAACACGAGAGTTTGGTGAGATCTGAGTGAGTTGCACACAAGAACGAAGATGAATAGCGGAAATAGCTTAAAAACGAAGCTTCCAATGTTTGATGGAGAAGCTTCGGTCTCTATGTAAGAAGTATGAGAATCTCAACATAAAGAACAATGGTAGGTACGTGATTATATCTGAAAAGTGATTTTGATCACAAGTGAGATGAAATCTTGTGGAGAAACTCTTTCTGAACAAGTAATTAGTGAGAAGGTATTGAGATATCTTACTCCTCAATTTAGTTACATTATTGTAGCAATTGAATATTCTACGAATTCCAGCACCATCAGAATTGAAGAGTTGCAGAAGAGTCTAGAGACATAAGAGTTGTGTTTGACTGAGAGAACCTTTGAAAGAGAGATAGAGCAGGCTATGAAGACTCTTCTGGTAAGAAGAGTTAAAAGCAGTCTTGGTCTGAAGCCAAGAAGAGATATGATGTTCAAAAGTCAGAAGCCTCCAATTCTGATAAGAAGAAACATCATAAGAGAAAGGGGAAGTTTGACAAGAGAAAGTTTCAGTGTTATAATTGTAATAGGTTTGGTCACTTTGCTAAAGATTGTTGGTCAAACAAGAAAAGGAAGTTAGAAGAAGAAAACATAGCCAGAGGAGATTCTGATGGTGAACCTGTGTTATTGATGATTTTTGAATCTGATGGTGGATATTTGTTAGACTGGTGGTATATGAACATTGGTTGCTGAAATCACTTAACTGGAAACAAACAATGGCTGGTTGATTTTGACTTTTAAAATAGGACAAAGATCAGATGTGCTGATGATAAATACCTTAATGCTAAAGGTATAGGAAATGTCAAAGTAAAAGTGAAGAATGGTAAAATTACTCTGATCAAGGATGTTTGATATGTTTCTTGCATGAAGAGCAATTTGATGAGTGTAGGTCAGATCATTGAAAAATGTTTCTCAATTACCATGAAGAACAATCTCTTGAAGTTGTATGATTCTGATCAGAAGTTGATTATGCAATCTGAACAGAGAAGCAACAGAATATTCAAGGTGAATGTGGAGACAGCTGAAACTAAATGCCTTAGTGAAGAAGACACTGAAGGTGACTGTGAGTTATGGCACAAGAGATTGAGGTATCTGAATTTCAGAAGCTTAGGGCATCTGAGTTCTAAGAAATTCCTAAGATTGTGAAACCTGAGAATTCATATGAGATATGCATGAAAGCAAGCAACCCAGATTTCCATTTACATCAAAAGTGGACCAAAGAGAAAATCATGCTTTGGGAGTTGTGTATTATGATGTATGTGGGCCATTTAAAGTACCTTCACTTGGAGGAAACAAGTATTTAGTGTCGTTTGTGGGTGAGGTCACAAGAATGACATGGGCATCACTCATCAAGTTTAAGCATGAAGTGTTTACCGAGTTTTAGAAATTCAAGGTGAAGGCTGAAAATAGAATGATCAGAAGTTGAAAGTTCACAGAACTGGCGGTGGAGGTTAGTACAACTCTACAGAATTCAATAAGTTTTGTGAGGAGAATGAGGTTGAGCATGTGGTTACTGATATATACACTCCTCAACACAATGGTCTTGTTGAAAGAAGAAATAAAACCTTGCTTGATATGACAAAGAGCATGCTGAAAGAGAAGAATCTGCATCACACCTTGTGAGGAGAAGCTGTTGCCACTTCATCATATGTGCTCAATAGGTGTACAACAAAGAAGCTGAAGGAAACTATTTATTTTGAGAACTGTACTAGAGATAAGCAAAGTTTAAGTCATTTTAGGGTATTTGGTCCAGTTTGTTACAAACATGTTGCAGGTGCTACTAGAATAAAATTAGATGATATAAGCAAAGTAATATTGTTGATTGAATACCACAGTACAGGTGCGTATAAGCTTTATTGTCTAGTCACTAATAAGGTTGAAGTCAGCATATAAGTTATTGTGAAAGAGTCAGAAGTGTGGGATTGAAGCAAGCCTCAATCCAACTCTGGTGCAGTGTTGACACTTGAGATAACTTCTGAAAATGAATCTGAAGCTAAAGGTGAATCTAATTCTGATCTTGATTATGATGATGATCCAGACTCTGGTGGTCGAGCCTCTGAGGGGGTCAAGTTTTTGAAGGTGGAACTTCTGAAGATAGAACTTCTGGAGGTGGTCTAACTTTTGAAGATGGTCCAACATCTGATATTATTCCAGAATCAGAAGGAGATTCTGAACAATATCAGAGGCCACAAAGAATTAGACAAATACTAGAAGATTTGCAGAGTATGACATGTTGCAAGATACTGAGATTGACTTTGAAGAGGAAGTCACTCATTGTGCCATGTTAGTAGACTTTGAACCAGTGGATACATAAGAAGCTATCAAGAATAAAGTGTGGTTGAAGGCCATGAAAGAAGAACTTGAGGCTATAGAAAGAAACAAGACTTGAGAGTTGACTGAGTTGATGAGTTTTTAAGATAAAGCTAAATCCATGTGGATAAATTGGTAAACACAATTAAATGTTAGTATCTAGAGAATTTTTACAAAAATATGGACTAGATTACTTTGAAGTGCTTACGCATGTAGTTAGACATGAAACAATCGTATTGGTGATTGTTATAACTGCAAGTAGGAATTAGCCTATGATGCATTTAGATGTGAAATATGTGTTTGTGAACGGTCCATTACAGGAAGAGATATATGTGTCACAGCCTCCTGGATTTATGAAGAAGAACAAGGAAGGATGGTGTACAAGTTACATAAAGCGTTGTATGGACTGAAACGAGCTCCTAGAGCTTGGAATCTGAAGATTGGTTCATTTTTCAAGCTTCAAGAATTCTGAAAGTGTGAGATGGAGTATGGCGTTTATGTACAACATATTTCTGAAAGCAATATGATTCTGGTGTGTCTTTATGTTGATAACATATTACTAACATGGAGTTTTTCTTATGAGATAGTCAAGTTCATGAAGGTGTTGATGAAAGAGTTTGAGATGACTGATCTGGAATTATGTATTTTCTAGGGATGAAGATTATGTACTCTGAGAAGGGTATAATTTTGTATCAACTGAATTATGAACTTGAACTTCTGAAGAGATTGGAGTTAAAAAATTGCAAGACTGAAATCGCATATTGTTGAGACAAATCACAAGATGGGTTCTGATATTGAGGATGGTGATGTAGATGATACAACTTTTAAATAGTTGGTTGGCTCATTGAGATATCTCTGTAACACCAGACCTGACATTTGTTATGCAGTTGGAATAATGAGTAGGTTTATGAACAAACCAAAGTGGCCTTAATACCAAGTTGTTGTCAAGATACTGAGATACATTAAAGAGACTAAGAGGTATGGAGTGTTTTTTCCTTCTGGTGTTAATTCTGACCCAGAGCTGATATGCTATTCAGACTATGATTGGTGTGGAGACAGAGTTGACAGAAGAAGTATTTCTGGATATTTTTTCAAATATCTGGGAAGTCCTATTTTTTTGGTTCTCTAAGAAGTAACATGTGGTTTCCTTGTCAACTTGTGAATGTGAGTACATTGTAGGTGCTCTGTCTGCGTGTCAAGTTGTTTAGCTTATGAATCTATTGTAGGATTAGAAGATTAAGGTGAGCAAACCTGTGAGTTTGATGATTGACAACAAATCAATTATAAGTCTTGCCAAGAATCCAATGCTGCATGGATGGAGCAATCACATTGACACAAATTTATATTTTTTGAGGAATCAAGTCCAGAATAGAGTGTAAAAATTTGCACACTATAACACTCAGAAGCAACTTGCAGATATTCTGACTAAAGCCATAGAGATTGAACACTTTGTCCACTTGAGAGATAAAATTAGTGTTGTAGAGTTTAATTAGTTAAAATATGAATTAAGGGATGGTGTTAGAAGTATTTCATATTCAGAAACTGGATTAGTCAGAAGTTGTTGTTAGTCAGAAGCAGTAGCTTTTGAGTTTGTAAGGTAGAAGCTTATGTAGAAGTTATGTTTAGTTGTTAGCTTAGTTGTTAAATATTCTTTTGGTTATGCCTAAGTGGTAGTTTACCTTTGTGTATTTAAATAAGTTTGTAAATAGTATCATAATGCAACTTTCAATAATATAATTTCTTTCTCAACAAGTTTGTTGTAACTGTTTTTTCTCTCTTCCTATTCATCTTCAATCTCGCGCTCCAACACATTTAGTAAAAAATAAGAAACATATTTGATTTTGTTTGAGAAATTTTTTATATACTATTTTATAAAAAAAATTCTTTATTAATGATATTAAAATAAAAAATTAAAAGAATTTGAATTAAATTTAACAATCAATTGATTCTGGTTGCACAACTCATGTTTTTAACTTGATGCAAAACATACGAAGATGCGCTATTTCAAATGACAATGTGATATATTTACATGAATCATAAAATGACTTTAATAGAATTGATTCTAATTGAGTTTAGTTGAGTTGATTTTAACATAATTGAGTTTAGAAAAATTAATTTATATTTAGATATATTTATGTAAAAGTGAGTTAAATAATAAATTTCATTGTAAGAATTATCCAGAATCAACTTTAGAGGTAGAAGTTACAAATTTTAACTTTAAATAAAATCAACTTTAAAAGCAGAATCAATTTTATTTTTAATAAATCAAACAATTCAAAATCACTCGTAATCATTTATATATATATATATATATATATATATATATATATATATATATATATATATATATATATATATATATATATATATATATATATATATATATATATATATATATATATAATTGATTATGGGTAGAACCAAACATACACTTATAAGTTAATAATAATTCAAATTTATTTTCAAAAGCCACTAATGATAATAATTTTATAAATGATTAGATGATATAGTTATTATACTGATGAAAATATTATTTAAGAAAACTCTCATGTTAACAATTAGGGCCACTAATCGGGTCTAGTTGAATTTAAATTTTTTTTTATAATTTAACTTATAGCATTTGTCTCTTTCTTTTTATTAACTATTTATTTTTCATTTTGTTAGGAATTTAAAGAATAAACTAGTAAAATATTCATGCATCCGCATAGATAATGGTGTAGACTGCGAATATGTCACTAATTTAAATTTAAAATTCAAATAAAAGATAAAATATTAAAATATACTTATAAAAAAGGAAAAATGTAAATAACAATAAAAATTAAATATTTAACATAATTTAAAATAATCGTTATTTAATTAAATAAATAATTGTTTAATTGAAACAATTCAATAAAAAAATGTTAAGAAAAATGATAAAATAGAAAAGGAAAAAAAATATATTAAGAAAAATAAATAAGGAAAAGACATAATTTTCTGATAAAAATAGTTTATAATTTTTTAAAGAGAAAATTAAATGGTTTTAATGTTATATTCCTTATTAAATGTATTTTAATAAAAAAAATATAATTTATTTTAAAATATAATAAAAATTAAAATCAGAAAAACAAAATGGCATATAAATAAAAGTAATTCTTTTGAAAAAGTGTAATATAAATGGTTTAGGATTCACTGAAGTCTGCTCAGTGGTGCAGCTAGGTATTCAAAGTATTGATGTCCATCGGATTGAAAATGAACGATACAGATTTACTAAAGAGTTGACTGTATGATTTCAATCTAATGGTCAAAAACCATAGACATTGTGAAATTGCCATGTCCATGATTGCAACGTATTGCCGTCCATATTTTTACACTATATAGGAAACGAAGTGTTTACATTCACTCTTATACATCTCTCTACAAATGTTGGGTCCAACTCCCCACAGTGTGATATCCACCAAGAAAAACCCTCCCTCGTTTCTCCTCCACCATTTCATCGCAGAACGCAAGGATGTTTGAGAAAAGCATGTGGAAACCATTTCTGCCGTTACCCGCGATTGATGAGGATCCATCACTGTAAGTTCATCTGTTGTGCGTGTATGATAGGTTGTAGTATTATTATGTTATCCCAGTGTCGAAGTCTGTAAAGTAGACTTGCATGTCCTCTCATTGATCATTGTTTCGTGAGATGAAAATGTTGCTTAGCGTTCTAGGGTTTATAACATAGAAACGTGGAATTTTGGTAAATCTGGGACGATTGTATTTAAGTATGTGTGTTATTTAGGGTTTATTTGTGTTTGTATGTTTGATTCATATGTAGTGTGATATTCAATGCTAACCCTTTATATTTTTCCAGTCATCATATTGCACGGGATAAAGTAGGTGTATCACACAAAAGAACTACGCAGTGACATTGATATTTTAGCTTTTGAGGAGAGTCAAAGAACAGAGAAGGGCAAAGAGAAGATGACTCAAGTGGAAGACGAAATGAAGGGCAACAAAGAATATGGTTTTCTTGACAAGGGAAAGGGAATAGCATCAGATGGTGTGACATTGTCCGGTGTCGAAGCCCAAGTGCTGGTGAATACATAGATATTTCATTCGATAGCGAGAGGTAGTTGTAGTTTCAGTTATATGTCGTTCGCTAGTTTGTAAAGTTTGTAAAGTAATAATTAACTATTAAGTATTATATTATGTTATGGTGAAACATTGTAGGGTATACACACTTGTCTATGAGGAGCAGCATGATGTAGTATGGGATCGTGTAGTAACGGACCCTATGGCTCTGCGGAAAAATGCCCTGGTAAGTAAGTCGTAGCTTCCGTTGTTGTAGGTTTCCATGGTGACAAAAGTTTGTTATGAGTTTACATGTGTAAGTTATCTAAAGCTAGATTTAAATTTTCAGCAACTTCTGAGACATGTCATCAGGACCTGCATCCAGGGAGGGACTAGGCCAATTCAACTCTACGATGCCGACAACCACGTCTCCTACCATTTCCTGATGAAAAAAGAGACTACATAGTATTGAAAGGTATCTACTGAGGGAACGGTACGACTTTGCTAAGGATGAAAATCTTAAGATTGGTGATAAACTCTTGTTTACCATCCAGTATCCCCCCGTGGATGAAATCATGGTAAAGGTGGAGCGCAGAGATGCTATAAGTGGATGGAGGGCATGGTAGATTGGTGAACAGACAGGGGGGTCAAGATTGTCCATTTTTTCAGGAATCTCATGTTTTCCAACATCTGCAACAGTTGTGCCACCAGTGAACTTCAAAATAAATTTATGTTTCGTGGGTTTGAATAGCAAGTCGTTATGGACCACTTAGAAGTTGGACATCGTGCAAGTGGAGTTAACCAACAAAACAAAGTCAAATGTCTACCTAAACATACTTGGAACTACCACTTGAATGTCATGGCCCTATAACACAATATCTTACAATCTAAACATCAAGCAACAACCCATAAAGGAGAATAAAAATATTACCCATGTGTCTAGAACAAAAATACTAAACAACATTCACCACAAAACCATAAGTCTAACACAAAGATGAACAGACATTTTAGGGTTCGAAGATTGAAACTCACATGTTTGTCTACTATCACCAACTCAAAGTGCTCCTTGGTCGTTGTCAGCACCGTCCACTTGTGATGAATCCAAACGGCCAGCTTCCATAAATCTTTGCGTTCATTAATGTCTCCTATGTTGTCAAAAGGTCTGGCCATTTTCAAACGTATCTTCAAGGGTTGGTTGCCGATGCAAACAGTAAACTCTTTGAAGATGAAGAGAAGTATTGTGAGACTAAAGTATGAAGGAACAAATGTATAGTGAGAGAGAAATATCAACATAAATGGAACAAATGGTTGGTATTCTCAGTAAAAGGGACGTAAAGTATCTGAGACAGAAGTACAGATGGAAAAAAGCTAAGTCAGTGTTAAATGTGCTTAGTTCGGTTACATGATAGCAAACCAGTTTCGTCATTTTAGTATATTATCAGCTAACCAATATGTTTACATGGTAAATACTCCAGATCTGGTTGCAGAAGGGCCGTCAAAAGACGCAAAGTGAGGCATAAACGTTGTCGTGACCAGCAGAATAGCAAGGATATAATGGTCTTATTCAAAACTATCTAAGTTCTTATATGGTAAATATGACCCATCATTAGGGGGTGGAAATAGGCTGGACCGAGTTAGACTTTGTCAAACCTGAGTCTGACATGCTAAAAATTTCAAAGTCTATGTTTGTCCTGTGGCCTATCAAAGGTTTGTTTTTAGGCTTGAGCCTGACCTTTTCGAAAGCCTGATTGACCTATTATCCTTAATAAAAGCCTATTTTATTTGAACATTTTCAAATAAGCAATTCAACTAATGTTAAAATAGACTAACTGATAAAAAAAAATTAATTAGCCTAGATGTTTATTTGCATTGACTTATTCAAGTTTACCTATTAACATATATTTTTTTATACTATTTATTTGAGAGAACTTATGAAAACAACTTATGATATTTTTCATAAGTTTTTTCAGCGTATTTTCATAAGTCCTTTTAGACATATATTTTTGTATTTTAATTTAAAATACAAACCCCATATAATAATAATAATAATAATAATAATAATAATAATAATAATAATAATAATAATAATAATAATAATAATAATAATATTTATTTAAATAGATCAGCCTGATAAATTTAAAAGGTCTTTTTACAGTCTATAATTTAGTTTTTTAATTAAATAGACTTTTTAAAAAATCTAAACTTTTTCTATTTAAAAAAAAGATATTAACCTGACCTGAGCCTATCTAAATTAGCCTATAAATCTCTATTACTAATCTGACCTATTTCTACCCCTATCCATCATACAACTCAATGGAGAATTAAAAAAAAAAATGAAACAATTAATATCGTATCTAATAATATGGCTCACCTTTGGGCTCTGACCTTTCGCAAGTTGACCATATAATTCTGGATTCTGTCTGAAAAAGAAAAACAGCTAATTCAAACTTTAATTTCTTCATCTTCACCTGTAAATTAAATTTAAAAATAAAATACTTTACTCAAATGAATATATTTAATAACATATAAACCTTCCTTACCGGTTAGCACCTCCAAGAAGGTTTGAAACAGACAGATCCACAAAAGAAGGTCATAATATTAAATTTATATATTAAATATAGTAAGTATTTTCCTAGGGTCTATCAAATACTTCTAGTTTTTAAATCAACTTTTTGTCTTGTTAATAAATTATTACAATCATCCACTAATTCAATAATTGTATAAAAAATTGATGTGTATAATAAGCTGTCCTTTTATAATTGTTATATGAGGTACTGGTTTTCATTTTCTTATACACTTATATACCTTATCCTATCTTATGTGATATCCTATTTTTAACAAAATGTCAACTCATAAAAAAAAATTCTCCTTTTTTTTTTAGCTAAATGTCAAAATCATAAACTTAGTCAACTTTATAAAAATAATGTAGTATAAGAAAAAGACAAAATATTTATTTTGGATCTTTAATTATATTTTTAAGTTTAAATTAATCATTTAATTTTTTTAATTACTTTAATCTTTTAATTTTTAAAATGTTTTATTTTGGTTTTTTTTATCAAATTAACAATGAGTTTAACGATCGAAAAACTAAAATAAATTATTTTTAAAATTAAGAGATTAAAATGACACGAAAAAATTAAGAAATTAATCTAAATTTAAAATATAATTAAGAGATCAAAATAAGTATTTTATCTATAAAAAATATCAAAAGATAAGATAATTTTACTAAATTAATAAGATATAAATACTCTATAAGTTTAGTTATAAATGCCTTGGATGTAATAATTTGTCTTAAATTAATTCTTACTAATCAATTTTTTTTCTTTAGCACTTTCCTAGGGGAATGGAATATGATTATTTTAATTTAAAATAGAGAAATTGAAGTATGAACATTTAACTAAATATTATTGTATCCATTTTTTTTTATAAAAAAAAAATTGATTTTTTAAATTTATCTAATAAATGATGTATTTAGATTATATAATTTAAATATAACATTTATTAGATATAGTGTAAATAAATTATTTATTAGATGAATTTAAAAAATTAAAATTTTCTTATAAAAGAGAATGAAATAATATTAATTATCAGAAATCAAATTAAATATTTTTCAAATATCATTCTTAATAAGAATTTATTTATTATTAGAGCTCAAATACTTAGTTAATCAATTCTTTTATTGATATTTTAATCTTTTTATTTTAATGGTATTGACGAGATCTTTTATTCATTCTTAACACTAAGATTTTAGTTGTAAACATTTACATTATACACTTATACAATTTTTTTGATAAGTTTGCATTAACTTCAACTATATTTATAATTTCCTGAGAAAAAACAAAAGCAGTTTGGTTTGGATAAATTATTTATAAGTAAAAGTAGCTCACTGAAATTTTTCTTTCTTGAAACGGTTGAATCCGGTTCGAATCCTCTCATCCGGTTTAAAAGGCTCCGACTCAGCGGCCACTAGCTCCGTCGTCAACTGCTTGATTTTTGCGGCGGCGAAATCTGCAAGATCAGTGTTCTTGCTGAAAAAAAAAGTTACAAGTCATAAATCATCATTGGAGCTGGCCATGTGGGACCCAGTGACAGTCTTAGGGGTCTACCTACTACAAGCCACCTACCTATTTCAGTGAAATGTCTTGAATTTAACATGTATCTTTGACTTTGATTTCTTTGTCTAATTATCAACTAAATTGCATTAAAGAAATTTTATTTATTGAAATTTCATACATTAGTCTACTAGGAAAAAAAAATAATTAATACAGTGGTTTTTTTTGTTGTGTTGTGGGTTGAAAAAGTTGATATGATTGGTTAACCTTAGAAGCTTGGTCAAATCAGCAACAGCCTCCTCATATGATTCTCCTGCCATGTCTACCTTCCATACAAACAAAAAACAGAGTATATTTGATTATGGTCAAACTAAATAAAAATATTTAGAAAATTTCACTAACAATATGTGAATTTACTACATATGTGTAATTAAAGGATGAAATATGAAAGAAAGAAGAGAATATCATGTTGTGATGATGGAAGAGAATATCAATGGAACAGTCACCTTTGCTTTTTTTTTTTCTTTCTATGAATGAACAGAAGAGAGAAAGTGATTGTGGATGATGAGTTGCAAATTTGACGCGCTCTAGAGGGAAAGAGAGAAAGAAGTGGAGTGGATGGAATGCTTATTCTGTGCCACCGAAGCTGGGTATTAATATTAATGATGATGATTTTGATAAAACAAACTTATAATAAAATCAATGCAAAGTTTTCAAAACGAATTTTTAAAGTAACACAATTTTTATTTAGTAATTTTTTTAAAATTTATTGTTAGGGCACAAATTAGCATTAAGCCTTAAATGTTTAATTAATGATTTTTTTTTTTAAAATATTGTGTTTTAATGTATTTTAAGATTAGGATGACAATGGTATCATATTGAATAGATATTTGTGAAAATTATTTATGATGGATAAGATAAAAATTTATAAAAATTAATACAAATGCGGATGCGAATAATTATCTATTAAAATAAGTGAATATAAGTGCAGATATAAATACTTTAGTACATATCTTGTCTCATATTTGTATATTGTATATTTGTATATTTATAATATAAGAAAATCATATCTACCCAAAAAGACAATTTTATCATTTTGCTCCAAAATCAAAACACGTGGATGGACTATTTGAGATTTCAAATTTGTTATGTTCCAAAAGCAACACAAGCGTGTATATTCTTCTACGCTTCTGTAACCTCCCTTTCCACCTCCCCTTAGCCTCCTTCTCCACCTTCCCTTATTCATCATGTATTTTGTAACTATTTCCATAATCAATGTTAAAATTCCTAAATGCTTGTCCGTTCCACTACTTCTTAAACGTATTCTTTCTCTACAATTCCTATTCTTTCTCTATCTTTTGTACGACAGTTACCAACATGAAGAGGATGACAATTTCGCATAGCCATTTTTTCTCAACCTCTTCCTTTCTTCTCTCTTTCACCGTCTCTCTCTTCCTCTCTCTTGCGCCGATATTGGTGGTCCGCAGCGAACGGAAGTAGCTACTCTGTGCTGATTTCTGGTGGGGGGTTTCCTGGATCGGATGTACTGCGCCGCGTCAGAGGGAGAAGCTGAACAACGGGTTGCGGGATGTGAAGGTGGAGCGTTTCTCGATTGGTTGAGATTGGAGGTGCGATCTGGTGCGTGGAATGATTGTGCGTGGTTCAGAGGAATTTCTCGGTCACGGATCTTCTTCTATTTCACCCAATTTCAACACTGAATTGATTTTTGTTAGTCTTGTAACATCACATGAATGAACAAAATGTATTGAATTCTACGTCAATATTATATGTCTCTTATGTTATTAGGGGAAGATGTTATATCGGTGTCATCCATTCCAGAACAAGTAACCCCAAAGAGATCTCAAGACATACTGTTAATTTTGGAATAAACTCATAGTTTTCATTATAATTTGGTATGTACAAAACAACATTATATATATTGTTTAAAGTATCAAACTGTTTAGTAACAAACTAAACAGAATTGTAACAAACTTATAACAAACTAAAACTAACTATTTTCATCATGTAATAGCCCCCCACAAGTTGGACTATGGATGTCTAATAGACCAAGCTTGGAAACAAGAGAATCGAAAGAGGGAGCTGCCAAAGGCTTGGTGAGAACATCTGCCAGTTGAGCAGCAGAAGAAACTGGTAAAAGATGGATGAGACCTGTTTGGATTTTCTCACGAATGACGTGGCAGTCAATTTCGATATGTTTTGTCCGTTCATGAAAGGTGGGGTTGTGAGCAAGGTAGATAGCACTTTTGTTGTCACAATAGACTGAGATAGGTTGATCTAAGGAGATGTGGAGATCCTTGAACAAATACTGCAGCCATTGCAATTCACAATTCAAGCTTGCCAAGGCCCTGTATTCTGCTTCTGAACTGGATTTGGATACTGTAGACTGCTTTTTGGATTTCCAGGATATGAGGGAATTGCCAAGGAACACACAATATCCAGTTACGGATCTACGGGTAGCAGGGCAACTTTCCCAATCTGATTCTGCGAAGCCATAGAGTTTGAGTGGAGAGGAAGATGAATAGAACAAACCCTTGGCAGGAGCACCTTTGAGATACTTGAGTACTCGAATTGCTGCAGAATGATGAACTTGCATAGGATGTGAGATGAATTGGCCGAGCTGTTGAACGATGAATGCAAGGTCAGGTCTGGTGGTAGTCAGATATAGAAGTTTTCCAACAAGCCTTCGATAAGTTGTGACGTCTTCGAAAGGTGGTGAGTTATCATCATGAAGCTTCAAGGAATAATCGAAGGGAGTAGAGCAAGGTTTAGTAGCCAATAAGCCATTGTCTTTGAGCAATTCCAAAGCGTACTTTCTCTGATTGAGAAAAATGTCGTGAGTGGATCTGGCAACTTCTAGACCAAGAAAATATTTTAGCCTACCAAGGTCCTTGATTTTGAAAGTGGAATCAAGGAAGCATTTGACATATTTGATTTCCTGCAAATTATTACCGGCTAAGACAATATCATCAACATAGACTAATAAAACAGTAAAAGAAGAGTCATGTGATTTTGTGAAAAAAGAATGATCAGCAGAAGAATATGAGTAGCCAAGAGAGATAAGGGCAGTGGACAATTTCGAAAACCACTGTCTGCTAGCCTGCTTCAGGCCATATAGTGACTTATGCAATTTGCAAACTTTGTTGGTCGAAGAGGTGCAGACTTCGTTGGTCGAAGGAGTGCAAACTTCGTTGGTCGAAGGAGTGCAAACTTCGTTGGTCGAAGAAGTGCAGACTTCGTTGCTCGAAGGTTCATTTGATGGTGGAGGTAAGTTGGGTGGAATGTTGGTGAAAATATCAGGTGAATCAATCGAAGGAGGGCCAGGGGTAGGAATTATAGGATTAGGTGCAGGTGGGATGAATACAAAAGGGAACACAGTTTCATAAAAGAATACATTCCTTGAAATGTAAAATTCATGTGTGATAGGATCATAGAGAAGGTAGCCTTTTGTGCCTTCCCTGTAGCCAAGAAAAATAGATTTCCTTGCTCTTGGTTCGAATTTAGTGCGATGGTTAAGCAAGGTCGAAGAATAGGCAAGACAACCAAAGACTCTCATATGGTTAAGGCTGGGAGGAATAGAATGGAGTTTTTGGTATGGAGAGTGGTTGTTTAAAAGAGGAGTGGGAAGACGGTTTATAATATGAATGGCATGTTGTATGGAAAGGTGCCAAAGGTTGTGAGGGAGGTGAGAGTGGAAAGAGAGGGCACGGGCAACATTCAAAATGTGTTGATGTTTTCTTTCCATGATACCATTCTGTTGAGGCGTTTCCACACAAGACCTTTGATGAATGATTCCTTTAGAAAGGTAGAAAGTGGTCATGAGAAACTCAGGACCATTATCACTTCGAATGCACTTGAGTTTCTTGTTAAATTGGGTTTCGATAAAGGATATGAAGTGAATTAAATGGTTTCTGGTTTCACCTTTGTTGGCCATAAAAGTTGTCCAAGTAAACCTGCTGTAATCGTCTACGAGGGTTAAAAAATACTTGTGGCCACATATCGAAGGTGTTGAAAGAGGGCCCCAAATATCAACATGAAGTAAATCGAAGATGGCAACAGACTTAGTATTACTGTGAGTAAAGGGCAAATGTTTTTGCTTAGCCAAATGGCAAGTGTTACAGGGCTTATGATTGTCATTGTAGGTGACAAAAGGAAATTGAGAGGAAATACATTTGTGTATGTAGGGACTTAAGTGTCCAAGCCTAAGATGCCAAATAGTAGCAGGATCGAATTGGGGAGAAGAGGAGGTGTTGACAGATCCAGGTGTGGGAGAGATGGTCTTAGGTGGGGTGGCATCAAGAACATACAATTTGCCAATCCTCCTAGCTGTAAATCCAGTCATCTTGGATTGGGGCAACTGCATAATTTGACAACAATTAGGAGAAAATTTCACATCATATAAAGTGGAGTCAAAAAGAGTGGTGACAGAAATAATATTGACATGAAATGAAGGAAAGTAATAAACATTGTGAAGGACAAGTGAACCACATAGTAAAACTGAACCAGCACTAGTTGTAGTGACAGAGTCACCATTAGGCATTGTCATAGATTTAGGTGCAATGTGGTATGTGGAAACGAAACTGGCAAAGGTATGGGTGATGTGATCAGTGGCACCTGTGTCAATGATCCACCAATTATGACAAGGAAGATTTGAGAAATTATTACCAGAGGAAGTATGAGGAGAGGTATTGGACACAGAATTAGCAGTATAAACTGAATTAATCGAGGGAAATGAAGGAGATTGCAAATTAGATTGTTGGAGGAGCTGCAGAATCTGAGTGTATTGTTCTTGAATTGTAGACAAAGCACTTGGACTGGTGTTTGATGTGGATGCAGCATCTTGAATCGAATTCACTGTAGAATCAGCAGAATTCCCCACAGATGTAGTAGGCTTGCGTTGTTGAAATCCATGGGGATAGCCATGTTTCAAGAAGCAAGTCTCAATAGTGTGATTGGTGCGGTTGCAATGGGTACAGAGTCTGTTACCACGGCCACCACGGCCACGACCACGACTAGTGTTGTGAGAAGAATGAGAAGGTGTTTGAGAAAGGTGATTCACAGATGATTGAGACTCAATCAAAGAAGCAGAAGGTGAAAGAAGGTCGAATTGACGTTCTTGTTGAAGAACCAGATTAAACACATTATCAAGAGTTGGTAGTGGTTTCATCAACATAATCTGGGATCGAACGTTAGCGTATTGGTCACCAAGGCCCTTCAAGAACTTGATAACTTTATCTTGTTCTTTGAATTTGCGTAAGTCTGAAGCAGCACCACAGGAGCACGGTATAGCGCAAGTACAATCGCGAATTGGCCGGAAGTTCTCAATTTCTTCCCAAAGCGTCATCAATTTTGTGAAGAACGAAGAGACATCAAGAGTTCCTTGTTGAAGACGTGCAACACTTTCTTGAATGTCAGCAATGCGAAAAATATCTCCCTGAGAAAAACGATTTTCCAAACTTTTCCATACAAGAGAAGCACGATCATACCAGAGAAGAGATTTGGCAATTTCCTCAGAAATTGAGCATTGAAGCCATGAGAGGACGAGATTGTTGCATCGCAGCCAAGGTTCGTATAGAGAGTCGGAGGTAGGGGGAGGAGAAAGAGTGCCATCAATGAATTTGATCTTGTTATTGGAGATAAGAGCTACTTTCATTGATCTAGACCAGATCTGGTAGTTCTTGGTATCAAGAACAGGTTGAACAAGAACAAGAGAGGGATTTTCATTAGGGTGCATGTAGTAAGGATTGGAAGGATTGGTAGCAAAATCAGAGTAAGGAAGCTCCATAACAAACGCAGAAACAACAAGGGAAGAAGGGGGCGCGAAGGCGCGAAGAAGAAAGGCGCGGAAAAGAGAATTCAAACTGATACCATGTTAATTTTGGAATAAACTCATAGTTTTCATTATAATTTGGTATGTACAAAACAGCATTATATATACTGTTTAAAGTAACAAACTGTTTAGTAACAAACTAAACAAAATTGTAACAAACTTATAACAAACTAAAACTAACTATTTTCATCATGTAATACATTCATATATCATCATTTATGTTGTTGGGCAACTGAACATGGTAAGGGAAATCTGGATAAAACATAGTATAATTATTATCTATGTTGAAATCGGTAGATGTGAGTAGATTCATTTTAAAGTTCTATTTATAGTATGCTATTTATCTCATTGTGGTTAACAATTTTCATATTTGGTGCATAAATTTTAATATAAAGATTGTTTAGCCATTGCACTTTTTTGTATGTTTGTGACAGGATCCACATAGTTTCGAGGTTATAAGTTGGTCAAAGATGTTTATTACCAAGAACCCATAAAAGTTGCCTCTGTTGTTACACCTAAAGAGTCAATCCCATGAACATTGCAATGCTTCTTCGAAATACGCTTAGCTCCGCAAAGAGAATGCACAGTTCTAAAATAGATGTGTTTGTGGAAAAAGGTTTAATTTAATAAAAAATTTAGAACTAAAACAAATATTACTTTGTTCAAGGAATCCTGCATTTATCACTCAAACCATTTTATCAAGATTAAATATTTCACATTGGCCTTTATTTTTTGGATAAGTTTTACCAATGCACTATATAGATTGTCTGTTCTTGAGTGCACCTTCTTTTTTTCTGTTATTGTTGTTCTTCAACTTGATGACATATATCATATAGTATTTGAATCTGAATTTGGCTCTGGAAGTGATGGAAACCCATGAATTCAAGTATTATGCCTAACTATAATATGTCCTCGCCCTCTATTTTCTGAAGTATATTTAAATTGTACATTGTACTACAGGTGCTTTGGAACAAAACATTTCTAAAGAGAAAAGTTCGTCTGCACCAGAAAATCTAGAGACTTGTTGAGAAACTAATATTAATGAAAAGGTCTTTAACAGTTGCGAATTTCATTTTTAATTAGGTTCTTCAACATCGATAAAGGACGAGGTACAAATTTAAACCTTGGCATTTTTCTACCACTGTTCTTATTTTCCATATTTGTTTGAATAAATCTATAGGGTGTGACTATGATGGTTAAGAGGAGTGTAAATGATGTTAAAGCAGAATTGCATGACTCTGAGTTCTGTCTTGGAATGGGCTGGATAGTTTTTTAGTTGCATTGTGAAATCTAATAACATTTGTTGATCCTTTTTCTTATCTTTCTATTGTGTTTTCTCATGGTATTGTAGATTAAATGCATCCATGCAATAGAAAAAATTTACAGATTGGAGGAAAATTAGATGCGGAGTATGAGACGTTAATCATTTAAACTTTTCTAGTTTGCATATGAAAGTTATAACAAATGCTGTCAAGTGAGTTTTATAATACTATGTTTGATAATAATATTCGGTCAATTGTATCTACGTCTCTGCTCGCTCGAGCGGCCTGTCAACATATCAGTAACTATGAGTCATTCTTTTTATTGTTTGGGACTATTGAGAAACACTTGAAGACATTTTGTCATTGCAAGAGAAAGAAAGTGAACATTATTTTTTCTCTTTAAAGTGAAAATTTCATGGCCTTATTGTATCTTAAAGTTCATTACCTACTTATCTTCTTAAAATACTGGATATATTGAATTGGTTTGGTTGGTGTACATGGAATGTTTTCTTTAACTAATTTGAATTCAGAGAATGTGAAAGAAGGATTACGCAGGTTTTATTCTTTCCATCGAAAAATGATCGAATTTATGCGACTTTTGCTTCCTATAGTCATAAACATTCATTTGTATGTTTTTTCTTAAAATTTATTTGCAGTTTTGAGAAAGGTGGAATTCCTACTAAATTTGTGATGATTGATGATGAATGGTAATATGTTAGCATGGATCCAAATGGTATTAAATGGAAAGCTGATACTACAGCAAAGTAAGTTTCATATTCCAAAAATAGATTATAGTTCTATACATTTTCTCAGTGTTGAATAAGAAATACTAATTTTTGAAAAATATATTATAGTTCTTAACATTTTCCTACTGTTGAATTCCTTTTTATGACCGTATTATAGTTCCTATAGCAATAACCTTTACTGGTAAACCCTCTGGCATCACTATGCTACGGAGAATTGGAACTGGAAGGTTTTTTTCTTGTACTTTCTATGGTAACTGCAACTTTTTTCGAGATGAAAATACTCAGAGTGGCCCGTGTCCACTGACTAATTGATATGCCAGATGTGACAATACATATGAGCATCTGGTGGTTGATTCCTCAATATGTTTTGTTTGGAGTATCTGATGTCTTTACAATGGTAGGTCTGTAAGAAGTTTTCTACCATCAGGTCCCAGATGAATAGAGAAGTGTGGGTATTTCCCTCTATTTAAGTATTTTTGGGGTTGTGAGTTTTTTGAGTAGCTTTCTCATCTCTGCTATTCAAAAAGGAACAAGTAAAGATGGCTCTGATGGCTAGTTTGCAAGTAATCTTAATCACGTGCATCTTAATTATTTTTATCTTGCTTAATCAACATATTTTGGAGCATAACCATTAAAGCAGATTCATTACCAGATGTAGTCCCAAAATTACCTTGCGAGCCAGATCCACCCTCTTGGTATTCACCATCATACACTTGATAATAATCACCATGTTGTGGCCATATATCTTATGGCCATTGTCTCCAATCTTGATCATGAACAACATTTAACTAAGCCTCATCTTGCTCATGATCATCATCTGCCATGTTCACATCTTCTTCACCGCCAATGGGTTGCTCATCAAACACATAAGCCTCAGTGTTAACCTAAAATTCATTATGATCATCAAAATTAAAGATCTTTTTGTGAGTACCCGCCATACGAAGGTAATACACATTTGAGACCTTATCCCAAAATTACCCCATGTGAGTTAAGGTACTTTGATTAAATTGTTAAACAGTTCCTTGAGAGATGTACATAATATTAAAAACATCAATATTTAAGTAGTTGAGGATCTTGGGGATCATGGACGCATAACAAAAATAGGAGGCTTTGTTAGCTTTCTTTATGACAAATATGCCAGCGACAAAGTAGTATGCCCAATTGATCTTGATTTTGTGTGGAAGTAGGTACATAATGTGAACCTCCATTTGATCAAATCTTGAATGTCCACCATTATTTGGACGCAGGATATAAGAAACAATCCAATGCAAGATGTGAGGAAGTTATTTGAGTTGGCCAGTTGTAATGGTCTCGTAATTGTTATCATCCTGGGGAGCTTTTAGTAATTTATTAGAATGGGTTCTGCAACAAAATTTATCATGAATATTTGTCTCAAATATCCTAGGAAACTCATTCCTATCATCATCAGTTGTATCAATGTTAAACAAAGATTTCCACATATCATTGGTAAACGCATAATCGTTACCTCCTATTCTGAGCATAAATTCAATTTTGCGGCGTTCGTGCAACCTGACGTAGAAAGTTTTAATGAGATACTCATTGTACTCTTTTGACAACTGCAGAAAATAGTTTATTCTTTGATGTTCAATGCAATCTACCACTTCAGGAATATGGAGTTTGTAACACCTCAATTCTACCCAGCGGATAACAATGAAATCGGAGTTCAACATAATTAGGATGCTACATTTTCAACTTAAAATCAAACTTCATTTAATCACATATAAAACAGATACATAACACTTAATTCAGATGAACCGATAACAGTCTGATTTATTCTTTAAAATCAAACAATTTTTTATTGATAAGCAGCGGAATATACATACTCAACTTCAACTCACTTAACATGTTTTATTCAACCAAAACAACTTCAAGACATCAATTATTTCATGTAATCAACTTAAAAATTCAGCAATTGAAATAAATATCAACAACTAAACATCACGCGTTCATCCCCCCGAGTGCTATGTATCAGAGTGACGACACCGACTCGAACTAATGAGGTAACAACTATCCTTCTTGATTACCTGCACATTACCAACAGAGGGAAACATTCAAACAGGAGGGATGAGATATCGAACTATATAATTGAATGTATGATAATTAATATATCAAAATCAGTTCATATAAAATCACCACTCCACAACTTATACACAACAACTATTACAACAAAGCATCAACACGACATAACGACTAATTCACAACTTTTAGATAATACCTGTCACGACAAGTCAACAACATAAAGCAACAACAAATATATCATCACCAAAACTCAAGATGAAACATCAACGGCGACTCAATTACAATGCACATGCATGTCGTACCATTGGAGCAGAACTCCCATCTTAAAATCTGCCAATAAATAAAGGCATCAACAAGGCATAAGCCTTCTTCGCAGTTTGTCAATCCAGACCATCACAGAGTATGCAAATGTATGTGACTCAATGAATGCACTATCACATACTCACAACAATCATCATCCATCACAAGGCATAGGCCCACATCACCATTATTACCAGTAAATAGAGGTAATTCATCATCATCTAAAATTCTCTATAATTTCGCATTATCAACAAGAATTCACATCGACAATCACAACAACACAACTTCTCAACATTATCCATAGGCCTACAACTTTACATTGCCAATAAATAGAGGCAACATAACAACAACAACAACAACAAATATTAACAACATAACTACAACAATTGTTCCTATAATTATTCGGACAAATCGACCAAATCTTGCAAATTAATTAATTCTCCACTATTATTTTATTACTAATAACCTTCTGTTACTAATTCACATCTTAGTCTATACCTTACAGCAACTTATACAATCCACCGTCTCAACCGTAATATTTTACAAACATTCCGCGTAATTATTCGAACAAATCAACTATATCCAGCTAAATAATCCTCTACTAAAATTACTAGCATTTCTACTCGGTATTATTATTACCAAACCCACACTGCTACTGCTAGTTCATAATATTCCTATTATTTCATTACTCTGCTAATTTAATAAACTTGCTACTAATTTCATAACTTTTACTCCAATCAACAATCTTCATTACACTGTCTGCTAATTACTATCTTTCTGCTAAATTTACGAACTCTGTTACTCATTAATATATTAATACTTACTAACTATCTACTAATATTATCAAATGTGTATATATGTGTGAATCCGCTACAGTAGCACCTAATAAATAAATAAATCAATTGAAACACTAATTATAGTTTTCCCCTTCATACCATGGTGCCGATCGACACCCACCTGGCCACCATTCCTGCTGATCGACAGGGCCCTTCCCATTACCTGTGCCGCTCAGCACAGGCTTGTCGTGGCGCCCGTCACACGTTTTTCAATGCAGTTTTCTATAATTTTCTGTGTTCCTCCATAATTCCTTTGATTTGCATTATTTCAATCCAACCAACGCAGCATATAATTATAATAATACCACAATTACACCAACATCAACATGGAACAATTCTCCAACAATAGAGTCATCAATTGAATTTCTGCAACTTTATCAGGAAACACAACATTGCAGTAGCAACAAAACAACAACTTTTCACACAGAATCACACACGATAATTTCATATAACCAACCTCACATATCATTTATCGTATACCCAATTATAGAGCAAGAACCCCACCCTTACCTTGGATTAGAGACCACTCTATTCTACTGGTTAAACCTCGCTTTGCCATAGCTTCTAACCTTTGCCTCTTCTCTGTAACCTTGCAACTTATCACATTCCCACAAAATTCCCCAAGACTTGTTCAATTAACCTAATTCTCCTTATAAATAGCTTAACCTTATAATTATTAATATTATTATTGGGCCTAACTTTCACACCCCCGCCTTTACTACATACAACCATATAATTAAGCCCAACAATAAATCTTATAACCATTCTAATGCTATTATTAATATTATTGCTAATATTAATCAACCAAATAACAACTTAGCAACTTAAATTAACATTTCTCGACATTACGCGACTTCAACAATTTCAACAACATTTTCAACCATTAATCCGTAATTAATTCAATTAAATAATTAATTAAGTTAACGGGCGTTACAACTCTCCCACACTTAGAATATTTTCGTCCTCAAAAATCTATTCGATACTACCACTCTTAGTACGAGTTTCGCATCCAACTCGTTGATTTCCAAGTTGCATTTGGCAACACTTCGACCACTACTTTCCCGATAACTCAATAATTTAACATGATTCAAATTGATAACACACATGCTAATCATTCAATACTTTGTGACATGATCGTTACTAGCATCTCAACTACTCCACCATAATCTGACATATCAACATTTAAAGTAGCAACAACTATAACACACTTATACTTGGATATACATCATCGCAATATCATCTTAACAACCTTTTTCAACACCCAACACACACACGCACACACAATTTCGTTCCCATATATCAATTATCAACAAATCTGTTCACATCGTCGTATCGCTCTTATAGTGACATCAACATAGCCAACATAATCAACTTCGTCACGTTATGGAGTATCATTCCTTACTTACGAAAATCAACAATAACATCTCAATAACGATAACAAAATCATTACAACATCAATTTAACTGTATAACTCAACAATTATACACACAACTCACCATCAACCAACAACCACAGTAATATCCTTATAAAATCCGCAAATATTTACTAGCAAACATAGTTCCCTGGCACAACATATCTATATCAACAATCCACCAAATCAAGCATGTAGATTAAGACACACCATTCCCATAGGCTTCTGATGTTTTAATCCTTCACTTCTAACGAGTCGTACAAGCATACAATTGTGCCACATCACGCTTCAGCTGCGCAACTCTGATAATTCATCTTAAGTCACCGTCCTTATTAAAATTTCCATCAACTATATGATTTACAAGTTACAATCTAGTTTCAGACGTTCTTTAACATCCATTATAAAATTATTGTTCACTTGATATTCTCAATCCTTCACTTTGCGACGTTAACTCGCATATAACCCGCTACACCGACTTGTTCAATATGTCTCAATTCTTTCCTAGCAATTACTCTACTACTTCACACAAACTGGTGAGCGACTATCATCACGATATAACATCAACCACTTCACTCACCATTAAGATAGCAAGACAAGTCTATACCATCCAACACAATCTCGTCTACTATCAACAAGAGATTAAGGGTGATCAGTTCCTCAATTTGTCAATAGATAGCCGACAATCATAATGGAGTATAAACTATTGTTACTAACTATAATAGTGTTCCTTTCAAATTTGTACTCAAGTCACCTAAAACACCATAACCCAATAATTTCCAATGAGGTTTACAAATACTTCCATAATTTCCCTCTCATTCTATTTTTTCGATGAGACATCATCGTTCAACATATTACATGGTCCATATTACACTCACTTAGCCTTACTCGAAGGTTAAGTATTCACCAACTCAAGAATTACTTTCTTCATCTCTGCATCCTCAGGAATAAAAATTCGACTACTGAATCTCAACACACCTTGCGCATCTAACTTAAAATCACTATTCCCAGACTGATCGATTCCAACCATCAAATTTACCAGTTTCACATCCAACTTTTGAGCTTCTCTGATACTGTCCAGAAAATTATTGTTAATCTTCAACATCCCGAACATAACACTCTTCGGTGTCACTTCGCAAACTAAGCTTATATCTATGAACTGTTCAATTGACTCCAACTATCTTCTTGTCTCATATTCAATTCCTTCTGATCAAATAAATACTTTAAACTCTTACGGTCGCTAAATACTTCAAATCTAGAACCAAAAAGATAATGTCTCCAAATCTTCAACATAAACACCACCGTTGCTAGCTCTAAGTCACGCATAGGATAATTCCTCTCATGAACTATGAATCGTCTAGAAGTATAAGCAACCACTTGTCCCTTCGGCATTAGCACACCACTAAGTCCCATCTTAGACGCATTCATAATACACTACAAATGACTCACTCGGATTAGGCAAAACCAATACCGGCGCAGTCGTCAATCTTTTCTTTAGTTCTACAAACTTTCTTCACATCAACATCTCATACTTGAAATGATGAAAGACTATCCTTTTTAATGCTGAACATCTCATTTCTCAACTTAATCGTCAACAACATATTATGCTTGACCTCGTCTCGAACAACTGCAATAATAATCATTTACGCCCAAAAAGCCTCTTTTTCCGTAAACGACTCCAGAGTTCCTCCATATGGGAATGCATCAACCATATTTGAAAACACGTTCATATGATAGAATATATTCTATCTCCCCACAGGTTCAAATGGAACATTAATCGGATACTCTGAACACAAGATATGATTTTCCAAGGTTATCCGGAAATGCGAACACCAACGTCATGCAGCGACATACTATTACACATCTTACGATAACATCATAACATAATTTCTTTGCAGTACCAACACTTTCCATTCTTATTTCTTGAAATCGTACTCATCACCTTGCATTTCCGACTCTGACTAGCGATTCAAAACATTCCCAACAACCTCAAAAACTTTTACAATCACTCACAAGGATTCCATGTGTTGTACCCCAAAATTTGCCCTCCCATATTCTTCAAGATTTGCCAAGGTCAAGGTTCAAAATCTCTCAAGGGTTGCACAGTCCAATGGCCTCCTAACAGTCAAAAATTAGGGTTTTGGTTCTGGCAAAGAAATTGAAGTTTCCAAGGGTCCAAACAAGCCCCACATGCCTATAAACATTGTCAAGCATCCTTATGCCAAGTTTCAAGACTCACATCACAAAATTGCACAGTCAAAAACCCTAATTGCTCAACAGTCAACTGCAGGGGCAAAATGGTCATTTGACAGTCAAAAGTCAAAAATTTTGGTCAACATCTCATTTTGAGGCCACAAACATCATTTGATCAATTCTTGATCATGATTCTCAAAGCATGGCTCGAAAAGTCTCAAGATGCAAAAGTTTCTATTTTTGGACAGTTGGAAAAGTCAACTGCAAATTGACCAAGGCATAACCTCCACATGGTTTATCAGAAAAATTCCATCCAAAGCTCATTTTGAAGAGAATGACATTTCCTACAACTCATCTTCACACTTCAAGTCCAAGAAATGCTCTCACAAAAAGTTATCAATTTCAACATTATAGGTCATTTTCAAAAGTCAACAAAAAGGCACTTTAAGTCAAAGACCATAACTTGATATTGGTAAATCAAAATTACATGGGACCAAAGGCATTGGTTAGAGGACTTCAAGAACTTTCCAAAATGTCCAAGAACATGATCAAAGCTTAAAAATTGAGCAAGATATGCCTTGTGGAAGTTGGGAAATTTTTGGGAATTTTGAAAAGTCAACTTTGCTTCAAATGCCTCAAAATTGCTAATGGGCCACAATTTCTTCCATGAACCATCACCCAAAAGCTATGCACGACCCATTGACATCCAAGGGAGTTATTTCATCATTTTTTATTAATTATTTGAATTTTATTATTATTAATTCACTTAATTAAAATTAAATATGAGAAAAATACAAAATAATGCTTTTAAATCTTTTTGATGCAGCAAATCCAACTAATGCAAGGTGGCAATTCGTTTCATGTCCAAAAAAGGCAAATCTTCCATAATTGGCATGTTCTTCATGACAAAAAGATTGAAAAAGATATAAGGAAAATCAAATATTCAAAATCATTGAATACAAGGCTTTGGGCTTGGATTGTTAACCTAATTCACTCACTTACATATGCAGAACAATAACCTAATGCATAACACAAGAAAGCTGCGCTGAAACCTCAAGAACAAACTTGCATTTTTTCACAAAAATCTCAAATCTGTTTTCATAGTTGCTGTGCGTTTCAAGGCCAAAAAGCCATTCCAATAGCTTGCTTACACATCCAGGAAGGGATTGCAATCAAAAACACAGCCCCTAACCTCAAGAATTGGTAGAATGAAGTCGCCCTGTTCATGAACTTTTGCATATTCGTATTTGAATTTATACACATTTTCCATGCATTTTAATGTTTGATTTATACTAACCTGATCATTCTAAAGCTAATGGTACTATCCAATTGAATTAACATGGCCTGTATGCAAAGTTGCCATTAAAATTTTCTAGGGTTCTTGAAGCTCCAAAAGAGGGGTTCACGTATCTGGAAAAATTGAACCATAAGACCAGTACCACTAGAATCGTGACATCCAGATGATTCGTTCTCATACCTCGCGCCTTTTTTCTTTTTCACTATGCCTTATTCGCTATTATTCGCAGGTACTATTTAGTGGGGGTTTAAAACCCCCGCTATTTGATTTCTTTTACAGGCAAAGAGATGAAGACGATGCATAGGTGTCATAACGTTACTGGGTAGTTCAAATCCTGGCGCGCGTTTTGTTAAAGTCCCACTAATACTTGCTTTCTCTCTCTTAATGATCATGGTCCATTAGATGTACAAAGTGACGCGCCAGTTCAGTTGGTGGATGTGTTGGCAGGCATGTACTGGGACCTGGGTTCGATTCCCAGGTCCCCCATATTTCTTCATAATTTTGTTTCTAACATGTTCAGGTACACTTGCCCTCCTGTGGTCCATCATACACCCAACGCTTAAGCTTGCCACATGTCCAGCAACCTCAATCTGATGGCCAACATAGGAATTCCATCATACACGCTAGTCAAACGCTCCATACATAATCACTGAAAAGTCAAAAAGGCCTCAATCTGTTGGGCCAGATTACTCACAATAAGCCTCCAAATTGGGCAGATACCCCCCTTATGGTTTGCATATTTCCCTTCTTTTATTTTATTTTAATTCTCTTTTTTTCTTTTATTTGATTAATTGCTTTTATTTAATTCCATAAAATTAATTTTCATAATACAAAAATACAAAAATCAGAAAAGTCAAAAATAAAAATATGTTTTAATATTTAATTCACTAATATTTTATTTTGTAAATAAATTTAATAATCCATTTAGGTTAATTTAGGTTTTTTTTTAACTTTAACATTTTTTTCTTAAATAAACTAAAAAACATAAAAATCATGTTTTAGCATTGTTATTCTTCTTTCTTAATAAATAATTTATTTCCTTATCATCATTATTATTAATAATTAATTATTTTTGTAAATAAACTTGTAATTAATTAATTAGGGTTAAATTAGGTTAAACTTAAACAATTTTCTTTAATAATTAAAAACAAATTTAAAACTAGGGTTTTATTTAATTTCAAATTCCAATTAATTTTCTTTATTTCCATTAAATACAAAAACATCAAAAAAATAAGTTCTTTCCTTTATTTAATTTAATTAATTTGTAATTTCGATTTAATTTCTTTAAAGGGTCCAACGCCCTCGCACTCGATTCTAATTTCCTTTCGCACATTTATTTTTCATTTCCTTTTTAAATCTTATGTAATTGCCCCAAAGCTTTGTAATAGATAATTAGGACATTTACTTTCCGCACTTTTATTTCAAAATCGGGTCTTTGTTTAATTTGGTGATGTATGGACCCGCGCCTTGTAATAGCGTAGGACCTTTATTTTTCCGCATTTTAATTTCCGCACCTTTTAAACTGTTAATCACATGAAAAAATGTATGCTCAAATAAAATCAAAGCGTAGAACACCCGATGCATGACAAGACAAATAATAACTGAAAATGACACACAATTCACACACCACTCCTAGGGTACGCCTCACTGTTGCCTTGCCCCTCGAAAAGTGGTCGTCGAGTATAGGACGTTTTAGTAATTCCTCATGTCCATGAACATGGCATGGGGGTAGCTTCTAAGGTGTCTTACTATTGCTCTGGTGACCACACTGTTGCCTTGCCCCTCGAAACGTGGTCGTCGAGTATAGGACGTCTTAGTGAGTCCTTATGTTCCATTGATCTAGTTGCCTCGAAATGGTTGCCTCGAACAAGTTGCCTCGAAACAAGTTGCCTCAGAATAGTTGCCTCGGAATAAAAAGATCAATGGCATAAGGGTAGCTTCTAAGGTGTCTTACTATTGCTCGGTGACCACACTGTCCCTACCAACGAATTGACCCGAACACCTCCAACGGTGGTGCTACCTACCTCTCAATGGTGGGATGGCACTACCTTAAGGACATTTACACAGCCTAATTCCTTAGGGTAGGTAGACGACTCATGGATACTTGCTCTCTTCAAAAACAAACGAAAATCTTTTCACACCGACACTTTGCAAAAAGCTTTCAAAAACAACTTTTCAAACACTCTTGAGGACTGATACAAGAGTCGAACTGAAATTTTAAACGAAACTTTTTCAAACCCACTCACACTTGAAAAGCAAACAAACATTTTGAAAACACAATGAGCAAGTATCTAAGAGCCCATGGATAACCATGGATAGAAAGGGTGCTAACACCTTCCCTTTCTATAAATCTACCTCCCGAACCGAGAGCTAATCTCAATAAGGAATTTTTCTGTGCTTTTGTCCTTTCCATGTTGGAGAAAATAAAAGACGGTGGCGACTCTTGCTTACCGCGACATTTCGCGAACCAGCGTTAAACAGTCAGTTCCAGATCCACCGATCACACCATGATAAGGTCTACAACAATCCGTCACTCCATCACCGTTCAAACATCGACATCTTATGCAAGGGCTACTCAAACCTACAACTTCACAATCTACCAGCGACGCTGAAACATCACAACTTTCTAAATTCCATATTCTAAAAATTATCCTTGTTACTTAACAATCACCTTCAAAAATATCAGGGATTTACACTCTACTCATATATCAACAACCGTTACATTGCTCCTCATCCTTCGAGAAGTAAACATCAACAATGTATGATCATCCTCCCTCAAGACGCTCCAACTCGATTAATAAACAAAATCTTGAATCCATGTCATCTTCAGATTCGGGAAACAACAAAACTTCAGTAATACTTGCACAACCGCCATCAACAACATACTGAACTAACATCTTACAACCAAAACATATCCGAGAATCAAAGCTTCTCTCCCACTTATTTTCAAACTAACTCCTGCAAATAAGCGATTAGAAAAACAACAAGCAACGATAGTGTTTCACACACTTGTCGCGCACTAAGGAACAAACAACATTAGACAACTTGGTCGGACCGACCGACCCGCTCTGATACCACTAATGTAACACCCCAGTTCTACCCAGCGGATAATAATAAAATCAGAGTTCAACATAATTAGGATGCTACATTTTCAACTTAAAATCAAACTTCATTTAATCGCATATAAAACAGATACATAACACTTAATTCAGATGAACTGATAACAACCTGATTTATTCTTTAAAATCAAACAACCTTTTATAGATAAGCAGCAGAATATACATACTCAACTTCAATTCACTTAACATCTTTTATTCAACCAAAACAACTTCAAGACAACAATTATTTCATGTAATCAACTTAAAAATTTAGCAACTGAAATAAATATCAACAACTAAACATCATGTGTTCATCTCCTTGAGTGCTACGTATCAGAGCGACGACATCGACTCGAACTAATGAGGTAACAACTATCCTTCTTGATTACCTGCACGTTACCAACAGAGGGCAACATTCAAACAGAAGGGGTGAGATATCGAACTATATAATTGAATATATGATAATTAATATAACAAAATCAGTTCATATAAAATCACCACTTCACAACTTATACACAACAACTATTACAACAAAGCATCAACACGACATAACGACTAATTCACAACTTTTAGATAATACCCGTCACAACAAGCCAACAACATAAAGCAACAACAAATATATCATCACCACAACTCAAGATGCAACATCAACAACGACTCAATTACAATGCACATTCATGTGGTACCATTGGAGCAAAACTCCCATCTTAAAATCTGCCAATAAATAGAGGCATCAACATGGCATAAGCCTTCTTCGCAGTTTTCCAATCCAGGCCATCACAGAGTATGAAAATTTATTTGACTCAATGAATGCACTATCACATACTCACAACAATCATCATCCATCGCAAGGCATAGGCCCACATCACCATTATTACCAGTAAATAGAGGTAATTCATCATCATCTAAAATTCTCTGCAACTTCGCATTATCAACAAGAATTTACATTGACAATCACAATAACACAACATCTCAACATTATCCATAGGCCTACAACTTTACATTGCCAATAAATAGAGACAACATAACAACAACAACAACAAATATTAACAACATAACCACAACAGTTGTTCCGTATAATTATTCGGACAAATTGACCAAATCCTGCAAATTAATTAATTCTCCACTGTTATTTTATTACTGATAACCTTCTGTTACTAATTCACATCTTAGTCTCTACCTTATAGCAACTTATACAATCCACCGTCTCAACCGTAATATTTTATAAACATTCCACGTAATTATTCGAACAAATCAACTATATCTGGCCAAATAATCCTCTACTAAAATTACTAGCATTTCTACTCGGTATTATTATTACCAAATCCACACTGTTACTGCTAGTTCATACTATTCCTATTATTTCATTACTCTGCTAATTTAATAAACCTGCTACTAATTTTATAACTTTTACTACTATTAACAATCTTCACTACACTGTTTACTAATTACTATCTTTCTGCTAAATTTACGAACTATGTTACTCATTAATATATTAATACTTACTAACTACCTACTAATGTTATCAAATGGGTATATATGTGTGAATCTTCTACAATAGTGCCTAATAACTAAATAAATCAATTGGAGCACTAATTGCAGCGTGCCCCTTCATACCATGGTGCCGATCAGCACCCACCTGGCCACCATTCCCGCCGATCGACAGGGCCCTTCCCATTACCTGTGCCACTCGACACAGGCTTGCCGTGGCGCCCGTCACACCTTTTTCAATGTTGTTTTCTGCAATTTCTTGTGTTCCTCCATAATTCCTTTGATTTGCAGTATTCCAATCCAACTAACGCAGCATATAATTATAATAATACCACAGTTACACCAACATCAACATAGAATAATTCTCCAACAACAAAGTCATCAATTGAATTTCTGCAACTTTATCAGGAAATACAATATTACAGTAGCAACAAAACAACAACTTTTCACATAGAATCACACACGATAATTTCATATAACCAACCCCACATATCATTTATCATATATCCAATTATAGAGCAAGAACTCCACCATTACCTTGGATTAGAGACCACTCTATTCTACCGGTTAAACTTCACTTTGCCATAGCTAGCTTATAACCTTTGCCTCTTCTATGTAACCTTGCAACTTCTCACGTTCCCACAAAATTCTCCAAGACTTATTCAATTGACCTAATTATCCTTATAAATAGCTTAACCTTATAATTATTAATATTATTATTATGCCTAACTTTCACACCCCACATTTACTACATACAACCATATAATTAAGCCCAACAATAAATCTTATAACCATTCTAATGTTATTATTAATATTATTGCTAATATTAATCAACCAAATAACAACTTAGCAACTTAAATTAACATTTCTCGACATTACGCGACTTCAACAATTTCAACAACATTTTCAACCATTAATTCGTAATTAATTCAATTAAATAATTAATTAAATTAATAGGCGTTACAGAGTTCTTCAACCACCCTTGGATTATACAAATGTTGTTTCACCACAAGCCTATTTTTTCATTTTCATCAAAGAATTTGACATCTCTTTCACTTATCAATGACAAAACATTTTCAGTTTCATAGGATGAAGAGGTAACCTTACCCTTACCTTTGACATCCCTTTGTTCCTAGTAATATTTGAAGGCACAGTGAAATTTGAGAACTTGGCCTGCACATAAGGTGTTTAATGAAAATTTTGAATGAGACAACTTGTTGTTTGAGAGAGTTATGATTTCTCACAAACCTCAAATGCTAAACAATGATGTATCAACACACAAAAATGATAATGCAACAACAAATGAATGCAAATTCATGAATCTTAGGATGTGGGTGTGCTTGAGAAAGTGAAAGGACAAGGTTTTTATAGAGGAGACATTTTAATGAGGACTTAATGATGAGTTGGTAAAGGTGAGGTCAAATGATTTGTAGTGGGATATTAACGAGGTTAAGTAGAGAATTAAGTGTGTGAGATGAAGTGAATCAAGATGAAATTTGAGTTTGAGAGGTTTAGGGTGGATGCATGAATGAAAAGACAGAGAGAGATAGGAACTAATGAGCCAAAATCTGAAAATTATCACAATAAACCCTTGCGTGTCGACTTTGCAGTAAAGCAGCAAGAAAAAATAAGTATCTTTTTTTTTATCGTGTCAAAATGGATTAGTGCGCTATCAATGTTGTTCAAAAGTCGCTACCTCTTTAAGCTTTAAATTGTATGACAGCTATACAGTATATAATGTAAACATGGAAAAGTAAAAGTAAAGTTTTGGAGAGAAAGAAACTTGTCAGAATTGAATGTCATTTACCATAAGAATATGTGTTTCTACCAATTAGTTGTACATATTATAAACACTCGTCAATACAATCATGTATCCCTCACATCACTGTTCATGTCTGTGTCATACCCCAAATTTGTCTGCCCTTTATTTCTACGGTAAAAAAATATTTTCAAACATTGATTTTATAATATTATTTGATTTTTATAAATATTCGCATCTAAAACTATTTGAAAATATAATGATTTATTTTAAATCATCTGTATTTTTTAATAAATAAATATTTGCTCATCATATACTCTCAATTGGCTTTTTATTTTGAATAAGTAACATAGTACAATTGGTAAGAAACAAAGTTTGCAAGAATGAGGTTGCGAGTTTGAATCCCATGTGGTGCACTTTTAACATTTTTTATTTTTTGTTACTAATTTTCTTTCCTTTTTTAGAGATCAGGATTTGAGCTTTACATTTATTTTGGGCTAACTTTCTCTCCAAGTTTTTAACTTAATTTAACTTTATAAATAGAACTCATTGTTGTCCTAATTTTTCATTAAGAATTATCACACTACGCTATTATTCACACACACAATCATCAACAATTCACCAAACCCTGATCAACAATTTCAAATTTTCACTTTTATAAAATATTTTTGCAAATTCTTTTCAAAGTTTCTACTTGGATTTATGTGTTTTGGCTAATGATTTCATATGAGTCCCTATTATTTTATTTTCAATTCTTATCTTTTTAATTTTGTTTAGACCATATGATGATTCTTCCTATGGTTTTCTATTTTTTTCAAAATGTATTAGACATTTTTTACAAAAAATTGTCCTTTAATGTCAGATTTATTTTCTTATTAATGCATTACTGACGATTTCTATATAAAGAGGGTATAAATACCATAGAAACCTCTAATAGAAATATCCTTTTAAAAAACATTAGTAATGGCTAGTAATGTTGTTTTTCTACTAACCAACACACAGTAGCGAAAATATTCGTTAATTTCTGACAAAGTAAAAACCTTTTTTACATATTTTTAAGCTTTGTTTATACACTAACCTTATAAATATTATACACACACTAACATTCCCAATTTATTCCTACTACCAATTTTGAACGTTACTGTAACCTTTTTAAACATAACAGTCATCACTACATTAACCTAAGGCTCATTGACTTTCATTCACACTATATACCAATCAACATCTGAACCTGTACAAAATCATCCTAACCTTCCAAACAAAAATCCAATGCAAAGCTTTCCTCAAATCCAACACAACCGCTTTCTTTTTTGTAGTTAAAATCTTGCTCTTATCTCAAGTCAACCTCATATTTTATTTTTAAATTTTAATATCACTTTTTAATTATTTTAACATTTTTTATAGTAATTTTTTTAAATTTTACTATATTCGTTAATTTTTTAAGTTATATATTATTATTGTTAAATTGTTATAAAATATTTTCTGATCTTCACTGATTGAATATTTATATTCTAATAATTAAATTGAGATAATTTATAATTGTTTTATAGACGAACATCTTTAATTTAACCTCGCCACACGCTTTCAATCACACACCGCTTCAGGTTTGATTTCCATATTTTGCTTCAATTTTCTTTCACGTGTGAGTGATGTTCTGGTTCCAATGGAGTTTCTTATGAGTTTGCTTGCATAATAGAGAGAAAGATAACACATTGAAAGGGAATAGAATCGTGAAAATTGTTAGAATAATGCTGTTAGTTAGTTTTAACTTATTCAAGTTTAGAGTTATTTAATTGTTATGAATAAGCATATTCTTTAGGAATAGGATTCTTTGTTTGATTTATTCTTCTCTAGAAATAGCCATGATCTAGTCATGTAAATCATGGTCCTTATTTTACTTATTTTCTGTTTCTGTACTGGCTACTTATAAAGCCATTCATTTACGTTCAATAAAACAAGCTTGATAGCTATCATCTCATTTTAACAGTGGTATCAGAGCTCACACAAGGGTCTGATCGATAGTAAGAAGAAAAAAAATAAAGAGAGAGAGGAAACAACAAGCCATGTCTGAAGGCAATAATCTTCTCAGTATCCCAAAGTTCGATGGAGATTATGATCACTGGTCCATGCTAATGGAAAATTTGCTGAGATCAAAGGAGTACTGGAGCTTAGTGGAGCAAGGCTATGAAGAGCCTAAAACGCCGGAGTCACTCACAGCAGTGGAACGTCGAACCTTGGAGGAGAAAAAGCTAAAGGATTTGAAGGCAAAGAATTATCTGTTTCAATCTATTGACAAAAATATTGAAAACAATCACCAACAAATCCACCTCAAAAGCACTATGGGATTCAATGAAGCAAAAATATCAGGGGAATGCTCGAGTTCAACGAGCTCAACTCAAAAGGCTACGCCGGGATTTCGAAATTCTAGAAATGCAAAATGGTGAGTGTGTGAATGATTATATGTCTAGAGTCATGTTAACTACAAATGACATGAGAGGAGCAGGAGAGACCATGGAGGATAGACATATCGTTGAGAAGATTCTGCGCACACTAACTGACAAGTACAATTATATTGTATGCTCAATCGAAGAATCCAATGATATCAATACGATGACGGTAGATGAACTGCACAGTTCATTGCTTGTACATGAATACAAGATTAAACGAAAGGATGTGACTGAACAAGCATTGAAGGTTACAGGAGACGGTTCAAATTCACAAGTTGAGGAACGATTCAGCGACAGAGGTAGAGGACGTGGAGGATACAGAGGTAGAGGCAGAGGCAGAGCATTCAATAAATCCATAGTTGAGTGTTATCGATGTCACAAGCTGGGACATTTCCAACACGAATGTCCCACCTATGCCAATTATGTAGAAAATGCAGAGCTGGATGATGGAGAAGAGATGCTTCTTATGTCATATGTGGAAATGCAAGGAGCCACACGAGATGAAGTATGGTTTCTGGACTCCGGGTGCAGTAATCACATGAGTGGAGACATGAAATGGTTCACTGAAATTGATAAATCATTCTGACACGGTGTGAAGCTAGGAAATGACTCCAAATTGGTTGTCATGGGAAAAGGAAAAATTCGAATGAAAATAGATGGACGGGTTATGGTCGTCACAGAGGTATTTTACATTCCTGATCTTAAATCAAATCTCCTTAGCATTGGTCAGCTTCAAGAATGAAAACTATCCATATTAATTAAGAATGGTTCCTGTAGCATTTATCATGATGTTAGAGGTCTGATTATACGAACTGCGATATCTGTAAATCGTATGTTTGTGCTTCTAGCATCGATTCCCGCTGTTCCTAATAATGTATCAAAGGAAGAATGTTTCAATGTAATCTCTGAAAATGTCACAAGCTTGTGGCATCAAAGATTTGGACATCTTAACATGAAAGGACTGCGGACTCTTGCCTATAGAAAGATGGTTCAAGGCCTGCCAATACTGAAGAATCAATCCAAGGTGTGCACCATATGTATGAAAGGAAAGCAACAACGTGATTCTTTTCCAAAAAAAGGCACTTGGAGAGCATCTAGACCTCTACAACTAATTCACTCAGATATATGTGGTGCAATCACTCCTGAATCTCACAGTCATAAAAGGTATATAATTACTTTTATAGATGATTACAGCCGAAAAATGTGGTCCTACTTTTTGCATGCCAAGTATGAAGCTTTTGATACATTCAAAAGGTTCAAGTCATCAGTTGAGAAGCAACGGGATACAACATAATTTGTTTACGCACCGACAGAGGCGGAGAGTTCACTTCATCAGAGTTTAATGACTATTGCAGCACCAATGGAATCGCAAGACAACTCACAGCGGCCTACTCGCCACAGCATAACGGAGTTGCGGAAAGAAGAAATCGAACACTAATGAATATGGTGCGATGTATGCTTGCGGCACGAGATGTTCCAAAGGAATATTGTCCGGAAGCAGCAAACCTGGCCACTCATATTTTGAATAGATGTCCAACCTCAGCCTTGCAAAACATGACACCCGAAGAAGCTTGGAAAGAAAAGAAACCATCAGTGGTACACCTCAAGGTGTTTGGATGCATAGGATATGTTCATATTCCTGATGTCACAAGGAAGAAGCTGGATGAGAAGAGCATCAAGTGCGTCTACATGGGAGTTAGTGAGGAGTCCAAAGCTTTTCGAATGTATGATCCAGAAACAAAGAAGATCATTATTAGCCGAGATGTAGTCTTCGATGAAATGGAAAAATGGGATTGGAAGAAGTCAGGAGAAACTAACTCTCTTGATCCTATGTGCGAAGAAAATGAAGAGAATCAGGAAAATAAAGCTTCAGAAGATGAAAATGAAGAGAATCAGGAGAATAAAGATTCAGAAGATGAAAGAATCAATCTTCCTGAAAAGAGAGTAAGAAGGGAATCAATATGGATGATAGACTATGAATCTAGAGATGGATTGTCCGAAGAGGAAAACGAAGGAGTGGAACAGCTTACCCAGGAGATGCAGCAGCTTGCCATGTTTGTTTCAAATGATCCCACCACCTTTGAGGAAGCAGTCAAAAGTCGGGTATGGAAGGATGCAATGAAGTATGAGATTGCAGCAATTGAGAAGAATGGAACATGGGAATTAACAGATTTGCCAACAGGTTCAAAAAAGATTGGTGTTAAGTGGGTATTTAAGACCAAAATAAATAAAAAAGGAGAAGTAGACAAATGCAAAGCGCGTCTTGTTGCGAAAGGATATGTTCAACAAGCTGGAATCGATTACACTGAGGTATTTGCGCCCGTGGCAAGATGGGATACAATTCGACTAACTTTGTCTGTTTCCGCTAGTCGAGGATGGAAAGTTTATCAACTTGATGTCAAGAGTGCATTCCTACATGGAGAAATAACAGAGGAAGTATACGTGGAACAGCCTAAGGGATATGAGGTGAAAGGTGAAGAATATAAAGTGTATAAACTGAAGAAAGCTCTCTATGGGCTTAAACAGGCCCCTCGAGCATGGTTCAACAAGATAGAGTCATACTTTGTCAAGGAAGGTTTTGAACGCAGCATGAGCGATCACACTCTGTTTACAAAGAAGAAGGGAGGAGGAGACATTCTTATTGTAAATTTGTATGTAGATGACCTCATCTTTACAGGAAATAGTGATAAAATGTTCAAAGAATTCAAGAGCTCAATGAAAAAGGAATTTGAGATGACTGATATGGGATACATGAGATATTTTCTTGGTGTGGAAGTCACACAAACTTCAAGTGGCATTTTTATTTGTCAAAGAAAGTATGCTAATGAAGTATTGGAAATGTTTGGTTTACAAATTTGTTCATCTGTTAATAACTCAATTGTTCCAGGGTGCAAACTCACAAAGGATGTTGGAGGATTAAAGGTTGATGCTACCGTGTATAAGTAAATGGTGGGAAGTCTTATGTACTTAACTGCCACTAGGCCAGATCTGATGTATGTTGTGAGTTTGGTGGCTCGTTTCATGGAAGCTCCAACGACTATGCATCAACAAGCTGTGAAAAGGGTTCTGCGCTACTTAAGAGGGACCACTGAATTGGGACTGTTTTACAGAAGAGAAAGAGAAGAGAATTTGGTAGCTTTCTGTGATAGTGACTATGTCGGAGATCTTGAAGACCGAAAGAGCACCTCAGGATATGTTTTTAAGATGTCAAATGGATTAGTTGCTTGGAGTTCTAAGAAGCAGCTTGTGGTGTCGTTGTCCACCACTGAAGCCAAATTTATTTCTGCAGCAACCTGTGCTGCACAAAGTATTTGGATGATGCGTGTACTTGAGAGGTTGGGGATTAATCAACGTAAGTGCATTATCTTCTGTGATAATAGTTCAACGATTAAACTTTCGAAGAATCCTGTTATGCATGGTAAGAGTAAGCATATTCATGTTCGATTTCACTTTCTTCGTGAGTTAGCAAACCAAGGAGAAGTTGAACTAGTGCACTGTGGTACTAAGGATCAGTTAGCTGACATCAGGACCAAAGCCTTGAACAGTGAAGTATTCGTGAAATTAAGAGAAAGACTTGGAATATGCAGCATTGAAGATAAACTGAATGTATTTCTTGAATACATTTCAGTTTATGGGAGGGTTTGTTAGAATAGTGTTGTTAGTTAGTTTTGACTTATTCAAGCTTAGAGTTATTTAATTGTTATGAATAAGCCTATTCTTTAGGAATAGGATTCTTTGTTTGCTTTATTCTTCCCTAGAAATAGTCATGATCTAGTCATGTAAATCATGGTCCTTATTTTATTTTTTTTCAATTTCGGTACTGCCTACTTATAAAGCCATTCATTTACGTTCAATAAAACAAGTTTGATAGTTATCATCTCATTTTAACAAAAATAGATAGAAGAAAATTGATCCGTTTTAATTTTTTTTGCTTATTTTATAGGTTGTTTATTATTATTTAATCCCCGCCAAATGTTGTAATATTATTGGTTCTGGTTTGAAACTTGAAAAAAAAAAAACCTTTTATCAATTTAATCTGTTAATTTAAGTTTAGGAGTTGAATGAAGAACGAATAGATATGTTTATGTTGGTTATCATAATTTTTGTTTTCTTTGTTTTATTATTTATTGTTTTCATTATTATCATTACCACGTGTCTAATTTTCAATGGCTAAGTGTTATTTTAAACAAATCAAAATTAAAATTCAAGAACAATTTGGACCGCCCCTGTATGTTTTTTTTTTACTGATTTGATAGTTTTATTTTAATTATTAGTATTAGTTTTAAATCATAAACTTATATTAGGGTTAATTAGTGATTATTTTTATTTCTTCTATTATTATTACTATTGTAATATTTTAGTTACCTACACTATTTTGTTTATATTGACTTAACTTTTTTATTAATTAGTTTTGATTAAATAAAAAATGACAAAAATTATTAACTTGTATATAATTTTTAAGTCTCTTGATTAACCTCTCACTTCTCTGATCATAAGTCTCTAACTTTCTATATGTTTTTAAATACTTTTTTTTTCACAATTAAATCAATTTAATATTTTTTCACGCGACTCTAAATATTCTATCCGCGAGCGACACGTGGTTAATATTTGATCACGTGATGAAGAAGACTATATCAAACTTCCTCCGCATCTTTTATGATAAGCAACATGTGGTCAATATATGGCCATGTGATGAGGAGACTATATCAGACTCTCCCACTGTAGCGGTAGAAATGTTGAGACTAAGTCATTGGATTGACTTGATGTTGGCTCCTAAATTCGACACCTTTGTTTTGATTGATGTCAGCCATTAAAAGCTGAAAGATGCTTTCGACTGGCTAAGTCTGTCGAAGTGCCCGTCGAAAGATGGCAAAATACTTAGAAGATTTCTTCCAAGGAAGAAGGCTGATTGCCTTCGACGTCGAAGGAGTTTTCGTCGAAGACGTCTCTTGATGAAAGTGTTCGATGGTACAGAGTGGAAGCAGTTTGAAATTCAAAGCTTTGGAGGGAAAACGGTTTCCAGCGGTTACTACGTGCAAACGTGCAAGGATCTGGAGCGTCAAGCATGGAGAACGTGCCAAGTGGCTTGATCTCGAAGCAATGTAACTGCCCGACGGTTACTTGGGATGTTTTAGTATAAATAGGAGTAGACGTGTAGTTTCTCGCGTGTGTTCACAATTCTATACAAAGTCACTCATTTAGATTCGAGTACCCAGCGTGTGAGAAAGAATTGTTGAGAAATGTATGTGTGAAACACCAATTTTATCAATTAAAGTCATTTACTTTCCCAGAATTTTACTTGCTTTTCTCTTTATATTTCCTGTCGAACCTTTACCTTAAAGCCTTGTTTATTTTACCAAGTCTTTCCTTTATGCAATTTACTTGAAACATTTTATTTAAAGCCTTATCCACCTTAATCAAACTTCAAAATCAACCTATGTCCATAGGATCAATCTGATCGATCCTGCGAGTAACCAAATAAGTAACCATTTGGAGGATCAGCGGTTGTTTACCAAAACCCAAGGTAAACAAATTGGCACGCCCAGTGGGACCGTGTGTTGATTGTTGAAAATAATCTCATCTTTTCGAGTTGTATGTTATTGAGGAGTGGTAGAATATACACCAACGATAACAATACTGCCAGAAGAAGGGAAGAGATGGCGAATCCGCCAAACAATAACGAAATCCCACAAACGAGTGTGGGAGCAACGGTTAGTATGACCGTAAGTGAAGCGACAAACGTTGGTTCGACACCAGCAGTGTCGGTCACAACCACGGGGCCAATAACTTCGTTAACAGGCCCCAGAATACCTTTGGGAACTCCCCCACCAAGGGGAAATATAGGCACAAGGCCTGTGGTTCCCCCAGGATTTATTCCATTCTATGGCATGCCAACTTCTGAAGTGGCAAGCCTGACGAATGCTGCGTCCACTTTTTCAGATCCTTTCGTGAGTGCCTCTTCGCCACTCCAAGGCTCTGGAGTAGGCATGGCGAATAGAAATAGGACCCAACTCTTAGGAGGAACGTCCCAAGTAGCCCATGGCCTTACAAATGCCTCGACAGCAGTCTTGAGGCAACAAATGGACGAAAGCAACCATGATATGGTGCAAATGTTGGCACAAACTTTGAGTACAGTGCTAAACCCTCTAATACAAAACACTACTCAATCGAATCAGCAAGTTACAGCGCAAATGACGCGTTTGGCTGACTTCTTTGGAGTACCCCCACCTATTCGACAACCCCAAAGGGCGCAAATAAGGGGAAATCAGGGGATATTTGTAGAGGAAGAAACCACCATTAACCAGGCTCAACAGCCTGTCGAACAACCTGTCGAAGAGCCTAGGGTAATAGCCCCAGAGGTAAGGTTAGTTAACAGAAACCAAAATGCTGACGAAGTGGTTCAGCATATCCAATACCAAAACATGGGTTTGGAAAACAATCTGGCAACCATGATCGAAAGAATCATGACTCAGAATAGGATGAACATGGGCTTTCGAAGGCCCAACTTTACATCTCCATTGTCAGAATATGTGTTACAAACGGATTTACCTCCTAGATGCAAAGTCCCCAAATTTACTAAGTTCTCTGGGGACACGACAGAATCTACTGTCGAGCATGTGGCAAGATATTTGATCGAAGCAGGAGACATTTCAAATAATGAAAACCTGAGGATCAAGTACTTCCCTAGTTCTTTAACCAAGAACGCTTTTACTTGGTTTACAACTCTCCCCCCCAATTCGATCCATCATTGGACCCAGTTGGAAAGATTGTTCCATGAACAATTCTACATGGGGCAAACCAAGATAAGCCTGAAAGAACTGGCCAGTGTGAAGAGACGTTTCACTGAACCTATAGATGAATATCTGAATAGGTTTAGGTTGCTCAAGGCGAGATGTTTTACACAAGTGCCAGAACATGAGTTGGTCGAAATAGCCGCAGGCGGTTTAGATTATTCCATTAGGAAGAAGCTAGACACCCAGTACCTAAGAGACATGGCCCAACTGGCCGATAGAGTTCGACAGGTCGAACGCCTCAAAGCTGAAAAAGCTAAGGCAACGAAAACTCACAAGAGAGAGAGAATAGCGTACGTTGAGATGGATGACGAAGATCTAGAATCCTTCGACGATACTTTAGCTGTCGAAGAAGGAGAAGTCGATTTAGCAGAACTAAAACAGGGGCCACCATACTCTTGTAAACAGTTAGTCCCCTCAAATGGGAAAAATCCCATTGGTCCAGACAGGACCAACGATAGGTTCCCAAAAAAGACTTATAGTTTTGACATCACAAAATGTGATGAAATATTCGACTTGCTAGTTAAAGATGGCCAAATGATAGTACCCCCTGGGGTAAAAGTGCCTCCTCTTGATCAAAGAAAGAAGAGAGGTTTTTGCAAATATCATAATTTTTTGGGCCATAAAACTTCTCAATGTTTTCTTTTCAGGAATCTTGTGCAAGACGCTATCGAGGAAGGGAGATTAAAGTTTGCTGACAAATCCCCCATGGCTGTCGACTCCAATCCACTGAAGGCTGAAGCCCACTATGCAGAACCCTCTGAGGTGAACATGATAGAGGCAACCAGGATCCAGTCGAAGAAGCCAGGAATTACTATGGTCGAAGTCTCAAAGGACCACATCAACATGCCAATCTTTGGCAGTTTTTCTGGAAATTTATCCAGGAAGACAATTGAAGCTGTCCAGAAAGCGGTCGAGAACCCGAAGTCGAAGACTACTGAAGCACAAAAAACTGGATCAAAGCCCAGTTCCCACTTGGCCACTGTTCAAGGCCAGACGGAGAATCTGGAGACACAAATGAAGCAGTTAACTCTTGCTACTAAAGATACAATGAATATCAACATGGTCGAGCTTTCTGACCCTAAAGCATCAGAAGAGGCCATAAGGCAAGAGCAGGCTATTAAAACGGCTTTCCCTAGGGAAAACGAAAACTTGGCAGATTTTTTACAAAGATGCCAGAAAAAGAAATCAGAGGTAATGCTGTGTCCAAGATGCAGTTCAATCTTTGATAAAAAAGCTGCTGAGCACATTCAAGGCGTGAGAGCAGCGAACAAGAGAAGGGAGAATGCTGACCTTCGACATGATCCCAGAAGGGGTTCTAATCAAGACAAGAGGCCATTGACTTTTAGGCCTCCAACAAATGTACCAGTAGACACTTGGTACAAAACCTCTGGCCGGAAAAGGCCAAGTGAAGAGAAATGGCATTCTTTCGATGTGCCAAGAGGTTCCTCTTTGACTCAAAAGAAAGAGCCTCAAGTTGCTGCACCTAAGGTTACACAAGTCTCCAGCAACTACAAGGGTAAAAATCCTATGTCTCGATCCCAATGGAGGAGATATCAAAGGAGACGAAAAGCTGAAAGGGAGGCTGCCAACGAACCTAAGGCAGAAACTAGTTCGAATGTTCCTCAAAGGAAACAAAGGAAGCCTCTTGAGAGAGAACCAGTTACCAATAGGCTGGTTTGGCCTAACCAAAGTGAAGTCGAAGACGAAGACGATGCTGAGTCCGACGATACTTTGGATATAATGGTGAATATTGTTTCAGTGCTGCCCAGGGAATTCAATCGACAGGTAGAAGTCGAAGCAAGTGACTGGGAGGTGGAACAAGAAATGGCCAAACATAGGCCAGTGTGCTATTTTGTCATGGACAATGGCACTACAGAGGAACAAAATGGCTTCTTCGAGCCACCTACAGAGGCGATGAAGAATCACCTCAAGCCTTTGTTCATAAGGGCTAAGCTCGAAGAGACTACTGTGAACAAAATATTGGTCGACTGTGGGGCCACTATCAATATTATCCCTCATTCTATGCTAAGGAAGATTGGCAAAAGAGATGAGGAAATTAAACCTCACAATATGGTCCTGTCGAACTATGAGGGCGGCATTGGGACCACCATGGGAGTGATCCAGCTAGATATCAAAGTTGGGTCAATCCTTCGACCAACGATGTTCATGGTCATATCGGCCAAACCTAACTACAACCTTTTGTTAGGCCGTGAGTGGATTCATGGTGTAGGCGTTGTGCCCTCATCGATGCACCAAAGACTGCTGCTATGGCGTCCAGATGGGATGGTCGAAAACATAGAGGCAGATCAAAGCTACTACCTTGGCGAAGTGAATCACTTGGGTGTGGCAGATTTCGACAAAAACTTGGCTCACATAGGGCCATGTCCAACACCTGACTTCGACATGGCGCCAGCGCCAAACACCTTTTGTTCCCTATACCTGCATCCTGAGCATGGTTTCCAATGGGACAGAGAAGACTTGTCCCACATAGACTTCAGTGGGCTAACTGATATCCAACCAACTGGTTGGGGAAGTGAATTCAGTGATAATGACTGAGTCACAATCTCTGAAGCGAATTTCGGCTTATGTAGCCGAAACCAAGATGATAACGGCTCTCGAGGCCGAAGTAAAGTACATGGCCACACAGGCCACTGATCAACAATTATCTGCTGTTGGCCCAGGAAAGGATTTCGATCCAAAACCTCCTGATATCATGCCAGAAGAAATGCAGGAACAGAGGCTCGACGCTATCTATGACGATGAGCCTTTGGGCTTCGAAAAGGATCCCTTGGCGAACAACATTAAAATGTTAGCACAAGACCCTTTAGAAGAAATCAACTTAGGCGAAGGATCAGAGAAAAGGCCAACTTACATTAGCGCCAAAATTGATCCAGAACTTAGGTTGGAAGTAATCCAATTGCTGAAAGAGTTTAAAGACTGTTTTGCATGGGATTATGACGAAATGCCTGGTCTCGACAGAGGATTGGTAGAACTTCAGTTGCCAATCAAACCTGGAAAGAAGCCAATCAAGCAAAATCCAAGACGCTTCGCTCCAGAAATATTGTCGAAGATCAAAACGGAGGTCGAAAGACTTCTGAAATGCAAATTCATCCGTGTTACAAGGTATGTCGAATGGATTGCAAATATTGTGCCAGTAATTAAGAAAAATGGCACATTAAGGGTGTGCATAGATTTCAGAGATTTGAATGCTGCGACCCCCAAAGATGAATATCCTATGCCTGTGGCAGAAATGCTAGTCGATTCTGCCGCTGGTTATGAATACCTGAGTATGCTCGATGGTTATTCAGGATATAATCAAATATTCATTGCTGAAGAGGATGTGTCGAAAACAACTTTTCGATGCCCAGGGGCCTTAGGCACTTACGAATGGGTAGTGATGCCTTTTGGCCTAAAGAACGCTGGGGCAACGTACCAGCGAGCAATGAATACTATCTTCCATGATTTTATTAACACTTTTATGCAAGTTTATATTGATGATATTGTTATAAAATCTGTTTCCAGGAAGAGTCACATAGACCACCTTTGACAATCATTCGAAAGAATGAGAGAACATGGTCTGAAGATGAACCCTTTGAAGTGTGCATTCTGTGTGAAAGCTGGAGATTTCTTGGGCTTCGTTGTCCACAAGAAAGGGATCGAAATCAACCAGAACAAGACGAAGGCAATTCTGGAAGCGAAAGCGCCATCGAATAAGAAGGAATTGCAATCTCTCTTAGGCAAGATAAATTTTTTAAGGAGGTTTATATCTAATCTAAGTGGGAAAGCTCAGGCCTTTTCACCCTTACTTCGACTGAATAAAGAGGGGTTCGAATGGGGGCAAGAGCAACAAGAAGCCTTCGACAAAATCAAAGGGTACCTTACTAAGCCACCTATTTTGGTGCCTCCTTGTAGCAATAGGAGTATGAGATTGTACATAGCTGCATCTGACAAAACTCTGGGAAGTATGTTAGCCCAAGAGGATGAGAATGGAGTCGAAAGACCCATTTATTATCTCAGTCGAGTTTTGAATGATGCAGAAACTAGATATAGCGAAGTTGAAAAATTGTGTCTATGTCTGTATTTTTCTTGTACAAAACTCAAGCAATACATAAAACCAGTTGATGTTTATGTTTCGTCTCATTTTGATGTTTTCAAATATATGTTGTCGAAACCCATCTTGCATAGTCGAATTGGCAAGTGGGCATTAGCATTAACTGAATACTCCTTGACCTTTATGCCTCTTAAGGCAGTAAAAGGACAGGTGGTTGCAGATTTCATAGTCGACCACTCAATTCAAGGCGAGGATATTAATTATGTGGAGATAGAACCTTGGAAATTCTACTTCGATGGTTCCAGCCATAAAGATGGAACAGGAGTAGGAATCTTGATTATTTCTCCAGATAAAATTCCAACAACATTCAAGTACAAAATAGAAGGTTCTTGTTCGAACAATGAGGCTGAGTATGAAGCTCTAATTACTGGCCTTGAGATATTGTTGGAATTGGGGGCAACTCGAGTCGAAATAATGGGAGACTCAGAGTTAGTCATCAAGCAAGTCACAAAGGAATATAAATGCATAAGGGAGAATCTCATTATGTACTTTGTGATAGCAAATCGTTTATTGAAACAATTTGAAACGATCAATATTCGACACATACCCAGAGTCGAAAATCAAATAGCCAATGACTTGGCACAAATTGCATCTGGGTATAAGATTTCAAAAACGAAGCTACAAAGGGCAATCGAAGTTCGAGAAAAGATAAAAGCAACTTGTCTATCACCATCAGACTTGAAATCGACGAGGCTAGGATATGCTGATCACTCAAACTTCGAGATTTCGTTCATTGATAATTTGTCAGAGCAAGATTGGAGGAAACCCATTGTGGACTATCTTCAAAATCCAGGAGCTTCGACAGAACGAAAAACAAAATACAGGGCGTTGAGTTTTGTACTCATGGGTAATGAGTTATTCAAGAAGACGCCTGAAGGGGTGTTGCTGAAGTGTTTAAGTGAAACTGAAGCATACATAGCCCTTTCGACTACGCATGCTGGGGCATGTGGGGCTCACCAAGCAGGCCATAAGATGAAATGGTTGTTGTTTCGACAAGGACTATATTGGCCCATTATGCTGAAAGATTGTGTTGAGTTCGCCAAAGGTTGCCAAGAGTGTCAAGTTCATACAGGCATCCAACATGTACCGGCAAGCGAACTTCACTCGATAGTGAAGCCTTGGCCCTTTAGAGGATGGGCGTTGGATCTCATTGGAGAGATTCGACCAGCATCATCAAAGAGTCAGAAATACATATTGGTAGGCATTGATTATTTTACTAAGTGGATCGAAGCTGTCCCTTTAGTCAATGTAGACCAAGAAAAGGTCATTGAATTTATTCAAAAGAACATTATATTTAGGTATGGAATCCCTGAGACAATAACAACTGATCAAGGGTCAGTTTTCACTGGTCGAAAGATGCAGGAATTTGCTCAGGAAACAGGTTTCAAACTCCTAACATCCACGCCTTATTATGCACAGGCGAATGGTCAAGTCGAAGCCGCTAACAAGGTGGTGATTGGCTTGATAAAGAAACATGTTGGGAAGAAACCAAAGAATTGGCATAAGACGTTAGACCAGATTTTATGGGCTTGTCGAACGTCCCCAAAAGAAGCCACTGGGACAACACCATATAGGCTAACTTTTGGCCATGATGCAGTGTTGCCAGCAGAAATTTGTCTTCAATCTGCAAGGGTTCAGAGGCATTATGATATTCCTTCTGAGGTTTATTGGAACATGATGTTAGATGAACTGGTGGATTTAGACGAAGAGAGATTACGCGCTCTCGACTTACTCAGGCTTCAGAAGAAAAGAGTAGAAGACTCTTATAATAAAAAGGTAAAACCTAAGGTATTTTTGCCTGAAGAACTAGTTTGGAAGGTAATTCTTCCATGGATCGAAGGGATCGAAGCATGGGGAAATGGTCACCCAAATGGGAAGGACCCTTCAGAATTATCCAAACTTTTTCTGGTGGAGCCTATGAAGTCGAAGAGTTAAGTGGAGATAAAAGGCTCTTGAGAGTAAATGGTAAATATTTGAAAAAATACAAACCTATACTTCAAGAGATAAAAATAAAATAATAAAAGAGCAAGTCTAAATTAACCATAAAAAATGCCAAAATGGAAATTTTATTAATTTCAGCCAAGATGGCAATTGTTGTCGAATAACGATTACAGAAGATGGTTACAAAAGAGAATCAATCAAAAGGTAAGAGAATTCTTGAGTCGAAGATACTTGGCGTACTGCAGCTCCAACCTCTTCCTGCACCAGGAGTTTTCTTGCACTAGTTTGGCAATTTGAGCGTCGAGGCTTTGGGCCTTCTCAGCGAATTCCAGGCCTTGTTTAATCTCAGTCTGGCTCTCAGCGTCTGAGATGGTCGAAAGAATTTCCTCCTTGAGTACAGTGTTGGAGTTTATCTTCGCCTCTATTTCTGCGATTTGTGCTCGGAAGGAAACATTCTCTCGTTCAATGGCATCAACTCTTTCCTGTGCAGACGCTTTCTGTTTCGACAACTCAGCAATTCGAGAAGTCGAATCTGAGACAGCAGTCCACGCAGAGGAGCTTCTGCCATACAACACCTCGAGCTGACTGTTAAAACCTCTTTGGCGCCTGTAATCCGCTGAAACCTGATCAATCATAGAGTGTAACTCCATGATCAAGTCTGAGATTTCTGGGGCTACAGCTTCGAAGTCGACAGCATTCAAGACCTCTTTTAAGCATGATGGAGCAGTGGGGTCCCCCTCTAAAGTCTTCATCAAGTCCCTCTTGAAGAACTGGGCCTTAACCTTCGCCAATGCATCATCAAGAGGAGAAGTTTCAGTAGACTTCCCCGACAGGGTAGGAATTTCCTGACTAGTGTCAGACGAACTCTTACTCTCGATGATTGCATTGAGGTAGCTGACAGGATCAGTCTGTTTCAAGAGCTCCAAGTCCTCTTTTGACCTGTGCTTCGAGGAGGTAACCCTTGCAATAGTATTATCTTGGGTTTGAGGTTCTTGAATGCTAAGTGCCTCGACTGGTTGCTCTTCGACTCTGACTGAGGCAGTACCAGCATCGACTTGTGGTTCTTCGTTAGCATCACCCTGGGGTCCTTCGCCAGCGTCATTTTGTGGTTCTTCGCTAGCGTCACCCTGGTGTCCTTCGCCGGTACCACCTTGGTTCTCTTCGTCCACAGCATCTTGATTCTCTTCGCCATTGCCTTGCTCTTTCTTCTTGATTCTCTTCTGACAGGTCCACCACCTGAACCGTTTCTGGTTGTTGTTCCACCACTGGCTGTTGTTCCTCCACCATAGGTTCCTCTGTTGTTTTCTCCACTGTTTCAGCATTGGCCTCATTCTCAGTGTGGGCTTCGTCATTGCCCAAGTCTTTTTCCTGAGGCCTGCTAAGTTCAGCAGATTCCAGCGTTTCTGAGGTCCTTGGTGGAGAACTTTCAGTAGTGTCCTGAAAAGGAAAAGGAACAAATTTTCAGATGTCGAAAGAGACACAATCGAATACGGGTATTTATGCCTAAGTTCTAAAAAGATCTAAGGGATTACCTGTGGATTAACTTCAGCCCCAGGGCTGGAATTGTCACTCTCGACAGGTTTGTTAAGAAGAACGTTCAGTTCCTCCTCAGTTGGCTCCTCGATGATTACTGGAGGTGGCCTAGGCTTTCTCACAGCAACCTTTATTCTGACGGTTCGACCTTCAGGAGCAGGAGCAGGAACAGAAGCATCCTTCGTTAACTTTCGCCTCTTTAAGGGGGCAGGAGGAGAATCACTTTCGTCATCACTTCCTGATTCGACCACCAGTGCTGCCCGTTTCTTGGGCGAAGGGGCCTAGAAAACCAATAGGAATTCGATTGAATAATTGCATCGAAAATAAAAAATCGAAAGCCAGAAGAAAAATAAAGAAAATCTGGTTACCGATACAGGAGGCTTCCTCGAAGAGCCTTCCCCCTGTTGGTTGCTTATGGTCTTCGCCGGCGCTGTAGTCTTCGCCGGCGGTGGAGGTTTTATTGAAGGGCCTCCTCCTTGTTGACTTTCTGTAGCCTTCTTGGCTACAGGTTTTCGAACAACTGAAAGCAAATGAAAAAGTTAACAGGCTAGCAGTCGAAGAGAAAGACAAAAAAGTAATGTGAGAGAATGAACTTACATTTCTTTACTTTGTCCAACACAAGGACAAAAGACTTCTGCAACTCTGCCATGAAGTCCTTCTCGTCGAAGAAGTACTCAGCATAATAGCTTCTCCACCACTCCTCGAAGGATGGTGAGCAAAGGAAATTAAGCTGGTAGTCAAACAGCGAGAGGATTGTTCGACCAACATATCTTCCGATATGCTTGATGGCAGCTTCTTCTGTATAATCGTTGCAGAAGTACAACATTGATTTCTCTCTTTGAAAAATAGGAGAAGGCAGGGTTTGGATGATACCAAACTGGCGAGACACCAGATTTGGTTGATAGGCAAGCAGACTCAAATGAGTCTTAGAACTCTTAAATCGAAGAGGCATGATCCTTGGGGTAAGGAACGCCTCCCAAAGTACTGAATGCTCATCGACATTGGGACCACTCGACTCCTTTGGATGTGGCCTTGTGAACCATGCTGGCCCCACCTTCCTTTGAGCAAATGGAGCCATAGTTGAAACAAATTCCTTCCTTCGAGCGAACATTAGAACGAAGTTAGTGAAGGTTTGTTGAAACTCCAGGCCGTCTTCCACAGGTGTCAGCAGAGCCAGCCTAATTCCTTCGATGCGTCTATTCGCTATCGCTGGCGCCTGTTCATTTATCTGAATCCTCTTGGGCAAGAAAGATTCGAAAGTGGCGTTGAGCCACAGTTGAAGTAGCCAAAAAGGCCCAGCGAGTAGCAAACTGGCCCTATCCTCGATATGTTTCAGAAGAGTGGCCCCATTGCTGATTGAGTCATAAAGACTGGCCAGAATCAGTTCTGCCAAACAGATGTTTTGGCGGTGATGCAGTTGGGTAGCAAGAGTGACCATCTTTTTGGTCACCTGCAGAGACTTCGAGCAAAACACAAAGCGAGTTAGCCATAAGGCTAGAAACGCTATGTGTTCGACATCCGACACTGTATCCGTCGACCTGTCATGGAAATGGTTGATGAAAGTGGTATATGTTGGCTTGGTCTCAGAGAAGCCAATTTGGTCCTCCGACATCTCCTCCGGGTCGAAGTAATCTCCGGTTGGTCGAAGGCCAGTAATAGCTGCCACGTCGAAGAGTGTGGGGGTTAGCATCCCACATGGAAGATGAAAGGTAAAATGGGAGTAGTCCCAGAACAACAGCGAAGCTATAAGCATCTCTGGGGAGTAGTTTAAGCCTGTCTTCGACAGCATCACTAGGTCGAAGATTCCCATTTCCTTCCAGATTGGAGTTTGATGCTTCTCCAACTTTGTTAGCCAAGCAACATAATCGGAGGTCAGATTAGGGCAAGACCTGAAGACCCTAACCCCTCTGTTGAAGAAGCGGAGGTCGATCTTTTCACGTGTAGGGTCTTCGTTGTCTTCCGCGTCTTTCTTGGCGCATGCTACTGGCTTTAGTTTCTCGACGATTGGGAAATAGCTCTTGATCTTCAGAGCTTCAGAGATGCTTGGATTCATGGGGCCAGACATTGCGAAGATCTGGTTGGAGTATCCAACCGGGATCATCAAGTGGCGCGAGTAAGCATCGCGAACGGAGATGTCAGAAGGTTCAGGAACCCTTCGTTTGCCTGTAGAGTTTACTACCGGAGCAGTGACGAAGACCTTGGGTTTAACTTGTTCAGTTGGTGTTTTAGCACTGGGAGCAGTAGAAGCAGAGGCCATTGTTGAGTTTGAAGATGAAGTGAAAGAGGAAGAATTTTCTGCAAAGATAGCAAACTTATGTGAAAACAAAGAAGTTTGAAGGCTAGTTGGCGTAAAAAGTCCCACAATGGGATGTTCACTGCTATTTATAGTAGTGGGAAAAATCCCCAATAACGAGGACATTAAATGTCATTTAATGCTGCAGGAGTTAGTGGGACGCGTGGCAGCCTCCTGTTGTTTTGGCCGTTTCTGCAGAAGTAGAGAGACGCAGCGTGCGTCCTCGTTTTTGGGATTTGTCATAATGACAAATTCTGAAGTGACGTTTGGTACTGCACGCCGTACTGAAAGTGACGTCCTAGGATCAAATCAATGATGGTTTCTTGGGATTGCTAATAGTTGGTAAAAAGCAACAAAAAGTGCACAAGGTAACTTGTGACTAAGCGTGGAAAGACAGGTGTCGAATGGCGTTTCAAAGAATGCCTTTTTCTTTCAGAGTCGAAATAAGGCATTCTTGGGGGGCAATTTGTTGGCTCCTAAATTCGACACCTTTGTTTTGATTGATGTCAGCCATTAAAAGCTGAAAGATGCTTTCGACTGGCTAAGTCTGTCGAAGTGCCCGTCGAAAGATGGCAAAATACTTAGAAGATTTCTTCCAAGGAAGAAGGCTGATTGCCTTCGACGTCGAAGGAGTTTTCGTCGAAGACGTCTCTTGATGAAAGTGTTCGATGGTACAGAGTGGAAGCAGTTTGAAATTCAAAGCTTTGGAGGGAAAACGGTTTCCAGCGGTTACTACGTGCAAACGTGCAAGGATCTGGAGCGTCAAGCATGGAGAACGTGCCAAGTGGCTTGATCTCGAAGCAATGTAACTGCCCGACGGTTACTTGGGATGTTTTAGTATAAATAGGAGTAGACGTGTAGTTTCTCGCGTGTGTTCACAATTCTATACAAAGTCACTCATTTAGATTCGAGTACCCAGCGTGTGAGAAAGAATTGTTGAGAAATGTATGTGTGAAACACCAATTTTATCAATTAAAGTCATTTACTTTCCCAGAATTTTACTTGCTTTTCTCTTTATATTTCCTGTCGAACCTTTACCTTAAAGCCTTGTTTATTTTACCAAGTCTTTCCTTTATGCAATTTACTTGAAACATTTTATTTAAAGCCTTATCCACCTTAATCAAACTTCAAAATCAACCTATGTCCATAGGATCAATCTGATCGATCCTGCGAGTAACCAAATAAGTAACCATTTGGAGGATCAGCGGTTGTTTACCAAAACCCAAGGTAAACACTTGACTCACACATATCAAAATAAAAATCGCCACCGCGCTTTATTGTTTTCAAGGGAATGGAAAAAAAAGTGAATAACTCAAAAAGAGGGGGAGAGAATCTAAGTTCGGGGATTGATTATGCAAAGAGAAGGTATTAACACCCTAAACATCTACGGTACTCCGCAGGAACCTCTTTGAAAATTTATGTATTTTGGCTATAAATGTTGTATAAAAATAGATCGTGGAGATGAGAAAAGAAGTATATTTTACAATTTTTGCACCCGCCGCAGTTGCGAACCTTTAGTGCCTACGTACCACCTTCTGTGCAATAGGGGATCAGGGTACATGTAGTTCAACTTTAAAAATTTTAAAACACAAGTGTGTTGGTCAATTTTAAGAGATAAGACATCATCGTCGTATCTGAGTGAAAAACATACTTACTACCCACGATTATGAGAAAAGAGAATTTGCGTCATCTCAAAGTGGAAGATATGGTTAGATTTTAAAATCAACAAAATCCTCGCTCAACACCCAAGTGGAAAATATCTCACTTCACTATATATCGTAGAAGTATAGTAGCTCACGTCACTACAAAGATTGACAAGAGTCTAATCTTTTTAGAAAAGTTTTAAGTTAAAAGGCCAAAGTGGCAAAATGGTTTGAATGAGATTGATTGACTTTTAGTCTTCTCACAAAAAATGTCAAAATATTATTAAATTGGTTAAAATTTGATTAAGAAAATATCTTGAAAAGACATGGACCTAAGTCCAAGTTTATTGTGAAAGCGGTTCAAGTTTAAAAATAAGAGTTTTCAAAAGGAGGGAGAATATTTTTGAAATTAAAGAAGATGAGAGGAGATGAAGGGACTATCCTAAAGCATAAGGTAAAAGCTAGGGAAAAGAACCGTCTAACAAACAAGAAGTCAACACTTGACACAATGAGTCAATGTAGAATCCTATCATTTAAATTTGAAACCAAAGATAATAAACCTCTTAAGAAAATCAAGCTTCAATTGTATTAAGTCTTCATAAAAATTAGGCAGAGTAATGGTTGTATACAGATGAATTCTCGACCACACATAAATTATATAGTCACAATAACCTGCACACAAAGCAAACAAACAACCCAATGTCTTGGAGTAAACCCCAAGAGCTCCAGACAAAATAACAATTGAGGTCACAAGGTCTCAAGGTAGGTCAAAGGCTCTAATCCTAAGTCCGAGAATTCCATCACTCCATAATGCCAAGGATAGTAACCAAGTAGTCCAAGTAACATTAAAGTTTTTTTTATGGTTCAAGTTTATTATTAATTATCTTCAAAAAGAAATGAAATAAATCAATTGAGCAAAAATAAAAATGACACAAAAGTAAATGCTCAAGTGAGCAAAGATGAAAATAGTATGAAATGTAAATGCTAAAATAAATATGCTTAAAGTAGAGAGCATAAAGTAAAGGCACAAAATAAAGTCAATTGTTAGAAATTAGAGGTTAGCTAAATGACCATCTTAAAACTTGCATTTGAAACTCATTAGAAGATTGATAAAATCAAAGCCTCTCAACAACAAGTTTTATTTTCTTTTTGTCAAGTATATCATTTATTTAAAATTCTCGAGGCAACCATAAATGATCAACGATGTTTAAGTGATTCACTTTGACCAAAGCTTATGAAGATTCATTAGAGGATTGATAAGAGCAAAGTCTCTTAAGAATGAATCTCAAAGTTATTGGATCAAATGATTCAAATTAACATACTTGGGCTTACAAACATGGGTTTGGGCCACGAATGATCATTTCTCGATTCGAGACAAAATTTAGCGTTATGTTAAGCAATCGTAAGTGGACTTATATAGAAGTCGCACCTATTTTGAGGCCGATCAATAACAATCTATGTACCATATGTTTAGAGAAATGACATATAAATCATTCTCCAATAATATTTAGTACAAGTAAGAATGGGATAAGATGAAGAGGGATGGGGTAAGAATCAAACCCCATTTGAACCAAAAGTTTAATCAAGCTATTATTAAAATCATTCATCCATTTTTTGTGGAGTTAAAATCAATATCATGGATTCAATGATATTAATAAAGCTCATGATCAAAATCTCATAGTGCCAGATTAATCAGAATATATACAAAATAAATCTGTATAAAAAATAAAGAAAAAGATTTTTAAAATGGTTTTTTAAATGAAAATAAAAGGGTAAAATAATAACTATATTCAAAACATCCAAGAAAAATTCAATGAAACCATAGAAAAAATCAGAAATGAGTTCAAATATTTTTATAAATTTTTTGGTAATTTTTTAAAGTCAGAAACCATTTTTAAACTAATTAAAATTACTCACATAAATGGAAAAAAGATCAAAAATAGTAGAAGTCCGAATAAAATTCTAAAAAAAATTCAGAAGGTCGAAAATAAGAGAAATGATATTGATGAATTTTTTCAGAATTTAAAAATGTTCAAAAGCATTTTTAAACATTTAAAATAACTGAAATAAAGTGAAAAATTATAAAAAACATCAAAACACAAAATAAAATTGTGAAAAAATAATAATCAGAAAGAGAAAAATCAAAAGTATTTATAAGATTTTTTTTTTGATTTTTTGAAGTTAAAATGAATTTTTTATAAATTTTTGAAGTTTAAAACAAATAAAATATAAAATCATAAATAAAAAATAAAGTTAAAAAAATATAGACCAATGGATGAGAGTCAAAACGCGTTAGTAAGTTAATCCAATGGATCAGACGTGCTGTGTATATCATGGTCCTTAGTGAATAAAACACTGAATCCTTAATTAAATCAGATTTGAAAAAAATGTGTGACACGCTATCATTGGTTGAGAGATGACACTTTGATCATCTTTAATCTCCAGCCACGCAAACTGCAGGTCCCTGAAATGGTAAAATTAGAGCTCGAGATCGGTACCATTCGCTTCGTCTCTTCAAGACGATTCCAATGGTACCCTCGCGAAAAATTTATGTAAGGTGTAGCTCAGTCGTTTTGGATGGAAAGATTTGAAAAGGAATTTGAAATTTCATGGTCAAAACTCACTTCCAATTGAAAATAAATGATGCGAGTAGAATCAGTATGATGAGAGCTTCAGAACAGTATCAAAGTTTAAGAGAATTGGTGAAGGAATCTACTTATTGAAGTTCAAATGCAGAGCTCTGAAACTTGACTTAGCTATCACGATTTAGGAAGTCTTAGAGCTTGGTCCTTCTTCTTCTGTTAGCTTCAGTGAGGTTCAAGGATGATGAATTGACAAAGAAAATGGATTGAGGAAAGTTGTAGAAGCAAATTCGAAGTTGTAGAAAAGTGGGTTCAAGAGGAAGTTTGACAGGGTGATTCTGGCTCTCTAAGCTTGAGAAAATGAATGAGGTATGATCCTCTATTTATAGGGAAACAAAAGTGGGATGCTCAAGCATATGAAATGATGAAGTTTGGAGGGAAATCGTGTGAACCTGGTACATGAGGAATGTGTGATACGTTTAGCATCAAAACTCCCTCAATCCTTGCGTTTTAAGGCTCTAATCCACTTTGGCAAGTTTGTTAAACATGTTTATACCAAAAGCGCATGTTAATTTGATGTTTAGAAGCCACAACATGAATTTCAAATTTTGTCTTGAAGTGAAACTTCAGTTTCAAGGTACCATTTTTGAATCAATGACATTCACAACTCAATGAGTCTTAGGGCATGATTCTTGAAGCTTTAGAAAGATGAGATCACAAGCTTTACAATGTTAAAATAATGGTAATTAATGTATGTTTGAGATAAGAGTTTTGATGAGTCAAAGTTGCGAAAAAGAGGTTGATTTTTGTACTTCGAAAATTTCTAAGTTTTTCCCTCAAAAGTGACCTATAATGTCTTGCATCCAAACATGGCCTTCCATTTGAAATTTTCTCTTGACCAAAAAATATGGCATGAAGTAGATCTCTTGAATGACATTTTGAGACTTGAACCACTTAAAACCTCTAAAAAAATGAGAAATTTATGACTTGGTGAAGTTGGTGAAAATTCATGAGATGACCTATAATCTTTTACATCCTTAGGACATCTTCCATCTGTTTTCAAGATTTGAACATAAAAGAAGAGTTGAATTTCACATCATTATGATTATTTTGGAAAAAGAATAGGCTCAAGGAGATAAAAATTGACCAAGTTATGATTTTTTGAAGTCACATAAGGGAATTTGATGGCCTATCTAGAGAACTTGTAATCTTTCTTCGTCATTAGGTATCTTCCGCACAAAATTTTCTTGAAACTTTTGAAGTGATTTATTGATAACCCTTTAAAGAGAAGCATGTTTTTGGAATCACTCAAAAATACCAAAAGATGAGCAAGATATAACCCTTTGAAGTTCAAAACCCTAACTCATAGAGCAACAAAATGCCTTGGAAACTCTTTTCAATTTTGAAAAACCTTCTTGCACAAATACTTTTGTCATATAAATAGAATTTGTTGAGGATGAAAATGAGAAACCATAACAACCATAACCACTTCCTAATATTGATAATTGAGGGAGATATGCACTTGTGATCAAGAAATCAAGGATTTATCCAATTAGGTCAAACTTCTTCAATCAACTCTTACATCTTTGAACTATCTTTGGAAACTTGAGGTAGATGAATCATAATAAACCTTGTCACAATTTTACTTCAAAGCACCTTCAATGATGAAGCTTGAATCTCAATGAAGCTTTGTTGAAGAAGACATGGAAATAAACTCATAAACTTGTAGATCAACTTGATGGAATGTGTTATGCTTTCACCTATAATATCAACAATTAGGGCAAATATTCATTGTATTTATTAGTTAAAAGTTAATCAATACACTACATAGATGATCACAAAATATAAGTCAAGGTGCTTGGTGATTCCCCATGAGCAAAGCTAAATATAAGGAGAAGAACCAACCCTAGTGTGATCTTGTTGTGATTGAGTTGATATGATATGATAGAGGAATCTTAGGGGCAAAAATTAGGGTACAACACCCACATGCATTTTGGACCTAGTTCAATATTTGAACTTGGGCCCCTGATATTCACACTCCCTCTATGCATTTGGGCCGAGTTCAATTTTTGAACTTGAGCTCTTAATATCCAAATATTAAAACAGCTAACCAACATCAAATCATCTTTTTTCAACTAACTTAATAAAAAAATCAAGATATTTTCATAAAAAAGATTAAAGAGAATTACTTTCAAAATTAAATGCGAACTGCGTCTACGATCACTCATTTTAAAACCTAGACAAGGTTCAAGGATAATTCAAAAGCAATTCTACACAATCCATAAAAAATACCAACCAACTACGAACTACGAATTGGGACTCTGATTCCTCATAAGAGGATACATAGGCATACGACTAAAATCGTGGCGAATTCCCCTAATAAAAATTAAAACCCTATTTCCTAAAAAGTACATTTCTAAACCCTAGTATCCTTGTTAACAAGGTAGATGAGGGGTGCCTAACACCTTAGATTCATCCAGAAATGAGTCAACAACCTAGAATCTCTAACTCTTTAGGGTTAACCTTTATATTCCCTTCCTTAGGATAAAAATTAAGGGTGACGACTCTCAATTTAAAACTAGTTAGAACAATATGAAGCGTCGATGAGAGTTATACCATATTGTCTTATCAAGGATGTTTCAAGCAACTAAACAACACGTAGTATTAAGAATCGATACCCACTGTGAATATTAGTTCTAAATCTATTTCTAGAGTTTAGAACCTAATAGATGTTCATCTTAGTTCAAGTTTCGAACTGTATATGCCTATAGCAATCCAAACCCATTAAATAAAAGGTAAAACAAAGATAACATTGATATAGATGAAGATGTGAAAAACACAAGAAGGGGGGTTGAATTGTAAAACTTAAAACAAAATGTGCAGACAACACTTTATTTTTATCCTGGTTCATTTGATCTCAAACTACTCCAGTCCACCCGTCAAGGTGATTTCGCCTATCTCCAACGAGGTCTTAATCCACTATATTCAAAGGATTACACAACTACTTTAACAACTGTTAAAGCCTTATTGAGTATAACCACAAACCGGTTTATCTCAAGGAAATCTCTTTACAAATAATTGAACAATAATGTGTTTGATGTTTTCTAATAAAACAGTATACCACAACTGTGATAATACACAAATTTAAGCTTAGAATGAAACTGGATTGCTAATGCGTTTGAATGAGCGTGGTTTGAAGGCTTAGCAAATTGTATGAGTGCGTGCGTGTAGATTAGCCTTTTCTTTTCTCACACAGACTTGTTCATATAGCCAAGGCAAAGATACGTTGTTGTCCATAAAGCACTTTCAATGATAATAACGTTATTTCCTTTTTGAGAAGATCTTGTCTTGAATAAAGCCGTTGGTAATTAATCTGTCTTGAATGCTTAGTAACGCTTCAGAGTCTTCTTTATGATAATCAGAGTGTTCTTTGCTTTAATTTATGCTGACGCTTCTGATTGCTGATGACTTGGTAAGGATCTTGATCAGAGTCAGAGTGTATATGTTGATGCGCAGATTCTGGTCATCAAGCTTCAGCGTATGATCTGGTAACTTCAGCGTGTAGCACATGTTATTGATCTTCTGATGCTGATATGATCTTCTGATGTTGATTCCATCAGAACTTCTGTAAACACAAACCATAATTTTAAGTAGCATATATGTCTTATATATAAATCTTACAATTTATTTATTCTTGTATTTTGTTATCATCAAAACTCTAATCAAGGATTGTAGAATCAAACTCTGTTCTAACAATAGATTCAAGCATAAATTATAACAACACCATGATTAATGGAATTACATACTAAATAAGTAAATTTACATATGATCACAACATAAGAGGGCTTTAACTACTCACATAGAAAAATACAAAGAGAAGAGAGAAAATGAACCAACATAAACCTTGATGTCTCAACAATCAACATGAATCCATCTCTAGATCTTTAAGATGCATTCTCTCTTGTTGATTTCTAATCAGATAACACTCCAAAATTGGCGTCTCGCCTTAAAATATGGTGGAAAACCTAATAACCCTGACCATGTAACACCCTTCTAAATCCAACGAGTAATTCAGGAATAATTATAATATTAATCAAACATAAATCACCAACAAGGGTGTCACATATTCGTAAAACATCATATAAAAGATCATACTCCGTAACACAGGCTTTCAAATCACTTTAAACAGGCATTTCTTTGGTAACATCAACAAATAATTCAAAATTCGCATCAGAATCATAGTCTCAAAATAACTTCATTTAGTTCATCAAAGCAAGACCACTATCATTAACGGAAATAAATGAATAACTCCAAGCTATCCTCAAACTTCTATGAGATATTCTTGAATACCTGCAAGTTACCCACATATAGAGGCAACATTTCCAAGCAGAAAGGGTGAGAAATCACGAATAATTATAAAATATATATAGAATAAATATAGTAGTTACTACAAAAATCACCAAGGATTCCACATATTCATCATACTTCACATATGTACTCACACTTCCGCATTACCAATACACATATAATATATCATTACATCATCAATTAACATCCATCATCAAACATAACTTATATCACAACATCACCCAATCAACAATCATGCAATGTCACAAAGAATGCAATGCAACATCATTCACTCATGCATGTGGTACCAAACGTAACTGATGAATGAGTCATCTTTCCTACAAAGATCCCCGTCTTAGGATTGATTCCCTCTTGGAATCGGAGCACTCCATAAAAATGCACTCAATCCACACCATAGGATTGAGGCCGTCACTGGACCAACGTCCTAACAACATCACTGGACCAATGTCCTAATATATGCCATGAATGCATGATGCGTAATAACATAAATAACACATGACCACTGCTAGTCAAAACACATCATAATATATGTAATCATCATAATATCATCACATACTTCACATTACAGATGGCATCATCATAACAACATCAATTTGTTATACAAACATACATCTCCGCTTTTCCCGACGAAGCTGGAGCGAGACTCCTTCTCTCATACATTTTCCAAGAGCACCCAAAATCACGAGTTCACTCACTTCACTCTCTCCCAGCTCTTCCCAGGAAAATTAGATTCACCCTGCAAAGTAGAAGGCTCACCCAACAACACAACGCGATCAAGAATTTCCTGGTGCGATTTCTACACTACACCAGTCCCAAAATCCTTACAATTTCACATCAAAGCATACTCTAAATTACATAATTTACATGTTTTCACAGATACAACCACAACACATCATGTCATAGCATTACAACATTAATATATCATCAATTTCATCATATAATTCATCACAAACATCATATTAACATGTTTATCATAAAATCCCCAAACAAACTTACATACATCTAAACCCTATATCAATTATAATAATCAGGATAACTCCCCTTACCTTAGATTCTAGCTTTGATTCATGTTCCAAGCTCCATGATTGATTCTCTTCTCTTCTCTTCGTACCCTAGCTCTTCACTGCTCTCTTCCTAATTTTCACGATAGTGCATAATGAAACATTGACCCTCTTATTTTTTCCTTTTTGTCCAACTTACCTTTTTAGACCCCTAATATTTTATTCCACTCTTTCCCGTTGCTGGGAGGATCCTTCTGCAGCAACTTTCCTTTTCTTGGTTTTCTTCAGCACAACTTCTGAAGCCTTCTGCTGAAGATCTTGAATATTCAGATTAGGTGCTGTACCATCAGCCTTGCAAGCATCCAGATATCTAAGTATTATATCTGGTTTAGAATCAATCTTTGAGAACAGAGGGAAGTTGCCCAGAGGGACTCTTCTGCTGGAGATTGCAGCAAAAGGAGTGACGCTGGGTTCCTTCTTAATGTTCTCAATCAACTTCATCTTCTTCAGATTCTTAGCATTCAGCTGTTTGCCTACAGTAGCTTCCAAATAGCTGATTTCCTGAGCCTCTGTAAGGTGATCAATCAGCTTATTCTCTGTTAGAATATATGATATCAGTCTTCTTAAGGGTATCCAATCCCTTTTTGTTCGCTCCTCTTCTCTTGTTTCTTTAACACTTGTCTTCAGATGGTTGAATAGAAGATGAGCCAGATTCACCTTGACCTTCTGAGAGATGAAATAGATCAGAAATTGCTGATCAATATTAATGTAATCAGGAGAGCTGGTAGGCTTCCTGTGGTTGATGCACCCCAAAATGATCTTGGCCCAAATTCTGTGTTTGTCTTTCAAATCCCTTATCTTGCTGGAGGGAAGCCCCAGAGTGAAGATTTCCCTTGCAATTAGGGCAGCATCAGCGCACCTTTCTGCCATGTCAATGCAACGAACACCACCACCATTGTAGCCTATGAGTCTTTCAATCAGGTCCTCAGTGATAACAATCTTCTTCCCCATGATGTAAGACGTAACTTGATGATTTGAAGAAGAAGCGTGAATCCAAAATTCCTTTACCAGAATAGGAAATGTTGGACCCACCAGTCTGTCAAAATACTTTTCCCAGCCTTGAGCTTTAACTTCTTCAGAGAGATTGAACCCATTCTCCTAAAGATTGTTGAAATCCACGATCAATTCTGACAGAACCTCTAGGTCTTTGATTGGAGTTAGAAGCGTTATGTAAGGTTCTTCGTATTGTTCAGATGAAACAGTTTTCTGGGAACCTGAAGTAGAAATGCTGGAAGAAGCCATGTTCACACGAAGGTTTTTGTGAAAAAGATTGAAAGGGTTTTTTGAGAAAGTAAGAACGCTGAAATCAGTAAGTTTGAGAGAAAATGAAAGTGAAGGTAAAAGAGTGTAAATGGTGTGAAGCGTGTTTAAATAGATTTCTAAACAATTTTGAAAACATAAACGTCAAGAGAGAGAAATTAATAATGATTATTAGCATTTAATGATAGCTGATTTTAGGGGATTCAGAAAGATATTTGGAACGGTTACCCATGACATGTGTCTCAATGCATCCAATCAGCGCTTTTGCCTTTTCAGAAATGTGAACACGTGTTCAGCCTCAGAAAATAGCTGATGACTGGATGACACTTGTTTGCTTGAGTGAACAACACATTTCTATCCTTGAAATGAAGCGCTCATATCTTCATGGATAGATTCTGATACAACCTGCACTTCTAAAGTTCTGAAAGAAGATTGATCAGTAGTTCACAGAAAAATAAACAAAGTTCTGAAGGTTAAGATATGGAATCAAAACAATTTTATTATGGGCAGAGCTTCATGCTGATATGTTTCAGAATGAAGTTGAACCTATCTTCAGCAAGAGGTTTTGTAAAAATATCAGCCCATTGATGGTCTGTGTTAATAAATTTTAAATTTTAAATCCCTTTCTGAATATAGTCCCTAATAAAATGATGTTTTATTTCTATATGCTTAGCCCTAGAATGCAGAATTGGATTTTTACTAAGACAAATAGCAGAAGTATTGTCACAGAGGATAGGAATGTTACTCTCAAATATCTGGAAGTCCTCAAGTTAACTTTTCATCCAGAGCATTTGTGTGCTGCATCCAGCTGCTGCTATGTATTCAGCTTCTGCTATTGATAGAGCAATTGTGGATTGTCTTTTGCTGGACCAAGAGATCAGATTTTCTCCCAGAAACTGGCAGCTTCCAGAAGTGCTTTTACGTTCTACTCTGTCTCCAGCAAAATCAGCATCACAGTATCCTACTAAGCTGTAATCACTTGATTTTCTATAAAACAAACCCATATTAGTAGTACCTTTCAGATACTTGAAAATTCGCTTAACTGTTGTTAAGTGAGATTCTCTAGGATCTGATTGGAATCTAGCACAAATGCATACACTGAATAAAATTCCAGGCCTTGAAGCCGTCAGATATAGAAGAGAACCAATCTTACCTCTGTAGACCTTCTGTTCTACCTTTTTACTCACCTCTTCTCTTTCCAGAATGCACGTGGGATGCATTGGAATCTTTGATGGCTTACATTCTGAGAGATCAAATTTCTTCAAAAGTTCTCTGACATATTTGCTCTGATGAATGTAAGTTCCTTCTGGGGTTTGATTAATCTGGATGCCCAGAAAGAATTTTAGTTCCCCCATTAGGCTCATCTTAAATTCTGCCTGCATACACTTAACAAACTTTCTTCCCAGAGAAGGTTTAGTAGATCCAAATATGATGTCATCAACATAAATCTGACATACTAAAATGTCATTCTTAACTGTCTTACAGAATAAGGTTGTGTCCACTTTCCCTCTGGTGAATTCCTTTTCTAACAGGAAGTTACTTAGTCTTTCATACCAAGCTTTGGGAGCTTGTTTCAGACCATACAGTGACTTCTTTAGTTTGAAAACATATTCTGGATTTTTGGAACTTTCAAAACCAGGGGGTTGGTGCACATATACATCTTCTTCTATATAGCCATTTAAGAATGCACTCTTAACATCCATCTGATACAGAGTGATGCCTTTATTAACAGCAAATGAGATTAAGAGTCTGATAGATTCTAACCTGGCGACTGGAGCAAAGGTTTCTGTATAGTCTATCCCCTCTTGCTGACTATAACCTTGTGCTATCAATCGTGCTTTGTTTCTGATGACTTCACCTTGTTCATTCAGTTTGTTTCTGAACACCCATTTTGTTCCAATGACGTTGAATCCTTTTGGTTTAGGAACTAGATCCCATACGTCATTTCTTGTGAATTAATTTAGCTCCTCTTGCATTGCTAGAATCCAGTCATTGTCCAGAAGTGCTTCATCAATTGATGTTGGTTCAGTTAGAGAAACCAGTCCCATGAGGGATTCTTCAGAGTTTCTGAAGCTAGATCTTGTTCTGATTGGATCTTCCTTTCTTCCTAAGATTGTTTCTTCTGGGTGATCCATGCTGCTTCTGGATAGTCTTTTCTGAAGTTGATCAACAGAAGGTGCTAGATTTCTTGCAGTTACTCTTTATGATGTTGAGGGAATGTCTCTGTTGAGAGCTTCTGATGATTTGTCTTTAGTACCTGTGAGTCCAACTTCCATACCTGCAAGGAATTCATTCTGCTTTGACTTTTGAGAGTCAAGCTTATCATCAAAACAAACACTGATTGATTCTTCCACAATTTGTGTTTCTGTATTGTATACTCTGTACCCTCTTGAGCGTTCAGAGTATCCTAACATAATACACTTTTGTGCTTTAGAGTCAAACTTGTTCAAATATTTTTTTGTATTCAAAATAAAACATGTACATCCAAATAGGTGAAAATAGGAAATGTTGGGCTTTCTGTTCTTCCACAATTCATATGGAGTCTTTTCCATAATAGGTCTTATGGAGATTCTATTCTGAATGTAACACGCTGTGTTTATTGCCTCTGCCCAGAAGATCTTAGCAACGTTAGTCACGTTGATCATGGTTCTGGCCATTTCTTGCAATGTTCTGTTCTTTCGTTCTACAACTCCATTTTGCTGGGGAGTTCTAGGACAAGAGAAATCATGCAGAATGCCTTTGTCATTAAAGAATGACTCAAAATCTTTGTTTTCAAACTCTCCACCATGATCACTTCTGACTTTGACGATTCTAAGATCCTTTTCATTCTGAACTTGGTTGCAAAAGGTGACAAACACAGAGTGTGACTCGTCCTTGTGTCTTAAGAACTTTACCCATGTCCATCTGCTATAGTCATCTACGATTACTAACCCATACTTCTTGCCACTGACTGAAGCAGTTTTAACTGGTCCAAATAAGTCAATGTGCAGAAGTTCTAATGGCTTAGAGGTGGAAACAATGTTTTTGGATTTGAAAGCTGGTTTTGCAAACTTGCCTTTCTGACATGCTTCACATAGAGCATCTGAATTGAACTTCAGGTTAGGAAGTCCTCTGACCAGATTGAGTTTGTTAATCTGAGATATTCTTCTCATACTAACATGTCCCAATCTTCTGTGCCAGATCCATTGCTCGTTGTTAACAGACAGAAGACACTTTACATTCTAACTTTTTAGTTCAGAAAGTTTTATTTTATAAATGTTGTTTCTTCTCTTTCCATTAAATAGGATAGTCCCATCTTTCTGACTAACAGCTTTGCATGAATTTTGATTAAAGATTATATCATAACCGTTATCACTTAATTGACTTATGGATAACAGGTTATGCATTAATCCATCTACTAATAAAACATTACTTATAGAGGGAAGATTTCCATTACCTACAGTTCCAGAGCCAATAATCTTTCCTCTCTGATTGCCTCCAAAACCTACGTGGCCTCCAGGCTTAAGTTCCAGGCTTTGGAACATATGCCTTCTTCCCGTCATGTGTCGTGAGCAGCCAGAGTCCAGGTACCATGACTGGTGTTTTTGCTTTGCTGCTAAAGATATCTGTCACATGTATTATTTTATCCTTAGGTACCTGTTGTACCCCAAAATTTGCCCTCCCATATTCTTCAAGAAATTGCCAAGTCAAGCTTCAAAATCTCCCCAAGGGTTGCACAGTTCAAGGGCCTCCTAACAGTCAAAATTAGGGTTTTGGTTCTGACAAAATAAATGAAGTTTCCAAGGGTCCAATCAAGTCCCACATGCCTATAAATATGGTCAAGCATCCTCATACCAAGTTTCAAGACTTTCAGCACAAAATTGCACAGTCAAAAACCCTAATTGCACTACAGTCAACTGTAGGGGCAAAATGGTCATTTGACAGTCAAAAGTTCAAATTTTTGGTCAACATATCATTTTGAAGCCACAAACATCATTTGATCAATTCTTGATCATGATTCTCAAAGCTTGGCTCAAAAATCATCAAGATGCAAAAGTTTCCTTATTTGGACAGTTGAAAAAGTCAACTGTAAATTGACCAGGGCATAACTTTCACATGGATTATCAGAAAAATTCCATCCAAAGCTCATTTTGATGATAAATACATTTCCTACAACTCCTCTTCACACTTCAAGTCCAATAAATGCTCTCACAAAAAGTTATCAATTTCAACATTATAGGTCATTTTCAAAAGTCAACAAAAAGGGACTTTAAGTCAAAGGCCATAACTTGAGATTGGTAAATAAAAATGACATGGGACCAAAGACATTGGTTAGAGGACTCAAATACCTTTCCAAAATGTCCAGGAACATGAGCAAAGCTTAAAAATTGAGCAAGTTATGTCTTGTGGAAGTTGGGAAATTTTTGGATATTTTGAAAAGTCAACATTGATTCAAATTACCTAAAATTGCTAATGGGCCTCTTTTTCTTCCACAATTCATTATCCAAGGCATGGGAACGACCATTTGGCCCAAAGGGAAGTTTTTATCACTTTTTATTTATTTATTTGGATTTTTTATTATTAATAATTCATTTAATTAAATAAAATACATGGAAAATACTAAACCTAATTTTTGAATCTTTTTGTGCATGAAATAATCTCAAGATATTGTGTATAATCATATTTGGAAAGAATCTTGCTAATTGGTCATGATTTGGTAGAAGTTTGCATGAAAAAGATTTGAAAATAATAGCATGAAAAATCAAATATCCTATTCATCAATTCATGGATTTTGGATCAATTTTCTTTGACCTAATCACTCATATACATATAAGGATGCAAACCCTCGTGCTTTTGGACTAGAAGCTGCATAACCAAGCCATACAAGAACTCAAGAAACTCACATATTTTTGAAATTCGATTTTGGTTTTACAGGTGAATTCAAGGTGCAAGAGCTGTTCAAACACCTTCCTTGAGGATCATAGAACGTTTTCCAATCCTTCACTAAGTCCCATACTCAAGAGAACACGAAATCACCATTGAAGTTGGTGAGAAAAATTCCAAAATCGTTTTCCATCATTCATGCGTTTTTAACATATTTCATTGTTGTTTTTGTGTTTAGAATGATGTTTGCAAGCTACCTGCATAATTTGATTAGAATTTCATGCTAAAACGAAGGATCCACCATGAGAGCATATTAGGGTTTCGTGAAAATTGATTTAGGGGTTTCCAAACCTTGAACAATTGGCACATGGGACCTAGGCCATTCCACTCAGCACGCTTGGACGATCTAGACCCAACCCTCGCGCCTAATTTATGAGGCCTTATGGCCTATTCGCTATTTTTTTGAAAGTTGCTTTTGGGGACGGTTCAAAACCGTTGCCCATTCTTTCTTTGTTTCAGGAAAAAAGAACAACACGAGGAAGACGCTTAGGTGGAAGGCAGCGGTTGGTTCGTTTAAAATTTCGCGCGAAAAAGACATCAGCGCTTTGTTTTATTTTATATTAATTAATTGTTATTATATAAACAAAGTGAGCAGGTGGAGCAGTTGGTAAAGCGTTTGGTTGGTAATCGTCAGGACCTGGGTTCGAGCCCCAGGTCCCCACCCCCTTTCATATTATTTTTCATATAACGTTCATATGCAGTTTCAGCGCTAAGGTGTACCATACATCCTCAAAATCAAGCCTTTCACGCACATGATGAGATCAATCCAAGGGCTGACGTTGGAAGCATATCGTGGACACGAGTCAAAAACCTTGCACGCTGGCATAGAAGTCAACAAGGCCAAAGATGCTTGGGCCCAAAATACTAATCAAAACCTCCAAATTAGGGGCAGAACCCCCTAGGTTTGCATTATTTCTTTTCATTATTTTGGTATTATTTTCAATTATTGTCTTTATTTTAATTAATTCTTTAATTTAGTTATTTTCATAAAAAATATAAAAAACAATAAAAAATCAGAAAAAGGCAAAAAATTAAATATATTTATTTAATTAGTATTTTTGTAAATAAAGTTCATTAATTAACTTAGTTTTTTAATTTAGGCTTTAACCTTAAATTTTTTAATAAAATCTAAAATTGGTAGAATTAGGGTTTATAATAACTTTTATCCCTTTTTCTTTTCTTTCACAATAACTAATTATTAAAATATTATTTACTTTTATAAATTAAAATTGCATGTAAATAATTAGGTTAATTTAGCCTTAATTTTAATACTTTCTTAATAAACTAAAAAACAACTAGAATTAGGGTTAGCATTTTATTTTAATTAATCTTTTTTTTCATTAAAATCATAAAAATACAAAAAATACCAAAAAATATTTCTTTTTCTTTAATTTAATTAATTTGTTAATCGTTTAATTTAATTTAATTAAAAAGAGTCCAACGCCCTCGTTTCTAATTTTATTTCTATTCGCATATTTATTTCTTTTTTTCTTTTAATATTCATGTACCTCTCCCAAAGCCGTGTAAATTTAATTTCTCGCACTTTTACCTTATTTATTTATTTTCTGTCAAATCGGGTCCTGGAAATTTTGGCGATGTGGACCCGCGCCTTTTGTAATAGTTTAGAACTTTACCTTTCTCGCAATTTTTTAACTGTTAAAATGGCATGCAAGAATGAATGGCCTTAAATAAAAGCAAACGTGTAGATCACCAATGACATGACAAGACAAAATATCTGAATCTGACACACGAATCACACACCACCCCTAGGGTACGCCTCACTGTTGCCTTGCCTCGAAAGGTGATCGTCGAGTAGAGGATGTCTTAGTAAGTCCTCATGATCCGGGAACCTGGCATGAGGGTAGCTTCTAAGGTGTCTTCCTATTGCTCCAGTGATCACCATGTCCCGAACCTCGAATTGACCCGAACACCTCCAACGGTGGTGCTACCTACCTCTCAATGGTGGGATGGAACTACTTTAAAGGACATTTACACAGACGAATTCCTTAGGGTAGGTAGACGACTCTAGATACTTGCTCTAATTTCAAAACAAATTCAAAAATACTTTTCACACCGACACCTTTTCAAAAAGCTTTCGAAAGCAACTTTTCAAACACTCTTGAGGACCGATACAAGAGTCGAACTGGAATTTTCAAAGAAACTTTTTAAAACCCACAGTTGAAAAGCAAACAAACCATTTTTGAAAACACAAGTGAGCAAGTATCTAAGAGCCCATGGATAACCATGGATAGAAAGGGTGCTAACACCTTCCCTTTCTATAACCTACCTCCCGAACCGAGAGCGATCTCTTTAAGGAATTTTTCTGTGCTTTATTCCTTTCCATTTGGAGAAAATAAAAGACGGTGGCGACTCTTGCTTCCGCGACATTTCGCGAACCAGCGTTAAACAGTCAGTTCCAGATCCACCGATCACAGAACTGGCGACTCTGCTGGGGAAAAACTTAAAGTGAGGTGTACCTTAGGGTTAGTTCATAACTGTGTTTTCAGTTGCTTTCTTTGCTTGCTTTATTATTGTGGTATTGTCTCGGGAGTTCTATAGATCCTAGCCCGGATCTGGGGGATACCTTCTTAGAAAGTAGCAATAAGGCTGTGAGGGAACTGTGCGGGGTATACCGACATGGTTGAAACAGTCTGCTACGTTGATGTGGCACTTTGGTGTGTACCAGTAACCCTTGAGTTCAGTCAAGGAGAGTACGGGGCCTCCGCGTGGTGTCGTGAAGCATCAACAGACCTTAGGAACCTTAATTGAACTATCTTGGCCTCTTTAGGGTAGTGAGATAACTGACTTTGGTGCAGTCCGAGGTTGGTTGATACTCGATACTACACTCAATTGAGGGTTGCTTTCCTGGAATATTTCGGTCGCCAGTTCAGTGGCTAAATCGAAACGATGAACAATGAAAGCAATCCAGTGATATTGGGATCCTTAGAACCCGGTTACTTCTAATAGGACAGGCTGAGCCCACCAACTTCAAGAGGGTAATACCCAGACCCCATGCTGGCCTAAACTCTAAGGGCTCTTTTGTGTGACTTGTGTGCCTTCGTACTTGACTATTTGTATGCTTTATCTGACACATGAACTACTTGCAGGTTTTGTTTTAATCCTTAATTGGGACCCATGACAGGGCTTACTAAGTTTCTTGCAAGTTTTGTGTATAGTCCTTAATTGGGACTCATAACAAAGTGTACTAAGTCTCTTGCAGGTTTTGGTTTATAGTCCTTAATATGGACTCATAACAGGGTATACTAAGTTTCTTACAGGTTTTTGTTTGCAGTCCTTAATTAGGACTCATAACAGGGTCTACCGAGTTTCTTGCAGGTTTCGTTTATAGTCCTTAATTGGGACTCATGACAGGGTCTACCGAGTTTCTTGCAGGTTTCGTTTATAGTCCTTAATTGGGACTCATGACAGGGTTTACTAAGTTTCTTGCAGGTTTTGGTTTGCAGTCCTTAATTGGGACTCATAACAGGGCTACTCACATTACCCCATGCATATCATAACATCATACCATTGCATACATCCTAACCCATTTCAAGGATCTCAAGGGCTTGTGATGCAGGTCATGGTGAATCAACTATCCCAGCAAGGGGCAAAGAGGATTTATTTTCCTCTAGCCAAGGTAGTCAGGGGCTATGACCCACTTGATATGGTGAGCTCAGACTCTTGAAGAAGGTTCCCTTAACCAAGGTTGTTTGGAAATCAAAACTAGACATGATGACTAGAGTCAGGGGCTATGACCCACTCGATATGGTGAGCCTTGACCCTTGAAGAAGGATTCTCAGCAACATGGAGTTCCTTCAATCAAGCTACCGGATTCCAATTCTAACAATCTTTTGTTTACCCTGCGAGGTCCTTGAAAACATTGCATGCATATCATACATATCATTGCATTACAGGTACCCTTGTTGCAGGTCACTTACCTTCTCCGCTGTTTATTTCAGCAATGGCTTCCCAACAAGATAACCAAGGTCTTCATGCTCAAGAGACTCAGTTCAAGGAGATCTTCCTAAGCCTATCCAAGGGGCAGGAAGAGTTGAGGACACTACTCATGGGGAATCTGATCAGAAAGAGTCCTGAAGATGACAAGGACGAACAGCTGAAACGTCTACAAGCTGAGGTAGACACATTGAAAACCCAGATGCTAGGGCAAAGGGCCCTCATTCAAGGTTTAGCTCAGGAGCAAGGAGAGCTGAGAGCCATGATCAGTCAGCTTCATCAAGACATGAAGCAACCAGCCCAAGTCAGGGACCCAGTCATTAATCAACTTCCAAGAAGTCAAAGGTTTGGGCCTCTCCAAGCTGCTATTACTTCACAGGTCCAACAATGACCTCGCCCAGAACAACGGGCTGATCAGAGCAAACCAGACAAGCCTAAAAGGCAGTTCACCCAGATCAACATGTCGCTGGATTAAGCACTACAACAGATGTTGGAGGCAGGGTTGATCACCTTAAGGGCCCCTCTCCGGAATCCAAACACTTCTGCTCCTAACTATCGTCCCAACGATAGGTGCGCATACCATTCTGATAGCCCAGGGCATACTACGGACAACTGCTGGCCTCTCAAAAACAAGGTTCAAGACATGATCGACGCTGGAGAGATTCAGTTCAAAGTACCGGAGACTCCAAACATAATCACTGCTCCCTTGCCAAATCGTGGCTAGGATTGAGAAATTTTTGTTCATTCGAATGTTCAAATTGTAATTTTCCTTTGTTCAAACATTTACTCATGTTAAACATTGTTATTTCATTAATGCATCGCATATGTCTGTTCTGAAACAATATATTCGCATTCACTAAATGCAAATTATTTTCATATTTTTTCTGATGTTCAACGCTCGATTAATAATTCTAAGCCTCTTGAGGGAGGATGACGAAAACGATACCACGATCTTTACAGTATGCTTTTGAACAGACCCCGCTGATGAGGTACAAGCATTGTTTCAATCCCTAAACACTGGAGTTATAAGGAAGATAATCCCTCGTCAACCCCTCTGAGCCAAAGAAGTAGGAGTTTTTCTTTTCGAAATTTAAAACCCTTAATCATAACCTGGGGCAGGGTAGTCTCTCAGTTGATCCAAGTGCATAACAAATGGCACCAAGGAGGTCCTTGCAAAACAAAGAAGGACAGCGATGGTTCCGAATAATCAATAAAGAAAGGCAGTCATTATCTCAAAAAATAAAAAAACCATTAAGTCAAAACCCATGAAGGAGACTTACAAAACTGGGGCATCCCGCTGACTGTAATTCCAAAAAAGGGAACAGTTCATGCAAAAAAAGAAAGGGATAACAAAAATCAGACAAGAAAGAGGTCTTACAAACCCTCAACAAAAAAAGGAATGACTGCCTATTCAGAATAAATCATCAATATCTGAACCATCATTGGAACATCAGAGCAAAGACTCAAACAAGGTCTAACGTATGATCAACTGAGTTTAGGTTTGGAGAACATCACGAAGAGCGGGTGGGTACAAATAAAATTTGAGCCTTTATCCTTTGTTTCTTAAACCGTGAACCAGGCCACGTTATAACCCTTAAAAGTCCTAGCTGAAGCATGGGTTGGTTCGAAAGCATACTGTTACGAAAGGTATCCTGACTCCTTAAGGCCTACGGTAAATACGGAGTTGACATCACGTTTTACAAACATTCACTTGTTTTATGGAAAAGAATGCATTTTCAAAATCTTCAAAACAGACATAAGCTTTTCATTTTTAACATAACTTTGTTTGCATACGACTATTTGTTTGAACAACATAGAAGCTCGCACGACGAATATCGGATGAACAGAAGCACTTCCAATCAAGGGGCATGACATGATCATTGTCCATCATCTGGGGCAGTTAAGTCAATTCAGAGAATCTCTCAAATGCCTAATAGCCTGGGGGCAAATCTCCATCTGGATCACTTGGGGCATTCCAACAACGAATCTTGCTTGATCAAACGTTTGTGGGTGGCATGACAAAACACTTCTAACAGGGGCAACTCCCTACATTCTGAGAGCGTGGACATAGTCGAAAAAATACTACGCATAATCAAAGACCCGCTAGGTTGACACACCTAGGCAAAAATAAGGGCTTCCCGGCGAACCAAAAGGGTTCGGGTAAAAATAAGGGATGAAAATGAAAAAATTTGTACACCCAGCAAGTCGAAAACCTGAAAAGGCGACTTGGGCAAAAATGGGTATCCCAGTGGACTGAAAACCCGAAAGGGCGGTCCAGGCAAAAGTTAGGGATCAAAGCGTACGACTATGTCCTGTCGTCTTGTCACCTGCCTACCAGAAGTTGGTCTGTCCATCAACAAGATATCAGCACCTCGCAGGTCTTCCTCCCCCACCTCAGAAACAGGGGCAATAAGGAGTTGGCTAAGCGATCCAATTGTTCTATCCTCCAAGGTATCAAGGTGGGTTTAGCTAAAGAACATAACCAGACATCTTAATTCCCCAGAGAGTGAGCCAACAAAACAGTACACTCTCCTCAAGATACTATCAAACTTAAAGAAGTTGGGTATCCTCCCGCAGATCTCAACGTTCCCCCCAGCATATACATATATTCTTAACAAGCATCCCCGACAGTCTTAGTCTAAAGGTTGTTCCCTGGCGGTATTTCAAACATTCAACAGAGTCACTTCCCCGATGTAGTTCAAACTCCCCCAAGAGAGTCCAATCCAGTTTCCTCAGGAAAGTTGGGATCCATCTCCCCAAGCAGTAAGCTTATCCCCAGTAGATTCTGGAAGCTTATCCCTCGCAGAGCACGAACGCGTCGTCCGACTTTATTCAAAGAGTTATTTCCTTACCAGGATAAAACTGGATTATCCTCAGCCAAAAGCCACGGGAAGATCGTTCTCGGCGAAGTCTTCTTATCCCCAGCGAAGTCTATTAACACTTCCAACACAACAATGGTATCCCCAGCAAGTTATTATCAACAACTCAGCAAAGTATCTCTCTCCCCACAGAGTGTTGCTTCCCAGCAAGATCGTTAGAGTAATTTCCTCCCCGTAGAGTTATTCCATTCACCAAGTTTATTCCCCAACGGAGTCATCTTCTCCTACCGGTTTTCTTGCAATTATCATCCCCAGCGGAAGCAAAATCTATCCTCTAACATCAGCCCAGGAGTGACTTCCCGACACCCGTCAAGGATTTACTTTCCTAGACGAAAAATACATTCATAAACATCGCACTTCCATACATCATTATAGCATGCATAAACGCATCATATCTTACAAATCTCATTTATGTTGAGAACATCATTGCTTGGTCCATATCATGCATTGCATATGACTGACTTTACCTTTCAGGAAAGATTCAGTTAAATTCTCAATCATATTTCAAGACCTAGACCGGTTCAGTTAAATCGACTCCAAAGATTTCTTATCCAGTCCCAGGCCTTCTCTGGTCCAGTTAAATCGACCCCAAACGGATTTTTCTGATAAAAACCCAGTTGAAGACATTCCAAGACCTAGACCGGTTCAGTTAAATCGACTCCAAAGATTTCTTATCCAGTCCAAGGCCTTCTCTGGTCCAGTTAAATCGACCCCAAACAGATTTTTCTGATAAAAACCCAGTTGAAGACATTCCAAGACCTAGACCGGTTCAGTTAATCGACCCTAAGATTCTCTGTTTCTTATCCAGTCAAAGGCCTTCTCTGGTCCAGTTAAATCGACCCCAAACAGATTTCTCTGATAAAGACTCAGTAGAAGTTATCTATGGTTCTCTCCCCGATCCTGCGGAGTTGGTAATCCCAGGCTTCTCTCAACGATTTCTGTTGAAGTTGAAGTTATCCAAGGTTCTCTCAATGTTTGCTGTTGAGGTGGTAATCGCCTATGGTTCTCTCCCCGATCCTGCGGAGTTGGTAATCCCAGGCTTCTCTTAACGATTGCTGTTGAAGTTGAAGTTATCCAAGGTTCTCTCAATGTTTGCTGTTGAGGTGGTAATCGCCTATGGTTCTCTCCCCGATCCTGCGGAGATGATAATTCCATCCAAGGTTTTCTCAATGATTGCTATTGAGGTTGTAATCGCCTATGGTTCTCTCCCCGATACTGCGGAGATGGTAATTCCCACCAAGATTCTCTCAATGATTGCTATTGAGGTTGTAGTCGCCTATGGTTCTCTCCCCGATCCTGCGGAGGTGGTAATCCCAGATTTTCGCTCAACGATTGCTGTTGAAGTGAAGTTATCTAAGATTCTCTCAATGTTTTCTGTTGAGGTTGTAGTCGCCTATGGTTCTCTCCCCGATCCTGCGGAGGTAGTAATCATCCCAAGATTTTCTCAACGATTGCTGTTGAGGTTAAAGTCATCCAAGGTTCTCTCACCGTTCCTGTTGAGGTAGTAACCATCCCTGGTTCATTCATCACCATTTGAAGCTCCAGATTCAGCTCCTATAACCAGTCAGGACACATCTATACAAAGAGTTTGAAGACCAGCTCCTGTAACAGGCCAGGTAATCATTTTTTCTTTTGCAGGTACGCAGGTTCTCGCTAAGGAAACTCTTACGCAATCAACATCCAGATGGCATCTATAAGCCCATCCACCTATCCATCATCTCTTAGCATGGAATCTATAAGCCCATCATCCTATCCATCAATCTCTAAATGGCATCTATAAGCCCATTCCACCATCACACTGCTACTATGTGAGCGCAAATTTCTGGGCACTCTAGTGTTCAATCATCTTCCACCTTCGGATTACGAAAGGCACGTCAGCCAATCTGCATCCTCAGGTCTAAGAAGACTGAACAGGGGCAACTGTTGTACCCCAAAATTTGCCCTCCCATATTCTTCAAGAAATTGCCAAGTCAAGCTTCAAAATCTCCCCAAGGGTTGCACAGTTCAAGGGCCTCCTAACAGTCAAAATTAGGGTTTTGGTTCTGACAAAATAAATGAAGTTTCCAAGGGTCCAATCAAGTCCCACATGCCTATAAATATGGTCAAGCATCCTCATACCAAGTTTCAAGACTTTCAGCACAAAATTGCACAATCAAAAACCCTAATTGCACTACAGTCAACTGTAGGGGCAAAATGGTCATTTGACAGTCAAAAGTTCAAATTTTTGGTCAACATATCATTTTGAAGCCACAAACATCATTTGATCAATGCTTGATCATGATTCTCAAAGCTTGGCTCAAAAATCATCAAGATGCAAAAGTTTCCTTATTTGGACAGCTGAAAAAGTCAACTGTAAATTGACCAGGGCATAACTTTCACATGGATTATCAGAAAAATTCCATCCAAAGCTCATTTTGATTATAAAGACATTTCCTACAACTCCTCTTCACACTTCAAGTCCAAGAAATGCTCTCACAAAAAGTTATCAATTTCAACATTATAGGTCATTTTCAAAAGTCAACAAAAAGGGACTTTAAGTCAAAGGCCATAACTTGAGATTGGTAAATCAAAATGACATGGAACCAAAGACATTGGTTAGAGGACTCAAAGACCTTTCCAAAATGTCCAGGAACATGAGCAAAGCTTAAAAATTGAGCAAGTTATGCTTTGTGGAAGTTGGGAAATTTTTGGATATTTTGAAAAGTCAACATTGATTCAAATGACCTAAAATTGCTAATGGGCCTCTTTTTCTTCCACAATTCATTATCCAAGGCATGGGCACGACCATTTGGCCCAAAGGGAAGTTTTTATCACTTTTTATTTATTTATTTGGATTTTTTATTATTAATAATTCATTTAATTAAATAAAATACATGGAAAATACTAAACCTAATTTTTGAATCTTTTTGTGCATGAAATAATCTCAAGATATTGTGTATAATCAGATTTGGAAAGAATCTTGCTAATTGGTCATGATTTGGTAGAAGTTTGCATGAAAAAGATTTGAAAATAATAGCATGAAAAATCAAATATCCTATTCATCAATTCATGGATTTTGGATCAATTTTCTTTGACCTAATCACTCATATACATATAAGGATGCAAACCCTCGTGCTTTTGGACTAGAAGCTGCATAACCAAGCCATACAAGAACTCAAGAAACTCACATATTTTTGAAATTCGATTTTGGTTTTACAGGTGAATTCAAGGTGCAAGAGCTGTTCAAACACCTTCCTTGAGGATCATAGAACGTTTTCCAATCCTTCACTAAGTCCCATACTCAAGAGAACACGAAATCACCATTGAAGTTGGTGAGAAAAATTCCAAAATCGTTTTCCATCATTCATGCGTTTTTAACATATTTCATTGTTGTTTTTGTGTTTAGAATGATGTTTGCAAGCTACCTGCATAATTTGATTGGAATTTCATGCTAAAACGAAGGATCCACCATGAGAGCATATTAGGGTTTCGTGAAAATTGATTTAGGGGTTTCCAAACCTTGAACAATTGGCACATGGGACCTAGGCCATTCCACTCAGCACGCTTGGACGATCTAGACCCAACCCTCGCGCCTAATTTATGAGGCCTTATGGCCTATTCGCTATTTTTTTGAAAGTTGCTTTTGGGGACGGTTCAAAACCGTTGCCCATTCTTTCTTTGTTTCAGGAAAAAAGAACAACACGAGGAAGACGCTTAGGTGGAAGGCAGCGGTTGGTTCGTTTAAAATTTCGCGCGAAAAAGACATCAGCGCTTTGTTTTATTTTATATTAATTGATTGTTATTATATAAACAAAGTGAGCAGGTGGAGCAGTTGGTAAAGCGTTTGGTTGGTAATCGTCAGGACCTGGGTTCGAGCCCCAGGTCCCCACCCCCTTTCATATTATTTTTCATATAACGTTCATATGCAGTTTCAGCGCTAAGGTGTACCATACATCCTCAAAATCAAGCCTTTCACGCACATGATGAGATCAATCCAAGGGCTGACGTTGGAAGCATATCGTGGACATGAGTCAAAAACCTTGCACGCTGGCATAGAAGTCAACAAGGCCAAAGATGCTTGGGCCCAAAATACTAATCAAAACCTCCAAATTAGGGGCAGAACCCCCTAGGTTTGCATTATTTCTTTTCATTATTTTGGTATTATTTTCAATTATTGTCTTTATTTTAATTAATTCTTTAATTTAGTTATTTTCATAAAAAATATAAAAAACAATAAAAAATCAGAAAAAGGAAAAAAATTAAATATATTTATTTAATTAGTATTTTTGTAAATAAAGTTCATTAATTAACTTAGTTTTTTAATTTAGGCTTTAACCTTAACTTTTTTAATAAAATCTAAAATTGGTAGAATTAGGGTTTATAATAACTTTGATCCCTTTTTCTTTTCTTTCACAATAACTAATTATTAAAATATTATTTACTTTTATAAATTAAAATTGCATGTAAATAATTAGGTTAATTTAGGCTTAATTTTAATACTTTCTTAATAAACTAAAAAACAACTAGAATTAGGGTTAGCATTTTATTTTAATTAATCTTTTTTTTCATTAAAATCATAAAAATACAAAAAATACCAAAAAATATTTCTTTTTCTTTAATTTAATTAATTTGTTAATCGTTTAATTTAATTTAATTTAATTAAAAAGAGTCCAACGCCCTCGTTTCTAATTTTATTTCTATCCGCATATTTATTTCTTTTTTTCTTTTAATATTCATGTACCTCTCCCAAAGCCGTGTAAATTTAATTTCTCGCACTTTTACCTTATTTATTTATTTTCTGTCAAATCGGGTCCTGGAAATTTTGGCGATGTGGACCCGCGCCTTTTGTAATAGTTTAGAACTTTACCTTTCTCGCAATTTTTTAACTGTTAAAATGGCATGCAAGAATGAATGGCCTTAAATAAAAGCAAACGTGTAGATCACCAATGACATGACAAGACAAAATATCTGAATCTGACACACGAATCACATACCACCCCTAGGGTACGCCTCACTGTTGCCTTGCCTCGAAAGGTGATCGTCGAGTAGAGGATGTCTTAGTAAGTCCTCATGATCCGGGAACCTGGCATGAGGGTAGCTTCTAAGGTGTCTTCCTATTGCTCCGGTGATCACCATGTCCCGAACCTCGAATTGACCCGAACACCTCCAACGGTGGTGCTACCTACCTCTCAATGGTGGGATGGCACTACTTTAAAGGACATTTACACAGACGAATTCCTTATGGTAGGTAGACGACTCTAGATACTTGCTCTAATTTCAAAACAAATTCAAAAATACTTTTCACACCGACACCTTTTCAAAAAGCTTTCGAAAGCAACTTTTCAAACACTCTTGAGGACCGATACAAGAGTCGAACTGGAATTTTCAAAGAAACTTTTTAAAACCCACAGTTGAAAAGCAAACAAACCATTTTTGAAAACACAAGTGAGCAAGTATCTAAGAGCCCATGGATAACCATGGATAGAAAGGGTGCTAACACCTTCCCTTTCTATAACCTACCTCCCGAACCGAGAGCGATCTCTTTAAGGAATTTTTCTGTGCTTTTGTCCTTTCCATTTGGAGAAAATAAAAGACGGTGGCGACTCTTGCTTCCGCGACATTTCGCGAACCAGCATTAAACAGTCAGTTCCAGACCCACCGATCACAATACCCATATTTTCTTGGGTCTTGATTTGTTAGTTTTACCAAAACTCTGATTGAATTTTGGTTTGACAGAGTAATCACTACTAGTATATTTTATGTCATGTGTGTGCCCATATACAAAGTGTGAATCAAGTGAAGTGCGTTTTATAACTAAATCCATGACATTCTTTGGTGTAGGTACCTTACCTTGATATCCTATCCCTTTTCTTCCATTTTTGCTAACTCCATAGATCATTGAAGCCATTTTGCTTCTATCTATGTTTTTAGCTAGAAACTTCTGAAAGTTGTGATCATACTCCTTGATGATCTCATCAACACTGCTGGGAGTTTCAGGGATTGTTTCCTTCTGAGAGTTTTGTAATAGATTCTCTAATTTTGAAATTTTATCTTTTAACTCAGAATTCTCCAATTTGAGACTCTCAGTCTTATCAGAGTCAGAAGCAAGATTCCTTTTCAGGTTTCTGAATTTGACTCTGATCTGCTGATATCTTTCCAGAATTTCATTAAGGCTTTCAGCTAGTTCATCCTTAGTAAAGTTTATAGCAAAGTCAGGGAATACCTCTTCTGTATCTGATTCAGAGTCTGACTCAGAAGCTTCACTATCTTCTGTTATGTTTGCCATGAGAGTTATGTTTGCTCTTTCATCATCTGATTCTGAGTCAGCTTCAGATGTGTCAGAATCATCCCATGTAGCCATGAGACTTTTCTTCTTTTCCTTGCCAAACTTCTTTTTGGGCTTTTCCTTCTGAAGCTTTGGGCAATCACTTTTGTAGTGCCCTTGCTCGTTACATTCATAGCAGATGATGTCTTTGTTGTTTGGCTTTCTGTTTCCTGAAGAACCTTCAGATCTTCTGTGTCCAGAGGAGGATTCTAACCTTCTGTATCTGGAGAAAGATTCATTCTAATTTTCTGATCTTCTGGGATTCCTGAACTTCCTTTGCCTCTGCTTCCATAATTGGTTCACCCTTCTGGAGAGGAGAGATAGTTCATCTTCTTCTGATGAAGACCCATCAGAGGTTTCTTCTACAGCCTGCAAAACTTTGGAGTCAGATTTTCTGTTAGATTTTAAAGCTAATGGCTTACCTTGCTTTTGAGGTTCATCTGCTTCTAGCTCTATCTCGTGACTTCTGAGGGAGCTGACAAGTTCCTCCAGAGAGATTTTGTTGAGATCCTTGGCTAGCTTAAGCGCTGTGACCATTGGCCTCCACTGTTTTGGCAAGCTTCTGATGATCTTCTTAACATGATCAGCAGTGGAATACCCTTTGTCAAGAACTTTTAGACCAGCAACAAGAATTTGAAATCTTGAAAACATAGTCTCTATTGATTCACTCTCTTCCATCTTGAATGCCTCATACTTCTGAATGAGCGCAAGAGCTTTGGTTTCTTTGACTTGAATGTTGCCTTCATGCGTCATTCTCAGAGAGTCAAACATATTCTTTGCAGTGTCTCTGTTTGATATCTTTTCATATTCTGAATAAGAGATGGCGCTGAGAAGAATTGTTCTGGCCTTGTGATGATTTCTGAAATCACGCTTTTGCTGATCAGACATTGTTTTCCTGTCAATCTTCTGACCACTTCCATCCACTGGGTGCGTGTATCCATCAGTCACCATGTCCCACAGATCAACATCATGGGCCAGAAAGAAACTCTCAATTCTGTCTTTCCAGTAGTCAAAGTTCTCTCCATCAAAGACTGGAGGTTTGCCACTGAATTTGTCTCTTTCTTCATTGTTGTCATTGCTGATGTTTTGATTTGGTCCTGCCATTGTGTTTTTCTGACGCTGGATCTTGTACTGACACGGTTAAGTGTTATAAGCTCAGAACCAAGCGCTCTGATGCCAATTGAAGATGTGAAAAACATAAGAAGGGGGGGGGGGTTGAATTGTAAAACTTAAAACAAAATGTGCAGACAACACTTTATTTTTATCCTGGTTCGTTTGATCTCAAACTACTCCAGTCCACCCGTCAAGGTGATTTCGCCTCTCTCCAACGAAGTCTTAATCCACTATATTCAAAGGATTACACAACTACTTTAACAACTGTTAAAGCCTTCTTGAGTATAACCACAAACCGGTTTATCTCAAGGAAATCTCTTTACAAATAATTGAACAATAATGTGTTTGATGTTTTCTAATAAAACAGTATACCACAACTGTGATAATACACAAATTTAAGCTTAGAATGAAACTGGATTGCTAATGCGTTTGAATGAGAGTGGTTTGAAGGCTTAGCAAATTGTATGAGTGTGTGCTTGTAGATTAGCCTTTTCTTTTCTCACACAGACTTATTTATATAGCCAACGCAAAGATACGTTGTTGTCTATAAAGCATTTTCAATGATAATAACGTTCTTTCCTTTTTGAGAAGATCTTGTCTTGAATAAAGCCGTTGGTAATTAATCTGTCTTGAATGCTTAGTGTTGTACCCCAAAATTTACCCTCCCATATTCTTCAAGATTGGCCAAGATCAAGGTTCAAAATCTCTCAAGAGTTGCACAGTCCAATTGCCTCCTAACAGTCAAAAATTAGGGTTTTGGTTCTGGCAAAGAAATTGAAGTTTCCAAAGGTCCAATCAAGTCCCACATGCCTATAAACATTGTCAAGCATCCATATGCCAAGTTTCAAGACTTACAGCACAAAATTGCACAGTCAAAAACCCTAATTGCTCAACAGTCAACTGCAGGGGCAAAATGGTCATTTGACAGTCAAAAGTCAAAAATTTTGGTCAACATCTTATTTTGAAGCCACAAACATCATTTGATCAATTCTTGATCATGATTCTCAAGGCATGGCTCAAAAAGTCTCAAGATGCAAAAGTTTCTATTTTTGGACAGTTGGAAAAGTCAACTGCAAATTGACCAGGGCACAACTTCCACATGGTTTATCAGAAAAATTCCATCCAAATCTCATTTTGAAGAGAATGACATTTCCTACAACTCATCTTCACACTTCAAGTCCAAGAAATGCTCTCACAAAAAGTTATCAATCTCAACATTATAGGTCATTTTCAAAAGTCAACAAAAAGGCACTTTAAGTCAAAGACCATTACTTGATATTGGTAAATCAAAATGAAATGGGACCAAAGACATTGGTTAGAGGACTTCAAGACCTTTCCAAAATGTCCAAGAACATGATCAAAGCTTAAAAATTGAGCAAGATATGCCTTGTGGAAGTTGGGAAATTTTTGGGAACTTTGAAAAGTCAACTTTGCTTCAAATGCCTCAAAATTGCTAATGGGCCACAATTTCTTCCAAGAATCATCATCCAAAAGCTATGCACGGCCCATTGACCCAAAGGGGAGTTATTTCATCATTTTTTATTAATTATTTAAATTCTTATTATTATTAATTCATTTAATTAAAATAAAATATGACAAAAATAGCAAAGCATGTGTTTTAAATCTTTTTATGCAGCTAATAGGCTCTTTATTCACTCAAGATTTCGTGCATATGCTCAAGGGGACCAAATCTTCCAAAATAAGCAAGTTTTCATGGCAAAAAGGATTAGAAAATGTTGTACCCCAAAATTTGCCCTCCCATATTCTTCAAGATTTGCAAAGAGCATGCTTCAAAATCTCCCAAGGGTTGCACAGTCCAATGGCCTCCTAACAGTCAAAATTAGGGTTTTGGTTCTGGCAAAGAAATTGAAGTTTTCAAGGGTCCAAACAAGTCCCACATGCCTATAAACATGGTCAAGCATCCCCATGTCAAGTTTCAAGACTGACAGCACAAAATTGCACAGTCAAAAACCCTAATTGCTCAACAGTCAACTGTAGGGGCAAAATGGTCATTTGACAGTCAAAAGTCAAAATTTTTGGTCAACATCTTATTTTGAAGCCACAAACATCATTTGATCAATTCTTGATCATGATTCTCAAGGCATGGCTCAAAAAGTCTCAAGATGCAAAAGTTGCCATATTTGGACAGTTGAAAAAGTCAACTGCAAATTGACCAGGGCATAACTTCCACATGGTTTATCAGAAAAATTCCATCCAAAGCTCATTTTGAAGAGAATGACATTTCCTAAAACTCCTCTTCACACTTCAAGTCCAAGAAATGCTCTCACAAAAAGTTATCAATCTCAACATTATAGGTCATTTTCAAAAGTCAACAAAAAGGCACTTTAAGTCAAAGACCATAACTTGAGATTGGTAAATCCAAATGACATGGGACCAAAGGCATTGGTTAGAGGACTTCAAGACCTTTCCAAAATGTCCAAGAACATGATCAAAGCTTAAAAATTGAGCAAGATATGCCTTGTGGAAGTTGGGAAATTTTTGGGAATTTTGAAAAGTCAACTTTGCTTCAAATGCCTCAAAATTGCTAATGGGCCTCAATTTCTTCCAAGAATCATCACCCAAAAGTTATGCACGACCCATTGACCCAAAGGGGAGTTATTTTCTTATTTTTAATTTATTAATTGAATTTTTAAATCTATTGATTCATTTAATTAAAGTTAAATATGAGAAAAATACAAAATAATGTTTTTAAATCTTTTTGATGCAGCAAATCCAACTAATGCAAGGTGGCAATTCGTTTCATGTCCAAAAAAGGCAAAACTTCCATGATTGGCATGTTCTTCATAACAAAAAGATTGAAAAAGATTATGCAAAATCACAAATTCAAAAGCATTGATTCCATGGATTTTGGACTTGTTTTTTTACCCTAATTCACTCCACATATAAACAGAAACACAAACCTAATCATAAGAACCAGGAAGCTGCGCCCAAACCTGAAAACCAACTTTGCATTTTTTCCAAAAATTCTCAAAACTGATTTCATAGCTAGAGTGTGTTTCAAAGCCAAAGAAGTATTCCAAAGGCTTGCTGGGACATTTTTGAACGTGATAAAACGCCTTTCCAAGCCCCATACATCCAGAAACGGTAGAATGCCATAGCCCTGTTCATGAAAACTTTCATAATCGCATCTTGATTTATACGCATGTTTCATGTCTTTTTATTATTGTTTTACACTAACATGGACTCACTGAAGCTAATGGTGCCAATGAATTGAAGTAATATTGCCTGTAGCGAAATATGCCATTGAAATGTTCTAGGGTTTCAGAAGCTTCCATTTGGGGCTTTGAGTATATGGAAAATTTAGGCAACGAGACCTATACCAATGAAATCAGAAGCTCCAAACGAACAAAACCATACCCTCGCGCCCTTTTTCTTTTCCACCATATGTTGTTCGCTATTTTTCGCAGGTTTGAATTAGTGGGGGTTTAAAACCCCCGCTATCCATTTTATTTGCAGAAGAAAAAAGAGGACGAAGCTTAGGTGTCCACGCGTGAATGGTGCGTTCAAATCATTGGCGCGTTTTTGTTGGTTTCCAGGATGATGGCACTTTTCGCTTATGTTGATCAGTACCCACTAAGTAAACAAATGAATGCGTTTGGCTTGGTGGAAGATGACTTGGCTGGCAGGTATTGGGACCTGGGTTCGATTCCCAGGTCCCCTTGTTATATTTCATATTTTTTTTCTTTAATCTATTCCAATACAACATGCCCTTCAGTGATCTACCATGCACTCAATGCCAAAACTTGCCACATGTCCAGCAATTCCCATCTAATGGCTAGAATGGAAAGACCATCATGCACGCTCAGTCAACCACCAATACACAATCCCAGAAAAGTCAAACAGGCCTTGATTGAAGTGGGCCAAAATGCTTCCCACAAACCTCCAAAAGGGCCAGAAAACCCCCTATGGTTTGCATATTTCTTCTTTTTTCTAATTCTCTTTTTTTTCCCTTTTGATTAATTGTTTTATTTAATTCATAAAATTAGTTTTAATAACACAAAAATACAAAAAAAATAAAAAAAGTCTAAAAATAAAATATGTTTATTATTTAATTCACTAATATTTATTTTGTAAATAAGTTTAATAATCAATTTAGTTTTAATTTTAGGTTTTAAACTTTAATGCTTTTTCTTAAATAATTAAAAAATATAAAAATAGGTCTTTTAGCATTTTTTATTCTTTTTCTTAATAAATAACTTTTTTTCATCATTATTTAATTATTAATTATTTTGTAAATAAACTCGTCATTAAATAATTAGGATAAATTAGGTCAACTTAAACATTTTTCTTTAGTAAATTAAAAACAATTTAGAACTAGGGTTATTTAATTTTTAATTCCAATTTAATTTTCTTTAATTTCATAAATACAAAAAAACATCAAAAAATAAGTTCTTTCCTTTATTTAATTTAACTACTTTATAGTTTCGATTCAATTTCTTTAAAGGGTCCAACGCCCTCGCACCTTCGATTATAATTACATTTCACGCGTTTGCTTTTTATTTCCCTTTTAAATTTCATGTAATTGCCCCAAAGCTTTGTAATAGATAATTAGGACATTTATTTTCCGCGCTTTTCTTATTCAAATCGGGTCTTGGTTTAATTTGGCGATGTAGACCCGCGCCTTGTAATAGCGTAGGACCTTTATTTTTCCGCATTTTAATACCCGCACATTTTAATTGCTAATAATCCCATGAAAGAATGTATGCTCAAATAAAAACAATGCGTAGAACACTCAATGCATGATCAAGACAAATATAACTGAAAATGACACACAATTCACACACCACTCCTAGGGTACGCCTCATTGTTGCCTTGCCCCTCGAAACGTGGTCGTCGAGTAGAGGACGTTTTAGTAAGTCCTCATGTCCATGAACATGGCATGAGGGTAGCTTCTAAGGTGTCTTCCTATTGCTCTGGTGACCACACTGTCCCTAATCCTCGAATTGACCCGAACACCTCCAACGGTGGTGCTACCTACCTCTCAATGGTGGGATGGCACTACCTTAAGGACATTTACACAGACTAATTCCTTAGGGTAGGTAGATGACTCGTAGATACTTGCTCTAATTCAAAACGAATCAAAAACTTCTTTTCACACCGACACTTTGCAAAAAGCTTTCAAAAACAACTTTTCAAACACTCTTGAGGACTGATACAAGAGTCGAACTGAAATTTTAAACGAACTTTTTCAAACCCACTCTGAAAAGCAAACAAACACTTTTGAAAACACCGATGAGCAAGTATCTAAGAGCCCATGGATAACCATGGATAGAAAGGGTGCTAACACCTTCCCTTTCTATAAATCTACCTCCCGAACCGAGAACTAATCTCAATAAGGAATTTTTCTGTGCTTTTGTCCTTTCCATGTTGGAGAAAATAAAAGACGGTGGCGACTCTTGCTTCCGCGACATTTCGTGAACCAGCGTTAAACAGTCAGTTCCAGATCCACCGATCACAGAACTGGCGACTCTGCTGGGGATTTCTTAAAGTGAGGTGTACCTTAGGATAGTTCATAACTGTGTTTTCAATTGTTTTGACTTGTTTGCTTTAAATTGTGGGTTGCATGGGAGTTACATAGATCCTAACCCGGATCTGGGGATACCCTGTTTAGGTAGCATAAGCTGTGAGGGACCTGTCCGGCGTAGACCGACATGGGTGAAGTAGTGGCTACGTTGGTGTGGCACCTTGGCTCTACCGATATCCCTTGTGTCGCAACGAGGAGAATATGGGTCTTCCAAGGAGTCATTAAGCACCAACAGACCTTAGAACCTTAAATGACACAACTTGGCCAATAGAACAGTAGCAGTATGCTACGCCCATTGAGGCTAAACTCTCGTGATAGTTCTGGCTGCAAGAAAAGATTGCGATGCTGGAGTTATGACCGATTGAGGGTAGTCAATGATATTGGGATCCTCTGAGAACCCGATTACTTTTGATAGGACAGGTATGAACCAACAAACTGAAAGAGGGTAATACCTAGACCTCATGCTGGCCTAAACTCTAAGGGCTGTCTTGTGTGACTTGTGTGCCTTATCATGTTTGCCTTTGTAAATATTTGTGGTGTGCTTTATCATAACATCATAACATCATGAGCATTGCATGCACCCTGCATAAGGACTGGCCATTTCAAAGACAAGAGGGTTTCACCTTTGCTCTGTTTTGTAGGACATCATGATGCCTATGCGAAGGAATACTATCTGGTTCAACTTTGTTCACCCACCTGAGTTACTTGAAGAATTGGTTAGCAGAATTCCAAACACCACCTCCTTCATCCAGAGGCATGATTCTCTTCTCAGTTTAGTCACTGCAAAGCGGGATCAACAGTTGATGAGTGTCCTGACCCAGTTCTATGACCCTCTGTACCAGTGCTTCACCTTTCAAGACTTCCAGCTGGTCCCTACCCTGGAAGAGTTCTCTTATTTGCTTAGCATCCCTATCTTGGATCAGACTCCCTACACTGGTTGGGAAAAGACCCTCAGGCTTGAGGAGGTTGCTGCAGCTCTTCCCTTGACTCATCAAGAAGTAATGGACAACTGGGTGACTAGAAGCGGAGTTAAGGGTTTCTTGGCCAAGTTTCTGATTGGTAAAGCTAACAGTTTCTGGAATGACTTGGACTTTAGGGCATATGAAGACATCTTGGCTCTCTTAATCTATGGGCTAGTCTTGTTTCCTAATCCTGACAACTTCATCAATGTCACTGCCATAAGGATCTTCATGTCTCAGAATCCTGTGCCCACTCTCTTGGGTGACATCCTGCAACAACTTTATGCTTGTACTGCCCGAAGACGAGGAACTCTGTGGTGTTGTATCCCTTTGTTGGTGAGGTGGTTTATTTCGCACCTCCCTAAGTTCGTGCTGAAGAACCAAGAAGGAAGAGGTTGGGCTCACAGGTTAATGTCTCTCACTGATAAAGACATCATTTGGACTCTCAGAGGTTTGGATGAGGTAGCTGTTATTGATCGTTGCGGAGAATACCCTAATGTTCCTCTGATTGGTATTCAAGGAGGAATCTCTTACAATCCATGTCTAGCACTCCGTCAGTTTGGAAGGGCCAGAAGAGCAGGGCCTCATGAGATGTTGGTGCCTCACATCAGTTTTGAGTTTCAGGTGGATAGTGACGAGCTGCGTCGTAGGTTCATCAAGGCTTGGGACAGAGTTCATAAAGCTGACCCACAAGAGTTAGGGCCAAAGACTTCTCTACCTATGGAAGCCTACTACAAATGGGTTCGCATCCGTGCTCAGAAGTTAGGTATGCCGTACGAATCTGTTAGACCTATCATTCTTGAGTATCCTGACAAAGATGGGGCTCCTCCAATTGTCCTCCCTCCTCAGATACCTACTGATTATGAGACATTAAAGAGGTCTTGGTCGCAACTGCGAGAAGAACGGGATTCTTATCGGGAAAAGTTCAACGAGCAGGAATTGAAGATCCAGAAGCTGACAAAGCAGTTGGAGAATGAGCGAGCTCTGAATGACTACATCCGTACTGAGAAGAGGAGACCCTGGGATCAATAAGGAGCTCTGGATGTTCTTTTACAGTTTTATTTCCCTTTTCAGTATTTCCATTTTTTTGTAACGCCTAAGGGCAATCTGAACAATTTAAATTTCAAAGTTGAATCTAATGAAGTGTGTTCCTTTTTGTTTACAAAGTTGATTCCCGATTGTCTTTGAAAACATAAATCATACGCATTTCATTCATCATGTGCATAACAAGTATTCTTCTTTTCAGGTTGCTTACCGTTCTTCGCTGTTTATTTCAGCATCATGAACCCTGAATCATCAACCGAGATGTCTATCAAGGCCCTTCAGGTGCAGAACGCACAATTTCAAGAGCTGATCATGGGTTTGGCTCAAGGCCAACAAGAGCTGAAGGCTTTGCTCCTGAAGAAGGAGAAGAAGAAGAAGAGAACTGTAGGCAAAGACAGTCCCCAGGGGGGAAAGGCTCCAAGTCCAGTAGTCTCTGACAACGAGACTGATTTTAATGAGGAACAGTATCCTCCTGCTGAAGACCGGTACAAGCAGTTGGAAGACAGACTGAATGCCATGGAGATCCAACAAGTGCCTGGGCTGGATTTCGGAGACTTGGGCTTATCTACTGGTGTGATCATTCCTCACAAGTTTAAGGCACCATCTTTCACCAAGTATGACGGGGCGTCTTGTCCCAAGCTACACCTCAGATCTTATCTGCGGAAGATTCAACCGTACACAGTGGACAAGAACTTGTGGATCCACTTCTTCCAGAAGAGTCTTTCAGGGACTCATCTCGAATGGTTCTATCAGCTGGATGGAACCAAGGTTCGTAACTGGGATGAGTTGGCTACTGCTTTTTACAAGCAGTATCAATATAATGCCGACCTTGCTCCTACATGTACCCAACTCCAGGGTATGTCGCTAGGATCAAGCGAAGGTTTTAAAGAGTATGCACAGAAGTGGAGGGATCTGGCTGGCAGGGTGCAGCCTCCGTTAACTAACCGTGAGCTGGTGGATATGTTCTTGGGGACCCTATCCGGGCCGTTTTTCAATCATCTTATCGGTAACTCGTCTGCAGGATTCACTGACCTCATTCTGACAGGGGAAAGGATAGAGGCTGGAATGAAGTCCGGTAAAATTCAGAAAGGTGCGTCTTCGAGTTCTGAGAAGAAACCCTTTAAGAAGGAGGCCAGTGCTGTATATGGGCCTAGAAGACATGATAAACCAGAATGCCGCCAATCTGTCAACGCGGTGGTGATTGCTAAGCCTGTTGCCGCTCCTCGGCAAACCAATCCACAAAGGGATGAAAGACCCAGAAGAGAGTTTACCCGGCTGAGTATGACCCTATCACAAATCTTGCCGCAGCTGTTATCCACCAACTTAGTGACTGTCAGAGAGGCCCCAAAGGTTGTGAATACTGCCTCTCCCAAGTACAATCCAAATGCCCGTTGTGCTTATCACTCCGATAGCCCGGGGCATTCCACTGATGACTGTTGGGCCTTAAGGAATAAGGTGCAAGACCTTATTGATGCGAAGGAGATACAATTTGAAGCGCCTGAGAGGCCAAATGTGGTGACTGCTCCTATGCCCCAGCATGGAGTGAATGTCGTTGATGAAGATGTGTATGCCGTCTCTGTGAATGATGTAGCTACTCCCCTATCGACTGTTAAGAGGAACCTGCTGCTAGCCGGTTTATTTCTGGGTTGTAGCGAGGGTTTCCTTTTGTGTGATGTTTCCCTTACTGGTTGTCCGTTGCTGAAGTTAGGCATCCAAGGCCTGATGGATAGCAAGGAGATTCTCTTCAAGAAGACCGCTGTTCCGTTTGTTCCTGTGGAAGAAGTATCTGTGGTTACCATTTTCAATAATCCAATCAAGGCTCCCCCGAGGAAGCCAGTTAAAATCATGATCGTCGCACCCATTGTTATTACTGTTCCGGGGCCTCTCCCCTATGAATCTGATAAGGCTGTCCCATGGCACTATGGGGCAGATGTGTATGTACATGGAATAAAGCAAGAGTTCAACACTGGCACCAGCATCAGCAATATCACTGGTCCAGCCAAAGTTACCCACAGTGGCAGGCTCTTCTCGCCTGACATTGCGCCACCTACTATTCGAAGACCTCTCATTATAACACCTGCAAGTGCACCTGTTCCCATTCCTGATCAAGTTGTTTCCCCTGCTGCCGAGTCATCTAATGCTCGGGGCAAAGGGATTGAAGATGAGCCTGCCCGGATGGAGGCACCAAAATCTGTGAATGTTGAAGCCTCCCAGCAAGAGATGGAGGAAATTCTTAAAATAATCAAGAAGAGTGACTTTAATGTTGTTGAACAGCTGGGGTATACCCCCTCCAAGATCGCTATGCTCTCCTTGCTGTTGTGCTCAGAGGCCCATGCTAAGGCCCTGATTTCATTTCTAAAGACGGCCCATGTGCCACAAGAGACCTCTGCAGACCAGTTTACTGATTGCGTAGCCAATTTGACAGCTGACAATGGTTTGGGTTTCTCGGATGCTGACCTTACTGCTAAAGGAAAGAACCACAATGATGCCCTGCATGTCTCTATAGAATGCAGGGGCACTACTCTTGCGCACGTGTTGGTGGACACCGGTTCTTCCCTAAATGTGTTACCCAAGAAGGCCTTAGACTGTTTGGATTGTGAGGGCCTGGAGCTGAAACCTAGCAACATCATTGTTCGAGCCTTTGACGGATCGAAGAGGATGGTTCATGGAGAGGTAGACATTCCTATTCGTGTGGGTTCTCAAGTATTCGACTCAACTTTCTATGTGATGGATATCCGTCCATCTTATTCCTGTTTACTGGGTCGACCTTGGATTCACAAAGCTGGGGCAGTGACCTCTACCCTACACCAGAAGCTCAAGTACCCTGTCAGAGGGAAGATTGTCACTGTGCAGGGAGAGGAGGAGTATATGGTTAGTCACTTGAATTCCTTCCGATATATTGAGATGGACGGGGAGTTTATTGAAACCCCCTTTCAGCATTTTGAAGAGGTACCTCCAATATTGGCAGCGGCAGAAGCAGTAACTGAAGAAAGCTCTCCTTTGAAGATGGCCTCCTTGAAGGACGCCCGGGCTACAATCAAGAAAGGTGAATGTGCTAACTGGGGCAGGCTCCCTGATTTTACACCAAAAACTGACAAGTTTGGACTGGGTTTTACTGCAGCGGCTCAGAGGGCTGTGCGCAAAGCTAGGACCGGAAGACCTCCTGTGCTCATCACCAATCCAGGAGTGAATGCTATTGGGGATGAAGATGAAGTGGAAGAGTCAGAGTTTGATAGCTGGATCTACCCGACGACTGACAGTGGATTGAACAATTGGACCGCCAAAGATCATACTCCTGTTACTTTTATTACGCAGTAATAAACTCTTTTGTTTTCGTTATTTGTAATAAACAATGAATTAAAACTCTATGGCCCGGTGTCTTACCCGGGGCACCGTGGCTTCATTTGTGAGGGCATATTAATTGTCATTTCATATATCATGAATAAAGACCTTGGACGTTTTCTCGCACTTCAAATCTTATGCTCCTTTTTTCCCTTTCTTTATATATTGCAAAACAGCTGTATTTACACACACTCACTCATACAGGTTTCAATCCACTCTGGATCTCACTGGTAACGACTCTGCTACTACCAGTTATGACTTCGAAAATACGATCAACTTAGCCGAAGACGAAGGTGAAGATGATTTCGAAGTGCCTGGCGAGCTTGCAAGACTGTTACAACAGGAAGAGAGGGCAATTCAACCACACGAAGAGCCAGTGGAAACGATAAATCTGGGTACTGAGACGGACATGAAGGAGGTTAAGATTGGTGCCAACCTAGAGCTCAGCGTGAAGCAACGGTTGACTCAGATGTTACATGATTATATGGAGATCTTTGCTTGGTCACACGAAGACATGCCTGGGTTGGATACCGACATCGTGGTCCATCACTTGCCTACCAAGGAAGACTGCCCTCCGGTTAAGCAAAAGGTCCGCCGTATGCGTTCAGAGATGTCCGAGAAGATCAAAGCTGAGGTTATGAAACAATTCGATGCCGGGTTTCTTGCAGTGACTTCTTACCCTCAGTGGGTTGCCAATGTGGTGTCGGTGCCGAAGAAAGATGGTAAGGTCAGAATGTGTGTCGATTACAGGGATCTGAACAGGGCCAGCCCCAAAGATGACTTTCCCCTACCTCACATTGACGTTCTTGTTGACAATACTGCTCAGCATAAGGTGTTTTCCTTCATGGATGGTTTTTCAGGGTATAATCAGATCAAGATGGCTCCTGAAGACATGGAAAAGACTACCTTTGTTACTCAGTGGGGCACCTTCTGCTACAAGGTCATGCCTTTTGGACTGAAAAATGCTGGGGTAACCTACCAACGTGCCATGGTTGCTTTATTTCATGACATGATCCATCATGAGATAGAAGTGTATGTCGACGACATGATTGCAAGGTCTCAAACTAAGGAGGAACACCTTGACCATTTGCAGAAACTGTTTGACCGGTTGAAATTGTACAAGCTGAGGTTGAACCCGAACAAGTGCACCTTCGGGGTTAGATCTGGAAAATTGCTAGGCTTCGTTGTAAGTGACAAGGGTATTCAAGTGGACCCTGCCAAGGTTAAGGCTATTCAAGAGATGCCAGTTCCCAAGACAGAGAAAGAGGTCAGAGGCTTTTTAGGACGCCTGAATTACATTGCTCGATTCATCTCGCACCTAACCGCTACCTGTGAACCAATCTTCAAGCTGCTGAAGAAAGATCAGGTAGTACGTTGGAATGATGAATGTCAGGCCGCTTTTGACAGAGTCAAAGAGTATCTCCAAGAACCACCCATTCTTCTACCACCGGTGGAAGGGAGACCTCTGATACTATACCTGACAGTACTTGACAATTCAATGGGGTGTGTGCTGGGGCAGCATGACGAGTCTGGCCGAAAAGAGCATGCCATTTATTACCTTAGCAAAAAGTTTACCGACTGTGAGACCCGATACTCACTGCTCGAGAAAACTTGATGCGCTTTGGTATGGGCTGCTCGCCGGCTGAGACAGTATATGCTGACTCACACTACTTTGTTGATTTCAAAGATGGATCCTATAAAGTACATATTCGAAAAGCCTGCTCTGTCTGGGAGGATAGCAAGATGGCAAATGATCTTGACGGAATACGACATCCAGTACACGACCCGGAAAGCTATCAAAGGAAGTGTATTGGCAGACCACTTGGCACATCAGGCAGTAGACGACTATCAGTCAATGAACTTCGAGTTTCCGGACGAGAGCATCATGATAGTGACTGATTGTGAAGTACCTGGACCGGATGAAGGACCTGAGGAAGGATCCCGATGGTCTATGCACTTTGACGGAGCATCCAACGCTTTGGGTAACGGCATCGGCGCTGTGATTATATCCCCTCAAGGCACTCATACTCCACTCACTGCCCGGCTATGTTTCAACTGCACCAACAACATGGCGGAGTATGAGGCATGCATCATGGGTCTTCAAGCTGCGATCGACCTAAGGATCAAGTTTCTGAGTGTCTTCGGAGATTCCGCTCTCGTGATCAATCAGATCAAAGGGGAGTGGGATACGAAACATCCGAATCTTATTCCTTACAGAGAATGTGTGTTGACCTTGATCCCCCACTTCACAGAGATAACCTTTGAACATTTCCCATGAGAGGAGAATCAGTTGGCGGACGCGTTAGCTACAATGTCTTCCATGTTCAAAGTCAAATGGGACAACGAGGCTCCCCGGGTCATCATCTGGAAACTGGACGAACCGGCATACTGTTGTGATCTTGAGGCTGAGATAGTAACTGAGAAACCTTGGTACCATGAGGTGAAGAGATACTTGGAAGCTCAGGAGTACCCTGAAGGTGCATCTGTCAACGATAAAAAGTTTCTGAGAAGGTTCGCAGCGAAGTTCTTCCTCAGCAACGACATTCTGTACAAGCGAAACCATGATTCGACCTTACTGTGTTGTGTGGATAAGACTGAAGAAGAAAGGATCATGGCGGAGCTACATGAAGGTACCTTCGGAACACATTCCAGTGGACACACTATGGCAAAGAAAATCCTTCGGGCAGGGTATTTCTGGTCCACCATGGAAGCCGACTGTTACCAATACTCTCGGATATGTCATAAATGCCAGATATATGCAGATAAGGTGCATGTTCCTCCAGTCCCTCTGAACGTCCTGACTGCACCTTAGCCTTTTGCAATGTGGGGCATAGATATGATCGGAGAAATTAAACCTACGGCGTCCAATGGGCATCGCTTCATCCTGGTAGCGATTGATTACTTCACGAAGTGGGTTGAGGCAGCTTCCTACGCCATAGTAACCAAGAACGTCGTGGCACGGTTCATTCGGCATAACCTGATTTGTCGATACGGCATCCCGGAAAGGATCATTACAGACAACAGTACCAATCTTAATAACAAGATGATCACTGAGCTCTGCGAGCAGTTCAAAATACAGCACCATAACTCTTCTCCTTACCGGCCGAAGATGAGTGGGGCTGTAGAAGCAGCGAATAAGAATATCAAGAAAATTGTGCAGAAGATGAAAGTGACTTATAAAGATTGGCACAAGATGTTACCATTCGCTCTACATGGGTACCGTACCTCAGCAAGGACGTCAACCGGGGCAACTCCTTTCTCCTTGGTCTACGGTATGGAGTCAGTCTTACCGATTGAAGTGCAGATACCCTCTCTCCGGATAATGAAGGATGCAGATCTGAGTGAAGATGATTGGATCCAGACACGACTTGATCAGCTAAACTTAATTGACTAAAAGAGACTTACGGCTATATGTCATGGTCAAACGTACCAAAAACGGATGATCAGGGCATTTAACAAAAAGGTCAGACCACAAGAGTATCAAGTTGGGGATCTGGTAATCAAACGCATCATCCTTCCTCAGAGTGACCCAAGGGGAAAATGGACCCCTACATACGAAGGGCCATTTATGGTTAAACATGTGTTCTCAGGAGGAGCCATGATCCTGACCACCATGGATGGTGACGACCTTCCTCACCCCGCCAATGCAAACATAGTAAAAAGATACTACGCATGAAAAAAGACCCGCTAGGTTGACATACCTAGGCAAAAATTAGGGCTTCCCGGCGAACCAAAAGGGTTCAGGCAAAATGAAGGGATGAAATGAAAAAATCTGTACACCCGGCAAGTCGAAAACCTGAAAAGGCGGCTTGGGAAAAAATGGGTATCCCGGTGGACTGAAAACCCGAAAGGGCGGTCCAGGCAAAAGTTAGGGATAAAGCGTAATACTATGTCTCATTGGATCACTTTGCATCCAGAATCTGGTATCAACATCAAGTTCAGACGACATCGATCAATCAGCTTCATCTTCAGCTAGGTCATCAAGTGATGAGACGCTCAAAGATATAAAGGCGATAGCAGAATTGAAACCCAATGGGATCGTTCTTTTCACACAGCTGTTTTATTTTCCTTTGTACAAATTTGTATAAACTCTTATTCGGCGGCGTTCTCTTACTAGGACGTCAGTCTCTTGTACATAAAACGCCTATTTACAGGCAATTCAAAAATCAATATAAATTCACTTTTTCAGCTACAAATTGCCTTTTGTTTTTTCCTTTTTCTGTTTTGTTTTGCGAAGAACGTCCAAGGTTCAATTTTTCATATATGCATTTGACACTAATTGCTAACTCATAAATAATTGCATACGAAACAAAGGATTAATTACAGGTAACATTAGAAACAGGGGCAATAATGAGTGGTCTAAGCGATCTAATTGTTCTGTCCACCAAGGTACCAAGGTAAGTTCAGCTGAAGAACACAACCAGTATATCTTAATTCCCCAGAGAGTGAGTCAGCAAGTCAACGCACTCTCCCCAAGCAAAGCTACAATCAGCCTTAAGGAAGTTAGGTATCCCCCGCAGATCTCAACATTCCCTAGCACAATATACAGACATTCCTAACAAGCATCCCCGTCAGTCTTGATCTAAGATTGTTCCCCAGCGGTATACCAGACTTTCAACGGAGCCACTTCCCCAATATACCTCAAAAATTTCCCCAGGAGAGTTCGATCAAGATTTCCCCAGGAGAGTCCAATCAAGATTTCCCCAGGAAAGTTTGAATCATCTCCCCAGCAGGAAGCTTATCCCCAGTAGATTCTGGAAGCTTTCCCTCTGCAGGGCACGAACGCGTCTCCCGGCTTTATTCAAAGGTTATTTCTCCACCAGAGCTTATAACTGGGTTATCCTCAGCCAAAAGCCACAGAAAGATCGCCCTCGGCAAAGTCTTCTTATCCCCAGCGGAGTCTATTAACACTTCCAACATAACAACGGTATCCCCAGCGAAGTTACCATCTACATCCCAGCAAAATACCTCTCTTCCCACAGAGTACTGTTCCCCAGCAAGGTAGCTAGAGTAATCTTCTCCCCGCAGAGTAATCCATTCGCCAAGTTTATTCCCCAACGGAGTTATCTTCTCCTGCCGGTATTCTTGCAACCATCACTCCCCAGCGGAAACAACAAAGCACTATCCTCCAACATCAGCCCAGGATTCAATTTCCCGGCACCCGTCAAGGATTTACTTTCCTAGACGAAAACATACATTCATAAACATCGCATTTCCATACATTATAGCATGCATATACGCATCATGAACATACAATCTCATTTACGTTGAGAACATCATTGCTTGATCCATATCATGCATTGCATATGACTGACCTTTACCTTTCAGGAAAGATCCAGTCAAGTTCTCAGCTATATTCAAAGGCCTTCTCTGGTTCAGTCAGATCGGCCCTAAGATCTCCCTGATTCTTATCCAGTTGAAGATTTCAAGACCTTGTCCGGTTCAGTTAAATCGACTTCTAAAGATTTTTCCGATTCTTATCCAGTCAAAGGCCTTCTCTAGTTCAGTCAGATCGACCCTAAGATCTCCCTGATTCTTATCCAGTTGAAGATTCCAAGACCTTGCCTGGTTCAGTTAAATCGACCCTAAGATTTTTCTGATTCTTATCCAGTCAAATGCCTTCTCTGGTTCAGTCAGATCGACCCTAAGATCTCCCTGATTCTTATCCAGTTGAAGATTTCAAGACCTTGCCTGGTTCAGTTAAATCGACCCTAAGATTTTTCTGATTCTTATCCAGTCAAAGGCCTTCTCTGGTTCAGTCAGATCGAACCTAAGATCTCCCTGATTCTTATCCAGTTGAAGATTCCAAGACCTTGCCTGGTTCAGTTAAATCGACTCCTAAAGATTTTTCTGATTCTTATCCAGTCAAAGGCCTTCTCTGGTTCAGTCAGATCGACCCTAAGATCTCCCTGATTCTTATCCAGTTGAAGATTCCAAGACCTTGTCCGGTTCAGTTAAATCGACTTTTAAAGATTTTTCTGATTCTTATCCAGTCAAAGGCCTTCTCTGGTTCAGTCAGATCGACCCTAAGATCTCCCTGATTCTTATCCAGTTGAAGATTTCAAGACCTTGTCCGGTTCAGTTAAATCGACTCCTAAAGATTTTCCTGATTCTTATCCAGTCAAAGGCCTTCTCTAGTCCAGATAAATCGATTCCTAAAGATTTTCCTAGTAAAGACTCAGTAGAAGACATCCCAGATTCTCTCATCGTTGTTGTTGAGGTAGTAATCGCCCCAGATTCTCTCATCGTTACTGTTGAGGTAGTAATCGCCCCAGGTTCTCTCATCGTTACTGTTGAGATAGTAATCACCCAAGGTTCTCTCACCGTCCCGTTGAGGTAGTAACCATCCCTGACTCATTCATCACCGTTTGAAGCTCCAGACCCGATTCCTGTAACCAACCAGGGTGCGTCTGTATAAAGAGTTTGAAGACCAACGCCTACAACAGGTCAGGTAATCATTTTTCTTTTTCAGGTACGCAAGTTCTCGCTAAGGAATCTCTTACGCGATCGACACCCAGATGGCATCTATAAGCCCATCCATTTATCCATCACCCCTCAACATGGCATCTGTAAGCCCATCTTCCTATCCATCAATCTCCAAATGGCATCTGTAAGCCCATTCCCATCATCACACTGCTAACATGTGAGCGCAAATTTCTGGGCACTCTGGTGTTCAATCATCTTCCACCTTCGGATTACGAAAGGCACGTCAGCCAATCTACATCCTCAGGTTTAAGAAGATTGAACAGGGGCAACTGTTGTACCCCAAAATTTGCCCTCCCATATTCTTCAAGATTTGCAAAGAGCATGCTTCAAAATCTCCCAAGGGTTGCACAGTCCAATGGCCTCCTAACAGTCAAAATTAGGGTTTTGGTTCTGGCAAAGAAATTGAAGTTTTCAAGGGTCCAAACAAGTCCCACATGCCTATAAACATGGTCAAGCATCCCCATGTCAAGTTTCAAGACTGACAGCACAAAATTGCACAATCAAAAACCCTAATTGCTCAACAGTCAACTGCAGGGGCAAAATGGTCATTTGACAGTCAAAAGTCAAAATTTTTGGTCAACATCTTATTTTGAAGCCACAAACATCATTTGATCAATTCTTGATCATGATTCTCAAGGCATGGCTCAAAAAGTCTCAAGATGCAAAAGTTGCCATATTTGGACAGTTGAAAAAGTCAACTGCAAATTGACCAGGGCATAACTTCCACATGGTTTATCAGAAAAATTCCATCCAAAGCTCATTTTGAAGAGAATGACATTTCCTACAACTCCTCTTCACACTTCAAGTCCAAGAAATGCTCTCACAAAAAGTTATCAATCTCAACATTATAGGTCATTTTCAAAAGTCAACAAAAAGGCACTTTAAGTCAAAGACCATAACTTGAGATTGGTATATCCAAATGACATGGGACCAAAGGCATTGGTTAGAGGACTTCAAGACCTTTCCAAAATGTCCAAGAACATGATCAAAGCTTAAAAATTGAGCAAGATATGCCTTGTGGAAGTTGGGAAATTTTTGGGAATTTTGAAAAGTCAACTTTGCTTCAAATGCCTCAAAATTGCTAATGGGCCTCAATTTCTTCCAAGAATCATCACCCAAAAGCTATGCACGACCCATTGACCCAAAGGGGAGTTATTTTCTTATTTTTAATTTATTAATTGAATTTTTAAATCTATTGATTCATTTAATTAAAGTTAAATATGAGAAAAATACAAAATAATGTTTTTAAATCTTTTTGATGCAGCAAATCCAACTAATGCAAGGTGGCAATTCGTTTCATGTCCAAAAAAGGCAAAACTTCCATGTTTGGCATGTTCTTCATAACAAAAAGATTGAAAAAGATTATGCAAAATCACAAATTCAAAAGCATTGATTCCATGGATTTTGGACTTGTTTTTTTACCCTAATTCACTCCACATATAAACAGAAACACAAACCTAATCATAAGAACCAGGAAGCTGCGCCCAAACCTGAAAACCAACTTTGCATTTTTTCCAAAAATTCTCAAAACTGATTTCATAGCTAGAGTGTGTTTCGAAGCCAAAGAAGTATTCCAAAGGCTTGCTGGGACATTTTTGAACGTGATTCAACGCCTTTCCAAGCCCCATACATCCAGAAACGGTAGAACGCCATAGCCCTGTTCATGAAAACTTTCATAATCGCATCTTGATTTATACGCATGTTTCGTGTCTTTTTATTATTGTTTTACACTAACATGGACTCACTGAAGCTAATGGTGCCAATGAATTGAAGTAATATTGACTTTAGCGAAATATGCCATTGAAATGTTCTAGGGTTTCAGAAGCTTCCATTTGGGGCTTTGAGTATATGGAAAAATTAGGCAACGAGACCTATACCAATGAAATCAGAAGCTCCAAACGAACAAAACCATACCCTCGCGCCCTTTTTCTTTTCCACCATATGCTGTTCGCTATTTTTCGCAGGTTTGAATTAGTGGGGGTTTAAAACCCCCGCTATCCATTTTATTTGCAGAAGAAAAAAGAGGACGAAGCTTAGGTGTCCATGCGTGAATGGTGTGTTCAAATCGTTGGCGCGTTTTTGTTGGTTTCCAGGATGATGGCACTTTTCGCTTATGTTGATCAGTACCCACTAAATAAACAAATGAATGCATTTGGCTTGGTGGAAGATGACTTGGCTGGCAGGTATTGGGACCTGGGTTCGATTCCCAGGTCCCCTTGTTATATTTCATATTTTTTTTCTTTAATCTATTCCAATACAGCATGCCCTTCAGTGATCTACCATGCACTCAATGCCAAAGCTTGCCACATGTCCAGCAATTCCCATCTAATGGCCAGAATGGAAATACCATCATGCACGCTCAGTCAACCACCAATACACAATCCCAGAAAAGTCAAACAGGCCTTGATTGAAGTGGTCCAAAATGCTTCCCACAAACCTCCAAAAGGGCCAGAAAACCCCCTATGGTTTGCATATTTCTTCTTTTTTCTAATTCTCTTTTTTTTCCCTTTTGATTAATTGTTTTATTTAATTCATAAAATTAGTTTTAATAACACAAAAATACAAAAAAATCAGAAAAGTCTAAAAATAAAATATGTTTATTATTTAATTCACTAATATTTATTTTGTAAATAAGTTTAATAATCAATTTAGTTTTAATTTTAAGTTTTAAACTTTAATGCTTTTTCTTAAATAATTAAAAAAATATAAAAATAGGTCTTTTAGCATTTTTTATTCTTTTTCTTAATAAATAACTTTTCTTCATCATTATTTAATTATCAATTATTTTGTAAATAAACTCGTCATTAAATAATTAGGATAAATTAGGTCAACTTAAACATTTTTCTTTAGTAAATTAAAAACAATTTAGAACTAGGGTTATTTAATTTTTAATTCCAATTTAATTTTCTTTAATTTCATAAATACAAAAAAACATCAAAAAATAAGTTCTTTCCTTTATTTAATTTAATTACTTTATAATTTCGATTCAATTTCTTTAAAGGGTCCAACGCCCTCGCACCTTCGATTATAATTACATTTCGCGCGTTTGCTTTTTATGTCCCTTTTAAATTTCATGTAATTGCCCCAAAGCTTTGTAATAGATAATTAGGACATTTATTTTCCGCGCTTTTCTTATTCAAATCGGGTCTTGGTTTAATTTGGCGATGTAGACCCGCGCCTTGTAATAGCGTAGGACCTTTATTTTTCCGCATTTTAATTCCCGCACATTTTAATTGCTAATAATCCCATGAAAGAATGTATGCTCAAATAAAAACAATGCGTAGAACACTCAATGCATGATCAAGACAAATATAACTGAAAATGACACACAATTCACACACCACTCCTAGGGTACGCCTCACTGTTGCCTTGCCCCTCGAAACGTGGTCGTCGAGTAGAGGACGTTTTAGTAAGTCCTCATGTCCATGAACATGGCATGAGGGTAGCTTCTAAGGTGTCTTCCTATTGCTCTAGTGACCACACTGTCCCTAATCCTCGAATTGACCCGAACACCTCCAACGGTGGTGCTACCTACCTCTCAATGGTGGGATGGCACTACCTTAAGGACATTTACACAGACTAATTCCTTAGGGTAGGTAGATGACTCGTAGATACTTGCTCTAATTCAAAACGAATCAAAAACTTCTTTTCACACCGACACTTTGCAAAAAGCTTTCAAAAACAACTTTTCAAACACTCTTGAGGACTGATACAAGAGTCGAACTGAAATTTTAAACGAACTTTTTCAAACCCACTCTGAAAAGCAAACAAACACTTTTGAAAGCACCGATGAGCAAGTATCTAAGAGCCCATGGATAACCATGGATAGAAAGGGTGCTAACACCTTCCCTTTCTATAAATCTACCTCCCGAACCGAGAACTAATCTCAATAAGGAATTTTTCTGTGCTTTTGTCCTTTCCATGTTGGAGAAAATAAAAGACGGTGGCGACTCTTGCTTCCACGGCATTTCACGAACCAGTGTTAAACAGTCAGTTCCAGATCCACCGATCACAGAAAAGATTATGGAAGATCACAAATTCAAAGTCACTAAATACATGGATTCTGGGCCAGTTTTCTACCCTAATTCATTGACATATATGTGCACATTGCAACCCTAATGCAGGGACGAGAAAGTTGCGCCAGAATCACAAGAACAAATTGGCATTTTTCATACAAAATTCTCAAAACTGAAAACATACATAGAGCTCCTTTCAAAGCCTACAATCGATTCAAAAGTCTTGCTGGGACTTTGTTGAACGTGTCTCAATACTTTTCAAGGCTCCATACATTCAGAATTGGTAGAATGGCTTTGCCCTGTTCATAAAACTTTTCACATTCGTATCTTAATTTACATGTGTTTTCCATGCTTTTGAATGATTGTTTTACACTAACATAATCATGCTGAAGCTTTTGGTGTCTTTCAATTAAACTAACGTGGTCTGTATGCAAAGTTACCATGGGAGATGCTTAGGGTTTCAAAGCTCCAAAATTGGGGTTTTACGCTTGAGGAAAAATTGGCCGTCCTAACCAATACCATTGAACTCAGAAATTCCAGACGAATCTAACCATACCATCGCGCCCTTTTTCTTTTTCGTTATAACCTAATTGCTATTTTTGTATGTTAGGGTTAGTGGGGGTTTAAAACCCCCGCTATCCATTGTTTATTTTCAGGCAAAAGCGAAGGCATAAGTGGAGAAGACGCTGAGGTGTAAGCACAAGACTGGAGCATTCAAATATTCGCGCTTAATTTTTGTTTTACACCAATAACATTTATTCTCTCTCATATGAATTAGGTTCCACTAAATGAACAAAGAAACGCGCTTGGCTGAGTGGTTGATGTGTTGTCCTTCAAGCATTGGGACCTGAGTTCGATTCCCAGGTCCCCCATATTTCTCAATATATTTTGTTTTAACATGCTTCTATGCAGTGCTTCATCAAGGGTCTACCATACAACCTCATCATCTGGCTTGCCACGCGCCCAACAACTCCAATACAAAGGCCAGGATAGGAAGTCCACCATGGACACCAGTCAATTGCTTCCCACTCAAGTCTGAAAAGTCCAAAGGGCCTCAATTTAATGGGCCAGACCACTGCAAATAAACCTCCTAAAAGGGGCCAACACCCCCATATGTTTGCATTTCTCTCCCTTTTTTATTTCTTTTCTTCTATTTATTTTATTTAGGATAATTGTTTTATTTAATTCATAAAATTAATTTTATAACACAAAAATACAAAAAATCAGAAAGTCAAAAAATAAAATATGTTTATTATTTAATTCAATAATATTTATTTTGTAAATAAATTTAATAATCAATTTAGTTTTAATTTTAGGTTCTTAACTTTAATGCTTTTTTCTTAGATAATTAAAAAAATACAAAAACAAGTCTTTTAGCATTTTTTATTATTTTTCTTAATAAATAATCTTTTTTTTATCACTATTAATTATTAATTATTTTTGTAAATAACTTATAATTAAATGATTAGTAAATTAGGTCAAACTTGAATTTATTTCTTTAATAATTAAAAAAACAATTAGAACTAGGGTTTTATTTAACTTTTAATTCCAATTTAATTCTCTTTAATTTCATAAATACAAAAAACATAAAAAATAAGTCCTTTCCTTTATTTAATTTAATTAATTTAATAATTTCAATTTAACTTCCTTAAAGGGTCCAACGCCCTCGCACCTTCGAATATAGCTTCTCTTCGCGCGTTTATTTTATTTTTCTTTGTGAAATTTATGTACTTGCCCCAAAGCCTTGTAATAGATAATTAGGACGTTTATTTTCCGCATTTTATTTATTCAAATCGGGTCTTGGTTTAATTTGGCGATGTAGACCCGCGCCTTGTAATAGCGTAGGACTTTTATTTTTCCGCATTTTAATTCCCGCACCCTTAAACTGCTAACTATCACATGAAAGAATGTATGCCCAAATAAAATCAAAGCGTAGAACACTCAATGCATGATCAAGACAAATAATAATTGAAAATGACACACAATTCACACACCACTCTTAGGGTACGCCTCACTGTTGCCTTGCCCCTCGAAACGTGGTCGTCGAGTAGAGGACGTTTTAGTAAGTCCTCATGTCCATGAACATGGCATGGGGGTAGCTTCTAAGGTGTCTTCCTATTGCTCTGGTGACCACACTGTCCCTAAACTCGAATTGACCCGAACACCTCCAACGGTGGTGCTACCTACCTCTCAATGGTGGGATGGCACTACTTTAAGGACATTTACACAGACTAATTCCTTAGGGTAGGTAGATGACTCGTAGATACTTGCTCTAATTCAAAACATATCAAAAACTTCTTTTCACACCGACACTTTGCAAAAAGCTTTCAAAAACAACTTTTCAAACACTCTTGAGGACTAATACAAGAGTCGAACTGAAATTTTAAACGAAACTTTTTCAAACCCACTCTGAAAAGCAAACAAACAATTTTGAAAACACAAATGAGCAAATATCTAAGAGCCCATGGATAACCATGGATAGAAAGGGTGCTAACACCTTCCCTTTCTATAAATCTACCTCCCGAACCGAGAACCAATCTCAATAAGGAATTTTTCTGTGCTTTTGTCCTTTCCATATTGGATAAAATAAAAGACGGTGGCGACTCTTGCTTCCGCGACATTTCGCGAACCAGCGTTAAACAGTCAGTTCCAGATCCACCGATCACAGAACTGGCGACTCTGCTGGGGATATCTTTTAAAAGTGAGGTGTACCTTAGGACTAAGATCACTTGTGTTTTCAATTGTTGTGCTTGTTTGCTTTACTATTGTGGGACTGTCTCGGGAGTTCTATAGATCCTAACCCGAATCTGGGGATACCCTCTTAGAAAGTAGCAGCAAGGTTGTGAGGGAACTGTGCGGGGTATACCGACATGGTTGAAACAGTCTGCTATGTTGATGTGGCACTTTGGTGTGTACCGGTAACCCTTGAGTTCAGTCAAGGAGAGTACGGGGCCTCCATGTGGTGTCGTGAAGCATCAACTGACCTTAGGAACCTTAATTGAACCATCTTGGCCTCTTTAGGGTAGTGAGATAACAGACTTTGGTGCAGTCCGAGGTTGGTTGATACTCGATACTACACTCAATTGAGGGTTGCTTTCCTGGAATATTTCGGTCGCCAGTTCAGTGGCTAAATCGAAACGATGAACAATGAAAGCAATCCAGTGATATTGGGACCCTTAGAACCCGGTTACTTCTGATAGGACAGGTTGAGCCCACCAACTTCAAGAGGGTAATACCTAGACCCCATGCTGGCCTAAACTCTAAGGGCTGTGGTGTGACTTGTGTGCTTTCATACCTGACTACTTGCATGCTTGTTATCTGACACTTAAGTTTCTTGCAGGTTTTGTTTATAGTCCTTAATTGGGACTCATAACAGGGTTTACCTACATTACCCCATGCATAACATAACATCATACCATTGCATACACCCTACATAAGGACTAACCCATTTCAAGGATCTCAAGGGCTTGTGATGCAGGTCATGATGAATCAAACATCTAGCAAGGGGCAAAGAGGATTTATTTTCCTCTAGCCAAGGTTGTCAGAGGCTATGACCCACTGGATATGGTGAGCCTTTTTGACCCTTGAAGAGGGACTCTCAGCAACAGGAAGTTCCTTCACTCAAGCCACCGGATTCAAATTCTGACAATTTTTTCTTGTTTACCCCGCGAGGTCCTTGAAAACATTGCATGCATACATACATATCATTGAATTACAGGTATCCCTTTTACAGGTTGCTTACCCTCTTCGCTATTTATTTCAGCCAATCGTCATGAATCCTGAATCATCCAACGAACAATCTATCAAGGCTCTCCAGGCTCAGAACGCCCAGTTCCAAGATTTGATCATGAGTCTAGCCCAGGGGCAGCAGGATTTGAAGACTCTGCTCCTGAAGAAGAAGAAGAAGAGAACTGTGTTGTTTAACCCTAGGCGCAAGTCTGGAAATGTATCACAAAATGATGCTGACCAAGCTACTTCCTCTGTTAGGAAAGACAGTCCCCAAGGGAGAGAGGTTCCTAGTCCAGTGGTCTCCGACAACGAGACTAATGATGAGCAGAACCCTTCAGCTGAGGACCGGTACAAGCAACTAGAGGATCGTCTGAATGCCATGGAAATTCAACAAGTGCATGGGTTGGATTTCGGAGACCTGGGTCTATCTTCTGGTGTGGTGATCCCACACAAATTCAAGGCTCCTTCTTTTGTTAAGTATGATGGGGCATCCTGTCCCAGGCTGCATCTCAGATCTTATGTGTGGAAGATTCAACCATACACTGTGGACAAGAACTTGTGGATCCACTTCTTCCAGGAGAGTCTTTTAGGGACTCATCTCGAATGGTTCTATCAGCTGGATGGAACCAAGGTTCGTAACTGGGAGGAGTTGGCTACTGCTTTTTACAAGCAGTATCAGTATAATGCCGACCTCGCTCCTACACGTACCTAACTCCAGGGTATGTCGTTAGGATCGGGAGAAGGTTTCAAAGAATATGCGCAGAGATGGAGAGACCTTGCTGGGAGGGTACAACCACCTTTGACTGACCGGGAACTCGTTGACATGTTCTTAGGGACCCTATCCGGGCCGTTCTTCAATCATCTCATTGGTAATTCATCTGCAGGGTTTACCGACCTCATTCTGACTGGGGAAAGAATTGAAGCTGGTATCAAGGCCGGGAAAATTCAAGAGGCCACACCTTCTGATGCTCACAAAAATCCTTACACGGGAAAGAAGGAATCTAATGCTGCATACAGTCAAGAGAGTCGTCATGACCAACATGCAGGGGCAGTCATGATCTCTGGTTCTGCACCACGCCGACAACCACAAAAGGGAAATCAGCGAAGGCCGGACGAGCCTAAAAGACAATTCACCAACATCAACATGCCATGGTCATAAGCATTGCAGCACATGTTGAAAATGAACCTGATTGCGGTGATCAACCCTCCTGCAAATCCCAAGACCTCCTCTCCAAACTACAATCCAGAGGCGAGGTATGCTTATCATTCTGATAGCCCGGGGCACAATACTGAGGACTGTTGGGCGTTGAAGTATAAGATCCAGAATATGATCGACTCTAAGGAGATCGAGTTCGAGCCTGCTGAGACTCCCGTTGTGACCACTGCTCCTTTGCCAAAACATGGCTAGGATTGAGAGATTTTTTTTCATTTGAATTCAAGTTGTATTTTTCTTTTCTTGTTCAAACAAACAATTGTCATGTTAAACTCTTTTATTTCATGAATGCATTACACGTGTCTGTCTTGAATTAATTATGCGTACTATACTTAAAGCTGCTTTCATATTTTTTGTGATGATCAACTCTTGATTAATAATTCTAAGCCTCTTGAGGGAGGATGACGAAAACGATACCGCAAACTACAGTATGCTTTTGAACAGACCCCGCTGATGAGGTACAGGCATTGTTTCAATTCCTAAACACTGGAGTTATAAGGAAGATAATCCCTCGTCAACCCCTTTGAGCCAAAGAAGTAGGAGTTTTTCTTTTCGAAAATTAAAACCCTTAATCATAACCTGGGGCAGGGTAGTTCTCTCAGTTGATCCAAAGTGCATAACGAATGGCATCAAGAGAAGTCCTTCTGAGACAAAAGACAATGATGGTTCCCTATAATCATAAAGACAGGCAGTCATTACCAAAACAAAAAAAACTAAAGCCCAATAGGTCAAAACCTATGAAAGAGACTTACAAAACTGGGGCATCCCGCTGGCTGTAATCACAAAAGAAACAGTTCAGGCAAAATTTAGGGATAGCGAAATCAAAAAGAAAGAGGTCATACAAACCCTCAACAAAAAAAAAAATGACTGCCTATTCAGAATAAATCATCAATATCTGAACCATCATTGGAACGTCAGCACAAAGACTCAAACAAGGTCTAACGCACGATCAACTAAGCTTAGGTTTGAAGAACATCACGAAGAGTGGGTGGGTACAAATAAATTGAGCCTTTATCCTTTGTTTCTTAAACCATTAACCTGGCCACGCTACAACCCTTAAAAGTCCTAGCTGAAGCATGGGTTAGTTCGAAAGCATACTGTTACAAAAGGTATCCTGACTCCTTAAGGCTTGCGGTAAAATAACGAGTTGACATCACTGTTTACAAAAAATTCACTTGTTTTTATGAAAAAGAATGCATTTTCAAAATCTTCAAGACAGACATAAGCTTTGCATTTTGATATAACAGTGTTTGCATATGACTTCTTGTTTGAACAGCAGAGAAATTCGCACGACGAATATCCAGTGAACAAAATCTTCTCAACAAAAACTCAAATGGAAGAAGCACTCCCAATCAAGGGGCAGACATGATCATTGTCCATCATCTGGGGCAGTCCAATCAAGATTCAGAGAATCTCTCAAAGGCCAAATAGCCTGGGGCAAATCTCTGCCTGAGTCACTTGGGGCACTCCAACGACGAATCTTGCCTGATTAAACATCTTCTAGGGCATGACAAAACACTTCTAACAGGGGCAACTCCCTACATCCGGAGAGTGTGGACATAGTCGGAAAAATACTACGCATAATCAAAGACCCGCTAGGTTGACATACCTAGGCAAAAATTAGGGCTTCCCGGCGGACCAAAAAGGTTCGGGAAAAAATAAGGGAAATGAAAAACCTGTACACCCGGCAAGTCGAAAACCTGAAAAGGCGGTTTGGGCAAAAATGGGTATCCCGGTGGACTGAAAACCCGAAAGGGCGGTCCAGGCAAAAAGTTAGGGATCACAGCGTACGACTATGTCCCGGCATCTCGTCACTCGCCTACCAGAAGAAGGTCTGTCCATCAACAACTGTCAGCACCCCACAAGGTATTTTCTCCCCTCACCTCAGAAACAGAGGCAATAATGAGTCGTCCGGGCGATCCAGTTGCTCTGTCGACCAAAGTACCAAGGAAAGATCAATATAAAGATGATTACCATCTACCTTTACAAATTCCAGATCAACATTGGTAACAAGCCAAGAAAAATCAGTGGACGACTGATCGTGGGTTAATATCCGAAACCAAACAGGACAATCATCCACTTGATCACCATCAGGCAACCCTACACCGGTTCCTTCTCAACTTTCAGACAAAGTCTTACACGGACTTATCATCAGAGTAACCCTACACCGGTTCCTTTTCTTTCAGAAAAAGTCTTACACAGACCTATCTCAAGGTAACCTTACCCCGGTTCCTTCCGAAGTCTTACACGGACTTATCTCAAGATGACCTTACCCCGGTTCGTCAAGAAGTTTTACACGAACTTATCCTGCAGAAACCTTACCCCGGTTCCTCCAGAAGTCTTACACGGACCTATCATCAAAGGGACCCTACACCGGTTCCTCCTAAAGTCTTACACGGATTTATCAAGAAGTTTTACACGAACTTATCCCGAAGTAACCTTACCCCGGTTCCTCCAGAAGTCTTATACGGATTCATTATCAATAAACCCTACACAGGTTTCCCTCAATTCCAAATGCAGTTTTACACGAACTCGCCATCAAGAAACCCTACACAGGTTCTCTCTTTCCAAAGATGCAGTTTTACACGAACTCGCCATCAAGAAACCCTACACAGGTTCTCTCTTTCCAAAGATGCAGTTTTACACGAACTCGCCATCAAGAAACCCTACACAGGTTCTCTCTTTCCAAATATGCAGTTTTACACGAACTTGCCATCAAGAAACCCTACACAGGTTCTCTCTTTCCAAAGATGCAGTTTTACACGAACTCGTCATCAGAAACCCTACACAGGTTCTCTCTTTCCAAAGATGAAGTTTTACACGAACTCGTCATCAGTAACCCTACACAGGTATCCTTCTTTCCAAGATGCGGTTTTACACGAGCTCATCATCAGGAAACCCTACATAGGTTCCCTCTTTCAACCTACAAAAATTACATATCAAGAATTTCCCCAGGAGAGTCCAGTCCAGAAGATTCCCCAGGAAAGTTCAATCATCTCCCCAGCAGGAAGCTTATCCTCAGTAGATTCTGGAAGCGTATCCCCTACAGAGCACGAACGCGTCCCTCGGCTTTATTCAAAGGTTATTTCCCTACCAGGATATAATTGGGTTATCCTCACCCAAAAGCCACGGAAAGATCGTCCTCGGCGAAGTCTTCTCACCGCCAGCAGAGTCTATTAACACTTCCAATATCAATGGTATCCCCAGCGAAGTTACCATCAACATCCCAGCAAAGTACCTCTCTTCCCACAGAGTATTGTTCTCCAGCAAGATCGCTAGAATAATTTTCTCCACGCAGAGTAATCCATTCGCCAAGTTTATTCCCCAACGGAGTTATTTTCTCCTACCGGTATTCTTGCAACTATCACCCCCAGCGGAAACAACAAAGCACTATTCTCCAACATCAGCCCAGGATGTGACTTCCCGGCACCCGTCAAGGATTTACTTTCCTAGATAAAAACATACATTCATAAACATCGCATTTCTATACATTATAGCATGCATATATGCCTCATGAACATACAATCTCATTTATGTTGAGAACATCATGGCTTGATCCATATCATGCATTGCGTATGACTGACCTTTACCTTTCAGGAAAGATCTAGTTAAGTTCTCAGCTATGTCCAAAACCTTCTCTGGTTCAGTCAGATCGACCCTAAGATCTCCCTGATTCTTATCCAGTTGAAGATTCCAAGACCTCGTCTGGTTCAGTTAAATCGATTCTAAGATTTCTCTAATTCTTATCCAGTCAAAGGCCTTCTCTGGTTCAGTCAGATCAACCCTAAGATCTCCCTGATTCTTATCCAGTTGAAGATTCCAAGACCTCGTCTGGTTCAGTTAAATCGATTATAAGATTTCTCTGATTCTTATCCAGTCAAAGGCCTTCTCTGGTTCAGTCAGATCGACCCTAAGATCTCCCTGATTCTTATCCAGTTGAAGTTATTCCAAGACCTTGCTTGGTTCAGTTAAATCGACCCTAAGATTTTTCTGATTCTTATCCAGTCAAAGGCCTTCTCTGGTTCAGTCAGATCGACCCTAAGATCTCCCTGATTCTTATCCAGTTGAAGTTATTCCAAGACCTTGCTTGGTTCAGTTAAATCGACCCTAAGATTTTTCTGATTCTTATCCAGTCAAAGGCCTTCTCTGGTTCAGTCAGATCGACCCTAAGATCTCCCTGATTCTTATCCAGTTGAAGTTATTCCAAGACCCTGCTTAGTTCAGTTAAATCGACCCTAAGATTTTTCTGATTCTTATCCAGTCAAAGGCCTTCTCTAGTCCAGTTAAATCGATTCCTAAAGATTTTCCTAAAGAAGACTCAGTAGAAGACATCCAAGATTCTCTCATCGTTACTGTTGAGGTAGTAATCGCCCCAGGTTCTCTCATCGTTACTGTTGAGGTAGTAATCGCCCCAGATTCTCTCATCGTTACTGTTGAGGTAGTAATCGCCCTAGGTTCTCTCATCGTTACTGTTGAGGTAGTAATCGCCCAAGGTTCTCTCATCGTTACTGTTGAGGTAGTAATCGCCCTAGGTTCTCTCATCGTTACTGTTGAGGTAGTAATCGCCCAAGGTTCTCTCATCGTTACTGTTGAGGTAGTAATCGCCCCAGATTCTCTCATCGTTACTGTTGAGGTAGTAATCGCCCTAGGTTCTCTCATTGTTACTGTTGAGGTAGTAATCGCCCAAGGCTCTCTCATCGTTACTGTTGAGGTAGTAATCGCCCCAGGTTCTCTCATCGTTACTATTGAGGTAGTAATCGCCCAAGGTTCTCTCATCGTTATTGTTGAGGTATTAATCGCCCAAGGTTCTCTCATCGTTACTGTTAAGGTAGTAATCGCCCCAGGTTCTCTCATCGTTACTGTTGAGGTAGTAATCGCCCAAGGTTCTCTCATCGTTACTGTTGAGGTAGTAATCGCCCCAGATTCTCTCATCGTTACTGTTGAGGTAGTAATCGCCCAAGATTCTCTCATCGTTACTGTTGAGGTAGTAATTGCCCAAGGTTCTCTCATCGTCCCGTTGAGGTAGTAACCATCCCTGATTCAGGCATCACCTTTTGAAGCTCCAGACTCGATTCCTGTATCTCGCCAGGGCACGTCTAACGAGGTTTAAAGATTCAATTCCTGTAACCAGTCAGGGCGCATCTACATAAAAAGTTCGAAGGTCAACTCCTGTAACAGGTCAGGTAATCATCTTTCTTTTTCAAGTATGCAAGTTCTCGCTAAGGAATCCCTTACGCGATCAACACCCAGATGGCATCTATAAGCCCATCCACCTATCCATCACTTCTCAACATGGCATCTATAAGCCCATCTTCCTATCCATCAATCTCTAAATGGCATCTGTAAGCCCATTCCCCACATCACACTGCTAACATGGGAGCGCAAATTTCTGGGCACTCTAGTGTTCAATCATCTTCCACCTTCGGATTACGAAAGGCACGTCAGCCAATCTACATCCTCAGGTCTAAGAAGATTGAACAGGGGCAACTGTTGTACCCCAAAATTTTCCCTCCCATATTCTTCAAGATTGGCCAAGATCAAGGTTCAAAATCTCTCAAGAGTTGCACAGTCCAATTGCCTCCTAACAGTCAAAAATTAGGGTTTTGGTTATGGCAAAGAAATTGAAGTTTCCAAAGGTCCAATCAAGTCCCACATGCCTATAAACATTGTCAAGCATCCATATGCCAAGTTTCAAGACTTACAACATAAAATTGCACAGTCAAAAACCCTAATTACTCAACAGTCAAATGTAGGGGCAAAATGGTCATTTGACAGTCAAAAGTCAAAAATTTTGGTCAACATCTTATTTTGAAGCCACAAACATCATTTGATCAATTCTTGATCATGATTCTCAAGGCATGGCTCAAAAAGTCTCAAGATGCAAAAGTTTATATTTTTGGACAGTTGGAAAAGTCAACTGCAAATTGACCAGGGCACAACTCCCACATGTTTTATCAGAAAAATTCCATCCAAAGCTCATTTTGAAGAGAATGACATTTCCTACAACTCATCTTCACACTTCAAGTCCAATAAATTCTCTCACAAAAAGTTATCAATCTCAACATTATAGGTCATTTTCAAAAGTCAACAAAAAGGCACTTTAAGTCAAAGACCATAACTTGAGATTGGTAAATCAAAATGACATGGGACCAAAGACATTGGTTATAGGACTTCAAGACCTTTCCAAAATGTCCAAGAACATGATCAAATCTTAAAAATTGAGCAAGATATTCCTTGTGGAAGTTAGGAAATTTTTGGGAACTTTGAAAAGTCAACTTTGCTTCAAATGCCTCAAAATTGCTAATGGGCCACAATTTCTTCCAAGAATCATCATCCAAAAGCTATGCACGACCCATTGACCCAAAGGGGAGTTATTTCATCATTTTTTATTAATTATTTGAATTTTTATTATTATTAATTCATTTAATTAAAATAAAATATGACAAAAATAGCAAAGCATGTGTTTTAAATCTTTTTATGCAGCTAATAGGCTCTTTATTCACTCAAGATTTCGTGCATATGCTCAAGGGGACCAAATCTTCCAAAATAAGCAAGTTTTCATGGCAAAAAGGATTGGAAAAGATTATGGAAGATCACAAATTCAAAGTCACTAAATACATGGATTCTGGGCCAGTTTTCTACCCTAATTCATTGACATATATGTGCACATTGCAACCCTAATGCAGGGACGAGAAAGCTGCGCCAGAATCACAAGAACAAATTGGCATTTTTCATACAAAATTCTCAAAACTGAAAACATACATAGAGCTCCTTTCAAAGCCTACAATCGATTCAAAAGGCTTGCTAGGACTTTGTTGAACGTGTCTCAATACTTTTCAAAGCTCCATACATTCAGAATTGGTAGAATGGCTTTGCCCTATTCATAAAACTTTTCACATTCGTATCTTAATTTACATGTGTTTTCCATGCTTTTGAATGATTGTTTTACACTAACATAATCATGCTGAAGCTTTTGGTGTCTTTCAATTAAACTAACATGGTCTGTATGCAAAGTTACCATGGGAGATGCTTAGGGTTTCAAAGCTCCAAAATTGGGGTTTTACGCTTGAGGAAAAATTGGCCGTCCTAACCAATACCATTGAACTCAGAAATTCCAGACGAATCTAACCATACCATCGCGCCCTTTTTCTTTTTCGTTATAACCTAATCGCTATTTTTGTATGTTAGGGTTAGTGGGGGTTTAAAACCCCCGCTATCCATTGTTTATTTTCAGGCAAAAGCGAAGGCATAAGTGGAGAAGACGCTGAGGTGTAAGCACAAGACTGGAGCATTCAAATCTTCGCGCTTAATTTTTGTTTTACACCAATAGCATTTATTCTCTCTCATATGAATCAGGTTCCACTAAATGAACAAAGAAACGCGCTTGGCTGAGTGGTTGATGTGTTGTCTTTCAAGCATTGGGACCTGGGTTCGATTCCCAGGTCCCCCATATTTCTCAATATATTTTGTTTTAACATGCTTCTATGCAGTGCTTCATCAAGGGTCTACCATACAGCCTCATCATCTGGCTTGCCACGCGCCCAACAACTCCAATACAAAGGCCAGGATAGGCAGTCCACCATGGACACCAGTCAATTGCTTCCCACTCAAGTCTGAAAAGTCCAAAGGGCCTCAATTTAATGGGCCAGACCACTGCAAATAAACCTCCTAAAAGGGGTCAACACCCCCATATGTTTGCATTTCTCTCCCTTTTTTATTTCTTTTCTTCTATTTATTTTATTTAGGATAATTGTTTTATTTAATTCATAAAATTAATTTTATAACACAAAAATACAAAAAATCAGAAAGTCAAAAAATAAAATATGTTTATTATTTAATTCAATAATATTTATTTTGTAAATAAATTTAATAATCAATTTAGTTTTAATTTTAGGTTCTTAACTTTAATGCTTTTTTCTTAGATAATTAAAAAATACAAAAACAAGTCTTTTAGCATTTTTTATTCTTTTTCTTAATAAATAATCTTTTTTTTTATCACTATTAATTATTAATTATTTTTGTAAATAACTTATAATTAAATGATTAGTAAATTAGGTCAAACTTGAATTTATTTCTTTAATAATTAAAAAAACAATTAGAACTAGGGTTTTATTTAACTTTTAATTCCAATTTAATTCTCTTTAATTTCATAAATACAAAAAACATAAAAAATAAGTCCTTTCCTTTATTTAATTTAATTAATTTAATAATTTCAATTTAACTTCCTTAAAGGGTCCAACGCCCTCGCACCTTCGAATATAGCTTCTCTTCGCGCGTTTATTTTATTTTTCTTTGTGAAATTTATGTACTTGCCCCAAAGCCTTGTAATAGATAATTAGGACGTTTATTTTCCGCATTTTATTTATTCAAATCGGGTCTTGGTTTAATTTGGCGATGTAGACGCGCGCCTTGTAATAGCGTAGGACTTTTATTTTTCCGCATTTTAATTCCCGCACCCTTAAACTGCTAACTATCACATGAAAGAATGTATGCCCAAATAAAATCAAAGCGTAGAACACTCAATGCATGATCAAGACAAATAATAACTGAAAATGACACACAATTCACACACCACTCTTAGGGTACGCCTCACTGTTGCCTTGCCCCTCGAAACGTGGTCGTCGAGTAGAGGACGTTTTAGTAAGTCCTCATGTCCATGAACATGGCATGGGGGTAGCTTCTAAGGTGTCTTCCTATTGCTCTGGTGACCACACTGTCCCTAAACTCGAATTGACCCGAACACCTCCAACGGTGGTGCTACCTACCTCTCAATGGTGGGATGGCACTACTTTAAGGACATTTACACAGACTAATTCCTTAGGGTAGGTAGATGACTCGTAGATACTTGCTCTAATTCAAAACATATCAAAAACTTCTTTTCACACCGACACTTTGCAAAAAGCTTTCAAAAACAACTTTTCAAACACTCTTGAGGACTAATACAAGAGTCGAACTGAAATTTTAAACAAAACTTTTTCAAACCCACTCTGAAAAGCAAACAAAAAATTTTGAAAACACAAATGAGCAAATATCTAAGAGCCCATGGATAACCATGGATAGAAAGGGTGCTAACACCTTCCCTTTCTATAAATCTACCTCCCGAACCGAGAACCAATCTCAATAAGGAATTTTTCTGTGCTTTTGTCCTTTCCATATTGGAGAAAATAAAAGACGGTGGCGACTCTTGCTTCCGCGATATTTCGCGAACCAGCGTTAAACAGTCAGTTCCTGATCCACCGATCACACTTAGTAACGCTTCATAGTCTTCTTTATGATAATCAGAGTGTTCTTTGCTTTAATTTATGCTGACGCTTCTGAGTGCTGATGACTTGGTAAGGATCTTGATCAGAGTCAGAGTGTATATGTTGATGTGTAGATTCTGGTCATCAAGCTTCAGCGTATGATCTGGTAACTTCAGCGTGTAGCACATGTTATTGATCTTATGATGCTGATATGATCTTCTGATGCTGATTCCATCAGAACTTCTATAAACACAAACCATAATTCTAAGTAGCATATATGTCTTATATATAAATCTTACAATTTATTTATTCTTGTATTTTGTTATCATCAAAACTCTAATCAAGGGTTGTAGAATCAAACTCTGTTCTAACAATAGATTCAAGCATAAATTATAACAACACCATGATTAATGGAATTACATACTAAATAAGTAAATTTACATATGATCACAACATAAGAGGGCTTTAACTACTCACATAGAAAAATACAAAGAGAAGAGAGAAAATGAACCAACATCAACCTTGATGTCTCAACAATCAACATGAATCCATCTCTAGATCTTTAAGATGCATTCTCTCTTGTTGATTTCTAATCAGATAACACTCCAAAATTGGCGTCTCGCCTTAAAATATGGTGGAAAACCTAATAACCCTGACCATGTAACACCCTTCTAAATCCAGCGAGTAATTCAGGAATAATTATAATATTAATCAAACATAAATCACCAACAAGGATGTCACATATTCGTAAAACATCATATAAAATATCATACTCCGTAACACGGGCTTTCAAATCATTTTAAACGGGCATTTCTTTGGTAACATCAACAAATAATTCAAACTTCGCATCGGAATCATAGTCTCAAAATAACTTCATTTAGTTCATCAGAGCAAGACCACTATCATTAACGAAAATAAATGAATAACTCCAAGCTATCCTCAAACTTCTATGAGATATTCTTGAATACCTGCAAGTTACCCACATATAGAGGCAACATTTCCAAGCAGAAAGGGTGAGAAATCATGAATAATTATAAAATATATATAGAATAAATATAGTAGTTACAACAACAATCACCAAGGATTCCACATATTCATCATACTTCACATATGTACTCACACTTCCGCATTACCAATACACATATAATATATCATTACATCATCAATTAACATCCATCATCAAACATAACTTATATCACAACATCACCCAATCAACAATCATGCAATGTCACAAAGAATGCAATGCAACATCATTCACTCATGCATGTGGTACCAAACGTAACTGATGAACGAGTCATCTTTCCTACAAAGATCCCCGTCTTAGGATTGATTCCCTCTTGGAATCGGAGCACTCCATAAAAATGCACTCAATCCACACCATAGGATTGAGGCCGTCACTGGACCAACGTCCTAACAACATCACTGGACCAATGTCCTAATATATGCCATGAATGCATGATGCGTAATAACATAAATAACACATGACCACTGCTAGTCAAAACACATCATAATATATGTAATCATCATAATATCATCACATACTTCACATTACATATGGCATCATCATAACAACATCAATTCGTTATACAAACATACATCTCCGCTTTTCCCGACGAAGCTGGAGAGAGACTCCTTCTCTCATACATTTTCCAAGAGCACCCAAAATCACGAGTTCACTCACTTCACTCTCTCCCAGCTCTTCCCAGGAAAATTAGATTCACCCTGCAAAGTTGAAGGCTCGCCCAACAACACAACGCGATCAAGAATTTCCTGGTGCGATTTCTACACTACACCAGTCCCAAAATCCTTACAATTTCACATCAAAGCATACCCTAAATTACATAATTTACATGTTTTCACAGATACAACCACAACACATCATGTCATAGCATTACAACATTAATATATCATCAATTTCATCATATAATTCATCACAAACATCATATTAACACGTTTATCATAAAATCCCCAAACAAACTTACATACATCTAAACCCTATATCAATTATAATAATCAGGATAACTCCCCTTACCTTAGATTCTAGCTTTGATTCATGTTCCAAGCTCTATGATTGATTCTCTTCTCTTCTCTTTGTACCCTAGCTCTTCACTGCTCTCTTCCTAATTTTCACGATAGTGCATAATGAAACATTGACCCTCTTATTTTTTCCTTTTTGTCCAACTTACCTTTTTGGACCCCTAATATTTTATTCCACTCTTGCCCTCACCTACTCCACATAACATGACTAGTAATCCCTTAACATCTCTACTTCAATTATTCTGTTTTATTTAATTTTAAATAATAATAATAATTCTAATTAGTAATTCTAAACAATTATACTAATCATCTAAATTATTATATTATTCTAATTTCCACCTTAATCCATACTATCCCACCATACACCACACATACATCATACATCAAGTCATTAATAATTCACACATAATCACATCACGCATCATAATTCAATAAAACATCATATATTCGCAAATATTCATATAATCAATTAAATAAATACTCTTAATTAATTTGGGGTCCAACCTCACGTTCCCAAGTCCCAATTTTGCCAACTGGTCCACCCCAGAATACCTTCACTAAGGCAATGTCTTTATCCCGCAATTTCTTCACTTCCCGACCTTCTATCCTCACGGGTGATGCTTCAATAGTCATGTTATCTCTCACCTATACATCATACATTTGGATCACATGCAAAGGATCCAGAATGTATCTCCACAACTGAGACACATGAAACACGTCATGAAGATTCATAAGCGACGACAGTAAAGCAATCTGATAGGCTATTTCACCTATCCACTTAGCAATCTGATATGGACCAAAAAAACATGGTGTAAGCTTTCGTGACTTTAGAGCCCTACCAACACCAGTCACTAGAGTAACTCTCAATAACACATGATCATCCTTTTAGAACTCAAGTGCCTTCCTCCTCTTATCATGATAACTCTTCTGACAACTCTGAGAAGCTTTCATCCTCTCTTGGATCATTTTGATCTTCTCAGTCATTTCTTGCACAATCTCAGGTCCGAGCACAACACTCTCACCTGACTCATACTAATTCAATGGATTTCTACACCTCCTACCATACAATGCTTCATACGATGCCATTCCAATTCTAGAATGGAAACTATTATTATAAGGAAACTCAATGAATGACAAGTGGCTATCCCAAGCTTCTCCTTGTTCTAGAACACAAGCCCTAAGCAAATCCTCCAAAGACTAAATAGTCCTCTCTGTATGACTGTCCGTATGCTGATGATATGTGGAACTTAACCTCAACTTAGTACCAAAAGTATTATTCAAACCTTCCCATAACTTCAATGTAAACCTCGTATCTCTATCTGATATGATACTCGAAGGTACCCCATGCAATTTCACAATCTCCTCAATATATAACTCAGCCAGCTTCTCCATTGGATGATTGATCTTCATCGATAAGAAATGAGTTGACTTAGTCAACCTATCCATTATCATCCAAATCGAATCATTACCCTTATAAGTATTTGGTAAAACCGACACAAAATCCATAGAAATATTGTCGGTTTCCATTGCAGAATGTTGAACAGTTACATTAGACCCAAAGGCTTTTGATGCTCAATATTCGAATTTTGACAAGTCAAATAAGCATAAACAAATTTGGAAACATCCTTTTTCATATCGGGCCATCAAAATGATTTCTTCGAATCTTGGTACATCTTCATAGCATTAGGATGAATACTCAGTTAACTTCGATGCCCTTCTTCAAGAATACTCTTCTTAAGTTTTGGCACATCCAGAACACAAACTTTATCACCAAATCTCATTACCCCATTCTCATCAACCCTGCATTCACTTTCGCTACCTTGGTTAATCAAGGTCAATTGATCAACCAACTTCAAATTTGACTTCTGACCTTCTCAAATTTCTTCTAAAATACCTCTAGTCAGTTTCAACATTCCCGACTTCACACTATTAGGAGTCTCTTCACACACCAAGCTCATATCTCTAAATTGTTAAATCAATTCCAACTCACGCACCATAAGCATTGACATATGTAAAGACTTTATACTCAATGCATCAGCCACCATATTTTCTTTACCAGGATGGTAATTCAAATCAAAATCATAATACTTCAACAATGCAAGCCATCTCCTATGCCTCATATTCACTCTTTCTGACTAAACAAGTACTTTAAACTCTTATGATCACTAAACACTTCAAATTTAGAGCCAAAAAGATAATGTCTCCAAATCTTCAGCACAAACACCACATCTGCTAACTCTAAGTCATACGTAGGATAATTCCTTTCATGAACTTTCAGTTGCCTAGAAGAATGAGCAATAACCTGTCTATTTTTCAACAATACACCACCAAGACCCATATTAGACACGTCACAATACACCACGAGAGACTCACTCGGATTAGGAAAAATTAATACTGGAGCGGTCGTCAACTTCTTCTTCAATTCTACAAAACTTTCTTCACACGCAACATCCCACACATAAGCTTGACCCTTTCGAATCAACTGAGTTAACAGTAACGCCAACTTAGAAAATCCTTCAATAAAACTTCAATAATAACCCATCAAACTGATCTTACCTGATCAGACTTGGACTGTCACGACTGGCTCCGAGCGGGAGTTAAGCGAGATGGGGGGGGGGGGGGTACCTGCAAGGCACTCCGATGCTAAAATGAGTGATGGTACGAGCAGGCAAAAAGTATGTGTATGGGTAAGAGAATGAATACCTGACCCTCTGGGAACAGAGGGTATTTATAGCCCCCAACATGGGGCCAAGGTCCTTTCATTGGGCCGACCAGGACCGACCCAATAAAGGGACTGCCAGGTTCTACGTGTGTAGTGGGGACCCGCACGTGGTCTCCTTCCGGGTGATGCTCTGCGAGAAATGAGGAGGGACGAGGACGCGGTCTTTCCGGAGTTCAGGTGATGGGGTAACAGTCACAGTCCGCCCTACGAGGAGGGCACTCGAGCTGGGCTCGAGCTGGAGTTCACGTGGTCGAGGACACCATGTTCGCGGGCAACGACGGGCACGGCTGCAGCTTCTGGTCGACGCGCTGGCGGGGATCTTCGGGTGTGCGTTCTGTGATTGGTGGATCTGGAACTGACTGTTTAACGCTGGTTCGCGAAATGTCGCGGTAAGCAAGATTCGCCACCGTCTTTTATTTTCTCCAAATGGAAAGGACAAAAGCACAGAAAAATTCCTTATAGAGATTGCTCTCAGTTCGGGAGGTAGGTTATAGAAAGGGAAGGTGTTAGCACCCTTTCTATCCATGGTTATCCATGGGCTCTTAGATACTTTCTCATTTGTGTTTTCAAAATGTTTGCTTTTCAATTGTGAGTGAGTTTGAAAAAGTTTCGTTTTAAAGATTTCAGATCGACTCTTGTATCAGTCCTCAAGAGTGTTTGAAAAATTGTTTTGAAAGCTTTTTGAAAGTGTCGGTGTGAAAAGGTTTTTGTTTTGTTTTTTAGAGAGAGCAAGTATCCATGAGTCATCTACCTACCCTAAGGAATTAGGCTGTGTAAATGTCCTTAAGGTAGTGCCATTCCACCATTGAGAGATAGGTAGCACCACCGTTGGAGGTGTTCGGGTCAATTCGAGTTTAGGGACAGTGTGGTCACCAGAGCAATAGGAGGATACCTTAGAAGCTACCCCCATGCCATGTTCATGGACATGAGGACTTACTAAAACGTCCTCTACTCGACGACCACGTTTCGAGGGGCAAGGCAACAGTGAGGCGTACCCTAGGAGTGGTGTGTGAATTGTGTGTCATTTTCAGTTATTATTTGTCTTGTCATGCATTGGGTGAGCTACGCTTTGATTTTATTTGGGCATACATTCTTTCATGTGATTAACAGTTTAAAGGTGCGGAAATTAAAGTGCGGAAAATAAAGGTCCTACGCTATTACAAGGCGCGGGTCTATACATCGCCAAATTAACAAAGACCCGATTTAAAATAAAAGTGCGGAAAGTAAAACCTAGTTACTATTACATGGCTTGAGCAGTTACATAATATTTACAAGAAAAATAAGAATAAATGCGCGAAAAGAATAGAAAATAGAACGTTCGAGGGCATTGGACCCTTTTGGAATTAAATTGAATTAAAAGTTAATTAATTATTTAATTAAAAGAAAAGAAATGTTTTTTATGTTTTTGTTTTATGAAATAAAGAAAATTAAAATTGAAGAGAAACCCTAATTCTAAGTTGTTTTCAATTATTAAATGAAAAAATATTCAAGTTCAACCTAATTTACTAAATATTTAATGTACATGTTTATTTACAAAAATATTTAATAATTAATAATAATGATAATAAGAAGAAAAAAAATTATTTATAAAAAAAAGATGAGAAGTTAAAAACCCTAATTTCTACATATTTTAATTTGTTAAGAAAAAGATTTAAGTTTTAAAACCTAATTTAACTAAATTAATTATTTAACATTTATTTACAAAAATATTTAATAAGTAAATTAATTAACATATTCTTAGTTTTTGATTTTCTGGTTTTATATTATAAAAATTAATTCATGAATTTAAAGAAAACAATTAAAACAATTAAAAGAATGAAAAAGGAAAATCAAATAAAAAATAAAAATGATGCAAACCATGGGGGGTGTCTGGCCCTTTTTGGAGGTGAATTGGAGTGGTTTGACCATTTGTGTTCTGGCTGTTGGCCATTTGTGTTCTGCCCTCATCATGCATAAGTTGTTCTACTTTGGCCATTTGGCTTTTGACTTTTGGCCATTTGTGTTTTGGCCTCAACGTTCCTTAATGAACCTGCATGGGATCTTGTCTAAATCTGCAGTGTTGAATCTCATGAACACATTAAATAAAATCATAAAATGAAAATAAAGCCAATATATGAAGAAATTTAATATTTAGGCACAATATGGCATGTATGAATGATTATACCCTTTTGATCATGGAGATCAAATCAATCTTACCCTTACTGGAAAATTAGTGACCTGGATGCTTTTATGCCTTACTGGAAAATTAGGATCATGGAGATCAAGCCAGCCTTATCCTTACTAAAGAAGTAGTGAGGTATTGGTTTGTAACTGTGATGGCTTGTTTGTAGTGAGAGAGAGATTTGTAATAAGGATTTCAAGGTTTTAGGGTTCTTGAAAGAGTTTGATATTCTAACAGTGTTGTGGCAAGGTTTTTTTCTCTCTTCTTTTCTCCTCTTCCCTGGTTTGTGTGAAAAGAAGATGATTATATAATGGAAATTAGGGTAAAGAAAATGGGCTTTGAATGTGCAATTGGGCCTCCAATGTTCACTTGAGTTCGTCACTTTCCAGGCTAAATCACAGTGACTTAAGTGCAATTTTTGAAGTTGAAATGTGAAAACAAAATGTAGCCGACATCGATAACTAACTCCTGTCCGAAAATCGGCTCAATCGGATAAACGGTGAATTAGTTATGAATTTTTGAAGTTTCAGCTCAGACAAACTTATTTTGGGCTCAAGTGTCGACTCTGACACGTTCTTCAATAAAAAACTGGTATTGATCGGAGCATAATCCGGTCTCGACTTTTGAAGAAAAGTTGTAGATATCTGAGTCAGTGACCTTGTGTAAAAATATGAGCCCAATCCGATAAAAATTGACCGAGTTATAAAATTTCGAAGTTTCGGCCCAGATGAAATAATATTCAGCATTCAGGATTTTCGGCGCGTCACGCACTCTGAGCAAAAAACGAAGGCCTTTTGAATACCGTTTGAACTCAATACCTTCTGTGAAAATGTAGCCAACTCAATTTGTGAAATTTTGGCGCCGGAACCAGCTCGATACGATGAAAATCGACCAAGTTATGATTTTCTGAACATGACGCAAATAAACTTCTATCACAAATTTTCTGTATGAAAATACTTGATAAATCCATATTTTTGAAGACCTTATGATCGAAATTGGCTTCCAGCCGTGAGAGATGAAAACGTAGATAATGTCAAGACGGAATTTTGGCCACCGGAACGGGTTCAAAACGAGTCACGATCTTTAAGTTATGAATTTTTTAGCGCGTAAAAACTGCACTTTCAGCACACTTTTTCACCATATTTCTTCAAGAAAACTCGCACATTCGGATACCTTCTTTAAAGAATTGACTCTTGAGCCGAACCTGAATTTGAGAATACGTTATCAGAGATAACTTGGCGAAAGAATACCTGAATATGACGCATCGGGTTGGACTTGTGAATTTTTCTTGAAATATTTTGAGAAATATGGGAGGGCAAATTTTGGGGTACAACAGTTGCCCCTGTTCAATCTTCTTAAACCTGAGGATGTAGATTGGCTGGCGTGCCTTTCGTAATCTGAAGGTGGAAGATGATTGAACACTAGAGTGCCCAGAAATTTGCGCTCACATAGTAGTGTGACGGGGGAATGGGCTTATAGATGCCATTTAGAGATTGATGGATAGGATGATGGGCTTATAGATGCCATGCTAAGAGATGATGGGTAGGTGGATGGGCTTATAAATGCCATCTGGGTGTCGATCGCGTAAGAGATTCCTTAGCGAGAACTTGCGTACCTGAAAAAGAAAATGATTACCTGGCCTGTTTACAGGAACTGGTCTTCAAACTCTTTGTATAGATGCGCCCTGACTGGTTACAGGAATCGAATCTGGAGCTTCAAACGGCGATGAATGAACCAGGGATGGTTACTACCTCAACAGGAACGGTGAGAGAACCTTGGACGATTACTACCTCAACAGGAACGCTGAGAGAATCTTGGACGATTACTACCTCAACAGGAACGCTGAGAGAATCTTGGGCGACTTCAACCTCAACAGTAATCATTGAGCGAATCTTGGGCGAGTTCAACCTCAACAGTAATCATTGAGAGAATCTTGGGCGACTTCAACCTCAACAGTAATCATTGAGAAAGTCTTGGGCGACTTCAACCTCAACAGTAATCATTGAGAGAATCTTGGGCGACTTCAACCTCAACAGTAATCATTGAGAGAATCTTGGATAACTTCTACTTCAACAGTAACGCTGAGAGAATCTTGGGGCGATTACTACCTCCGCAGTAACGGGGAGAGAACCACAGGCGACTACAACCTCAACAGTAATCATTGAGAGAATCTTGGATAACTTCTACTTCAACAGTAACGCTGAGAGAATCTTGGGGCGATTACTACCTCCGCAGTAACGAGGAGAGAACCACAGGCGACTACAACCTCAACAGTAATCATTGAGAGAATCTTGGATAACTTCTACTTCAACAGTAACGCTGAGATAATCTTGGGGCGATTACTACCTCCGCAGTAACGGGGAGAGAACCACAGACGACTACAACCTCAACAGTAATCATTGAGAGAATCTTGGATATCTTCTACTGAGTCTTTATCAGGAAAATCTGTTAGGGGTCGATTTATCTGGACTAGAGAAGGCCTTTGACTGGATAAGAAACAGAAAATCTTAGGGTCGATTAACTGAACCGGTCTAGGTCTTGAAATCTTCAACTGGATAAGCAACAGGGAGATCTTAGGGTCGATCTGACTGAACCAGAGAAGGCCTTGGACTGGATAAGAAACAGAAAAATCTTAGGGTCGACTTAACTGAACCGGTCTAGGTCTTGAAATAGCTGAGAACTTAACTGAATCTTTCCTGAAAGGTAAAGGTCAGTCATATGCAATGCATGACATGGATCAAGCAGTGATGTTCTCAACATAATGAGATTTGTAAGATGTGATGCATATATGTATGGGAGTGTGATGTTTATGAATGTATGTTTTCGTCTTAGGAAAATAAATCCTTGACGGGTGCCGGGAAGTCATATCCTGGGCTGATATTGAAGAATAGATTTTTGCCTCCGCTGGGGATGATAGCTGCAAGAATACCGGTAGAAGAAGATAACTCCGTTGGGGAATAAACTTGGAGAATGGATTACTCTGCGGGGAGAAAAGTACTCTAATGATCTTGCTGGGGAACAATACTCTGTGGGGAGATAGATACTTTGCTGAAATGTTGATGGTAACTTCGCTGGGGATACCACTGTTCTTTTGGAAGTGTTAATAGACTTCGCTGGGGATAAGGAGACTTTGTCGGGGACAATCTTTTCGTGGCTTTTGGCTGAGGATAACCCAGTTATATCCTGGTAAGGAAATAACTCTTTGAATAAAGCCGGGAGACGCGTTCATGCTCTGCGAGGATAAGCTTCCAGAATCTACTGGGGATAAGCTTACTGCTTGGGGAGATGAATTCCAAATTTCCTGGGGAACTAGATTGGACTCTCTGGGGGGAAGTTTTGAGATGTATTGGAAGTAACTCCACTGAATGTTTGGTATACCGTCGGGGAACAATCTTTAGACCAAGACTGTCGGGGATGCCTGTTAAGAGTGCATATATGCTGCTGGGGAATGTTGAGATCTGCTGGAGGATACCCAACTTCCTTAAGGTTTGATTGTATAGCTTTATTTGGAGAGAGTATTGCTGACTTGCTGGCTCACTCTCTGGGGAATTGAGATATCTGGTTATGTTCTCCAGCTGAACCTACCTTGGTACCTTGGAGGATAGAACAATTAGATTGCTTGGGCAACTCATTATTGCCCCTGTTTCTGAGGTGGGAGAGGAAGACCTGTGAGGTGCTGATAGTTATTGATGGACAAACTCTTCTTCTGATAGGCCAGTGACAAGATGCCGGGACATAGTCGTACGCTTTTGATCCTTAACTTTTGCCTGGACCGCCCTTTCGGGTTTTCAGTCCACCGGGATACCCATTTTTGCCCAATCCGCCTTTTCAGGTTTTTGACTTGCCGGGTGTACAGATTTTTTCATTTCATCCCTTCATTTTGCCCGAACCCTTTTGGTTCGCCGGGAAGCCCTTATTTTTGCCTAGGTGTGTCAACCTAGCGGGTCTTTGATTATGCGTATTTTTTTTTTCCGACCATGTCCGTGCTTTCAGGATGCAGGGAGTTGTCACTGTTAGGAGTGTTTTGTTGTCATACCACCCGAAGATCTTAGTTTGATCGTCCAATATCCTAAGTGACTCAGGCAAAGATTTGCCCCAGGCTATTAGGCGTTTTGAGAGATTCTATGAATTGACTTAACTGCCCCAGCTGATGGACAATGATCATGTCGTGCCCCTTGATTGGAAGTGCTTATGTTCACTAGGCTTTCATCGTGCGAATTTCCCCGCTGTTCAAACAAATAGTCATATGTAAACAATGTTATATCAAAAATGCAAAGCTTATGTCTGTCTTGAAGATTTTGAAAATGCATTCTTTTTCATAAAACAAGTGAATGTTTGTAAAACGTGATGTCAACTCCGTATTTACCGTAGGCCTTAAGGAGTCAGGATACCTTTTGTAACAGTATGCTTTCGAACTAACCCATGCTTCAGCTAGGACTTTTAAGGGTTATAACGTGGCATGGTTCATGGTTCAAGAAACAAAGGATAAAGGCTCAAATTATTGTACCCACCCGCTCTTCGTGATGTTCTCCAAACCTAAACTCAGTTGATCATACGTTAGACCTTGTTTGAGTCTTTGCTCTGATTTTTCGGTGATGATTCGGATATTGATAACTTATTTTGAATAGGCAGTCCTTCCTTTTTTGTTGAGGGTTTGTAAGACCTCTTTCTTTTTGATTTTGCTATCCCTGAATTTTGCCTGAACTGTTTCTTTTGTGATTACAGTCAGCGGGATGCCCCCGTTTTGTAAGTCTCCTTCATAGGTTTTGACTTAATGGGCTTTTTTATTTTGAGAGATATAATGACTGCCTGTCCTTCTTGATTATTCGGAACCATCACCGTCTTTCTTTGTTTTGTAAGGACCTCTTTGGTGCCATTCGTTATGCACTTGGATCAACTGAGAGACTACCCTGCCCCAGGTTATGATTAAGGGTTTTAAATTTCGAAAAGAAAAACTCCTACTTCTTTGGCTCAGAGGGGTTGACGAGGGATTATCTTCCTTATAACTCCAGTGTTTAGGGATTTGAAACAATGCATGTACTTCATCAGCGGGGTCTGTTCAAAAGCATACTGTAAAGATAGCGGTATCGTTTTTGTCATCCTCCCTCAAGAGGCTTAGAATTATTAATTGAGAGTTGATCATCAGAAAAAATATGAAAATAATTTGCGTATAGTGAATACGAATATATTGCTTCAAAACGGACATATGCGATGCATTAATGAAATAACAATGTTTAACAATGAACAAATGTTTGAACAATCAAAAAGAATTACAACTTGAACATTCGAATGAACAAAAGTTTCCTAGTCTCAAGGCTTGTCATTTCAAATGGTGAGTCTTGGAGGGATGATAGAAAAATTCAGCCTGACCATCTTGGGTGAACTCCAATGCCCCTTCATCAATCAGGTCCTGGATCTTGTTCTTGAGAGCCCAACACTCATTTGTATCATGTCCTGGACAGGCAGAGTGGTAAGCACACCTTTTATTGGGATCATAGATAGGAGATGCTGTGTTGGGGTTCCGGGGATGAGCCCTTAATGTGATCAGGTTCAACCTCAACAGGCGTTGTAAAGCTTGAAACAACGACATGTTGAGCTGGGTGAATTGCCTCCTGGGCTTGTCTGATTGGAGCTGGTGAAGTTGCTGCTGAGTTTGTGACACTGGATCCATTTGAGGAGCTCTCCCCTTACCTCCTTGTTTCAAAGGTGGTTGGACGATGACTGGCTCTTTACCCTTAGATGTTTGCCCCAGTTGGTTACCCTGAAGTAGTTGGTTGACGAGAACTCCGAGCTCTTCTTATCTTTGAGCTAAGTCTTGGATGATAGTCACCTGCCCCAGCATCTGAGCTCTCATTGCATCCACTTCAGCTTGCAGATGTTTCAGTCGTGCGTCCTCAGCGCTGTTCCTGACCAAAGTCTCCATGAGAAGTGTCCTCAACTCCTCCTGCCCCTTGGATAAATTCAGGAGGATTTCCCCGAACCGAGTCTCTTGAGCAAGAAGGTCCTGGTTATCTTGTTGGGAAGCCATTGCTGAAATAAACAGCGGGAAAGGTAAGTGACCTGCAACAAGGGTACCTGTTATGCAATGATGTATATGCTATGCATGCAATATTTTCAAGGACCTCGCAGGATAAACAAGAAAATTTGTTAGAATTTGGGTCCGGTAGTTTGATTGAAGGCACCGCATATTGTTGAGAGTCCTTCTTCAAGGGTCAAAGGCTCACCATATCCAGTGGGTCATAGCTCCTGACAACCTTGGCTCGGGGAACTTTCTTTAAGCGTCAAAGCTCACTATATCAAGTGGGTCATAGCCCCTGACAACTTTGTCTAGAGGAAAATAAATCCTCTTTGCCCCTTGTTGGGATAGCTCATTCACCATGACCTGCATCACAAGCCCTTGAGATCCTTGAAATGGGTTAGGATGTATGCAATGGTATGATGTTATGGTATGCATGGGGTAATGTAGGTAACCCTGTTATGAGTCCCAATTAAGGACTGCAAGCCAAAACCTGCAAGAAACTCAAGTAAAACCTGTTATGAGTCCTAATTAAGGACTATAAACGAAACCTGCAAGAAACTTAGTAAACCTTGTTATGAGTCCTAATTAAGGACTACAAACAAAACCTGCAAGAAACTTAGTAAACCTTGTTATGAGTCCTAATTAAGGACTACAAATAAAACCTGCAAGAAGCTCAAGTGTCAGACAACAAGCATGCAAATAGTCAAGTACGAAGGCACACAAGTCGCACAAAAGAGCCCTTAGAGTTTAGGCTAGCATGGGGTCTGGGTATTACCCTCTTTCAGTTTGTTGGTTCATACCTGTCCTATCAAAGTAACCGGGTTCTTAGAGGATCCCAATATCATTGACTACCCTCAATCGATCATAACTCCAGCATCGCAATCTTTTCTTGCGGCCAGAACCATCACGAGAGTTTAGCCTCAATGGGCGTAGCATACTGCTACTGTTCTAATAGCCAAGTTGTGTCAATTAAGGTTCTAAGGTCTGTTGGTGCTTGATGACTCCTCAGAAGACCCATATTCTCCTCGTTACGACACAAGGGATATCGGTACAGACCAAGGTGCCACACCAACGTAGCCATTGTTTCACCCATGTCGGTCTACGCCGGACAGGTCCCTCACAGCTTATGCTACCTAACAGGGTATCCCCAGATCCGGGTTAGGATCTATGTAACTCCCATGCAACCCACAAATTTAAAGCAGACAAGTCAATACAATTGAAAACACAAGTGATCTTAGTCCTAAGGTACACCTCACTTTATAATAAATCCCCAGCAGAGTCGCCAGTTCTGTGATCGGTGGATCTGGAACTGACTGTTTAACGCTGGTTCGCGAAATGTCGCGGTAAGCAAGAGTCGCCACCGTCTTTTATTTTCTCCAAATGGAAAGGACAAAAGCACAGAAAAATTCCTTATAGAGATTGCTCTCGGTTCGGGAGGTAGGTTATAGAAAGGGAAGGTGTTAGCACCCTTTCTATCCATGGTTATCCATGGGCTCTTAGATACTTGCTCATTTGTGTTTTCAAAATGTTTGCTTTTCAATTGTGAGTGAGTTTGAAAAAGTTTCGTTTTAAAGATTTCAGATCGACTCTTGTATCAGTCCTCAAGAGTGTTTGAAAAATTGTTTTGAAAGCTTTTTGAAAGTGTCGGTGTGAAAAGGTTTTTGTTTTTTTTTTTTAGAGAGAGCAAGTATCCATGAGTCATCTACCTACCCTAAGGAATTAGGCTGTGTAAATGTCCTTAAGGTAGTGCCATTCCACCATTGAGAGATAGGTAGCACCACCGTTGGAGGTGTTCGGGTCAATTCGAGTTTAGGGACAGTGTGGTCACCAGAGCAATAGGAGGATAACTTAGAAGCTACCCCCATGCCATGTTCATGGACATGAGGACTTACTAAAACGTCCTCTACTCGACGACCACGTTTCGAGGGGCAAGGCAACAGTGAGGCGTACCCTAGGAGTGGTGTGTGAATTGTGTGTCATTTTCAGTTATTATTTGTCTTGTCATGCATTGGGTGAGCTACGCTTTGATTTTATTTGGGCATACATTCTTTCATGTGATTAACAGTTTAAAGGTGCGGAAATTAAAGTGCGGAAAATAAAGGTCCTACGCTATTACAAGGCGCGGGTCTATACATCGCCAAATTAACAAAGACCCGATTTAAAATAAAAGTGCGCAAAGTAAAACCTAGTTACTATTACATGGCTTGAGCAGTTACATAATATTTACAAGAAAAATAAGAATAAATGCGCGAAAAGAATAGAAAATAGAACGTTCGAGGGCATTGGACCCTTTTGGAATTAAATTGAATTAAAAGTTAATTAATTATTTAATTAAAAGAAAATAAATGTTTTTTATGTTTTTGTTTTATGAAATAAAGAAAATTAAAATTGAAGAGAAACCCTAATTCTAAGTTGTTTTCAATTATTAAATGAAAAAATATTCAAGTTCAACCTAATTTACTAAATATTTAATGTACATGTTTATTTACAAAAATATTTAATAATTAATAATAATGATAATAAAAAGAAAAAAAATTATTTATAAAAAAAAGATGAGAAGTTAAAAACCCTAATTTCTACATATTTTAATTTGTTAAGAAAAAGATTTAAGTTTTAAAACCTAATTTAACTAAATTAATTATTTAACATTTATTTACAAAAATATTTAATAAGTAAATTAATTAACATATTCTTAGTTTTTGATTTTCTGGTTTTATATTATAAAAATTAATTCATGAATTTAAAGAAAACAATTAAAACAATTAAAAGAATGAAAAAGGAAAATCAAATAAAAAATAAAAATGATGCAAACCATGGGGGGTGTCTGGCCCTTTTTGGAGGTGAATTGGAGTGGTTTGACCATTTGTGTTCTGGCTGTTGGCCATTTGTGTTCTGCCCTCATCATGCATAAGTTGTTCTACTTTGGCCATTTGGCTTTTGGCTTTTGGCCATTTGTGTTTTGGCCTCAACGTTCCTTAATGAACCTGCATGGGATCTTGTCTAAATCTGCAGTGTTGAATCTCATGAACACATTAAATAAAATCATAAAATGAAAATAAAGCCAATATATGAAGAAATTTAATGTTTAGGCACAATATGGCATGTATGAATGATTATACCCTTTTGATCATGGAGATCAAATCAATCTTACCCTTACTGGAAAATTAGTGACCTGAATGCTTTTATGCCTTACTGGAAAATTAGGATCATGGAGATCAAGCCAGCCTTATCCTTACTAAAGAAGTAGTGAGGTATTGGTTTGTAACTGTGATGGCTTGTTTGTAGTGAGAGAGGGATTTGTAATAAGGATTTCAAGGTTTTAGGATTCTTGAAAGAGTTTGATATTCTAACAGTGTTGTGGCAAGGTTTTTCTCTCTCTTCTTTTCTCCTCTTCCCTGGTTTGTGTGAAAAGAAGGTGATTATATAATGGAAATTAGGGTAAAGAAAATGGGCTTTGAATGTGCAATTGGGCCTCCAATGTTCACTTGAGTTCGTCACTTTCCAGGCTAAATCGCAGGGACTTAAGTGCAATTTTTGAAGTTGAATTGTGAAAACAAAATGTAGCCGACATCGATAACTAACTCCTGTCCGAAAATCGGCTCAATCGGATAAACGGTGAATTAGTTATGAATTTTTGAAGTTTTAGCTCAGACAAACTTATTTTGGGCTCAAGTGTCGACTCTAACACGTTCTTCAATAAAAAACTGGTATTGATCGGAGCATAATCCGGTCTCGACTTTTGAAGAAAAGTTGTAGATATCTGAGTCAGTGACCTTGTGTAAAAATATGAGCCCAATCCGATAAAAATTGACCGAGTTATAAAATTTCGAAGTTTCGGCCCAGATGAAATAATATTTAGCATTCAGGATTTTCGGCGCGTCACGCACTCTGAGCAAAAAACGAAGGCCTTTTGAATACCGTTTGAACTCAATACCTTATGTGAAAATGTAGCCAACTCAATTTGTGAAATTTTGGCGCCGGAACCAGCTCGATACGATGAAAATCGACCAAGTTATGATTTTCTGAACATGACGCAAATAAACTTCTATCACAAATTTTCTGTATGAAAATACTTGATAAATCCATATTTTTGAAGACCTTATGATCGAAATTGGCTTCCAGCCGTGAGAGATGAAAACGTAGATAATGTCAAGACGGAATTTTGGCCACCGGAACGGGTTCAAAACGAGTCACGATCTTTAAGTTATGAATTTTTTAGCGCGTAAAAACTGCACTTTCAGCACACTTTTTCACCATATTTCTTCAAGAAAACTCGCACATTCGGATACCTTCTTTAAAGAATTGACTCTTGAGCTGAACCTGAATTTGAGAATACGTTATCAGAGATAACTTGGCGAAAGAATACCTGAATATGACGCATCGGGTTGGACTTGTGAATTTTTCTTGAAATATTTTGAGAAATATGGGAGGACAAATTTTGGGGTACAACACGTTCCTTGAAGAGTTGCTTGGATTGGGCCTTCGTTCTTGCTCTTGGGCCAGGATGGGCCCAGTCCAGAACATGAGCCCCCCAAGTCGTGGCTCCTGGAGCAGGAGTTATGACTTGATCTTAGCTCGCCTTTGTCACGGGGTCTTATGCCCGACACAGGATGTTTGCTTCCCAGTGGTTGCTCGAGGAGTTTCCCATGAGCTGCATTTGTGGGGTAATCCATTTCGAGGCGTGCTCGGGGGATTCTTTGCGGGCTGTGCTCGTTGGGTATACGAGTCAACCCTTGGGAACCGTGACGCCGCCCTAGTGAAAGTAGAGCCATCATTGCCTAGGGGAGTAGACGTCGAGGAGGGGAAGCTCGTGGTTCCCCGGGGTGACGTTTCGTATTCCATGTCATCCCTATAAATAGGATCCTTGGGTCCCATAATCTTTTTTTCCTCTTCGCGCTTCTCCTCCTTCCTCTGCCTTTGTCGCCGCTGTTTTTCCAGAATTACGTAGGACCACCGTACCTTCCGCCGTCGATTTTCTTCACTGCCGCTGTACATCCCTCCTAGCTTCCAAGTAAGCGTCTATCTCTCATATCTTTCTCTATTGTAGGTAATTTTTTCGTTGTCTGTATGTTAGAAAATCCGCCTCTGGGATTAGCGCCCGGTACATTCACGTTCATGCCCGGTATATTCATGTTTTTGCCCGGTAAACGCATGTTTGTGCTCGGTAAACGTATATCTTTAGGTATGTGACTTGCGATGCTGCCCGGGATCTTCATGGTTTTGGGCGCATAACTTATGATACTGCCCGGTAAACCCATAGTTCTAGGTTTAGGATTCATGATACTGCTCGTCATATTCATAGTTTAGGTTGACGTACTCATGACTGGCAGGGATGTTGGCCCATTTAGGAAATGTGTAGGACGACTCGTCGTGGCACCTTAGCGTCGAGGAGGTGAAACCAGGCTCTTGTTCGAGTCCTCAACGTTTTAACGCGCGCGGAGTGTGACTTGGCTTGTCGTGCCTTTCTTCCCGTCAGTTATGGCGAGCGTATGGATTTGCTCTCGAGTTTCACCGGTTTCCTGTGCTTTGCAGGTAAAATGGCTGACGAACCAGAGTCTTCTGGGCGCAACGAGGTCGAGGACCAGAGTGCCGAGGAGAATGTAACTCTAATCGATACAGTTGATGATCCTTTGCTGGATTGGGTGGGCGCCGAGCCCAGAGGGATTTCCTCGGCATATAGTCGGCACAGTCGGAGCGCCTACACTATCGTCGAACATGGCGGTAGTCAGTCGGGCTTCCAGAAAAACTTTGTTGTCACAAGGCCGTCTCTTGACGCGCGGATCTGCTCAGAGTTCTCTGAGTATGGTTTTCCCATGTATGAAATCGCGTTCAAGGATATCGGTCTCAAGCTCCCCTTTAGTGATTTCCAGGTCGGGGTATTCTGTCATCTGGAGTTGGCCCCCTCGCAGCTTCATCCCAACTCGATCGCCTTTCTTCGGGCGTTCGAGCTGACGTGTCGCTTTTTAAGGATCGGGGCGACCATCACTCTCTTCTTCAGAGTTTTTCATTTGCAACGCCAGTCTCGGGGAGGTAGGCATAGTTGGGTTTCCCTGAAACAGTCGAAGAGGCTGTTCAGGATGTACATGGATTCGGTCCGGGGTTTTAAGGACAAATGGAATGTCGTGCGGCCGATCACCCAGACTGCTCTGGACTCTGTATATGAATAAGAGACTGCAGTGACCGACGAGAACCGGGAGCCTCTTATGGATGACGAGGGTCTCCCGGTGTTGGGGCGCGTAGCTAAGTTCTCGTTGCATTGGTGCTCGCGCCATTATAAGCACGGTACTGGGCATTACCATACGCCCGCGGGAGGGATGAGTACCGAGGACGAGGAAGCCTACGGTACCCTTTGCAGATATGTTGACAGTTTCTTCCCTGCTCGGTGGGCCACGAGGGAGGGGAAAGACATTCTTGACGAAGACGGTTACCCGACCTTCGAGGCCCGTCCTATAGATACAAAGGCGCTTGCCGAGTGCCAGTCCTACGGGCAGGTCGCGAACCTACTAGGTTACTTTTTGTCTTATAGTTTTGTTCTAGTCTCTTCGTTTGTTATTTGCTCGTAACTAACCCGGGTTTTCTTTTTTGCAGGTCATATGGCCGGACGAAAGGAGAGGCTCTTAAAATTTACACAGGATAAGAAAGTCAACAAAAGGTTGGTGCGAGCTCCACAGGCGACGAGGATGGGGCCGCCGACAAGCTCGGGTGATGCTTCTAGCAGGTCCCTGGACTCCTTGGACGTCGAGTAGACCCCCGATCTGATACCGAGGAAGAGAAACCGGGTAGAGAGCCAGCCGGAAGTCGGCGACGAGTCTGGCGTGGTAAGGGCCTTTGGCTTGCCCCCCTGCTTTAAAGAGGAAAGCTTCTTCGAGGGGTTTCCCTTGACTGTAAGTGCCGAGGAGGCTGACACCATCAGGCGGCTAAATAAAGAAAGTCAGAGAAAGCATCTGGCCGCCAACATGTTCGGGATGGTTAAGATAGCCGAGATGGCCGTTGTCCTCGCTGAGGAGGGGGCAGAATCTGACCGCGTCAAAGAACTGAAGCAGGAGAAAGCTGCCCTTGCTGCGGGCTCTCGAAAGTTGAAGGCTGCTCTGGAGCGATCTGAGGAGATGTTCCGCGAGCAAGCCGAGCTGCTGGCCGCAGAGAAGGAGAACTTGGGGAAGGTTGCCGAGGAGAGGGACTATTTTCAACTGGACCGGGAACGCTTGTGTAATTGCAAGCTTCTCAAGTCATATTTAAAGCATGTGTTTTGATGAAGACAACATGGACATCAAATTTCAAAGGATGTGCAAAAAGCCTATCAACATCAAATAAAAGTCTTGAAGATTATTGAAGAATTATTGAAGAAATCATCAAATGTCAATATGGTATAAATAATTCTTAAAATCTTGAATATAGATGTTCACAATATGCATTCATCAACATATACATATTCCATAACTTTAACATCAAGAAAAACTTTGTTTGAAATATCTTTCAAAATGTATTTTTGAAAATAAAGCTTTAGGAACCGGTTCCTCCCTAACAGGGAATCGGGTTCCAGCATTTCTCAAAAAACATGTCCCTGGATTTTGTACCAGGAACCGGGTTGTACCAATAGGGGAACCGGTTCCTGCGTGATAAATTTGAATTTCAACTTATAACGTTCACTAAGAACCGGGTTCTGTCAGTGTCAGAACCGGTTCCTAGCGAACCAATGCAGCTTTTACTTTGTTTTTTGAACATTTTTCAAGTGGTATCTTTTCATGAATGCATTGCAACTTTTCATATGAATTGACATGAATGAAGAGGTTCTTACAACTTTATAAAATGCAGATTTTCTTATTTCAAACATAGAGTTAAATACTTCAATTTTCAAATTAACAAATATACTTCTTCATTAACAATTTTCTCTTTTACTCACATTTGAAATTATACTTTCATGTGTTCATAATTTTGTGAAACTTGCCATATACACTTTCATTATCATTACAAGTTTCATTCATACATTGTGAACATTTATATACATTGTTGAGAATTTTTTTTATCTTGAAGAAGAAGATCGATTGAAGATTGATAAAGCTCTCCATATACTTCAAACTAAATAATTGTATTACTTAAAGAATTTATTCCCTTACTATCCAGGATTGTTGGAAGTAAGTGTTGTGATTTGAAGAGGATTGTTCTTCATTCACATTAGTGTTTGTTTGGTCTTAAAGGTGTTAAGAACCTTTGATCACCCTATAGGTTAGATAGTAAGCATAGGCTGTACAATCATTCTAACTATAGTGAAATCTCTTTCGTGTTGGAAAGGGGACTGGAGTACTCTCGAATTGTGAGGGGAACCAGGATATATCACCGTGTTCTTTACTTTTCCGCATTTATCGCTTTCATCACCATAATCAAGAAAAGATAAAGATATAATCAAAACCTTCAAACACTTAACAAAAAATTACTACCAAGCATTCTCATAAAACCGAAGAAATTTTATAAGACCTAATTCACCCCCCCCCCCCTCTTAGGCACTCTGAGACTTACAATTGGCATCAGAGCAAGTTATAGGTAACTTGTTCCTAAAGATCCAGAATGGCTTCCGCAAATCATCAACCAGTTTTCAGAGATGGTGGTAGTAATAACAAGCCTCCTCTATTCTGTGGTGAATATTTTGACTTCTGGAAAATATGCATGAAGGCGCATTTAGAAGCACAGGGAGAGGAAGTATGGGATGCTGTGGAAAATGGTCCTTTTATCCCGATATCAGTTATCAATGGCATTGGTTCTGCAAAGCCCAAAACTGCATGGGACGACGATGATAAAAAGAAAGTTCTCTATGACAAAAAGGCAATAAACCTTCTTCAAGGTGCACTCAGTATGGACGAATTTTTCCGTGTCTCGAACTGCAAGACAGTAAAAGAAATATGGGATACCCTGGTTCAAACTCATGAAGGAACAGCTGAAGTAAAAAGATCAAGGCTAAATACCTTGAGTCAAGAATATGAACTATTCCCGAATGCAGCCCGGAGAATCCATTCTTGACTTACAAAAGAGATTTGTGCATTTGACAAATCACTTAAATGCTCTTGGTAAAACCTTGACAAATGATGAACTCAACTTGAAAATCCTTAGATCATTGACTAGGGAATGGCAACCAAAGGTAATGGCAATCTCGGAAAAGAAGAGTCTCTCCGCAATGACTCCCGCTACATTATTTGGCAAACTTCAAGAATATGAAACGGAACTCGGTAGACTTGAAAAACAAGAAAATTTAGAGAATAAATCCAAAGGCATTGCCTTTAAAGTTGATTCAAAGGAAAGTCAAGATAAAGATGCATCGGAGGAAGATGAAAACTTCTTACTTCTTGTAAAAAGGTTAGGAAAATATTTTGGTCATAAGAATAATCTTCATAATGCTAACTTTGTCAAGAGGAAGAAATTTTATAATCATAAAGATAAAGAAGCCTCCACATCAACACAAGATGTCACATGTTATGAATGTGGAAAGCAAGGTCACATAAAGCCGGATTGTCCAAAACTCTCCAAGAAAAATGGATTCAAAGGCAAAAAGGAGTTCAAGAACAAAAAGGCTTATGTTGCATGGGAAGATAATGAGATAAGTTCTTCATCCGATTCGGAAAGCGGGGAATGTGCAAATCTAGCATTAATGGCTTCACATCACTCCGACAATGAAGAAGAGGTTAGTAATGAATTTAATCTTTTTGATGATGATGTTCAAGATGCTATTGATGAACTCTTGAAAGAATGCAAAAGTTTATACAAAAAGGTGTCAAATCTAGAAAAAGAACTTTTAAGTTTAGAAAAAATTGACACCATGACTAAAGATTTTGACCTTCAAAAACAGAATTTTATTAAAGAAAAAGAAAACTTTGCATGCTCCAAGTGTGAATCAAATGTCTTTCAAATTGTTCAATTGAAAAGAGTCATTGAACGATATGAAAAAGGACAAATAGGATTGGAAGGATTACTAAGCCAACAACGTTATCCTAATGATAAAAGGGGTCTTGGTTATGTGAATTCTAAGAAACCAAGTAACAATCCCACTGTTTTTGTAAAGGCTAGTAATAGTTCCAATCCCAAGAAAGTTGAAAAGAAGCAAGTTGTTCATAATCATCAAAAGAAAAAGGCAAATGTATCGAAAAAGAAAACATTTCCTAAGAAGAAATCTTATCCTTCTAGATATAGAAGTAACTTTGAACCTACTTGTTTTTATTGTGGTATTAAAGGCCATACACCTAATGCTTGCTATGTTAGAAACTTTAGTATAGCAAGTGGGCATTATGTGTGGGTGAAAAAGGGAACTAACTATGAAGGACCCAAGGCAACTTGGGTACCTAACAAAGAATAATTTGTTTGTGTAGGTATGCTTGAAGTCCATATCAAATGTTTGGTATCTTGATAGTGGATGTTCAAAGCATATGACAGGAGATGTACACCAATTTTCATATCTAGTACATAAAGCCAAAGGGTATGTCACCTATGGAGACAACACCAAAGGAAAGATTCTTGGCGTTGGAATAGTTGGCACACCTCCATCCATTCAAATTGAGGATGTTCTCTATGTTGAAGGATTAAAGCACAATCTTCTTAGCATAAGTCAACTTTGCGATAGAGGGTTCAAGATCAAATTCAACAAAGATGAATGTCTCATTATGGATGAGGCAACCAATGAGGTAAAACTCAAAGGTATAAGAACTAACAATATTTTTATGATTACTTTAGATGATTTGTCTCTGAAGGTACAATGTCTTATGGTAAACAACAATGACGCTTGGTTATGGCACAAGAGGATCGCTCACATTCACATGGAGCACTTGAACAAATTGGTTAAGCATGACTTAGTTATTGGTCTACCAAAGATGAAATTCATCAAGGACAAATTATGTAATGCATGCCAAAAGGGCAAACAGACCAAAACAAATTTCAAATCTAAGAATGTGGTGTCTACTACAAGACCACTACAATTGTTACACATGGATCTCTTTGGTCCATCAAGAACAAAAAGCTTGGAAAAGATCTTGGCATTTTGAAAGAAGATGATCAATAAATGTTCTCATAAGGTGCACTCCTTCTTTTATATATGTTTTTATAAAATATGTGTGTATATGTTGTTTGTTCAAAACCTTTACCTTTCACAAATGTTTTTCAAGTTTTTGGCAATTTTTTGCATGTGGAACCCGGTTCCCATAATGGTAGGAACCGGTTCCTGGTTCATTTTCCAGAAACTCTATTTTTTCAAAAGCCAGGAACCGGGTTCACTATAGTGCAGAACCGGTTCCCAGCATGCAGACCGGCCACACGCCCCTTTCTATGCTTAAGTGCTTTTTAAATGAGTTTTATGTCATAGTCAATATTCATCTCTCAAAACCCTTCCACCTCCATTGACACACCTCATAAAAGCTCCAACACCTCTTTGTCTTCACCAACATATTAATACCCACTACTACAAATCACTATAAAACCACTTCTCCTTCCATATTTCATACTCAAATACCCCAATCTCTCACATATTCCGAAAATCCCAAATCAAAACCCCAACTTTCAGATTTATCACAAATCTCCATGGGTCCTAAGAGAGCTACCAGATCCAGCAAGGGAAAGGCTCAGGTTGAAGAAGAGACTTCCAACATTCATCCTCAGACCATCAAATCCAGAAGGCTCACCTTCAAATCTCGCAATCGGAAGGTTCTTAAAGCTAAGTTTTGTAGACTTCATACATTTCTTGTTCATAGCTTTTTATTTCCTGCTCAGTTGGCCTCTGCTGGGGTTGCTAGGTTTGTAGGTAACAATGGTGAAGTGTTTCCTGACCTTGTTAGAGAATTTTATCACAACTTAAAACTTGTACCTGATGAATTTGGTGATATTACTCTAACCTCTCATGTTCTGTCAAAGAGTATCTGTTTAACTGTTGAGGAATTTGGTGCATTGTTGGGTGTTCCGCATGAAGGTTTGGTTCTGGTTAATGGTGTTATTCCACATGATTGGCTACCATTCAATAAGGCAGAAATTTTTATTAACATGTGTAGGCCAAATCAACAGAATACTGCGCGTCAACAACTTCTCTCATCATCAAATTTGTTTGGCTCGAATCTTTCTGTAAGTGACAGAATGCTCCATCTCATTATTGCATATATCCTCTTTCCGAAGAATTCTAACCATTCGCGTATAAATGAGTTTGAATTAATGGTACTTTATGCTTTGAGACGCCGTTGTTCGGTAAATTGGGCACTTTCCATTATGTACCATATGCAGCTTATGGAATCTCTTGATGGTGGTTTACCATATGCTCGAGCCATTTCTCACATTTTGGAAAATGCACATGTTAACCTTCAACGAGAAGTGACAAGGATTCAAGGAGATAAAGAGGCAATTACAGATGCAACCGCACTTAAAAATACAGGGATCATTCTAGATGCAAGAGGTCACTTTCACTATAAAGAAGACTTCGAACCAACTGTCCAATATGTGGCTCAACCTCCCGAAGGCTGCTACACCTTAGACATGCTGTTTAATCAGATGACAATCTTCCAGAGACATGTGGACGATCGCTTCGATGTGCTCCAACAAGAAAATGCTTCAGCACAGCGACAACTACGAAATGTCCAAAGAACTCAAAAGGTTATTCTTGATCACTTTGACAGAAAAGGAGTTCTAGAGGAAGAGGTATCTGGAAGTGGTAGTGGAAGTGATGAAGATGATGATGAGATGAATGAATATGATGATTAAAAGACAAAAATATTTATTTATGTCATTTCTTTTTAATGTATTTTTCTTTGTAACGTTTAGACAATGTTCTATTTTTATGCTTCGTGATGTTTAGACAATTTTTGTTTTATTGTTATGTAATCGTACAATTCGTTGTTCGTATTTTAGTATGTTTGAAATCATACAATGTGTTTTGTTCGTACTTTAAATGTATGGTTGTGTTTTATACACGTCTTAATTTTTATATGTATCTATTTCACTCTTTTTACCTATCCTTTTTGATGTTAACAAAGGGGGAGAAGAGTATGCATGTGTGTTGTTTTGTTTCAAGAAATTGCAGGCCCAAATAAATATCAAACTCTCTCCAAAATTCAAAGAATCATGGACTTAGGGGGAGCCTTGCATTTGCTCAACATGTTTGTTACACAAAACAACATGAACATTTCAAGAAATCGTTTTCAAGACTTGGTTGTCATCATCAAAAAGGGGGAGAATGTAATTGAAAGCTTCTCAAGTCATATTTAAAGCATGTGTTTTGATGAAGACAACATGGACATCAAATTTCAAAGGATGTGCAAAAAGCCTATCAACATCAAATAAAAGTCTTGAAGATTATTGAAGAATTATTGAAGAAATCATCAAATGTCAATATGGTATAAATAATTCTTAAAATCTTGAATATAGATGTTCACAATATGCATTCATCAACATATACATATTCCATAACTTTAACATCAAGAAAAATTTTGTTTGAAATATCTTTCAAAATGTATTTTTGAAAATAAAGCTTTAGGAACCGGTTCCTCCCTAACAGGGAACCGGGTTCCAGTATTTCTCAAAAAACATGTCCCTGGATTTTGTACCAGGAACCGGGTTGTACCAATAGGGGAACCGGTTCCTGCGTGATAAATTTGAATTTCAACTTATAACGTTCACTAAGAACCGGGTTTTGTCAGTGTCGGAACCGGTTCCTAGCGAACCAATGCAGCTTTTACTTTGTTTTTGAACATTTTTCAAGTGGTATCTTTTCATGAATGCATTACAACTTTTCATATGAATTGGCATGAATGAAGAGGTTCTTACAACTTTATAAAATGCAGATTTTCTTATTTCAAACATAGAGTTAAATACTTCAATTTTCAAATTAACAAATATACTTCTTCATTAACAATTTTCTCTTTTACTCACATTTGAAATTATACTTTCATGTGTTCATAATTTTGTGAAACTTGCCATATACACTTTCATTATCATTACAAGTTTCATTCATACATTGTGAACATTTATATACATTGTTGAGAATTGTTTTTATCTTGAAGAAGAAGATCAATTGAAGATTGATAAAGCTCTCCATATACTTCAAACTAAATCATTGTATTACTTAAAGAATTTATTCCCTTACTATCCAGGATTGTTGGAAGTAAGTGTTGTGATTTGAAGAGGATTGTTCTTCATTCACATTAGTGTTTGTTTGGTCTTAAAGGTGTTAAGAACCTTTGATCACCCTATAGGTTAGATAGTAAGCATAGGCTGTACAATCATTCTAACTATAGTGAAATCTCTTTCGTGTTGGAAAGGGGACTGGAGTACTCTCGGATTGTGAGGGGAACCAGGATATATCACCGTGTTCTTTACTTTTCCGCATTTATCGCTTTCATCACCATAATCAAGAAAAGATAAAGATATAATCAAAACCTTCAAACACTTAATCAAAAAATTACTACCAAGCATTCTCATAAAACCGAAGAAATTTTATAAGACCTAATTCACCCCCCCCCCCTCTTAGGCACTCTGAGACTTACAGCTTGGAGGCTGATAACGAGCGTCTGGCCAAAGAAGTCGAGGATCTGAAGGCCGCCATGCTCCCCGCCGAAGATGAGTCGGAGGAGACAGCCCCCTTGCGGAGTCGCTCGAATCTGGTCGCTCGTATTCAACTCCTCGAAACAGACTGTGTTGGCGCATTGGCGGAGGGTTTTGAGGCCGCGGTTAGCCAGCTCACTTTATTGAATCCTGGTCTGAATACCGAAGGGGCGGGTTTAATGTCCCAGATCATTGATGGCCAGTTCGTGCCTCCTCCCGAGTCTCATGTCGTGGATGATGGTAGCCCCGAGGAAGTCTAGCCGTGGAATTCTGGTCGGGCCTGCGCGCCTGTTTATTGATAGTTGTTTTTTTGGGGCCTACGTGCCCGCGCATATTTTTTGGGGCCTGCGTGCCCGTTCCTGTAATTTCTGAACATCGTCGGCCTTCTTGGTCAGTTTATTTTTTATTTGTTTTTTTTTGCTTACGAGCCTTTGAATGAATGTTTGTTTCGACCTTTATTATTTGCCCGTGTCTACGTTTTTATATTTATGATAAAATTTTCCTAAGTTATGTCCCCGAGTCTCGGCTGTTACTTTGTGGCGAAATATGCCGAAGTTATTTCCTCGGGGCATGTTTGTGCTCGGCTTATTATTTTGAGGCGAAATTTTGCCTAAGTTACGTCCTCGAGTCACGTTTGTGCTCGACTGGTATTTTGAGGCGAAATTTGCCTAAGTTACGTCCTCGAGTGGAGATTCTTTCGACCCATTTGGTGGTCCGACAGACTTCGAAATGCGTCGGTCGTGCGGAGTAAGGCCGCTTGCTCGTGCGTATGACCCAGGTCAGGGTCTGTGATACGGTGGGAGAACTGACTTGAGGTTTTGCGTTTGTTTTCGCAAATGTTTCGGTTGAGCAAGAGTCGCCACCGACTTTTTATTTTATCCTAAGGAAAGGTTAAAAAAGCACAGCAAAAACCTTTGAGATTTTTCTTGGGTTCGGGGAGTAGATTATAGAAAGGGAAGGTATTAGCACCCTTTCTATCCATGGTTATCCATGGGCTCTTAGTTACTTGCTTAGATCACTTGCCTTGATTTTCAATTGTTGGAAATGGTGCTTTGTGTGTGTGGGTTTGAAAATGTTTTTAAAAAGAGGCCAATGTGGTGGCAACCTTTGTAATGATCCATGTGGGGATGTATACAAAGGTGTCGGTCTTTTGAAAAGGTTTTCATTTGTTTTTGAAAGTTGTTTTAAAAGTGTAATGATGTGTGGTTTAGAAAATAGGCAAGTGTTTTGTTTTGCAAGTTTGATTCAAGTAACTAAGAGGTTATCTACTCCTAAATTTTCTCAAAGTTTATTGCTATGTTTTAACCCTTTTAATAAGTTTGTTCCACCATTGCATTTGGTGGACAATCTCATATTAGGATGTGAAAGGGACGGGCGCGGGTCATCGTTTAGACCATAATTGCAATTGTGCCAAGTATCTTTGGGCATTTTCTTTAAGGGACTTGATCATTTGTTTTTGGCAATATTTTGAAAGTATTATCGAGGGACTATGATCATTTGATTTGTGTGTTTTACCCAAAGAGACCTAACATGCAATATGGCCCAATTTTGAAAGGCAACAAGTGGAATACCCTAAGGGGGTGCAAGTGTGATTTGTGTGTTCATTTTCATGCTTGTTTGTCTTGAGATTAGGTCATAACTATTTTATCGTTTTTCACATACAAACCCTAATTCTAACATAGTATAATTAGAAAGCAATAAAGTGCGAAAATAAATTTACTAAACTATTACAAAACCAAATATGGGAAGGGGGGTAAAAATGTTCAAATGGGGATTTTGACAAGGAATTTAAACCTAAAACTATTACATCAATGTTGAATATTTACAAGACAAATAGTTGTATAATTAAATGGAAATTGAGATAAATATACAAAATGCAAAAATGGGTTTTTTATATGTATGAAAAGAGTATTTTTATGTAAAATAAAAAAAAGAATATAAAAATGTATTATTTTTGGAGTATTTTTATATTTAGGGTAAAACCCTAATTCTATTAAGTAAAATACATTATTCATTTATTATGTATAAATATTTATTTACATATAAAAAAAATAAAATAAAATGAGGTATTTGTCAAAAATGTATTTTTACATTAAATATTAATAATAATAATAATAAAAAACAAAAGTGTATATTTTGTATTTACTCTAAATATATTAATAAATATATGTGTATATGTATTATTTTAAATATGCACAAAAATAATAATATTTAATTTTTGTAAAAAAAGGAGTATATTTCACATAAAATATTTTCAGAATATAAAATGAAATAAAATAAAAAAAAAGAAAGATGTATTTACACCATTTTATCATTTTTTAAATAAAAGTATATTTATTTATCTATTTATGTTCAAATAACTATTCTAACCAAATAAATATTCAATAAATAGGAAATTGGTATAAAAAAATATTTTTATGTTTTATATATGATGAGGAAAAATAAATAAATCAGGCCAAAAAAAGAAAAGTCAAAAAAACATTAAAATGAAAGAAATGGGCTTGGGGGGGTGTAAAACAAAAAAAGTGGTGTGAATAAGAAAAACACTCAGGCCCAGCCCAAGAAGCCACTGTCTTCAACCTTCAGACAGAACCAGTTCAAAAACGCGCGCCCTTCTTCTCAAACTTCTAACTCCTGATTCCTGGCTTTTCAACGAAAACTCATAACATGAAAAATGTTCAACATGAAGAGACGAATCCAACCATATGCAGAACTTGATCTAACTCTCTAAGATGAGGGAGAATTTCTTCTCCCCCAAATCCTAACCTAGATTTTCTTCCATTTTCAAACCTTAAATTCTCACAGCTCAAGCAAAAGAAATGAAAAGTAAAAGCATGTACATGTTCAGTGGCATGAGTAGAACATTGTTTATTCATAAACTTAAAGCTAATGATGCCTAACAAGAGAGATACGAATTTAAAAACTTACCTGTTCAGCTGAAGTTCTATCTGGCAATGTAGAAGCTCTCAGTGCAAAGTGATGATTGGTATAGCTTCCTTGAGGTCCAGGGATACTATTCCAAGTGTTACTTTGCTTTGAAACCTTTTGAATCGAGCTACAGCACTTCACCTGCAAATCAAAAATGTGAAAATGGTGGAACCAGTTAGAGGGATTACAGGTCGTGTTTTAGCTTTTGGTTAGCTTGCATAGATGGTATGGAAGGTGTATGAACTGGTTTGGGCAAGAATGCTTGAAAGGATTGAGAGTTGGAGTTCAATCTGCAGAGGTTGCTCTGTTTGAGCAGTTTCAAGGTGTTTCTGAGTTTTTGGAGGGATTGGAGGTGAAAGGGTCGTGCAATAGCTTTGGATCAATGTGTGGAATGTGTTTGATAAGTTTGTCTAAGGGTTTGTAAGCTGATATGTGTGTTGGTACAAGTTATGCTATCTTACTTGAACTTGAAGCAAGCAATGGCCACTTGATGATTCTAGCCTCTACAGGCCCCCACACTATGCTGCATACATTGGCCTTGATCAGTGAAATTTGCTCACAAACTTGTGCCAAGAAGATTTGGACTGTACCACTTGGATTGCAAACTTGACATAAAGTTCTACTTTTCACAAATGGAAATAATGCTTTTTCTAGTTTAGGGTTAATTCTCCATGTAATGTCCAAAGGCTTGGAATAACAACTTGGCATAATGGTTTTGCATTAAATTTATGAGTGTAAAAGGGTTTTAGGACCTTTAATGTAGCTTAAGCATGCTGAGATTTGAAATGCATAGTGTTATGAACATGTACATGGCCAAGAACAAAAGTGACTTTTTCCCATTTTGCAAAATTTGATTCTCCCTAACCATGAGGTTGTTTGAGAAGTTCTTGGACATTTTGGAAAGCTTGGAATGTGTACTACAATCCATATTTGAAATGCAAATTGAAATTCCAAGTGGAAGTGTATGGAAAATGGCCTTGAAGTTAGGTAGAAAACCTTGTCAAAAGGTCAAATTTTCACTAAGTTATGAATGGTTTAGTGCCCTTATTCAAAAATTTGTAACTTTAGATACAAGCCTCATTTGGGAAAACTTTGTGAATCAAAGTTGTAGATTATGCAACAAGCTACAACTTTCATGTTTTGACTTTTGTTTGAATCAAAATGAATCTTGGTGAGAAAGTGGGGCAAAGTTTGGAAAAAATTAGGGTTTTCCATAACTTAGAAAAATTCGAAGTTATGAAAAATTCCCATTTCAAACCCTAATTTGCATTTCTTGGTTTCTTGGTGAACAAGTTTCATGATTTGACATGTTTTGATGAAAAATGAATCTTGACTCTTGATTTTGATCAAAAAGTCAAAGTTTGACTTTTCAGTATACAGTCAAAATTGATCAATTGACTGGGAAATTCAACTATCAATCTTGTGTATTTGGGATCTTTTGAACTTGTTGAGCATGTCAAGATAATTCCATGGGGTCCTTGAGTCCATGTGTGAGCTTTGTTTGCCATTGGCTAGGTCAAACAGTCAAAAATTGTCTTTGTGCAGTCAAAACCCTAAAAATGACCATTTTGCCCTTTTGATGATCTGATCAAATTTCTTGTGGAATTGTGATCCAAACTTGATCAAATGGTCCATATGAGTTCATAATGTTGATGTGGGTCAATTTTCATGAGATTTGACTGTCAATTGGCCACAGTTGACTTTTTTCCCCAATACAGCTGATTTCTTGGTCATCTGTCCAATTGACTGGGCAAAACTTGGAATCAAGACTTGAAACTTGGTATGGATAAACTTGGAAGTCCAATATGAAGCATGAAAGACATCTTAGGCATTTTAGGTCAAAACAACTTTGTTCAAACACAAACCCTAATTTGGATCAACAATGCAAGGAGAAGTCTTGAGCAGAGGAAACCCTAACTGGATCTTGAGCTCCAAGGGTTTTGTGATGAGAAAATATTGAGGAAATGGGAGGGCAAATTTTGGGGTACAACAGTTGCCCCTGTTCAATCTTCTTGAACCTGAAGAGTTAGATTGGCAAGTTGGCGTTTCGTGACTCGAGGGTAAAAGGAGATTGGACACTAGAGTGCCCGGAAATTTGCACTCACATGTTGAAGTATCAGTAATGTGATGTTGGGAATGGGCTTATAGATGCCATTTGGAGAGGTGGTGGATAGGGAGATGGGCTTATAGATGCCATCTGGAAATGTGACGGAACTTTGTCGGGAATGGGCTTATAGATGCCATTTGGAAGTGTTGATCGCATAAGAGATTCCTTAGCGAAAACTTGTGTATTTGAGAAAGACAGATGTTTTCCTGGCTTGTTACAGGTGTTTGATCTTCAGTCTCCTTATGTAGATATGCCCTGGCTAGATACAAGTATCGAATCTACAATCGGTTGTTCACAGATGTGCCCTGGCTGGATACAGGAGTCGAATCTGGAAATAGTCGTCAATAGATATGCCCTGGCTGGATACAGGAATCGAATCTTCGAACTCTTCAAACGTGCCCTGGCTAGATACAGGAATCGAGTCTGGAAATGTGGTTAACAGATATGCCCTGGCTGGATACAGGAGTCGAATCTAGAATTGTGATAGTTGATAGATATGCCCTGGCTGGATACAGGAATCGAATCTTCGAACTCTTCAGACGTGCCCTGGCTAGATACATTGGACGTTCTTCGCAAAACAAAACAGAAAAAGGAAAAACAATGGCAATTTGTATGGACAAGTGAATTTGTATTGATTTGAACTTTTCCTGTGAATAGGCGTTTTTGTACAAGAGGCTGACATCCTAGTAAGAGGACGCCGCCAGATAACATAGAGTTTACAATTTTGAAAAGAAAACAAAACAGCTATGTGAACAATCCCACTGGGTTCCAACTCTACTATCGCCTTTATGTCTCCAAGCGTCTCATCGCTTTGCTGCCTAGTTGAAGATGAAGCTGATTGGTCGATGCCAAAGTATGAGCCAGATAGTTGATGCCGAATTCCGGAGGCGAAGTGATCCAATGAGACATAGTGTTACGCTTTATCCCTAACTTTTGCCTGGACCGCCCTTTCGGGTTTTCAGTCCACCGGGATACCCATTTTTGCCCAAGCCGCCTTTTCAGGTTTTCGACTTGCCGGGTGTACAGATTTTTATTCATTTCATCCCTTATTTTTGCCCGAACCCTTTTGGTTCGCCGGGAAGCCCTTATTTTTTCCTAGGTATGTCAACCTAGCGGGTCTTTTATTTATGCGTAGTATTTTTTCACTATGTCTGCATTGGCGGGGTGAGGAAGGTCGTCACCATCCATGGTGGTTAGGGTCATGGCTCCTCCTGAGAACACATGCTTAACCACAAATGGCCCTTCGTATGTAGGGGTCCATTTGCCCCGGGGATCACTTTGAGGAAGGATGATGCGTTTGATTACTAGGTCCCCAACTTGATACTCTTGTGGTCTGACTTTCTTGTTAAATGCCCTGATCATGCGTTTTTGATACGTCTGACCATGACAGATAGCGGTGAGCCTCTTTTCATCAATAAGATTTAATTGATCGAGTCGAGTCTGGATCCAGTCATCTTCACTCAAGTCTGCATCCTTCATTATCCGGAGAGAGGGTATCTGAACTTCAATTGGCAAGACTGCCTCCATGCCATAGACCAAGGAGAAAGGAGTTGCCCCGGTTGACGTCCTTGCTGAGGTACGGTACCCATGAAGAGCGAACGGTAACATCTCGTGCCAATCTTTATAGGTCACTGTCATCTTCTGCACAATTTTCTTGATATTTTTATTAGCTGCCTCTACAGCCCCATTCATCTTCGGCCGGTAGGGAGAAGAATTATGGTGCTGTATCTTGAATTGTTCACAGAGTTCAGTGATCATCGTGTTATTGAGATTGGTACCATTGTCCGTAATGATTCTTTCTGGGACGCCGTACCGACAGACCAGATTATGCCGGATGAAACGTGCCACAACGCTCTTGGTTACTGTGGCGTAGGAAGCTGCCTTAACCCACTTCGTGAAGTAATCGATCGCCACCAAGATGAAGCGATGCCCATTGGATGCCGTCGGTCGGATCTCACCGATCATATTAATCCCCCACATTGCAAAAGGCCAAGGTGCCGTCAGGACGTTCAGAGGAACTGGAGGAATATGCACCTTGTCAGCATAGATCTGGCATTTGTGACAAGTTCGAGAGTGTTGGTAACAATCGGCTTCCATTGTGGACCAGAAATATCCTGCCCGAAGGATTTTCTTAGCCATGGTGTGTCCACTGGAATGTGTCCCGAATGTACCTTCGTGCAGTTCTATCATGATCTTCTCTGCTTCAGCCTTATCCACACAACGTAGTAGAGTTGAATCATGATTCCGTTTGTAGAGAATGCCGTTGCTGAGGAAGAATTTCGCCGCAAACCTTCTCATGAACTTCTTGTCATTGACAGATGCACCTTCAGGGTATTCCTGAGTTTCCAGATACCTCTTCACCTCATGATACCAAGGTTTTTCAGTCACCTTTGCGGCCTCAAGATCGCAGCAGTATGCCGGTTCGTCCAACTTCCAGATAATGATCCGGGGAGCCTCATTGTCCCATTTAACTTTGAACATTAAAGACATCGTAGCTAGTGCGTACGCTAGCTGATTCTCCTCTCTTGGGAAGTGCTCAAAAGTTATTTCTTCAAAGTGGGGAAGCAAGGTTGACACATACTCCTTGTAAGGAATAAGATTTGGGTGTTTCGTATCCCACTCGCCTTTGATCTGATTGATCACGAGAGCGGAATCTCCGAAGACACTCAGAAATTTGATCCTTAAGTCGATTGCAGCTTGTAAACCCATGATACATGCCTCATATTCTGCCATGTTGTTGGTGCAGTTGAAACATAATCGGGCGGTGAGTGGAGTATGAGTTCCTTTGGGAGATATGATTACAGCGTCGACGCCGTTACCCAAAGCGTTGGAGGCTCCGTCAAAATGCATAGACCATCGGGATCCTTCCTCAGGTCCTTCATCCGGTCCAGGTACTTCACAGTCCGTTACCACCATGATGTCTTCGTCCGGAAAATCAAAGTTCAATGATTGGTAATCGTCCACAGGTTGGTGTGCCAAATGATCTGCCAGTACACTTCCTTTAATTGCTTTCTGAGTTGTATACTGGATGTCATATTCTGTCAAGATCATTTTCCATCTCGCTATTCTTCCAGACAGAGTAGGCTTTTCAAATATGTACTTGATGGGATCCATCTTTGAAATCAATAGAGTAGTGTGAGCCAGCATATACTGTCTCAGCCGGCGAGCAGCCCATACTAGAGCGCAGCAAGTTTTCTCAAGCAGTGAGTAACGAGACTCACAGTCGGTAAACTTTTTGCTCAAATAATAAATAGCGTGCTCTTTTCGGCCAGACTCGTCATGCTGCCCCAACACACACCCCATTGAATTGTCAAGTACTGTCAAGTATAATATTAGAGGTCTTCCTTCCACTGGTGGCATAAGAATGGGTGGCTCTTGGAGATATTCCTTTATCTTTTCAAAGGCGGCCTGACATTCATCGTTCCAGCGTACTACTTGATCTTTCTTCAGTAATTTGAAGATTGGCTCACAAGTAGCAGTCAGATGTGAGATGAATCGGGCAATGTAATTCAGTCGTCCCAGGAAGCCTCTGACTTCTTTCTCTGTCTTTGGAGTCGGCATCTCTTGTATGGCTTTTACCTTGGCAGGGTCCACCTGAATACCTTTATCACTTACAATGAAACCTAGCAATTTTCCGGATCTTACCCCAAAGGTGCATTTGTTGGGATTCAACCTCAGCTTGTATAACTTGAGTCGGTCAAATAACTTCCTCAGATGGTCAAGGTGCTCCTCCTCAGTTTGAGACCTTGCAATCATGTCATCAACGTATACCTCAATCTCATGATGGATCATATCATGAAATAAAGCAACCATGGCACGTTGATAGGTTGCCCCAGCATTTTTCAGTCCGAATGGCATGACCTTGTAACAGAAGGTGCCCCACTGAGTCACAAAGGTAGTCTTCTCCATATCCTCCGGAGCCATCTTGATCTGGTTATACCCTGAAAAACCATCCATGAAGGAGAAAACCTTGTGTTGAGCAGTATTGTCAACAAGAACGTCGATGTGAGGTAAGGGGAAGTCATCCTTGGGGCTTGCCCTGTTCAAGTCCCTGTAGTCAACACACATTCTGACTTTACCGTCCTTCTTCGGTACTGGCACAACATTAGCCACCCACTGAGGGTAAGAAGTTACTGCTAGAAACCCAGCATCGAACTGCTTCATGACCTCAGCCTTGATCTTTTCAGACATCTCTGGACGCATACGGCGGACCTTTTGCTTTACCGGAGGGCAATCTTCCTTGGTTGGCAGGTGGTGAACTACAATGTCGGCATCCAAACCAGGCATGTCTTCATAGGACCAAGCAAATATCTCCATGTAATCATGTAGCATCTGGATCAATCGTTGCTTCACGCTGAGCTCTAGATTAGCCCCAATCTTAACCTCTTTCCTATCTGTCTCAGTACCCAGGTTAGCCGTTTCTACCGACTCTTCATGTGGTTGAGTATCCCTCTCTTCCTGGAGTAGCAGTCTTGCGAGTTCACCAGGCACTTCGCAATCATCTTCACCTTCGTCTTCGGCCAAGTTGATCGGGTTCTCGAAGTCATAACTGGCGGTAGCAGAGCTGTTACTAGTGAGATCCAGAGTGGATTGAAACCTGTATAAGTGAGTGTGTGTAAATATAGCTGTTTTGCAATATATATAACACAGAAAGAAAAAGAGCACAAGATTTGAAATGCAACAAACGTCCAATGTTTTGATTGATGATATATGGAAATGTCATACAAAAAGCCCTCACAAATGGAGCTACGATGCCCCGGGTAGGACACCGAGCCAACAAAGTTTTAACATATTGTTTGTTACAAATTGGGAATCAAAAGAAATTAATTACTGCGTGACAAATGTGATAGGTGTAAAATCCTTTGCCGTCCAGTTGCTTGGTCCGTTGCTGGTAGTCGGGTAGATCCAACTGTCAAACTCTGCTTCCTCTACATCCTCCTCGATAGCATTCACCCTTGGGTTGGAGATGAACACCGGAGCCTTCCTGATCTTTTCCTTGCGCACAGCCCTCTGAGCCTCTGCAGTAAAGCCCAGCCCAAACTTGTCGTTCTTTTGAGTGAAGTCAGGAAGCTGACCCCAGTTTGCACAATTGCCTTTCTCGATCGCAGCCCGGGCATCCTTCAAGGACGCCATCTTCAACGGAAAATCTTCTTCAACCACTGCCTCAGCCGATGCCAACACTGGAGGTACTTCCTCGAAATGCTGAAAGGGGGTTTCAATAAACTCCCCATCCATCTCGATATACCAGAATGAATTCAAGTGACTAACCATGTATTCCTCCTCACCCTGCACAGTAACAATCTTCCCTTTGACAGGGTATTTGAGCTTTTGGTGTAGAGTGGATGTTACTGCCCCAGCTTTGTGAATCCAGGGTCGACCCAATAAGCAGGAGTAAGATGGATGAATATCCATTACATAGAACGTTGAGTCGAAAAATTGGGAACCCACACAAATAGGGATGTCTACTTCACCGTGCACCATCCTCTTAGAACCGTCGAAGGCTCTAACAACGATGTTACTGGGTTTCAACTCCAGGCCCTCACAATCCAAGCGGTCCAATGCTTTCTTGGGCAAAACATTCAGGGAAGAACCGGTATCCACCAACACGTGTGCGAGAGTAGTGCCCCTGCACTCTATGGAGACGTGCAGGGCATCATTGTGATTTTTCCCTTTGACGGTAAGGTCAGCATCTGAGAACCCTAAGCCATTGTCAGCTGTCAGATTAGCCACACAGTCGGTGAATTGATCCGCGGAGGTCTCTTGCGGAACATGGGCCGTTTTCAGAAATGAAATCAGGGCTTTTGCATGGGCCTCTGAGCATAGCAGCAATGATAACATAGAGATTTTGGAGGGAGTATGCCCCAACTGTTCAACAACGTTAAAGTCACTCTTTTTGATAATTTTAAGGATTTCCTCCATTTCTTGTTGGGAGGCTTCCACATCAGTCTTCTTTTTTGGTGCCTCCGTCCTGGCAGGCAAATCGGTAGCAACTTCTTTGCCCCGAGTATCAGAGGACTCGGCGGCAGTAGTAGACACAGGAACTTGAACTGGAACATGCACACTTGCGGGTGTGATGGTGAGAGGTTTTCGGATAACTGGCGGTGCAATGTCAGGCGAGAAGAGCCTGCCACTGCGGGTAATCTTGGCGGGACCAGTGATGTTACTGATACTGGTATTGGTGTTGAACTCCTGCTTCACCCCAAGTACATACACGTCGGCTCCATAATGCCATGGAACAGCTTTATCAGACTCATACGGGAGAGGCCCCAGAATAGTAATAGTGATGGGTGCAACAGACATAATTTGGACTGGTTTCTTCACGGGAGCTTTGGCAGGATTGTAAATTATGACAACAGATATTTCTTCAACGGAGACAAACGGAACAGCAGTTTTCTTGAACAGAATTTCCTTGCTATCCATCAGGCTTTGGATGCCTGATTTCAGCAGTGGACAACCGGTGGGGATAACAGCACACAGGAGGCAACCCTTACTACAACCTGGAAATAAACCGGCTAGTAGTAAGTTCCTCTTAACAGTCAAAAGAGGGGTAACAACTTCATTCACCGAAACAGCATACAATTCTTCCTCAATGGCATTTACTCTATGCTGGGGCATAGGAGCAGTTACAACATTCGGTCTCTCAGGCGCTTCAAACTGAATTTCCTTCGCGTCGATAAGATCTTGCACTTTGTTTCTCAAGGCCCAGCAATCATCAGTAGTGTGCCCGGGACTATCGGAATGATAAGCACACCGGGCATTTGGGTTATACTTAGGAGACGCAGTGTTGACGACCTTAGGAGCTTCTTTGATGGTCACCAAATTGGTTGATAACAGTTGGGGTAAAATTTGAGATAAGGTCATACTCAGCCGAGTATACTGCCTCTTGGGCCTTTCACCTCTTTGTTGATTGTACTGCTGAGGAGCAGCAGTAGGTTTTGAAATGACTAGAGCATTGACGACTTGGCGACTTTCTGGCTTGACTTGTCGTCTAGGACCATAGATGGCGCTTGCTTCTTTCTTAAACGGCCTCTTCTCAGTACTTGTGGAGGCAGCTTTTTGTATCTTTCCTGACCTGATGCCAGCTTCAATTCTTTCTCCTGTCAGAATCAAATCCGTAAACCCGGCGGAGGAGTTACCAACCAAATGATTGAAAAATGGACCAGACAAAGTTCCTAGGAACATATCAACCAGCTCACGATCAGTCAATGGAGGCTGCACCCTGCCAGCCAAATCTCTCCATTTTTGTGCGTATTCTTTGAACCCTTCACCCGTTCCTAGAGACATACCCTGGAGTTGGGTACGTGTTGGAGCGAGATCAGAATTGTATTGATATTGTCTGTAGAATGCGGTTGCCAAATCTTCCCAGTGTCGGATGCTAGTTCCATCTAATTGGTAGAACCATTCAAGCTGTGACCCTGAGAGGCTATCTTGGAAGAAGTGAATCCAAAGGTTCTTATCCGCCGTATAAGGTTGGATCTTCCTTACGTACGACCTTAGATGCAGTTTTGGGCAGGAGACCCCATCATACTTGGCGAAGGTAGGCGCCTTAAACTTGTGTGGAATTACTACCCCAGAAGATAACCCCAGATCTCTGAAATCCAGCCCCGACACATTCTGAATTTCCATGGCGCTCAAACGGTCCTCCAATTGCTTGTATTTGTCAGCAGCAGGTGGGTATTGTTCGTCATTGTAGTCCGTCTCGTTGTCGGAGACTGCGGGACTAGGAGCTCCTCCCCCTTGGGGACTGTTTTTCTCAGCAGAAGAAGTAGTTGGATCAGCTTCATTGTGGAGTGTGTTCCCAAATCTGCGTCTGGTGTTGAACAACGCAGTCCTCTTTTTCTTCTTCTTCTTCAGGAGTAGGGTCTTCAACTCTTGCTGACCTTGGGCCAGGCTCAGGACCATTTCTTGAAACTGGGCACTTTGGGCCTGAAGGGCCTTGATTGCTTGCTCACTGGATGAGTATGGATTCATGATGACTGTTCAAAATAAACAGCGAAGGAGATTAAGCAACCTGTGAAATAGGGTACCTGCTATGCATATGGTGCAATGGGATGCGTATGTTTTATGTTTTCAAAGACAAACAAGATTCAACTTTGTAGACAAAAAGGGAAACACACTTCATTAGATTAAAATTTTCAATTGTTCAACAATTTGCCCTTAGGCATTACAGGAATGAAAAATACTGGAAAGGAAATAAAAGCTATAAAGGGAAATATCCAAAGCCCATCAATGCTCCCATGGCCTCCTTTTCTCAGTGCTGATGTAGTTGTTCAGGACCCGCTCTTCCTCCAATTGCTTAGTCAGCCTCTGGATCTTCCGTTCCTGCTCGTTGAACTTCTCCCGATAGAAATCCCGTTCTTCCTTTAGCTGCGCCCAAGATCTCTTCATTGTGTCGAAATCAGTGGGTATCTGAGGAGGGAGGACAGTTGGAGGAACCCCCTCTTCATCAGGAGATTCAAGAATCGTAGGTCTGACGGCTTCGTACGGCATACCTAACTTCTGAGCATGGATGCGGACCCACCTGCAATAGGGTTCCATTGGTAGAGAAGTCTTTGGTCCCAACTCAAGTGGGTCAGCTTTGTGAATTCTGTCCCAAGCTCTAATGAATCCATGGCGTAGTTTGTCACTGTCTGCCTGAAACTCAAAATGAAAGTGAGGAACCAGCATTTCATGAGGCCCATCTCCCCTGGCTCTTCCAAACTGACGGAGAGCTAAACATGGATTGTAAGAGATTCCTCCTTGGATACCAATCAGCAGAACATTAGGGTATTCTCCGCAACGGTCAATAACAGCTACCTCATCCAAACCTCTGAGAGTCCAGGTGATGTCATTATCTGTGAGAGACATTAACCTCCGAGCCCAACCTTTTCCTTCTTCATTCTTCAGCACGAACTTAGGAAGGTGAGAAATAAACCACCTTACTAGCAAAGGAGCACAACACCACGGAGTTCCCCGTTTTCGAGCAGTACGAGCATATAGTTGTTGTAGAATATCACCCAAAAGAGTGGGTACAGGATTCTGAGACATGAAGATCCTTATGACATGGACACCGATAAAGGTGTCAGGATTGGGAAAAAATACCAGACCATAGATCAAAAGAGCCAGAATATCCTCGTACGCCTTGAAGTCCAAGTCATTCCAGAAATCATTAGCCTTGCCAACCAGAAATTTGACCAAAAAGCCCTTGACCCCATTTCTAGTTTCCCAGTTAGCTAATACCTCTTCTTTGGTCAAGGGGAGAATTGCAACAATCTCTTCAGGCCTAGGAGTCTTTTCCAAACCAGTGAATGGAGTTTGTTCCAAGACAGGGATCCCAAGCAAATAAGAGAATTCTTCCAGGGTAGGAACCAACTGGAAGTCTTGAAAGGTGAAACAATGATGCAGAGGGTCATAAAACTGGGTCAGAACACTTATCAGTTGTTGGTCCCACTTTGCAGTGACCAAGCCAAGGAGAGAACCATGTCTGTTGATGAAGGAAGAAGTGTTTGGAATCCTACCAACCAAATCCTTGAGCAAAGTTGGTGGTTGAACAAAGTTGAGCCGGACAGTATTCCTACGCACGGGCATCATGATGTCCTACAAAACAGAGCAAAGATGAAACTTTTTTTTTTGTCTTTGAAATGGGTTAGTCCTCTATACAGGATGCATGCAATGGTATGATGGCATGATGCTATGATGAAGCACACCACAAGTATTCACACAGGAAAACATGATAAGGCACACAAGTCACACAAGACACCCTTAGGTTTCAGGCCAGCATGAATTTCAGGTATTACCCTCTTTTGGTTTTGTTGGTTAAAACCTGTCCTATCAAAAGTAACCGGGTTCTAGAGGATCTCAAATCATTGGCTACCCTCAATCGGTCATAACTCCAGCATCGCAATCTTTTCTCGCGGCCAGAACCATCTCGAGAGCTTAGCCTCAATGAGTGTAGCATACTGCTACTGTCCTAATGGCCTAGTTGGTCAATTTAGGGTTCTTAAGGTTGGTTGGTGTTTAATGACTCCTTAGAAGACCTATATTCTCCCCTTTGCAACACAAGGGATATAGGTACAGACCAAGATGCCACACCAACGTAGCCACTGCTTCACCCATGTCGGTCTACGCCGGACAGGTCCCTCACAGATTATGCTACCTAAAAAGGGTATTTCCCAGATCCGGGTTAGGATCTATGAAACTGCGATGCAAAGCCCACAAATATAAAAGCAAACAAAGCAAACAATTGAAAACAAAGGTGATCTAAACCCTAAGGTTACTCCACTTTACAAAACTCCCCAGCAGAGTCGCCAGTTCTGTGATACGGTGGGAGAACTGACTTGAGGTTTTGCGTTTGTTTTTGCAAATGTTTCGGTTGAGCAAGAGTCGCCACCGACTTTTTATTTTATCCTAAGGAAAGGTTAAAAAAGCACAACAAAAACCTTTGAGATTTTTCTTGGGTTCAGGGAGTAGATTATAGAAAGGGAAGGTATTAGCACCCTTTCTATCCATGGTTATCCATGGGCTCTTAGTTACTTGCTTAGATCACTTGCCTTGATTTTCAATTGTTGGAAATGGTGCTTTGTGTGTGTGGGTTTGAAAATGTTTTTGAAAAGAGGCCAATGTGGTGGCAACCTTTGTAATGATCCATGTGGGGATGTATACAAAGGTGTCGGTCTTTTGAAAAGGTTTTCATTTGTTTTTGAAAGTTGTTTTGAAAGTGTAATGATGTGTGGTTTAGAAAATAGGCAAGTGTTTTGTTTTGCAAGTTTGATTCAAGTAACTAAGAGGTTATCTACTCCTAAATTTTCTCAAAGTTTATTGCTATGTTTTAACCCTTTTAATAAGTTTGTTCCACCATTGCATTTGGTGGACAATCTCATATTAGGATGTGAAAGGGACGGGCGCGGGTCATCGTTTAGACCATAATTGCAATTGTGCCAAGTATCTTTGGGCATTTTCTTTAAGGGACTTGATCATTTGTTTTTGGCAATATTTTGAAAGTATTATCGAGGGACTATGATCATTTGATTTGTGTGTTTTGCCCAAAGAGACCTAACATGCAATATGGCCCAATTTTGAAAGGCAACAAGTGGAATACCCTAAGGGGGTGCAAGTGTGATTTGTGTGTTCATTTTCATGCTTGTTTGTCTTGAGATTAGGTCATAACTATTTTATCGTTTTTCGCATACAAACCCTAATTCTAACATAGTATAATTAGAAAGCAATAAAGTGCGAAAATAAATTTACTAAGCTATTACAAAACCAAATATGGGAAGGGGGGTACAAATGTTCAAATGGGGATTTTGACAAGGAATTTAAACCTAAAACTATTACATCAATGTTGAATATTTACAAGACAAATAGTTGTATAATTAAATGGAAATTGAGATAAATATACAAAATGCAAAAATGGGTTTTTTATATGTATGAAAAGAGTATTTTTATGTAAAATAAAAAAAAGAATATAAAAAGGTATTATTTTTGGAGTATTTTTATATTTAGGGTAAAACCTTAATTCTATTAAGTAAAATACATTATTCATTTATTATGTATAAATATTTATTTACATATAAAAAAATAAAATAAAATGAGGTATTTGTCAAAAATGTATTTTTACATTAAATATTAATAATAATAATAATAATAATAAAACAAAAGTGTATATATTTGTATTTACTCTAAATATATTAATAAGTATATGTGTATATGTATTATTTTAAATATGCACAAAAATAATAATATTTAATTTTTGTAAAAAAAGGAGTATATTTCACATACAATATTTTCAGAATATAAAATGAAATAAAATAAAAAAAAAGAAAGATGTATTTACACCATTTTATCATTTTTTAAATAAAAGTATATTTATTTATCTATTTATGTTCAAATAACTATTCTAACCAAATAAATATCCAATAAATAGGAAAATGGTATAAAAAAATATTTTTATGTTTTATATATGATGAGGAAAAATAAATAAATCAGGCCAAAAAAAGAAAAGTCAAAAAAACATTAAAATGAAAGAAATGGGCTTGGGGGGTGTAAAACAAAAAAAGTGGTGTGAATAAGAAAAATACTCAGGCCCAGCCCAAGAAGCCACTGTCTTCAACCTTCAGACAGAACCAGTTCAAAAACGCGCGCCCTTCTTCTCAAACTTCTAACTCCTGATTCCTGGCTTTTCAACGAAAACTCATAACATGAAAAATGTTCAGCATGAAGAGACGAATCCAACCATATGCAGAACTTGATCTAACTCTCTAAGATGAGGGAGAATTTCTTCTCCCCCAAATCCTAACCTAGATTTTCTGCCATTTTCAAACCTTAAATTCTCACAGCTCAAGCAAAAGAAATGAAAAGTAAAAGCATGTACATGTTCAGTGGCATGAGTAGAACATTGTTTATTCATAAACTTAAAGCTAATGATGCCTAACAAGAGAGATACGAATTTAAAAACTTACCTGTTCAGCTGAAGTTCTATCTGGCAATGTAGAAGCTCTCAGTGCAAAGTGATGATTGGTATAGCTTCCTTGAGGTCCAGGGATACTAATCCAAGTGTTACTTTGCTTTGAAACCTTTTGAATCGAGCTACAGCACTTCACCTGCAAATCAAAAATGTGAAAATGGTGGAACCAGTTAGAGGGATTACAGGTCGTGTTTTAGCTTTTGGTTAGCTTGCATAGATGGTATGGAAGGTGTATGAACTGGTTTGGGCAAGAATGCTTGAAAGGATTGAGAGTTGGAGTTCAATCTGCAGAGGTTGCTCTGTTTGAGCAGTTTCAAGGTGTTTCTGAGTTTTTGGAGGGATTGGAGGTGAAAGGGTCGTGTAATAGCTTTGGATCAGTGTGTGGAATGTGTTTGATAAGTTTGTCTAAGGGTTTGTAAGCTGATATGTGTGTTGGTACAAGTTATGCTATCTTACTTGAACTTGAAGCAAGCAATGGCCACTTGATGATTCTAGCCTCTACAGGCCCCCACACTATGCTGCATACATTGACCTTGATCAGTGCAATTTGCTCACAAACTTGTGCCAAGAAGATTTGGACTGTACCACTTGGATTGCAAACTTGACATAAAGTTCTACTTTTCACAAATGGAAATAATGCTTTTTCTAGTTTAGGGTTAATTCTCCATGTAATGTCCAAAGGCTTGGAATAACAACTTGGCACAATGGTTTTGCATTAAATTTATGAGTGTCAAAGGGTTTTAGGACCTGTAATGTAGCTTAAGCATGCTGAGATTTGAAATGCATAGTGTTATGAACATGTACATGGCCAAGAACAAAAGTGACTTTTTCCCATTTTGCAAAATTCGATTCTCCCTAACCATGAGGTTGTTTGAGAAGTTCTTGGACATTTTGGAAAGCTTGGAATGTGTACTACAATCCATCTTTGAAATGCAAATTGAAATTCCAAGTGGAAGTGTATGGAAAATGGCCTTGAAGTTAGGTAGAAAACCTTGTCAAAAGGTCAAATTTTCACTAAGTTATGAATGGTTTAGTGCCCTTATTCAAAAATTTGTAACTTTAGATACAAGCCTCATTTGGGAAAACTTTGTGAATCAAAGTTGTAGATTATGCAACAAGCTACAACTTTCATGTTTTGACTTTTGTTTGAATCAAAATGAATCTTGGTGAGAAAGTGGGGCAAAGTTTGGAAAAAATTAGGGTTTTCCATAACGTACTTAGAAAAATTCTAAGTTATGAAAAATTCCCATTTCAAACCCTAATTTGCATTTCTTGGTTTCTTGGTGAACAAGTTTCATGATTTGACATGTTTTGATGAAAAATGAATCTTGACTCTTGATTTTGATCAAAAAGTCAAAGTTTGACTTTTCAGTATACAGTCAAAATTGATCAATTGACTGGGAAATTCAACTATCAATCTTGTGTATTTGGGATCTTTTGAACTTGTTGAGCATGTCAAGATAATTCCATGGGGTCCTTGAGTCCATGTGTGAGCTTGGTTTGCCATTGGCTAGGTCAAACAGTCAAAAATTGTCTTTGTGCAGTCAAAACCCTAAAAATGACCATTTTGCCCTTTTGATGATCTGATCAAATTTCTTGTGGAATTGTGATCCAAACTTGATCAAATGGTCCATATGAGTTCATAATGTTGATGTGGGTCAATTTTCATGAGATTTAACTGTCAATTGGCCACATTTGACTTTTTTCCCCAATACAGCTGATTTCTTGGTCATCTGTCCAATTGACTGGGCAAAACTTGGAATCAAGACTTGAAACTTGGTATGGATAAACTTGGGAGTCCAATATGAAGCATGAAAGACATCTTAGGCATTTTAGGTCAAAACAACTTTGTTCAAACACAAACCCTAATTTGGATCAACAGTGCAAGGAGAAGTCTTGAGCAGAGGAAACCCTAACTGGATCTTGAGCTCCAAGGGTTTTGTGATGAGAAAATATTGAGGAAATGGGAGGGCAAATTTTGGGGTACAACAGGGTCTCTTGCCTGTGGCGTGAACTGCCCATCGCGAGCTGGGTGTCCTGCTATATGGGTACTTCGACGGTGGAGCTCGAGTGAGGCGTCCACGTCGGGCACTGTCGTTCGTGCTTGCTTCGCTGAACGATGTTATGTTGTTTGGGCGCAGATTGGGCCTGTACCTGGGCCCATCTATGTGGTCAAGACATTTCTCTCCGTTGACTGGATGTGGATGTTCGACGACTAGAGTCCTTGGTGTTAAGGGTTTTTTAACTATAGTACTGCTTTAGTTTAGCAGCGTTCAAGGGCTGTGGCAATGATTTTCCGTCTAGTTGCTCGAGGTAGTATGCCCCGATACCTGTGGTGTCGTGGACGCGATAAGGACCTTCCGAGTTCGCGGCCAATTTCCCTTCGCAAGAGTCTTTCAGGTTTCTTCGTAACACCAAGCTGCCGATCTCGAACTCGCGTTTAATGACCTTGTCATTGTGACGCAGGGCCACTCATTGTTTTAGGGTGGCCTCGCGTAGGGCTTCCCCCGATCGGATTTCCTCGACTAAGTCGAGTTCGTCCCTGAGTGCCTCGTCGTTCATTTCTTCGTCGAGGGGAGTTTCTGTCCGCCTGGAGGGTTCCCTGATTTCTACTGGGATAACGGCCTCAGTGCCGTATGTTAGTCGAAAGGGGGTCTGGCCCATCGTCGAATGGGGCGTGGTGCAGTATGCCCACAAGACACTGTGCAGCTCCTCGACCCAGCCTCTCTTAGCTTCGTCGAGCCGGCATTTAAGTCCTCGGAGGATGACTCTGTTTGCAGCCTCGGCTTGCCCGTTGGTTTGAGGGTGCTCAACCGAGGTGAAGTGTTGTTTTGTTCCTAGTTTGGTGACGAAGTCTTGGAATCCGTGGTCGGTGAATTGGGTGCCGTTGTCGGTCACCAGTGCTCTCGGGATCCCGAATCTGGCGAGGATGTTTCTTTTGTAGAAACGGAGGATGTTGTGCGAGGTGATCTTCGCGAGAGCCTCGGCCTCTAGCCATTTCGTGAAGTAATCCACGCCCACAATGAGGAATTTGTTTTGGTAAGTTCCTTGCACGAAAGGACCGGGGATATCCATCCCCCACCATGCAAACAGCCACGGGGATGACAATATGCTCAGCTCGTGAGGGGGAGCGAGGTGCATGTCATCGTGCCTCTGGAACTTGTCGGACTTCTTAACGTGTTCCTTGGTGTCCTGCTGCATTGTCGGCCAGTAGTACCCCGCTCGAAGGGCTTTCCCCGCCAAGGACTTACCGCTCATGTCTTGGGCGTTAATCCCTTCGTGTATCTCCCGCAACACCCCGGGGACTGCGGATTTGTCGATGCATTTCAAGAGGGGAATGGAGAATCCCCTGCGGTATAGTTTGTGCTCGAGCACCACGTAGGAGCATGCTCGTCGCTTTGTGATGGTTGCATCTGTCTGGTTCGAGGGGAGTTCGCCCTTCGTCAGAAAATTGTACACCAGGGTCATCCAGGACGAGGCATCTCCTATGACGTGAACCTCGACTAGTGTCGAGGACCTTTCGATGCTCGGGCGTGACAGGGATTCTTGTATGACGGATTTGTTTCCGCCCTTCTTTCTCGTGCTCGCGAGTTTAGACAATATGTCTGCCCTTGCGTTTTGCTCGCGTGGGATGTGTGATATTTCTGCTCGCTCAAACTTTGTCATGTGTTTTTTGACTAAGTTTAAGTATTCGACGAGGCTGTCGTGTTTGGCTTGGTAACTCCCTTGGACTTGGGAAGCAACGAGTTGTGAGTCCATGAAGATTTGTATCTCGCGGGCTCCCAGGTCCTCGGCTAGCCTTAGTCCTGCGAGCAGGGCCTCGTACTCTGCTTGGTTGTTCGATGTCGGGAAGGAGAGGGTTAACGAGTGTTCGATCACTACGCCTTCCTCATTTTCCAAGAGGATCCCCGCGCCACTTCCGGACGAGCTGGAAGCTCCATCGACGAAGATGGTCCATTTGTGCTCTTTCCCTGCGGGTGGGTCGTGAGCAGTCATTTCTGCGACGAAGTCGGCCAGGGCTTGTGCTTTCAGAGCTTTCCTGCTCTCGTATTTGTGATCGGTGGAAATAGAACTGACTGTTTTTTAGTTGGTTTCGCGAAATGTCGCGGTAAGCAAGAGTCGCCACCGTCTTTTATGTTCTCCAACATGGAAAGGACAAAAGCACAGCAAAATTCCTTCTTTGAGAATGTTTCTCGGTTCGGGAGGTAGATTTATAAAAAGGGAAGGTGTTAGCACCCTTTCTATCCGTGGTTATCCACGGGCTCTTAGGTACTTGCTCTTATGTTTTAAAAAATGTTTGCTTTTTAAATGTGTGTGGGTTTTGAAAAAAAGTTTCGTTTAAAAAATTTCTAAGTAACTCTTGTATCTGTCCTCAAGAGTGTATAAAAGATTTGTTTGAAAACTTTTTGAAAGTGTGGGTGCGAAAAGTTTTTTTGTTTGTTTAGAAAAGAGAAAGTACTTAAGAGAAATCTACCTACTCTAAGGAATTAGGCTGTGTAAGAGTCCTTTAGATAGTGCTATCCCACCATTGAGAGGTAGGTAGCACCATCGTTGGAGGTGTTCGGGTCAATTCGATTATCGGGACAGTGTGGTCACCGAAGCAATGGTAGGACATCTTAGAAGTAACCCTAATGTCCTAGATCCTTTGTATCCGAGGCAACCGTTTCGAGGCAACTGGATCTTTAGACAAAAGGGCGACTTCTAAGACGTCCTATACTTGATGACCACGTTTCGAGGCAACCAGTGAGGCGTACCCTAGAAGTGGCATGTGCTTTGTGTGTTGTGTTTCAGTTAATGTTTGTTTTGTACATGTTATTTTGTGAGCTACGGATTGGTTTTATTTACATACATTCTTTCATGCATTTAACAGTTAGGAGTGCGGAAAATAAATTGCGGAAATATAAATTTTATGCTATTACAAGGCGCGGGTCTATACATTGCCAAAAATTCAAAGACCCATTTTGATAAAGTGCGGGAAATTAAATAAAGCGGTAAACCTAATTACTATTACATTCTTGAAAGCAATTACATAATAATCAAAATGAAATAAATGCGCGCGAATAAAAATTAATCGGGAATGCCTTAAGGGTTTTGACCCTTTTAAGAAAAGAAATGATTTTTTTTGTCTTTTTTGAATTAAATGCAATTAATTAAATAAAGCCTAATTACTAATTAATTAATTTATTAAAAGAAAAGATTTTTTGTGTTTTTTATGTTTTTATGAAATAAAATAAAAGAATTAAAATTCTAAGTTAACCTAATTCTAAATTATTTTTATTGATTGTAAAGAAAAAGAAATTAAAGTTGACCTAATTAAATTATTTTAGTTGTTAATATTTTATTTACAAAAATAAAATGAAATTAATAATAATAATAATAATAATAATGTTAGTTCTTTTTTTGATTTTTTTATGAAAATATTAATTAAGTTAATAGTTAATAAAAGGGAAAAATAAAATAAGACAAATAAAATATAAAAAGAAAAATTGCAAACCCAAGGGGGGGGGGGGGGGGGGGTTGGGCCAAATAGGAGGTGTATTGTTGAATTCTGGCCCATTAAGAAGCCACGTTTGACTTTCCTTGATTGTCTAGAGCGCGTTTGACTTGGAACATGGTATTCCTCCCTCTCCTGGCCTTTGGATGGCTGTCTGAGGACACATGGCACGTTGGATGTGTGAGTCTATGGTGGAATATTTGATGAGTGTTGCATACAATTACACGAAGCAAAATATTATGGAAATAATGGGGGACCTGGGATTCGAACCCAGGTCCCAGAGATTACAAGACACATCTCCAGCCACTGAACCAATTAAGCGTTTTTGTTAACATAACAAACAAAGAAAATTAAATATAAAAACAAGCGTTATTCTGGAAACTAACAAAAATCCGCGCGTTTATTTGAACTGGCCAACCACATGGAGGCACGTCCTTCATCTTCTTCATTTCCTGTAAAAATATAAAGCAGATAGCGGGGGTTTTAAACCCCCACAAACTGAAAACATCAAAAATAGCGATTAAGCACACAAGCAGTATAAAAAGGGTGCGAGGTATGTTTCATGTTCGTCTCCTCTAGCCGGTTTCAACCATGTATGTTTGGAGGGTTAATTTTACAGTATGGCAAAAGCCCCAAATTACAAACTCTGAAAACCTAGAACTCAACAATGGTATTTTGCGTTTTAAGGCACCATAATCAAATTAAGTCATATGGAAAGCTTCGTATGGATCCTGTGAGCACAATGCAATCAATAAAAAGTGTTAAAAACGCATGAATGGATGATTGCAATTTTGAAAAAGAATGTGAACCGTATGACTTGTATAGAACGAGTTCTTGAGGTTTTTGGCTTGTTCTTGGCTGCAAATGGTTCCTGGGAATGCTGGGAGTGTATTTGGATCAAAAGGAAGGCTTGAATTGTGCTGCAAGTGGGATTTCAGTTTCACACTTTTCTTTGGAATTTTGGAAATTTGTTTGGCCGTTTTAGAGAGTTCTAGGTCGTGAATTGGATTGGAAAGGCTTGCATATATGTTAGTCAATGAGAATCAGTCACTATAATGCACCTTTAACCCTTGCAATGAAGTTTGAGATTTTGCCATGACCACCATTAAACAACTTGCCATTTTTGCTCAAAATTTGAATTTCATGCTTGAAATGGACTGTACACGAAATTGGCATGTGAATTATGATGTATCAAGGCCATTCAAACTCAAAGATATCCCTTAATTAATTTTTTTTTATTTTTATTAGCATTTTAAAGATTTAAAATGAATTAAATCAATTAAAATTAAATAAAAATAGATAAATTAATTTTTAATCTTGAAATAAATCATGGGACACGTGGGTGGCATGGAAAAGCTGAATCATGTGGAAAAAGTGGGCCCTTTTGTCAAAAATTGAAGTTTCAAGGATAGTTGACTTTGGCCATTTCACAAAAATTTCCCAACTTCTCCAATGCATATCTTGCTCAATTTTGATCATATGAACATATTCTTGGACATTTTGGAAAGGTCTTGAAGTCCTCTAACCAATGCCTTTGGTCCCATGTCATTTTGATTTACCAATCTCAAGTTATGGTCTTTGACTTAAAGTGCCTTTTGTTGACTTTTAAAAATGACCTATAATGTTGAAATTGATAACTTTTTGTGAGAGCATTTCTTGGATTTGGAATGTGAAGATGAGTTGTAGGAAATGTCTTCCCCTTCAAGATGAGCATTGGATGGGATTTTTCTGATGAGCCATGAAAAAGTTATGCCTTGGTCAAGTTACAGTTGACTTTTCAGCTGTCCAAAAATAGAAACCTTTGACACCTTGATGATTTTTGAGCCATTCTTGTGAAATCATGGTCAAGATTTGACCAAATGATGATTGTGGCTTCAAAATAAGATGTTGACCAAAAATTTTGACTTTTGACTGCCAAATGACCATTTTGCCCCTGTAGTTGACTGTTGAGCAAATGGGACTTTTGACTGTGCAACTTGACCTTGTGAGCCTTGAAACTTGACATGTAGGTGCTTGACAATGTGTATGAGCATATGAGGCTTGATTGAGCCCTTGAAAACCTCAACTTCCTTGCAAGAACCAAAACCCTAATTTGACTGGCTTTAGGAGAGTGGTTGACTGTGTATCCCTTGAGTAGACTTGAGCAATTTGAGGTGATGCTTGTCAAAACTTTGAAGATTATGGGAGGGCAAATTTTAGGGTAAACCAGTTGCCCCTGTTCAATTTTCTTAGACCTGAGGATTTAGATTGGCTTGTGTGCCTTTCGTGATCCGAGGGTGGAAGATGATTGAACACTAGAGTGCCCAGAAATTTGCACTCACATAGTAGAGTATCAGCAGTGTGATGGCGGGAATGGGCTTACAGATGCCATTTGGAGAGATGGTGGATAGGAGGATGGGCTTATAGATGCCATCTGGAGATGTGACAGAACCTTGTCGGGAATGGGCTTATAGATGCCATTTGGAACTGTTGGTAAGTGGATGGGCTTATAGATTCCATCTATGTGTCAATCGCGTAATAGATTCCTTAGCGAGAACTTGCGTACCTGAGAAAGAAAGATAATTACCTGGCCTGCTACAGGGGTTGATTTTCAAACTCATCATGCAGACATGCCCTGGCTGGATACAGGAATCGAATCTGGAATTAGTCGTTGACAGATATGCCCTGGCTGGATACAGGAATCGAATCTTCAAACTCTTCAGACGTGCCCTGGCTGGATACAGGAATCTAATCTGGAATTAGTCGTCAACAGATATGCCCTGGCTGGATACAGGAATCGAATCTTTAAACTCTTCAGACGTGCCCTGGCTGGATACAGGAATCGAATCTGGAAATAGTCGTCAACAGATATGCCCTGGCTGGATGTAGGAATCGAATCTTCGAACTCTTCAGACGTGCCCTGGCTGGATACAGGAATCGAATCTGGAAATAGTCGTCAACAGGTATGCCCTGACTGGATATAGGAATCGAATCTTCAAACTCTTCAGACGTGCCCTGGCTGGATACAAGAATCGAATCTGGAAATAGTTGTCAACAGATATGCCCTGGATGGATGCAGGAATCGAATCTTCAAACTCTTCAGATGTGCCCTGGCTGGATACAGGAATCGAATATGGAAATAGTCGTCAACAGATATGCCCTGGCTGGATACAGGAATCGAATCTTCAGACTCTTCAGACGTGCCCTGGCTGGATATAGGAATCAAATCTGGAAATAGTCGTCAACAGATATGCCATGGCTGGATACAGGAATCGAATCTTCAGACTCTTCAGACGTGCCCTGGCTAGATACAGGAATCGAATATGGAAATAGTCGTCAACAGATATGCCCTGGCTAGATGCAGGAATCGAATCTTCAAACTCTTTAGACGTGCCCTGGCTGGATACAGGAATCGAATCTGGAAATAGTCGTCAACAGATATGCCCTGGCTGGATACAAGAATCGAATCTTCAAACTCTGCAGACATGCCCTGGCTGGATACAGGAATCGAATCTGGAAATAGTCGTCAACAGATATGCCCTGGCTGGATACAGGAATCGAATCTTCAAACTCTTCAGACGTTCCCTGGCTGGATACATGAATCGAATCTGGAATTAGTCGTCAACAGATATGCCCTGGCTGGATACAGGAATCGAATCTTCAAACTCTTCAGACGTGCCCTGGCTGGATACAGGAATCGAATCTGGAATTAGTCGTCTACAGATATGCCCTGGCTGGATACAGGAATCGAATCTTCAAACTCTTCAGACGTGCCCTGGCTGGATACAGGAATCGAATCTGGAATTATTCGTCAACAGATATGCCCTGGCTGGATACAGGAATCGAATCTTCAAACTCTTCAGACGTGCCCTGGCTGGATACAAGAATCGAATCTGGAATTGATCGCTCACAGATATTCCCTGGCTAGATACAGGTATCGAATCTGGAATTGCGACAGTTGATAGTAATTATCTTTGGATTGTCCTTTTTCCTGAAAAGGTAAAACATCAGTTGTATGCAATGTTATGATGTATGAAATGCATGATGTCATGATGTTCTCAAAATAAATGAGATTGTGTTATATGTAAGCAGGATGTATGAAATGTGAAATGTTTATGAATGTATTCTCGTCTTAGGAAAATAAATCCTTGACGAATGTCGGGAGCTTGAATCCTGGGCTGATGTTTGAAGAGTAGAGTTCTTCGTTTCCGCTGGGGATGATGGTTGCAAGAATAAACCGGTAGGAGAAGATGACTCTGTTGGGGAATAAACTTGTTGGAGAGATTATTTTGCGGGGAATACTCTGTGGGAAGAGATGCTTCGCTGAGGTTTGATGATAACTCCGCTGGGGATACGGTTGATAAGCTTTGTTAAGGAATTTGATGAACTCCGCTGGGGGATAGGAAGAGCTTCGCCGAGGGCGATCTTTCCGTGGTTTTTAGCTGAGGATAACCCAGTTATAAGCTCTGGTGAGGGATAACCTTTGAATAAAGTCCGGGAGACGTGTTCGTGCTCTGCAGGGGATAAGTTTCCATAATCTACTGGGGATAAGCTTCCTACTGGGGAGATTGATTCAACTTTCCTGGGGAATCTTTTGAACTGTACTGGGGAATGGCTCCACTGGGGTGTTTGGTATTTCGCCGGGGAACAATCTTAGATTAAGATTTCCGGGGATGCTTGTTAAGGAATGTCTGCATACTCCGCTGGGGAATATTGAGATTTTCTGGGGATACCCAACTTCCTTAAGGCTGATAGTAGGCTAACTCTGCTTGGGGAGAGCGTTGCTGACTTGCTAGAGATACTGTGCCTTTTCAGGGCTGATGGGAGACCAACTCTGCTCGGGGGAGAGTATTGTTGAGTCTTGTCTTACTCTGCAGGGAGTGAAGGTATTCTGGTTACATTCTTCAGCCGAACCTACCTTGGTACTTTGGTGGACAGAGCAACTAGATCGTTTGGACAACTCATTATTGCCCCTGTTTCTAATGTGGGAGAAGAAGATACCTTGTGGAGGTGCTTGATAACTGCCGACCGACAAATCTTCTTCTGGTAGGCAAGTGATGAGATGACGGGACATAGTCGTACGCTTTTGATCCCTAACTTTTTCCTGGACCGCCCTCTCGGGTTTTCAGTCCATCGGGATACCCATTTTTGCCCAAGCCGCCTTTTCAGGTTTTCGACTTGCCGGGTGTACAGATTTTTCTATTTCATCCCTTATTTTTTCCCGAACCCTTTTGGTTCGCCGGGAAGCCCTTATTTTTGCCTAGGTGTGTCAACCTAGAGGGTCTTTGATTATGTGTAGTTTTTTTCCGACTATGTCCGTGCTCTCAGAATGTAGGGAAATGCCCCGGTTAGTAGCATTGTGTTGCCATGTTACCAGAAGATCTTCGTTTGATCGTCCAATGCCCCAAGTGACCCAGACGGAGATTTTCCCCAAGCTGGTTGGCCTTTTGAGAGATTCTCTGAATCTTGACTTAACTGCCCCAGATGATGGACAATTATCATGCCATGCCCCTTGATTGGAAGTGCTTTTGTTCATTAGACCTTCGTCGTGCGAATTTCTCTGTTGTTCGAACAAATAATCATATGCAAACAATGTTATTTTTTTTTATAAAAAAACGCAAAGCTTATGTCTGTTTCGAAGTTTTTGAAAACGTATTTTTTCAGTAAGACCAGCAAATTTTGTAAAATGTGATGTCAACTCAAGATTTTACAGCGAGCCTTAATGAGTCAGGATACCTTTGGTAACAGTATGCTTTCGAACTAACCCGTGCTTCAGCTAGGACTTTTTGAGGGTTATAACGTGGTCTGGTTCACGGTTTAAGAAACAAAGGATAGAGGCTCAAATTATATTTGTACCCACCCGTTCTTCGTGATGTTCTTCAAACCTAAACTCAGTTGATCGTGCGTTAGACCTTGTTTGAGTCTTTGTTTTGATATTCCGGTGATGGTTCGGATGTTGACAGTTTATTTTGAACAGGCAGTCAGTTCTTTTTTGTTGAGGGTTTGCAGGACCTCTTCCTTTTTTGATTTCGTTATCCCTGTTTTTTGCCTGAACCGTTTCTTTGTGGTTACAGTCAGCGGGATGCCCCAGTTTTGTAAGTCTCCTTCATAGGTTTTGACTTATTGGGCTTTTTATTTTGAAGGGTAATGACTGCCTGTCTTTATGATTATTCGGAACCATCACTGTCTTTTGTTTCGAAAGGACTCCTTTGATGTCGTCCATTGTGCATTTGGATCAACTGAGAGAACTACCCTGCCCCAGGTTATGATTAAGGGTTTTAATTTTTTGGTGAAAAGAAAAAAAAAACTCCTACTTCTTTGGCTCGAAGGGGTTGACGAGGGATTATCTTCCTTATAACTCCAATGTTTAGGAATTGAAACAACGCATGTACCTCATCAGCGGGGTCTGTTCAAAAGCATATTGTAGATTGTGGTATCGTTTTCGTCATCCTCCCTCAAGAGGCTTAGAATTTTTAACCAAGAGTTGATCATCATAAAAATATGAAAACAGTTTGCATATAGCGAATGCGAATATATTGATTCAAAACAGACATATGCGATGCATTGATAGAGTAATAAAGTTTGCTATGACAATAATTGTTTGAACAATCAAAAGAAAATTACAACTTGAAAAATCTAATGAACAAAAGTCTTCTAATTTGAACTAGTCACTTCAAGTGATGAATCTTGCAGGGATAGTAGAAGAACTCCGTCTGGCCATCTTGGGTGAATTCTACTGCTCCTTCATCAATCAGGTCCTGGATCTTGTACTTCAACTTCCAACAGTCGTCAGTATCGTGCCCCGGGCTGTTAGAATGGTATGCGCACCTGGCCCCGGGATTATAGTTGGGTGAAGAAGTCTTAGGATTAGGGTGAGGTCCTATCAACGTCACCAGATTCAACTTTAACAAGTGTTGCAAAGCTTGGGACAGCGACGTGTTGAGCTGGGTGAATTGCCTCCTAGGCTTGTCTGGCTTGCTCTGATCAATCCGTTGTTCTTGGCGAGGCCGTTGTTAGACTTGTGAAGTAGCAGCAGCTTGGAGAGGCCCATTCATTGAACCAAATCTTTGACTTCTTGGAGGCTGATTACCGGTTTGGTCTCCAACCCTGACTACTTGCTTCATAATGTCTTGTTGAAACTGGTGAGGTTGATGCTGGATTTGTGACCCTGAAGCAAGTTGAGGAGATTTTCCCTTGTCTTCTTATCTCAAAGGGAATTTGATGGTGACTGGCTCTCCAACCTTAGATGTTTGCCCCAGTTGGTTATCCCGAAGCAGTTGGTTGACGAGAACCCTGAGCTCTTCTTGTCTTTGATCTAAGTCTTGGATGAGAGCCATCTGCCCCAGCATATGGGTTCTCATTGTATCTACCTCAACTTGCAGACATTTCAGCCGTTCGTCCTTATCATCCTCAGGATTGTTCCTGACCAAAGTCCCCATGAGGAGTGTTCTCAGCTCTTCCTGCCCCTTGGATAGATTTAGGAGGATTTCCCCGAACTGAGTCTCTTGAGTACGAAGCTCCTGATTGTCTTGTTGGCAAGCCATTGCTGAAATAAACAGCGAGGAAGATAAGTGACCTGTAACAAGGGTACCTGTAATGCAATGATATGTATGTATGCAATGTTTTCAAGGATCTCGCGGGGTAACCAAGAAAGTTGTTAGAATTTGAATTTTGTAGCTTGATGGAAGGGAACTTCATGTTGATGAGAGTCCTTCTTCAAGAGTCAAAGCTCACCATATCGAGTGGGTCATAGCCCCTGACTCAAGTTATCAACCTTGGCTAGAGGAAAATAAATCCCCTTGGCCCCTTGCTAAACATCATGACCTGCATCACAAGCCCTTGAGATCCTTGAAATGGATTAGTTTTTATGCAAGATGCAAGCAATGGTATGATGTTATGCTATGCATGGAGTGATGTAAGTAGGCCCTGTAATGAGTCCTAATTAAGGACTGTAAACAAAACCTGCAAGGAACCCGTGTTGTTAGATAACAAGTATGCAAGTAGTTCAAGTATGAAGGCACACAAGTTACACAAAAGAGCCCTTAGAGTTTAGGCCAGCATGAATTTTGGGTACTACCCTCTTTGAAGTTGGTGGGCTCAAACATGTCCTATCAAAAGTAACCGAGTTCTAAGGAGCTCAATATCATTGGGTTGCTTTCTGTGTTCATTGTTTTGATTTAGCCACTGAACTGACGATCAAAATATTCCAAGAAAACAACCCTCGATGAGTGTAGTATCGAGTATCAACCAACTTCGGACTGCACCAAAGTCAGTCATCTCACTACCCCTAAAGAGGCCAAGATGGTTCATTTAAGGTTCTTAAGGTCAGTTGATGCTTCACGACACCACGCGGCGGCCCCGTACTCTCCTTGACTTGACTCAAGGGTTACCGGTACTCACCAAAGTGCCACATCAACGTAGCAAACTGCTTCAACCGTGTCGGTATACCCCGCACAGTTCCCTCACAGTTTGTTGCTACTTTCTAAGAGGTATCCCCCAGATCCGGGTTAAGATCTATGAAACTCCCAAAACAGGCCCGCAATATTAAATCAAGCAAAGCAAGCAATTGAAAACATAATGAGTGGTCTAATCCTAAGGTACACCTCACTTTATAGTATTCCCCAGTAGAGTCGCCAGTTCTGTGATCGGTGGAAATAGAACTGACTGTTTTTTAGCTGGTTTCGCGAAATGTCGCGGTAAGCAAGAGTCGCCACCGTCTTTTATGTTCTCCAACATGGAAAGGACAAAAGCACAGCAAAATTCCTTCTTTGAGAATGTTTCTCAGTTCGAGAGGTAGATTTATAGAAAGGGAAGGTGTTAGCACCCTTTCTATCAGTGGTTATCCACGGGCTCTTAGGTACTTTCTCTTATGTTTTCAAAAATGTTTGCTTTTTAAATGTGTGTGGGTTTTGAAAAAAAGTTTCGTTTAAAAAATTTCTAAGTAACTCTTGTATCTGTCCTCAAGAGTGTATGAAAGATTTGTTTGAAAACTTTTTGAAAGTGTGGGTGCGAAAAGTTTTTTTGTTTGTTTAGAAAAGAGCAAGTACTTAAGAGAAATCTACCTACTCTAAGGAATTAGGCTGTGTAAGAGTCCTTTAGATAGTGCTATCCCACCATTGAGAGGTAGGTAGCACCATCGTTGGAGGTGTTCGGGTCAATTCGATTATCGGGACAGTGTGGTCACCGAAGCAATGGTAGGACATCTTAGAAGTAACCCTAATGTCCTAGATCCTTTGTATCCGAGGCAACCGTTTTGAGGCAACTGGATCTTTAGACAAAAGGGCGACCTCTAAGACGTCCTATACTTGATGACCACGTTTCGAGGCAACCAGTGAGGCGTACCCTAGAAGTGGCATGTGCTTTGTATGTTGTGTTTCAGTTAATGTTTGTTTTGTACATGTTATTTTGTGAGCTACGGATTGGTTTTATTTACATACATTCTTTCATGCATTTAACAGTTAGGAGTGCGGAAAATAAATTGCGGAAATATAAATTCTACGCTATTACAAGGCGCGGGTCTATACATCGCCAAAAATACAAAGACCCGTTTTGATAAAGTGCGGGAAATTAAATAAAGTGGTAAACCTAATTACTATTACATTCTTGAAAGCAATTACATAATAATCAAAATGAAATAAATGCGCGCGAATAAAAATTAATCGGGAATGCCTTAAGGGTTTTGACCCTTTTAAGAAAAGAAATGATTTTTTTTGTCTTTTTTGAATTAAATGCAATTAATTAAATAAAGCCTAATTACTAATTAATTAATTTATTAAAAGAAAAGATTTTTTGTGTTTTTTATGTTTTTATGAAATAAAATAAAAGAATTAAAATTCTAAGTTAACCTAATTCTAAATTATTTTTATTGATTGTAAAGAAAAAGAAATTAAAGTTGACCTAATTAAATTATTTTAGTTGTTAATATTTTATTTACAAAAGTAAAATGAAATTAATAATAATAATAATAATGTTAGTTCTTTTTTTGATTTTTTATGAAAATATTAATTAAGTTAATAGTTAATAAAAGGGAAAAATAAAGTAAGACAAATAAAATATAAAAAGAAAAATTGCAAACCCAAGGGGGGGGGGGGGGGGGGGGGGGGGTTGGGCCAAATAGGAGGTGTATTGTTGAATTCTGGCCCATTAAGAAGCCACGTTTGACTTTCCTTGATTGTCCAGAGCGCGTTTGACTTGGAACATGGTATTCCTCCCTCTCCTGGCCTTTGGATGGTTGTCTGAGGACACATGGCACGTTGGATGTGTGAGTCTATGGTGGAATATTTGATGAGTGCTGCATACAATTACACTAAGCAAAATATTATGGAAATAGTGGGGGACCTGGGATTCGAACCCAGGTCCCAGAGATTACAAGCCACGTCTCCAGCCACTGAACCAATTGAGCGTTTTTGTTAACATAACAAACAAAGAAAATTAAATATAAAAACAAGCGTTATTCTGGAAACTAACAAAAATCCGCGCGTTTATTTGAACTGGCCAACCACATGGAGGCACGTCCTTCATCTTCTTCATTTCCTGTAAAAATATAAAGCAGATAGCGGGGGTTTTAAACCCCCACAAACTGAAAACATCAAAAATAGCGATTAAGCACACAAGCAGTATAAAAAGGGCGCGAGGTATGTTTCATGTTCGTCTCCTCTAGCCGGTTTCAACCATGTATGTTTGGAGGGTTAATTTTACAGTATGGCAAAAGCCCCAAATTACAAACTCTGAAAACCTAGAACTCAACAATGGTATTTTGCGTTTTAAGGCACCATAATCAAATTAAGTCATATGGAAAGCTTCGTATGGATCCTGTGAGCACAATGCAATCAATAAAAAGTGTTAAAAACGCATGAATGGATGATTGCAATTTTGAAAAAGAATGTGAACCGTATGACTTGTATAGCACGAGTTCTTGAGGTTGTTGGCTTGTTCTTGGCTGCAAATGGTTCCTGGGAATGCTGGGAGTGTATTTGGATCAAAAGGAAGGCTTGAATTGTGCTGCAAGTGGGATTTTAGTTTCACACTTTTCTTTGGAATTTTGGAAATTTGTTTGGCCGTTTTAGAGAGTTCTAGGTCGTGAATTGGATGGGAAAGGCTTGCATATATGTTAGTCAATGAGAATCAGTCACTATAATGCACCTTTAACCCTTGCAATGAAGTTTGAGATTTTGCCATGACCACCATTAAACAACTTGCCATTTTTGCTCAAAATTTGAATTTCATGCTTGAAATGGACTGTACACGAAATTGGCATGTGAATTATAATAATCAAGGCCATTCAAACTCAAAGATATCCCTTAATTAATTTTTTTGATTTTTATTTGCATTTTAAAGATTTAAAATGAATTAAATCAATTAAAATTAAATAAAAATAGATAAATTAATTTTTAATCTTGAAATAAATCATGGGACACGTGGGTGGCATGGAAAAGCTGAATCAAGTGGAAAAAGTGGGCCCTTTTGTCAAAAATTGAAGTTTCAAGGATAGTTGACTTTGGCCATTTCACAAAAATTTCCCAACTTCTCCAATGCATATCTTGCTCAATTTTGATCATATGAACATATTCTTGGACATTTTGGAAAGGTCTTGAAGTCCTCTAACCAATGCCTTTGGTCCCATGTCATTTTGATTTATCAATCTCAAGTTATGGTCTTTGACTTAAAGTGCCTTTTGTTGACTTTTAAAAATGACCTATAATGTTGAAATTGATAACTTTTTGTGAGAGCATTTCTTGGATTTGGAATGTGAAGATGAGTTGTAGGAAATGTCTTACCCTTCAAGATGAGCGTTGGATGGGATTTTTCTGATGAGCCATGAAAAAGTTATGCCTTGGTCAAGTTACAGTTGACTTTTCAGCTGTCCAAAAATAGAAACCTTTGACACCTTGTGTTGGCTCCTAAATTCGACACCCTTGTTTTATTAATATCAGCCATTAAAGCTGAAGGATGTTTTCGACCAGCTGGGTCTGTCAAAATTCCCATCGAAAGGTGGCAATGTACTTAGAGGATTTCTTCCAAGGGAGAAGTTGGTTGCCTTCGACGTCGAAGGTGTTTCTCGTCGAAGATGCTTCTCGACGAAGGTGTTCGATGGTTCAGAGTGGAACGGTTTGAAATTCAAGCGTTTGGAGGGAAAACGGTTTCCAGCGGTTACCAAGTGTAACGTGCAAAGATCTGGAGCGTCGAACGCTGAGAACGTGCCAAGTGGAGTCATCTCGAAGCAGTGTAACTGCCCGACGGTTACTTGGGATGTTTTAGTATAAATAGTAGTAGGTCACGCAGTTTTTCGCGTGTGTTCACAAATATATACAAAGTCACTCATATAGATTCGAGTACCCAGCATGTGAGAAAGAATTGTTGAGAATGCATGTGTGAAACACCACTTTTATTAATCAAAGTCATTTATTTTCCAGAAACTTTACTTGCTTTCTTCTTTACTTTTCCTGTCGAAGCCCTTTATTTCAAGCCTTCATTTATTTTATCAAGCCCATTTCTTCATGCAATTTACTTAAAGCCTCTTTATTTTCTTGTCATTTAACCATTATCCAACTTAATCAAAACCTCAAAATCAACCATGTCTTAGGATCAATCTGATCGATCCTGCGAGTAACCAAATAAGTAACCATTTGGAGGATCAGCGGTTGTTTACCAATAACCACGGTAAACAAATTGGCACACCTGATGGGACTGTGTGTTGATTTTTGAAGTTTAACCTTTTAAACATAATCTCATCTTTTTCGAGAAGTGTTGTATGTTATTGAGAAGTGGTAGAATATACACTAACGATACCAATACTGCCAGAAGAAGGGAAGAGATGGCGAATCCGCCAAACAATAACGAAATCCCACAAACAAATGTGGGAGCAACGGTTATCCCGACCGTAAGTGAAGTGATAACCGCTGGTTCAACACCAGCAGTAACGGTCACGACAACGGGGCCATTACCTACGTTCACAGGCCCCAGAGTGCCTTTGGGAACTCCCCCACCAAGGGGAAATTTAGGCACAAGGCCTTATGTTCCCCCAGGATTTATGACAGGCGGTCATAATCGAGAACCACTCTATGGCATGCCAACTTCTGACTTGGCTAGCCTGACGAACGCTGCGTCCACTTTTTCAGACCCTTTAGTGAGTGCCTCTTCGCCACTCCAAGGTTCTGGAGTAGGTATGGCGAATAGAAATAGGACCCAACTCTTAGGAGGAACGCCCCAAGTAGCACATGGCCTTACAAATGCCTCGACAGCAGTCTTGAGGCAACAAATGGACGAAAGCAACCATGATATGGTTCAAATGTTGGCACAAACTTTAAGTACAATGCTGAACCCTCTAATACAAAACACTACTCAATCGAATCAGCAGATGACAGCCCAAATGACGCGTTTGGCTGATTTCTTTGGAGTACCCCAACCTATTCGACAGCCCCAAAGGGCGCAAATAAGGGGAAACCAGGGTGTATTCTTAGAGGAAGAAACCACTATCAACCAAGTCCAACAGCCTGTCGAAGAAAACCTTAGGGCACGATTGGAGCAACATGTCGAGGAACCTAGGGTAATAACCCCAGAGGTAAGGTTAGTTAACAGAAACCAAAATGCTGACGAAGTAGTTCAACATATCCAATACCAAAACATGGGTTTGGAAAATAATCTGGCAACCATGATCGAAAGGATCATGACTCAAAATGGGATGAACATGGGCTTTCGAAGGCCCAATTTTACATCCCCGCTGTCAGAATACGTGTTACAAACAGACTTACCTCCTAGATGTAAAGTCCCCAAATTCACTAAGTTCTCTGGGGACACGACAGAATCTACTGTCGAACATGTGGCGAGATACTTGATCGAAGCAGGAGATATTTCGAACAACGAAAACCTGAGGATTAAGTACTTCCCAAGTTCTTTAACAAAGAACGCTTTTACTTGGTTTACAACTCTCCCCCCCAATTCGATCCATCATTGGACCCAGTTGGAAAGATTGTTCTACGAGCAATTCTACATGGGGCAAACCAAGATAAGCCTGAAAGAATTGGCCAGTGTAAAGAGACGTTTCACTGAACCTATAGACGAATATCTAAATAGGTTTAGGTTGCTCAAAGCAAGATGTTTTACACAAGTGCCGGAACATGAGTTAGTCGAAATAGCCGCAGGCGGTTTAGATTATTCCATTAGGAAGAAGTTAGACACTCAATACCTGAGAGACATGGCCCAACTGGCCGATAGAGTTCGACAGGTAGAACGCCTCAAAGCTGAAAAAGCAAAGGCAACGAAAACTCATAAGAGAGAGAGGATAGCGTATGTTGAGATGGATGACGAAGATCCAGAATCCTTCGACGATAATATAACTGTCGAAGAAGGGGAAGTCGATTTAGCGGAACTAAAACAAGGGCCACCATACTCTTGCAAACTATTAGTCCCCTCAAGTGGGAAAAACCCCACTGGTCCAGAAAGGACCAACGATAGGTTCCCCAAAAAGACTTATAGTTTTGATATTACAAAATGTGATGAGATCTTTGACTTGCTTGTAAAAGATGGCCAAATGATAATACCCCCAGGGGTAAAAGTTCCTCCTCTTGATCAAAGAAAGAAGAGAGGCTTTTGTAAATATCATAATTTTCTGGGCCATAAAACGTCTCAATGTTTTCTTTTCAGGAATCTTGTGCAAGACGCTATCGAAGAAGGGAGGTTGAAGTTTGCTGACAAGACCCCCATGGCTGTGGACTCTAATTCGTTGCAGGCTGAAGCCCACTACGCTGAACCTTCAGAGGTGAACGTGATCGAGGCATCCAGAAGCCAGTCGAAGAGGCCAGGAATCACAATGGTCGAAGTCTCAAAGGACCATGTCAACATGCCAATCTTTGGCAGTTTTTCTGGGAATTTATCCAGAAAGACAATTGAAGCGGTTCAGAAAGCGGTCGAAAGCCCAAAGCTGGAGACGGTTGGAGCCTAAAAATCTGGACCAAAACCCAGTTCTCACTTGGCCCCAGTTCAAGGCCAGACAGAGGATTTGGAGATTCAAATGAAGCAGCTGACTCTTGCCAACAAAGATACCATGAATGTCAACATGGTCGAAGTCTCTGAACCAAAAGCATCAGAGGAGGCCATGAGGCAAGAAAAAGCTAACAAGACTGCTTTCCCTCGGGAGAATGAAAATCTGGCAGATTTCCTGCAAAGGTGCCAGAAAAAGAAGTCAGAAGTGATGCTGTGTCCAAGATGCAGTTCGATCTTTGACAAAAAAGCCGCCGAACATATTCAAGGCGTAAGAGCAGCAAATAATAGAAGGGAAAATGTTGATCTTCGACATGACCCCAGAAGAGCCTCCCAAAGAGGTTCAAACCAAGAAAATAGGCCATTGACTTTCAGGCCTCCAACTAATGTGCCAGTAGATACATGGTACAAAACATCTGGTCGAAAGAGGCCAAGCGAGGAGAGATGGCACTCTTTCGATGTGCCAAGGGGTTCATCTTTAACACAAAAGAAAGAGCCCCAAGTTGCTGCCCCTAAAGTTACACAGGTGTCAAGCAACTACAAAGGGAAAAATCCCATGTCTCGATCTCAATGGAGGAGATACCAGAGGCGACGAAAAGCTGAGAGGGAGGCTGCTAATGAACAAAAGGCAGAAGCCAGTTCAAATGTTCCTCTAAGGAAGCAAAGGAAACCTCTGGAAAGAGAGTCAGTGACCAACAGGCTAGTTTGGCCTAACCAAGGTGAAATTGAGGACGAAGATGGTTCTGAGTCTGATGATACTTTGGACATCATGGTGAATATAGTCTCAGTGCTGCCCAGAGAGTTCAACCGACAGGTGGAGGTTGAAACAAGTGATTGGGAAGTGGAGCAAGAAATGGCCAAACATAGGCCAGTGTGCTATTTCGTCATGGACAATGGCACTACTGAGGAACAAAATGGGTTCTTCGAACCACCTACAGAGGCGATGAAAAATCACCTCAAGCCTTTATTTATAAGGGCTAAACTCGAAGAAACTACAGTGAATAAAATCTTGGTAGATTGTGGGGCAACCATCAACATTATTCCTCACTTTATGCTAAGGAAAATAGGCAAAAGGGATGAGGACATCAAGCCTCACAACATGGTCCTGTCGAACTATGAGGGCGGCATAGGGACCACTATGGGAGTGATCCAACTGGATATCAAGGTAGGATCTATCCTTCGACCAACAATGTTTATGGTCATATCGGCCAAACCTAACTATAATCTTTTGTTGGGCCGTGAATGGATTCATGGTGTTGGAGCTGTGCCATCATCAATGCACCAGAGGTTGCTGCTATGGCATCTAGATGGGATGGTCGAAAACATAGAGGCAGATCAAAGCTATTACCTGGGCGAAGTGAATCACCTAGGGCTGGCAGATTTCGACAAGAACTTGGCTCACATAGGGCCATGTCCAACACCTGACTTCGACTTGGCGCCAGCGCCAAATACTTTTTGTTCCCTATACCTGCACCCTGAGCATGATTTTCAATGGGACAGAGAAGACTTGTCCCACATAGACTTCAGTGGGTTAAATGATATCCAACCAACTGGTTGGGGAAGTGAATTCAGTGATAATGACTGAGTCACAATCATTGAAACGAATTTCGGCTTATGTAGCCGAAACAAAGATGATAACGGCTCTCGAAGCCGAAGTAAAGTACATGGCCACACAGGCCAATGATCAACAGTTATCTGCTTCATGTCCGGGAAAGGATTTCGATCCAGAACCTCCTGATATCATGCCAGAAGGAATGCAGGAACAGAGGCTCGACGCCATCTTTGACGATGAGCCTTTGGACTTCGAAAAGGACCCCTTGGCGAACAATATTAAAATGTTAGCGCAAGATCCTTTAGAAGAAATCAACTTAGGCGAAGGGTCAGAGAAAAAGCCAACTTACATCAGCGCCAAAATTGACCCAGAACTTAGGTTGGAAGTAATCCAATTATTGAAAGAGTTCAAGGACTGTTTTGCATGGGATTACGACGAAATGCCTGGTCTCGACAGAGGATTGGTAGAACTTCAGTTGCCAATCAAACCTGGGAAGAAGCCAATCAAGCAAAGTCCAAGACGCTTCTCTCCAGAAATACTGTCGAAGATCAAAACAGAAGTCGAAAGACTGCTGAAGTGCAAATTCATACGCGTTACGAGGTATGTCGAATGGATTGCAAACATTGTGCCAGTAATTAAGAAAAATGGTACATTAAGGGTGTGCATAGATTTCAGAGATTTGAATGCTGCTACGCCCAAAGATGAGTATCCTATGCCTGTGGCGGAAATGCTAGTCGATTCTGCCGCTGGCTATGAATACCTGAGTATGCTCGATGGTTATTCAGGATATAATCAAATATTCATTGCTGAAGAGGATGTGTCGAAAACAGCTTTTCGATGCCCTGGGGCTCTAGGCACTTACGAATGGGTAGTGATGCCTTTTGGCCTAAAGAACGCTGGGGCAACATACCAGCGAGCAATGAATTCTATCTTCCATGATTTTATTAACACTTTTATGCAAGTATATATTGATGACATTGTTATAAAATCTGTTTCCAGGAAGAATCATATTGACCACCTTCGACAATCATTCGAAAGAATGAGAGAACATGGTCTGAAGATGAACCCTTTGAAGTGTGCATTCTGTGTGAAAGCTGGAGATTTTTTGGGCTTCGTTGTCCACAAGAAAGGAATCGAAATCAACCAGAACAAGACGAAGGCTATTCTGGAAGCGAAAGCGCCATCGAATAAGAAGGAACTGCAATCTCTGTTAGGCAAGATAAATTTCTTAAGGAGATTTATATCTAACCTAAGTGGGAAAGCTCAATCCTTTTCACCCTTACTTCGACTGAATAAAGAGGGATTCGAATGGGGGCAAGAGCAACAAGAAGCCTTCGACAAAATCAAAGGGTACCTCACCAAGCCACCTATTTTGGTGCCTCCTTGTAGCAATAGGAGTATGAGATTGTACATAGCTGCATCCGACAAAACTTTGGGAAGCATGTTAGCCCAAGAAGATGAGAATGGAGTCGAAAGACCCATTTACTATCTTAGTAGAGTTTTGAACGATGCAGAAACTAGATATAGCGAAGTTGAAAAATTGTGTCTATGTCTGTATTTCTCTTGTACAAAACTCAAGCAATATATAAAACCAGTTGATGTGTATGTTTCGTCTCATTTTGATGTTTTCAAGTACATGTTGTCGAAACCCATCTTGCACAGTCGAATTGGCAAGTGGGCACTAGCATTAACTGAATACTCCTTGACCTTTATGCCTCTTAAGGCAGTGAAAGGACAAGTGGTTGTAGACTTTATAGTCGACCACTCAATTCAAGTTGAGGATGTTAATTATGTGGAGATAGAACCTTGGAAATTCTACTTCGATGGTTCTAGCCATAAAGATGGAACAGGAGTAGGAGTCTTGATCATTTCTCCAGAAAAAATTCCAACAACATTCAAGTACAAGATATCAGGTTCTTGTTCGAACAATGAGGCTGAGTATGAAGCTCTAATTACTGGCCTTGAAATATTGTTGGAATTGGGGGCAACTCAAGTCGAAATAATGGGAGACTCAGAGTTAGTCATTAAGCAAGTCACAAAAGAATATAAATGCATAAGAGAAAATCTCATTATGTACTTTGTGATAGCAAATCGTTTATTGAAAAAATTTGAAATGGTCAATATTCGACACATACCCAGATTGGAAAATCAAATAGCCAACGACTTGGCACAAATTGCATCTGGGTACAAGATTTCAAAAACGAGATTACAAAGAGCAATCGAAGTTCGAGAAAAGATAAAAGTAACTTGTCTATCACCAACAGACTTGGAATCGACAAGACTAGGATATGCTGATCAAAGTAACTTCGAAATTTCGTTCATAGATAATTTGTCAGAGCAAGATTGGAGGAAGCCCATTGTGGATTATCTTCAAAATCCAGTAGCTTCGACAGAACGAAAAACAAAGTACATGGCGTTGAGTTATGTACTCATGGGTAATGAGTTATTTAAAAATACGCCTGAAGGGGTATTGCTAAAATGTTTAAGTGAAACTGAGGCATACATAGCCCTTTCGACTACGCACGCTGGAGCATGTGGGGCTCACCAAGTAGGCCATAAGATGAAATGGTTGTTGTTTCGACAAGGACTATACTGGCCCACCATGTTGAAAGATTGTGTCGAGTTCGCTAAAGGTTGCCAAGAATGTCAAGTCCATACAGGCATCCAACATGTACCAGCAAGCGAACTTCACTCGATAGTAAAACCTTGGCCCTTTAGAGGATGGGCGTTGGACCTCATTGGAGAGATTCGACCAGCATCATCAAAGAGCCAGAAGTATATATTGGTAGGCATTGATTATTTTACTAAGTGGATCGAAGATATCCCTTTAGTCAATGTAGACCAAGAAAATGTCATTGAATTTATTCAAAAGAACATTATCTTTAGATATGGAATCCCTGAGACTATAACTACTGATCAAGGATCAGTTTTCACCGGTCGAAAGATGCAGGAATTCGCTCAGGAAACGGGCTTTAAAATCCTAACATCAACGCCTTATTATGCACAGGAAAATGGTCAAGTCGAAGCAGCGAACAAAGTAGTGATTGGCTTGATAAAAAAGCATGTTGGGAAGAAGCCAAAAAATTGGCATAAGACGTTAGACCAGATTTTGTGGGCCTGTCGAACGTCCCCAAAAGAAGCCATAGGTACAACACCATATAGGCTAACTTTTGGCCATGACGCAGTGTTGCCAGCATAAATTTGTCTTCAATCTGCAAGGGTTCAGAGACATTATGATATTCCCTCTGAAATTTATTGGGATATGATGTTAGACGAACTAGTAGATTTAGACGAAGAAAGATTGCGCGCTCTTGACCTACTCAGGCTTCAGAAGAAAAGAGTAGAGGACTCTTATAATAAAAAGGTGAAACCTAAGGCATTTTTGCCTGGAGAATTAGTTTGGAAGGTGATTCTTCCCATGGATCGAAAGGATCGAAGCATGGGAAAATGGTCACCCAAATGGGAAGGACCATTCAGAGTTATCCAGACTTTTTCTGGTGGAGCTTATGAAGTCGAAGAGCTAGGTGAAGATAAAAGGCTCTTGAGAGTAAATGGTAAATATTTGAAAAAGTATAAACCTATACTCCAAGAGATAAAAATAAATAACAAGTAACGACTAAATTAACCATAAATAAGCCAAAATGGAAAATTTTTATAAATTAGCCAAAATGGCAATATTGTCGAATACATATTACAATATATGGTTAAAGGGCTGAATCAATCAGAAGGGGATGGAGTCCTTGAGTCGAAGGTATTTAGTTTGCTGTAACTCCAATCTTTTGTTGCACAAGGCATTCGCCTGGGCAAGCTTGGCAATTTGATCGTCGAAGGCTTGAGCTTTCTCAGCAAATTCTAGGCCTTGTGTGATTTCAGCTTGACTTTCGGTGTCTGGAACAGTCGAGAGAAGTTCTTCCTTGCGTTTAGTATTGGCATTCATCTTAGCCTCTAGTTCTTCGATTTGCGCCTTGATGGAAGCATTCTCTCGATCGATGGCATCAACTTCTTCTTGTTTAGATGCTTTTTGCTTCGACAACTCCGCAATTCGAGAAGTTGTCTCTGCTACAGCAGTCCATGCAGAAGAGCTTTTGCCATATAACACTTCAAGCTGGCTATTAAAGCCCCTTTGTCGCCGATAATCTGCTGAGACTTGATCAATAATGGAGTGTAACTCCATGATAAAGCCTGAAACTTCCGGAGGCACAGCTAGCAAGTCTACGACATTCAAAACAGCCCCCAAATATGATGGAGTAGTAGGGTCCCCCTCCAAAGCTTTCATCAAATCCTTCTTGAAGAACTGAGCCTTAACCTTCATCAAAGCCTCATCGAGAGGAGAAGTTTCAGTGGACTTCCCCGACAGAGTAGGAGCCTCCTGACTAACATCAGACGAACTTCCCTTGCTCTCGATGATGGCATTCAGATAGCCAACAGGATCAGTTTGCTTCAGGAGTTCTAAGTCTTCTTTCGACCTATGCTTTGTTGAGGTGACAACCTTTGCAACAGCGTTGTCTTGGGTTTGAGGCTGTTGGGTAGCATTTGCCTCGACTTGACTTTCTTCGACTTGGACTGCGGCAGTACCAGCGTCATCACGGTCCCCTTCGTCACGATTTTCTTCCGACAGATCAACCACCTGAATCTCTTTTGGTTGTTGCTCTTCTGTTTGTGGATCTTCTGTTGGTTGTTCTGTTGTCTTAGCATTGGCTTCATTTATTTCAGTATTGGCTTCATCGTTCGCCAAGTCTTTTTCTTGTGGCCTGCTGAGTTCAACAGAATCCAATGTTTCAGAAGTCCTTGGCGCTGAGCTTTCAGTGGTGTCCTGAAAAGAGAAGAAGAAGAATCTTCTAAATTCGAAAGAGACATAATCGAACGTGGGTATCGACACCTGAGTTACAAAGGGATCAAAGAGATTACCTGCAAAGGAGCTTCATCCCCAGGGCTGGAATTGTCGCTTTCGACAGGTTTATTGAGAAGAACATTCAATTCCTCCTCCGTTGGCTCTTCAATAATTACTGGAGGTGGCCTGGGTTTTCTCCCAGCAACCTTTATTCTAATTGTTCGAGCCTCAGGAAGAGGAACGTCCTTCTTCAGCTTTTGCCTTTTAAGAGGAGCAGGGGGAGAATCATCTTCTTCATCACTCCCAGATTCGACCGTCAGTGCTGGCCGTTTCTTGGGTGAAGGTGCCTAAAAAACCAATTGGAGTTCGACTTAGAAGCTGCATCGAAAGTCAGAATGTTAAAGCCAGAAGAAAATGATAAAAGTCTGGTTACCGATGCAGAAGGCTTTTTCGAAGGGCCTTCCCCCTGTTGGTTTGTTGTGGTCTTCGTCGGCGCTATAGTTTTCGCCGGTGGTGGAGGTTTTGTTAAGGGGCCTCCTCCCTGATGGCCTTCTGCAGCCTTCTTGGCTGCAGGCTTTCGAACAACTGAAAGCATACAAAATAATTAACAGGCTACCAGTCGAAAGGGAAAGATAGAGTAATTTGGAATGATGAACTTACATTTCTTTATTTTGTCCAAGACAAGGACAAAAGACTTCTGAAGTTCGTCCACGAAGTCCTTCTCGTCGAAAAACTCCTCAGTGTAGTAACTTTTCCACCACTCCTCGAAGGATGGTGAGCAGAGAAAGTTAAGCTGATAGTCAAACAACGAAAGAACTGTTCGACCAGCATATCTGCCGATATGCTTAGTGGCAGCGTCTTCAGTGTAGTCGTTGCAGAAGTATAACATAGACTTCTCCCTGGGAAAAATTGGAGAAGGTAGTGTTTGGATAATACCAAATTGGCGAGACACCAAGTTTGGTTGATATGCGATTAGACTCAAGTGAGTCTTGGAGCTCTTGAATCGTAGGGGCATTATTCTTGGCGTGAGAAATGCCTCCCACACTGTTGTATGCTCTTCGACCTGAGGACCACTTGACGCCTTAGGATGTGGCCTCGTGAACCACTATGGGCCAACCTTTCGTCGAGCAAACGGAGCCATGGTCGAAGCAAACTCTTTCCTTTTAGCAAACATCAAGACGAAGTTTGTAAAAGTTTGTTGAAGCTCCAGCCCATCTTCCGTTGGAGTCAACAGAGCCAATCTGGTGCCTTCAATGCACCTATTTGCTATTTCTGGAGCCTGCTCATTTATTTGAGTCTTCTGAGGCAAGAAAGACTCGAAGGTGGCATTGAGCCACAGCTGAAGCAGCCAAAAAGGTCCAGCAAGCAGCAGACTGGCTCTGTTCTCGATGATCTTCAGAAGAGTCGCTCCGTTGCTAATCGACTCGTACAGATTCGCCAAAATCAATTCTGCCAAACAGATATTTTGGCCATGGTGGAGTTGAGTGGCGAGAGTGACCATCTTCTTGGTCACCTGTAAAGACTTGGTGCAAAACACAAAGCGTGACAGCCATAGGGCTAGAAACGCGATATGTTCTACGTCTGACACAGCGTCCGTCGACTTATCGTGGTAGTGATTGATGAAGGTGGTATAGGTTGGTTTTGTGGCAGAGAATCCAATCTGATCCTCCGACATTTCCTCTGGGTCGAAGTAGTCCCCAGTGGGTCGAAGGCCAGTGATAGCGGCCACGTCGAAGAGCGTGGGAGTCAGCATTCCACAGGGAAGATGGAAGGTGAAATGGGTGTAATCCCAGAAGAGTAAGGAAGCTATCAACATTTCTGGGGAATAGTTAAGACCTGTCTTCGACAACATAACCAGGTCGAATATCCCCATGTCTTTCCAGATCGAAGCCTGGTGTTTCTCCATTTTTTCCAGCCAAGCACTATAGTCAGGAGTAAGGCTAGGGCTAGACCTGAAAGCCCTAACCCCTATGTTGAAAAAACGAAGGTCGATTTTCTCCTTAGCAGGATCTTCATTATCTTCTGCATCTTTCTTGGAGCATCCAACCGGTTTGAGTTTTTCAAGTACCGGAAAGTAGCTTTTAATCTTCATGGCTTCAGCAATGCTTGGGTATAGTGGGCCATACATGGCAAAGATTTGGTTGGAATATCCAACCGGAATCATGAGGTGGCGTGAATAAGCATCACGTACAGCAATGTCCAAAGGCTCAGGGACCCTTCGTTGGCCCGTGGTAGTCACTACGGGAGCAGTGGAGAAAATCCTGGGTTTGACATTTCCAGAGGGAGTGTTGGCGCTAGGAGCGTTGGAAGAACCAGATGCCATTGTTGATACTAAGGTTGAAGATGAAGCGAAAAACAGGTGGTTTGCAAAGGAGGCAAGAGTTTGTATGCAATGAGGAATATCTGAAGGCAAGGTAGCGTGAAAAAGTCCCACAATGGGTACTTAGCGCTATTTATAGTAGTTGGGGAAATTCCCAAATTCGAGGACATTTAATGCCATTTAATGTTGCAGAAGGTAGTGGGACACGTGGCGTCTCCCTGTTGTTGTAGCCGTTCTGCAGAAATGAAAGGGTGCAGCGTGCGCCCTCGTTTTTGGGAATTGTCATGATGACAATTTGTGAAAAGACGTTTGGCACACTGTACGCCATACTGAAGTGACGTCTTAGGTACGGATGAAATGATGGCTTTTCCTTGGGATTGTCAGTGGTTGGTAGAAGACAAAAAAGGTGCACAATTTAATTTGTGACTAAGAATGAAAAGACAGGTGTCGAATGGCATTTCAAAGAATGCCTTTTTCTTTTAGAGTCGAAATAAGGCATTCTTGGGGGGCAATTTGTTGGCTCCTAAATTCGACACCCTTGTTTTATTAATATCAGCCATTAAAGCTGAAGGATGTTTTCGACCAGCTGGGTCTGTCGAAATGCCCATCGAAAGGTGGCAATGTACTTAGAGGATTTCTTCCAAGGGAGAAGTTGGTTGCCTTCGACGTCGAAGGTGTTTCTCGTCGAAGATGCTTCTCGACGAAGGTGTTCAATGGTTCAGAGTGGAACGGTTTGAAATTCAAGCGTTTGGAGGGAAAACGGTTTCCAGCGGTTACCAAGTGCAACGTGCAAAGATCTGGAGCGTCGAATGCTGAGAACGTGCCAAGTGGAGTCATCTCGAAGCAGTGTAACTGCCCGACGGTTACTTGGGATGTTTTAGTATAAATAGTAGTAGGTCACGCAGTTTTTCGCGTGTGTTCACAAATATATACAAAGTCACTCATATAGATTCGAGTACCCAGCGTGTGAGAAAGAATTGTTGAGAATGTATGTGTGAAACACCACTTTTATTAATCAAAGTCATTTATTTTCCAGAAACTTTACTTGCTTTCTTCTTTACTTTTCCTGTCGAAGCCCTTTATTTCAAGCCTTCATTTATTTTATCAAGCCCATTTCTTCATGCAATTTACTTAAAGCCTCTTTATTTTCTTGTCATTTAACCATTATCCAACTTAATCAAAACCTCAAAATCAACCATGTCTTAGGATCAATCTGATCAATCCTGCGAGTAACCAAATAAGTAACCATTTGGAGGATCAGCGGTTGTTTACCAATAACCACGGTAAACACCTTGATGATTTTTGAGCCATTCTTGTGAAATCATGGTCAAGATTTGACCAAATGATGATTGTGGCTTCAAAATAAGATGTTGACCAAAATTTTTGACTTTTGACTGCCAAATGACCATTTTGCCCCTGTAGTTGACTGTTGAGCAAATGAGACTTTTGACTGTGCAACTTGACCTTGCGAGCCTTGAAACTTGACATGTAGGTGCTTGACAATGTGTATGAGCATATGAGGCTTGATTGAGCCCTTGAAAACCTCAACTTCCTTGCAAGAACCAAAACCCTAATTTGACTGGCTTTAGGAGAGTGGTTGACTGTGTAGCCCTTGAGTAGACTTGAGCAATTTGAGGTGATGCTTGTCAAAACTTTGAAGATTATGGGAGGGAAAATTTGGGGTACAACAGTATTGAATGTTGAATTCAGAGAGCTCTAAGGACCATTTCAGCATTCGGCCCGCCATGTCAGTTCGACCTAAAAGTTGTTTCACTGGTTGGTCGGTTCGCACGATGACCGTGTGGGCCAGAAAATAGTGTCTGAGTCTCCTCGCTGTGTTGACGAGGGCTAGAGCTACTTTTTCTATCTGTTGGTACCTGCTTTCGGGTCCTTGTAGGGCTTTGCTCGTGAAATAAACGGGTTTCTGCCCGTGGGTGGTCTCGCGGATGAGAGCCGCGCTGACGACTTCGTTCGAGACGGCCAAGTATAGGAGTAATGGCTCCCCGTTGACTAGTCGAGATAGCACGGGTGGTTGAGATATACTTTGTTTTAGGTGGCGCAGTGCCCGTTCACATTCCTCGGTCCATTCGAAGGCTGCTTCTTTGCGAAGGAGTCTGAAGAAGGGGAGGGCATGCTGAGTGGACCTTGCGACGAAGCGGGACAATGACGTGAGCATTCCGTTCATGACTTGTATTGATTTCTTCGACATCTGCGTCGGGAGGTCAGAGAACGCTCGACATTCATCGGGGTTGGCTTCAATTCCTCGTTTTGTTAGGTAGAATCCGAGGAATTTCCCCGCCTTGACTCCGAACGTGCATTTTTCGGGGTTGAATCTCATTTTACATTGTCTTGCTTGGGCGAAGACTGCCTTGAGGTGTGCTGCATGATCGGTGTCTGCTCGGGATTTGACGATCATGTCATCCATGTAGACCTCGAGCATGTCCCCAATCTGCTTGTGGAACAACCTGTTCATCATGCGTTGGTAAGTTGCCCCTGCGTGTTTTAGTCCAAAGGGCATTACGTTGTAGTAATAATTGCCCGAGATGGTCATGAAGGCCGTGCAATGTTTGTCGCCCATGGCCATTGGGATTTGGTTATAGCCCGAGTAGGCATCCATGAACGACAACGTCTTATAGCCGGCCGAGTTGTCGACCAGCATATCTATGTTCGATAAAGGGAAAGCATCCTTCGGGCAAGCCCGGTTGAGATCGGTATAGTCAACACACATCCTCCATTTTCCATTATTCTTTTTAACCAGTACAACGTTTGACATCCAGGTTGAATATCGGGCTTCAGAAATAAAATTCGCCTCTAGGAGGTCTTTTACAGCTTTTTCAGCAGCCTCTGTTTTCTCCGAAGACTGCCTACGCATACGTTGTACTACAGCCTTAGCGGCAGGATCTATGGCGAGACGGTGACAGGCGACCTCAGGGTCGAGTCCGGGCATTTCCGCGGCGCTCCAGGCGAACAGGTCACCATTCTCACGCAGGCAGGCTTTGATTTTCTTCCTTGCCAGGTCGGGGAGGTCGATGCCAATCTTCACTCCCTTGCTCGGGTCCGCACCGAGGGGGACGAGCTCAAAGTCTTCGTCCGGGATTGATTGGAGGGGGATTTGCTCGCCGCTGGGAGGTTCGTCATGGTCAAAACGAGCATCCAGAGCTATGGAGTCGACCTTTGGTGGAGCTCTCTGGTCTTCCTCTTTGGCGGGATCTGTCTTGTCGGGTTCCTGTCGCATCGTTGCCGGTCTCTTGGTAGGCCTTGTTCCAATGTCGACAGTGTCGCATCCCTTAGATGCAGCGTTGAAACACCTTCGAGCAGCGGCTAGGTCTCATTGGATGGTAGCTACCCGTGCCCTCTTGGTGTAGAACTTCATCTTCAGGTGGACGGTGGAGGGTACCGCTGTCAATTCTGCCAGTGTTGGTCTCCCCGGGATGCAGTTGTAGAGGGACAGGCAGTCGATGACGAGGAAGCGTACTTTAACCTGCCTTGTCGTCGTGCCCTCGCCGAAGGTAAACATGAGCTCGACATATCCCCAAGGTTTGGAGGTCGATCCGTTGAAGCCCTGTAAGTCCGAACCTACATATGGCGAGAGATGGGAGTCGTCCAACTGCAGAGTCCGGAACAATTGACTGTACATCACGTCGACGGAACTCCCTTCGTCGACGAGGATGCAGTGCACATCAAAGTTAGCTGTGATACGGTGGGAGAAATGACTATGGTTTTGCGTTTGTTTTCGCAAATGTTTCGGTTGAGCAAGAGTCGCCACCGACTTTTTATTTTATCCTAAGGAAAGGTTTAAAAAGCACAGCAAAAACCTTTGAGATTTTTCTTGGGTTCGGGGAGTAGATTATAGAAAGGGAAGGTATTAGCACCCTTTCTATCCATGGTTATCCATGGGCTCTTAGGTACTTGCTTAGATCAACTTGCCTTGGTTTTCAATTGTTTGAAATGGTGCTTGATGTGTGTTTTTTGAAAATGTTTTGAAAAGATGCCTTGTATAGGCTACCCTTGTAACAATTCTTTACTCGAATGTTTTACAAAAGGTGTTTTGTCTTTAGAAAAGATGTTTCAAGGTTTTTTTTTTGAAAGTTGGTTTTGAAAGTGTTTGTGAAGTGGGTTTTGAAAATAGGCAAGTGTTTTCTTGGCAAATTGACAAGTACTTAAGAGTTTGTCTACCCTAAAATTTTTTCAAAGATCTTTGTTATGTTTTGAACCTTTTGACAATTTTGTTCCACCATTGCATTTGGTGGACAATCTTGTCTTAGGAGGTGAAAGGGACGGGCGCGGGTCATCGTTTAGACCATAATTGCAATAGTGTTAAATGTCTTTGGGCAATTTTTCTTTAAAAGGGACTTGATCATTCATTTAGGCAACATTTTGAGGGACTATGATCATTTGATTGTTTGTTTTACCCAAAGAAGTTCAACATGCAATATGGCCCAATTATTTGAAGGCAACAAAGTGGAATACCCTAGGGGTGCAAGTGTGAAATGTGTTGTCCATTTTCATGCTTATTTATCTTGAGATTAGGTCCAACTGTTTTGTTCGTTTTATTCGCATACAAACCCTAATTCTAGCATGGTAGGTTTAGAAAGCATTAAAGTGCGAAATTTAAATTCCTACACTATTACAACACAATAATATGGGGAGGGGGTACAATGTTTCAAATGGGATATATTTAGACAAGAATTTAAACCTAACTATTACATCATTTTCTTTGAATATTTACAAGACAAATAATTTGCACAATTAAATGGAAATTGAAATAAATATGTAAAAATGCAAAAAGAATTTTTATGTGTATGAAAAAAATAGAATATTATTTATGTGAAATAAAAAGGGAAATAAAAAGGTATTATTTTTGGAGTATTTTCAAATTTAGGGCAAAACCCTAATTTTTAATCAAAGGGGTATTAATCAATTAATTCATATAATATTTATTATTTACATACAAAAAATAAAATAAAATATTGTATATTTGTAAAAAGGGCATTTTTTAGTATTAAATATTAAAAAATAAAATATGTGCATTTTTTGGTATTTTTATCCTAAGCACATTAATATACACCTATATATTCATATTATTTACAAAATATGTATTATATATATATATTAATTAATAATATTTAATATTTAAATAAAAAAAGTAATTTTCTATAAAATATTTTCAGGAAGTAAAAATAAGATAAAAATGTATATAAAAATATATTTGTACTATCTTAATATTTTAAACAAAAAGTATATATATATATATATATATATATATATATATATATATATATATATATATATATATATATATATATATATATATATATATATATATATATATATATATATATATATATATATATATATATATATATATATATATATATATATATATATATATATATATATATATATATATATATATATATATATATATATATATATATATATATATATATATATATATATATATATATATATATATATATATATATATATATATATATATATTTATTTATTTATTTATGTACAAACTAAAGAAATAATCAAATAAATACTTAATAAATTCAAAAAATGATGAGAAAAATATTTTTATATTTTTAATATGCTGAAAAAAAATAAATGAGTCAGTTAAAAAAAGAAAAAGTCAAAAAACATTAAAAATGAAGCAAATGGGCTCAGGGGTGTAAAACCAAAAAGGGTGGCGTGAAAAGGAAAGTCAACATAAGCCCAGCCCATGAAGACCTTTCTTCAACCTCTGTACAACAACATTCAAAAAATGTGCGCCCTGTTCTTGATCTTCTAACTCCTGATTCCTGGCTTTTCAATGAAAACTCATAACATAAAAAATGTTCAGCATCAAGAGACGAATCTAACCATATGCAGAACTTGATCTAACTCTCTAAGATGAGGGAGAATTTCTTCTCCCCCAAATCCTAACCTAGATTTTCTGCCATTTTCAAACCTCAAATTCTCACAGCTCAAGTAAAAGAAATGAAAAGTAAAAACATGTACATGTTCAGTGGCATGAGTAGAACATTGTTTATTCACAAACTTAGAGTTAATTATGCTTGATAAGAGAGATAGAAGTTCACCAAGATACCTGTTCAGCTGGAGTTCTATCTGGCAATGAGGGAGCTTTCAGTGCAAGGTGATGATTGGAAAAGCTTCCTTGAGGTCCAGGGATGTTATTCCAATGTTTACTTTGTCTTAAAAGCTTCTGAATCGTGCTAGAGCACTTCACCTGCAAAACAAGAAACTGAAAATGGTGGAAGTGGTTAGAGGGATTACAGGTCGTGTTTCAAGTCATGGTTAGCTTGCATAGATGCTAGGGAATGTGTGTGAACTGGTTTGGGCAAGAGAGTTTGAGGGAAATGGAAGATGGCACTCAAACTGCAGGCCTGACCCTGTTTTTACAGTTTGAAGATGATTCTGAGATTGGGAGTGTTTGAGAGGTTCTAGGGTCGTGCAAAAGCTTGGTTGGGATGTTTTGAATGTGTCTACAATATTTGCTTCTGTGTTCTAATGCTGAGATGAAGGATGTTCTATGTTATGGTACTTTTCTTCACTCTTAAGCAAGCAAAGCCAACTTGGTGTTTTAGGCAAGTAGGGGACCCCTAATGAGCTGCATAATCTCTCCTTGATCAGAGTGATTTGCCCATAATCTTGTGCCAATTGGATTTGGTTTGTACTTGTGGATTTGCATCATGACATAAAGTGAAACTTTTGCAAAAATGGATATAATGCTTTTTCCAATTTGGGATTAATCCATCATACAATGCTTTAGCTCATGAAACAAGGTCTCAGCACAATGAACATGCATTAAATTATTGAGTTTTGGATGGTTTTAGGACCTGTAATCAAGGGGCATGCTGGTTTGAGAAGTTTGCATAAATTATGAACATGAAAAATAGCCAATTCAAAAGTGAGTTTTTGCCAAATTGTGAAATTCGAATTTCTCAAGTCATGAGGTTGTTTGATGAGTACTTGGACATTTTGGAAAGCTTGGAATGTGTACTACAATCCATCTTTGAAATGAAAATTGAAATTCCAAGTGGAAGTCTATGGAAAATGGCTTTGAAGTGGGGTAGAAAACCTTGTCAAAATAGGTCAAAAACTCACTAAGTTAAGAATGGTTTAATGCCCTTATTCAAAAATTTGTAACTTGAGATACAAGCCTCAAATGGGAAAACTTTGTGAATCAAAGTTGTAGATTATGCAACAAGCTACAACTTTCATGTTTTGACTTTTGTTTGAATCCAAATGGATCTTGGTGAAAAAGTGGGGCAAAGTTGGGAAAAAATTAGGGTTTTTTATAACTTAGAAAAATTCTAAGTTATAAAAAATTCTAATTTCTAACCCTAATTTGCATTTTGTGATTTCTTGATGAACAAGTTTCATGATTTGGCATGTTTTGATGAAAAATGAATCTTGACTCTTGATTTTGACCAAAACGTCAAAGTTTGACTTTTCAGTATACAGTCAAAATTGATCAATCGACTGGGAAATTCAACTGTCAATCTTGTGTACTTGGGATCTTTTGAGTTTGTTGAGCATGTCAAGATAATTCCATGGGGTCCTTGAGTCCATATATGAGCTTGGTTTGCCATTGGTTGGGTCAAACAGTCAAAAATTGCCTTTGTGCAGTCAAAACCCTAAAAATGACCATTTTTCCCTTTTGGTGATCTGATCAAATTTCTTGTGGAATTGTGATCCAAACTTGATCAAATGGTCCATATGAGTTCATAATGTTGATGTGGGTCAATTTTCATGAGGTTTGACTGTCAATTGGCCACAGTTGACTTTTTCCCCAATACAGTTGATTTTTAGGTCAACTGTCCAATTGACTAGGCAAAACTTGGAATCAAGGCTTGAAACTTGGTATGGATAAGCTTGGGAGTCCAATATGAAGCATGAAAGTCATCTTAAGCACTTTAGGTCAAAACATCTTTGTGCAAACATAAACCCTAATTTGGGTCCACAGTGCAAGGAGAAGTCTTGAGCAGATGAAACCCTAACTGGATCTTGGGCTTCAAAGGTTATGTGATGAGAAATCATTGAGAAATGGGAGGGAAAATTTTGGGGTACAACAGTTGCCCCTGTTCAATTTTCTTGAATCCGAAGAGTTAGATTGGCAAGTTTGCCTTTCGTGACTCGAGGGTAAAAGGAGATTGGACACTAGAGTGCCCGAAAATTTGCACTCGTCAAAGCAATGAATGCGGGAATGGGCTTAGAGATGCCATTTGGAGATGGGCTTAGAGATGCCATCTTGAGAGGGTAACAGAGATCCTGTCGGGGATGGGCTTAGAGATGCCATCTGGAAGGGAATATCAGGAAGGTGTCCAAGCTTTGGACCATCTCTGAACTGGGGGTCTGAACAAGCAATAGATTGACATCCGTTGTTGGGAGGAATCCGTAAACTGTTTTTTCAGAAATTTGGAGAAGAAACTGAACAAGCGATAGGTTAACATCCGTTACTTGGAGAACCCGTAAATTGTTTTCAGAAATCTTGAAGTTTTGAATAAGCAATAGAGCAGCATCCGTTGTTGGAAAGCGTCCGTAAACTGTTTTCAGAAAGTTGCATCTGAACAAGTGATAGATTGACATCCGTTGTTGGGAGGAATCCATAGACTGTTTTCAGAAGTCTAGAGAAGAAACTGAACAAGCGATAGGTTAACATCCGTTACTTGGAGAACCCGTAAACTGTTTTCAGAAATCTTGGAGTTGAATAAGCAAAAGAGCAGCGTCCGTTGTTGGGAAGCGTCCGTAAACTGTTTTCAAAGGTTGATAAGAGTCTGAACAAGTTGGTAGATTAACATCCGTTGTTGGGAAGAATCCGTAAACTGTTTTCAGAAGTCTTGAGAAGAATCTAAACAAGTGGTAGGTTAACATCCGTTACTTGGAGAACCCGTAGACTGTTTTCAGAAGTCTGGAGAAGAAACTGAACAAGCGATAGGTTAACATCCGTTACTTGGAGAACCCATAAACTGTTTTCAGAAATCTTGGAGTTGAATAAGCAATAGAGCAGCGTCCGTTGTTGGGAAGCGTCCGTAAACTGTTTTCAAAGGTTGATAAGAGTCTGAACAAGTTGGTAGATTAACATCCGTTGTTGGGAAGAATCCGTAAACTGTTTTCAGAAGTCTTGAGAAGAATCTGAACAAGTGGTAGGTTAACATCCGTTACTTGGAGAACCCGTAGACTGTTTTCAGAAGTCTGGAGAAGAAACTGAACAAGCGATAGGTTAACATCCGTTACTTGGAGAACCCGTAAACTGTTTTCAGAAATCTTGGAGTTGAATAAGCAATAGAGCAGCGTCCGTTGTTGGGAAGCGTCCGTAAACTGTTTTCAAAGGTTGATAAGAGTCTGAACAAGTTGGTAGATTAACATCCGTTGTTGGGAAGAATCCGTAAACTGTTTTCAGAAGTCTTGAGAAGAATCTGAACAAGTGGTAGGTTAACATCCGTTACTTGGAGAACCCGTAGACTGTTTTCAGAAATCTTGAATTTGAACCGGAACCGGTATAAGGTTGCTTGATGATGAGTCCGTGTAAAACTGCATCTGAAACTGTTAAGGATAGCTTTTTACTCTTATCCTGAAAAGGACAAAATGTTAGCTAGACACAAAATTATGTTGCATGAAATGTATGATGCAATACATGGGATATCAATGGTATGATATGAATGTAATGAATGTGCATGTAAGCCGATGAGCTGTCTTGCTGGGGATAGATGAATCCTGGATGGCTGAAGATAAAAGCATCGTGACTGCTGCTGGGAAGAATAAATCCTTGGCTGTGACTGGGGAATAAGGAACTTGGGTTGCATACCAAACCTCTGGGGAATTCCTGATGACTTCTACTGGGGAGTATCAACCTAGTAGACTCCTGCTGGGGATGCAAGACTGAGAATCTTCAGTTTGGCGGGAAGCATCTCTGGCGACCTTACTGGGGACTCAAGGTTTATTCTCCTAAAACTCTGTGGGGAGAAGGTTCATTAGTCTGGCTCCGCTAGGGATTGATAATTTGAAGCTTTAGCTCGGCTGGGGACACTGAAACTTAAACTCTGAGGGGAATTGATTTCCGGAGGATTCTCTGGCTGGGGATTTGCAAAGATAAGTTACTGCTGGGGAATTTTGATGAACTCCGCTGGGGATAGGAAGAATTCTGGAGAGCGTGATCTTCCGTGGTTGTTAGCTGAGGATAACCCAGTTATAAGGCCTTGTGAGGAATAACTTTGAATAAAACTCGGGAGAGACGTCCGTGCTCTGCAGGGAATAAGCTTCCAGAATCTACTGGGGGTGAGCTTCAAGACTTGCTAGGGATATGGATTCCAAATCTCCCGGGGGTTTCCTTTGAAGGGTATCAAGATATCCAATTGTACCTTTGTCCTATCAGTAATCCTCTTTCCCGACTCATAAGAGAATGATTATGTTTCAAATGCATATGCCTATTTAACAAAACATTGGACGTTTCTCAAAATAAAACAAATAGTGCAAGAGAAAAGAAAGGAAATGACACAAATTTCTGGGAAAAGTATTTGTATTGATTTTCTTTGAGTATGTTTGTACAAAGGAGACAATCATCCTAGTAAGAGGATTCTGTCGTAAATATTGAAAGATTTATACAAAATAAAGGATGGCTATGTGAAATAATTCCATGGGATTCCATCTTGCTATAGCTTTCACAACCCTGAATATCTGTCCATTCAATGCTTTGCTTGACGATGACTGGATTGATTAGAAGCCTGGAACTGGTTGATGAAGAGATTGTCTTTGAAGTGATCCGACGAGACATAGTCATACGCTTTAATTCCCTAACTTTTGCCTGAATCGCCCTTTCGGGTTTTCGATCCACCGGGAAACCCTTTTTTGCCCAAGCCGCCCTTTCGGGTTTTCAACTTGCCGGGTGTACAGATTTTTTTGTTTTTATCCCTAATTTTTGCCTGAATCGCCCTTTCGGGTTTTCAATCCACCGGGATGCCCATTTTTGCCCAAGCCGCCCTTTCGGGTTTTCGACTTGTCGGGTTATTTTATGCGTAGTATCTTTTGACTATGTCTGCGTTCGCAGGGTGCGGCAAATCGTCGCCGTCCATGGTGGTCAGAATCATTGCACCACCAGAAAATATGCTCTTGATCACAAATGGTCCTTCATATGTAGGAGTCCATTTGCCCCTGGGATCCACTACGCCAAAAACTGCTTTTTGCAGCGCCTCTACTAAAGCGCTTATTGAAAAAGCGCTGCCATAGCCTTCACAAAAAACAAAATTAAAAAAAAGGGAAACCTACGAAGGCGCTTTTTTAAAAGCGCTGGCATAGGTGGGGGATACGAAAGCGCTTTTTACATTAAAAGCGCTGTGGTAGGTCAAATAAAAATATTAATAAAAACGAAATAATAGGGTTATGAAGGCGCTTTTTAAAAAGCGCTGTGGAAGATTGGCCTTTGAAAGCGCTTTCAAAAGCGCTGGCATAGTTGGACCTATGAAAGCGCTTTTACCCTAAAAAGCGTTGGTAAAAGCCCCCCTATGAAAGCGCTTTCAAAAGCGCTGTTATAGCTTATATTATTTTTAATTTAATAAATTAAAACATCAAAATAACATTATTCATTCTTTTCTCTTCTTCAAACGCACAGTACAATAGCTCTTCTTCTCTTCCACAAACACGATTTCGTAGAAAACCCTAACCCCAACCTTCTTCCTCCGTCTTCGTCCGTCCTCCGGCCGTCGTCGCAAGTCTTCGTCTTCCTCCGTGAAACTGTCTCTGTCTTCGTCTGTCCTCACTGTCGTCGCAAGTCTTTGTCTTCCTCCGTGAAACTGTCTTCGTCTTCGTCTACTTCCTCAAAGAATACAGAGTAAGTTCATTTACTCAGATTTTTTGTTAATGCAACTATTAGAACTAGGTACTGGAAGTAGCTATTGTTTTTTTTTGTTCTATTAAAATGTATATTGTCTGGTGTTGGAAGGGAGAACACTGTTGAACATTGTGTTCATTCTCATCATTGATAAACTTCATCTAGGTTCAGTTTTATCATATTTCAAATTATGGTTCATTGGTTATTTGTTTTTGTTTTTGTTTTCTTCAAGAACACAAGTTCAATAGCATAAGCACAATGCCTTTAATTGATCGTAGCTGATGGAATTTAGAACAATGCTTGTTTTTTCTGTTAGTCTAGAGAACCTAACAAATATCAATTTACATAGGATTTAATTTATCAATGCCTTTGACAACAAAGCAAACAGGATAATCAAGAGATGCAAGTATACTGTATACAATTTCATAAACAAAGAGTCTGAAGTTTGCAATCACTAACCTTGCTTTCTCTAATTTTTCAACCACATCACGCATAGCATGGATGATAATTTTCTTCACCTGATACCAAAGAAGCAGCCATCAGGAAAAAAAAAACAGTACACAAAATCCCAATAAGAAACTGTTAACAATATGATATGAAATAGGAGAATAGAATTGAAATAGGTTGATGATCAAGATTTTAAACATTCAACAAGGATTGAAACAATCAATTTAGAAGTTAGAACCTTACTAGTATTACTGATTTGTAAGCATACTCACTTGCCCTCGAATGTGTGAGAATATATATACGAAAAGAATCTTACATTACTCTACTATTAATGTTAGAATATCTTAGTTTATCTCATAGGATCAGTTTCTTACATTGGGGTATTTGTTTTCTACAGTTTGGCTACAACCTTCAGTTTTAATTCATAGGATCAAGTTCATTGTATTTGTTTTCAACAGTTTTACTATTTGTTTTTTACAATTTGGCTACAACAAAATTCTATTTAAGATCAGGATCATTGGGGTGAGTAAGATTGCAAAATAATAAGATTTTAAGATATAGATTGAGATCTTGACAACCTTGATTAAAACACTTTTCTGTATAGAACGGTCCCTCAAGACAGTTAACTAAATCGATTCAATATAACTAGCTTATCTCCCTCAATGCTCAGTCTAGCTCAATAAATATTAACCTTTTTATATTGATATCTTTATTTTCTTTTGTGGTAGATTTCTTACTGGAAACCTTCTCACTGGACCAATACCGCCTACTTGGAGGAAGAATACCTACGTGTGAGTTATCTTAGAATTTTTTGTTATAAGTGAATGTTGGTCTAAGGTTATTTCACGCACTTTTGTATCATCGACATGACTATAGTGTAGACTAATGTAGTTTTACGTACGACGCTCATTCTCCGCGTTTCTTAGAGTTCGAAACATCTGATAGGTAACTTTCTCCGATTGAAGAAATTCGAACTGTCCTTGATCGTAGTGTACGCGGGACGCTCTCAACATTTTCAAAGGTTTCTATCCTATTCTTGAACTGACTTGAATAACTGATTGTTTTTACTTTTATTTTCTGGCTCAGTGTGAATTTCTAATGATTATAGTTGAGTGGAATTCATGAGTTGCGGTTGTGTTTTTGTTTATATTTAGACTGTTATGGCAGTATAGGGCTGTATATGGCAGTATGGCAGTATTGATAGCATTGAAACGAGCACGTTTCAGGGATTCATCAAACATCAATGAAAATCTTAAACACAATGAACCATGCAACACATTAGTTAGCGTGTAGATGTTAGAATTTAGGACTATAGGACTATACCAAAAATATCTGACGGGATTTTTCCGTTGCTAAATCTTCCGGTTGCTTCTCCTCCGATGAAATCTTTACCGTAAGGTTTGAAATCCGACTTCACTATTGTTTGAATATAATTGTTATTACCTGTATCCAAGACTGAATCACTAGTATCCGACTTCACTAGTTAGTAATTAGTTATGAGTTGTTTAGCACATGCTTAAGGTGAGGCAAGAATAACTATGAATTTGATTACCTGATATGTTGAATTTCTTTACAGGTAATTAATTATTATTTTGCTATAGTTGCGTGACTAATTAGTTGCTATAGTCAAACCATGGATAAAAAATGGATGACTGCCAATCGATTGTCGAAAGAGTATGAGGATGGGGTATCAGAATTCGTTAAGTTTGCCGTTGCGCACGCCAGAGAACCCAATGGAATGATATGTCCTTGCTTGAGATGCTGTTATGGGAGACGGGTTGACGCGGTTCAGTTGGAATCGCATTTACTGATGCATGGAATTGATAGAAGTTATGCATGTTGGAATTTGCATGGTGAGAAAAGTAGCGGGAATGTTGAATCGAGTTATAATACGACGTATGCTTCAAATGAGGATTTCGCAGACGCATACGATTATGATCGAGTCGAAGAGATTGCAGAAGCGCTTGAAGAAGATCTTGAGGATTGTCCCAAAATGTTCGAGAGGTTGGTAAGCGATGCAGAGAAACCGTTGTATGATGGTTGTACAAAATTCACAAGATTGTCTGCGGTGTTAAAGTTGTACAACTTAAAGGCGGACAACGGATGGTCGGATAAAAGTTTCACACAGTTATTAGCCCTCGTGAAAGAAATGCTACCAGAGGATAATGTTCTTCCCAATCGAACGTATGAGGCCAAAAAGATGTTGTCCTCTATTGGCATGAGCTATGAAAAGATACATGCATGTCCAAAAGATTGCGTTTTATTTCGAAACGAGTACGCAGTGTTAAATGAGTGTCCTAAATGCGGTGCCCCTCGATATAAGGAAAAGTTGTCTCCGGAAAAGGTGTTATGGTATTTTCCTATAATTCCGAGATTTAGGCGCATGTATCATAGTGAGACCGATTCAAGACACTTGACTTGGCATGCAGATGAAATAATTATTGATGGGAAGTTGCGACATCCGGCAGACTCACCACAGTGGACGAAAGTTGATATTGATTATCCTGAATTTGGAAAAGAAGCAAGAAACCTTCGCTTGTCGTTGTCTACTGATGGAATGAACCCGCATGGTATTCAAAGTATCTCGCATAGCACCTGGCCTGTGATTCTTATGATATATAACCTACCTCCGTGGCTATGTATGAAGCGTAAGTACATGATGCTATCTATGTTAATTTCTGGGCCCAAACAACCAGGGAATGACATAGACGTGTACTTGGCACCCTTAGTCGAAGATTTGAAGTTTTTGTGGGAGACCGATGTGGAGGTTTACGATGGGTATAGGAAAGAAAGTTTCAACTTGAGGGCGATGTTGTTTGGAACAATTAATGATTTTCCGGCGTACGGAAATCTATCAGGGTACAGCATTAAGGGTCAAAAAGTGTGTCCTGTTTGTGAAGATGAAACCGATACGATGCGATTGAACTTTTGTCAGAAGAATGTTTTTCTCGGTCATCGTAGATTCTTAAATTCTAATCGTCACTATCGTGGGTGGAGAAAGGCATTCAATGGAGAGGCAGAACACGGTAGAGCTCCACATATGTTGACAGGTGATCAGATTTTTGAAAAGGTGAAAGATGTGAGTACTGAGTTTGGCAAGCCTTTTGCACATAGACTTGTCACGAGTGGGTGGAAGAAGAGGTCGATTTTTTTGAACTTCCATATTGGAAGTCGTTGTACGTAAGACATTTCCTCGATGTTATGCATATTGAAAAAAATGTATTTGATAGTGTTATTGGTACGTTACTCAATATACAAGGAAAGTCTAAGGATGGCATTAACATAAGGAAGGACATGTTAAACATGGGAATTAGAACTGAATTGGCACCCGTGACGAAAGGAAGACGCACATATCTACCACCTGCTGTTTACACTCTATCTAGAAAGGAGAAGAAAATATTGTGTAAGTTCCTCAGTGAAGTTAAAGTTCCAGAAGGCTACTCATCATATATTAGAAGACTTGTGTCAATGAAAGACCTAAAGTTAAAGAGTTTAAAGACTCATGATTGCCATGTTATAATGGAACATTTTCTACCAATAGGTATACGTTCTATTCTGCCAGAAAAAGTAAGGAGCGCAATAACTAAGTTGTGTTTTTTCTTCAAGTCAATTTGCAGCAAGGTGATCGATCCTGCGATCTTACCAACATTGCAAAAAGAGGTGGTTGTTACTTTATGTGAGCTTGAAATGTATTTTCCTCCCTCGTTTTTTGACATAATGGTTCATCTAGTCGTTCATCTTGTCAAAGAGACACAGTTGTGCGGACCAGCTTATATGAGATGGATGTACCCTGCTGAACGTTATATGAAAATTTTAAAAGGGTACGTGAAAAACCGAAGTCGACCGGAGGGTTGTATTGCGGAACGATACATTGTTGAAGAAGCGGTTGAGTTTTGCACTGAATATCTGTCAAATGTTCAATCAATTGGACTCCCCAAATCTCATATTGTCGAGAAAAAAGAAGGAAAAAGACTAATTGGAAATAAAGTTGTGACAGTGTCAATGGTCGAACGGGATCAGGTGCATTTGTATGTTCTGCACAATGAGATTGAGGTTGAGCCGTATGCTGAAATGCACAAGGGTGTTCTTCGAGGTTTAAATCTGAATAGAAATGAGAATTGGATAGTACGAGAGCACAATCGAAGTTTCATACCGTGGTTTAAGGAACAAATTTATTCAAAGTATCGTTCGGATCCTGCTTCAGTAACAGAAAGGTTGAGATGTTTAGCATATGGTCCAAGTATGATTGTGTTTTCTTATAGCGCATACGCAATTAATGGATACACATTTTATACCAAAGAACAGGATGATAAAAGTACTATGCAGAATAGTGGTGTTACCTTGGTAGCTGAAGCGATGCACATATCAAGTGCGAATGACTTAAACCCGAAATTTGCAAATCTGTCATATTTTGGGGTTATCGAGCGCATTTTGTTGTTTGATTACGGGAAGTTTCAGATTCCTGTATTTGATTGCAAGTGGGTTGAAAATAATAATGGCGTACGAATGGATAAGTCAGGATTTTTGCAAGTGGATCTCAATAGGGTGGGGTACAAAGATGAACCTTTTATTCTAGCCTCTCAGGCTAAACAAGTGTTCTATGTCAATGATCCGACAAGTACGAAATGGTCTATAGTGCTTTTGTCTAACAAAGTAATTGATGAAAACATTGGAGATCAAGGTGATATTGGCGTTGGCATTGAATCTTGTACAAGAAACGATCAAAATGAGAATGAACCTTGTACTAGAGATGATCATAATGAGGGTATTTGGATCAATCCAACCATCCGAGTTGTTAACAGAAGCGTAAAATATATTGCTACCAAGAAAAGAAAGAGACGTTAGTGAAAAAGGTATTATTATAATTATAGCCTAATATTGTAAGTAATATGTGAATAATGTTTTGAATTTTTGGCATATCTTTTGAACCGTTTTGAATTTTTGCGAATGTGACTAGTGTTTATTTAGTAGAACAATGTTTCCGGAGCTGATGGTGAGGTTTATTTCTTGCAAGTTTGGTTTTTTAGCATTTTATTCAATTTTGAGTTCCTTTAGTGCTATTCATATCTTTTTCGACTATCCATTTTCATGTAGTGTACTAATGTGCTTGTTTGACTTTTGTTACAGGTCTAATGGCTAGCAATGAAGAAAACCCGCAAGGAAACCAACAAGAAAACCCACCAGGAAACCAACAATATCATGAAAACTCACAAGAATCAAATCATGCAGCGGATGATACTTCAGCAAATGATGTTGCACGAGGCATCACCATAATGCGCGAAATCATTCGTGCTAGAGATAAGGGAGTGATATATAATGTAGATTGGAATCATTCAAATCAAGTAGTTGGGGTTAATGCTTCAAAATTCACAAGCTACGTTGGTACACTTGTTCGTATGCATGTGCCAATCTCCATATCTAGATGGAATGCGAAACAATGTGAAGCATTGAAGCAAGGAAAAGAAATGTTTTGGGAAGATGTTAAGGTATGTATGTTATATGGTTTATATGGTTATATGTTTATAAGTTTATAAGTTTATATGGTGTATATGGTTTTTAAACTACTTATATGTTTATATGGTTTATATGGTTTTTAAATTACTTATATGTTTATATGGTTTATACGCAGCGGTCTTTTAACGTTCCAGATGAGCGTAAAGGCTTCGTACTTGGGTTGGCCGGGAAAAGATTTAGAGGGTGGAAAAATCTGTTGACGAACACCTATCTTAAGGATGACAAAGGAAAGTGGCTGGAAAAGTTCCCGGCCGGAAGGCCAGAAAAGTATAATCTTTTCATTAAACAAGAAGATTGGACTGAGTTTATTAGACAAAGAGATGACGAATTCCGGCAAAAGAGTGCCAAAAATAGTGAGAGAGCATCAAAGCCCGCGTATCCATACAAAAAAGGGCGTTTGGGATATGCACGCTTAGAGGAAAAAATTGTAAGTAATAAATAGAAATGATATGTTCTTATTAATTGTCTAAATGTGTTGTATTTGACGATCTAACCGTTTGTTTCTATGCATAGTTAGAGGAGACGAAAAGTGATGAAACCTCACTTCCAGCACATTTGCTGTGGAAGGAAGCTCGTGTGGGCAAGAATCAAGCTGTTGATCCAAGTGTTCTAAGAATTTATGATGAATGCGTAAGTATAACATTGTGTCTTTAATTAAATCAAATTTTTATGACTATTTAATTGATTTTTTTATCTCCATTATTTTCAGGAGACATTGTCACAAACGGAGTCCACCGGTGACGACCAGGATACGAGGAGCGTACTTAGTAAAACACTGAATGTTCCTGAGTATTCCGGTCGGGTGAGGGGTAAAGGTCATGGTGTGACTCCAACCTCTTTCTACCAGCATCCTCGGAAAAGAAATCCTACCAATGCAGAAGTGATGAATGTACTTATGGAATTACAAGCAAAAGTCAATGCATTGGAAAGAGATAAAGAGGTATTAATGAGGGAAAAGGGCAATGCGGCAATGGCGAAAGAAACTAGTGACAACGCTAGTATCAACCGTCAGAATAAATTTCCTGAGGTAATTATAAATATATTGATAAATCTCTATTGTTCAAGTTTCACATTTTTATTCCACCTCTTTCTATTATTGAATTAAAAGTAATATGTATGCATATTGGTTTAGGGCATTTCATCTTGCCAACTATACGTAATGGCATCAGATTATCACCTTGTTGGCAAGGGAAAAGTGTACAACACTTTGGGAGATTTAATTCATAATACACCGATCCCGGCTGGACACCTGAGAGTATCAGTAGATTATCCTATTGATCCCGATGCGTTGGTATCGGTACCTGACGTGGCCTTGGATATAAGATCGGTGCGAGACGCAGTAGGGTCGTTTGTTGCATGGCCCTTGGACCTCATTTTCATTGATGATGAGGTATGTTTAAAACCGTTAATATGAATCATTTAGATTTCAAATGTCAATTCTGAACCGTTAAGTTAATTATTTTTTAATATTAGCCTCCTACAAAACCCGCTAATAAGGGTAAGGAGATTTTGCAGCAAGGCGGCGAGTCTATGGCATCAATTCCAGAGGTACACTTAAATTGTTTATTATATGATATGGATTTAAAACTGAACGATTTTATAATTTACCTAAGTTATATGATTGTTAGGTATCTACGAAAGTGTCACAACAAGTGACCCAGCCTGTTCGTAGCAGACCACCCCCGAAAAAGTCAATGCATAAGGGGGGAAGAGGCGGGGGAAGAGGCGTTTTTGTACCTCGATATCGGAATACACTTGGAGTACTTTTGGAAACCTCAGATTTGAAGTCAGGTGGTATTCGTACAATCCTTATGGATGCAGATATCTTTGGTCTTGACTGCCAAGAAACGATAGGAATGGACGAAATGACTGAGATTATGACGCATGGTGAATTAGGCATCGGCAATGTTCACGCATACATCCGGTATTCCGATAAATATATCATTTAATTAGTTGAACAATTTATTTACACATTTCAATGAAAATAGTCTAATGTTTATATGTTTTTATTTAAGGTTGTTGTACGATAAAAAAAATGCACGAGACTGTATTGGCAAGACGCTTCCATTTCTTGTCTGCCCATATTGTCAGCGGAGCGAAAATTGTCAGGGAACCGGGTTCAGTTAGGGAGTACTTAGTGAATCGATACACGGCCTACGTCGGCAACCCAGATAGCTTGTTTATTTTGCCGTATAACACTGTTCCAGTGGGGTGAGTTTTTCATTTATTCTAATATATCTTTGTTTATTTTGCGTAGAAACTTTTCTTCTAAACTGTTGCTTAAATTTTTAGAAAACACTGGTTGTTGTTGGCTATCGATCCGATTAAAGAAGTTGTGTACTTTCTGAATTCGGTAGACGGGGAATGGACTAACTATCCCGCTATGAAGGAAACTGTTGATCAGTAAGTGAGATCGTTCTAACTATTCGTGTATATTTATATATTTAATTATTTCTGTGAGATTGATCTAAATATATGTTTTTATTTTCTTAGATCAATACAAATATTTCGTAGTCAAAGGGACGCACAGGTACCCCGGAGTAAATCATCAAATATTACTTGGATCAAAGTGCAGGTACAAAATTAGTTGCTTATAATAATAGTTATGTTACTTGATAAAATTACACGACAACTATAAAATATATTCTGTTTTTCTATGCAGTGTCTGTTACAGAATAACGATGTAGATTGCGGATACTTTTGCTTGAGGTTTATGAAAGAAATCCTTCATAAAAATCAAGTAGAGATTCCAAGCACGGTATGGATTTATAACTTAGAATAATTTTGTATGATTTCTACATTTAATAACATCATGCATATACTGAAGTAATAATTTCTTATGTAGTACTTTGATGACCTCTATACTATGTCGTACACGAAAGTTCAAGTGGAAGAAGTCAAAGAGGAAATATGTCAATTTTATGTTGAAAACAGATTATTCTGATGGGTATGAATAAAATATTATTGTACGTGTTAGTTTGATTGTGTTGGAGCCTTTAATATTGTTTGTTTAATTTACCGTGTTGTTCATATTCATACTTTGCAGGATGACGACCGTGTCGGTGGAGCATTATTTTCGATGTAATTATATATGATTTAGTTACATATGTATATATATATGGTTACAAATTAACACGATACTTTGTATGTGATTTAGTTATGGTTACAAATGTATATATGGTTACAAATTTAGTTATATATGATTTAGTTACATATATATAGATAAGGATTGAATATTATATGGTATACCGGTTTCTGTTAATATAATACCGATTTCTTAAAATATATGTATAGATAAGGATTGAATTACAGGTTAAATTATTGGACCAAAAAAAAATTACAGGCCGCACAGGGAACCTCAAATTATAGGTTTCACTTTAAAAAATTTGTATGAGCTACGAAAGCGCTTTTGGCTAAAAAGCGCTTTCGTAGGCAGGATAAATAAAAAAAAAATTAAATAGAAACCCCCTATCAAAGCGCTTTTTCCATAAAAAGCGCTGTAAAAGCCATGATAAATAAAAAAACAAAAATTAAATAGAACCCCTATCAAAGCGCTTTTTATGGAAAAAGCGCTGGGAAAGACCCCCCTATCAAAGCGCTTTTTCCATAAAAAGCGCTGTAAAAGGCCTGATAAATAAATAAAAAAATTTAAATAGCACACCTATCAAAGCGCTTTTCAAAAAGCGCTGGGAAAGACCCCCCTATCAAAGCGCTTTTTAAGGAAAAAGCGCTGGGATAGGTCCACCTACGACAGCGCTTTTGGCCAGAAAAAAGCGCTTTCGTAGCCTACGGCAGCGCTGGCTACGGCAGCGCTTTTAAGCGCTTTTAAAGGGCAAAAAAAGCGTTGTGAAAGCCCATTTTCGTAGTAGTGCTTTGCGGCAAGATAATCCGCTTGATTACGAGGTCTCCGACTTGATACACTTGACGTCTGACTTTCTTATTGAAGGCCTTGATCATCCGTTTTTGATACGTCTGACCATGGTGTTGTACCCCAAAATTTGCCCTCCCATATTCTCCAAGAAATTGCCAAGTCAAGCTTCAAAATCTCCCCAAGGGTTGCACAGTCAAAGATCTCCTATACAGTCAAAATTAGGGTTTTGATTCTGATCAAGAAAAGGAAGTTTTCAAGGGCCCAATCAAGTCTCATATGCCTACAAATATGGTCAAGCATCTTCATACCAAGTTTCAAGACTTTCAGCTCAAAATTGCACAGTCAAAAACCCTAATTGCACTACAGTCAACTGTAGGGGCAAAATGGTCATTTGACAGTCAAAAGTTCAAATTTTTGGTCAACATATCATTTTGAAGCCACAAACATCATTTGATCAATGCTTGATCATGATTCTCAAAGCTTGGCTCAAAAATCATCAAGATGCAAAAGTTTCCTTATTTGGACAGTTGAAAAAGTCAACTGTAAATTGACCAGGGCATAACTTTCACATGGATTATCAGAAAAATTCCATCCAAAGCTCATTTTGAATAGAAAGACATTTCCTACAACTCATCTTCATACTTAAAGTCCAAGAAATTCTCTCACAAAAAGTTATCAATTTCAACATTATAGGTCATTTTCAAAAGTCAACAAAAAGGGACTTTAAGTCAAAAGCCATAACTTGAGATTGGTAAATCAAAATGACATGGGACCAAAGACATTGGTTAGAGGACTCAAAGACCTTTCCAAAATGTCCAAGAACATGAGAAAAGCTTAAAACTTGAGCAAGTTATGCCTTGTGGAAGTTGGGAAATTTTTGGATATTTTGAAAAGTCAACATTGATTCAAATGACCTAAAATTGCTAATGGGCCCATTTTTCTTCCATAATTCATCATCCATGACATGTGCACGACCACTTGGCCCAAAGGGAAGTTTTTATTCATTTTTTATTTATTTATTTGAATTTTTATTAATAATAATTCATTTAAATCAAATTAAATACATGAAAAATGCTAACCTAAGTTTTCCAATCTTTTTGTACATGTTTTATCCTCAATAATTCGTGCATAATTCAATATGGAAAGATTTGGAATGATTGGATCATGATTGGTACAAAATTGTATGGAAAAGATTGAAAAAACAAAGCTTGAAAATCAAATCTTCAAAACCATCAATGAAAGAGATTTTGCTCAGAATTGTTGACCTAATTGACTCAATACAAAAGCCAAAACACAAAACTAATCATCCTACACACGCAGCTGCTCAGAAAACCATTATCAAACTTGAACTTTTTCTCAAAAAAACCTCAAATCTGAAAACACCTTTGCAAGGCGATTCAAGTCTCAAAACTTATCTCATTAGCTTCCTAAAGCATCACTGAACATATTCCAATCACAAACATTCATCAAAGCTTGAAGAATTGGTAACATGAACCGCCCCTGTACAGAAAAAAATCCATGATCGTATTTTAACATCTATGCATTCTCATGGCATTCTAATTGTTGATTTACATTCCTTATGTTATTCTGAAGCTAACCCATATATTTAATTGCATTTTTATGTGCTATACGCGATTTCGCCATTGATGATTTTTAGGGTTTGCAGAGTTTCGAATTAGGGGTTTTAAGACAAAGTAAAATTAGAACACCACAGTGCCATGGTTGTGATCAGCGCATGTGGACGAAGACCATGGAACCCTCGCGCTCAATTTATGAGTGTCGTAGGGCTAATCGCTATTTTCTAGTAGCATGCCTAGGAGAACACGTGAAAAACCGTTGTCTAATGTTTGGTGTTTCAGGAATAATGAAGAAGACAACCTCGTAGCAAGACGTGATAGGCCAGTTCAAATTTCGCGCGCGTTGGTGGCCACTGACTTTCTTTTCTTTTATAATGTTTATTAACTATTATATATCAAACGCGTGTGTAGTGGCTCAGTGGCAAGCATGGTTGTTGGTAAGGTACGTGACCTGGGTTCGAGCCCCAGGTCTTCAATATCCCAATATTATTTTTCAATAAAAGTTCACATGCAGGTTCCATGCTGAGGTACACCATGCACCTCCAAATCAGGCCTTGCCACGTCCATCTTGAGATCAATCCAAAGGCTGAGAGTTAGAGAATAGCATGGACTTGAGTCAACATGCCAGCACGCGTCCAGCAAAGGTCAACAAGGCCATGCTAAATGGGCCAGGTCTCTTGGACTATACCTCCCATTTGGGGTCTGAACCCCCTAGGTTTGTCAATTTATTTTCTTTCTTTTATTTTTTTTATGATGTATATTTTCTTAATTATTGCTTTATTTAATTAATTAATTATTTCCATAAAAAACCTAAAACACATAAAAAATCAGAAAAGAGAAAAAATATAATAAATATTTTGTTTTAATATTTTTGTAATTAAGTTGTATATAATTAAGCTTAGTTAAAATTAGGTTTTAATTTTAATACTTTTCATAACAAAAATCTAAAAAAAACATAGAATTAGGTTTAATTAATTTTTCATCCTTTTTATTTTTTCTTTCATAAATAATTAAATAATTGAATATTTGTTTTTTTATAATTAAATTGCATGAAAATAACTTAGGGTTAATTTAGGTTAAAAAAAACTTCAATATTTTCTTAATAAATTAAAACTAATTAGGATTAGGGTTTGCATCTTATTTTAATTTTAATTAATTCTCTTTTTCATATTAAAACATAAAATACTAAAAATACCAAAAAAATAATTCCTTTTCTTTTTTTATTAATTAATTCCATGTAATTTTAATTTTGCAAAAAGGGTCCAACGCCCTCGTTTCGATTTAATTTCTTATTAATTCGCATATTTCTTTTATTTCGCTTAAATATCTATGTATCTCTCCCGAGGCCTTGTAACATTTTAATTACTTCTCGCACTTTTAATTTCTTTATTTATTTTCTGTCAAATCGGGTTCGAGAAACTTTTGGCGATGTGGACCCGCGCCTTTTGTAATAGCTTAGAATTTACTTTCCCGCAAATATTTTAACTGTTAACAAATGGCATGAAAGAATGTATGGACAAAATAAAAACAAGCGTAGAACACCAATAACATGACAAGATAAATACAAATGAAAACGACACACGAATCGCACACACCACCCCTAGGGTACGCCTCACTGTTGCCTTGCCTCGAAAGGTGATCGTCGATTAGAGGATGTCTTAGTAAGTCCTCATGATTCGGGAACCTGGCATGAGGGTAGCTTCTAAGGTGTCTTCCCATTGCTCTGGTGATCACCATGTCCCGAACTTCGAATTGACCCGAACACCTCCAACGGTGGTGCTACCTACCTCTCAATGGTGGGATGGCACCACTTTAAAGGACATCTACACAGACGAATTCCTTAGGTAGACGACTCGTGGATACTTGCTCTAATTCAAAACAAAACAAATCAAAAAATACTTTTCACATCAACACATTTTCAAAAGCTTTCGAAAGCAATTTTTCAAACACTCTTGAGGACCGATACAAGAGTCGAACTGGAATTTTCAAAGAAAATTTTTAAAACCCACAGTTGAAAAGCAAACAAACCATTTTGAAAACACAAATGAGCAAGTATCTAAGAGCCCATGGATAACCATGGATAGAAAGGGTGCTAACACCTTCCCTTTCTATGATCTACCTCCCGAACTGAGAGCAATCTCTTTAAGGAATTTTTCTGTGCTTTTGTCCTTTCCATTTGGAGAAAATAAAAGACGGTGGCGACTCTTGCTTACCGCGACATTTCGCGAACCAGCGTTAAACAGTCAGTTCCAGATCCACCGATCACAGAACTGGCTACTCTGCTGGGGAAAAAATTTAAAGTGAGGTGTACCTTAGGGCTAGTTCATAACTGTGTTTTCAATTGTCCTCTTTGCTTGCTTTATTATTGTAGGTTGCATCGGAGTTACATAGATCCTAACCCGGATCTGGGGATACCCTGTTTAGGTAGCATAAGCTGTGAGGGACATGTCCGGCGTAGACCGACACAGGTGAAGCAGTGGCTACGTTGGTGTGGCACCTTGGTCTGTACCGATATCCCTTGTGTCGCAACGAGGAGAATATGGGTCTTCTAAGGAGTCATTAAGCACCAACAACCTTAGAACCTTAATTGACACAACTTGGCCTTTAGAATTGTAGCAGTATGCTACGCCCATTGAGGCTAAACTCTCGTGATGGTTCTGGCCGCAAGAAAAGGTTGCGATGCTGGAGTTATGATCGATTGAGGGTAGTCAATGATATTGGGATCCTCTAAGAACCCGGTTACTTTGATAGGACAGGTATGAACCAACAAACTGAAAGAGGGTAATACCCAGACCTCATGCTGGCCTAAACTCTAAGGGCTCTTTTGTGTGACTTGTGTGCCTTCGTACTTGACTATCTGCATGCTTGTTACCTGACACTTGTTTCTTGCAGGTTTTAGTTTGTAGTCCTTAATTAGGATTCATAACAGGTTTTGTTTGAGTTTCTCGCAGGTTTTGGTTTGTAGTCCTTAATTTGGGACTCATAACAGGGTTACTTACATTACCCCCATGCATAGCATAACATCATACCATTGCATACATCCTGCATAAGGACTAACCCATTTCAAGGATCTCAAGGGCTTGTGATGCAGGTCATGATGAACCAACTGTCCAGCAAGGGGCAAAGGGGATTTATTTTCCTCTAGACAAGGTTGTCAGGGGCTATGACCCACTGGATATGGTGAGCCTTTGACCCCTGAAGAAGGAATCTCAGCAAACATGAAGTTCCCTCAATCAAGCTACCTAGTTCTAACAATTCTTTGTTTACCCCTCGAGGTCCTTGAAATCATTGCATGCATATCATACATATCATTGCATAACAGGTACCCTTTCTCTGCAGGTTGCTTACCTTCTTCGCTGTTTATTTCAGCAGTCTCGTCATGAATCCTGAATCCTCAACCGAGCACACTATCAAGGCCCTCCAGGCTCAGAACGCCCAGTTCCAAGGGCTGATCATGAATTTGACCCAGGGGAAACAAGATCTGAAGGCTCTGCTCTTGAAGAAGGAAAAGAAGAAGAAGAGGACTGTTTTGTTCAGCCCTAGACGCAGATCTGGGAACACCCTGCAGGATCAGGCTGAGAGGACAACTCCATCTGTGGGGAAAGGCAGTCATCAAGAGGAAAGGGTTCCCAGTCCAGTGGTCTCCGACAATGAGACAGATTTCAACGACGAACAGTACCCTCCGGTTGAGGATAGGTACAAACAGTTGGAAGACCGGCTAAGTGCTATGGAGATACCAAAGGTGCCTGGCCTGGACTTCGAGGATCTAGGTCTGTCTTCTGGGGTAGTGATCCCGCACAAATTCAAGGCACCTGCCTTTGCAAAGTATGACGGGGCATCCTGTCCAAATCTGCATCTCAGGTCCTACATGAGGAGGATCCAGCCCTACACGGACGACAAGAACTTATGGATCCACTTTTTCCAAGAGAGTCTTTCAGGGACTCAGCTTGACTGGTTTTATCAACTGAATGGAGCCAACATCCGTACCTGGGAGGACTTAGCCACTGCATTTTACAAGCAATACCAGTATAATGCCGACCTTGCTCCTACACGTACCCAACTCCAGGGTATGTCGCTGGGGTCAAGTGAAGGTTTCAAGGAATACGCGCAGAGATGGAGAGACCTTGCTGGAAGGGTGCAGCCTCCATTAACTGACCGGGAACTCGTTGATATGTTCTTGGGGACCCTATCTGGGCCGTTCTTCAATCACCTCATTGGTAATTCATCTGCTGGATTTACCGACCTCATCCTGACTGGCGAAAGAATTGAAGCTGGTATCAAGAGTGGGAAAATTCAAGAGGCCACACCTTCTGATACTCACAAAAAGCCTTACACGGGAAAGAAAGAATCTAATGCTGCATACAGCCAAAAGAGTCGTCGTGACCAACATGCAGGGGCAGTCATGATCTCTGGTTCTGCAACACGCCGCCAACCACAAAGAGGAAATCAGCGAAGGCCGGACGAGCCTAAAAGACAATTCACCAACATTAACATGCCATGGTCACAAGCATTGCAGCACATGTTGAAGATGAACCTGATTGCGGTGATCAACCCTCCTACAAATCCCAAGACCTCCTCGCCGAACTATAATCCAGAAGCGAGGTGTGCTTATCATTCCGATAGCCCGGGGCACGATACCGAGGATTGTTGGGTGCTGAAATACAAGATTCAGAATATGATCGATGCTAAAGAGATTGAATTCGAACCTGCCGAGACTCCCAGTGTGATCACTGCTCCCTTGCCAAAACATGGCTAGGATTGAGAGATTTTTGTTCATTTGAATTCAAGATTGTATTTTTCCTTTCTTGATAAACAATTGTCATGTTAAACTCTTTTATTTCATGAATGCATTACACATGTCTGTCTTGAATTAATTATGTTTACTGTGCCTAAAACTGCTTTCATATTTTTGTGATGATCAACTCTTGACTGAAAATTCTAAACCTCTTGAGGGAGGATGACGAAAAAGATACCACGATCTTTACAGTATGCTTTTGAACAGACCCCGCTGATGAGGTACAGGCATTGTTTCAAATCCTAAACACTGGAGTTATAAGGATGATAATCCCTCGTCAACCCCTCTGAGCCAAAGAAGTAGGAGTTTTTATTTTCGAAAATCAAAACCCTTAATCATAACCTGGGGCAGGGTAGTTCTCTCAGTTGATCCAAGTGCATAACGAATGGCACCAAAAAGTCCTTACAACACAAAAGACAGTGATGGTTCCCTATAATAGTCAAGACAGGCAGTCATCATCTTTCAAAACAAAGCCCAATAAATCAAAACCTATGAAGGAGACTTACAAAACTGGGGCATCCCGCTGACTGTAATCACAAAAGAAACAGTTCAGGCAAAAAAGGAAAGGGATAACAAAATCAAATCAAAAAAGAAAGAGGTCTCACAAACCCTCAACAAAAAAGGAAATGGCTGCCTATTCAGAATAAATCATCAATATCTGAACCATCACTGGTACATCAGGACAAAGACTCAAACAAGGTCTAACGTATGATCAACTGAGTTTAGGTTTGGAGAACATCACGAAGCGCGGGTGGGTACAAATAATTTGAGCCTTTATCCTTTGTTTCTTGAACCGTGAACCCGGCCACGTCATAACCCTTAAAAGTCCTAGCTGAAGCATGGGTTAGTTCGAAAGCATACTGTTACGAGGGTATCCTGACTCCTGAAGGTTTGCTGTAAAATCTTGAGTTGACACCGCATTGTATTACAAAAAAATGCATTTTCAAAATTCAAGACAGACATAGGCTTTTGCATTCTTAAAATAACCTTGTTTGCATATGACTATTTGTTTGAACAGCAGGGAAATTCGCACGATGAACACCTTGTAAACAGAAGTACCTCCAATCAAGGGGCACAGTAGGAGCATTGCCCATCATCTGGGGCAGGACAAAATACTTCCAACAGGGGCAACTCCCTACATTCTGAGAGCACGGACATAGTCGGAAAAATACTGCGCATCATCAAAGACCCGCTAGGCTGACATGCCTAGGCAAAATAAGGGCTTCCCGGCGAACCAAAAGGGTTCGGGCAAAATGAAGGGATGAAATGAAAAAAACATGTACTCCGGCAAGTCGAAAACCTGAAAGGGCGGCTTGGGCAAAAATGGGTATCCCGGTGGACTGAAAACCCGAAAGGGCGGTCCAGGCAAAAGTTAGGGATCAAAGCGTACGACTATATTCCGGTATCTCATCACTTATTTACCCGAAGATTTGTCAAAATACCCCCACAGGTATCCTCTCCCTCACCTCCGAAGCAGGGGCAATAATGAGTTATCCAGGCGATCCAATTGCTCTGTCAACCAAAATACAAAGGAAAGATCAACATAAGGATGATTACCATCTACCTTTACAAATTCCAGATCGTGGGTTAACATCCGAAACCAAACAGGACAATCATCCACTTAATCAAAATCATGCAACCCTACACCGGTTCCTTCTCAATTTTCATCCAGAAGTTTTACACGAACTTATCCCGAAGCAACCTAACCCCGGTTCCTCCAGAAATCTTACATGGATTTATCCCAAGGCAACCTAACCCCGGTTCCTCCCAGAAATCTTACATGGATTTATCCCAAGTAACCTAACCCCGGTTCCTCCAGAAATCTTACATGGATTTATCCCAAGGCAACCTAACCCCGGTTCCTCTAGAAATCTTACATGGATTTATCCCAAGTAACCTAACCCCGGTTCCTCCAAAAATCTTACATGGACTTATCCACAAGTAATCTCACCCCGGTTCACCAAGAAGTTTTATACAAACTTATCCTGCCGTAACCTAACCCCGGTTTCTCCAGAAGTCTCACATGGACTTACCCCAAGATGACCTTACCTCGGTTCATCAAGAAGTTTTTACATGAACTTATCCTGCGGCAACCTAACCCCGGTTCCCCCAGAAGTCTTACATGGATTTAGCTCAAGATAACCTCACCCAGGTTCATCAAGAAGTTTTACACGAACTTACCTCGCCAGGCAACCCTACACAGGTTCTCCTTCTCCGGACGTAGTTTTACACGAACTCGATATCAGGCAACCATACACCGGTTCCCTCTCTTCAAGATGCAATTTTACATGGACTCGTCACCCAGAAACCCTACACAGGTTCTCCCTTTCCAAAAACGAATTTTTACACGAACTCATCAAAGTAATCCTACACAGATTCCTTCTCCATTTCAGATGCGGTTTTACACGAGCTCATCAGCAGGCAACCTTACATATGTTCCCTCTTTCAACTTACAAAATTACAGTTCAAAATCTCCCCAGGAGAGTCCAATCTAGTCCCCCAGGAAAGTTGGAATCCACATATCCCCAAGCAGTAAGCTTATCCCCAGTAGATTCTGGAAGCTTACCCCTCGCAGAGCACGAACGCGTCTCCCGACTGTATTCAAAGAGTTATTTCCTTAACAGGATATAACTGGGTTATCCTCAGCCAAAAGCCACGGAAAGGTCGTCATCGACACAGTCTTCTTATCCCCAGCGAAGTCCAATCAACACTTCCAACATAACAAAGATATCCTCAGCAAGTTGTTATCAACAATTCATCAAAGTATCTCTCTCCCCACAGAGTATCACTCCCCAGCATGGTCGTTAGAGTATTTTTCTCCCCGCAGAATCTTCCATTTGCCAAGTTCATTCCTCAACGGAGTCATCTTCTCCTGCCGGTATTCTTGCAGTTATCATCCCCAGCGGAAGCAAAATCTATTCTTCAACATCAGCCCAGGATATGACTTCCCGGCACCCGTCAAGGATTTACTTTCCAAGACGAAAACATACATTCATAAAACATCACATACATCATTATAGCATAACGCATCATATCATACAAATCTCATTTATGTTGAGAGCATCATTGCCTGATCCATATCATGCATTGCATATGACTGACCTTTACCTTTCAGGAAAGATTCAGGTAAACTCTCAATCATATTTCAAGACCTAGACCGGTTCAGTTAATCGACTCCAAAGATTTATTATCCAGTCCAAGACCTTCTCTAGTCCAGCTAAATCGACTCCCAACAGATTTTTTCTGATGAAGACTCGGTAGAAGTTATCTCAGGTTTCTCCAACGTTCGCGTTTGAGATTATAATGTCCTATTGGTTCTCTCTCCGACGGTGCATGAGATTTCCATTTTAGGTTTTTCTTTGAGATTATAATTTCCTATTGGTTCTCTCTCCGACGGTGCATGAGATTTCCATTTTAGGTTTTTCTTTAAGATTATAATGTCCTATTGGTTCTCTCTCCGACGGTGCATGAGATTTCCATTTTAGGTTTTTCTTTGAGATTATATTTTCCTATTGGTTCTCTCTCTGACGGTGCATGAGATTTCCATTTTAGGTTTTTCTTTGAGATTATATTTTCCTATTGGTTCTCTCTCCGACGGTGCATGAGATTTCCATTTTAGGTTTCCCTTTTAGGTTATAATTTCCTTTGGTCCTCTCCCCGACGGTGCGCGAGATGTAATTCCCTTTCAGATTATAATTGCCTATTGGTTCTCTTCCCGATACTGCGAAGATGGTAATTCCCACCAAGATTTTCTCAACGAGCGTTGTTGAAGTTAAAGTCACCCAAGGTTCTCTCATTGTTCATACTGAGGTAGTAACCACCCCTGGTTCATTCATCATTTTGTGAAGCTCCAGATCCGATTCCTGTAACCAGTCAGGACATATCTACACAAAAGCATCTGAAAATCAGCTCCTGCAACGTATCAGGTAATCATTTTCTTTTTCAGGTATGCAGGTTCCCGCTAAGGAATCTCTTACGCAATCAACACCCAGATGGCATCTATAAGCCCATCATCCTATTCATCAATGTCCAAATGGCATCTGTAAACCCATTCCCATCATCACTGCTACTATGTGAGCGCAAATTTCTGGGCACTCTAGTGTTCAATCATCTTCTACCCTCGGATTACGAAAGGCACGTCAGCCAATCTGCATCCTCAGGTCTAAGAAGATTGAACAGGGGCAACTGTTGTACCCCAAAATTTGCCCTCCCATATTCTCCAAGAAATTGCCAAGTCAAGCTTCAAAATCTCCCCAAGGGTTGCACAGTCAAAGATCTCCTATACAGTCAAAATTAGGGTTTTGATTCTGATCAAGAAAAGGAAGTTTTCAAGGGCCCAATCAAGTCTCATATGCCTACAAATATGGTCAAGCATCTTTATACCAAGTTTCAAGACTTTCAGCTCAAAATTGCACAGTCAAAAACCCTAATTGCACTACAGTTAACTGTAGGGGCAAAATGGTCATTTGACAGTCAAAAGTTCAAATTTTTTGTCAACATATCATTTTGAAGCCACAAACATCATTTGATCAATGCTTGATCATGATTCTCAAAGCTTGGCTCAAAAATCATCAAGATGCAAAAGTTTCCTTATTTGGACAGCTGAAAAAGTCAACTGTAAATTGACCAGGGCATAACTTTCACATGGATTATCAGAAAAATTCCATCCAAAGCTCATTTTGAAGAGAAAGACATTTCCTACAACTCATCTTCATACTTCAAGTCCAAGAAATGCTCTCACAAAAAGTTATCAATTTCAACATTATAGGTCATTTTCAAAAGTCAACAAAAAGGGACTTTAAGTCAAAAGACATAACTTGAGCTTGGTAAATCGACATGACATGGGACCAAAGACATTGGTTAGAGGACTCAAATACCTTTCCAAAATGTCCAAGAACATGAGAAAAGCTTAAAAATTGAGCAAGTTATGCCTTGTGGAAGTTGGGAAATATTTGGATATTTTGAAAAGTCAACATTGATTCAAATGACCTAAAATTGCTAATGGGCCCATTTTTCTTCCATAATTCATCATCCATGACATGTGCACGACCACTTGGCCCAAAGGGAAGTTTTTATTCATTTTTTATTTATTTATTTGAATTTTTATTAATAATAATTCATTTAAATCAAATTAAATACATGAAAAATGCTAACCTAAGTTTTCCAATCTTTTTGTACATGTTTTATCCTCAATAATTCGTGCATAATTCAATATGGAAAGATTTGGAATGATTGGATCATGATTGGTACAAAATTGTATGGAAAAGATTGAAAAAACAAAGCTTGAAAATCAAATCTTCAAAACCATCAATGAAAGAGATTTTGCTCAGAATTGTTGACCTAATTGACTCAATACAAAAGCCAAAACACAAACCTAATCATCCTACACACGCAGCTGCTCAGAAAACCATTATCAAACTTGAACTTTTTCTCAAAAAAACCTCAAATCTGAAAAAACCTTTACAAGGCGATTCAAGTCTCAAAACCTATCTCATTAGCTTCCTCAAGCATCACTGAACATATTCCAATCACAAACATTCATCAAAGCTTGAAGAATTGGTAACATGAACCGCCCCTGTACAGAAAAAATCCATGATCGTATTTTAACATCTATGCATTCTCATGGCATTCTAATTGTTGATTTACATTCCTTATGTTATTCTGAAGCTAACCCATATATTTAATTGCATTTTTATGTGCTATACGCGATTTCGCCATTGATGATTTTTAGGGTTTGCAGAGTTTCGAATTAGGGGTTTTAAGACAAAGCAAAATTAGAACACCACAGTGCCATGGTTGTGATCAGCGCATGTGGACGAAGACCATGGAACCCTCGCGCTCAATTTATGAGTGTCATAGGGCTAATCGCTATTTTCTAGTAGCATGCCTAGGAGAACACGTGAAAAACCGTTGTCTAATGTTTGGTGTTTCAGGAATAATGAAGAAGACAACCTCGTGGCAAGACGTGATAGGCCAGTTCAAATTTCGCGCGCGTTGGTGGCCACTGACTTTCTTTTCTTTTATAATGTTTATTAACTATTATATATCAAACGCGTGTGTAGTGGCTCAGTGGCAAGCATGGTTGTTGGTAAGGTACGTGACCTGGGTTCGAGCCCCAGGTCTTCAATATCCCAATATTATTTTTCAATAAAAGTTCACATGCAGGTTCCATGCTGAGGTACACCATGCACCTCCAAATCAGGCCTTGCCACGTCCATCTTGAGATCAATCCAAAGGTTGAGAGTTAGAGAATAGCATGGACTTGAGTCAACATGCCAGCACGCGTCCAGCAAAGGTCAACAAGGCCATGCTAAATGGGCCAGGTCTCTTGGACTATACCTCCCATTTGGGGTCTGAACCCCCTAGGTTTGTCAATTTATTTTCTTTCTTTTATTTTTTTTATGATGTATATTTTCTTAATTATTGCTTTATTTAATTAATTAATTATTTCCATAAAAAACCTAAAACACATAAAAAATCAGAAAAGAGAAAAAATATAATAAATATTTTGTTTTAATATTTTTGTAATTAAATTGTATATAATTAAGCTTAGTTAAAATTAGGTTTTAATTTTAATACTTTTCATAACAAAAATCTAAAAAAAACATAGAATTAGGTTTAATTAATTTTTCATCCTTTTTATTTTTTCTTTCATAAATAATTAAATAATTGAATATTTGTTTTTTTATAATTAAATTGCATGAAAATAACTTAGGGTTAATTTAGGTTAAAAAAAAACTTCAATATTTTCTTAATAAATTAAAAATAATTAGGATTAGGGTTTGCATCTTATTTTAATTTTAATTAATTCTCTTTTTCATATTAAAACATAAAATACTAAAAATACCAAAAAAATAATTCCTTTTCTTTTTTTATTAATTAATGCCATGTAATTTTAATTTTGCAAAAAGGGTCCAACGCCCTCGTTTCGATTTAATTTCTTATTAATTCGCATATTTCTTTTATTTCGCTTAAATATCTATGTATCTCTCCCGAGGCCTTGTAACATTTTAATTACTTCTCGCACTTTTAATTTCTTTATTTATTTTCTGTCAAATCGGGTTCGAGAAACTTTTGGCGATGTGGACCCGCGCCTTTTGTAATAGCTTAGAATTTACTTTCCCGCAAATATTTTAACTGTTAACAAATGGCATGAAAGAATGTATGGACAAAATAAAAACAAGCGTAGAACACCAATAACATGACAAGATAAATACAAATGAAAACGACACACGAATCGCACACACCACCACTAGGGTACGCCTCACTGTTGCCTTGCCTCGAAAGGTGATCGTCGAGTAGAGGATGTCTTAGTAAGTCCTCATGATCCGGGAACCTGGCATGAGGGTAGCTTCTAAGGTGTCTTCCCATTGCTCTGGTGATCACCATGTCCCGAACTTTGAATTGACCCGAACACCTCCAACGGTGGTACTACCTACCTCTCAATGGTGGGATGGCACCACTTTAAAGGACATCTACACAGAAGAATTCCTTAGGTAGACGACTCGTGGATACTTGCTCTAATTCAAAACAAAACAAATCAAAAAATACTTTTCACATCAACACATTTTCAAAAGCTTTTGAAAGCAATTTTTCAAACACTCTTGAGGACCGATACAAGAGTCGAACTGGAATTTTCAAAGAAACTTTTTAAAACCCACAGTTGAAAAGCAAACAAACCATTTTGAAAACACAAATGAGCAAGTATCTAAGAGCCCATGGATAACCATGGATAGAAAGGGTGCTAACACCTTCCCTTTCTATGATCTACCTCCCGAACCGAGAGCAATCTCTTTAAGGAATTTTTCTGTGCTTTTGTCCTTTCCATTTGGAGAAAATAAAAGACGGTGGCGACTCTTGCTTACCGCGACATTTCGCGAACCAGCGTTAAACAGTCAGTTCCAAATCCACCGATCACACATGGCATATAGCAGCAAGTCGCTTTTCGTCGATCAGATTGAGTTTATCAAGTCGGGTCTGCATCCAATCATCTTCATTCAAACCTGCATCCCTCATAATCCTTAGAGAAGGGATCTGGACTTCCATAGGCAAAACAGCTTCCATGCCATAAACCAGAGAAAATGGGGTTGCCCCAGTTGAAGTACGTTTCGTCGTACGGTATCCATGCAGGGCAAACGGTAACATCTCATGCCAGTCCTTGTAAGTGACTGTCATTTTCTGAATGATTTTCTTAATGTTTTTGTTCGCAGCTTCAACAGCACCGTTCATCTTCGGCCGATAGGGAGATGAATTGTGATGATAAATCTTGAACTGTTCGCACAATGCAGTGATCATTGTGTTATTTAGATTTGTACCGTTGTCCGTGATGATCCTGTCTGGAACACCATACCGACATATGAGATTTTGCTTGATAAAGCGGGCAACCACATTTTTGGTGACAGAGGCGAAGGAAGCTGCTTCGACCCATTTAGTGAAGTAGTCAATGGCAACCAGGATGAAGCGATGTCCGTTGGAAGCCGTGGGCTTGATCTCTCCAATCATATCAATGCCCCACATTGCAAAGGGCCACGGAGCAGTCAGGACGTTGAGGGGAACTGGAGGAATATGAACTTTGTCGGCGTAGATTTGACATTTGTGACAAGTACGGGAATGTTGATGGCAGTCAGCTTCCATGGTAGACCAGTAATAGCCTGCCCTTAGGATCTTCTTTGCCATTGTGTGCCCGCTCAAGTGAGTGCCAAATGCGCCGATGTGTATATCAGTCATGATCAACTCTGCTTCAGCTTTATCTACGCATCGGAGTAATACACAATCATGGCTTCGTTTGTAAAGGATGTCGTTGCTCAGGAAGAACTTAGCAGCAAATTTCCTTAAGAACTTCTTGTCATTCACGGAAGCTCCTTCAGGATAATCTCTAGTCTCGAGATACCTTTTGATTTCATGGAACCAGGGTTGTTCCACTACCTCCTCGGTATTAATCTCGTGACAGTGCGCAGGTTCATCCATTCGCTCGATGGTGATTTGGGGAGCCTCGTTATCCCAATTGAGTTTAAACATGGAGGACATTGTGGCTAGAGCATCTGCTAGCTGATTCTCTTCTCGCGGAAAATGCTCGAAGGTAATTTGCTCGAAATGAGGCAACAATGTCAGGACATGTTCTTTGTATGGGATAAGATTAGGATGTTTGGTATCCCACTCTCCTTTGATTTGACTGATGACCAAAGCCGAGTCCCCGAATACGATCAAAGATTTGATCCCCAAGTCTATGGCAGCCTTGAGACCAAAGATGCAGGCTTCATACTCAGCCATGTTGTTTGTGCAGCTGAAGCAAAGTCGGGCCGTGAAAGGTGTGTGACAACCTTCTGGAGAAATGAGTAATGCGCCAATACCTTTTCCAAGTGCATTTGAAGCACCATCAAAGTACAGGGTCCATCGGGATCCCTTTTCGGGTCCGTCATACGGTCCGTCACCTTCAACGTTGTCCAAATTCATGATGTCCTCGTCTGGGAAGTCAAATCTCATGGGCTGATAATCTTCGATAGCCTGATGAGCCAGATGGTCAGCTAATACACTCCCTTTTATAGTTTTTTGGGTGGTGTACTGGATGTCATACTCGGTTAAGATCATTTGCCATCTAGCTATCCTTCCAGATAAAGCGGGCTTCTCGAAGATATACTTGATAGGGTCCATTTTGGATATCAACAAGGTAGTATGAGTCAGCATATACTGTCTTAGTCGGCGAGCAGCCCATACCAAAGCGCAGCAAGTTTTCTCGAGCAGTGAGTAGCGGGTCTCACAGTCGGTAAACTTTTTGCTAAGGTAATAAATAGCATGCTCTTTTTGACCAGACTCGTCATGCTGGCCCAAAACACACCCCATTGAGTTATCCAAGACGGTTAAGTACATGATCAATGGTCTTCCTTCGACGGGTGGCATCAGAATAGGAGGTTCTAGCAAATACTCCTTGATTCTATCAAAAGCAGCTTGGCAATCGTCGTTCCATTCCACTACCTGATCCTTTTTCAAGAGTTTGAAAATTGGCTCACAGGTAGAAGTCAGATGTGAGATGAATCTGGCAATATAGTTTAAGCGCCCTAAGAATCCTCTAACCTCCTTTTCAGTACGGGGAGCAGGCATCTCTTGTATTGCTTTTACTTTTGCCGGATCGACTTCAATGCCTTTGTTGCTTACAATGAATCCCAGGAGTTTACCAGACCTAACTCCAAAAGTGCATTTACTTGGATTCAGCCTGAGCTTGTATTCTTTTAACCTGGCAAACAGCTTCTCTAGATGTTCAAGGTGCTCTTCCTCTGTTTGTGACCGAGCTATCATATCGTCTACGTAAACTTCAATCTCATGATGTATCATATCATGAAATAAAGCTACCATGGCGCGTTGATAAGTTTCCCCTGCGTTCTTCAGCCCGAACGACATCACTTTGTAACAGAAGGTGCCCCATTGTGTGACAAAAGTCGTTTTCTCCATATCCTCGGGAGCCATTTTGATTTGATTGTAACCCGAGAATCCATCCATGAAGGAAAACACTTTATGCTGAGCTGTATTGTCGATCAAGATGTCAATGTGAGGTAGCGGGAAATCATCTTTAGGGTTGGCCCTATTCAAATCCCGGTAGTCCACACACATTCTGACTTTGCCATCTTTCTTAGGTACTGGCACAATGTTAGCGACCCATTGAGGATAGGACGTAACAGCCAGAAAACCAGCATCGAATTGTTTCATTACTTCCGCTTTGATCTTTTCGGACATGTCTGGCCTCATTCGGCGAACTTTTTTCTTGATTGGTGGACAGTCTTCTCTTGTGGGGAGACGGTGAACCACGATGTCTGTGTCTAGACCCGGCATGTCTTCATAGGACCAAGCAAAGATTTCAACATACTCATTCAACAACTGTACCAAGCGCTCCTTGACTTTTGGTTCCAGATTGGCACCCACTTGCACCTCCTTCCGGTCCTCCTCGGTTCCCAAGTTAACAGTTTCCAATGGCTCTTCATGCGGTAAGATGGCCCTTTCCTCTTGTTGCAGAAGCCTGGCTAGTTCCCCGGGTACTTCACAACCTTCGTCATCTTCATACTCGGCTAGATTGACCAGATCTTCAGAGTTATTGAAAGATACAGCAGAATAGTCACCCATGGAATCCGGAGTGGATGGGTACCTGCATTGGTGAGTGTGGGTGTGTGTAAGGGATAGCCATCCTTAAACAAAAATGCAAAAGGAAAGAAAATGAACATAAGCAGTTTATCAAATGAAAAACGTCCAATGAATCATTAAACATGGCATATGAATATGAAAAATAATCAAAACCCTTACAAGTAGACCTACATGCCCCGGGCAAGGCAGGAGGTGAAAAGATAATGTACGGATTGTTTTGAAAGTAAATATTACAGACCAAATAGGAAATGTTTAACAGGTAAATTACTGATGAATAAAAGTGATGGGGACAAAGTCCTTAGCCTCCCAATTGCTCAATCCTCCTTTGACAGTTGGATAAATCCACTCTTCAATGTTGCTTTCTTTATCTTCATCCTCCAAAGCGTTGATTCCGTAGGGAGAAATTTTGACTGGCGCTCTTTCAATCTTCGCACGGCGCATAGCTTTCTGGCCAGCGGTTGTGAACCTTAATCCAAACTTGTCAGTCTTATGCGGAATGTCAGGTAACTGCCCCCATGCTGAATTCTTCCCTTCTTTTATTGCGGCCCTTGCGTCCTCCAGAGATGCCATCCTGGCCATCTGCCTCGGTGTCTCAGCTGCCAACTTCGCCACTGCTATTTCGGGAAGGACTTTTTCGAAATGTTGAAACGATGTCTCAATGAACTCTCCTTCAACCTCCACATACCGAAAAGAATTTAAGTGGCTAATCAGGTACTCTTCTTCACCATGGACAGTGATGATCTTTCCCTTGACAGGATACTTCAACATCTGATGTAAGGAGGAGGTGACTGCCCCAGCATGGTGTATCCAAGGCCTACCCAGCAAGCAAGAGTATGATGGACGGATGTCCATCACATAGAAAGTGGATTTAAACACCTCGGCGCCTATCTTGATGGGAATTTCAACCTCTCCATGGACCATTCTCTTCGAACCATCGAAAACTCTGACAACAATATCACTCGGCTTCAATTCCAATCCTTCACAATCTAGTCGGTCCAAGGCCTTCTTAGGCAAAACATTCAGCGACGAACCGGTATCAACCAAAACATGTGCAAGGGTGGTTCCGCGACACTCGATTGAAATATGCAAAGCATCATTGTGGTTTCTGCCTTTAGGGGTTAGGTCGGCATCAGAAAAACCTAATCCATTGTCCGCAGTCAGGCTAGCCACGCAATTTTGAAATTGATCCGCAGAGGTTTCCTGGGGCACATGAGCTGCCTTCAGGAATTTTATCAGGGCTTTAGCGTGCGCTTCTGAGCAAAGTAGTAGTTCCAGCATGGAGATCTTGGAGGGGGTTTGCCCCAACTGTTCCACCACATCATAATCACTTCTCTTGATTATCCTCAAAATCTCGTCCATTTCCTTCTTAGAGGTTTCCGGGATAACCAAGGGTTGAGCCCTCGTCCTGACGGCCTCATCTTGGATTCCCTTACCTTTGTCAGCAGCGGTAGGAGAGATAGTACTAGGAATAACTACGTCTTCAATCAGAGGAGTTCTAGCAGAGAGTTCTATTGGTGCAGGGATGACTTCGTTAGCTGATGAGGGTCCAAAGACTGCTCTTGGAGGGGCAATCTCTGGAGAAAATATTCTCCCGCTCCTGGTGATTTTGCTGGTGCCCGCAATGTTACTAACGCTGGCTCTTTCATCATCCGAACTTTCTTCAATTACCTCGATTTGCTTGATACCATGGTAGTAGATGTCACCGCCATAGTTCCAAGGTATCGACTTCTCAGAAACATAGGGAACAGGTCCTGGCATTGTTATCTTCAAAGGAACAGATTTTGCAGCTGGTGTAATCTTAACAGGCTTTTTGACGGCCTTGGAAAGATTGGCGTGAATGGTTATGATTGAGATATCTTCAGTATGAACTGGAACAGCAGAAACTTTTTCAAACAAAATTTGTCGACTATCCATAAGGCCTTGGATGCCTTTCTTCAGTAGCGGACAATCAAACGGCAGAGAGTAGCAACAATAGCAATCTTCTTTACATCCCGGAAAGATCCCGGCCCTCAATAGATTCAATTTAATGGTTAACAGTGGAGTAGTCAGATCACTGACATCAGCAACATACAAATCTTCTTCAATGGCATTGACATTTCGGTCGTGCCTCGGCATGGGTGCAGATATCACATTAGGCTTCTCTGGAGCGTCAAACTCTACCTCCTTAGCCTCTATCAGGTCTTGGATTTTATGCTTGAGTGCCGAACAATCATTGGTGTCGTGTCCAACACTGTATGAATGGTAGGCGCATTTAGCATTGGCATGATAATGCGGAGAGGGCGTATTCACATTCTTTGGTGCCTCCTTGATGGTGGCAAGATTCAACTTCAATAGGTGGGGAAGCACTTGTGCTGGGGTCATGTTAATGCGGGTGAACTGCCGTTGTGGCCGTTCCACCCGTTGCTGATTTGGTCTGGACTGGTTATAGCGAGGCTGCTCACTCGGAGTGTTTTGAATCATTACGGCCCCCACAGTTGGCCGACGCTCCGTCTTCCCTGATCTTCTCTGAGAATATACCATAGCTGTCTCCTTCTTAAAAGGTTTCTTCTCAACACTTGCAGCAACACCCTTCTGAATCTTTCCTGACTTGATGCCAACTTCTATTCTTTCGCCTGTTAAGATCAAATCGGTAAACCCTGCGGAAGAGTTACCAATTAGATGATTGAAAAATGGCCCAGATAGGGTCCCAAGAAACATATCGACGAGTTCACGGTCGGTTAAAGGAGGCTGCACCCTGCCAGCCAAAGCCCTCCATTTTTGTGCATATTCTTTGAATCCCTCACTTGTTCCTAGTGACATACCCTGAAGTTGGGCACGAGTAGGAGCAAGATCAGAATTATACTAGTATTGTTTGTAGAAAGCGGTGGCCAAATCTTCCCAATTTCTGACACTGGTTCCTTCTAGCTGATAAAACCACTCCAACTGAGCTCCCGACAGGCTGTCTTGAAAGAAATGAATCTAGAGGTTTTTATCTGCCGTATAGGGTTGAATCTTTCTCACGTAGGACCTGAGATGCATTTTTGGACAGGACAGCCCATCATACCTCACAAACACTGGCACTTTGAATTTTGGGGGAATCACAATCCCGGCAACCAAACCCAAGTCTTCAAAATCCAAACCCGGTACTCTTTGTAATTCCATGGCGGCCAACCTGTCTTCTAGACCCTTGTATTTATCATCAGCTGGAGGGTATTGCTGGTCAGAATAATCTTCATCCTCTTCAACCTCTTCTTCCTCCGCATCAGACTCGGAAGGCACCGCAACTCCATCTCTTTTACTAGTCCCTTCATCATAAGTAGGAGGAAATTCAAGCACTCTCTGAGCTTCTCTGTCAAATCTTCTCCCTAAAGTAGCCACCCCAATCCTCTTTTTCTTCTTCTTCACTGGGTCCTTATTCCCCAATTGAGTCTTGATATCCTCCTGACTTTTAACCAAAGTCATCAGGAGTTGCTGGAACTGTGCATTCTGAGCTTGTAGGTCTTTGACTGTTTGCTCGAGATCCATCCTACTGAAATAAACAGCAGACAGATAAGGAAACCTAGAGTGAGACCTGCTTATGCACATGATGAATGGTATGCTGATGTATGCAATGCATTCAAGGATTTAGAACATTCAAAATTGTTTCAGACAAAGAAGAACACACGTCATATTAATAAGAAGAAATTTGTTAGTACATAAATGCCCCATGGGCCAAATATTACAAAATAAACTTCTTAAGGCAGAAAGACATTGCGCATCCTCTTTGGTGCGATGTAGGTGTTGAGGGCCTCTTGCTCGTGGAGTCGGCGGGTAAGCTCTAGAACCTTCTTTTCACTGGCGTAGTAGCTAGCTTCAAAAGTGTTCCGTTCCTCCTTGAGTTGAATCCAACTTTTCTGCATTTCCTCCCACGATGTAGGCATGTCTGGATGCAGGATGGTGTAGGGAACCTCTCCTTCATTGACGGGCTCTTTAATCACTGGGAGTACATGAGGATAAGGCATCATTAGACTTTAGGCTCGGGCTCGTACCCACTTGAGATAGGGCTCAAGAGGGATGGAGTTCTTGTGTCCTAGAGTCTTGCTATCAACCTTGTTGAGTTTTCCCCAAGCTCTGATGAATCTTTGGCGAAGTCCTTGCGCATCGTTGTCGAAGTCAAAAACTAGGCTAGGAATCAACATGTCATGAGGGCCATCCCTCCGTGCATATCCAAATTGCATCAAAGCTAGGCAAGGGTTGTAGGTGATACCTCCCCTAATTCCAAGTAAAGGAACATTAGGAAACTCTCCGCAACGATCGACGATGATGACATTTTCTCTGGACCGAGAACACCAATACACATCAGAATGAGTAAGAGTCATTAATCGTTGGGACCACCTTGAGCCTTGGTCATTCTTCAAGACAGATTGTGGAAGGTGCGAAATAAACCACCTTGCAAGGAGAGGAGTACAGCACATGAGAACACCCCTCTTTCTCATTGTTCGTGTGTAAAATGAGTGAAGAATGTCCCCAAGCAATGTTGGTATTGGATTTCTGGACAAGAAGATTTTGACGGTGTTGACATCTACCAATTGGTCAGGATTTGGGAACAAGACCAACCCGTAGATAAGGAGTGCCACAATCTCTTCAAAGGCTTGTAGGTCCAATGAGTTCCAACATTCTTGTGCCTTCTCAAACAAGAACTTTGCTAAGAATCCTTTGACGCCGCTTCTGGTTTCCCAATTCCCCTTGATGTCAGATGGTTGTAGATGTAAAGCTCGAGCAACATCTTCCGGCTTTGGTTCCTTTTCTGTACCGTTGAAGGGTAGTTGATTAAGGATAGGAATTCTCAGGAGTTGAGAAAACTCCTTCAAAGTGGGTACCAACTGATAATCAGGGAAAGTGAAGCAGTGGTGAAGAGGGTCAAAGAACTGGAATAGCACTTTCATCATGTCTTCTTCAATGTTGGTGTTGACTAGGCTGAGCAGTCTACCATGTCTTTCACTGAAGGATGAATTTTCCGGAATTCTTGAGGTGGGCTCTTTGAGTTGAGGAGAGATTCTCACAAGGTTAACTTGGATGGTATTTCTGCGAGGAATTTCCATGACCTACAAAACAAGAACAAAGATGAAGATCCAAACCCTTGAAATGGTTAGTAAATGCATATGATGTTTCATGATGTTTATGATGTATGCACAAAACATATGTACAAGCAAATCACACCAAACCCTAGTTTCAGGCTTGCATGGGGTTTCATAGGTGAGTACCCTCTTGAGTGTAGTTGGCTTAAAAACATGTCCTATAAATAGTAACCGGGTTCTAAGGAGCTCAATATCACGGGATTGTTTTCATCGTTCATCGTTTTGGTTTAGCCACTTAACTAGCGACCAAAATATTCCAAGAAAACAACCCTCAATGAGTGTAGTATCGAGTATCTACCAACTTCGAACTGCACCAAAGCCGGTCATCTCACTACCCCTAATAAAAGGCCAAGATGGTCAAGTAAGGTTCTAGGTCATTAGTGCTTAGTGACATCACTCAGCGGCCTCGTACTCTCCTTGATTGAACTCAAGGGTTACCGGTACTCACAAATATGTCGCACTAATATAGCTATTGTTTAGACCGTGTCGGTATACCCCGCACAGTTTCCACAACGTATTGCTATCTATGAATGTTTCCCAAAATCCGGGTGGAGGATTGCAAACCCAAACAATAGAGCCAAAGTATAAAGCAAACAAATCAAACAATTAGTCATGCAAGAGGGTGATCTAAGCCCTAAGGTTACTCCACTTTAAAATTATCCCCAGCAGAGTCGCTAGTTCTGTGATACGGTGGGAGAACTGACTATGGTTTTGCGTTTGTTTTCGCAAATGTTTCGGTTGAGCAAGAGTCGCCACCGACTTTTTATTTTATCCTAAGGAAAGGTTTAAAAAGCACAGCAAAAACCTTTGAGATTTTTCTTGGGTTCGGGGAGTAGATTATAGAAAGGGAAGGTATTAGCACCCTTTCTATCCATGGTTATCCATGGGCTCTTAGGTACTTGCTTAGATCAACTTGCCTTGGTTTTCAATTGTTTGAAATGGTGCTTGATGTGTGTTTTTTGAAAATGTTTTGAAAAGATGCCTTGTATAGGCTACCCTTGTAACAATTCTTTACTCGAATGTTTTACAAAAGGTGTTTTGTCTTTAGAAAAGATGTTTCAAGGTTTTTTTTTTTGAAAGTTGGTTTTGAAAGTGTTTGTGAAGTGGGTTTTGAAAATAGGCAAGTGTTTTCTTGGCAAATTGACAAGTACTTAAGAGTTTGTCTACCCTAAAATTTTCTCAAAGATTTTTGTTATGTTTTGAACCTTTTGACAATTTTGTTCCACCATTGCATTTGGTGGACAATCTTGTCTTAGGAGGTGAAAGGGACGGGCGCGGGTCATCGTTTAGACCATAATTGCAATAGTGTTAAATGTCTTTGGGCAATTTTTCTTTAAAAGGGACTTGATCATTCATTTAGGCAACTGTTGTACCCCAAAATTCGCCCTCCTTTTCTTCAGGAAACCATCTTAGATTTTTCAAAGTCCCCTGAAACAAATCCAAGTCATGAGTTATCCTTTTTCCCAAGCAAGTCACTTACAAGAGCAAGATGATCTCACAAACTCCAGGAACAACGCTTTCATCTTGAGGAAAATCAAATTCTAAGTGCTTAGAATGTTTCTTTAAATAAGTGTTTTTAGAAAAATCAACGCTTCATAACTTCTGGACCCATTCCCGATGAAGACGGTCAGAAGATGCAAGCTTGGCTCAGCGTGGTCAGAAGTTGGCTCTTCAGCAGCTACATCAGTTCAATCAGAAGTTGTAAACGTGGTTCAGAATGTAAGCCTCAAACAGAACATGCCCCTTCAGCAGTTACACAAGCTCAGTCAGAATTTGCTAAAGGAATGCAAGAGAAACATGAAAGTATGAAGGCTCCTTCAGAACAGGTTGAAATCAGAAGATGAAAGGTCAGAGGGATAGGTGTCACATTGATACAGAATCTCTAAGTCCAGATTGTCCAGAAGTAGATCCAAGGAAAGTACCAGAAAACCAGGAGAATCTCCAGAGCTTGCTAAGACAACAGGTAACCAAGGCCAGAGCATGGTTTACGCTGCTGATTCAACGCTGGTTTCCATTACCAGAATGTTGGTATTGACAGGTCTTGTCACCATTTAATGCCCATTAATGCTTCCAACCACTCCTGAGCATTCACGTGTGGCTTGGAAAATGCTTTTGCACAGAGTCTAGCATGGGTCTTCACGCCACCGCCCACTTCAGAGGTCACTTCTCCCCAATCTACGCCTACTGCTGCTACCTAGGCTGAAAGATAGCTGTTATCACAACTTCCCAGGAATTTCTGTCAAAGAACAAATTCAAACTCTGTTGGCGCCTTAAATGTTCAAGGCATCCACAAGAACTTTGCCTATAAATAGAGAGCTTTCACCACTGCAAAAGACGTTCAAGAAAAGAAACAGAAAAATTGCTAAGAGAGAAACGAAACTCCTAGCAACGTAGCATTCTGAAACTCTGCCAAAATCTCCAGCTTTGTTTCATAACTTTAAGTTTCTTACCTTCAACTTCATCAAACATCCAGCTCTTTTCTGTAAACCAAAAACGTTCTTTCCAAACTTCTGACCCTATACACGTATACACCTTCACTTCCCCTTTTCCAAATCTGTCCAGAACACCACCAGAACCAAAAGCTAACTTTCACCCACCATTTTCCAGACAGTCAGGTAAGCACCTGCTGACCCTCACCACACTGTTAAGCATCATCAGCTGTGCATATTCAAGTAACATAATGTAAATATTCATGTTATTGTTGTTTATGTTCTGAGGATTCTCATACCTCAGAACGTTCTGAGCCAGTATAGGACTTGCCTGTGACCTTGGTGATTCTGACCTCTGAAACATTTTTGCTATTTTGCTGGATCTGTTCCAAATATGTTTCCTGTTTTGTGGAGTAACAACAGGATTGCAGATGTTCTGATTAGTACAGGAAAAAGCCAAGTGCTGACTTTGACGTTAGCACATCTGAAGCCTGTTTTGCTGTCAATGACATCAGAACCTCTGAGAGTTATTGCCTTTTCAGCAGAATCAGAACTTCTGGTTTCTCCACTAACAAACTTCTGTCTTGCAGCGCAGGGAAATCAGAACTTCTGATTTCCCCACTAACAAGGTTCTGTTTTGCAGGTTCTAGAGTCAGAAGTTCTGACTCATCCAGTTTCACCAACAGGTTGATCATCTGACAGCGGATCTGGGTCAGAACTTCTGATGGCCTCCCAACAGCGCGCGGGCTCCCTCTCTCTCTCTATATATATCTTGTTTTTCGCTATTTTCTTTTTTGTCTATTTTTCTCGTTGAACCCCCCATGTACAAATGTGTATCCCCCTCCCCTAATTGTTGTAATAGCGTAGGATTTTACATTTCCGCTTCTTATTGCTAGTAATTAGGACGTGTATGACAAGATAAAATCAATGAAATAGAAAAACCTAATTCAAAGAAAAACTCTTGTATGCAATAAAACACACTTGCACACTAACACCCCTAGGGTTATATCCACTTGTTGCCTTTCAAAATTGGGCCATATTGCATGTTAGGTCTCTTTGGGCAAAACAAACACAATTCAAATGATCATAGTCCCTCGATGACGCTTTCGAAAGTTGCCTAAAAAATGATCAAGTCCCTTAAGGAAAATGCCCAAAGATACTTGGCACCATTGCAATTATGGTCTAAACGATGACCCGCGCCCGTCCCTTTCACATCCTAACACAAGATTGTCCACCAAATACAATGGTGGAACAAAATTGTTAAAAGGGTTAAAAACATAACAAAACCTTTGAGAACTTTAGGGTAGATCGCTCTTAAGTACTTGTCAACTTGCAAAATGAAAACACTTGCCTGTTTTTTCACACCTCACAACACTTTCAAAAACAACTTTCAAAAAACAAATGAAAACCTTTTCAAAAGACATACACCTTTGTATACATCCCAACATGGATCATTACAAAGGTTGCCACCACATTGGCCTCTTTTCAAAACATTTTCAAACCCACACACACAAACACCATTTCAAACAATTGAAAAAGGCAAGTGATCTAAACAAGTAACTAAGAGCCCATGGATAACCATGGATAGAAAGGGTGCTAATACCTTCCCTTTCTATAATCTACTCCCCGAACCCAAGAAAACATCTCAAAGGTTTTTGCTGTGCTTTTTAAACCTTTCCTTAGGATAAAATAAAAAGTCGGTGGCGACTCTTGCTCAACCGCACATTTGCGAAAATAAACGCAAAACACTGGTCAGTTCTCCCACCGTATCACAGAACTGGCGACTCTGCTGGGGAAAACCATTTTAAAAGTGGAGTAACCTTAGGGCTTAGATCACCCTCTTGCATGACTAATTGTTTGATTTGCTTGCTTTATGCTTTGGCTCTATTGTTTGGGTTTGCAATCCTCCACCCGGATTTTGGGAAACATTCATAGATAGCAATACGTTGTGGAAACTGTGCGGGGTATACCGACGCGGTCTAAGCAATAGCTATATTAGTGCGACATATTTGTGAGTACCGGTAACCCTTGAGTTCAATCAAGGAGAGTACGGGGCCGCTGAGTGATGTCACTAAGCACTAATGACCTAGAACCTTACTTGACCATCTTGGCCTTTCATTAGGGGTAGTGAGATGACCGGCTTTGGTGCAGTCCGAAGTTGGTAGATACTCGATACTACACTCATTGAGGGTTGTTTTCTTGGAATATTTTGGTCGCTAGTTAAGTGGCTAAACCGAAACAATGAACATTGAAAACAATCCAATGATATTGAGCTCCTTAGAACCCGGTTACTATTTATAGGACAGGTTTTTAAGCCAACTACACTCAAGAGGGTACTTACCTATGAAACCCCATGCCAGCCTGAAACTAGGGTTTGGTGTGATTTGCTTGTACATATGTTTTGTGCATACATCATAAACATCATGAAGCATCATATGCATTTACTAACCATTTCAAGGATTTTGGATCTTCATCTTTGTTCTTATTTTGCAGGACATGGAGATTCCTCGCAGAAATACCATTCAAGTCAACCATGTGAGAATCTCTCCTCAACTCAAGGAGCTCACCTCAAGAATTCCGGAAAATTCATCCTTCAGTGAAAGACATGGTAGACTGCTCAGCCTAGTCAACGCCAACATTGAAGAAGACATGATGAAAGTGCTATTCCAGTTCTTTGACCCTCTTCACCACTGTTTCACTTTCCCCGATTATCAGTTGGTACCCACTCTGGAGGAGTTTTCTCAACTCCTGAGAATTCCTATCCTTAATCAACTACCCTTCAACGGTACGGAAAAGGAACCAAAGTCGGAAGATGTTGCTCGAGCATTACATCTACAACCATCCGACATCAAGGGGCATTGGGAAACCAGAAGCGGCGTCAAAGGATTCTTAGCCAAGTTCTTGTTTGAGAAGGCACAAGAATGTTGGAACTCATTGGACCTACAAGCCTTTGAAGAGATTGTGACACTCCTTATCTATGGGTTGGTCTTGTTCCCAAATCCTGACCAATTGGTAGATGTCAATGCTGTCAAAATCTTCTTATCCAGAAATCCAATACCAACATTGCTTGGGGACATCCTTCACTCATTTTACACACGAACAATGAGAAAGAGGGGTGTTCTCATGTGCTGTACTCCCCTCCTTGCAAGGTGGTTTATTTCGCACCTTCCGCAATCTGTCTTGAAGAATGATCAAGGTACAAGGTGGTCCCAATGATTGATGGCTCTTACTCATTCTGATGTGCATTGGTGTTCTCGGTCCAGAGAAAATATCATCATTGTCGATCGTTGCGGAGAATTTCCTAATGTTCCTTTACTTGGAATTAGAGGGGGTATCACCTACAATCCTTGCCTAGCTTTGAGGCAATTTGGATATGCCCGGAGGGATGGCCCTCATGATATGTTGATTCCTAGCTTGGTTTTTGACTTCGACAACGATGCGCAAGGACTTCGCCAAAGATTCATCAGAGCTTGGGGAAAACTCGACAAGGTTGATAGCAGGACTTTGGGACACAAGAACTCCATCCCTCTTGAACCTTATCTCAAATGGGTACGAGCCCGAGCCCAAAGATTGATGATGCCTTATCCTCATATTCTCCATGTGATTAAAGAGCCCGTCAATGAAGGAGAGGTTCCCTACACCATCCTACATCCAGACATGCCTACATCGTGGGAGGAAATGCAGAAAAGCTGGATTCAGCTCAAGGAGGAACGTAATACTTTTGAGGCTAGCTTCTACGCCAGTGAGAAGAAGGTTCTAGAGCTTACCCGCCGACTCCATGAGCAAGAGGTCCTCAACACCTACATCGCACCAAAAAGGATGCGCAATGTCTTTCTACCCTGAGAAATTATTTTGTATTTTTTGGCCCATGGGGCATTTATGTACTAACAAATCTTTTCTTATTAATATGACGTGCGTTCCTTTTGTCTACAACAATTGTGAATTTCCAAAACCCTTGAATGCATTGCATAGATAGCATCTCATGCATCATGTGCATAACAGGTACCCATTTTTTCTACAGGTTGCTTAATCTTCTTCGCTGTTTATTTGGAACAGTCAGTCAGTCAGTCATCATGAATCCAGACTCATCCAGTGAGCAAGCAATCAAGGCCCTTCAGGCCCAAAGTGCACAGTTTCAAGAGATGGTCCTAAGCCTAGCCCAGGGTCAGCAAGAGTTGAAGACTCTACTCCTGAAGAAGAAAAAGAAAAAGAGGACTGCGTTGTTCAACACCGGACGCAGATTTGGGAACACACTCCATAATGAAGCTGATCCAACTACTTCTTCTGCTGAGAAGAACAGTCCCCAAGGGGGAGGAGCTCCTAGTCCCGCAGTCTCCGACAACGAGACAGACTATAACGACGAACAATACCCACCTGCTGCTGACAGATACAAGCAATTGGAGGACCGCTTGAGCGCCATGGAAATTCAGAATGTGCCAGGGTTGGATTTCGGAGATTTGGGGTTATCTTCTGGGGTAGTAATTCCACACAAGTTTAAGGCGCCTGCCTTCGCCAAGTATGATGGGATCTCCTGCCCAAAGCTGCATCTGAGGTCATACGTAAGGAAAATCCAACCTTATACGGCGGATAAGAACCTTTGGATTCACTTCTTCCAAGATAGCCTCTCAGGGTCACAACTTGAATGGTTCTACCAGTTAGATGGAACTAGCATACGACACTGGGAAGATTTGGCAAGCGCATTTTACAGACAATACCAATATAATTCTGATCTCGCTCCTACGCGTACCCAACTTCAGGGTATGTCCCTAGGGACAGGTGAAGGGTTCAAAGAGTACGCTCAAAAATGGAGAGATTTGGCTGGCAGGGTGCAACCTCCATTGACTGATCGAGAGCTGGTTGATATGTTTCTGGGGACGTTGTCTGGTCCGTTTTTCAATCATTTGGTTGGTAACTCCTCCACTGGGTTTACAGATTTGATATTGACGGGAGAGAGAATTGAAGCTGGCATTAGGTCAGGAAAGATACAAAAGGCTGCCTCCACAAGTGCTGAGAAGAGGCCGTTTAAGAAAGAAGCAAGTGCCGTCTATGGTCCTAGAAGACAAGTCAAGCCCGAAAGTCGCCAAGCTGTCAATGCTTTGGTCATCTCAAAACCTGTTGCTGCTCCTCAGCAGTACAATCAACAAAGAAGTGAAAGGCCCAAGAGGCAGTATACTCGGCTGAGTATGACCTTATCTCAAATTTTACCCCAACTGTTATCCACCAACCTGGTGACCCTCAAAGAAGCTCCTAAGGTCGTCAACACTGCGTCTCCTAAGTATAACCCAAATGCCCGGTGTGCTTATCATTCTGATAGTCCCGGGCACACTACTGATGATTGCTGGGCCTTGAGAAACAAAGTGCAAGATCTGATCGACGCAAAGGAGATTCAGTTTGAAGCGCCGGAGAGACCAAATGTTGTAACTGCTCCTATGCCCCAGCATAGAGTAAATGCCATTGAGGAAGAAATGTGTGCTGTTTCGGTAGACGAAGTTGTCACCCCTCTTTTAACTATCAAGAAGAACCTACTGCGGGCCGGTTTATTTCCGGGTTGCAGTGAAGGTTGCCTGTTCTGTGCTGTTTCCCTGTCTGGTTGCCTCTTGCTGAGGTTAGGCGTCCAAAGCCTAATGGATAGCAAGGAGATTCTGTTTAAGAAGTCCGCTGTTCAGCTGGTTCCGATGAAAGAAGTTTCCGTGGTTACCATCTTCAATAATCCAATCAAGGCTCTCCCAAAGAAGCCTGTTCAAATCATGACTGTTGCACCTGTGGTTATTACTGTTCCGGGGCCTCTCCCCTACGTATCTGATAAAGCTGTCCCCTGGCATTATGGGGCAGATGTATATGTGAATGGAATCAAACAAGAATTCGACACTGGCGCCAGTATCTGCGATATCACTGGTCCAGCCAAGGTCACCCGCAGTGGCACGCTCTTCTCGCCTGACATTGCACCACCCGCTGTTCGAAGACCCCTCCTTATAACACCTGCAAGTTTACCTGTTCCTGCTGCTGATCAAGTTGTTTCCCCTGCTGCCGAGTCCTCAAATGCTCGGGGCAAAGGGATTGAAGAAGAGCCTGCCCGGATGGAGGCACCAATACCTGTAAATGCTGAGGCCTCCCAACAAGAAATGGAGGAGATCCTGAAAATAATAAAGAAAAGTGATTTCAATGTTGTCGAGCAGCTGGGGCATACGCCCTCCAAGATCTCCATGCTCTCTTTATTGCTATGCTCCGAGGCCCATGCTAAGGCCTTGATCTCATTTCTCAAGACGGCCCATGTACCACAGGAGACATCTGCAGTCCAATTCGCTGATTGCGTAGCAAATCTGACAGCAGACAATGGCTTGGGTTTTTCAGATGCTGACCTGACTGCAAAGGGAAAAGACCACAACGACGCCCTGCATGTCTCTATCGAATGCAGGGGAACTACTCTGGCGCATGTATTGGTGGATACTGGTTCTTCCTTGAATGTTCTACCGAAAAAGGCTTTAGACCGTTTGGATTATGAAGGCCTGGAATTAAAGCCCAACAATATCATCGTCAGGGCCTTTGACGGTTCAAAAAGGATGGTTCATGGAGAGGTTAACATCCCTATTCGTGTGGGCTCTCAAGTGTTTGACTCTACTTTTTATGTGATGGATATACGTCCATCGTACTCTTGTCTACTGGGTCGACCTTGGATCCATAAAGCTGGGGCAGTGACCTCCACCTTGCACCAGAAGCTGAAGTATCCCTTCAGGGGGAAGATCGTCACTGTGCAAGGAGAAGAGGAGTATATGGTGAGCCATTTTAATTCCTTCAGATACATTGAGATGGACGGGGAGTTTATTGAAACCCCCTTTCAACATTTCGAGGAAGTACATCCAATTTCAGCAGCAGCAGAGGCAACAGTTGAAGAGAATGTTTCCTTGAAGATGGCTTCCCTAAGGGATGCCCGGGCTGTGGTTCAGAAAGGCAATTGTGCAAGCTGGGGTCAGCTTCCTGACTTCACTCAGAAGAACGACAAGTTTGGGCTAGGCTTTACTGCAGAGGCTCAGAGGGCTGTGCGCAAAGAGAAGATCAGAAAGGCTCCAGTGTTTATCTCCAACTCAAGGGTGAATGCTATCGAGGAGGATGTAGAGGAAGCGGAGTTTGACAGTTGGATCTACCCGACTACCAGCAACGGACCAAGCAACTGGACGGCAAAGGATTTTACCCCTATCACATTTGTCACGCAGTAATTAATTTCTTTTGATTTCCAAATTTGTAACAAACAATATGTTAAAACTTTGTTGGCTCGGTGTCCTACCCGGGGCATCGTAGCTCCATTTGTGAGGGCTTTTTGTATGACATTTTCATATATCATCAATCAAAACATTGGACGTTTGTTGCATTTCAAAATCTTGTGCTCTTTTTCTTTCTGTGTTATATATATTGCAAAACAGCTATATTTACACACACACACTTATACAGGTTTCAATCCACTCTGGATCTCACTGGTAACAGCTCTGCTACCGCCAGTTATGACTTCGAAAATCCGATCAACTTGGCCGAAGACGAAGGTGAAGATGATTGCGAAGTGCCTGGTGAACTTGCGAGACTACTACTCCAGGAAGAAAGGGATATTCAACCACATGAAGAGCCTGTGGAAACAATTAACTTGGGTACTGAGATAGATAGGAAAGAGGTCAAGATTGGTGCCAATCTAGAGCTCAGCGTGAAGCAACGATTGATCCAGATGCTACAAGATTACATGGAGATTTTCGCTTGGTCCTATGAAGATATGCCTGGTTTGGATGCCGACATTGTAGTTCACCACCTGCCAACCAAGGAAGATTGCCCTCCGGTAAAGCAAAAAGTCCGACGGATGCGTCCAGAGATGTCTGAAAAGATCAAGGCCGAGGTTATGAAACAGTTTGATGCCGGGTTCCTTGCAGTGACTTCTTGCCCTCAGTGGGTTGCCAATGTGGTGCCAGTACCGAAGAAGGACGGTAAAGTCAGAATGTGTGTTGACTACAGGGATCTGAACAGGGCCAGCCCCAAGGATGACTTCCCTCTACCTCACATTGATGTCCTTGTTGACAATACAGCTCAACACAAGGTGTTCTCCTTCATGGATGGTTTTTCAGGGTATAATCAGATCAAGATGGCTCCGGAAGATATGGAGAAGACTACCTTTGTGACTCAGTGGGGCACCTTCTGTTATAAGGTCATGCCATTCGGATTAAAAAATGCTGGGGCAACCTATCAACGTGCCATGGTCGCTTTATTTCATGATATGATCCATCATGAGATTGAAGTATATGTTGATGACATGATTGCAAGGTCTCAAACTGAGGAGGAGCACCTTGACCATATGAGGAAGTTGTTTGACCGACTCAAGTTATACAAGCTAAGGTTGAACCCCAACAAATGTACCTTTGGGGTAAGATCCGGAAAATTGCTAGGTTTCATTGTAAGCGATAAAGGTATTCAGGTGGACCCTGCCAAGGTAAAAGCCATACAAGAGATGTCGACTCCAAGAACAGAGAAAGAAGTCAGAGGTTTCCTGGGACGACTGAATTACATTGCCCGATTCATCTCACATCTGACTGCTACTTGTGAGCCAATCTTCAAATTACTGAAGAAAGATCAAGTAGTACGCTGGAATGATGAATGTCAGGCTGCCTTCAAAAAGATAAAGGAATACCTCCAAGAGCCACCCATTCTTATGCCACCAGTGGAAGGAAGACCTCTGATACTATACTTGACAGTGCTTGATAAATCAATGGGGTGTGTGCTGGGGCAGCATGACGAGTCTGGCCGAAAAGAGCACGCTATTTATTACTTGAGTAAAAAGTTTACCGACTGTGAGTCTCGTTACTCAATGCTTGAGAAAACTTGCTGCGCTCTTGTATGGGCTGCTCGCCGGCTGAGACAGTATATGCTGACTCACACTACTTTATTGATTTCAAAGATGGATCCCATCAAGTACATATTTGCAAAGCCCGCTCTGTCTGGAAGTATAGCGAGATGGCAAATGATCTTGACAGAATATGATATCCAGTATACAACTCAGAAAGCAATTAAGGGAAGCGTACTGGCAGATCATTTGGCACACCAACCTATGGACGATTACCAATCATTGAACTTTGATTTTCCAGATGAAGACATCATGGTGGTAAATGACTGTGAAGTACCTGGACCGGATGAAGGACCTGAGGAGGGATCCCGATGGTCTATGCACTTTGATGGAGCCTCCAATGCTTTGGGTAACGGCGTCGGCGCTGTAATCATATCTCCCAAAGGAACTCATACTCCACTCACCGCCCGATTATGTTTCAACTGCACCAACAACATGGCAGAATATGAGGCATGTATCATGGGTTTACAAGCTGCAATCGACTTGAGGATCAAATTTCTAAGTGTTTTCGGAGATTCCGCTCTCGTAATCAATCAGATCAAAGGCGAGTGGGATACGAAACACCCGAATCTTATCCCTTACAAGGAGTATGTGTCAACCTTGCTTCCCCACTTTGAAGAGATAACTTTCGAACACTTCCCTAGAGAGGAGAATCAGCTAGCAGACGCCCTAGCTACGATGTCTTCAATGTTCAAAGTTAAATGGGATAATGAGGCCCCCCGAATCATCATCTGGAAGTTGGATGAACCGGCATACTGCTGCGAGCTCGAGGCTGAGAAGGTTATTGAAAAACCCTGGTATCATGAGGTGAAGAGGTACTTGGAAGCTCAGGAATACCCTGAAGGTGCATCTGTCAATGATAAGAAGTTCATGAGGAGGTTTGCCGCAAAATTCTTCCTCAGCAACGGCATTCTCTACAAGCGGAATCATGATTCAACTCTGCTACGTTGTGTAGATAAGGCTGAAGCAGAGAAAATTATGATGGAATTACATGAAGGCACGTTTGGAACACATTCCAGTGGACACACCATGGCTAAGAAAATCCTTCGGGCAGGATATTTCTGGTCCACAATGGAAGCCGATTGTTACCAACATTCCCGAACTTGTCATAAATGCCAGATCTATGCTGACAAGGTGCATATCCCTCCGGTTCCTTTGAACGTCCTGACGGCACCTTGGTTGTTTGCAATGTGGGGCATAGACATGATCGGTGAGATCAAACCTACGGCATCTAATGGGCATCGCTTCATTCTAGTAGCAATCGATTACTTCACAAAGTGGGTTGAGGCAGCATCCTATGCCACAGTAACCAAGAGCGTCGTGGCACGTTTCATCCGGCATAATCTGATCTGTCGGTACGGTGTCCCGGAAAGAATCATTACGGACAATGGTACCAATCTCAATAACAAAATGATCACTGAACTCTGTGAACAATTCAAAATACAGCACCACAATTCTTCTCCCTACCGGCCGAAGATGAATGGGGCTGTAGAGGCAGCCAATAAAAATATCAAGAAAATTGTGCAGAAGATGACAGTGACCTATAAAGATTGGCACGAGATGTTACCGTTCGCTCTTCATGGGTACCGCACCTCAGCCAGAACGTCAACCGGGGCAACTCCCTTCTCCTTGGTCTATGGCATGGAGGCCGTCTTGCCGATTGAAATCCAGATACCCTCTCTCCGGATAATGAAGGATGCAGACTTGAATGAAGATGATTGGATCCAGACTCGACTTGATCAATTAAATCTGATTGACGAAAAGAGGCTCACTGCTATCTGTCATGGTCAAACGTATCAAAAACGGATGATTAGGGCGTTTAACAAGAAAGTCAGACCGCAAGAGTATCAAGTTGGGGACCTGGTAATCAAACGCATCATCCTTCCTCAAAGCGATCCCCGGGGCAAATGGACCCCTACTTACGAAGGGTCATTTGTGGTTAAACGTGTGTTCTCAGGAGGAGCCATGATCCTAACCACCATGGATGGTGACGACTTTCCTCACCCCGCCAATGCAGACACAGTGAAAAGATACTACGCATAAATAAAAGACCCGCTAGGTTGACATACCTAGGCAAAAATAAGGGCTTCCCGGCGAACCAAAAGGGTTCGGGCAAAAATAAGGGATGAAATAAATAAAAATATGTACACTCGGCAAGTCGAAAACCTGAAAAGGCGGCTTGGGCAAAAATGGGTATCCCGGTGGACTGAAAACCCGAAAGGGCGGTCCAGGCAAAAGTTAGGGATAAAAGCGTAACACTATGTCTCATTGGATCACATCGCATCCAGAATTCAGTATCAACTACCTGGCTTAGACTTCGGCATCGACCAATCAGCTTCATCTTCAACCAGGCAGCAAAGTGATGAGACGCCCGGAGACATAAAGGCAATAGCAGAGTTGGAACCCAGTGGGATCGTTCACATAGCTGTTTTATTTCCTTTTCAAAATTCTATGTTATTTGGTGGCATCCTCTTACTAGGATGTCAGCCTCTTGTATAAAAACGCCTATTCACAGGCAAAGTTCAAATCAATACAAATTCACTTGTCCATACAAATTACCATTGTTTTCTTTTTTCTGTTTTGTCTTGCGAAGAACGTCCAATGTTCATTTTTGATATATGCATTTGACATTAAAATTGCTGATTCATAAATATTTGCATATGAAACAAAAGATCAATTGCAGGTGACATCGGAAACAGGGGCAATGTGAGGTTGTCCGATGCAGTCTGATTGCTTTGTCCGCCAAGGTACCCGGTTAGATTCAACTGAAGGATGTGACCAAATCATCTCAACGCCCCGCAGAGTAAGACAAGAGTCGGCAATACTCTCCCCAAGCTGAGTTGATTCCCCGTCAATCCTAAAAAGGCAAAACCACCCTGGCAGGTCTTAAAGCTTATCCCCAGTAGATTCTGGAAGCTTGTTCCCTGCAGAATACGGACGTCTCTCCCTAACTTTATTCAGAGTCATTCCTCACGAGGGCTTATAACTGGGTTATCCTCAGCTAATCGCCACGGAAGATCATCCCCAGCGGAGTTTATCTTTCAAATCCCCAGCGGATTTTATCTTTGGTATCCCCAGCGGAGTTTATCTTTCAAATCCCCAGCGGAGTTTATCTTTCAAATCCCCCAGCGGATTTTATCTTTGGTATCCCCAGCGGAGTTTATCTTTCAAATCCCCAGCGGAGTTTATCTTTCAAATCCCCCAGCGGATTTTATCTTTGGTATCCCCAGCAGAGTTTATCATCATTACCCCCAGCGGGATCCATCATTAAAGTCCTCAAGCAGGCCTCTCATCAAAACTTCAGCAAAGTGTCTCGGCCACAGGGCAACTCCCTAGCCAATCGTCAAAGATCTATTTTCCTAAGACGAAGATACATTCATAAACATCTCACACTTTTGTACATCTTGCTTACATACATGATAAAGTGCATACAACACTATCTCATGTTGAACATCATGGCATCATGCATATCATACATCATGACATTGCATACAACTTATGTTTTTGCCTTTTCAGGAAAAAGACAATCCCAAAAAAAAAAAAAAAAAAAACTACCATCAACTGTCACAATTCCAGATCCGATACCTGTATCTAGCCAGGGCACATCTGAGAGTGATCAGTTTCCAGACTCGATTCCTGTATCTAGCCAGGGCACGTCTGAAGAGTTCGAAGATTCGATTCCTGTATCCAGCCAGGGCATATCTGTGGACCACATTTCCAGACTCGATTCCTGTATCTAGCCAGGGCACGTCTGAAGAGTTCGAAGATTCGATTCCTGTATCCAGCCAGGGCACATCTATTAACGACTATTTCCAGATCTGATACCTGTATCTAGCCAGGGCACATCTGAGAGTGATCAGTTTCCAGACTCGATTCCTGTATCTAGCCAGGGCACGTCTGAAGAGTTCGAAGATTCGATTCCTGTATCCAGCCAGGGCATATCTGTGGACCACATTTCCAGACTCGATTCCTGTATCTAGCCAGGGCACGTCTGAAGAGTTCGAAGATTCGATTCCTGTATCCAGCCAGGGCACATCTATTAATGACTATTTCCAGATTCGACTCCTGTATCCAGCCAGGGCACATCTGTGAGCAACCGATTGTAGATTCGATACTTGTATTTAGCCAGGGCACATCTGCATAAGGAGATTGAAGATCAAACACCTGTAACAAGCCAGGAAAACATCCGTCTTTCTCAAATATACAAATTTCTCGCTAAGGAATCTCTTATGCGATCGACACTTCCAAATGGCATCTATAAGCCCATTCCCGACAAAGTTCTATCACGTCTCCAGATGGCATCTATAAGCCCATCTCCCTATCTACCGCCTCTCCAAATGGCATCTGTAAGCCCATTCCCGCCATCACATCGCTGATACTCTACTAAGCGAGTGCAAATTTTCGGGCACTCTGATGTCCAATCTCCTTTTACCTTCGAGTCGCGAAAGGCAAACTCTCCAATCTAACTCTTCAGGTTCAAGGAGATTGAACAGGGGCAACTGTTGTACCCCAAAATTCGCCCTCCTTTTCTTCAGGAAACCATCTTAGATTTTTCAAAGTCCCCTGAAACAAATCCAAGTCCTGAGTTATCCTTTTTCCCAAGCAAGTCACTTACAAGAGCAAGATGATCTCACAAACTCTAGGAACAACGCTTTCATCTTGAGGAAAATCAAATTCTAAGTGCTTAGAATGTTTCTTTAAATAAGTGTTTTTAGAAAAATCAGCGCTTCAGAACTTCTGGACCCATTCCCGATGAAGACGGTCAGAAGATGCAAGCTTGGCTCAGCGTGGTCAGAAGTTGGCTCTTCAGCAGCTACATCAGTTCAATCAGAAGTTGTAAACGTGGTTCAGAATGTAAGCCTCAAACAGAACATGCCCCTTCAGCAGTTACACAAGCTCAGTCAGAATTTGCTAAAGGAATGCAAGAGAAACATGAAAGTATGAAGGCTCCTTCAGAACAGGTTGAAATCAGAAGATGAAAGGTCAGAGGGATAGGTGTCACATTGATACAGAATCTCTAAGTCCAGATTGTCCAGAAGTAGATCCAAGGAACGTACCAGAAAACCAGGAGAATCTCCAGAGCTTGCTAAGACAAAAGGTAACCAAGGCCAGAGCATGGTTTACGCTGCTGATTCAACGCTGGTTTCCATTACCAGAATGTTGGTATTGACAGGTCTTGTCACCATTTAATGCCCATTAATGCTTCCAACCACTCCTGAGCATTCACGTGTGGCTTGGAAAATGCTTTTGCACAGATTCTGGCATGGGTCTTCACGCCACCGCCCACTTCAGAGGTCACTTCTCCCCAATCTACGCCTGCTGCTGCTACCTAGGCTGAAAGATAGCTGTTATCACAACTTCCCAGGAATTTCTGTCAAAGAACAAATTCAAACTCTGTTGGCGCCTTAAATGTTCAAGGCATCCACAAGAACTTTGCCTATAAATAGAGAGCTTTCACCACTGCAAAAGACGTTCAAGAAAAGAAACAGAAAAATTGCTAAGAGAGAAACGAAACTCCTAGCAACGTAGCATTCTGAAACTCTGCCAAAATCTCCAGCTTTGTTTCATAACTTTAAGTTTCTTACCTTCAACTTCATCAAACATCCAGCTCTTTTCTGTAAACCAAAAACGTTCTTTCCAAACTTCTGACCCTATACACGTATACACCTTCACTTCCCCTTTTCCAAATCTGTCCAGAACACCACCAGAACCAAAAGCTAACTTTCACCCACCATTTTCCAGACAGTCAGGTAAGCACCTGCTGACCCTCACCACACTGTTAAGCATCATCAGCTGTGCATATTCAAGTAACATAATGTAAATATTCATGTTATTGCTGTTTATGTTCTGAGGATTCTCATACCTCAGAACGTTCTGAGCCAGTATAGGACTTGCCTGTGACCTTGGTGATTCTGACCTCTGAAACATTTTTGCTATTTTGCTGGATCTGTTCCAAATATGTTTCCTGTTTTGTGGAGTAACAACAGGATTGCAGATGTTCTGATTAGTACAGGAAAAAGCCAAGTGCTGACTTTGACGTTAGCACATCTGAAGCCTGTTTTGCTGTCAATGACATCAGAACCTCTGAGAGTTATTGCCTTTTCAGCAGAATCAGAACTTCTGGTTTCTCCACTAACAAACTTCTGTCTTGCAGCGCAGGGAAATCAGAACTTCTGATTTCCCCACTAACAAGGTTCTGTTTTGCAGGTTCTAGAGTCAGAAGTTCTGACTCATCCAGTTTCACCAACAGGTTGATCATCTGACAGCGGATCTGGGTCAGAACTTCTGATGGCCTCCCAACAGCGCGCGGGCTCCCTCTCTCTCTCTATATATCTTGTTTTTCGCTATTTTCTTTTTTGTCTATTTTTCTCGTTGAACCCCCCATGTACAAATGTGTATCCCCCTCCCCTAATTGTTGTAATAGCGTAGGATTTTACATTTCCGCTTCTTATTGCTAGTAATTAGGACATGTATGACAAGATAAAATCAATGAAATAGAAAAACCTAATTCAAAGAAAAACTCTTGTATGCAATAAAACACACTTGCACACTAACACCCCTAGGGTTATATCCACTTGTTGCCTTTCAAAATTGGGCCATATTGCATGTTAGGTCTCTTTGGGCAAAACAAACACAATTCAAATGATCATAGTCCCTCGATGACGCTTTCGAAAGTTGCCTAAAAAATGATCAAGTCCCTTAAGGAAAATGCCCAAAGATACTTGGCACCATTGCAATTATGGTCTAAACGATGACCCGCGCCCGTCCCTTTCACATCCTAACACAAGATTGTCCACCAAATACAATGGTGGAACAAAATTGTTAAAAGGGTTAAAAACATAACAAAACCTTTGAGAACTTTAGGGTAGATCGCTCTTAAGTACTTGTCAACTTGCAAAATGAAAACACTTGCCTGTTTTTTCACACCTCACAACACTTTCAAAAACAACTTTCAAAAAACAAATGAAAACCTTTTCAAAAGACATACACCTTTGTATACATCCCAACATGGATCATTACAAAGGTTGCCACCACATTGGCCTCTTTTCAAAACATTTTCAAACCCACACACACAAACACCATTTCAAACAATTGAAAAAGGCAAGTGATCTAAACAAGTAACTAAGAGCCCATGGATAACCATGGATAGAAAGGGTGCTAATACCTTCCCTTTCTATAATCTACTCCCCGAACCCAAGAAAACATCTCAAAGGTTTTTGCTGTGCTTTTTAAACCTTTCCTTAGGATAAAATAAAAAGTCGGTGGCGACTCTTGCTCAACCGCACATTTGCGAAAATAAACGCAAAACACTGGTCAGTTCTCCCACCGTATCACAGCAACATTTTGAGGGACTATGATCATTTGATTGTTTGTTTTACCCAAAGAAGTTCAACATGCAATATGGCCCAATTATTTGAAGGCAACAAAGTGGAATACCCTAGGGGTGCAAGTGTGAAATGTGTTGTCCATTTTCATGCTTATTTATCTTGAGATTAGGTCCAACTGTTTTGTTCGTTTTACTCGCATACAAACCCTAATTCTAGCATGGTAGGTTTAGAAAGCATTAAAGTGAGAAATTTAAATTCCTACACTATTACAACACAATAATATGGGGAGGGGGGTACAATGTTTCAAATGGGATATATTTAGACAAGAATTTAAACCTAACTATTACATCATTTTCTTTGAATATTTACAAGACAAATAATTTGCACAATTAAATGGAAATTGAAATAAATATGTAAAAATGCAAAAAGAATTTTTATGTGTATGAAAAAAATAGAATATTATTTATGTGAAATAAAAAGGGAAATAAAAAGGTATTATTTTTGGATTATTTTCAAATTTAGGGCAAAACCCTAATTTTTAATCAAAGGGGTATTAATCAATTAATTCGTATAATATTTATTATTTACATACAAAAAATAAAATAAAATATTGTATATTTGTAAAAAGGGCATTTTTTAGTATTAAATATTAAAAAATAAAATATGTACATTTTTTGGTATTTTTATCCTAAGCACATTAATATACACCTATATATTCATATTATTTACAAAATATATATTATATATATTAATTAATAATATTTAATATTTAAATAAAAAAAGTAATTTTCTATAAAATATTTTCAGGAAGTAAAAATAAGATAAAAATGTATATAAAAATATATTTGTACTATCTTAATATTTTAAACAAAAAGTATATATATATATATATATATTTATTTATTTATGTACAAACTAAAGAAATAATCAAATAAATACTTAATAAATTCAAAAAATGATGATAAAAATATTTTTATATTTTTAATATGCTGAAAAAAAATAAATGAGTCAGTTAAAAAAAGAAAAAGTCAAAAAACATTAAAAATGAAGCAAATGGGCTCAGGGGTGTAAAACCAAAAAGGGTGGTGTGAAAAGGAAAGTCAACATAAGCCCAGCCCATGAAGACCTTTCTTCAACCTCTGTACAACAACATTCAAAAAACGCGCGCCCTGTTCTTGATCTTCTAACTCCTGATTCCTGGCTTTTCAATGAAAACTCATAACATAAAAAATGTTCAGCATCAAGAGACGAATCTAACCATATGCAGAACTTGATCTAACTCTCTAAGATGAGGGAGAATTTCTTCTCCCCTAAATCCTAACCTAGATTTTCTGCCATTTTCAAACCTCAAATTCTCACAGCTCAAGTAAAAGAAATGAAAAGTAAAAACATGTACATGTTCAGTGGCATGAGTAGAACATTGTTTATTCACAAACTTAGAGTTAATGATGCTTGATAAGAGAGATAGAAGTTCACCAAGATACCTGTTCAGCTGGAGTTCTATCTGGCAATGAGGGAGCTTTCAGTGCAAGGTGATGATTGGAAAAGCTTCCTTGAGGTCCAGGGATGCTATTCCAATGTTTACTTTGTCTTGAAAGCTTCTGAATCGTGCTAGAGCACTTCACCTGCAAAACAAGAAACTGAAAATGGTGGAAGTGGTTAGAGGGATTACAGGTCGTGTTTCAAGTCATGGTTAGCTTGCATAGATGCTAGGGAATGTGTGTGAACTGGTTTGGGCAAGAGAGTTTGAGGGAAATGGAAGATGGCACTCAAACTGCAGGCCTGACCCTGTTTTTGCAGTTTGAAGATGATTCTGAGATTGGGAGTGTTTGAGAGGTACTAGGGTCGTGCAAAAGCTTGGTTGGGATGTTTTGAATGTGTCTACAATATTTGCTTCTGTGTTCTAATGCTGAGATGAAGGATGTCCTATGTTATGGTACTTTTCTTCACTCTTAAGCAAGCAAAGCCAACTTGGTGTTTTAGGCAAGTAGGGGACCCCTAATGAGCTGCATAATCTCTCCTTGATCAGAGTGATTTGCCCATAATCTTGTGCCAATTGGATTTGGTTTGTACTTGTGGATTTGCATCATGACATAAAGTGAAACTTTTGCAAAAATGGATATAATGCTTTTTCCAATTTGGGATTAATCCATCATACAATGCTTTAGCTCATGAAACAAGGTCTTAGCACAATGAACATGCATTAAATTATTGAGTGTTGGATGGTTTTAGGACCTGTAATCAAGGGGAATGCTGGTTTGAGAAGTTTGCACAAATTATGAACATGAAAAATAGCAAATTCAAAAGTGAGTTTTTGCCAAATTGTGAAATTCGAATTTCTCAAGTCATGAGGTTGTTTGATGAGTTCTTGGATATTTTTGAAAGCTTGGAATGTGTACTACAATCCATCTTTGAAATGCAAATTGAAATTCCAAGTGGAAGTGTATGGAAAATGGCTTTGAAGTGGGGTAGAAAACCTTGTCAAAATAGGTCAAAAACTCACTAAGTTAAGAATGGTTTAATGCCCTTATTCAAAAATTTGTAACTTGAGATACAAGCCTAAAATGGGAAAACTTTGTGAATCAAATTTGTAGATTATGCAACAAGCTACAACTTTCATGTTTTGACTTTTGTTTGAATCCAAATGGATCTTGGTGAAAAAGTGGGGCAAAGTTGGGAAAAAATTAGGGTTTTTTATAACTTAGAAAAATTCTAAGTTATAAAAAATTCTAATTTCTAACCCTAATTTGCATTTTGTGATTTCTTGATGAACAAGTTTCATGATTTGGCATGTTTTGATGAAAAATGAATCTTGACTCTTGATTTTGACCAAAAAGTCAAAGTTTGACTTTTCAGTATACAGTCAAAATTGATCAAACGACTGGGAAATTCAACTGTCAATCTTGTGTACTTGGGATCTTTTGAGTTTGTTGAGCATGTCAAGATAATTCCATGGGGTCCTTGAGTCTATATATGAGCTTGGTTTGCCATTGGTTGGGTCAAACAGTCAAAAATTGCCTTTGTGCAGTCAAAACCCTAAAAATGACCATTTTGCCCTTTTGGTGATCTGATCAAATTTCTTGTGGAATTGTGATCCAAACTTGATCAAATGGTCCATATGAGTTCATAATGTTGATGTGGGTCAATTTTCATGAGGTTTGACTGTCAATTGGCCACAGTTGACTTTTTCCCCAATACAGCTGATTTTTAGGTCAACTTTCCAATTGACTGGGCAAAACTTGGAATCAAGGCTTGAAACTTGGTATGGATAAGCTTGGGAGTCCAATATGAAGCATGAAAGTCATCTTAAGCACTTTAGGTCAAAACATCTTTGTGCAAACATAAACCCTAATTTGGGTCCACAGTGCAAGGAGAAGTCTTGAGCAGATGAAACCCTAATTGGATCTTGGGCTTCAAAGGTTATGTGATGAGAAATCATTGAGAAATGGGAGGGCAAATTTTGGGGTACAACATTAGCCATTCTTGCTCTTATCAGCAGGGGAATGACTGCGTTGGGGGCTCCTCCGGGGAGCTCTTCCAGGTAAAAGGTGATAGGCTCCGACCTACCTTTTACCCTTTCAAAGGTCACTGTTTACGGAGACGCCGCGTCGACCAATTCATCCAGTTTTCTTTTAGCCGAATTGATAGTCAGGTCATTGAATCCTCCACCATTAATGACCATGGCAGAGGGAAAGTATTCCCACCTGCTGTGTGTTGTGAGCGGCTCTTGCAGGTGCTCGGGGACGTAGAAGTCCTCGGGTCTGGTGATGGAAAAGGCGGTCTGGACGGGGGTCGACTCATCAGATGGTAGGGCGTCTTCCTCCGGTTCTCTTGACTCCCGAGCGTCACGACGAGGAAAGTCGTTTCGCCGGTATTGAGCGAGCCTCCCTCCCTTGATGAGGGTTTCAATGGCGTCTTTGAGGTGGACGCAATCTTCAGTCAGATGACCATGGCTCCTGTGGTACTGGAAATATTTGCTCTTGTCTGCTCCGGGCTTGGCGGGAGCAGGTCGGGGGTGTTTGTCGTCGCCGTCTTTGAAGTCCGTGCTGGAACACTCTGCCAAAATGCGCTCGCGGGAAGCTGTGAGCGGAGTGTATTCGGCAAAACGCCCCGAGGGTCCTCTTTGCTCTCGGACTTCTCGGGGTCTATCCACTTTTCTTTTCTCCCCGGTCCGTCGAGGAGGAGCAGCTTCCGGGCGCGGGTTGCTGTTGGATCCGCGAGTCCTGGGGTCCCGGGCTCTGTTGGCCGCCTCCCTTTCCTCGTAATCCATGTACGCCCGGGCCTTCTCGAGGAGGGCATCAAATGTTCTAGGTGGCTCGATGCCCACCGCCTTTATGAATTCTGTGTCGGGGAGGAGCCCCCTCTCCAGCAAGTATCTTTTCATATGGTCCGCGCAGGGGACCTGTATGGCTTCGCGATTGAAGCGATTGATAAACTCTCTCAAGGTTCCATCCTGTCTCTGGATGATGGCCTCGAGAGCCGCCTCGGTCTTTGGGTGTCGCCGAGATGCAGTGAACGAACTTATGAATTGGTTCTTCAGGTTTCGCCACGAGGTGATTGATCCCGGAGCGAGGCCTTTATACCAATCCATTGCTTCCTTTCTGAGGGTCGTGGGGAACAGTCGGCATTTGATGGGTCCCCCGACGTTGTGGTAGTGCAGCATAGCCTGGAACCCGTTTATGTGGTCGACTGGGTCCGCGACTCCGTCGTATTCCTTCAGATGTGGAGGCTTCTCCATGCCCGGGGGAATGGGCGCCTCCATGATGGCTTGTGACAGGGGACCGCGGGGGTCGTCCTCGTCACTTCGCTCCGGGGACAAGGACGGGGACCTATAATATTGTCAAGCCCGACGGTCCTGGTCGTGCTGGGCATCCCTCGAGCGTGGTGCTCGTTGGTTGATTCTTCCGTGCCCGTCCCCAGAGTGTCTTCTTTCTTGACGTATGGGGGCGTGGCCATGCCCCCCGACTTCAATGACGAGTTGCCTCTAAAAACGGGGTCGTCTCCCCGAGGGTCGGGGTAACGGGCTTCAGGAGGTGTCTCTGTGGTGTCTCCGTGGGGGAGACGGGAGATGTACCTCTGTTACCCGAGGAGGTGGAGTCTGGGGCCTCCTGTTCCTCCTCGCGGGCCTTCGATCGTCTTCTAGTGCCCTCAATCTTTCCCCCTGGGCAAAGATGAGGTAATTCGTCTGATTGATCGCCGCGAATAATGCGCGGGTTGTGGCATCTGCCCCGGCGGGGACATGGACTTCCAGGAACTGGGCAGCTCGATGACTCGTGGGAGCTGCATTGTCTTCTTCGAGCGGAGGAGGGACTGAAGAGGATGATGCAGTAACTCCGTCGCGGTGGACTGAGGGCCCTGGGTTGGTGCCCCCGGGGAGTGTGTTATGACCGGGGTTATCGGTATTGTCGGTGAGTCCATTCTTATCTGCGAGGTTGTTGGTGGTGTCGACGACGCGGATGTTTTGTTCACCACAAACTTGGTCAGCCATGACGGTAAGAGGTGATTTGAGCTTTGGTCTTCGAGGTTTTTCAAGACGGGGAAGCTAGATTCCCACAGACGGCGCCACTGATCTTACCTGATCAGACTTGGACCGTCACGACTGGCTCCGAGCGGGAGTTGAGCGAGATGGGGGGGGTACCTGCAAGGCACTCCGATGCTAAAATGAGTGATGGTACGAGCAGGAAAAAAGTGTGTGTATGGGTAAGAGAATGAATACCTGACCCTCTGGGAACAGAGGGTATTTATAGCCCCCAGCACGGGGCCAAGGTCCTTTCATTGGGCCGACCAGGATCGGCCCAATAAAGGGACTGCCAGGTTCTACGTGTGTAGTGGGGACCCGCACGTGCTCTCCTTCCTGGTGATGCTCTGCGAGAAATGAGGAGGGACGAGGACGCGGTCTTTTCGGAGTTCAGGTGATGGGGTAACAGTCACAGTCCGCCCTACGAGGAGGGCACTCGAGCTGGGCTCGAGCTGGAGTTCACGTGGTCGAGGACACCATGTTCGCGGGCAACGGTGGGCACGGCTGCAGCTTCTGGTCGACGCGCTGGCGGGGATCTTCAAGCGTACGTTCCTTGAAGAGTTGCTTGGATTGGGCCTTAGTTCTTGCTCTTGGGCGGTCGTCAACTTCTTCTTCAATTCTACAAAACTTTCTTCACACGCAACATCCCACACATAAGCTTGACCCTTTTGAATCAACTGAGTTAACAGTAACGCCAACTTAGAAAATCCTTCAATAAAACTTCAATAATAACCCATCAAACCAAGAAAACTTTAAATCTCAGTCGTAGACTTTGGAGTCTCCCATTGCAACACTGCATCAATTTTAGAAGGATCCACATCAATTCCACCACTAGAAATCACATAGCCAAGGAAACTAACTTCCTTCAACCAAAACTCACACTTCGACAGCTTTGCATATAACTTCTTTTTTTTATTCAAAACTTGCAACATAATTCACAAATGCTCAGCATGCTCTTCTTCTTATTTAGAATATATCAGAATATCATCAATGAAAACTACAATAAACTTGTCCATATATGAATGAAATGTTTGATTCATATACTCTATGAAAACACATGGCGCATTAGATACACCAAACAGAATCACATTATACTCATAATGACCATACCTTGTTCAAAAATCCGTCTTTGAAATATCATTTGGTTTAACACAAATCTGATGATATCCTGACCTTAAATCAATATTGCTGAAGACACAAGCACCCACTAATTGATCCATTAATTCATCAATCCTAGGGAGTGGATACTTATTCTTAATAGTCACTTTATTTAATTTCCTGTAGTCCACATACAATCTCATACTTCCATATTTCTTCTTAACTAACACATGTGTACCCCACGAAGAAACACCCAGTCAAATGAACTTCTTGTCAAGCATTTCTTCCAATTGTTTCTTCAACTCACTCAGCTCTGAAGCTGAAATTTTATAAGGAGCCATCGACACTGGACTTGTACCTGGAACCAACTCTATAGAAAACTCCACTTCACGTTATAGAGGTAAATCACTTATACCATTTGGAAATACCTCTAAAAATTCACAGACAACAGGTAGATCAACACTCGCAGCTTCACGGTCAACTTGCAATGATGCAAGCATCACAAGCATCAAGGCTTCATCTTCTAGGAGTTCATTCACTTACTCAACAGACAACAACACCATTTATCAATTATCACCAAACTTAGGGAAGCTCAAAGTTTTATTATAACAATTGATGTGAACATAGTTGAATTCTAACCCATTCATCCCAAGAATAACATTAATTTGGTGTAAGGGTAGACACACCAAATCTATCACAAAACTCTTGCCAAAGATAGTCAAAAGACATCTTGAACAAACAAAATTAGTAGTAACAGAACCACTAGTAGAAGTATCTATTACCATACTACCATTCATATCAAACAATTTCAATCCCAACAAAGCAGCACATTCACGCGAAATAAACGAACGAGTTGCATCAGTATCAATAATAACAACCAACTCACCATTGTTAATAAAAACAAGTACCTTGAATCAAGTTGTCCTTCATAGAATCCTCTAATCCACTCAAAGCAAACATTCTACCTTTGGTTTGGGCAACAACAACACTCTCCTTTAGCTTCTAACACTAGGTACTTATATGACCATGTTCTCCATAATTAAAACAAGTTGGACCATCGTTCTTGCACTCAGGAGCACGATGACCCGTCTTACCACATTTGTAACATATCAGGACCTTATTCTCACATTCATTGAAACAGTGACCTTGTCCACCACATCTAAAGCACTTGACAGGAGCGGGATCTCCTCCCCCACTTGTCTTATTCCCATTGAAAACTTTTTTCCCTTTATTAACTAGAGCATTGTAAGGCTTCCCACGACCTTGATTCTTCCCTCTCTTATTGTTCATGATCTTATAATGAGCCTTATTATCCTCTTCATAAATTCTGTAGCTACTCACCAACTCTGGGAATCTACGGATCTGCTGATATCCAATCACTCCCTTGATTTCCGGACGCAACCCATTCTCAAACTTGATACCATTAATGTAACACCCTTATAAATTCAACGAATAATTATAATATTAATCAAACATAAATCACCAACAAGGGTGTCACATCTTCGTAAAAACATCATATAAAACATCATGCTCCATAGCGCGGGCTTTCAAATTATTTTAAATGATCTTTTCTTTGGTAACATCAACAAACAATTCAAACTCCATAGTGGAGTCATAGTCTCAAAATAACTTCATTTAGTTCATCAATATCAAAACCTTTTGGTCAATATCAAAAGTCATAATCAAATAAATCCAGCATAATAAAACTAAAAATAAAATATGTTTATCAAAACAAATGAAACTTCAACTCAAGCGTTTCCCCCATCTGACACTACAATATAAGAGTAAGACCACTATCATTAACGGAAATAAATAAATAACTCCAAGATGTACTTAAACTTCCACGAGCTATTGTTGAATACCTGCAAGTTACCCATATACAAAGGCAACATTTCCAAGCAGAAAGGGTCAGAAATCACGAATCATTATAAAAGATATACAAAATAAATATAGCAGTTACAACAATAATCACCAAGGATTCCACATATTCATCATACTTCACATATGTACTCACACGTTCACATTACCAATACACATATAATATATCATTATATAATTAATTAACAACCATCATCAAATACCACTTAGATCACAACATCATCAACACCACCCAATCAACAATCATGCAATGTCACAAAGAATGCAATGCAACATCATTCACTCATGCATGTGGTACCAAATATCATTGATGAATGATTCATCTTTCCTCCAAAGATCCCCATCTTAAGATTGATTCCCTCTTGGAATCAGAGCACTTCACAAATATGCACTCAATCCACACCATAGGATTGAGGTCGTCACTGGACCAACATCCTAACAACATCACTGGACCAATGTCCTAATATATGCCATGAGTGCATGATGCGCAATAACATAAATAACACCTAGCCATTGCTATTCAAAACGCATCATCATCCATGTAATCATATTAATATCATCACATACTTCACAATACACATGGCATCATCATAACAACATCAATTTATTATACAAACATACATCATATTACGTCAACCCATATTCACATAAATTCGTCAAAGCAACATCTCAATTCACCACTAAAAATCTAGTTTAATCATATGAAAGGTACTGGGAAAATACATCATCCTATACTCATTTTATTCTACCAAAATAGAGTTCATCACGTTATCCCTCGAACGCTTAAAATGACACGTCAAACAGAGTCTTGAAACTCAAGTTATGACACTTTAAAAATTATGTCTATTGTCCCTCGCCTGAGGCTCGCTCAATGAAGCAGCTTGCTCGCCTGAGGCTCGCCCGACGAGGCTGAGGCGACTCACCTTTCCCCATACAAAATTCCAAGAGCTATGTTTTTCACTCTTCCCTTCACCTCTTAACTCGCCCAACAAGCTCATGCTCGCCTCCGCTTTTCCCGACAAAGCTGGAGCGAGACTCCTTCTCTCGTACATTTTCCAAGAGCACCCAAAATCACGAGTTCACTCACTTCACTCTCACCCGGAGCTTCCCAAGAAAATTGGATTCACCCCACAAAGCAGAAGGCTTGCCTAGCAACGCAACATGATCAAAACTTCCTGGTGCGATTTCTGCACTACACCAATCCCAAAATCCTTACGTTTTCACATCAAAGTAGACCCAAAATCACATAGTTTACATGTTTTCATAGATACAACCATAACACATCATTTCATAGCATTACAAAATCAATATATCATCAATTTCATCATCTAATTCATCACAATCATCATATTAACAAGTCCATAATAAAATCCTCAAACAAACTTACATACATCTAAACCCAATATCAGTTATAATAATCAGGATAACTCCCCTTACCTTATATTCTAACTTTGATTCATGTTCCAATATCTACGGTTAATTCTCTTCTCTTCTCTTTACGCCCTAGCTCTTCACTACTCTCTTCCCAATTTTCACGACCGAACAAAATGAAACACTGACCCTTTTTTCTCATTTTTGTCCAACTTACTCCTTTGGGCCCCTAATATGTTATTTCACTCTTGCCCTCACTTACTCCACATAACATGACTAATAAGCCCTTAAAATCTCTACTCCAATTATCCCATTTTATTTAACTTTAAATAATAATAATTCTAATTAGTAATTCTAAAATTATATTAATTATTATACTATTCTAATTTCCACCTTAATCCATACTATCCCACCATTCACCACACATACATCACACATTAAATCACCAATAACTCACATATCACATCACACATCATAATTCAACAAAACATCATATATTCACAAATATTCACCATATAATCAATTAAGTAAATACTCATAATTAATTTGGGGTGTTATAGACCACACCTCTCTCAAAATGGTGGATCCACTATAGAATATGATTTGAAATCTATTTATACAATTGCAAAATCACAGACCGCGCTAAGTCCACACAGAATGCACTCTCACTTGAAGCACTAAACTGCCTTAAAGCGCGCTTAGGCCACTATTTTGGGCTCAACACGCTCACCTCTGTCCCCAAAAATGCCAGCATGCTGGGAAGGGTGCTCAGCGCACTCAGCTATGCTGGGAGTGGGCTAATCCCCCTCAATAACACAGCATATTCTCTAAAATTGCATCTTGAAGTTTTATTTGCCTTTCAATACTCAATGCTTCAGTAATGCGAGAAATCCTACAAAATAAGGCAAACATGATTAATCTATATAATATTTACATGATAAAACTATAAAGCTATTATTTACACAAAGAAGGGGTTTTGACTTATCAATACAAAGAAACAATCTAATAAGTTCCACAAAATACTACTAATAATAACTACAATTTGGCACTCATCAAACTCTCCCCAACTTAAACCTTTGTTTGTCCTCAAACACAAATCTCTCCAACCTAAAGAAACAAAAGTAACATCTAAGAAATTATGAATCAATAAGTTTTGAGAAATAAAACAAATGCACGGTTCAAAATCAAAGGCACAAACAAAGCAATGCTTACCACTATACTACAATGACACCATGAACATGAAACAAATTCTAAGCACAAAACACATATAAAAAATTCTAAGACAATACATGTTCAAATATGAATCACACCTAGCATACAACTTTACCGATAGATGAAAAACAAACATGAAGGACTTGACTCTCACCCAACAATCTTGCTAACATCAAATTAAATTATGCATTCATCCAAAAAAACTCACATTGAAAATAATAAAAGCATAAATCACAAAAGAATTTCAAGGATTGTAATGTGGTTTGGTTAACAAAGAAGGCTAAAGGTCTTTGAATTTTTTTTTCCTAAACCTATGAGGGCAATCACTTCCCACATTTTCAAGCAATCAAAAATTATTCACCCTCTTCTCTTTACTCTTTTGCTACAACCTTGATCTTATTATTTTTTTATTTTTTTATTTTTTATTTATTTTCTTTTTCAAATTATTTTCCTCTCTTTTTCAACCACTTTATTTTTCCAACCCCTTAGCAACCAACCTTTAAGCAACCAATCATTTTCTCCCCAACTTGAATACAACCAAACATCATGACATGAATGCTCTAAAACTTTGTAAGGTAAGGAAAAATTCCAACCACAATATATGAGGTTTCAAGTGCTTTAGAAACAAAATCAGAATTCCTTATGAACAATTTACTCATGCACAAGTTCATAGTTCAACACCAAGATATATCCTGACAAAAAGGCTCAAAAGGGGTTAACAAATTCTTGCTTACTCGCAAGTTAAATTACTTTTGGTTAGGTGGTTATGCTCCATTTCAAAAAATTCCTTGATCCTTTTCATTCTTCCATACAAATCAACTAAAAGGAAGATTACACATAATAAAACCGAGTTAAAACAAGAATGTTTGTCTCCTGTGCATATAGTAAATAATGGAAAGCTCTTCACATTTAGGCTTTGCTCTAAAGTGATTTAAAAATGAACAAGTAGGGAAAAAGAATAAATGACATGATATTTGTACAAATTACACATTTCATAATTATGCTATATTTTAGAAAGCATTAAACATGTACCTTGCATTGTACCAACCTCAAACAATATTATTACCATACATTTGCATGTTGAAACATTCAAACTTGAAAAATCACTCCATGCTTCTTCAAATTATTAGACCAATTTTCGAATACAAACAACAAACAAAAATATTATAAATTAACTACTAATATTTACTACTTTAAATGGACCTGACTGAAAGTGGGTAAGAAGGCCGAGTGAAAATAATTTTCACTGCCACAACAACAGGGTATACTTAGCACGCACATATATACACAGCGCGCTTAGCACGCACAAACCGTGCTTAATGAGTGCAGGTCTGTGCTGAAACTCAAGAATGCACTAGAATTTCATATTTTTCATCCACTTTCACCAACACTACATATACTACATAAATACAAAGTTGTTAAATATTTAAAAATTTGGGTTGTCTCCCAAAAAGCACTTTTTTACGTCGTTATCTCGACACCTTTATTTAGTAGAAGCTCCTTCTTATTGCTTCCTTTGTTTGGCTAGTTGTTCATTCACCTGAAGTTACCCCTAACCAACACTTGAGCAAACGTTATATAAGACAAGTATATATACCATATAGACAAAAGCGCACACACACACACACACACACACACACACACACACACACACACACACACACACACACACACACACACACACACACACACACACACACACACACACACACACACACACATATATATATATATATATATATATATATATATATATATATATATATATATATATATATATATATATATATATATATATATATATATATATATATATATATATATATATATATATATATATATATATATATATATATATATATATATATATATATATATATATATATATATATATATATATATATATATATATATATATTAAACAAGTTATTATATATACAATATAGAAAAATGTACAAAGCTTTAAAAGATAGAAACTATTGCAATTCAATTAATATCTAAACATTAATCCCTGGCAAATGCGCCATTTTGTTGATGCAGTAAAGAAGAAAGCAAAAGTAAGTATCTTTTTTTTTTGTTTTATCGTATCCAAGGGATTAGTACATTATCAATGTCGTTCAACATTCTCTACCTCTTTAATCTTTAAATTTTATGATAGTTATACAGTATATAATATAAACATGGATAAGTAAAAGTAAATTTTTGGAGAGAAAGAAACTTGTCAGGATTAGATTTTATCTCATCGGTGATGTCTCATGCAACTAAACAACACAGAGCATTAATAATCGATACCTACTGTAAATATTGGCTCTAAATTTATTTCTAGAGTTTAAAACCTAATATATGTTCATCTTAGTTCGGGTTTTGAACCGTAAATGTCTATAGCAATCCGAACTCATTAAGATAAAAGGTAAAACAAATATAACATCGATATAGATTCAAGCATAGATTATAAAAACACCATGATTAATGGAATTACATACTAAATTAGTAAATTTATATATGATCCCAACAAAAGAGGGCTTTAACTCATTACATAAAAAATATAAAGAGAAGAGATAAAATGAACCAACATCAACCTTGATGTCTCAATAATCAACGAGAATTCATCTCTGAATCTTTAGGATGCATCCTTTCTTGTTGATTTCTAAGCATCTAACACTCCAAAATTGGTGTCTCACCCCAAAATATGGTGGAAACCCTAAAAACTCTGACCACACTGAAACAACCGGCTAAAAATAATCAAACAATAAAGTCGCCATCAAACGTCTTTTATCCCACATGAAGGGAAAGATGGACAGTGAGAAAACCTAAGAAGGGAGAAGTCACGGTCTTGCGACCGAGAGATCGGGTAAGGGATTCTGTTACGCGAGGGGAAGGTATTAGCACCCCGCACGCCCATAGTACTCTATGGTATCCACTCTTGCTATCTATCTTATGGGTGTGTCTTATCTATGTCAACTGCTTACTACTGAGGAAGAATGCCTGCAAAAGAAATGCAGGGAAAAGAAGGAAGTATTTATGAATTTCTCCCGGTTAGGCCCCACGACCTGTTGCCTATGTATCCCTTTCGAGGAATCAGAGTGTCGTAGCTCTGCTCACATGTTTCTGTTTGTTTTATGTTTTTTATGCAACTCATACGTTAGATAATCCAAATGTAGGAACGTTGACTTGTATTACTCGATGTGAGGCCCAAGTAGTTCGCTTCGTATTGGAATGGCTAAAACACATTTTCTTATTGAAAAGAGATTAAAAGAGAAAAGTGCCACGGGCGCACAAAAAAGGTTTGAGTTGATTTGTGTTTTTTACCTTGAAAAAGGGTTTTTTTGTTGTTAGAGAGTGTTTTTATGAGTTTAAGAGAAAAGAAGGTTTTAGATTTAAATACAAGGATGCAAAAGAAAGAAAACAACTAAGGGAGACTATCCTAGTACTACTCATAATATTATCATACAATGGTGGCCCTATGTCAAGGATGAAAAGGGAAATATCTACCTATGTTCGCATGCATGGATTACCGCCTAAGGTCTAACTTGCATCTGAAAAGAAACAAGCACATCCTAAGGAAACATGGCATAAGCAAGAAGAAATGAAAGCAAACAACAAATGCTTTGGAAAAAACACACAAGCATGCCATGAGTAGCGCACGCTAGCTCAAGTAAAACGCCTAACCAAGATATAGAAGACCAAGGTAGGAAAGTATGGGGAAATAAGAGAAATTATTTAGCCAAGGAGAGCGGATCACCCGAAGAAAACAAGCGGGAGTAGGGATGAAGGAAAAGAAGAGAAATGGTTTAGCCAAGGGGAGCACATCACCCGAAGCAAACAAGCAGGAATGAGATGAAAAACAAAAATGTGATGTCCAAAGCGGCATAACTCCGGAGCATCATGGTGCGTCACGAGCCAAGGATGACGTGGACGAAATGTGGGGATCGATTGTGAACCCTTTTTGCTCGCCTCTTTTGAGGACTTATCCACAAGGGAATAGTAAGGCGCCTAGGTCTTTAGCACAAATGTAAACATGCATGCAGAATACCTACACAAAGGTAGGGTTTTAAACAAACCACACACAAGTAGCACACAATGGCGAATAATGCGGAATTGCCCTAAACAAGTCTTTAAATAAACTAGAGGGGTTCCTGACATGATCAGAAAAGGAGACCCCCGTCATACATCTCTATCCTACTTCTCATGGCAAGGAAAGCAGTAAAGGAATGCAATAAAGATGCGGAAGGTAAAGAAATTGTAAGCTCTCAATCGAGCGCAAGTTCGTCAACTAGCAGAGGAAAGCAAGGAGAAGCAAGGAATACATCGAGCAAGCTTCACCAAGAAAAGAACAAGAGTTAGAAGTGATATCCAAAAATGGTCAAGTGCGAAAATAAATCGCAATCCACAAATGTGTCACACAATCAGAGTTCATACATAAGGTAACAATACAAGCAAAGCAATATTCGGACAATCGCAAGGAAGTAAAGCATATCTCTCATGAAATGAGAAATAAGGCGTGTCACATTGGAAGCGAGCATAAGTCGAGTGTTTTCAATCATATAACCACAACTATGTTACATGATCAAAAAACAATACCATGTACCTTGGACAAGTCAATGAATGAGTCAAAAGTAACAAGGAAAGCAAACCGGAAGAGAAAACGCAATAAGAAAAAGGCAAAAATTGTTGTTTCTGTTTGGGTAACCGGTTACCATAACTGAGTAACGAGTTACCTTATTGAGGTAACAAAAGTGATGAAGTTTCTGTTTCGAGGTAACCGATTACCATAGTTGGGTAACCGGTTATCCTAAAGATGACCAAAATTCTCAAAAGCTACTGTTTTATGGGTAATCGGTTACCATAACTGGGTAATTGGTTACCTTCGAGTCAGAGGCATATTTTTCCAAAGTTTTTAGGCTTTCATGGCTTAGGCAATTGATCAAGTACAAGATCTTTACACATTCAACACATGATTTTTGCATAATTCAACAGATGATTTTTACATGATTCAAGATCCAAATTACGTCAAACATGAATAATCAAAACTCAACAAAATAATCTCTACACAACATTGAGCTTTATTCTCTTGAATACGCACTTTCATGAAAATCACTTAACTCAATAAGTACTTATTTCAATTATCCAATTTCGAATTTGCACAACATGATTCCAAATCAATTCACATTTTCACAATTCAATTCCTTAGTCAAAGCTTGATTCAAGAGTTTCCAAAAGTGCTTATTCAAGAATCACTTACTTGAAAAAAGTGTTGAAATCAAAAATTCTCATCGATAAAAATGAAGAGGAGACTTAGGTATAGAAATCGCAACGATCGGATCGAAGATCGAAGGAGAATTGCCTTTGATTTTGTTCTTGGATCTTGATAAGATTGTTGTTGTGTTCTTGATGAAAAAATTAGAGAAAACCTTGATTTGATCTTGGAGCAAACTGAGAGAGAGAGAGAGAGAGAGAGAGAGAGAAAGAGGTTTTTTTTGGTGTTTTTGAGTAATCTTGAGATTATGAAGTTATGATGAGTTAATGGTGTGAATGAGAATATATAGTGTGGGCTAATATGAGTGAGTTTGGTTAATAGGCTTCAAATAACCATAAACAATAGTGCAGATTTTTTAAATCATCAATGTTTGACACGTTTAGGTCAAATTCGCAGGAGGCTCGGTGCGAAATTCGAAGTCGGGGCGTGAAACAAAAACGTAGTTGACAGTAATAGAAATCTCGTGTAAAAATATGAGCTCAATTCAATGAAATAAGAGTGAGATATTAATTTTTGAATATCGAGACATCGACACAAAATCCTTCAGCACCAGTTTTCGCGTCAGCGTCAGACACATATACCTTTTCGATCAAAAACTGGTACTTCTCTGAGCAGAATCCGGACTCGACTTTGGAAGCAAAGTTGTAGATATATGAGTCAGTGAACCGTGTACAAAGGTGGGCCCAATCTGATAAAAATTGACCAAGTTATGAATTTTCTCGTGAAACGGCAATGAAATTTGAATTTCCTTTTTCGGTTCAGCAACTCCGTTTTGCGAAATAAGCCAAAATGAATGTATCCGGAGTACCGTTTGAATTTGGAGTTTGAAGAGAAAATATAGCTGACATAATTTATGAACATATTCCAAAAGAACTGTCTCGATACGATAAAAATTGAATGAGTTACGATTTTTACAATATCGGGAATCGGTAAATTAACATCCTGGTTCAGTACCACGAAATCTCCAATAAACCATAATTCCAGGGACTTTCCTCAAGGAATCAACTCTCGGTCTGAACATATGGAAGGAATATAAAATCAAGATGAACTTTTACATAAAATAACGGCTCATAGATATCACTCCAAGTGAAAGTTACGAATTTTCGAACATCCGAAAAATAACGGTTCAACACAGTTTTTTTTCATTTTGCCATTGTTTCTTCTCAAAGTATCCGCATGTTCAGTGATTCTCCTCAAAGAATTGACTTTCAAGCCGAACATGAAAGTTGACGAAGATAATAAGACGATTCTGAAGCCTCAAGAATGGTTCCAAAATAGTATTTCAATCAGAAGTTATGAATTTTTTATTGCTTGTGAGACGATGGACCAATAGTTAAATTCAATAACTGTCTTCAAAGAAATAAAATTTCCAGAGGTTCTCTACATAAAATTAACCTTCAACCTGAACACGAGAAATGACAAAGAAGTTAAAACGATCTCAATGCTCGAAGAATCAACTAAAAACAATATCCAGATGGCGAGTCATGAATTTTTGAGCTCAAACCAATAAAATGCTATTTACGGCTCATACTACCTCCAATCAACCGAACACCCGATTTCTCCTCTGTTTGAAGCATATTAAGACACATGAGAACCTGACATGATGATGGTTCAATTGATCATTGTCCTCATAGATTACGAACCACACACATCACCTTTGAACCTCTAAAAACCTGAGTTTTGCCTTATTGTACGACATAAAAGAATAATATCTTTTTGTGTAGCTTTTGAAAAGAAATACCTTGATCCCATGACCATCAATGATGTATGTGTTGGCTGAAGATTTTGATGATATTATTAGAAGCAAAGTAAATTGGATGTTTTGATTGAAATGAAACAAAACGTCATGTTTCGAAATAGCAGAAGCAGTGTTTCGAATGGGCATATCAAAGCTTGGAGCTTCGAGTGACAATTATGAGAATATATCCAAAGAAGTCTCGAAATGATAACAAGGCTGTGTCTAGGAAATGCGTTCGAAGCGAAGAAGTGCCAAAACATTTGAAATTCAAATGCAAGTGGGGTGTTCGAAATTTGAAATATATGCACTGGAGCATTCGAAGACGCGTGGAAGCAAGAGAGAGGCATTGCTCTGCATGTTCTGAACGTGGCAGAATCTTATAGCAAGACCGTTATGGTCGAAGTAGTATAAATAGAAGTCTTAGCATTAGGATTTCGTGTGTCATATCTATTTGTACAAAAAACTCAGTAAACATTCAAATTACCACATGGCTAGGGAAACGAATGCAAGAGCAATGTACGTATGATAACACCACATGTTTATGATTTAATGAAAACTCTTTATCATTTCCAGTACTTTCCTTTACCTTTATATCAATACCATTTACAAGTTTTTTGCATCTAAAGTCTTTTTATTCGAAATCTTTTCACTGATGCCTTACATTTAAATGCTTTATTTCCATTTCAAATACTTTACATTTCATAAACTGTTATACATTTCATCCCTTTATCTTCAAGTTTTTATCCTTCGAACACCTTTTTCACTTAAAGCCGTTTTACAGTTTTCTTGCATTAAACGCTTTCTTCATATTTCGAATCTTTTACATTAACTGTTTTTTACGTTTCGAAGTCATTTACTTGTCTTTTATACAGTTTTTATATGTCTTTACAATTGACCTTTATTCATGCAATTTAGTTTCGCGCACATTTATTTTGATTACACCTTTAGATCCTTAATAGAGAAATTGAAACAAGTTAAACACCTACACAACATTCTAAATACCAACCATGAATACCAGTTCGATCATGAGAGTTACCCTAATGACCAACACGTCCTAGGATCAATCTAGTTGATCCTGCGAGTTACCAGAGAAATTGAATAACAGTCAGTAAGTTTATTCGATAGTTTGGAGGACTAGCGGTTGTTTACCAGAAATCACTGTAAACAAATTGGCACACCCGGTGGTACCAATCGTTGGACATTACGGAATTTAGAACAGAAATAAAGATTGTTGAGACGTAACCAGTATAAAAAATACCCTCTGAGTGATAAGTTTGTTGTTTTATGAACCTAAGAAGTGGTAAAATAACCAACAGCAACCAACCCTTATCCAGAAGAAAACGTTTGAACAAGATGTCTAGTTCTGACAATCAACAAGGGGAGCAAAATGCCCCACATACAACAGGCACTAATGTGTCCGCTTCGATGGGAACGTCTAATGTGATCCCTTCGAATGCACAGTCTGTTGCATCTTCTACCAGTAATATAGCCACTAATGGAGTAAGTGGCATATCAACTAATAGTTCGATCTTAGGAAATACTGGAACCATTGGTTATCCCGGGGGATTTGTTCCACCATCAGGGACACAAACCCATTTCGCCACTCCACTAACTAGACCACCCGGTTTCGATGGTAATAGAACCAGAAATTCCTCTTATGGAATGCCAACATCTTTTATGGCAGGTTTACACAATTCCACATCGAATTCATCACCACAATTAGGGTCTGGGTCTGGGGCGAATCAGTTTATGACAAATAACCAAGGGTCAGTGGGTTATAGCGTAATGCCTATTTTAACCATAGAAAACCAGTTGGCTTTTAGGCAATTGATGGATGACAGTAACCATAATATGATAGGGGTATTAGCACAAACTATGCAGGAAATATCTGCCCCAATAGTACAAAATGTGACTGTGACAAACAGAGAAAACGCAGATAACATGAGTCGAATAGCAGATTTCTTTGCTCCCCCAGAGAGGCGTAGGCAGAATCAGGCGGGAGTTCGAGCGAACATACCTATTATGGAACAAGTTGCTAACGACCCAACCTATAGACCACCTAGAGAAGAAGTTAACTTAGGGGCAAGGGCACAAAGGCTAGAAGCCCCAATGATCCCAGGCCCACAAAGAGAAATTATGGAACCAGGGGCAAGGGTCGAAAGGCTGGAAGTCCCAGAGTTTCGAGAAGAACAACCTAGGGGGGTTGTCATGGTGGGTCGAAATCAAGATGCTGATGCAGTCGTTCATAGAATTCGAAACGATAACATCTTGGCAGAAAACAATTTAACCACCATGATAGAGAGAGTCATGGCTCAGAATGGCCTCAACACAGGAATTAGAAGACCAAATTATGCTTCTCCTATATTAGATTGCATAATGCATACTGATTTACCAAGGGGATATAAAGTCCCTAAGTTTACAAAGTTCGTTGGGGATACCAATGAGTCAACAGTCGAACATATAGCCAGGTATCTAACTGAAGCGGGAGATATAGCCAATAATGAAGACCTCAGGATCAAATACTTCCCAAGTTCCCTGACTAAAAATGCCTTCACATGGTTCACCACTTTGCCTCCTGGGTCCATTGATACTTGGGCTCTTTTAGAGAGATTATTCCATGAACAGTTTTACATGGGACAGTCAAAAATAAGCTTGAAGGAATTAGCCAGTGTCAAGAGAAAGTTCACTGAACCCATAGATGATTATCTGAATAGATTTAGGCTTTTGAAATCCAGATGTTACACAGTGGTGCCTGAACATGAGTTAGTCGAAATGGCCGCTGGTCGCTTGGATTACTCTATTCGAAAGAAACTAGACACTCAATATTTGAGGGACATGGCTCAGTTAGCCGACAGAGTTCGACAGGTCGAAAGGCTAAAGGCCGAAAAGGCCAGAGTCTTTAAAAATAACAAGAAGGAAAGGATCTCCTATGTTGGAACTGAGGAAGCAGAAGATTATCCTGAATTCGAATTCGAAGAGGTCGAAATCGACCTCGCTGAATTAAAACAGGCACCACCTTACTTCTGCAAATTATTAGTTCCCACAAAAGGGAAAGAGATTGTTGAAAATGAAAAAAGTGACAAATTCCCAAAGAAGGTTTATACCTTCGATGTCACTAAATGTGACGAGATTTTTGATTTACTTGTCAAAGATGGCCAACTCATTGTGCCATCAAATGTCAAAATACCTCCTTTAGATCAAAGAAAGAAGAGAGGATTTTGCAAATATCATAGTTTCCTAGGCCACAAAACTTCACAGTGTTTTCTTTTCAGGGACCTAATTCAGAATGCAATCAAAGATGGCAGACTGAAGTTTGCTGATAAAGCAAAAATGAAAGTGGACGAAGATCCTTTGGACGTGGCAGACACCAATTACTCCGAGCCTGCATGCATTGGAGAGATTAACATGGTGGAAGCTGACCAAAGTGATGCCCCAATATGAGAGAAAGGTACTGAAAACGAAAGTTGGGTGATAGTCGAAGCCGATAAGGAGGTCACTGAAGACGTCCAGAAGCTACCAGAGACTTCGATTGAAGCAGCACCTTTAGCTGTTGCAAAAGAAATCCAGGCTACTGAAGGCCAGGAAAATCAAAACCAAGAATTGACACAGGTCACTGAAGGCCTGAGGCTGGAATTGGAGAAAGTCCAAATCACGAAGCCAACTTCCCCTCAGAAAGAAATATGGGACACTTTAGGGGAACCCAGTGAAAAATTTGACTATTTGGTCAAATATTCTGCCCCAGAGAGTTCAAAAGTCCATATTGAAGATATAAAACCCACAGGATGGGGAGATGATGAAGCTAAGGGGGAAGATGTTGAGGTAAACATGGTGGATATGGAGAGACCTCGCTCTGAGATGGAGGAGGTAGAAAGATACTTAGAAAAAGAGAAGTATAAAATGGAGGATAATCATGCTGGAGATGCTAGTCTCAAGAATTACCTCATGACGTGCCACAAGGGAGATACAGGAATGATATTGTGCCCTAGGTGCAGCATCCTCTGCAATCAGAGAATCGCTGCGAACTTCGAGAGGGTACAGAGGGCTCGAACTGGCAACAATTGGCGCCAGGATAACCAGCTATTCAGGTGTTATCCTAAGGCTGGAGAAAGTTTGCTGGAATTTGTGTTTCGCTGCTACAAAGGGGCAACCAAGTGCTTGATATGCCCAAGGTGTTCTGCTGTGTATGATCAAAGCATGGCCAGAGCTTTCGAAACAATTCCCTTCGCCCCTTGCTGGAACCATCAAGAAACTGTTCAGATGGGCCCACGTTTCGGTAGCAAATACAAACAACGAAGGCCTGATAGCCCTCATCCCAAGGGTGCTCGAAGAGTGACGTTCAAACTCCCTGCTGAAGTGCCAACCGACAGATGGTTGCAAGTCAGAAATGATAAAGGCAAAGACAGATGGAGAAACACTGAACGAAATGCACGCTATGCTATGACATACAGGAGGCAATTCAACATAGCGAAAAGGGAAGAGGTAAGATTAGAGAACTACAAAGGAAGGAACCCCATGTCAAGATCCCAGTGGAGAAGGCAACAGAGGATTCAAAAGGCTGAGAGGGAAGTTGTGGCAAATAAAGGGGTAACTTCAACAAAGAACCAAGGTGAATCTAGCACCAACAAACCCACACCAAAAAATTAAACTGGAGACAAACCCCCAGTTAATAGGAGGCTTTTCTCTGAAGTACAACTAGATGAACCAAAGGAATACACTCCAGGCCCAGAAGAGGACGAAGATATGATAACGGATAACTTCGAATCGGAGGGGGAGTCTTCGTTCAACCTAAACTGCAACGTGGTATCTGTGCTTCCCTGTGAATTTGGACAGGAAACTGAAATTGATGAATATGAGGAAGAAGATACCATAGACTTGATGAAGCATAGGCCTGTGTGCTACTATGTGATGGACAATGGGGATGTCGAGGAGCAAAATGCGTTCTTCGAACGTCCAGAACCAGCTATGAAGAACCATCTTAAGCCACAATTTATTCGGGCAAAAGTTGGTGGCGTGAATAAGGTTCTAGTGGATGGGGGTGCTGCAGTCAATTTGATACCCCACTTCATGCTGAAAAGATTAGAAATACGCTGTTATACCCCAAAATTTGCCCTCCCATATTCCTCAAGAAATTGCCAAGCCAAGCTACAAAATTCCCCAAGGGTTGTGCAGTGCAATAGTCTCCCATACAGTCAAAGTTAGGGTTTTGAGTCTGATCAAGAAAAAGAAGTGTTCAAAGGCCCAATCAAGTCTCATATGCTTACAAACATGGTCAAGCATCCTCATATCAAGTTTCAAGGCATTCAGCTCAAGATTGCACAGTCAAAACCCTAAATTGCACTACAGTCAACTGTAGGGGCAAAATGGTCATTTGACAGTCAAAAGTTCAAATTTTTGGTCAACATATCATTTTGAAGCCACAAACATCATTTGATCAATGCTTGATCATGATTCTCAAAATTTGGCTCAGAAAATCATCAAGATGCAAAAGTCTCCTTATTTGAACAGCTGAAAAAGTCAACTGAAATTGACCAGGGCATAACTTTCACATGGATTATCAGAAAAATTCCATCCAAATCTCATTTTGAAGAGAAAGACATTTCCTACAACTCATCTTCATACTTCAAGTCCAAGAAATGCTCTCACAAAAAGTTATCAATTTCAACATTATAGGTCATTTTCAAAAGTCAACAAAAAGGGACTTTAAGTCAAAGGCCATAACTTGAGATTGGAAAATCAAAATGACATGGGACCAAAGGCATTGGTTAGAGGACTCAAAGACCTTTCCAAAATGTCCAAGAACATGTGAAAAGCTTAAAAATTGAGCAAGTTATGCCTTGTAGAAGTTGGGAAATTTTTGTGAAATGGCAAAAGTCAACTATCCTTGAAACTCCAATTTTTGACAAAAGGGCCCACTTTCTTCCACTTGATTCATCCTTGTCATGCCACACACGTGTCCCATGATTAATTTCAAGACCAAATATTGATTTTTCTATTTTATTTAATTTTTGATAGTTTAATTCATTTTAAATCTTTAAAAATTCAAATAAAATTCAAAAACCAATGGAATAGTGTCATTTGAATTTGGACAACTTCCATGTATCATGGGCCAGCTCACAAACTTATGCTAGGGTTAAAATGCACACTAAGTCTTGGTCTTGGCTTAAAAGAAGGAAAAGTTTGTTAATGAAAAAACCCTAGGACTAGTTCTCTCATGGGCATGAATCAAGGTCAAATAACAAGCTAATTCTCTTCCCTCATAAGTGCTAAGTCAAACCCTAACCACAAGACATCAAAGGCTGCGCTCAAAAGCTCATAAAAAACTTGGAATTTTGACTTAAAAATGGAATTCTGAAATCACTACTAGAGGGCGATTCAAAGCTTGATTCTTTTTCTAATAGCTTCCTAAAACTCTCCTGATCACGTTCCAATCAACAACAACAACAAAAACCTCAAGAATTGGTACAATGACTCAAAACTGTACAGAGGAAAATTTGGAATTGCACATCACGATTTATGCATCCTTTGCCATTTTTATTTGTTGATTCATGTTTGTTGTGAGTTTTTGAAGCTAACTAACACCATTAATTACGTTTTTCTGTGCTATACGAGATTATACCATAACTGATTTTTAGGGTTTCAGAGTTCTTGAATTGGGGTTTTTCACCCAAGGCAAAATCATGACCCAAGACTAAGACCACGAAGTTCAACGCGTCTGGACGATTAGAATGGTGTACTCGCGATGAATTTATGACCAGTAGAATCCTATTCGCTATTTTTTGATATGGCCTCTATGGCAACGGGTTAAAACCGTTGCTGTTTGTTTTCATGTTTCAGGAAATAAAAAAGAGAACGAAGACGATGATGCGTTGGCAAGCAGTGGTTGGGTGTTTCAAATTTGCGCGCGTTCCAAATAACTAACCCACGTTTTCTCTTATTATATTCATTGTTTATTTATATATCAAATAAGTCAATTGGCACAGGTGGTTGATGCAAGCGCTAGCAATCCCCTTGACTTGGGTTCGAACCCCAGGTCTTTCACATGTTCCATATCATTTTTCGTCAATTAATCTCATGCAGCACACCCTTGTGGATCACCATACGTTCACCATCTCAAGCCAACACACGCGTCCAGTTCCATCAATCAAAAGGCCAAGGTTCAAGGAACACCATGTACCACAGTCAGACGTGTCATAGGCTCGCACAAAAGTCAACAAATTCCAATGCTTAATGGGCCAGAATGCTAGGCCTTACCTCCAATTTTGGGGCTACCCCCCCCTTGGTTTGCCTTCTCTTTCTTTCTATTTTATTTCTTTTCAAATTATTATTTTCTTTATTAGTTTAATTAATTTATTTTTTAACAAAATACAAAAACATCAAAAAATCAGAAAAAAGGATGAAAACATAAAAAATATTTATTTTATTTATTTTCTTGTAAATAATTAACATGTAAACAAATTTAGTCAAATAGGTTTTAACTTTAATTCTTTCTTCCATAAAAAAATCCAAAAATATAGCATTAGGTTAATGACTTTTTTATTCCTTTTAACTTTCCTTGTTTTTTGCCATAATATTAGTAATTTTCATAATTAAATTTGTAAACTAATTAGGGTTGCATTTAGGTTAGATTTTAATACTTTCTTAATAACTAAAAATCCAAAAATATAGCATTAGGTTTAATGACTTTTTATACCTTTTAAATTTTCCTTTTTTTTATCACAATATTATTTATTTATTTATTTTATTTTTATAATTAAATGTACATAAGTAAAAATTAGGGTTTAATTTAGATTAATATAACATTTTCACAATAACTAAAAAACATTAGAATTAGGATTTGCATTTCAAATTTCATTCTAAAAAGTTCTTTTTTCTTTTAAATCTTAAAAAATACAAAAATACCAAAAACATTCTTTTTTTTAATTCTAATTCCTCATTAAATTTAATTTTTTGCAAAAGGGTCCAACGCCCATTGTCTTAATTATTTTATTTCGCACATTTACTTTATCGCTTATTATTCATTATGTACATGTCCCAAAGCCTTGTAACAATTTATACTTTTCGCACTTTTATTTGCTTTATTTACTTTCCGTCAAATCGGGTTCGGTTTAATTTTGGCGATGTGGACCCGCGCCATTTGTAATAGTTTAGATTTATTTTCCTCGCAAATATTAACTGTTAAATAAGCATGCAAGAATGAATGGCCTTAATTAAAATCAAGCGTAGATCACAATGAACATGACAAGACAAATATCAATAAAAACGACACACGAATCGCACACACCACCCCTAGGGTACGCCTCACTGTTGCCTTGCCTCGAAAGGTGATCGTCGAGCAGAGGATGTCTTAGTAAGTCCTCATGATCCGGGAACATGGCATGAGGGTAGCTTCTAAGGTGTCTTCCCATTGCTCTGGTGATCACCATGTCCCTATAAACTCGAATTGACCCGAACACCTCCAACGGTGGTGCTACCTACCTCTCAATGGTGGGATGGCACTACTTTAAAGGACATTTACACAGACGAATTCCTTAGGGTAGGTAGGTTCTCAAGGATACTTGCTCTAATCTCAAAACAAACTCAAAAATACTTTTCACACCAACACACTTTCAAAAACTTTCAAAACAAACTTTTCAAACACTCTGACGTACGAGTTGAACTGAAACTTTTCAAAGAATATTTTTGAAACCCACATTGAAAAGCAAACAAACAATTTTGAAAACACATTGAGCAAGTACCTAAGAGCCCATGGATAACCATGGATAGAAAGGGTGCTAATACCTTCCCTTTCTATAACCTACCTCCCGAACCGAGAGCAATCTCTTTAAGGAATTTTTCTGTGCTTTTGTCCTTTCCATTTGGAGAAAATAAAAGACGGTGGCGACTCTTGCTTCCGCGACATTTCGCGAACCAGCGTTAAACAGTCAGTTCCAGATCCACCGATCACATACGCGAAGGAGACATCAAGCCCCACAATATGGTTCTATCCAATTATGAAGGGAAAGTGGGCAAAACACTGGGAGTGGTTCAGTTGGACTTGACAATAGGCTCAAGTTGTAGGCCCACCATGTTCATGGTGATTGAAGCAAAGGCCAACTACAACTTATTGCTGGGAAGGGAGTGGATCCATGGCGTAGGGGCAGTTCCTTCGTCAATGTATCAGCATTTAGTTCTATGGAGAGAAGATGGGATCATGGAAAACATTGAAGCAAACCAGAGTTACTTCATGTCAACAGTCAATTTAGTTGACAAGAGGGATTATGACAAACATCTGGCAAAGATTGCTCCATGTGTTCCAAATGATGAAATCAACGAAACCAGAAACGCCCACTACTACATGACCCTTCGCCATGATGGCCTATACTGGGATAGAAGAATAATCAATGAAGAAGAGGGAGTCGAAAGTACTATACAAAGACGGCCAGCAGGTTGGGACTTCGACAACCTTATCCATGACTGAGTCCACCTTTTTTGAAAGGATTTCGGCCTATATGGCTGAGAACGAATCAAAGGCGGACTTAGAGGCTGAAATAAATAAATTAGCCGTGAAGATGAACGAAATAAGTGGGGATGGCGCGAAATGCTCACCCTTTAAAGAACTTGAGATAGATCAAAGGCTGGACGCCATCTATGATAAAGAACCCTTAGGCTTCGAAAGGGATCCCATAGACTCAGGTGCCAAAATGTTGGCGCAGGATCCACTCGAAGAAGTCAACTTAGGGGATGAAAACACGAAAAGAATAACCTACATAAGTGCAAAACTTAGCCCAGGCCTCAAGAAGGAAGTGATCGAGGTCCTCAAGAAAAATAAAGATTGCTTCGCATGGGATTATGACGAAATGCCTGGTTTAAAGAGGGAGTTAGTCAAACACAAACTGCCAATCAAAGATGGCAAGAAGCCCATCAAACAAACTCCCAGAAGGTTCGCACCAGCGGTTCTCACAAAGATTAAAGCTGAGATCGAAAGGTTGCTGCGTTGCAAATTCATCAGAACCATAAGGTACGTCGAATGGTTAGCAAATAGAGTACCTGTTATTAAGAAGAATGGTTCTTTAAGAATTTGCATAGATTTTAGGGATTTAAACACTGCAACCCCTAAGGATGAGTACTCCATGCCTGTGGCAGAAATGCTAGTAGACTCTGCTGCAGGGTTCGAATACTTGAGTATGTTAGATGGATACTCTGGGTATAATCAGATTTTTATTGCTGAAGAAGATGTTGCCAAGACAGCATTCCGTTGCCCATGAGCCTTAGGCACATACGAATGGGTGGTGATGCCTTTTGGTTTAAAGAACGCTGGGGCAACTTATCAAAGGGCAATGAATTCGATTTTTCATGATTTCATTGAAACCTTTATGCAGGTGTATATTGATGATATAGTCATCGAATCTATATCTGCAGAAACACATTTGCATCATCTGAGCCAATCATTCGAACGAATGAGAAAACATGGCTTAAAGATGAATCCCCTTAAATGTGCATTTTTTGTGCAGGCTGGAGATTTCCTTGGTTTTGTTGTCCACAAGAAAGGGATTAAGATCAACCAGAACAAAACCAAAGCCATAATGGAGACGAAAGCACCTACGTCAAAAAGGGAGTTGCAATCTCTGCTAGGGAAGATTAACTTCCTCAGAAGGTTCATTTCGAATCTGAGTGGAAGAACCCAAGCTTTCTCTCCGTTGCTTCGTCTAAAGCAAGGCCAAGCCTTCGAATGGAACGAAGCCCATCAGGAGGCATTTGACAGGATAAAAAGATACCTCTCTCAGCCTCCTATCTTGTCTCCACCTTCATGGGGAAAGCCCATGAGATTGTACATATCTGCCTCTGAAGTTAGTATAGGTAGTATGTTAGCACAAGAAGATAGCAATGGTATCGAAAGAGCCATATACTATTTAAGTAGAGTATTGAATGATGCAGAGATCAGATATAGCAATTTAGAAAAGCTATGTCTCTGTTTGTATTTCTCTTGTATGAAACTCAAGTATTATATAAAGCCTGTTGATGTTTATGTTTCATCTCATTTCGATGTCATTAAACACATGCTTTCAAAACCAATAATGCATAGCAGAGTTGGTAAATGGGCTTTAGCCTTAACAGAATATTCTTTGACTTTCATGCCTTTAAAAGCTGTGAAAGGCCAAGTGATTTCTGATTTTATTGTGGACCATTCATTGGTTGAGCAGACTGTCATGAGTTACGTCGAAATGCAACCATGGAAATTATACTTTGATGGTTCAACCCACAAGAATGGAAGTGGTGTTGGAGTCCTTCTAATTTCTCCTGAAGGAATTCCAACAAAATTCAAGTATAAATTAGATGGTCCTCGTTGCTCGAACAACGAAGCTGAGTATGAAGCGCTCATTGTTGGACTTGAAGCTTTGTTGGAATTGGGGGCAACTAGAGTCGAAATTAAAGGAGACTCAGAATTAGTGGTCAAGCAAATAACAAAGGAGTATAAATGCATAAAGGAAAACTTGATGATATACTTTTTCATTGTCAACAGGCTACTTAGGAAATTTGAATACATGGATATTCAACATATACCAAGAATAGAGAACCAAGAAGCAAATGACTTAGCACAGTTGGCTCCGGGTTATAAAGTTTCTGCCAGGAACTTTGAGGATTTAGTTGAATTAAGGGGTAGAGTTATGGCTACTAGATTCACACCATCAGATCTAGAAAGTATGAAATTGGGATATGCTGAGAAACAGGGATTCGAAATATTAGCCATAAACACTTTATCAGATGCAGATTGGCGAAGTCCACTGGTGAGTTATTTAGCAAACCCAACTCTGAATGTTGATAGGAAGACAAAATACATAGCATTATCATATCTCCTCATGGGGAACGAATTGTTAAAAAAGACCCAAGAGGGCGTATTATTGAAATGCCTAGGAGAAAGTGAGGCATACTTAGCATTATCAGAAGTCCACAATGGGGCATGTGGGGTACATCAAGCAGGTCATAAAATGAAATGGCTATTATTTCGATATGGCATGTATTGGCCTAGCATGCTTAAAGATTGTATAGACTTTGCTAAAGGATGTGAGGAATGTCAGAAACATGCAGGGATTCAACATGCCCCTGCAAGTGAGTTGCATTCAATCATCAAACCATGGCCATTTAGAGGATGGGCATTGGATTTAATAGGAGAAATAAATCCTGCTTCGTCTAAAGGACATAAATATATCTTGGTAGGAATAGATTATTTTACCAAGTGGATCGAAGCTATACCATTAATAGTTGATGATCAAGACGCTATTATTGAGTTTATACAGAAACACATTATCTATAGGTTTGGATTGCCAGAGAGCATAACCACAAACCAAGGCTCTGTGTTTACTGGTAGAAAGATGCAAGAATTTGCCCAAGAAATGGGGTTTAGATTACTAACATCAACACCATATTATGCTCAAGCAAATGATCAAGTCGAAGCAGCCAATAAAGTGATAATAGGGTTAATCAAGAAACATATTGGTAAAAAGCCAAGAAACTGGCACAAAACTTTGGACCAAATACTATGGGCCTGTAGAACATCTCCTAAGGAAGCTACTAACACTACGCCTTTCCAACTCACATTTGGTCATGATGTAGTGCTTCCAGTAGAAATTCATCTACAATCAGTTCGAATTCAAAGACAAAACGAAATCCCAGCTGCATTATATTGGGAGATGATGATGAATGAATTAGTTGAGTTGGACGAAGTTAAATTACATGCATTGGAAATCTTGATGAGGCAAAAAGAAAGAGTGGCCAGGACATATAACAAAAGGGTGAAGAGAAAAGCATTCGTTATTAATGACTTAGTCTGGAAAGTCATATTGCCCATGGACAAGAAAAATAAAACATTGGGTAAATGGTCACCTCATTGGGAAGGGCCTTTTCGAATACTAAAGGTATTCTCAAACAATGCATATGAAATCGAAGAATTGACGGATGATAAACGTATCCTAAAGGTTAATGGGAAATATTTAAAGAAATATAAGTCACGCCTGCAGGAGATTCGAATAGTAACAACGTAACCAAAATATTATAAAAATGCCAAAATAGGCAATATGAGATGCCAAAATGGCGTTGTTCGAATATTACATATAAAAAACCAAATTGTAATCAAATGAACACTGAAATTTAGAAATAAGAATTATTCTTCAGTCTGTTGAAGGTACTTCGAAAAGATTCAAGTCTCTGTTGAGCAAAACGTCTGGCTCCCTCCAAGGTTGCCACTTCTCCCTTGAGTTGTTCTGCGGTTTCCATTTCTGTAAGCCCCTGGTTGAGAAGCTCTTCGAATTGGTTACCAGCAGTATTGGTTTCGTAGGCTATTTGTTGTTCTTTAGCCTCTCTAACCTTCTGTTGAAGTTCCTGAATTTGCCTTTCCCAGAGAAGGATGGACTCAGCTCGAGCCTCATAATCAGTTTTTGCTTGCTTTAGATGCATAGCTTGATCCTCAGCTTCTTGAGAGAGTTTCAAAGCTTGTTCATAAGCAGCATCCATTGCAGTGGGTTTTTCTTGAACCTTCTTGGCAGAAAATTCATCTTGGAGAAGGTACCCAGTCACGTTGTCCAGCAAAGATTGAAGATCGAACAAGATAGTACTAACTGGCAAGGAGCAGGTAGCAAGGTTGACTTTTGTAAGCAACTCCTTCATAGTGTAGCAAGCAGTGATATCCTGTTTGAGCACTTCGAATATATCCACATTAAGAATTGTTCTCCTGATCCTGTTGAGAAGTACAATCCTTTCATCTGTGGGCAGAGGATGGCTAGTCGAACTTGTGCCAGCCCTAGCGAGTGGAATGTCCCTTTGAGCCAGCTTCGCCTTCATGTACCCAATAGGGTCATTTCGTCTCAGGAGAGAAAGCTCCTCGTCAGTCATTCGGGACAAAGACGGTTGAGGGAGTTCCACACGCAGGGGAGTCACGTCCATTTCGACTTCCATGGGTTTATTGGTTGTGTCACCATCCCCTTCATTCATTTCATGCTCATTATCTTCTTCATCGTCATCCAAATCCACCACTTCGATGTCTTCTTTTTCGCTGCTATCTGCATTGGACTCTGTCCCAGCAGTCGAACCATCGTTGGCATCCTCCTCCTCAGACTCTCCTTCTGCAGATTCTTCGTTTCTTTGGCCAGAGTCAGCTTTCTCTCCTTCAGCATGAGTGTCTTTTGGGTCCTCTTGAAGGGTTTCGAGAGGGGACTTTTGGAGAGAAGTTCTTTGTAAAGCCTCTGCAGATTCATGAAGCGTTACTTCATTTGTCTCTTTTAGAGGAGGAGAAGTACTCTGATCATCTTGCTGCTCAGAAGCCCCAGCCAGAACCGCCATATTGGAGGAACCTTTGTTCTGTACAAGGTTGCTGGAGTCTCCTTGAGGAGAGGAGTTGAGTGGAGCAGCAGCTTTTGATGGTGAGGTCGAAGTGGTAAAAGCTGGATTTAAGATATTCTGCAAGGAGCGGAAGAATATTAAAAAGCATGCACCAAGGTAATAAATAATTATTTTGTCAAAGGTTTAAAGTTCAATTTACCTGTGGACTCTCGGGAGAGAGGTTGCTAGCTATGCGTTCCAACATTACGTTGGAGGTCGAAGATGGAATTTTGGATTTAGGTGAGGGAGCAGCATCCCTGGAATTGAGTCCAGAGACACTAGTTGGTACGGTACTTTTTGAAATATCCTTCTTCTGCTTCTTCTTCGAAGCAGCTGGTAAGTTTCCTCCAGCCTTGGGGTCTTCCCCAGTGGTGTTTGATTTTTGCTTCTTTGGAGTGGTAGGCGGAAGTTTGTTGGTCTGAAAAGATTTAAAACAAAGAGTTAGATGCAAATCATGAAGCATTAGTGTATTCGAAACATCAAGGCTAAGTGATTACCTGTGGAGTTGGAACACTGGTTATTATTGGTGTTGGTGTTGTTGTTGTTGTTGTTGTTGTTGTTGCAGCAATGGTTGTTGTTTCGGATGGATTCATATTGTCAGTGGTTTCGATAGAGGCTTGAGAGGTGCTCCCTTCTTTTGACTTTGAAGCAGCAGTCTTTATCCTGATGGCTGAAAATCGAAACAATTAAGGCAAAAGTTAAAGATATGGAAAATGAAAAACGTTTGGGATTTTCCCAAGCATTCGCACCTGTGCCTTGATCAGATTTAATCGACATGGCAGAAAGGTCATAGCGAAGATGTCCTGGGAAATCATGGAGCCAGTGTCGAGCCCATGTCACAGTCTCAGATGGCTTTGGTTTCTTTTGAAGATGTTTGAACATTTCTTTGCAAGTGAACCACCAAGGGTATGGAGGAAACCAAGCCAGAGCCAGTTCTGAGGTAGGTAATCTAGGAAATTTAGGTGGATGCATTTCGAATGCCAACCTATACCTATCCTCAGGTGATAACCCTGAAGGAAGTTTTAATTTAGAAACTTTTTGTTTGAATTTTTCCTTCAAGGTCTCAGCCGCTTGATGCACAGTGGATTCCAAGTGCGTGGGATCATAAGTAGTTTCGAAATAATTTTGAAAAGCTTTAATCTCTTTGGCATGAGTGAACATACCTTTCTTGCATGGTACCTGCACATCGAATGCATCAGTTAGTTTCTGCTGAATAGTAAGAGTATCAAACATATAAGTCTGATAAAACTTTGTCCACCATTCCAGAAACCCTTTTGCTGTAAGGTGTGTAGGTTCGAAGGTTATTAGTTCAAACTGGGCGAAGCCTTGGTATTGTTCCTGCTGTAGTTTGGCTTCTCGTGCCTTGAAGGTTCGCCCAGAGGTGATGGCACTTTCCGTTTGAAATAAGGGTTCAGGAATGAGTTGGCACAAGCCAAACTGTCTCGAAACAAAGTTGGGCTGATAAGCGAAAAGGAAAATCTGATTCTTGGCAGGAGTTATTCTTGAAGAGATTAGTCTGGGTAGCAAAAAGGCTCTCCATACATCTTGAATCTCTTTGCTCTTGACAGCTTCTGAGAGAGCCATGGTGAACCATGAAGGTCCATGAGCCCTTGAAGCAAAAGGCGCCATGGTCTCTTCGAACTTATGCCTCTTGGAGAATATCATGATGTACTTTGAGAATAGGACTTTGAAGTCATCCTTATCATCATTTGGAGTTAGTCTTCGCAGCCTAGTGCCTTCGATTATTCTATCCGTTATTTCAGGGTCTTGTTCGACAATGGTGTTGGCAGTTGACAATGAAGGTTCGAACATGGCATTTAGCCATAACTGAAGTAACCAGAAAGGGACAGCTAGCAGGATATTCTTGGGGGTGTGAGATTTTAGACTCGAAACAGCTGACCTTAGGCTTTCATAAAGATCAACTAGTAGCAGTTCGCTTAAGCACACCCTCCGATTCTCATGCAAATCTCTAGCTAGAGGAATAAACCTACTGGCTACCTATAGGGATCTGCTGCAAAAGACATACCTTGACAGCCATAAGGTAAGGAAAGCAATGTGTTCTACATCCGACACACTGTCTCCTTCAGTGTGATAGTGGCTGATAAACTTTGAAAAGCTTGCTAGTTTGACTTCGAAGTCGATAATACTCGAATGCTCTTCGTTGTCAGGGATATATGTTTCTCCTATTGGTGATAGCTCGGTAATGGCCGCTATGTCAAAGAAGGTAGGGGTAATCATTCCACCAGGGAGATGGAAAGTATTATAAGTATTGTCCCAGAAATATAGGGACGCGAATAACAATGGGTGGCTGTAAGTGAAACCTGGCTTCGACAGCTTAATCAAGTTGTAGATACCTAATTCTTCCCATTGCTGGGATTTCTTAGCTTCTACCTTATTAAACCAGTTATGATAAGCAGTGTCGGAGGTGGGGCAAGATCGAAACGGTTTGAAGTTACTCTTTACATAGTCTAATACAAAAGGGTCCTTAGGAGGAACAATTGGATTTTCCACGGTGTGTGAACCAGAAGACTCTATTGCCTTAGGGGCATCCATTTTATTAAACAGGGGTTTGAAATTATAGCAAACTGGGAAAAAAATTCTGGTGTCTTTTAAATTTTCAAAAACTGTAAGAGGGCCCATTAAAGCTAATCTCTTGCCAGCAGCGGTGGTAGGAATAAGTACCTGGGATGCATAAAGCATTTCTTTCTCTTTTGAGATCATCTGGGGAACAAGAACAGATTGACCTTGGTAGGTGACAACCTTTCTTTCCATTGTGTTTCCTGCGGTCTTTCCTTTCTTTTTGGAAACCTTTTTTAGTTGAGATGAAGTTGAAGAAGACATTGTTGTAAGAATGTTGAAAGCTTAGGGTTTCGGTGAGAAAAGAAGGAGAAAAGATTCAGAATGTGGGAAGAAAAGAAAAAAGACTAAGTTGATGGGTTTTTATAATGTGGAAGTTTAAGCATCCACTGAGTAAGGTTGTGATACGTGGTAATCATGGGTTGGTTTGATGAAGAGGTGGCGTAAAGTTAACATTGGTAATAGGCGTGATTAAAGATAATCATTATTTTGTAACTGCACCATACTGTGAAATGGTTCAAAGCGGTTAAGGAATCTAAAAAGCGTTATGATTGACGTGACTGGAGTCATATGCAATAAATGTTGCGATGATTCGAAGGTCGCATCAAAATCTTGTGTATAGGTTTAAAATAAGTATTTCTCAAAGGAATCGAAATACATATTTTAAAGGGGCATTTTGTTGGCTGAAGATTTTGATGATATTATTAGAAGCAAAGTAAATTGGACATTTCGATTGAAATGAAACAAAACGTCATGTTTCGAAATAGCAGAAGCAGTGTTTCAAATGGGCATATCAAAGCTTGGAGCTTCGAGTGACAATTATGAGAATATATCCAAAGAAGTCTCGAAATGATAACAAGGTTGTGTCTAGGAAATGCGTTCGAAGCGAAGAAGTGCCAAAACATTTGAAATTCAAATGCAAGCGGGGTGTTCGAAATTTGAAATATATGCGCTGGAGCATTCGAAGACGCGTGGAAGCAAGAGAGAGGCATTGCTCTGCATGTTCTGAACGTGGCAGAATCTTATAGCAAGACCGTTATGGTCGAAGTAGTATAAATAGAAGTCTTAGCATTAGGATTTCGTGTGTCATATCTATTTGTACAAAAAACTCAGTAAACATTCAAATTACCACATGGCTAGGGAAAGGAATGCAAGAGCAATGTACGTATGATAACACCACATGTTTATGATTTAATGAAAACTCTTTATCATTTCTAGTACTTTCCTTTATCTTTATATCAATACCATTTACAAGTTTTTTGCATCTAAAGTCTTTTTATTCAAAATCTTTTCACTGATGCCTTACATTTAAATGCTTTCTTTCCATTTCAAATACTTTACATTTCAGAAAATGTTATACATTTCATGCCTTTATCTTCAAGTTTTTATCCTTCGAACACCTTTTTCACTTAAAGCCATTTTACAGTTTTCTTGCATTAAACGCTTTCTTCATATTTCGAATCTTTTACATTAACTGTTTTTTACGTTTCGAAGTCATTTACTTGTCTTTTATACAGTTTTTATATGTCTTTACAATTGACCTTTATTCATGCAATTTAGTTTCGCGCACATTTATTTTGATTACACCTTTAGATCCTTAATAGATAAATCGAAACAAGTTAAACACCTACACAACATTCTAAATACCAACCATGAATACCAGTTTGATCATGAGAGTTCCCCTAATGACCAACACGTCCTAGGATCAATCTAGTCGATCCTGCGAGTTACCAGAGAAATTGAATAACAGTCAGTAATTTTATTCGATAGTTTGGAGGACTAGCGGTTATTTACCAGAAATCACTGTAAATAGTATGTAATGTTAAATGACCTACTGATGGATATGCATAAGCCATATGATCCTAAGAAAAGGGGTAGGACAAATGTGGGGTGTGACACACACCTCTCTCAAAATGGTGGATCCCCTAAAAAACCTGATTTGAAATCTATTTATACAATTGCAAAATTGCAGACCGTGTTAAGCCCATTCAGAGCGCGCTAAGCACACTCCCACTTGAAGCATTAAACTTCCTTAAAGCGTGCTCACCTCTGTCCCTAAAAGTGCCAGCATGCTAGGAAGGGACTCAGCACGCTCTGTTGTGCTGGGAGTGGGCTAAGCCCCCTCAGCAGCAAAACTTATTCTCCAACATTGCATCTTGAAGCTTTATTTGCCTTTCAATGCTCAATACTTAAGTAATGCGAGCAATCCTACAAAATAAGGAAAAAATGATTAATCTACATAATATTTACATGATAAAACTATAAAGCTTATATTTACAAAAGAAGGGGGGTTTACTTATCAATACAAAGAAACAATCTAATAAGTTCCAGAAAAATACTACTAATAATAACTAAAACTTGGCACTCATCAATCGACCTATGTAGAATCATGTGTCGACGCATACGACTTATGTGTCGATACATACTAAACTGAAAATAAAAAAATTTGAAATATTGAAGCATGTGTCGGCCTATACGACTTATGTGTCGACACATACTGAACCAAAAAGGAATTATTTGATTTAATGAAACATGTGTCGACCTATACATATCATATGTCGACACATGATACGCAAAAAGCAATAGTAAGTTAAAAAACAAGATTTTGGGTTGGTTTGGAATGACACACTTTGACTCATGCATGACTTATTATGAAGTGTACATGCAAATGATCATGTTTCATGGTTTAATAACAATAAACAACATACACACATATGAAAGTAGGGATATATAAGTATACATGCGATGAAATTAGAATGATGTCACTATAAGCATGTAGGTTGAGAATACACAATGATTGTCAATTAAATATTTTTGGAAATGAACACGCATAATATATCACACGACAAGTATGTCACATACCTTTTGAACAATAAATAAGTAAAAGAAGGACTTACTTACAAAGCAAAAATTGAAACGATACTAGCTCACTCGTTCAATATGACGGAGGATGCACTTAGCATTTAACAAGGAACTTTCGAATGAAAGTTGAAACAAATGCAACAAGGTGCCACAAAATCTTTTGACATCAACGATCTCACCACTTTTCACTTTGACGAAGTACCAAAAAGTATGACTTGTAATGAGTCCAAGAAGGCCATTTGTTTGATAATCATTCATTTTGATTGAACTTTCATCTTGTCCATTTCATGACAGTTATCTTGCTCCTTCTCATGTTTCACCGGTTCGGGTTGACCAATTCCTTGTTCGACGTCATTTAATATTTCTCTTGAAGATACACCCACAATATGAAATAAAATACCTTTTCTGACATTTGTCGGACAACAATCATCAAAATTGAGTTACATATCTTTTACCACATTAAGAATACTTGTTGATGCTTCCAAGTTCATAACACACTTCTTCATTGCTAACAAGCCAATGATTTTGGAGATATCACCTATCATATTCCTTGAGCTACCATAAATGAGAACTTATATTATCTTCATAGAGCCAAGCCATTTTCCCTACACAATCAACAAGAAAATCTAGATACTCAATCTTCATTGGGTCCTTGAGGGTAAGTAGAACTTTAGTTGCATTTAGACAATCATTGATAAACGCCTTTAGGAATTAAAAACTTCTTGAGTTTGTATTTAGCAATGGTGTGACCTTTCACACAACAATAGTGACAAGTCAAGTTAAGATGAGATAAACTTTTTTTCTTTGATTTCTTTTCAACAAATTTATACCTCTTATAAGGGTCATGAGAAGGAAATTTGTATTTTGATGTATCAATGGAAAAATTTACCTTTGGTTCTAGAGTCTTGTTTAATTTTACTTTTAGAGATCTAGCCTTTTTTTTTTGCCAAATGTGACAAATATCACAATCAAAGTCAAACCACAGGATTTTTTCATGTTCATATTTTACTTTTTGAATTTCTACCATAGAATGCTTTATAGCTTCCATTTTCTTTTCGATTTCAATAACCTTAGCTTCCAAGTATGAAAAGATCTTTTTGTTTGAAATTAGTTTTTTGAAAGATTATATAGCTTCCCTATGTATATTTTAAAAAGCATTAAGCAATTCAGAATGAGACGACCTATTAATATGTTCATGTTTAAGATGACTTACATTTTTTTCTTCCTTTCATGATAATGAGCTGATAGAAAAACTGCATCATGTTTTGATGGTTTGATATCCTTTTTCTTCTTTTCATGATAATGAGGTAAGACACAAACTTCATCATATTTTGATAGCTTGACATCCTTTTTCTTCTTTTTATCATAATAAGTCGAGAGACAAACGGTTGTGGATTCTTCATTATCACTTTGGTCTTCATCACTTGAGAAGTCACTATCACTTCCCCAAGCTACATAAGCTCTTCTAGACTTTCTGGCTTTTTTGTGTTGACCCTTCTCATTATCTTTATCAAGTAATAGACATTCTGACTTGTAATGGCCAAACTTTCTACAATTATAACAAGAACGTCTTGATCTTCATTTCTTGTTGTCCTCTTCTTTTGAGGATGTAGATTGTCTACTAGACTTGGTGAGGTTTTTGTCAGAATTCCTTACACAATTTCTTTTGATATATCTATTGTATCTTTTTACAAAGATTACCATATCTTTATCATCCGACTTTTCATTGTCACTACTTTCACAATCACTTTGCTCATTTGTTGCAGACTTTGAATTAGAAGCCTTTAGAGCAATGAACTTATTTTCAACTTTTTTATCCTTGCCTTTCTCCTTCTTTAGCTTTTTCTCATCCCTTTTCTCATGGTTCTCTAAGCAAGAGAGTTCTTGATCATGTTCTTCAAACTTACCAAACAATATAGTGAGATCAACTCTAGTAAGATCATTAGCTTCCTTAATCGCGATGACCTTTGGTTGTCAATTCCTAGTAAGACATCTCAAAGCTTTATAAGTAGCAATTTCATTAGACACGAGTTTTCCAAGTGCATTCAAACAATTAATGAGATGAGTGAACCTCTTTTGCATTTCGGTAATGATTTCACCATGCTTCATGTAAAAGAGTTCAAACTCTTGATTTAGTGTATTAGTTCTAGCTTGTTTGACTTCATTGATTCCCTCATGGGCAACTTGCAATGCGCTCCACATAGATTTAGCGGTTTCATAATGGTAAACACGATAAAATTCATCAACACCAAGAGAGGACATGGAAATGTTTCGTGCTTTCCAATCGTAAGCACACTTTTTATTATCATCATCATTGCGTCGTGCTTCTGATTTGAGTGTTGTGACACCTTTTACGATTTCAGCAATTTTCATTGGACTTTTTACAATAGCATCTCACACACCCTTATCATATGAGTTGATATGAATGCGCATACAATCTTTCCAATAACCATAATTTTCACGGGTAAAAATAGATGCTCTATCGTACGCCGCTTTAGGTTCGGTAGCCATTATCTAATAAGTGTTTTTAAAGCACACGAAATCAACTGGACTCTTGATGCCACTTGTTAGACGACAAAAATTTATCCATAGTGGATGAATAGATCCCCAATGAAAAATATTTCTCAAAAACTTGTTTTAAAATTTAAGCAAAAACTATGGCAAGCAGAAGTCGTATCCTAGATCACAAGTCGTCCAAACCGAACTGATTATAGGAGGCTCAGATATGTGTACAATATCAACTACTCAATTGAATGATCATAATAAGGTGTTAATACAATAAACTTCTCAAGTAATTGTTTTACAATTACAAGACCAACAAATATCCAATAAATGATAAAATCAATTGATACAATTTATCGAACACTTAGTGTGCACTTAATTTTTCAGATTTTCCTTTAAGCTTTTTTGATATCAAACACTTCTCACAATCAAATAGATTGTAAGATAATCAACAAATGATTTAACAATCAAAAGAAATACATATATGAAATAATGTAGGTGAGTTCAAAAATTCATTTATGAATCAGAGAAAAACTCAAACTAAAGATCAATGCAAGCAACGAGGGATGAAATGAGAGAACTCTACCTTAAATTGCAGCTTATGATGCTCCCTTTGATGTGTTAGAATGCACAAAATCTAATTTTGAATCGAAAAGTTGATTGCTAATGAGATTTTTTCAAGAGATTTTTTGGTTATTGAGGTGTTTGGTAGTGTTTGAAAAGTGAGGAAGATGATCATGAAAGATGGCCATATACTCAAATTCCCGCTAATCATTTTAGGAAACACATCTTCAAAAATACCATTGAGTGATAAAAAAATTTAAGTGTAGCAAAGGTGACTTCGGACATGCATCTCAGAATTTACCCTAGGGGTGAATTTAGAGATGCATCCCCGAACTAAATTTTGCTAAAAAATGGTATTTGGTGCGTTCAAAGATGCATCGTCGAATTGACTCTGGCACATTTTCATATTTTCATATTTTCAGAAGTGCGTCCCATATAATAAGGGTGAGATGAGAAATTACCTACGTATTTACTTCGCAGGTTTTTTTTATTTTGGAGGGGCGTGTTGAGTGTGCTCAAAATTCTAACCCAACCTGACATTTTTTAGTAGGTAAGCAAACTATGACCCGTTTTAACACTCCTAATGTAAATGATATAAAAGTCACAAACAACAACACTTAAATTGAAGCATTCAAAAGGAAGATGAAAGTTGAGTTTGAAATGACACACCTACAAAAACTTACATATTTATAATTATGAAATTTTTAGAAACACCAAGAGGTCTAATATTTCATCCGGTCAAGTATGAAACAAAGATTTTGAGAAATTTTGAAATAATTGACAGCAAGTTTAACTGCACCATTAGAAGCAAGACCAAAACTCGAAGAAGATAAAGATGAAGATGATGAACTTGTGAATCCTACAATATTTAGAAAATTGATTGGCTCACTAAGGTATCTACATCAAAATAGACTCGACATCTGTTTTTCAATTGGAGTGGTAATAAGATTTATCAGCAAACTATTAAAATCTCCCTTGATATCTTCCAAACGAGTGTGTTAAGATACATCAATGGAACCATGAATTATGGCATCTGTTTTTCTGTTGGAGTGGTAATAAGATTTATAAGCAAACCATTAAAATCTCATTTTATATCTTTCAAACGAGTGTTAAGATACATCAATGGGACTATGAATGATGGCATCTTATTTTTAGGGTATGCAAGATAGGCTACAACACATAGCCTCAAAATTTTCGATATTAATTTATAGCTAAATAAGATCTCAATAGATTTGTATTGGTTAAACATTGACTAAATAAGACCCAATGTTATATTGTTATGATTGAACCGTAACTAATCGATACAAAATTTTCAAAAACTTAAGGCGGCCATGCTTATTTTCTAAGTATTAAATGCTAACTAAGTTGGAAATAAAAGTTTTATGCTGGTGTGGTGACAAGGTGGATAGAAATAGGATATGTGGTTATCTATTCAAATTTTAAGGATTATCAGTTTGTTGGTATTCTAAGAAACCATGTGTTATTGTCTTATCAGGTTGTGAAATTGACTATAGGGTCGTTTGCAGCTTTTCAAGAAAATTGGCTATAATCCCCTCATGAATGGCTTAAGGATGAGCAGCAATGTTGCAGTCAAGTTGAAGATAGACAAAAAAAATCATCCATTAATTTCAAAAGAAATCCTATTAGCCAAGAGAGTAGAAAGCACATTGAGAAAAAAGTTTTGTTACCTCATAGATCATGTGCATAAAGACTAGCTAACAGTTGAATATTGTCCTACTAAATATCAATGGGAAGATTTGTTCACCAAAATTGTCAAAAGAGACCAATTTCCTAGGCTAAGAAGATAAACTATAATTGCAACATTTGATTAGTTTAGGATTAAGAAGGATTGCCAAGTTTTGTAATCATGAAACTAATCAAAACAGTATATGCTTGTTTGTTGCTAGTTTGTTTAAAACTAGTTAATAACAACTAAGTTTATGAAGGTAGTTACTAGTTTATTTGCTCAGCAAGTAAACTAGTTAATAGGTGGTTAATGATCTATAAAATCACCCTCCTTCTTGTATTTGATAATCATTTCAGTCAATACACATTTTCTATAATCTTTCTCTCTCAAGTTCTATCTCTTTTTCTAGTTGATTGAGTTGCAAGGCAACTAGCTAAATTGGCTCTAGTCCATCAATAAAAATTTGCATTTAAACCTGAACAAACCATGATCATCTTGGATGTAAAATTGAAATGGAAATTTCATTTGTTGATGAAAATTCTTCTTTGTTTAAGGTAGAGACAATTTCATGTGGATAAAACCCGGGCTTCCTTGGACTAGGCAATGCTCTCTCCCCATTCAACATTAGAACAACAGATGACATTTCAGGCCTATCATTTGCTCTATCTTGCACACACAAGAGTCCTATTTGAATACATTTTAATGCCTCATCCATAACAACTGAATCTTTAAGGGACTCATCTATCATCTCCAATTGTTTATCCTCACTCCAAAGTCTCCATGCCTAAGAAACAAACATAAATATAAATTATGGTTTTGTGAAAAGAAAGAAGAAAAAAAAGAGTTTAGAGCACCATGGCAGGCAAAGGTAAATTATAGGAAAACATTTAGGTGCTATTACATGTCCAATGAGGTTAAGATTATGTTGTGGGTTAAAAAAATCTCTGCTCTTCCTCCCACTGATTATTTCCATAACAATAACACCGAAACTGAAGACATCAGACTTCACTGAAAAATATCCATATACAGCATACTCTGGAGGCATGTAACCACTGCAACATAATAAAAAATTTAAACAAAGGAACAATAAACGTTATAAATAACATAAACTAATTAAATCGAGTTTCGGATTTCTTACTGAGTTCCTACTATTCTTACTGTATTGGCCTCAGCACGATCTCCACCAAAAGCTCTAGCGAGTCCAAAGTCTGATATTTTTGGGTTCATATCATTATCAAGAAGAATATTACTGGTTTTTAGATCTCTATGGATGATCCTTACTCTAGAGTCTTGGTGAAGATACAGAAGTCCTCGTGCAATCCCGCTTATAATATGAAAACGTGCATTCCAATTCAATACTTGACTTTTAGTTTGATCTGACAAATTCCACATAAAAGTTCGCATGAAGATGACCTTATAAGAATTTAGAGAAGAAGAGAAAAACTCGTACCAAAAATAAAGTTGTCCAAACTTCTGTTAGGCATGTATTCATAAATCAATATTCTTTCATCATTATGAATACAGCAACCAATGAGTTTCACAAGATTTCTATGCTGAAGATTTGCAATCAATAGAACTTCATTTTGAAATTCCTGTGACCCTTGTGCAGATTTAATCGAAAGCCGCTTGACAGCAATCTCTCTACCATTTGCTAGTACACCCTGTTGATCATTCACTAGAAATATAAAAATCATAGATAGATTATGATAAGCAAGCACGCTGCGAAAATCTATTCATGATTCATGTCACCTTGTAAACAGGTCCATATCCACCTTCTCCAAGTTTGTAAACGCGGGAGAAGTGATCGGTAGCATTAGTTATGGTAGAAAAATCAAAAGTTAATATGTCAATGCTCTCCATCTCATAATTCATGTTATCTTGATGGTTAATTGTTGTATCCCTACCTGAAATGTTAGATTGTTATGATTAATGAGATATAAATATAACAAGATAACAAATACTTCTTAGGAAATTCAAAAAATAATAGAAAAAGAAAAAGAAAAATTCTCAAAATTCACCTGACTTCTGAAGTTTTTTCCTCTTTAGAAAGATGACATATCCAATTGTTGTAATACTAAAGAAGAGGGCTCCAATTCCTATTAAAATAACTAGTAACATTTTCTTCTTTGTGTTATTAGTTGAACTACCTGAGACACCAAGAGAACTTTAAGTCCATAAACGAACAACTGCTAGTTTTTTCTTTTATTTGTAACTTCCATAAGGAATGATATTTCTAATATGAACTTTTATAAGTTCTTGCAAGTTTCCAATATTATGTTGCAGAGGTGTCAACTTAGGCGTAACCTCGATGGAAGGGCCTGAGTTCAAATTTTACCTAGAGCGACTGTGAAATGGTCGTCGTTGTTATTGTTAAGAAATGTGGTTGAGCCTAACTCATCCTTACAAAATTTACTTGTAGGGTGAGGATTGTCTCCACTTATAAGCATATGTTCAGACCATATATTGTCCGGTGTGAGACTCTTAAAATATTTCCTCACACCCAAGACTGAACATTTAGAGCGTGGAAATAAATGTTGGGTGACTCGATCGCAGAAACCGGATAGTAGGTGGTCCACCAGATCTAAAACCTGGCTCTGATAGCATATGGAGAAGATTTTGAGTCTACATTAATATGAGATAGAGCTTCTAAAGAGTCTGTATATAGAGAGAAATTTCTCACCTTACAAGCCGGTTTTGTAAGGATGAATCAGATCAAACTCTAATATGATATCAGAGTCTATCGATCGGAACTCTTGAGGCACCTACGTTTATATCCACACACCAAACCCAAAAGAGAGTTGGGCGTGAGAGGGTGTACTGGAAGATCCAAGTCCCACATTATAGAGATAGAACTTCTTCTAAGTCCCACATTGTAGAGATAGAACTTCTAAAGAATTTATATAGCGAGACATCCCTCACCTTACAAGTAAGCAGTCTTGTAAGTATGAGTTAGGCAAAACTCTAATAATTTACTATTGTAAATTGTGATTTCCTACATCAAAATGTGCAATTGAACACCTAATGACTAAAAATATTTAAATTTATGATTCTATTAATACTAAAAATAACAAGAAAAGTACCTAATTCTGAAGCAGCCATTCTTATGTAAATCTCTTGCCCAACAGAGATTTCTGTCTTCATATCAATGATATTATTGAACCAAATGATGCATCCACTTCCACCATTTTCAATATTTAAACTCGCATAAGCTATACAAGTACAGTTTTTCCGGCATTGTTTCTCACACTCCATAAGATTCATTTTCTCGTCAAACCATGACGAAGACGTATCTGGCAACTTCTTCTTTGTATACTTAACAAATCTGTCTCTATCGTCACAATCCAATTTCACCTTCCTAACACAGCCATCAGCATAATCTGATGATTTGAGTGAGAAACCAATGAGACATTCGCAAGTGTTCTCCACATTACAATCAGAATTTACACCACATAAATTATAATTATCACACGGGACCATAGGGGCAGAAAATATAAGTTTCCAAGTTTCTGTCTGATCTGACCAAAGGTAACGTTGCACAGAGCCTGTTGGGGTGATAAGGTATCTTGAAACAATCGTGTCATTTAACGGTTCATATTCAAATCGAACTTGTTTCTCATTTAACTCAAAAGAAAAAGTAAAGTAACTACGGAGTGTTTCCCAAGGAACCCCGCTAAAGAAAAGACCACCCCATGGACCTTGTCTATAAATTAATACTGATCCCTTTGAAATAAACAGTTGAGGAAAACCATTAGAATCTATATGATACGAAAATTCACCTGTTCCAGGATCACCTGTGTTTTTCCATGATGTCAAAGAGTTATGCGCTCCACTGATTCTATTAGTTTGAAGTATCATCCCTGGTAATAAAGTATCACTAGGATAATCAAAGCTTTGCCACCAAACATCATTAACACTTCCGTTTCGTACGACAATGTTTCCGGTGTCCAAGAGCAATAGAAAAGGATTCTCTACAACTGCTGATGCATTCAAGAACCAAATATTGTTCCCTGAGCCATCAACTATGACGGGATTTCCTGTATCAGTGAGTTTGAATACTCCTGTTGAGTTTTGCAGTGGTATATCTCTATTGGCTACCCAAACAATTGTCCTTTGGTTTGGATTCTTGTACCATATACAAAAGTATATATCTTGTGAATCTCCCATGCTGGAGAATCCTGCTTGGAATTTTCCAGTTTCGGAATCTAGGTAGTCGTTATATTTAATGGATTTGTCTGGAGTGAGGCTTCTGAGGGAGATGACAATGGGAATGAAGAAGATCATTAAGTTAGTGTACAGAACAAATACGTTGTTATAGGTTCTAGTTCTAGCCATTGCAAATTTATTGGTGTATAGTTTTTCTAGCAAGGGTTTTGTTCAAATCATTTCATGTTTTGGCAAACTGTCTTATGAGGAAAAATTGTAAAGTCAAGTCTTTGTGTTAATCTCTAAATGCAATATTTGAAAAATCCTCTAGAACTTAGACATTAGACCATTTCAGGTCAACACACTTAATTATTCAAAACTCGAATAAACCACTTCAAATGAACCATACCTATTCATAGAAAAGTGTTTTAAAAATTGACATGCAAAAATATTGTCTTTAAAAATGAGACTTACCTATCATAGCATGTGTAAGCTTGACACTGGCAAAAATATTGTATTTTAATGAAACTTACATATCATAGCATGTGTGAGATTGACACCGAGGCAAAAATTCATTCACATCACTAATCTTGATCCACCACAAGATTGATTTTCGCTCTTCACTTAGCTTAACTAAACCAAACTCTGATACCACTTGTTAGGAAGTTTAGGGAGTGTCAGAAGTGTCAATGGGCTAAATATTCATAGATCCAAGAGACTTTGACGACACCACATATTCATCCGAGTCATTTCTCTTATATATCCGACATTGATATATACGAGTTCAAATTTCATTATAGAAATGTAAATTCAAATTCAATGAAGACTTGGTTCAAATTTGATAATAACCCAGTTCATATTACATCCTAAAATCCCAAAATCAATCAATACATCCTACAAACCTAAAAAACAACAATCAAAATAAAAACCAGGATGGTAATCTTTGGCAATTGATTTGTTGATTTGTTAAAGATTTTCAGGAGCTCTTCATTGCACAACATGAATAATAAAACAAATCAAGTTAGGATAACATATAAAAGTAGAATAATAAAATAAAGATACAAATATATAAAAAGAAAATGTATAAAGTAGGTGGAAGAAAAGTGTATATTTGATTATGAAAGGAAAGAAGTAAAGGGGTATCTAACTGAGGCATTTTTCGTTTTCTTATCTTTCTACTAAACCATTGAGAATTCTTGAACTTGTTGAGATGTAAAGGAGGGGGAAGAAGGATGAAAATTCCTGGGCTTGTTGACATGCTGGATTGGATTTATTTATTTTTTTAAGGTTGGTTTTGGATAGAAGGAGATGGAGATGTGAAAAAGTAGTGAATGTGAGGAAGATTTGAGTTGGGAGTGATTAAACGTTCAAAAATCTATTATCTATTATCAATCTATTAAAAGTAAAGTATCTGGAAATTATAAGTCTAACCTTTTGATTAGATGTTATAACTTTTTTTATTCCAATGGTATAATAGACTAATCAATATTATGCTGTTACCATATTCATTTGACATTTAATTTTGCTGACATGTCAATCTATCATAATTTTACACTATTTTTTATTTATTTGATTTATTAATTTATTTTATTTATATTTGAATTTTATTTATATTTGAATTCCAATTCCAATGTTTCATTCACGGTTAATTTATTTATATTTGAATTCCAATGTTTTTTTTTGACAGGATTTGAATTCTAATGTTTGACTCACTGTTAATGAGGAAGGAATTGGAATGGCCAAATTAGATCTATTATAATTAAATGGAATATTATTCATTGCATGATTTAAAAATACCCACTATTTATCATTACACTACAGATTAAATGTATATTATTGGAATTAGAATGAATTATTTTGATATTACAAGATATCACAACTTCTCATGCATTCTAAACCCTATATATAGTCATTCTAACCCTAAAATGGGATATCTTTATCTTTAGGTTTGAGAGTTGCAGAAGGTGATTTTTGAGCTTGCATGTGACAAACAACACAACCATGATATTGTTTATTTTTTGCTGTTAGGTATGTTTTTTTTTATTCAGATTTTATTTCTCAATTTTTTTAATTTTTTTAATTAAAATATGAGGTTGAGTTTTGGCTTTTTTTATTTGTTTAGTCTTGGTGAATACAAAGCTCACACATATATATTTACGATTGATTCTCCAAATAGATAGAAGCTTATTTCTTTTGCTTCCTCTTTCAATTTATTATTAATCTATTTAAATTTCAATTTCTCCCATCACATGTTTGATAAAAGAATGCAGTATATTCTCATCAATTTTGTTGTTTATTTTGCTTACTATTATATTTATTTGTATCTAATTGAGATTTTTGTATTTATTTTCTTGACTTAATCGGTTCTTCTTTTGGAATATGTATGGATATGGAGGCTGATAATTGATTTCACACTTGAATCAGTAGGGACCAATCAACAAATTGAATTTTTATACATTGATACGTAAAATGAAATTATGCTGATTGCGATTTGATTTTGTCATGTGAAAATAGGTTAACAAGGAATTATCAAACTTTACCTCACGGTCGACTCAAACATTTGTTTTCGAGGTTGAAGATAGAGAGAGGATTAGTGGTTCGGCTTGTGGGGTTCAACAGGACATCTGTTGCACCAATGATCTTCCTAAACTCACTGTGTGCAATGATGGACAGGGCTGTCACCGGCCTTCTCCCATGAATTCAAATTGGCCTGAAGTTTATGGCGTGGCTTTTTAATGCTTTATAATATTATTGTTTGCAGAGTTGTCTTAGCATTTTAAGTGCCAATATTCACCATGGTCATGGCTGAGTGACCATTTGCTTCTCTAATTTCACAAACAAAAATATTGCTAAAGAAGAATTGGAGACAGCCACAACAGAACCAGAGACCACTATTTTAAATCTACTTAATCGAGTCGATTTTCACATGTGATTCATCAGCAAATCCAAGTGTTAACTTATATTTTCATTCAAGTTATTTGATAGTTAACCTTATAATAGTAAATATATGTTCAATATGGTATAAATGATTTGATTTCCCGAGCATTTGATTTCCATCTGCAGCCGTAATTGAAGATTAGGAAATTGAAACCATTGAATTTTATGCTTCCACAAGGAATATCAATGGCTTTCATTGGCAGGTACTGATTATATACTAATTGTATTTTCTGACAGATAGCAAATGCAAATGTCTCATTGCAATGTTTGGAGGAACTGTTTTTGGAAGACGAACGAGATTTTGATTAACATGAGGATAGTCAAAGGGATGAGACTCTTATTCACCCGAAGTTCTAAAGTAATATGTTTTTAAGGGTTCAAGAGTAGCGGGTGTTGCTGAAGTTCACTACCAATTTCAGAAGAACCATAAGCAAGGCAATAATTATTTAAGATTTATAAGATGATAAAACAACGTTGATATGCGATCATTTTCTGGTTCTATAGAAAATGTTTTTAACAAGATTTGATTCAAATTATGTATATGTATATTATTATTACTTTCATATTTTGTATGTCATATCAACATCGGTTTTGACATAATATATTTTTCTACTGCAAATTATGTTGGTCTATGTTTTAATGGAATTTATTTTACACCAAATTCTAAGTTCTTTTGAATGTAGCATTGCCTCTAGCAAACAAACTACTCTAAGTTTCGTTTAAATAGAATGTCTCTTCTCCTAAAGAGAAGATAATAACCTACAAGTTGGTGTTGATGTGCCTTCAAAATTCTAATTTATTTTGAATTGAAATTATAATTCTCATTTTTCGTGAAATTTGAATAAAATTTTTATTTTGTATTGATATTTTTTTATTTTTAATTGCTATAATTTTAGAAACAAATATTACAATTTTTAATAAAATATTTACGATTTATTTTTTTAAAGTACGACTAATTAATATATTTTTATACAATATTAAAAACAAATATTATAATTTTTTAATCAAATATTGGAGTACCATTTAATTCGATACTTTACCAATATATCTTTTGAATGGAGACATTATTATCATTTATTTTTATTCTACTTATATGGAAATTATTTTGAATGGTGACATAAATATATTTAATTTTTATATATGATTTGATTCCATAAAATATTATGATCAATAAAATTTGAATTCTCCTTTAATATTATAGGTTTGATATTGTTTCATATTGTAGGAATATTATATACATTAGAATATATAAAGATATAAAAAAATTAAATCAAAACTTTACAAATATATCTTTTGAATGGAGGTATTAATATTATTTATTTTTATTATATATAGAAAATATTTTGAATGGTCACATTAATACATTTTATTTTTATGCATGATTTGATTTCAAAAATTTATGATCAATAAATTTTGAATGGAATTATAATTTAACCAATAAAATTTTCTACCGACTTCTAAATATATTTGTGTATATTTTTTGAAAGGTTACATTTATATTCTTGAGGTGCTTGACAAACCAACTGTGAAAGAATCTATGTTTACGGCATGGATGGAAGCAAACAAAGCATACCCAGAGGCAAAGAATTTGACGTACTCACAATTTCTTTCCAAATTTGTTTATGATAAAAGATATCGTCGATGGAGACCGCGTAAAAGAGGAAATACAATTGGCAGACTTATTTGGGTCCCTCCAAGTACGGGTGAGTTATATTTCTTGAGAATGATGCTAACAGTCGTCAAAGGTCCAACTTGCTATGAGGATATAAAATTTGTGGGTGAAAAAGTTCAGGATTCTTTTAGGGATGCATGCTTCGAAATGGGATTTCTTAACGATGACAAGGAATATGTTGCAGCCATCGACGAAGCAAAGAATTGGGGTTCCGGGCATTTTTTACGAAAGTTATTTGTCACTATGTTACTATCCGGTACTGTCAATAGACCACGACATATTTGGGAAAAAACTTGGAGGACGTTATCTGATGGTATCCTCTACCAACAAAGGCAAAAAACAAATAGAAGAGGTATGAACACTTTATTAAACTTTTTTAAGTCAACAAATATTATTTTCCGAATGCAAGCTGTATCTTTTTTTATTACAAAATATAATGATATGAACTTACTTTAAAATATAATTATTCTTCATCCATATGTCCCTTATTTAATATGTTTCATAAGGTATGTCCATTTACGTAAGAAACATTTTCATATTTGTCATTTGTCATGTATGTAAGTTATTTTCTTAACTTGCAGCTGCAACAGTGTCTTTGGTTCCATTTAATTTCACGCAGCCGCAACATCAACTGTTTGATTTATGTTCAATGTATTTCAACATCACGACAGCAGTTGCATCATACATATGTAATTATATAGAAAACTAATGAAATTTTTTTAACAGAATTGCAGCTATCGGACAATGAGTTAAAGAATCTCACACTAATTGAGATTGAGAACATGATGCAATCGAATAGAAGAAGTTTGCATGAATTTTAATGTATGCCGTATCCAGATTCATACATCACAAAACATGTTGGCAATAGGCTTATTTATGACGAACTTAATTACGATGCCGATACCGAGAAACAGAAATTCCAAGAACTTTTTCATGCCCTTACAGGTGATTTATTTTCTTTATACTATGAATTACAAAAATGATTTTTATTGTCCTTGCACTTATAATTCTTGGTTTGTATTTTATAGATGAACAACGTTTGATATTTGAGAAAATCATGGATGCTATTAACAAACAGAGTGTAGGGGTATTTTTCTTGCATGGTTACGGAGGGACTGGTAAAACTTTCATGTGGAGAACACTATCAAGTGCACTTCGTTCTCAAAAAAAAAAATTGTTCTTACTGTTGCTTCAAGTGGGATAGCTTCGTTATTATTGCCGGGTGGAAGAACAGCACACTCAAAGTTCAAAATACCTGTGCCAACGCTTGACAACTCAACTTGCAACATCGACAAAGACACCGAACATTCTCAATTATTTGAAGTAACGGATGTGATAATATGGGATGAGGTACCTATGTCTCACAAGAACTGCTTCGAAGCATTGGATAAAACCCTTAAAGATGTAATGAGCAAAAAGGGTGTTGAGAATACTATTTTTGGTGGAAAAGTTATTGTATTTGGAGGAGATTTTAGACAGATTCTTCCTGTTGTTCCAAGAGCTGGGCGTTCTGATATTGTTCATGCATCAATTAGTTCATCTTATGTATGGGACTATTGCCAGGTTTTAACACTATCAAAAAATATGACACTTCAAGAGGGAAGAGACAACACAAGTTCTAATGAACTAGCGGAATTTTCAAAATGGATTTTAAATGTGGGTGATGGTAATATTTGTGAACCCAATGATGGTTTGGTTGATATTGAAATTCCTCAAGAGCTATTAATATCAAATTTTGATGATCCTATAAGAGCAATTGTTGAAAACACATATCCCAATTTGTTGGAAAAATATCAAGATGTTGAATTCTTACAAGGAAATGCTATTCTTGCTTCAACCATTGAAGTTGTGGACAAAATCAATCATTATGTATTAGACTTGATACCAGGTACATGTGTTTTATATTTACTGTATTATTACATTCATAATATATATATATATATATATATATATATATATATATATATATATATATATATATATATATATATATATATATATATATATATATATATATATATATATATATATATATATATATATATATATATATATATATATATATATTTAAGAACATAGTTTTACTAATTTATTTATGTTTTGCTTTTAAACTTTTTTTTAGGAGAAGAGAAAGAGTATTTGAGTTTTGATTTCATTGATAGAACATATTCAAGTTATACTGAAGCATATGAAGTTCTAACTCCTGAATTTCTCAGTAAATTAAGAACGTCAGGGCTTCCCAATCATAGGATCAAATTGAAGGTTGGTATACCTATTATGCTAATGAGAAATTTGGACCAAGCTGATGGGTTGTGCAACGGAACAAGATTAATTGTTACAAGATTTGCAAATCATGTCATTGAGGCAAAAATCATGTCTGGAAAGAACATAGGTAACATTTTTTACATTCCACGAATGTCTATGTCACCTTCTGATTCACCTTGGCCATTCAAGTTGATTAGGAGACAATTTCCGATTATTGTCTCCTATGCAATGACAATTAATAAGTCACAAGGTCAATCTCTTGATAGTGTTGGATTGTATTTGCCTACTCCTGTGTTTAGTTATGGTCAATTATATGTTGCAATTTCAAGAGTTAAGAGCAAAAGTGGGCTAAAAATCCTAATTCATGACAAGGAGAATGTACCGTGTTCTACTACTACTAATGTTGTGTACAAGGAAGTCTTTCAAGCACTTTGATAGTTGGTAAACTTTATATCTTATACTTTACGATTCAAATTAAAAATCTATTTTGAATTAAAATATATAGTATGTACATTTTCCATGTATTTCAAGAAGTATATAATTTTTCCTATTTGTTCATGCAGACGTGATTTGTTGATAGGACCGACGCTTGCTACAAATATGGAGTTAAATGCCAACATGGTTTACATGAGACATATACTCAACTGAAAACATGGTAACATACTTAATAATTTAATAATCTATAAATGTAATGTGAATCCAGACGAGACCCGTGCGATAGCACGGGTTTGTTACTAGTTTAAGTTTATATGAAGATTTTTTTGCTGGAAATGATGATGACTTGGAGAAAATTTTTTGTTGGAATAAGGATTTGAGTTTGTGTAATGGAATAGGATGGAATGGATTTGAATCAAATAAGGTTGCGTTTTACTATTTAATTGATTAAAAAAAAGGATTTTTTTTCTCTATCTTTTCCTCTTCTATTAATACTTATCATGAGAAAATATAAAAAATATATTTTTGTCTTTATTACAAATTATTTAAAATATAAAAATATTTTTTATGTTCTATTAAAAATATATTTTCTCTTTCTCCTGTATTATATATATATATATATATATATATATATATATATATATATATATATATATATATATATATATATATATATATATATATATATATATATATATATATATATATATATATATATATATATATATATATATATATATATATATATATATATATATATATATATATATATATTACCTCGGAAATTGTACAAAATCTAAATAATAGGAGTGTTCAAAATCAAACCGGCCTAATAGAAAACTGCAAAATCGAACCGAACCAAATCGAAACTGCAAAAAACCGCATTTGGTTCGGATGTGTTTGGGTCATTTTCTCGCAGAACCGCACGGTTCAGTTCGGTTTGCGGTTTGTATTTTACAAACCGAACCAAACCAAACAAAACCGCATTATGTTATAAAATCTTACTAACCAATATAGATTTCTTTAATTCTTTAGAGAAATAAACATGTATTATGTGTATATTTTATCATACTTTGTATTATATTCATTTTAATTTACAAATCATAAAAAAATAAAATATTATTCATTTATAAATACTATTTTCACAAAATATATTTTATCGTATTCTTTGTATAATATTTATTTAAGAATGCAATCTTGTTATATCATTCTTTAGATTTAGATAAAATTATAATACGCAATTTTATGTATCAAATTATAAACTTATTTTGACAATTATAATTTTTTTTTAGTAATGTACGAACAATTAAACACAAAATTATATTTTCCTCTATATTTGTTTGTATGACTTAATAATTTTTTTTGTAAAAAACCGAACCAATCCAAACCGCATTAGTTTGGTTTAGTTTGGTTCGGATTTATTTTTAAAAGCCAACCAAACCAAATCGAACCGCATGTTTTTTCTCTTGCGGTTCGGGTGATTTTTTGCTTCAAAACCGCCCAAACCGCACCGCGAACACCCCTACTAAACAAACAATGAAACTCTAGCCTTAAAAAACACAAATTAAATTCCAAGAATTCAATATAACTTTTAGAGGGAAAATATCTAGCACGGCAAGGCGAAGACATTGGTGTGCATAACGCATGAAACAAAAGTGTGAAGGCCTACATGTGGGACAGAGATGTGTCTCGGTGAAACGTTGCAAAAGTGGTGACGAAACGAAGAGAAGGCTATAGAGATTTGCCTCAGATAATGATTCTCAATCCATGCTCTTTTGATATTTGCTGAACCTTTTTCATCTACTCTTTTTTTATATTTTTCTTGATTTTATTTTGGATTGTTGGGATGCACTTGTTATTGTTGGAAATTAGGATGGGAAGTAGTGATTGAGTGAGATGACAGGTGTAGAGAGATAGGAACAGGGGGTTAAGTGTTGAGCAATAGGTTGAAGATGATGATGAGTGATAGATTGGGTGAAGCTCCATTGTTTCAGAGCTTCAGTTTAATGCTTTAATCAGTGAGGGTGAGTGAGCTTTAGTGGATTTGTGGGGGTGGAGGATTGAATTTTTGCAGAGATTCTTTAGGGTAAATGATGTTTGATGATGAAGTAGAGAGGGTGAGTTTATATAGGTGAAATTTGTACCACCCTTCTAAACTCACGTATATTTTACAAAACTAAGATCTTCATGAAAGCATCATATAAAACATCTTACTCTGTAACACGGGCTCTCAAATTCAAACAATTATTTCTTTATAAATAATCAACATAAACTTTGAACTTCACAGCGGAAAACATAACTCAAATAACTCCATTGTTAATATGCTTCAATAACATTTTTAATCCTTGTCATAAAAAGGTCAGGATTATTAAAACAATTTCAAAACGAAATAACATCTTATAAACACATGTCAACAAAGAAACACATTATTCAATTCAAACGTCTCCTGAAACCTCGATGTTACATATCAGAGCAAGACCTTCTTATTCAACAAAAATAAATAACGCACTTTGAAGCTACCCTCTAAGCTTCAACGGGTCATTCCTGATCACCTGCAAGTTACCCACGTATAGAGACAACATTTACAAGCAGAAAGGATGGGTAATCACAAATTATTATAAAAGATCTATAGAATAGATATAGTAGTACAACAATAATTCATCATGGATTTCACATATCATCATATATCATATATTGCTCTCACACCCTGGTATCAACAATACTAATGAAATATATCATCATATCATCATGTTAACAACAATCATCAAACACACGAAATCACAATGTCATCAACATCACTTAGTCACTCATTATGCAATTGTACATATAATACAATGTAACGTCATTGACTCATGCATGTGGTACCAAAACTGCATTGATGACTCAGTCATCGTTTCTCCAAAGATCCCCACCAATATGATCGATTCTCGCTTGGAACCAGAGCACATCAAAATATTACACTCAATCTACGCTATGGGATTGAGGTCATCATTGGACTAACGTCCTATCATCATCACTGGACCAATTGTCCTAACAACATCAATGGACCTAAGTCCTAAAATATGCCACGAATGTATGATGTGCAACAACATAATACACACGACCACATCTAGTCAAAACACATCACCACTCATGATTTCATCATATGTCATCACATATATTGTAATACAGAAAGCATCATCATAACAAACATCAGTCTATCATACGAACATACATCATGTTGCATCAATCACATAATCACATCAGTTCATCATAGTATTAACATATTTCATCATTCAGGATCTAGTTTAATCCTAGCAAAGTACTAGAAAGACATATCATATGATTCATTTTATTCTACCAAAGCATAGTACGCAGCGTTAGCTTCCTAATGCTTTGAACGTCACGTCAAACAGAGTCTGGTAACTCAAGTTACGATCTTTCAAAGTTTCTGTCAGACACCTCTCGCCTAAGGCTAACCTGGTGAAGTAGCTTGCTCTCCTGAGGCTCGCCCGACGAGGCTGGGGCGAAAAGCATTCCCTCGTACAAAATCTAAGACGTTGTTTTTCTTCTGTCACTCTCGCCCGACGAGCTCCTTTCGCTTCTACTTCGCTCAGTGAAGCTAGGGCGAGTCACCCTTCCCATACAAAAATTCAGGGGCTTTATTTTCACCCATTCCCTTAGCCTCTTGCTCGTCTGGAGCTGCTTGGGTGAAGCTCACTCGCCCAACGAAGCACATGGCTCGCCTGGTGACTCAAGGTAAACAGGGAATTCCCTGTACGTTTTCTGCATTGCACCAATCCTAATTTTCTTGTGATTTCAACATAGAATAAGTTCCAAATCATCACTAATACTCATGTTTTCATCATACAATACCAACACATCATATACTTCAAATCATAATAAAACAGGATGGTAATTTCATCAATTTCATCAAAGATTCATCACGCTCATCATGTTATGAATTCACCACAAAAAACCCAAACAACCTACATATATTTAGACCATATATCAATCATAATAACAAGGATAACCCCCCTTACCTTATTATAGATTCGATCTTCTTCTTTGAGTTCTACCAAAAATCTCCTTGTTCTCTTCCTGCCCTAGCTCTGTTGCACTATTCCAGCTCTTTTCACGGTCGCACAGAATGAGGGCTTTAAACCTCAAATTTTCCATATGTCAAACTTACCCCTTGGACCTTTTCTATGGTCTTCCTAGATTACCTTTACTTATCACTTAACCAATTGCCACCTTGCCCTTATTTCTTCTACACCACTTTTATTTTATTTAATCAATAAAATAATTCTAAATAATTACTATTAAATCTATATAATTTCAAACTAATTATTTAAATTCTAAATATCTCACATTATCTTTTAACTCACTACTATCCCAAGTCCTAACACATAGTATTAGCGAACATCACAATGCATCATATAAATCATCAAGACATCACATATACTCACAAATATGTCACAAATACTCCTCATAATTAATTAAATAATTAAATAAATAATCTAATTATTTTGGAGTGTTACAACTCTCCCCCACTTTAAAAAAATTTCGCCCTAAAAAATTACCTAGCGGAAACAAAATCAGATAAGACTCTCTCATCTGATTCTCGCGTTCCCAAACTTTCACCAGCTGGTCCATATAACACCCTTCTAAAACCCCCACAAATAATATAATTAAATAATCAAAGTAATTGCACCAAAAGGATGTCATGTGCTTCATAAAACATTATACATGCATATTTTGTTCCGTAACTCGGACTTTTCAACATTTATAATCATTTCCTTTCGAAATATCAACAAGATAATCGTTTACTACACAACGGAAAATCATAGTTTTAAAATAACTCCATTAATACTTCAAAACTATCTCCATTTCTCATCATACGAGAGTTATAATTGAAAACATCCTCAACAAATGAAATAACATCTAAATCATGTCAACAAGATGAAACACAATGTTCAAATCAAATGTTCTCAACCTCGATGTTACATATCAAAGCAAGACCTTCTAAAATCAACGGAAAATAAACAACACACTCCAAGTTATCTTCTAAGCTTCTACGAACTATTCCTTATCACTTGTGCATTACCCACGAGGAGACAACATTCAAACAGAAAGGGTGAGTAATCACATTCATTACAAAAGATATACATAATAGACATAGTCACTACTACAAAACGCACAAACAACAACGTCAAAGTCACCATGGTTCGCCCTAAAATCGTAGTGACACTGCTAAACTAATGCGCTAACATTTTATTTTCATTTTTAATTAAAAATTTAAGTTTGTAATTGTTGTACCCCAAAATTTGCCCTCCCATTTCCTCAACATTTTCTCATCACAAGACCTTTGAAGATCAAGATACAGTTAGGGTTTCCTCTGCTCAAGACTTCTCCTTGCACTGTGGACTCAAATTAGGGTTTGTGTTTGCCCAAGGATATTTTGACCTAAAAAGCCTAAGATGACTTTCATGCTTCATGTTGGACTCCCAAGTTTACCCATGCCAAGTTTCAAGTCTTGATTCCAAGTTTTACCCAGTCAATTGGACAGTTGACCTAGAAATCAGCTGTATTGGGGAAAAAGTCAATTGTGGCCAATTGGCAGTCAAATCTCATGAAATTTGATCCACATCAACATTATGAACTCATATGGACCATTTGATCAAGTTTGGATCACAATTCCACAAGAAATTTGATCAGATCACCAAAAGGGCAAAATGGTCATTTTTAGGGTTTTGACTGCACAAAGGCAATTTTTGACTGTTTGACCTAGCCAATGGCAAACCAAGCTCACATATGGACTCAAGGACCCCATGGAATTATCTTGACACATTCATCAAGCTCAAAAGATCCCAAGTACACAAGATTGACAGTTGAATTTCCCAGTCAATTGATCAATTTTGACTGTATACTGAAAAGTCAAACTTTGACTTTTTGGTCAAAATCAAGAGTCAAGATTCATTTTTCATCAAAACATGCCAAATCATGAAACTTGTTCACCAAGAAATCACAAAATGCAAATTAGGGTTTGAAAATGGAATTTTTCATAACTTAGATTTTTTCTAAGTTATGAAAAACCCTAATTTTTTCCCAACTTTGCCCCATCTTTTCACCATGATCCATTGGGATTCAAACAAAAGTCAAAACATGAAAGTTGTAGCTTGTTGCATAGTCTACAACTTTGATTCACAAAGTTTTCTCATTTGAATCTTGTATCTCAAGTTATAATTTTTTGAATAAGGGCACTAAACCATCTTTTAACTTAGTGAAATTTGACCTATTTTGACAAGGTTTTCTACCCTACTTCAAGGCCACTTTTCATACCCTTCCACTTGGAATTTTGATTTGCATTTCAAAGATGGATTGTAGTACACATTCCAAGCTTTCCAAAATGTCCAAGAACTCATCAAACAACCTCATAACTTGAGAGATTCGAATTTCACAAGTTGGCAAAAATTCACTTTTGTTCTTCATCAAAGCATGTTCATAATCTTGCCAATTTGAAATCAGTTTGCTTTATGCTTGATTACAGGTCCTTGAACCATTTCATACTCAATAATTTAATGCATATTCAATGTGTTAAGGTGTTGTTCTTTGAGTGCAAGCATTGTATGCAAGATTAATCCTAAACTAGATAAAGTGAAATTTCCATTTTTGAAAAGGTTAACTTTATGTCAAGTTTGTAATCCAACAAGTACATGAAAGATCTGCTTGGCACAAGATTATGTGCATAACACACTGATCAAGAGATGTTTATGCAGCACATTAGGAGGCCCCCTACTAACCTAAAACGACCAACTTGCTTTTGTTGCTTAAGATAGAAGAAAAGTCCATAACTTATGCCATCTCTCATCTCAGCTTAGACACACAACACAAAAGCTATCAAACAGATTCCATAGAAAAAATCCAAGCTAACACACGAGCCCTTGCCATCTGAAACACTCCCATTGCCCTAATCACCTCAAAACTGCACAAACAGGGGAGCCCCTGCAGTTTGAGTGCAAACTCCCAATCCCTTCGAGCATTTTGATCCAAACCTTTTCCTCTACCTTCCCTACAACATATGCAAGCTAACCATGTCCTAAAATCAGACCTGTAACACCTCCAAGCCACTTCACCATTTTTAATTTTCTGTTTTGCAGTTGGAGTTCATTAGCTCGATTCAGGGAGTTTCAAGACAAAGTAGGAATTGGAAAAGCTCCCTTACACTTCAAGGAAGTTGTACAAGTCATCATTTCACTCTGAAACATCCTCCATTACCAAGCTCGATTCCAACTGAACAGGTACATTCATGGAGTTCTATCTCCCTTGTTAGGCATTGTTAGCTTTAGATTTTTGAAGAAAACATGTCACAATCATAGCCCTGAACATGCTCATATGTTTAGATTTCATTTATATTTCGTGTGCTTAGAGAATTTCATGTCTGAACATTGATGAAAAGTTAGGTCAGAAATGAGGGGGAGAGAAATTCTCCCTCATCTTAGAGAGATAGGTCATGTTCTTTATATGGTTGAAACCGTCTCTTAATGCTCTACACTTTTCATGTTATGAGTTTTGCTTGAAAGTCCAGGAATCCAGAGATAAAAAACGCGTGTTTTTGCTTGAAGAAGGCTGTACAGAGGTTGAAGAAGAAGTGGTCTGGGCTGGGCCTGGATTTATTTTCTTTTCACACTCCATTTTCATGTTTAAACCCCCCTGAGCCCATTTGTTCATTTCTTAACATTTTTGACTTTTTTCTTTTTGATTAACTTTGTTTATTTTTTTCTCATGACATTTAAAAATTAAAAAATATTTTTTTCATCATTTTTGTATTTATTTGCATATTTATTTGTTTATTTCCTTTGTTTGTATATAAAATATATATGTACTATTATTAAAATAAATAGAAAATAGTGTAAATACAATTTTTATTTTTGTTTACATTCTGAAAATATTTCACACAAAAAATACTCTTTTTATTTGTTTTATTAAAATATTAAATAAATATTTATTTTTGTGCATAATACATATTTAGCGTTTAATATATATATATATATATATATATATATATATATATATATATATATATATATATATATATATATATATATATATATATATATATATATATATATATATATATATATATATATATATATATATATATATATATATATGTGATTATTAATATATTTAAGACAAAATATAAAAATACTTGATTTTTTTTTATTTTTATTAATATTTGATATAAAAATACCTTTTTCCATAATACACTTCATTTTATTTTATTTTTATAAATAATGAATAAATAGTTGTATTAAATTAGAAAATGATACCTTTTTTTTTTTTTTTTTTTTCTTTAAAAATTAGGGTTTTTACCCTAAGTTCAAAATACCCCAAAAAATAATACATTTTTTATTTTCTTTTCTCTTTTACATAAATAATATTTTTTCATACATATACAAAACATTTTTGTGCATCTTGCATTTTTATTTAATTTTTGTACATTATTTAAATTGCAAATATTCAATTGATGTAATAATTTAGATTTAAATTCTTGTCAATATCCCCATTTGAACATTTGTACCCCCTTCCCATATTTGGTTTTGTAATAGCTTAGTAATTTTAATTTCGCACTTTATTGTTTTCTAATGATAATATGTTAGAATTAGGGTTTGTATGCGAAAAAACGATAAAAAATAGTTTGACCTAATATAAGATAAACAAGCATGAAAATGGACACACAAATCACACTTGCACCCCCTAGGGTATTCCACTTGTTGCCTTCAAATAATTGGGCCATATTGCATGTTGAACTTCTTTGGGCAAAGCAAATAATTTGAATGATCATAGTCCCTCGACAAAACTTTTCAAAACAAACAAAAACAAATGATCAAGTCCCTTAGAGAAATTGCTCAAAGACATTTAACGTCGTTGCAATTATGGTCTAAAAACGATGACCCGCGCCTGTCCCTTTCACATCCTAACACAAGGTTGCCCACCAAATACAATGGTGGAGCAAACTTGTTAAAAGGGTTAAAGCATAGCAATAGTCTTTTGAGAAATTTAGGAGTAGATAACCTCTTAGTTACTTGAATCAACTTGCAAAACAAAACACTTGCCTAATTTCAAAATCACACAACACTACACTTTCAAAACAACTTTCAAAAACAAATGAAAACCTTTTCAAAAGACATACATCTTTGTATACATCCCCACATGGATCATTACAAAGGTTGCCACCACATTGGCCTCTTTTCAAAATATTTTCAAACCCCCACACACACAAAGCACCATTTCAAACAATTGAAAACAAAAGGTAAGTGATCTAAGCAAGTAACTAAGAGCCCATGGATAACCATGGATAGAAAGGGTGCTAATACCTTCCCTTTCTATAAACTACTTCCCGAACCCAAGAAAACATCTCAAAAGGTTTTTGCTGTGCTTTTTAACCTTTCCTTAGGATAAAATAAAAAGTCGGTGGCGACTCTTGCTAACCGCAACATTTGCGAATACAAACGCAAAACCATAGTCAGTTCTCCCACCGTATCACAGAACTGGCGACTCTGCTGGGGAGGTTCTAAAAGTGGAGTAACCTTAGGGTTTAGATCACCTTTGTCTTCAATTGTTTGCTTTGTTTGCTTTTATATTTGTGGGCTTTGCATCGGAGTTTCATAGATCCTAACCCGGATCTGGGATATACCCTTTTTAGGTAGCATAATCTGTGAGGGACCTGTCCGGCGTAGACCGACATGGGTGAAGCAGTGGCTACGTTGGTGTGGCATCTTAGTCTGTACCTATATCCCTTGTGTTGTAACGGGGAGAATATAGGTCTTCTAAGGGGTCATTAAACACCAACCAACCTTAGAACCCTAAATTGACCAACTTGGCTATTAGGACAGTAGCAGTATGCTACACTCATTGAGGCTAAACTCTCGAGATGGTTCTGGCCGCGAGAAAAGATTGCGATGCTGGAGTTATGACCGATTGAGGGTAGCCAATGATTTGAGATCCTCTAGAACCCGGTTACTTTTGATAGGACAGGTTTTAACCAACAAAACCAAAAGAGGGTAATACCTGAAACTCATGCTGGCCTGAAACCTAAGGGTGTCTTGTGTGACTTGTGTGCCTTATTTGCCTATGTGAATACTTGTGATGTGCTTCATCATAGCATCATGCCATCATACCATTGCATGCATCCTGTATAAAAGGCTAACCCATTTCAAAGACAAAAGAGGTTTCATCTTTGCTCTATTTTGTAGGACATTATGATGCCTGTGCGAAGGAATACTATCCGGTTCAACTTTGTTCGTTCACCTGAGTTGCTTGATGAGTTGGTTAGCAGAATTCTAAATACCACTTCCTTCATTCAGAGGCATGGTTCTCTTCTCAGTTTAGTCACTGCAAAATGGGACCAACAACTGATAAGTGTTCTGACCCAGTTTTATGACCCTCTGTATCACTGTTTCACCTTTCAAGACTTCCAGCTGGTTCCTACCCTGGAAGAATTTTCTTATTTGCTTGGGATTCCTGTCTTGGAACAAACTCCATTCACTGGTTTGGAAAAGACTCCTAGGCCTGAGGAGATTGCTGCAGTTCTCCCCTTGACCAAGGCAGAGGTTTTGTCCAACTGGGAAACTAGAAATGGGATCAAGGGCTTTTTGGTCAAATTTCTGGTTGGCAAGGCTAATGATTTCTGGAATGACTTGGACTTCAAGGCATATGAGGACATTCTAGCTCTTTTGATCTATGGTCTGGTGCTATTTCCCAACCCTGACACTTTCATCAGTATCCATGTCATAAGGATCTTCATGTCTCGGAATCCGGTACCCACTCTTTTGGGTGATGTTCTACAACAACTCTATGCTCGTACTGCTCGAAAACGGGGAACTCCGTGGTGTTGTACTCCTTTGCTAGTAAGGTGGTTTATTTCGCACCTTCCTAAGTTCGTGCTGAAGAATGAAGAAGGAAAAGGTTGGGCTCGGAGGTTAATGTCTCTCACTGATAATGACGTCACCTGGACTCTCAGAGGTTTGGATGAGGTAGCTGTTATCGACCGTTGCGGAGAATACCCTAATGTCCCGTTGATTGGTATCCAAGGAGGAATCTCTTACAATCCGTGCTTAGCTCTCCGTCAGTTTGGAAGAGCCAGAGGAGATGGGCCTCATGAGATGCTGGTTCCTCACTTCCATTTTGAGTTTCAGGCAGACAGTGACAAACTACGCCAGGGATTCATTAGAGCTTGGGACATAATTCACAAAGCTGACCCACATGAGTTAGGACCAAAGACTTCTCTGCCATTGAAGCCCTATTGCAAATGGGTCCGCATTCGTGCTCAGAAGTTAGGTATGCCCTACGAAGCTGTTAGACCTCTCATTCTTGAGTCTCCTGTTGAAGATGGGATTCCTCCAACTGTCCTCCCTCCTCAGATACCCACTGATTTTGATACAATGAAGAGATCTTGGGCACAGCTAAAGGAAGAACGGGATTTCTATCGGGAGAAGTTCAACGAGCAGGAAAGGAAAATCCAGAGGCTGACTAAGCAATTGGAGGAAGAACGGGTCCTGAACAACTACATCAGCACTGAAAAGAGGAGGCCATGGGAGCATTGATGAGCTTTGATGTTTCCTTTTGTAGTTTTATTTCCTTTTTCATTCCTGTAATGCCTAAGGGCAAGTTGTTGAACAATTGAAATTTTTAATCTAATGAAGTGTGTTTCCCTTTTTGTCTACAAAGTTGAATCTTGTTTGTCTTTGAAAACATAAAACATACGCATTCCATTACACCATATGCATAGCAGGTACCCTATTTCACAGGTTGCTTAATCTCCTTCGCTGTTTATTTTGAACAGTCATCATGAATCCCGACTCCTCCAGTGAGCAAGCAATCAAGGCCCTTCAGGCCCAAAGTGCACAGTTTCAAGAGATGGTCCTAAGCCTAGCCCAAGGTCAGCAAGAGTTGAAGACTCTGCTCCTGAAAAAGAAGAAGAAGAAGAGGACTGCATTGTTCAACACCGGACGCAGATTTGGGAACACACTCCACAATGAAGCTGATCCAACCACTTCTTCTGATGAGAAAAATAGTCCCCAAGGGGGAGGAGCTCCTAGTCCCGCAGTCTCCGACAACGAGACGGACTATAACGACGAACAATACCCACCTGCTGCTGACAGGTACAAGCAATTGGAGGACCGCTTGAGCGCCATGGAAATTCAGAATGTGCCGGGACTGGATTTCGGAGATTTGGGGTTATCTTCTGGGGTAGTAATTCCACACAAGTTTAAGGCACCTGCCTTCGCCAAGTATGATGGGGTCTCCTGTCCAAAGCTACATCTGAGGTCGTACGTAAGGAAAATCCAACCTTACACGGCAGATAAGAACCTCTGGATTCACTTCTTCCAAGATAGCCTCTCGGGGTCACAGCTTGAATGGTTCTACCAATTGGACGGAGCTAGCATCCGACACTGGGAAGATTTGGCAACCGCATTCTACAGACAATACCAATACAATTCTGATCTCGCTCCTACGCGTACCCAACTTCAGGGTATGTCTCTAGGAACGGGTGAAGGGTTCAAGGAGTACGCTCAAAAATGGAGAGATTTGGCTGGCAGGGTGCAGCCTCCGTTGACTGATCGAGAGCTGGTTGATATGTTTCTAGGGACATTGTCTGGTCCGTTTTTCAATCATTTGGTTGGTAACTCCTCCGCCGGGTTTACAGATTTGATATTAACGGGAGAAAGAATTGAAGCTGGCATCAGGTCAGGCAAGATACAAAAGGCTGCCTCCACAAGTGCTGAGAAGAGGCCGTTTAAGAAAGAAGCAAGCGCCGTCTATGGTCCTAGAAGACAAGCCAAGCCCGAAAGTCGCCAAGCCGTCAATGCTTTGGTCATCTCAAAACCTGTTGCTGCTCCTCAGCAGTACAATCAACAAAGAAGTGAAAGGCCCAAGAGGCAGTATACTCGACTGAGTATGACCTTATCTCAAATTTTACCCCAACTGTTATCCACCAACCTGGTGACCCTCAAAGAAGCTCCTAAAGTCGTCAACACTGCATCTCCTAAGTATAACCCGAATGCCCGGTGTGCTTATCATTCTGATAGTCCCGGGCACACTACTGATGATTGTTGGGCCTTAAGAAACAAAGTGCAAGATCTGATCGACGCAAAGGAAATTCAGTTTGAAGCGCCAGAAAGACCAAATGTTGTAACGGCTCCTATGCCCCAGCATAGGGTAAATGCCATTGAGGAAGAAGTGTACGCTGTTTCGGTAGATGAAGTTGTCACCCCTCTGAAGACTGTTAAGAAGAACCTACTGCGGGCCGGTTTATTTCCGGGTTGCGGTGAAGGTTGCCTATTCTGTGCTGTTGCCCTATCTGATTGTCCCTTGCTGAGGTTAGGCGTCCAAGGCCTAATGGATAGCAAGGAAATTCTATTCAAAAAGACTGCTGTTCAATTGGTTCCAATGAAAGAAGTCTCCGTGATTACCATCTTCAAAAATCCAATCAAGGCTCCCCCGAAGAAGCCTATTCAAATCATGACAGTTGCGCCTGTGATCATTACTGTTCCGGGGCCCCTCTCCTACGTGTCTGATAAAGCTGTCCCCTGGCATTATGGGGCAGACGTGTATGTAAATGGAATCAAACAAGAATTCGACGCTAGTGCCAGTATCTGTGATATCACTGGTCCAGCCAAGGTCACCCGCAGTGGCAGGCTCTTCTCGCCTGACATTGCGCCGCCCGCTATTCAAAAACCCCTCCTCATAAAACCTACGAGTTTACCTGGTCCTGTTGCTGATCAAATTGTGTCCCCTGCTGCCGAGTCATCAAATGCTCGGGGAAAAGGAATTGAAGAAGAGCCTGCCCGGATGGAGGCAGCAATACCCATAAATGCTGAGGCCTCCCGACAAGAAATGGAGGAGATTCTGAAAATAATAAAGAAAAGTGATTTTAATGTTGTCGAGCAGTTGGGGCATACACCCTCCAAGATCTCCCTGCTCTCCTTATTGCTATGCTCCGAGGCCCATGCTAAGGCCTTGATCTCATTTCTCAAGACGGCCCATGTGCCGCAGGAGACGTCTGCAGTCCAGTTCACTGATTGCATAGCGAATCTAACGGCAGACAACGGCTTGGGTTTTTCAGATGCTGACCTGACCGCGAAAGGGAGAGACCACAATGATGCCCTGCATGTCTCTATTGAATGCAGGGGCACTACTCTGGCACATGTATTGGTGGATACTGGTTCTTCCTTGAATGTTCTTCCGAAAAAGGCTTTAGATCGTCTGGATTATGAAGGCCTGGAGTTGAAACCCAGTAATATCATCGTCAGGGCCTTTGACGGTTCCAAAAGGATGGTTCATGGAGAGGTTAACATCCCTATTCGTGTGGGCTCTCAAGTGTTTGACTCTACCTTTTACGTGATGGATATACGTCCATCGTACTCTTGTCTGTTGGGTCGGCCTTGGATCCATAAAGCCGGGGCAGTGACCTCCACCTTGCACCAGAAGCTAAAGTATCCCGTCAGGGGGAAGATCGTCACTGTGCAAGGAGAAGAGGAGTATATGGTGAGCCATTTGAATTCCTTCAGGTACATCGAGATGGACGGAGAGTTTATTGAAACCCCCTTTCAGCATTTCGAGGAGGTGCATCCAATTTCAGCAGCTGCAGAGACAATGGCCGAAGAGAATGTTTCCTTGAAGATGGCTTCCCTAAGGGATGCCCGGGCTGTGGTTCAGAAAGGCAATTGTGCACACTGGGGTCAGCTTCCTGACTTCAATCAGAAGAACGACAAGTTTGGGCTAGGCTTTACTGCAGAGGCTCAGAAGGCGGTGCGCAAAGAGAAGATCGGAAAGGCTCCGGTGTTTATTTCCAGCTCAAAGGTGAATGCTATCGAGGAGGATGTAGAGGAAGCAGAGTTTGACAGTTGGATCTACCCGACTACCAGCAACGGACCAAGCAACTGGACGACGAAGGATTTTACCCCTATCACATTTGTCACGCAGTAATTAATTTCTTTTGATTTCCAAATTTGTAACAAACAATATGTTAAAACTTTGTTGGCTCGGTGTCCTACCCGGGGCATCGTAGTTCCATTTGTGAGGGCTTTTTGTATGACATTTTCATATATCATCAATCAAAACATTGGACGTTTGTTGCATTTCAAATCTTGTGCTCCTTTCCTTTCTGTGTTATATATATTGCAAAACAGCTATATTTACACACACTCACTTATACAGGTTTCAATCCACCCTGGATCTCACTGGTAACAGCTCTGCTACTGCCAGTTATGACTTCGAAAATCCGATCAACTTGGCCGAAGACGAAGGTGAAGATGATTGCGAAGTACCTGGTGAACTCGCAAGACTGTTACTCCAGGAAGAGAGAGCTATTCAACCACATGAAGAGCCTGTGGAGACAATTAACCTGGGTACTGAGACGGATAGGAAAGAGGTCAAGATTGGTGCCAATCTAGAGCTCAGCGTGAAGCAACGATTGATCCAGATGCTACAAGACTACATGGAGATTTTTGCTTGGTCCTATGAAGATATGCCTGGTTTGGATGCCGACATTGTAGTTCACCATCTGCCAACCAAGGAAGATTGCCCTCCGGTAAAGCAAAAAGTCCGACGGATGCGTCCAGAGATGTCTGAAAAGATCAAGGCCGAGGTTATGAAACAGTTTGATGCCGGTTTCCTTGCAGTGACTTCCTACCCCCAGTGGGTTGGCAATGTGGTGCCAGTACCAAAGAAGGACGGTAAAGTCAGAATGTGTGTCGACTACAGGGATTTGAACAGGGCCAGCCCCAAGGATGACTTCCCCCTACCTCACATTGATGTCCTTGTTGACAATACAGCTCAACACAAGGTGTTCTCCTTCATGGATGGTTTTTTAGGGTATAATCAGATCAAGATGGCTCCAGAAGATATGGAGAAGACTACCTTTGTGACTCAGTGGGGCACCTTCTGTTATAAGGTCATGCCATTCGGATTGAAAAATGCTGGGGCAACCTATCAACGTGCCATGGTTGCTTTATTTCATGATATGATCCATCATGAGATTGAGGTATACGTTGATGACATGATTGCAAGGTCTCAAACTGAGGAGGAGCACCTTGACCATCTGAGGAAGTTGTTTGACCGACTCAAGTTATACAAGCTAAGGTTGAATCCCAACAAATGCACCTTTGGGGTAAGATCCGGAAAATTGCTAGGTTTCATTGTAAGTGATAAAGGTATTCAGGTGGACCCTGCCAAGGTAAAAGCCATACAAGAGATGCTGACTCCAAAAACAGAGAAAGAAGTCAGAGGTTTCCTAGGACGACTGAATTACATTGCTCGATTCATCTCGCATCTGACTGCTACTTGTGAGCCAATCTTCAAATTGCTGAAGAAAGATCAAGTAGTACGCTGGAATGATGAATGTCAGGCTGCCTTTGAAAGGATAAAGGAATATCTCCAAGAGCCACCCATTCTTATACCACCAGTGGAAGGAATACCTCTGATACTATACTTGACAGTGCTTGATAATTCAATGGGGTGTGTGCTGGGGCAGCATGACGAGTCTGGCCGAAAAGAGCACGCAATTTATTACTTGAGCAAAAAGTTTACCGACTGTGAGTCTCGTTACTCACTGCTTGAGAAAACTTGCTGCGCTCTTGTATGGGCTGCTCGCCGGCTGAGACAGTATATGCTGACTCACACTACCTTATTGATTTCAAAAATGGATCCCATCAAGTACATATTTGAAAAGCCCGCTCTGTCTGGAAGAATAGCGAGATGGCAAATGATCTTAACAGAATATGATATCCAGTATACAACTCAGAAAGCAATTAAGGGAAGTGTACTAGCAGATCATTTGGCACACCAACCTGTGGACGATTACCAGTCATTGAACTTTGATTTTCCGGACGAAGACATCATGGTGGTAACTGACTGTGAAGTACCTGGACCGGATGAAGGACCTGAGGAAGGATCCCGATGGTCTATGCATTTTGATGGAGCCTCCAATGCTTTGGGTAACGGCGTCGGCGCTGTAATCATATCTCCCAAAGGAACTCATACCCCCCTCACCGCCCGATTATGTTTCAGCTGCACCAACAATATGGCAGAATATGAGGCATGTATCATGGGTTTACAAGCTGCAATCGACTTAAGGATCAAATTTCTAAGTGTCTTCGGAGATTCCGCTCTCGTGATCAATTAGATCAAAGGCGAGTGGGATACGAAACACCCGAATCTTATTCCTTACAAGGAGTATGTGTCGACCTTGCTCCCTCACTTTGAAGAGATAACTTTTGAGCATTTCCCCAGAGAGGAGAATCAGCTAGCGGACGCACTAGCCACGATCAATGTTCAAAGTTAAATGGGACAATGAGGCTCCCCGAATCATAATCTGGAAGTTGGATGAACCGGCATACTGCTGTGAGCTCGAGGCTGAGAAGGTGGCTAAAAAACCTTGGTATCACGAGGTAAAGAGGTACTTGGAAGCTCAGGAATACCCTGAAGGTGCATCCGTCAATGATAAGAAGTTCATGAGAAGGTTTGCTGCAAAATTCTTCCTCAGCAACGGCATTCTCGACAAACGGAATCATGATTCGACTCTGCTGCGTTGTGTGGATAAGGCTGAAGCGGAGAAAATCATGATGGAACTGCATGAAGGTACATTTGGAACACATTCCAGTGGACACACCATGGCTAAGAAAATCCTTCGGGCAGGATATTTCTGGTCCACAATGGAAGCCGATTGTTACCAGCACTCCCGAACTTGTCATAAATGCCAGATCTATGCTGACAAAGTGCATATCCCTCCGGTTCCTTTGAATGTCCTGACGGCACCTTGGCCTTTCGCAATGTGGGGCATCGATATGATCGGTGAGATTCGACCAACGGCATCCAATGGACATCGTTTCATCCTAGTAGCAATTGATTACTTCACGAAGTGGGTAGAAGCAGCTTCCTACGCCACAGTAACCAAGAGCGTCGTGGCACGTTTTATCCGGCATAATCTGATCTGTCGGTACGGCGTCCCAGAAAGAATCATTACGGACAATGGTACCAATCTCAACAACAAAATGATCACTGAACTCTGTGAACAATTCAAGATACAACACCACAATTCTTCTCCCTACCGGCCGAAGATGAATGGGGATGTAGAGGCAGCCAATAAAAATATCAAGAAAATTATGCAGAAGATGACAGTGACCTATAAAGATTGGCACGAGATGTTACCGTTCGCTCTTCATGGGTACCGCACCTCAGCAAGGACATCAACCGGGGCAACTCCTTTCTCCTTGGTCTATGGTATGGAGGCAGTCTTGCCAATTGAAATCCAGATACCCTCCCTCCGAATAATGAAGGATGCAGACTTGAATGAAGATGATTGGATCCAGACTCGACTTGATCAATTAAATCTGATTGACGAAAAGAGGCTCACTGCTATCTGTCATGGTCAAACGTATCGGAAACGGATGATCAGGGCATTTAACAAGAAAGTCAGACCACAAGAGTATCAAGTTGGGGACCTGGTGATCAAACGCATCATCCTTCCTCAAAGTGATCCCCGGGGCAAATGGACCCCTACTTACGAAGGGCCATTTGTGGTTAAACGTGTGTTCTCAGGAGGAGCCATGATCCTAACCACCATGGATGGTGACGACCTTCCCCACCCCGCCAATGCAGACATAGTGAAAAAATACTATGCATAAATAAGAGACCCGCTAGGTTGACATACCTAGGCAAAAATAAGGGCTTCCCGGCGAACCAAAAGGGTTCGGGCAAAAATAAGGGATGAAATGAATAAAAATCTGTACACCCGGCAAGTCGAAAACCTGAAAGGGCGGCTTGGGCAAAAATGGGTATCCCGGTGGACTGAAAACCCGAAAGGGCGGTCCAGGCAAAAGTTAGGGATAAAAGCGTAACACTATGTCTCATTGGATCACTTCACATCCAGAATTCGGCATCAACTATCTGGCTCCAGATTTCGGCATTAACCAATCAGCTTCATCTTCAACTAGGTAGCAAAGCGATGAGACGTTCGAAGACATAAAGGCAATAGCAGAGTTGGAACCCAGTGGGATTGTTCACATAGCTGTTTTGTTTCCTTTTTCAAAATTGTAAACTCTATACTTTTTGGCAATGTCCTCTTACTAGGATGTCAGCCTCTTGTACAAAAAACGCCTATTCACAGGCAAAGTTTAAATCAATACGGATTCACTTGTCCATACAAATTACCATTGTTTTCTTTTTCTGTTTTGCGAAGAACGTCCAATGTTCATTGTTAATATATGCATTTGACATTAAATTGCTGATTCATAAATATTTGCATATAAAACAAGAGATTAATTACAAGTGACATCAAAGACAGGGGCAATGTGGAGTTGTCTAATGCAGTCTGGTTGTTTTGTCCGCCAAGGCACCAAGGTAGGCTCAACTGAAGAATGTGGCCAAATCATCTCAATTCCCCGCAGAGTAAAACAGGATGCGACAAATACTTTCCCCAAGCGGAGTTGATTCCCCGTCGATCCTGAAAAGGCACAACATTCCCCGGCAGGTCTTAAAGCTCATCCCCAGTAGATTCTGGAAGCTTATCCCCTGCAGAGTACGGACGTCTCTCCCGAGTTTTATTTAGAGTTATTTCCTCACAAGGACTTATAACTGGGTTATCCTCAGCTAAAAGCCACGGAAGACCGCTCTCGGCAAAGTTCCTTCAATCCCCAGCGAAGTCTATCTTTGGTATTCCCAAGCAGAGTTTATCTTTGGAGTTCCCCAGCGGAGTTTATCATCATTATCCTCAGCGGAATCCGTCGTTAAAGTCCTCAGCAGGCCTCTCATCAAAACTTCGGCCAAGTATCTCTTCCACAGAGCAGCTTCCCGGCCGTTCGTCAAGGATTTATTTTCCTAAGATGAAATTACACTCATAAACATTTCACATTTTCATACATCTTGCTTACATACATGATGAAACGCATACAACATCTCATGTTGAACATCATGATATCATGCATATCATACATCATGACATTGCATACAACTTACGTTTTTGCCTTTTCAGGAAAAAGACAATCTCAAAAACGACTACCTTCAACTGTCACAATTCCAGATTCGATACCTGTATCTAGCCAGGGCACATCTGAGAGTGATCAGTTTCCAGACTCGACTCCTGTATCTAGCCAGGGCACGTCTGAAGAGTTCGAAGATTCGATTCCTGTATCCAGCCAGGGCACATCTATCAACTACAACAGCTCCAGATTCGATTCCTGTATCCAGCCAGGGCATATCTGTTGACCACGTTTCCAGACTCGACTCCTGTATCTAGCCAGGGCACGTCTGAAGAGTTCGAAGATTCGATACCTGTATCCAGCCAGGGCATATCTGCATCAGGAGACTGAGGATCAAACACCTGTAACAAGCCGGGAAAACATCCGTCTTTCTCAAATACACAAGTTCTCGCAAAGGAATCTCTTATGCGACCGACACTTCCAAATGGCATCTATAAGCCCATTCCCAACAAGGTTCTGTCACCTTTCCAAATGGCATCTATAAGCCCATTCCCAACAAGGCTCTGTCACCTCTCCAAATGGCATCTATAAGCCCCTTCCCGACACCACATTGTTGAGACTCCAGCATGCGAGTGCAAATTTCCGGGCACTCTAGTGTCCAATCTCCTTTTACCCTCGAGTCACGAAAGGCAAACTTGCCAATCTAACTCTTCAGGTCCAAGAAGATTGAACAGGGGCAACTGTTGTACCCCAAAATTTGCCCTCCCATTTCCTCAACATTTTCTCATCACAAGACCTTTGAAGATCAAGATACAGTTAGGGTTTCCTCTGCTCAAGACTTCTCCTTGCACTGTGGACTCAAATTAGGGTTTGTGTTTGCCCAAGGATATTTTGACCTAAAAAGCCTAAGATGACTTTCATGCTTCATGTTGGACTCCCAAGTTTACCCATGCCAAGTTTCAAGTCTTGATTCCAAGTTTTACCCAGTCAATTGGACAGTTGACCTAGAAATCAGCTGTATTGGGGAAAAAGTCAATTGTGGCCAATTGGCAGTCAAATCTCATGAAATTTGATCCACATCAACATTATGAACTCATATGGACCATTTGATCAAGTTTGGATCACAATTCCACAAGAAATTTGATCAGATCACCAAAAGGGCAAAATGGTCATTTTTAGGGTTTTGACTGCACAAAGGCAATTTTTGACTGTTTGACCTAGCCAATGGCAAACCAAGCTCACATATGGACTCAAGGACCCCATGGAATTATCTTGACACATTCATCAAGCTCAAAAGATCCCAAGTACACAAGATTGACAGTTGAATTTCCCAATCAATTGATCAATTTTGACTGTATACTGAAAAGTCAAACTTTGACTTTTTGGTCAAAATCAAGAGTCAAGATTCATTTTTCATCAAAACATGCCAAATCATGAAACTTGTTCACCAAGAAATCACAAAATGCAAATTAGGGTTTGAAAATGGAATTTTTCATAACTTAGATTTTTTCTAAGTTATGAAAAACCCTAATTTTTTCCCAACTTTGCCCCATCTTTTCACCATGATCCATTGGGATTCAAACAAAAGTCAAAACATGAAAGTTGTAGCTTGTTGCATAGTCTACAACTTTGATTCACAAAGTTTTCTCATTTGAATCTTGTATCTCAAGTTATAATTTTTTGAATAAGGGCACTAAACCATCTTTTAACTTAGTGAAATTTGACCTATTTTGACAAGGTTTTCTACCCTACTTCAAGGCCACTTTTCATACCCTTCCACTTGGAATTTTGATTTGCATTTCAAAGATGGATTGTAGTACACATTCCAAGCTTTCCAAAATGTCCAAGAACTCATCAAACAACCTCATAACTTGAGAGATTCGAATTTCACAAGTTGGCAAAAATTCACTTTTGTTCTTCATCAAAGCATGTTCATAATCTTGCCAATTTGAAATCAGTTTGCTTTATGCTTGATTACAGGTCCTTGAACCATTTCATACTCAATAATTTAATGCATATTCAATGTGTTAAGGTGTTGTTCTTTGAGTGCAAGCATTGTATGCAAGATTAATCCTAAACTAGATAAAGTGAAATTTCCATTTTTGAAAAGGTTAACTTTATGTCAAGTTTGTAATCCAACAAGTACATGAAAGATCTGCTTGGCACAAGATTATGTGCATAACACACTGATCAAGAGATGTTTATGCAGCACATTAGGAGGCCCCCTACTAACCTAAAACGACCAACTTGCTTTTGTTGCTTAAGATAGAAGAAAAGTCCATAACTTATGCCATCTCTCATCTCAGCTTAGACACACAACACAAAAGCTATCAAACAGATTCCATAGAAAAAATCCAAGCTAACACACGAGCCCTTGCCATCTGAAACACTCCCATTGCCCTAATCACCTCAAAACTGCACAAACAGGGGAGCCCCTGCAGTTTGAGTGCAAACTCCCAATCCCTTCGAGCATTTTGATCCAAACCTTTTCCTCTACCTTCCCTACAACATATGCAAGCTAACCATGTCCTAAAATCAGACCTGTAACACCTCCAAGCCACTTCACCATTTTTAATTTTCTGTTTTGCAGTTGGAGTTCATTAGCTCGATTCAGGGAGTTTCAAGACAAAGTAGGAATTGGAAAAGCTCCCTTACACTTCAAGGAAGCTGTACAAGTCATCATTTCACTCTGAAACATCCTCCATTACCAAGCTCGATTCCAACTGAACAGGTACATTCATGGAGTTCTATCTCCCTTGTTAGGCATTGTTAGCTTTAGATTTTTGAAGAAAACATGTCACAATCATAGCCCTGAACATGCTCATATGTTTAGATTTCATTTATATTTCGTGTGCTTAGAGAATTTCATGTCTGAACATTGATGAAAAGTTAGGTCAGAAATGAGGGGGAGAGAAATTCTCCCTCATCTTAGAGAGATAGGTCATGTTCTTTATATGGTTGAAACCGTCTCTTAATGCTCTACACTTTTCATGTTATGAGTTTTGCTTGAAAGTCCAGGAATCCAGAGATAAAAAACGCGTGTTTTTGCTTGAAGAAGGCTGTACAGAGGTTGAAGAAGAAGTGGTCTGGGCTGGGCCTGGATTTATTTTCTTTTCACACCCCATTTTCATGTTTAAACCCCCCTGAGCCCATTTGTTCATTTCTTAACATTTTTGACTTTTTTCTTTTTGATTAACTTTGTTTATTTTTTTCTCATGACATTTAAAAATTAAAAATATTTTTTTCATCATTTTTGTATTTATTTGCATATTTATTTGTTTATTTCCTTTGTTTGTATATAAAATATATATGTACTATTATTAAAATAAATAGAAAATAGTGTAAATACAGTTTTTATTTTTGTTTACATTCTGAAAATATTTCACACAAAAAATACTCTTTTTATTTGTTTTATTAAAATATTAAATAAATATTTATTTTTGTGCGTAATACATATTTAGGGTTTAATATATATATATATATATGTGATTATTAATATATTTAAGACAAAATATAAAAATACTTGATTTTTTTTATTTTTATTAATATTTGATATAAAAATACCTTTTTCCATAATACACTTCATTTTATTTTATTTTTATAAATAATGAATAAATAGTTGTATTAAATTAGAAAATGATACCTTTTTTTTTTTTTTTTTTCTTTAAAAATTAGGGTTTTTACCCTAAGTTCAAAATACCCCAAAAAATAATACATTTTTTATTTTCTTTTCTCTTTTACATAAATAATATTTTTTCATACATATACAAAACATTTTTGTGCATCTTGCATTTTTATTTAATTTTTGTACATTATTTAAATTGCAAATATTCAATTGATGTAATAATTTAGATTTAAATTCTTGTCAATATCCCCATTTGAACATTTGTACCCCCCTTCCCATATTTGGTTTTGTAATAGCTTAGTAATTTTAATTTCGCACTTTATTGTTTTCTAATGATAATATGTTAGAATTAGGGTTTGTATGCGAAAAAACGATAAAAAATAGTTTGACCTAATATAAGATAAACAAGCATGAAAATGGACACACAAATCACACTTGCACCCCCTAGGGTATTCCACTTGTTGCCTTCAAATAATTGGGCCATATTGCATGTTGAACTTCTTTGGGCAAAGCAAATAATTTGAATGATCATAGTCCCTCGACAAAACTTTTCAAAACAAACAAAAACAAATGATCAAGTCCCTTAGAGAAATTGCTCAAAGACATTTAACGCCGTTGCAATTATGGTCTAAAAACGATGACCCGCGCCTGTCCCTTTCACATCCTAACACAAGGTTGCCCACCAAATACAATGGTGGAGCAAACTTGTTAAAAGGGTTAAAGCATAGCAATAGTCTTTTGAGAAATTTAGGAGTAGATAACCTCTTAGTTACTTGAATCAACTTGCAAAACAAAACACTTGCCTAATTTCAAAATCACACAACACTACACTTTCAAAACAACTTTCAAAAACAAATGAAAACCTTTTCAAAAGACATACATCTTTGTATACATCCCCACATGGATCATTACAAAGGTTGCCACCACATTGGCCTCTTTTCAAAATATTTTCAAACCCACACACACACAAAGCACCATTTCAAACAATTGAAAACAAAAGGTAAGTGATCTAAGAAAGTAACTAAGAGCCCATGGATAACCATGGATAGAAAGGGTGCTAATACCTTCCCTTTCTATAAACTACTTCCCGAACCCAAGAAAACATCTCAAAAGGTTTTTGCTGTGCTTTTTAACCTTTCCTTAGGATAAAATAAAAAGTCGGTGGCGACTCTTGCTAACCGCAACATTTGCGAATACAAACGCAAAACCATAGTCAGTTCTCCCACCGTATCACAGTAATTATGGTTAATTCCCTAATTATGGTGATACAGTCCAACTTTCCTGGATTCGATCCTCGGCTCCCTCAAATAGTTTATCCCTTTGTTTCCAGTGATTTCTGGTAAACAACCGCTAGTCTTCCAAACTATCGAATAATCTTTCTGACTGTTATTCAATTCCTCTGGTAACTCACAGGATTGACTAGATTGATCCTAGGACTCCTTGGATATTAAGGTTACTCTCACGATCGAAGAGATATTCATGGTTGATATTGTATATGTGTTTGGCTTATTTCGATTTCTCTCTCTAAAAGTCTAAAGATGTAATCAAAATATGTGTGTGAAAACTAAGTTACATGAATAAATGCTAATTGTAAAGACATGTAAAATTGCATAAAAGTGAAGTAAATGGTTTCGACTTACAAAACAGTTAATATAAAGGATTTCTGGAACGTAAAAGGTTTGAAATATGAAGAAAGCGTTTAATGCAAGAAATCTTTAAATGACTTTAAGTAAAAATATGCGTTCGAAGGATAAGACTTGAAGGTAAAGGTATGGAAAATATGACAGTTTTCTGAGATATAAAGTGCTTGAAATATGAAGAAAACATTAAAATGTAAAACTTTGAAGAAGAGATTTCGAAGTGAAAAGACTGTAAATGAGAAAACTTGTAAATGTTATTTGACAAAAGGATAAAGGAAAGTGCTGGAAATGGTAAAAGGTTTTCATTAAATCAGAAATACATGGTGCTATCATACATACATTTCTCTTGCATTCGTTTCCCTTTCCATGTGGTAGTTTGAATGTTACTGAGTATTTTGTATAATAGATATGACACACCAAATCCTAATACTAAGACTTCTATTTATACTAATTCGACCATAACGGTCTTGCTATAGGATTATGCCACGTTTAGAACATGCAGGACAATGCCTCTTTCGTCTTTCCACGTGTCCAAAAATGCTCCAGCACATAACTTTCAAACTTCGAAAGTCCCGCTTCCATTTGAATTTCAAATGCTTTGGTACTTCTCCGTTTCGAACGCTCTTCCCAGACACAGCCTTGTTGTTATTTCGAGACTTCTTTAGATATGTTCCCATAATTGCCACTCGAAGCTCCAAGCTTTGACATACTTATTCGAAACACTGCTTCTGCTACTTCGAAACATGACGCTTTACCTCATTTCGATCAAAACGTTTAATTCATTTGGCTTCCAATAACATTATCAAAATCTTCAGCCAACAAATTGCCCCTTTAAAATATGTATTTCGATTCCTCTGAGAAATACCTATTTTAAACACCTACACAAGATTTTGATGGGACTTTCGAATCATCGTAACATTTAATGCATTTGACTCCAGTCACGTCAATCATAGCACCTTTTGGATTCCTTAACCGCCTGGAGCCACTTCACAGCATGGTGCAGTTACAAATAATGATTATCTTTAAATCACGCCTATTACCCATGTTAACTTTACGCCACCTCTTCATCACACCAACCCATGATCTCCACGTATCACATCTTTATTCGGTGGATGCTTAAACTTACCCATTATAAAACATCACCAACTTAATCTTTTTTCTTTTCTTTTCACACTCTAAATCTTTTACCCTCCTTCTCTCGTAAAAAAAATCCAAGCTTTCAACATCTTTCAAAAATGTCTTCTTCTACTTCATCCCAACTCAAGAAAGTCTCCAAGAAGAAAGGAAAAACTGCAGGAGCTACCATGGAAAGTAAAATCATCACTCACCAAGGTCAATTCGTTCTTGCCCCTCAGATGATTTCAAAAGAAAAAGAAATGCTGTATGCGTCACAGGTACTCATTCCTACCAACGTTGCTGGTAAGAGGTTAGCTTTAAATGGCCCTCTTACGGTTTTTGAAATATTAAAAGACACCAGGACGATTTTCCCAGTTTGTTATAGCTTCAAACCCTTATTTAACAAAATGGACGCCCCTAAGGCAGTAGAATCTCCTAGTTCAAATACCATAGAAACCCCAACTGTTCCTCCTAAGGACCCCTTTGTTTTGGATTATGTAAAAAGTAATTTTAAGCCATTTCGATCTTGCCCCACCTCTGATATTGCTTATCAAAATTGGTTCACGAAAGTAGAAGCTAAGAAATCCCAACAATGGGAAGAATTAGGCATCTATAACCTGATTAAGCTATCGAAGCCTGGTTTCACCTACAGCCACCCTCTGCTATTCGCGTCCCTTTATTTCTGGGACAGTACCTATAACACTTTCCATCTCCCAGGTGGAATGATCACCTCAACCTTCTTCGACATAGCGGCCATCACTGGGCTATCGCCAGTGGGAGAAACTTATATACCCGACAACGTAGAACACTCAAGCATAATTGACTTCGAAGTCAAGCTAGCCAGTTTTTCCAAATTTATCAGTCATTACCATGCTGAGGGGGACAATGTGTCTGACGTAGAGCACATTGCTTTTTTAACCCTGTGGCTGTCAAGATACGTTTTCTGCAGTAGATCCCTACAGGTAGCTAGTAGGTTCGTTCCTCTAGCTAGGGACTTGCATGAAAATCGAAAAGTGTGCCTAAGTGAACTGCTCTTAGTTGACCTCTATGAAAGCCTGAGGTCAGCTGTTTCGAGCCTCAAATCCCACACCTCCAAAAATATTCTATTGGCTGGCCCTTTTTGGTTACTCCAACTATGGCTAAATGCCATGTTCGAACCCTCCTTATCAACCGCCAACACCATTGATGAGCAAGATTCTGAGATAAATGATAGGATAGTCGAAGGCACTAGGCTTCGAAGATTAACTCCCAATGACGACAAAGATGACTTCAAAGTTCAATTCTCGAAGTACATCATGATATTCTCCAAAAGGCATAAGTTCGAAGAGAGCATGGCGCCTTTTGCTTCGAGGGCTCATGGACCTTCTTGGTTCACCATGGCTCTCTCAGAAGCTATCAAGAGCAAGGAGATTCGGGATGTATGGAGAGCTTTTTTGCTGCCTAGACTCATTTCTTCAAGAATAACCCCAGCCAAGAACCAAATTTTTCTCTTTGCCTACCAACCAAACTTCGTTTCGAGGCAGTTTGGCTTATGCCAACTGATTCCTGAACCTTTATTTCAAACTGAGAGCGCCATCACTTCTGGACGAACTTTCAAGGCACGGGAAGCCAAAATACAGCAAGAACAATATCAAGGCTTTGCCCAATTTGAGTTGATAACCTTCGAACCTACCCATCTCACGGCTAAAGGATTTCTGGAATGGTGGACCAAGTTTTATCAAACTTATATGTTCGATACACTTACAATTCAACAGAAACTAATTGATGCCTTCGATGTGCAGGTACCAACAAAGAAAGGTATGTTTACTCATGCCAAAGAGATTAAAGCTTTCCAAAATTATTTTGAAACTACTTATGACCCCACGCGCTTGGACTCCACTGTGCATCAAGCAGCTGAGACCTTGAAGGAAAAATTTAAACAAAAAGTTTCTAAGTTAAAACTTCCTTCAGGGCTGTCACCTGAGGATAGGTATAGGTTGGCATTCGAAATGCATCCACCTAAATTTCCCAGATTACCTACCTCAGAACTGGCTCTGGCTTGGTTTCCCCCATATCCATGGTGGTTTACTTGCAAAGAGATGTTCAAATATCTTCAAAGGAAACCAAAGCCATCTGAGACTGTGACATGGGCTCGATACTGGCTTCATGATTTCCCAGGACACCTTCGATACGACCTTTCTGCCATGTCAATTAAATCTGATCAAGGCACATGTGCGAATGCTTGGGAAAATCCCAAATGTCTTTTATTTTCCATATCTTTAACCTTTGCTTTAATTGTTTCGATTTTCAGCCATCAGGATAAAGACAGCTGCCTCGAAGTCGAAAGAAGGGAGTGCCTCTCAAGCCTCCATCGAAACTACTGACAAAGTGACTCCACCCGAAACAACCACTATTGCTGCAACCATAACAACAACAATAATACCAACAACAACCAGTGTTCCAATTCCAACGGTAATCACTTAGCCTTGATGTTTCGAATTCACTCATGCTTTATGGTTTGCATCTAACTCTTCGTTTAAAATTCTTTCAGACCAACAAGCTTCCTCCTACTACTCCCAAGAAGCGGAAATCAAGCACCACTGGGGAAGACCCCAAGGCTGGAGGAAACTTAAATACTGCTTCGAAGAAGAAGCCAAAGAAAGATATTTCGAAAAGCACCGTTCCAACTAGTGTCTCTGGACTTGATTCCAGGGATGCTGCTCCCTCACCCAAATCCAAAAATCCACCTTCGACCTCCAACCCAACGTTGGAACGTATAGCTAGTAACCTCTCCTCTGAGAGTCCACAGGTAAATTGAACCTTTAATTTTTTTACAATACTAACTTCTTATTACCTTGGAGAATGTTTTTTCTTAACATTCTGTTGTTCCTTGCAGAACATCTTGAATCCAGCTTCCACTATTTCGAACTTACCATCCAGAGCTGCTGCTCCGCTCAACTCCTCTCCTCAAGGAGATTCCAGCAACCTCGTTCAGAATAAAGGTTCGTCTAATATGGCGGTTCTGGCTGGAACTTCTGAACAGCAGGATGATCAAGGTACCTCCATTCCTCTGAAAGAGATAAATGAAACAACACTTCAAACGTCTGCAGAGGATTTGCAAAGGGCTTCTCTTCAAAAGTCCCCTCTTGAAACTCTTCAAGAGGACCCAAAGGACACTCAAACTGAAGAAGAGAAAGCTGATTCTGGGCAAAGAGCCGAAGAATCTGCAGACGAAGAATCTGAGGAGGAGAATGCCAATGACGGTTCGACTGTTGGGACGGAGTCCAACGCAAATAGTAGTGAAAGGGATGGTATCGAAGTGGTGGACTTGGATGAGGATGAAGAAGACCAAGAGCACGAAACGAATGAAGGGGATGGTAATACAACCAACGAACCCATGGAGGTTGAAATGGACGTGGCTCCCCTACGTGTGGAACTCCCTCAATCCTCTTTGTCTCGAATGACTGACGAGGAACTGGCACTTCTGAGACGAAATGACCCTATTGGGTACATGAAGGCAAAGTTGGCTCAGAGGGACGTCCCACTTGCTAGGGCTGGCACAAGTTCGACCAGCTATCCTCTTCCCACAGATGAAAGAATTGTTCTTCTTAATAAAATTAGGAAAACCATTCTCAATGTGGATATATTCGAAGTGCTCAAGCAAGATAGTACTGCTTGCTATACTATGAAGGAGCTGCTTACAAAGGTCAATCTTTCCACCTGCTCCTTGCCAGTTAGTACTCTCTTGTTCGATCTTCAGGCTTTGCTGGACAACGTAACTGGTTACCTTCTCCAAGAAGAATCTGCTGCCAAGAAGGTTCAAGAGAAACGCATTGCCATGGATGCTGCTTATGAACAAGCTTCGAAACTCTCTCAAGAAGCTGAGGATCAAGTTATGCATCTGAAGCAGGCGAAAACTGATTATGAGGCTCGAGCTGAGTCCATACTTCTTTGGGAAAGGCAGATTCTGGAACTTCAACAAAAGGTTAAGGAGGCTAAAGAACAATAAATAGCCTTCGAAACCAATTCTGCTGGTAACCAATTCGAAGAGCTTCTCAACCAGGGGCTTGCAGAAATGGAGACTGCAGAACAACTTAAAGGAGAAGTGGCAACCTTGGAAGGAGCCAGGCGTTTCGCTCAGCAGAAACTTGAATCATTTCGAAGCACTTTCAATCGATTGAAAAATAACTCTTATTTCTAGATTTTGATGTTTATTTGACTACAATTTTGGTTTCTTATATGTAATATTCGAACAACGCCATTTTGGCATTTTATCTTGCCATTTTGGCCTTTTATAACATCTTGGTTACGTTGTTACTATTCGAATCTCCTGCAGGCGTGGCTTATATTTCTTTAAATATTTTCCATTAACCTTTAGGATACGTTTATCATCCACGAGTTCTTCGATTTCGTATGCATTGTTTGAGAATACTTTTAATATTCGAAAAGGTCCTTCCCAATGAGGTGACCATTTACCTAATGCTTTATTTTTCTTGTCCATAGGCAATATGACTCTCCAAACTAAGTCATTAATAATGAATACTTTTTTCTTCACCCTTTTATTGTATGTTCTGGCCACTCTTTCTTTTTGTCTCATCAAAATTTCCAATGCATGTAATCTAATTTCGTCCAACTCAACTAATTCATTCATCATCATTTCCCAATATAATGCAGCTGGGATTTCGTTTTTTATTTGAATTCGAACTGATTGTAGATGAATTTCTACTAGCAACACTGCATCATGACCAAATGTGAGTTGGAAAGGCGTAGTGTTAGTAGCTTCCTTAGGAAATGTTCTACAAGCCCATAATATTTGGTCCAGAGTTTTGTGCCAGTTTCTTGGCTTTTTGCCAATATGCTTCTTGATTAATCCTATTATTACTTTATTTGCTGCTTCGACTTGACCGTTTGCTTGAGCATAATATGGTGTTGATGTTAGCAATCTAAACCCCATTTCTTGGGCAAATCCTTACATCTTTCTACCAGTAAACACAGAGCCTTGGTCTGTGGTTATGCTCTCTGGCAATCCGAACCTATAGATAATGTGCTTTTGTATAAATTCAATAATAGCCTCTTGATCAGCAACTATCTGTGGTATAGCTTCGATCCATTTGGTAAAATAATCTATTCCCACCAAGATGTATTTCTGTCCTTTGGACGAAGCAGGATTTATTTCTCCTATCAAATCCAATGCCCATCCTCTAAATGGCCATGGTTTGATGATCGAATGCAACTCACTTGCAGGGGCATGTTGAATCCCTGCATGTTTCTGACATTCCTCACATCCTTTAGCAAAGTCTATGCAATCTTTGAGCATGCTAGGCCTATACAAGCCGTATCGAAATAACAGCCATTTCATTTTATGGCCTGCTTGATGTGCCCCACTATGGACTTCTGACAATGCTAAATATGCCTCACTTTCTCCTAGGCATTTCAATAATACACCCTCTTGGGTCTTTTTAAACAATTCGTTCCCCATGAGGAGATATGACAATGCTCTGTATTTTGTCTTTCTATCCACGTTTAGAGTTGGGTCTGCTAAATAACTCTTCAGTGGACTTCGCCAATCTGCATCTGACAAAGTATTTATGGCTAATATTTCGAATCCCTGTTTCTCAGCATATCCCAATTTCATACTTTCCAGATCCGATGGTGTGAATCTAGTAGCCATAACTCTACCCCTTAATTCAACTAAATCCTTAAAGTTCTTGGTAGACACTTTATAACCCGAAGCCAACTGCGCTAAGTCATTTGCTTCTTGGTTCTCTATTCTTGGTATGTGTTGAATATCCATGTATTCAAATTTCCTCAATAGCCTATTGACTATGACGAAGTATACCATTAAGTTTTCCTTTATGCACTTATATTCCTTTGTGATTTGTTTGACCACTAATTCAGAGTCTCCTTTAATTTCGACTCTGGTTGCCCCCAATTCCAACAAAGCTTCAAGTCCAACAATGAGCGCTTCATACTCAGCTTCGTTGTTCGAGCAACGAGGACCATCTAATTTATACTTGAATTTTGTTGGAATTCCTTCAGGAGAAATCAGAAGGACTCCAACGCCACTTCCATTCCTGTGGGTTGAACCATCAAAGTACAATTTCCATGGTTGCATTTCGACGTAACTCATGACAGTCTGCTCAACCAACGAATGGTCCACAATGAAGTCAGAAATCACTTGACCTTTCATAGCTTTTAAAGGCATGAAAGTCAAAGAATATTCTGTTAAGGCTAAAGCCCATTTACCAACTCTGCTATGCATTATTGGTTTTGAAAGCATATGTTTAATAACATCGAAATGAGATGAAACATAAACATCAACAGGTTTTATATAATACTTGAGTTTCATACAAGAGAAATACAAACAGAGACATAGCTTTTCTAAATTGCTATATCTGGTCTCTGCATCATTTAGCACTCTACTTAAATAGTATATGGCTCTTTCGATGCCATTGCTATCTTCTTGTGCTAGCATACTACCTATACTAACTTCAGAGGCAGATATGTACAATCTCATGGGCTTCCCCCATGAAGGTGGAGACAAAATAGGAGGCTGAGAAAGGTATTCTTTTATCCTGTCAAATGCCTCCTGGTGAGCTTCGTTCCATTCGAAGGCTTGGCCTTTCTTTAGACGAAGTAGCAGAGAGAAAGCTTGGGTTCTTCCACTCAGGTTCGAAATGAATCTTCTGAGGAAGTTAATTTTCCCTAGCAGAGATTGCAATTCCCTTTTTGACGTAGGTGCTTTCGTCTCCATTATGGCTTTGGTTTTGTTCTGGTTGATTTTAATCCCTTTCTTGTGAACCACAAAACCAAGAAAATCTCCAGCCTGCACAAAAAATGCACATTTAAGGGGATTCATCTTTAAGCCATGTTTTCTCATTCGCTCGAATGATTGGCTCAAATGATGCAAATGTGTTTCTGCAGATATAGATTTAATGACTATATCGTCAATATACACCTGCATGAAGGTTTCAATGAAATCATGAAAAATTGAATTCATTGCCCTTTGATAAGTTGCCCCAGCATTCTTTAAACCAAAAGGCATCACCACCCATTCGTAGGTGCCTAAGGCTCCTGGGCAACAAAATGCTGTCTTTGCAACATCTTCTTCAGCAATGAAAATCTGGTTATACCCAGAGTATCCATCTAACATACTCAAGTATCCGAACCCTGCAGCAGAATCTACTAGCATTTCTGCCACATGCATGGAATATTCATCTTTAGGGGTTGCAGTGTTTAAATCCCTAAAATCTATGCAAATTCTTAAAGAACCATTTTTCTTAATAACAGGTACTATGTTTGCTAACCATTCGACGTACCTTGTTGTTCTGATGAATTTGAAACGCAGCAACCTTTCGATCTCAGCTTTAATTTTTGTGAGAACCGCTGGTGCGAATCTTCTGGGAGTTTGTTTGATGGGCCTCTTGCCATCTTTGATTGGCAGTCTGTGTTCGACCAACTCCCTCTTTAAACCAGGCATCTCGTCATAATCCCATGCGAAGCAATCTTTGTTTTCCTTAAGGACTTAGATCACTTCCTTCTTGAGGCCTGGGCTAAGTTTAGCACTTATGTAGGTTACTCTTTTCGTTTTTTCATCCCCTAAGTTGACTTCTTCGAGTGGATCCTGTGCCAACATTTTGGCACCTGAGTTTATGGGGTCCCTTTCGAAGCCTAAGGGTTCTTTATCATAGATGGCATCCAACCTTTGATCCATCTCAAACTCTTTGAAGGGTGAGCATTTCGAACCATTCCCACTTACTTCGTCCGTCTTTATAGTTGATTTATTTATTTCAGCCTCTAAGGCCGCTTTTGATTCGTTCTCAGCCATATAGGCCGAAATCCTTTCGAAAAAGGTAGACTCAGTCATGGCTAAGGTTGTCGAAGTCCCAGCCTGCTGGCCGTTTTTGTATAGTGCTTTCGACTCCCTCTTCTTCACTGATTATTGTTCTATCCCAGTAAAGGCCATCATGACGAAGGGTCATGTAGTAGTGGGCGTTTCTAGTTTCATTAATCTCATCATTTGGAACACACGGAGCAATCTTTGCCAGATTTTTATCATAATCCCTCTTGTCAACTAAATTGACAGTTGACATAAAGTAACACTGGTCTGCTTCGATGTTTTCCACGATTCCATCATCTCTCCACAGAACTAGTCGCTGATGCATTGACGAAGGAACTGCCCCCACGCCATGGATCCACTCTCTTCCCAGCAGTAAGTTATAGTTGGCCTTGGCTTCGATCACCATAAACATGGCGGGCCTACAGCTTGAGCCTATTGTCAATTCCAACTGGACCACTCCCAGTGTTTTGCCCACTTTTCCCTCATAATTGGACAGAACCATATTATGGGGCTTGATGTCTCCTTCGCGGATCTCTAATCTTTTTAGCATGAAATGGGGTATCAAATTGACTGCAGCACCCCCATCCACTAGAACTTTGTTCACACCATGGACACCAACTTTCGCCCGAATGAAAAGTGGCTTGAGATGGTTCTTCATTGCAGGTTCTAGACGTTCGAAGAACGCATTTTGTTCCTCAACAGCCCCATTGTCCATCACATAGTAGCACACGGGCCTATGTTTCATCAAATCTGTGGTGTCTTCCTCCTCATATTCATTGATTTCGGTTTCCTGCCCAAATTCGCAGGGAAGCACAGACACGACGTTACAGTTCAAGTTAAATGAAGACTCCCCCTCCGATTCAAAGTTATCTGTTATCATATCTTCGTCCTCTTCCGGGCCTGGAGTGTATTCCTTTGGTTCATCGCGTTGTTCTTCAGAGAAGAGCCTCCTATTGACTGGAGGTTTGTCTTCAGTTTGATTTTTTGGTTTGTTGGTGCTAGATTCACCTTGGTTTTTCGTTGAAGTAACCCCTTTGTTTGCCACAGCTTCTCTCTCAGCCTTTCGAATCCTTTGATGTCTGCGCCACTAGGATCTTGACATGGGGTTCCTTCCTTTGTAATTTTCTAATCTCACCTCCTCCCTTTTTGCTGTGTTGAATTGCCTCTTGTATGTCACAGCATGGCGTGCATTTCGTTCAGCGTTTCTCCATCTATCTTTGCCTTTGTCATTTCTGACCTGTAACCATCTATCGGTTGGCACTTCAGCAGGGAGTTTGAAAGTCACTCTTCGAGCAGCCTTGGGGTGAGGGCTATCAGGCCTTCGTTGTTTGTGTCTGCTGTCGAAATGTGGGCCCATCTGGGCAGTTTCTTGATGGTTCTAGCAAGGGGCGAAGGGAATCGTTTCGAAGGCCCTGGCCATGCTTTGGTCATACACAGCAGAACACCTTGGGCAAATCAAGCACTTGGTTGCCCCTTTGTAGCAGCGAAACACAAATTCCAGCAAACTTTCTCCAGCCTTGGGATAACACCTAAAAAGCTGGTTATCCTGGCGCCAATTGTTGCCAGTTCGAGTCCTCTGTACCCTTTCGAAATTCGCAGCGATTCTTTGATTGCAGAGGATGCTGCACCTAGGGCATAATATCATGCCTGAATCTCCTTTGTGGCATGTCATGAGATAATCCTTGAGACTAGCATCTCCAGTGTGATTATCCCCCATTCTATACTTTTCTTTTTCTAAGTATTTTTCCACTTCCTCCATCTCAGAGCGAGGTCTTTCCATATCCACCATATTTATTTCAACATCTCCCCCTTTAGCTTCATCATCACCCCATCCTGTGGGCTTTATATCCTCAATCTGAACCTTCGAACTCTCTGGGACAGAATATTTGACCAAATAGTCAAATTTTCTATTGGGTTCCCCTAGTGTGTCCCATATTTCCTTCTGAAGGGAAATTGGCTGCGTGATTTGGACTTTCTCCAATTCCAGCCTCAAGCCTTCAGTGACTTGTGTTAATTCTTGGTTTTGATTTCCCTGGCCTTCAGTAGCCTGGGTTTCTCTTGCAACAGCTACAGGTGCGGCAATCGGAGTCTCTGGCGTATTCTGGATGTCTTCAGTGACCTCCTCGCTGACTTCGACCATCACCCAGTTTTCAACTCCAGTACCCTTCTCTCCTGTTAGGGCGTCGCTTTGATCAGTTTCCACCATGTTGACCTCTCCAATGCATGCAGGCTCGGAGTAGTTGGTGTCTGCGACGTCCAAGGGATCTTCGTCCACTTTCATCTTCACCTTATCAGCAAACTTTAGTCTGCCATCTTTGATCGCGTTTTGAATCAGGTCCCTGAAAAGAAAACATTGTGAGGTTTTGTGGCCTAGGAAACTATGATATTTGCAAAATCCTCTCTTCTTTCTCTGATCCAAAGGAGGTATTTTGACATTTGATGGCACAATTAGTTGGCCATCTTTGACAAGTAAGTCAAAAATCTCGTCACATTTAGTGACATCGAAGGTATAAACCTTCTTTGGAAATTTGTCACTTTTTTCATTTTCAACAATGTCTTTCCCTTTTGTGGGAACTAACAATTTGCAGGAATAAGGCGGGGCCTGTTTTAATTCAGCGAGGTCGATTTCGACCTCTTCGAATTCGAATTCAGGATATTCTTCTGCTTCCTCAGTCCCAACATAGGAAATCCTTTCTTTCTTGCTATTCTTAAAGACTCTGGCTTTTTTGGCCTTTAGACTTTCGACCTGTCGAACCCTATCGGCTAACTGAGCCATATCCCTCAAATACTGAGTGTCTAGTTTCTTTCAAATAGAATAATCCAAGCCACCAGCGTCCATTTCGACTAACTCATGTTCAGGCACTACTGTGTAACATCTGGATTTCAAAAGCCTAAATCTATTCAAATAATCATCTATGGGTTCGGTGAACTTTCTCTTAACACTGGCCAATTCCTTCAAACTTATTTTCGACTGTCCCGTGTAAAATTGTTCATGGAATAATCTCTCTAAGAGAGCCCAAGTGTCAATGGACCCAGGAGGCAAAGTGGTAAACCATGTGAAGGCGTTTTTTGTCAAGGAACTTGGGAAGTATTTGATCCTGAGATCTTCATTATTGGCTATATCTCCCGCTTCGGTTAGATATCTCGCTATGTGTTCGACTGTTGACTCATTGGTATCCCCAGCGAACTTTGTAAATTTAGGGACTTTATGTCCCCTTGGTAAATCAGTATGCATTATGCAATCCAATATAGGAGAAGCGTAATTTGGCCTTCTCATTCCTGTGTTGAGGCCATTCTGGGCCATGACTCTCTCTATCATGGTGGTTAGGTTGTTTTCTGCCAAGATGTTATCGTTTCGAATTCTATGAACGACAGCATCGGCATCTTGATTTCGACCAACCAAAACAACTCCCCTAGGTTGTTCTTCTCGAAACTCTGGGGCTTCTAGCCTTTCGACCCTTGCCCCTGGTTCCATAATTTCCCTTTGTGGGCCCGGGATTATTGGGGCTTCTAACCTTGGTGCCCTGGCCCCTAAGTTAACTTCTTCTCTGGGTGGTCTATAAATTGGGTCGTTAGCAATTTGTTCTATAACAGGCATGTTTGCTCGAAATCCCGCCTGATTCTGCCTACGCCTTTCTGGGGGAGCAAAGAAATTTGCTATTCGACTCATATTGTCAGCGTTTTCTCTGTTTGTCACAGTCACATTTTGCACTATTGGGGCAAATATCTCCTGCATGGTTTGTGCTAACACCCCTATCATATTATGGTTACTGTCATCCATCAATTGCCTAAAAGCCAACTGGTTGTCTGTGGTTAAGATAGGCATTGTGCTATAACCCACCGACCCTTTGTTATTTGTCATAAACTGATTCGCCCCAGACCCAGACCCTAGTTGTGGAGATGAATTCGATGTGGAATTGTGTAAACCTGCCATAAAAGATGTTGGCATTCCATAAGAGGAATTTCTGGTTCTATTCCCATCGAAACCGGGTGGTCTAGTTAATGGAGTGGCGAAATGGGATTGTGTCCCTGATGGTGGAACGAATCCCCCAGGGTAGCCAATGGTTCCAGTATTTCCTAAGATCGAACTATTAGTTGATATGCCACTTACTCCATTGGTGGCTATGTTACTGGTCGAAGATGCAACAGACTGTGCATTCGAAGGGATTACATTAGATGTTCCGATCGAAGTGGACGCATTAGTGCCTGTTGTATGTGGGCCATTTTGGTCCCCTTGTTGATTGTTTGAATTAGACATTTTGTCCAAACGTTTTCTTCTGGATAAAGGTTGGTTGCTGTTGGTTATCTTACCACTTCTCAGGTTCATAAAACAGCAAACTTCTTAGGTTCCAACGTTTTTGTAATGGTTATGTCTCAACAATCCTTATTTCTAATATCCAATTATTGGTCCCACCGGGTGTGCCAATTTGTTTCCAGTGATTTCTGGTAAACAACCGCTAGTCTTCCAAACTATCGAATAATCTTTCTGACTGTTATTCAATTCCTCTGGTAACTCACAGGATCGACTAGATTGATCCTAGGACTCCTTGGATATTAAGGTTACTCTCACGATCGAACAGATATTCATGGTTGATATTGTATATGTGTTTGGCTTATTTCTATTTCTCTCTCTAAAAGTCTAAAGATGTAATCAAAATATGTGTGTGAAAACTAAGTTACATGAATAAATGCTAATTGTAAAGACATGTAAAATTGCATAAAAGTGAAGTAAATGGTTTCGACTTACAAAACAGTTAATATAAAGGATTTCTGGAACGTAAAAGGTTTGAAATATGAAGAAAGCGTTTAATGCAAGAAATCTTTAAATGACTTTAAGTAAAAATATGCGTTCGAAGGATAAGACTTGAAGGTAAAGGTATGGAAAATATGACAGTTTTCTGAGATATAAAGTGCTTGAAATATGAAGAAAACATTAAAATGTAAAACTTTGAAGAAGAGATTTCGAAGTGAAAAGACTGTAAATGAGAAAACTTGTAAATGTTATTTGACAAAAGGATAAAGGAAAGTGCTGGAAATGGTAAAAGGTTTTCATTAAATCAGAAATACATGGTGCTATCATACATACATTTCTCTTGCATTCGTTTCCCTTGCCATGTGGTAGTTTGAATGTTACTGAGTATTTTGTATAATAGATATGACACACCAAATCCTAATACTAAGACTTCTATTTATACTAATTTGACCATAACGGTCTTGCTATAGGATTATGCCACGTTTAGAACATGCAGGACAATGCCTCTTTCGTCTTTCCACGTGTCCAAAAATGCTCCAGCACATAACTTTCAAACTTCGAAAGTCCCGCTTCCATTTGAATTTCAAATGCTTTGGTACTTCTCCGTTTCGAACGCTCTTCCCAGACACAGCCTTGTTGTTATTTCGAGACTTCTTTAGATATGTTCCCATAATTTCCACTCGAAGCTCCAAGCTTTGACATACTTATTCGAAACACTGCTTCTGCTACTTCGAAACATGACGCTTTACCTCATTTAGATCAAAACGTTTAATTCATTTGGCTTCCAATAACATTATCAAAATCTTCAGCCAACACCCTTTTACTTTAATGCACGCCTTTTCAATTACATTTATTTATAATAAAAAATAATAGGTATATCACTAAGGCTCTTTTGAACAACCGTTGTTACACACTGGGGATTCTTTGTATATATTAAACATTAAATACTCATTCTTTCACTGATAAAAGAAACAAATCCTAACACCAACACCGTCGGGAAGAAGAAAACAACCATAACACTCATTGTTGTTGTCCATAATCATCTCAATGTCTTATTCCAAGGGTGTAAAATCTCGATCTGGAAATTTTTGTGCTTGTGACAGGCGTATAGTTTCGTTCAAATGCAAGAGGGGTCAAAATAAAGGAAGGCTTTTTTGGAGATGTTCAAATTGGTGGACTGGTAAAACATGTAATTTGCTCATATGGGATGATGAACAAAAATTGGAAGATGAGAGTACTATGATGCCAAAGTTGGATTATGTTGGGTATTTGAAGGTTATGTATACAAATTCAAAAAAGAAAAACAATAATTTGAAGAACAAACGGAAGTCAGAGAGATTTTCTAGAAATTTGAAGATGTTATGTTTTCTTATCTCCTTTTTGTTCAATATTTACTTTGTTATAAAATGTAATAGTTGAATTAGGGTTTGAAATTTAAAAATGTTCTATTATCTTATATACTTTATGTTTAATATTTTATTTACTTTGTTATGAAATGTAAGAGTCGAAGATGTAGTGGACTTGACAAGAATATGCAACTAACGGACCATTTCTTACGAGTAAGTTCATCGCAGTAATTTTCAGTTACAATAATGTGTTTTATATATTTTGAAGTTTAAGCTGATAGGTTAAGTTGAATGTTTAAGTTGAATGTTTAAGTTGATAACCTTAAGAGAGTTAAGCAAAAAGATTTTAAAACTTCATTACATAAACTTTCATTACATAATCAAAAACCATAATCAAATCTAAATTCTCTCGCTGAGATAAAGTTAGACCAATCATAGTCAGCCTCATCATCATCATCAGAATCGGAAAAAATCATCATTTGCCTTCTCAACCTTCTTCTTCTTATTATTCTTCTTCTCCTCACTCTGAGAGCTCTCATTAGTCTAAACACAACACCCTCTACAACAACATCTTGAACCTGAGGATGGTTTTACACCACAACACCGACCTCTACAGTAATATCTTGATTTTGAGGCTGGCTTGGCACCACAACATCCTCTACAACAACATTTGGATTCTCAATATTGTTGGTGGCTTGAGCAGGATAACACATGTTGATTCCTTTGTATGAAGTTGTTTTAGTGTCTTGGTTCTTCCGCGTTTATGTTGTTTCTTTCGATCTTCATCTTCTTATCTTGGAAGTTTAAAAACCAAAGTTGTTCATCATTGTTTCTTTAATTTTGTACGCTTTCTTTTCTCTTGGAAGTTGGAGAGATTGTATTTCTCGAGTTGTTTAAATTTTATTATTTACTTAATGGAATTGGATACTTGTAATTAATATAAGTTTTGATATCAATTAAAAATTGGTTTAGTGTTGATTATGGTATGAAAACTTTACATTTATTCAAATACTATATCACAACGGTTAAGATTAATAACCGTTGTTATAAGGCACGCGCTTTCTAGATTACTACGATGGTCATTGGATTGTGATTGTAAGCATCATATATACAACCACACGCTACATAACAACGCCATAATCAAACAAGCGTTAGCGGTAAATACACATTTTATATAATTTCTTTTACGATTCATTATGTTCATCAAAATTATTATACCTCTCCCCCTTTTTGACATCATCAAAAAGATAACTATTCGTGAAACATAAAAAGTCAACAAAATTATTTTTTTAAAAAGTCACATAATCAGAAGAACACAAACATATTTCTATAGTTCAAAATCAAAAGGAAAGAGAAAATCCTAGAGCATAAGGTTCAGGAGCAGGAGCATAAATCTTGCGCAGAATCAGTTGTAGCGTGTTCTGAACCTTTTCATTGACAGTCTTTTGCTCAATGATGCTTTATCTAAACACCTGTTGTTCTCCTCTAATTTGTGTTTTCTAAACGCACAATGGCAGGATCAGAAGATGAAGCAGCCAGAGCATCTTATTTAGCCTTAGTAGCTTCTTCTACCAATCTAGCTTCTTCATCTTTTCTGGCTTCTTATGCCTCTTGAGCCTTAAGCATGGCTTCCTCTGCTTCTTTTAACGCTTTATCTTATGCTTCTCTTTGTTTTATAGCAAGTAGTTCAACAAATCTGACTCTTTCTCTTGTTTCTTTTCTTTCAGTTACCATCTGAACATCCCAAACTCTAGATACTCCAGCAAAAGAATTCATTCTCTCAACTTCAGAAGACATCCACTTTTGAAACTTCTTCTGAGAACCATCCATGTTCCGAGGCTCAATACTTATACATTTGGTGTCCAAATAATCGGGAAAGTAGAAGGACATATGCCATATCCCTTCTTCTACTCTCAAGGTGCAAATAGAAATACACATAATTTTCTCGTGTAAAAGACATAGAACTTGCAAAAGGAAAGTGAGGAGATATATAGCAATGGTCAATCTTGAATGATGAAGTCAACAATCTACTCCACTTTCCAAAATGTATCCTTATAGCAATTTCCAATCTTGAATGATGAAGTCAATAAAAGTAAATCCTTAATAAGGTCTTTGAATATTTTTGCAATACTTCCTCCAAAGTCTTTCCTTAAGAAATTCAAGCAAATACAAATAGTACCAAGATAGCTTGTATCACAAGCAATACAATGATGAGATCCAAATTTTAATCCATATAATATTGAGAAATACCCTTCCTTGAGGTCATCCCAAATAGATAAAACCAAATGAACCATTGACCTAATGGTGTTACATGGTGCAGATGAATGCATGATTTTACCTCGAAATGAAATATTAGTAGAAACGTATGTTGATGAATAAAAGCTATAAGCCAGAAAAAATAAAATAAATGATAGGTCAAATTTGGGGTATGACATAAACCCAACATTCTTGAGTCCTAGCTTAATTATAAATGACATACTCATCATCAACATTGGGTGACATAGCACATTGGTTATGTGTATTTGAAATGTTAGCATATGAATAATAGTCATACATAAGGTAAAGATTACCTAAAGAATTAGATGTGATTAAATCCAATGAGATATTGCATATGTAGTCAAATAAGTGGTTAGATTTATGTTTAGTTCTAGTTGATCTTATGATGTTTTGGTTGGTGTTATTGATAAGGTCGGTGACATTTATATTGTCATTACACTATTACGAAAAACTCATTTAACAATGATTGAGAAACACATATAATCATGTGGGTCCAAGCGATGTTGTGTAGAGTGTAATTGTATATGCGACACTTACAATCACGATTCAGTGACTGTTATGGTAAAATGTCTATCACAACAGTTGACGTAAATATCCGTTGTAATAATTATAGTGGTACGGGTTCGATACCCAACTACAATCAAAATTAAAGCGTATAAAAATAGCATTTCACCACGGTTAAACATTCCAACTGTTGTGGTATATGTAAGAGTTTATTATAAAATATGGGATTGTTTGGTTTTCCCCGCCCCTCATTAACCATATACAATCATTCAAATAAATTTTAAAGAACAAAACATTGTTAAGTCACAAAAAGACTTTTACTTATGAGTTAACAATGTTTTGTTCTTATTTTGAAAATATTTGTCAACAAAAACATCATACAATAACACAACAAATACTAGTAACACAAAAAAACACATATTATAGCAACAAAACAATAACAACATACAATATCACAAAATATATTAAGTTGTTTATAGAACACACCTCTTATTAAAAATAATAGTGGAACTATAAACTTCTTCTAGTTTGTGAAGCAATGAGGAAGAAATACAAGGTGTATGAAGTTTCCACAATGACTTCATACTTCTTGTATTTTTCTCTATTGCTGCACAAACCATATGTACATTATCAACTCATATTATACGCTTGCTACCACCATCATCATCACCATATGAGGTTCGGCTAGTTTGTGAAGCCATGAGAAAGAAATATAAGATGGATGAAGTTTATACAATAGCATCATACTTCTTATATTTCTTCTCATAGCTTCTCAAACTAGATGAAGTTTGTTGTTGTTGTTGTTGTTTCTTGAATCTTACAAACATCATGAATATTATCAACATGTGAAACCGCAAGCTTATTTGTCAACAACACAACATGAAACAACAACATACAACAACAACATAGAACAACATACAACCATAAAAGAAGAATAAACTATCTAACAAGAAGAAAATTATAGGAAAATCATGTGAAACATAACAACAATACACGAAAACGATAGAATATGGAAAAAGAAGAATACCTTTATGTAAGAAGAACAAGATTGACGACTATACTGTAGAATAAGAATACCTTTATATATAAATGTGTCACAACAGTGAAACATATCAACCGTAGTCATAACCCTTTAAATTTTTTATTTAAAAATAAATAAAAAAGAAAAGGTGCTCCTTAACATTAAAGCTTGATAGTATCACCACGGTTGGTTGAGGGTGCTGAGGTTCGAACCCATGAAAGCTTGATAGTATCATCACGGTTGGCTCCTCAACCGTTGTTATATACATATAATTCTTAATCAAAAAAAGAAAAATAATATAGTAGCTCCTTAGTTTAAAGATGTCACCACAATATAGGGAAGAATCGTGGTGACTATGGCGTTGTTGTTTATGCGTTTTATAGTAGTGTTAATTTGATCAGAATTGTCTAAGGGAAGTTCATCTTGTGTGAAATTTATATGAGGCATCATTTTAATGATAATGTTTGATAAAACAAGTTCATGGTTAGGTTCATTACCAGTCACAATATCAGGACTGGTAAGAGTGGGATGAGTGGATTGGTAATTACAACGAAAGGGTGGATTTAGATTATGATAAGATAAGACTTTTTCATAACAAGTTACATGTCTAGAATAAAAATGGTTTTGGTTTTTTTGTCAAGTAAAACATATTCTTTGACACCTTGCTTGTATCTCACTGTTTCCAGTGATTTCTGGTAAACAACCGCTAGTCTTCCAAACTATCGAATAATCTTTCTGACTGTTATTCAATTCCTCTGGTAACTCACAGGATCGACTAGATTGATCCTAGGATTCTTTGGTCATTAGGGTAACTCTCATGATCGAACAAATATTCATGGTTGATATTTGAGTGTTGTATAGGTGTTTGGCTTATTTCGATTTCTCTCTTAAAGGTCTAAAGATGTAATCAAAATGTGCGTGTACGAAACTAAGTTGCATGAATAAATGTTAATTGTAAAGACATGTAAAATTGCATAAAAGACAAGTAAATGGTTTCGAATTATAAAAACAGTTAATGTAAAGGATTTCTGGAACATAAAAGGTTTGAAATATGAAGAAAGCGTTTAATGCAAGAAATCTGTAAATGACTTTAAGTAAAAATAGGCGTTCGAAGGATAAAGCTTGAAGGTAAAGGCATGGAAAGTATGACAGTTTTCTGAAATGTAAAGTGCTTGAAATGTGAAGAAAGCATTGAAATATAAAACTTTAATGAAGAGATTTCGAAGTGAAAAGACTGTAAATGAGAAAACTTATAAATGTTATTTGACAGAAAGATAAAGGAAAGTGCTGGAAATGGTAAAAGGTTTTCATTAAATCATAAATATATGGTGCTATCATACGTACATTGCTCTTGCATTCGTTTCCCTTGCCATGTGGTAGTTTAAATGTTACTGAGTATTTAGTACAATAGATATGACACACGAAATCCTAATACTAAGACTTCTATTTATACTAATTCGACCATAACGGTCTTGCTATAGGATTATGCCACGTTCAGAACATGCAGAACAATGCCTCTTTCTTCTTTCCACGTGTCTCCAAATGCTCCAGCACATAAATTTCAAACTTCGAATGTCCCGCTTCCATTTGAATTTCAAATGTTTTGGTACTTCTCCGTTTCGAACGCACTTCCCAGACACAGCCTTGTTGTTATTTCGAGACTTCTTTAGATATGTTCCCATAATTGCCACTCGAAGCTCCAGCTTTGACATGCTTATTCGAAACACTGCTTCTGCTACTTCGAAACATGACGCTTTGCTTCATTTCGATCGAAACGTTTAATTCATTTGGCTTCTAATAATATTATCAAAATCTTCAGCCAACACTCACTAAGAAAACTTTCAAGCTCTAACATTCAATTTTGTACTATGTTTTTGAATGGTAGAAGCATAACATAAGGATCCAATAAAATTTGAGTTCATTTCGGCCAAGGTGATGACAAATCTATGAAAACAAAGGTGACTTGTTTGCATGGTTTGACTGAAATTTTTATTAATGATGTAAGTGGCTTGCAAGACTGTATAGGACTAGTATTGTGTAGGCGATTTGGATTGGAAAATAAATGATCTTTCAACATTTAAGAAATGTTGATTCTTTCTTTCAACAAGGCCATTTTGTTGGGGAGTCTCAATACAATTAGTTTGATGTTCTATCCATTTGGATGCATAGAAATTAGGCATTAAAAACTCGGGTCCATTACCACTTCTAATAATTTTGAAATGACAAAGGTATTGTGTTTTAATCATTGTTACAAATATTTGAACAAAAGGTTATGTATTTCATATTTGGATTTGCTCAAAATGATCCAAGTAATCTATTATGATCATCTAAAGAAGTTAAAAAATATTTATGGCCATGGACAAAAAGGAATAGAGATGAGGCCCCAAATGTCAAAATGAGACAATTCATAGCATTTTTCCAGCTTTAGTGTTACTAAGAGAGACGTTCAACTTTATATGTCTAGCATGACATATATTACAAATAAAATTATGGTGAACATTTAAGGAATGATGTTATGCAAATTTAAAATTCTAGCATTGGAAAGGTGACCTAGCCTGAAACACCAAAGAACTTCTTTAGGAATGAATGTGGAGGAGTTGGCTTGAGATGTGGTAATAGTAACTAGTATGTCATGTATGGTTAGATAATAATTCCCTCTATAAATTCAGTCAAACTAATCATCTTTAAGGTCTTCTTTTCATGTTTTCAACATTTGTCATGATCAAATGTAATAGTGCAATTACTATCAAGGAAAATTTTAGGAAGAGAAATCAAATTTAAGTTGAAATCAACAATAAATAACACATCATATATGGTCAAACCATCAGAAAATTGCACATTTCCTGCATGTTTGTCTATTGACACATGACCATTTGGAATTTTAACATATATGGGAGTAATATCGTTATATTAATTGAAATGTTTCAAGGATGAACGTATGTGATCACTAGCGCCAGAGTCAACAATCCATGAACCTAACATAGAACTTAGTGATACCTTAAATAATGTGGCTACTAATATGATTTGCTACATTCACCTTATTAGCTGAAACATGTTGATTATGAGAAGGGGAATTTTGTAGCAGATTGACAAGTTTCTCATATTGGTCCTTGGTGAAAGTATAAGAATCACTTCCTTTAATACTCCTGGATTGATCAATATCTTCCCTCTCCTCCATGGATTCAAGATAAGTATTGTTTGCTGAATAATTTTTGTTATAGTTGGGGGGAAAACCATGTTTTATACAACAATTGTCATTAGTGTGTCCAATCCTTCCAAAATGAGAGCACTTTTTTTTCTCTTTTAACCAAAGGTGTTTGAACTATTCCCTGAACTAAAGGAAGAACCACGCATTTTACCTTGAAATCTACGTACGTCACTAGCATAAATAAGCACTTTAGACTCATCACAATGAACTGCATTGTATTGTTTTTCATGTTGCAAAACCATAGAGAAAATTTTGTTAATGGTTGGTAAAGGATTCATCAATAAAATTTGAACGCACAAGAGATCAAAATGATAACTCCACCCGGTCAACAATTAATGGAATGAGTATTTCATGGTGATTCTTCACATTTCTAATGTCAGTTGTGCATACACATAGATGAGGACATGAACAAACATGTGTAGGTAAATAAGCTTCAAGTTCCTCTCATAGAGTCTTGAGAGCACTGAAAATTAAGAAACAAATCTCGAATCTTGTTTCAAGCCAAAGATCTCGTATTGTAGTTCACAAATTTGAATGTAATTTCCTTGAGAATCGTTCTTTGAGTTCATTATATACATCAATAGAATTTTCAAGGAGCGCAATGCTTTGAGCAATTAAATCATCTACTGAATTCAAAATCCAAGAATGGATTAACATGTAGCAATGATTCCAGGCCTTAATGTTTGGATCGAATTCAGTAGGAATGACAATAAATCCATCAACAAAATCAACCTTGGTCTTACCTTCAAATGTCTGTCTCATTGATCGATCTCAAACATGACAATTTGAATGATTGAGGACTGGTTTACCCACAATAGTAGAAGGTCCATCAGATACATGAATGTAGAATGCATTGTCATGGATTTGAGAGGAATCTGCCACCGAAGGATTAACTACATTAGTGACACCCCAAACCATGATGAATGATATGCAGCAGAGCTAAAAATAGCTTTGATATCATCATGAAGTCCTTCATGTAAAAGAAGAATTGCAACAAAATAGAGGAAAAAAAGCTAACAAGCTCAAATTGATTAAAGTGGAATTGATGATTTACAAGTTAGTTACAAGCTTCCTTTATAGTATGTGCAGATCCTAACTAACTCTAACAGCACAAAACTCACAACCTACAATAGAAAGTCCTGTAAATGGCACAATACAGAGTGACTTGTACTGCAATTATAAACTCTTACGGCTGAACTAACACCAAAAGTTTTGTGGTAAATATTTGCACCTTCTCATTTAATTATAAACAGATCATGATTATCTTGGATGTAACAATGAAATAGAAATTTCATTTGTTGATGACAATTCTTGTTTGCTTGAGTAAGAAACAACTTCGTGAGGATAAAACCCGGGCTGCCTTGGATTAGGCAGTGCTCTCTCCCCATTCATCATTAGAACAACAGATGACATTTCAGGCCTATCATCTGCCCTATCTTGCACACTTAGCAGCCCAATGTGAATACATTTTAATGCCTCGTCCATGATAACTGAACCTTTAAGGGACTCATCTATCAGCTCCAATTGTTTATCCTCACTCCACAGTCTCCAAGCCTAAGAAACAAACATAGATATCAATTATGGGCTTAAGTAAAAAAAATGAAGCTTAGTGCACATAACCTATGATTATTAGACAAAGGTAAATTATAGGAAACCATTTAGGTGTTCTTACATGTCCAATAAGGTTAAGATTATGTTCCGGGTTGAAAAATTCTCTGCTCTTCCTCCCACTTATGATTTCTAGAACAATAACACCGAAACTGAAGACATCAGACTTCACTGAAAAAGATCCATATACAGCATACTCTGGAGGCATGTAACCACTGCAACATATTAAAAAAAAAAGCGAATCAAGGAAAAATAAATATTATGAATTACATCAATTAAGTAAATCAAGTTTTGAATTTCTTACTGAGTACCCACTACTCTAACTGTATTGGCCTCATCATGATCTCCACCAAAAGCTCTAGCGAGTCCAAAGTCCGATATTTTTGGGTTCATGTCGTTATCAAGAAGAATATTACTGGTTTTTAGATCTCTATGGATGATCCTTACTCTAGAATCTTGGTGAAGATACAAAAGTCCTCGTGCAATACCGCTTATAATATGAAAACGTGTATTCCAATCCAATACCTGACTTTTAGTCCGATCTGACAAATTCCACATAAAAGTTAGCATGGAGAAGAACTTATATGAATTTAGATAATATAAGAAAAACTCGTACCGAAAATAAAGTTGTCCAGACTTCTGTTAGGCATGTATTCATAAATCAAAATTCTTTCATCATTATGAATACAACAACCAATGAGTTTCACAAGATTTCTATGCTGAAGATTTGCAATCAATATAACTTCATTTTGAAACTCCCGTGGCCCTTGTACAGATTTAATCGAAAGTCGCTTGACCGCAATCTCTCTACCATTTGCTAGTACACCCTGTTGATCATTCGTTAACTAGAAATATAAAAATCATAGAGATAGTGGATTAACCATTATATAAAAATAATTAAAAAAGTCCTAATCATGTCACCTTGTAGACAGGACCATATCCACCTTCTCCCAATTTCTTAATGGGAGAGAAGTTGTCAGTGGCATTAGCTATGGTAGAAAAATCAAAAGTTGATATATCAATGCTTCCCTTCTCATGATCCATGTTATCTTCATGGTTTATTGTTGTGTTCCTAGCTGAAATGTTACATTGTTTATGATTGTTGATTTATATAACAAGTGAAAAAATACTTAAGAAATTCAAAATATAACAGAAAAGAAAAAGTCTAAAAATTCACCTGATATCTGAAGTTTTTTCCTCTTTAGAAAGATGACATATCCAACCGTCATGATACTCAAGAAAAAGACTCCTATTCCTACTAAAATACCTGTTATCATTTTCTTCTTTGTCTTACTCGTTGGACTACCTGCTATCATTTTCTTCTCTGTTATTCGTTGAACTACATGAGATATTATCAACAGAACACCTAAAGACTAATAATGTGTTTGGAACCGCGTCAAAAAGACTTTTTATGTGTGTGCAAGCAAAGCTACTATTTGTAGCTTCTTCAATTTTCACGTCAAACAAGTATTGGGACGCGAGAAAAGGCATGAGGAACGCGAATCCAAACACTTACTAAAAATATTTATATTTATGATTCTATGAATACTAAAAAACAAGAAGAAAAGTACCTAATTCTGAAGCAGCCACTCTTATGTAAATCTCTTGCCCAACAGAGATTTCGGTCCTCATGTCAATAATGTTATTGAACCAAATGATGCATCCACTTCCACCATTTTTAATATTCAAACTTGCATAAGCTATGCAACTGCAGTTTTTCAGGCATTGTTTCTCACATTCCACAAGATTCATTTTCTCATCAAACCACGACCAAGACGTATCCGGCAACTTCATCTTTGTATACTTAACAAATCCGTCTCTATCATCACAATCCAGTTTCACCTTCCTAACACACCCATCGGTATCATTGAACGATTTAGGTGCGAAACCAACGAGACACTTGCATACCTCTTGGTTCCCCACATTACAATCAGAATTTGCACCACAGATGTTATAATTCTCACACTGGTCCCCAGGGCCAGCAAGAAAAAGTTGCCAAGTTTCAGTCTGATATAACCAAATGTAACGTTGCACGAAGCCGGTCGGAGTGATAAGGTATCTCGAAACAATCGTGTCGTTTAACGGTTCATATTTAAATGCAACTTGTTTCTCAGTTATCTCAAAAGAAAAATTGAAATAACTATAGAGTGTTTCCCAAGGAATCCCAGTAAAGAAAAATCCATTCCATGGGCCTAATCTATAAACTAACACTGATCCCTTCGAAATAAACAATTGAGGAAAACCATTAGAATCTATATGATATGAAAACTCACCTCTTGCAGGATCACCTGTGTTTTTCCACGATATCAAAGAATTATGCGCGCCGCTGATTCTATCAGTTCGAAGTATCATCCCGGGTAATAAAGTGTCACCAGGATAATCAAAGCTTTGCCACCAAACGTCTTTTAAACTTCCGTTTCGTACGATGATGTTTCCGGTGTCCAAGAGCAATAGAAACGGATTCTCTACAACTGTTGATGCATTAGAGAACCAAATTGTGTTCTCTGAGCCATCAACTATGGCTGGATTTCCTGTATCAGTGAGTTTGAGTTTGAAATTGAATACTCCTGTTGAGTTTTGCAGTGGTGTATCTCTATTGGCTACCCAAACAATTGTTCTTGGGTTTAGATTCTTGTACCATATACAAAAGTATATGTTCTGTGAATTCTCTATGTTGGTGAACCCTGCTTCGAAGTTTCCGGTTTCGGAAACTAGGTAGTCGTTATAGTTGATGGATTTGTCTGGAGTGAGGCTTCTGAGGGAGATGACAATAGGAACGAAGAAGATCAATAGGTTAGAGTACAGAAGAACAACTACGTTGTTATAGGTTCTAGTTCTTCTAGCCATGACAAGGTTGTGAAGTTTGTTGTTTTAAGGAAATTGTTGAAATCATGCGATGATTTGGTAAAATGTGTTATCAGAAAAAAATGGTGAAAGTCAATATCCGTGTTAACGACTATCGGTAACGTTGTTCCACCAACTCTAAAATGCAAATTTTCAAGAATTCTACACCTAAGCCGCTTTTTGACCATTTTAAGAGGGAAACTAAATAATATTCTTTCGGGTTTTTTTTTCTTTTCAGAATTCAATTGTAAGGTAAATATGGTTTAATCGAGTATTATTTTTACTTTATTTTAACTGAAAATCGAACTTGAATTTTTCCAAATGATTCATTGATTTTTTTATACTTTTTGTCGACATAGATTGTTCATATTTTTATATCGAATTTAAATGTTTTATTATTGATTTAAACGTCAACCTATTAATATTATTAAGTTCAAAAAAAAGTATATGGTATGTGAAGATTCAAAATTTTACACTATTTCAGAAAGAGTAAATGGTATAAGATTCAAAATTTTACACCTTATAAAAATTCATATAATTACTGATATGTCATAATGAAAGAAAATAAATAAATTATGAAGTATGTGCTACATAAAAGAGGTCGAAAAAAAGCTACAGAAAAAATATTGAAAAAGAGTTTTAAGAAAGATTTTCAAAATTTGTACTTGGCATAGAATTGAAACATCTTTATAAAACTACATACTCTAAGATGAAGTTGCTAAGGGGAAACATTCAAATGGCCGAGGACGGTCACTTCGAAATCAGAAAAGGGCAAGTGCATCTCTAACCTAGTGAAAATGCATTTATACAGAGGACTCGAACAACCCTCAAAAGAGCTACATATCCTTTTGCATAAGCCTACTGGGAGAATCAACCAATTCAAGAGATTTGTCAACCATGCACTACGCCAAAAACAAGTTTTAGCAGCGCCTCTACTAAAGCGCTTATTGAAAAAGCGCTGCCATAGCCTTCACAAAAAACAAAATTAAAAAAAAGGGAAACCTACGAAGGCGCTTTTTTAAAAGCGCTGGCATAGGGTTCCCTACCAAAGCGCTTTTCAGAAAGCGCTTTCATAGGTATTTGAAATATCTAACCTACGAAAGCGCTTTTGAAAAGCGCTTTGGTAGGGAACCCTATGCCAGCGCTTTTGAAAAGCGCTTTGAAAGGAGGACCTACGAAAGCGCTTTTTACCTCAGAAGCGCTTTGAAAGGGGGACCTATGCCAGCGCTTTTTAAAAGCGCTTTCGTAGGTTGTTTTTATAATAAAATTAAAAATCCCTAAATCTTCTTCATTTCTTTCGTTCAGAGCTTCTTCATTTCTTCATTTCTTCATTTCTGCCGTCGCCGCCGTTCGTTCCTTCCTCTTCAGTCGTCGTCGCCGCCGTTCGTTCCTTCCTCTTCAGTCGTCGCCGCCGCCGGTCATTCCGTCTTCTCCACCTTGGTAAGATTCTTTGCTTTAATTCTTGGTTTACTTTACATACGCAACTGTATATGTAAATCAATATGCATGTGTTTAATGTTATAATGAGTTAGTGAACTCTATTAGGTTTAAGATTATGAGGCTAGAAAATAGATCTCATGTAACTCTTAGTTGCAACCCTGTTAGAGAAATTAGTCATTCTTTGGAGAAAGAATTTGTTGAATCTTGTCTGCAGTTTTCAATGGAATATTTTGTATTACTTGTTTCTGCAATCATTTTAAGGTAATGGTGTCAATATTTGGAATTTGAAATGTGGCTTATTTTAATGGAATTTTTTGTGATGCTTCTGCCACCATTATAAGGTAAAAGTGCAAAAATTAAGAATTTGTAAACACTCTAAGAAAGAGTTGGGTTTTTCCAAATTCCATCATTTTAGACGCTTAAGTTATTGTTTAAAGGTAACCTGAGTTGTAATTATGAGTTTGAAATGATGATATTTTGTAATATTCTCATGCTTCTGCCATTATTATAAACTTATGGTTCAAGGATTATGAATTTGAAAACACTCCAAAGAAAGATTATATACTTCTAGCATGAAATGAAACAGTCATGACAAACTTCTTGAAGATTATTTATGATCCAATTGCTAATTGAAGTGATGATATTTTAGGTGTTACTTAAGTGAATCTTCAAATGTTACTTCAGTTTCTATTAGAGTGTTGCTTGAAGATTTTACCTCTTGGTTTTAATGTGAAAGTGAGACAAATATGATCGATCACATGGATAATACAAAGCATGTAATAGTTTTGAAAATGACATGATATATTTTAATAATCTGATAGTAAGATGTAATAGTTTTGAAAATGTGATGCACCCTGATGCCTAATGTCAAATTGGAGCAATATTGTATTTAAAATTCTAGTGTAATGTTTAATGTTTTGCTTTTCGGTGTCAAGGTGAGTCAAGGTGTAGCAGATTTGTGTTGAAAGTTTTTGTGCATTTTTTGAAAAATGGTGATAAATGTTGATGATATATTTGGTCTTATTTAAGTGAATCTTTAAATGTTACTTCAATTATTATAAGAGTGTTGAAACTCTTTTCTGTTGTTCTGGTGTATATGTTGAAATATAATTTTTGTATTACTAATAGAAATATCAAGTAAAATATATGTGTAGTTCTGAAGTTTTAATTTTTACATAAGTGAAATTAAAAAGACCCGGGAATTTATTATGTATATAAAAATTGAAAGCTCCATTGTCACTCTCATTTATCCTGCATTTATGATTTGTTTTTCTTCTCTCTCTGAACCTTAGTATGAATTTTGATTGAATCACAGGGAGAAAGAATTAGCTGCTGTTAAGATAAATGCAGCAGATGTTGATATAATTGCAAACGAACTAGAGGTAACTTCTTCAACATGTACAGAAATCTATCTAGTAAGCTTACATTCCAATTAATTAACATACTTTTCTTATACAACAGTTGGACAAAAAGGTGGCTGAAAGAACCTTGCGTTGCTGCCATTCGTCATTTGCTTACTAGTATGGTGGAAACAAATAAGGGAATGTGATCTGTATTGTCAATGAAAATGTTTTGTTTTTAGTTACTCCTAAGTTTAACATGTTGTTTACATTCAAATCATGCAGCGGATAGTTCAACGATTTAATATCGATTGTGGTAGGAAAAAGCTGTGAAACTTTCTCCGATTGAAGAAATTCGAACTGTCCTTGATCGTAGTGTACGCGGGACGCTCTCAACATTTTCAAAGGTTTCTATCCTATTCTTGAACTGACTTGAATAACTGATTGTTTTTACTTTTATTTTCCGGCTCAGTGTGAATTTCTAATGATTATAGTTGAGTGGAATTCATGAGCTGCGGTTGTGTTTTTGTTTATATCCGACTTCACTAGTTAGTAATTAGTTATGAGTTGTTTAGCACATGCTTAAGGTGAGGCAAGAATAACTATGAATTTGATTACCTGATATGTTGAATTTCTTTACAGGTAATTAATTATTATTTTGCTATAGTTGCGTGACTAATTAGTTGCTATAGTCAAACCATGGATAAAAAATGGATGACTGCCAATCGATTGTCGAAAGAGTATGAGGATGGGGTATCAGAATTCGTTAAGTTTGCCGTTGCGCACGCCAGAGAACCCAATGGAATGATATGTCCTTGCTTGAGATGCTGTTATGGGAGACGGGTTGACGCGGTTCAGTTGGAATCGCATTTACTGATGCATGGAATTGATAGAAGTTATGCATGTTGGAATTTGCATGGTGAGAAAAGTAGCGGGAATGTTGAATCGAGTTATAATACGACGTATGCTTCAAATGAGGATTTCGCAGACGTATACGATTATGATCGAGTCGAAGAGATTGCAGAAGCGCTTGAAGAAGATCTTGAGGATTGTCCCAAAATGTTCGAGAGGTTGGTAAGCGATGCAGAGAAACCGTTGTATGATGGTTGTACAAAATTCACAAGATTGTCTGCGGTGTTAAAGTTGTACAACTTAAAGGCGGACAACGGATGGTCGGATAAAAGTTTCACACAGTTATTAGCCCTCGTGAAAGAAATGCTACCAGAGGATAATGTTCTTCCCAATCGAACGTATGAGGCCAAAAAGATGTTGTCCTCTATTGGCATGAGCTATGAAAAGATACATGCATGTCCAAAAGATTGCGTTTTATTTCGAAACGAGTACGCAATGTTAAATGAGTGTCCTAAATGCGGTGCCCCTCGATATAAGGAAAAGTTGTCTCCGGAAAAGGTGTTATGGTATTTTCCTATAATTCTGAGATTTAGGCGCATGTATCGTAGTGAGACCGATTCAAGACACTTGACTTGGCATGCAGATGAAAGAATTATTGATGGGAAGTTGCGACATCCGGCAGACTCACCACAGTGGACGAAAGTTGATATTGATTATCCTGAATTTGGAAAAGAAGCAAGAAATCTTCGCTTGTCGTTGTCTACTGATGGAATGAACCCGCATGGTATTCAAAGTATCTCGCATAGCACCTGGCCTGTGATTCTTATGATATATAACCTACCTCCGTGGCTATGTATGAAGCGTAAGTACATGATGCTATCTATGTTAATTTCTGGGCCCAAACAACCAGGGAATGACATAGACGTGTACTTGGCACCCTTAGTCGAAGATTTGAAGTTTTTGTGGGAGACCGGTGTGGAGGTTTACGATGGGTATAGGAAAGAAAGTTTCAACTTGAGGGCGATGTTGTTTGGAACAATTAATGATTTTCCGGCGTACGGAAATCTATCAGGGTACAACATTAAGGGTCAAAAAGCGTGTCCTGTTTGTGAAGATGAAACCGATACGATGCGATTGAACTTTTGTCAGAAGAATGTTTTTCTCGGTCATCGTAGATTCTTAAATTCTAATCATCACTATCGTGGGTGGAGAAAGGCATTCAATGGAGAGGCAGAACACGGTAGAGCTCCACATATGTTGACAGGTGATCAGATTTTTGAAAAGGTGAAAGATGTGAGTACTGAGTTTGGCAAGCCTTTTGCACATAGACTTGTCACGAGTGGGTGGAAGAAGAGGTCGATTTTTTTTGAACTTCCATATTGGAAGTCGTTGTACGTAAGACATTTCCTCGATGTTATGCATATTGAAAAAAATGTATTTGATAGTGTTATTGGTACGTTACTCAATATACAAGGAAAGTCTAAGGATGGCATTAACATAAGGAATGACATGTTAAACATGGGAATTAGAACTGAATTGGCACCCGTGACGAAAGGAAGACGCACATATCTACCACCTGCTGTTTAAACTCTATCTAGAAAGGAGAAGAAAATATTGTGTAAGTTCCTCAGTGAAGTTAAAGTTCCAGAAGGCTACTCATCAGATATTAGAAGACTTGTGTCAATGAAAGACCTAAAGTTAAAGAGTTTAAAGACTCATGATTGCCATGTTATAATGGAACATTTTCTACCAATAGGTATACATTCTATTCTGCCAGAAAAAGTAAGGAGCGCAATAACTAAGTTGTGTTTTTTCTTCAAGTCAATTTGCAGCAAGGTGATCGATCCTGCGATCTTACCAACATTGCAAAAAGAGGTGGTTGTTACTTTATGTGAGCTTGAAATGTATTTTCCTCCCTCGTTTTTTGACATAATGGTTCATCTAGTCGTTCATCTTGTCAAAGAGACACAGTTGTGCGGACCAGCTTATATGAGATGGATGTACCCTGCTGAACGTTATATGAAAATTTTAAAAGGGTACGTGAAAAACCGAAGTCGACCGGAAGGTTGTATTGCGGAACGATACATTGTTGAAGAAGCGGTTGAGTTTTGCACTGAATATCTGTCAAATGTTCAATCAATTGGACTCCCCAAATCTCATATTGTCGAGAAAAAAGAAGGAAAAAGACTAATTGGAAATAAAGTTGTGACAGTGTCAATGGTCGAACGGGATCAGGTGCATTTGTATGTTCTGCACAATGAGATTGAGGTTGAGCCGTATGCTGAAATGCACAAGGGTGTTCTTCGAGGTTTAAATCTGAATAGAAATGAGAATTGGATAGTACGAGAGCACAATCGAAGTTTCATACCGTGGTTTAAGGAACAAATTTATTCAAAGTATCGTTCGGATCCTGCTTCAGTAACAGAAAGGTTGAGATGTTTAGCATATGGTCCAAGTATGATTGTGTTTTCTTATAGCGCATACGCAATTAATGGATACACATTTTATACCAAAGAACAGGATGATAAAAGTACTATGCAGAATAGTGGTGTTACCTTGGTAGCTGAAGCGATGCACATATCAAGTGCGAATGACTTAAACCCGAAATTTGCAAATCTGTCATATTTTGGGGTTATCGAGCGCATTTTGTTGTTTGATTACGGGAAGTTTCAGATTCCTGTATTTGATTGCAAGTGGGTTGAAAATAATAATGGCGTACGAATGGATAAGTCAGGATTTTTGCAAGTGGATCTCAATAGGGTAGGGTACAAAGATAAACCTTTTATTCTAGCCTCTCAGGCTAAACAAGTGTTCTATGTCAATGATCCGACAAGTACGAAATGGTCTATAGTGCTTTTGTCTAACAAAGTAATTGATGAAAACATTGGAGATCAAGGTGATATTGGCGTTGGCATTGAATCTTGTACAAGAAACGATCAAAATGAGAATGAACCTTGTACTAGAGATGATCATAATGAGGGTATTTGGATCAATCCAACCATCCGAGTTGTTAACAGAAGCGTAAAATATATTGCTACCAAGAAAAGAAAGAGACGTTAGTGAAAAAGGTATTATTATAATTATAGCCTAATATTGTAAGTAATATGTGAATAATGTTTTGAATTTTTGGCATATCTTTTGAACCGTTTTGAATTTTTGCGAATGTGCTTGTGCTTAATTAGTAGAACAATGTTTCCGGAGCTGATGGTGAGGTTTATTTCTTGCAAGTTTGGTTTTTTAGCATTTTATTCAATTTTGAGTTCCTTTAGTGCTATTCATATCTTTTTCGACTATCCATTTTCATGTAGTGTACTAATGTGCTTGTTTGACTTTTGTTACAGGTCTAATGGCTAGCAATGAAGAAAACCCGCAAGGAAACCAACAAGAAAACCCACCAGGAAACCAACAAGATCATGAAAACTCACAAGAAACAAATCATGCAGCGGATGATACTTCAGCAAATGATGTTGCACGAGGCATCACCATAATGCGCGAAATCATTCGTGCTAGAGATAAGGGAGTGAAATATAATGTAGATTGGAATCATTCAAATCAAGTAGTTGGGGTTAATGCTTCAAAATTCACAAGCTACGTTGGTACACTTGTTCGTATGCATGTGCCAATCTCCATATCTAGATGGAATGCGAAACAATGTGAAGCATTGAAGCAAGGAAAAGAAATGTTTTGGGAAGATGTTAAGGTATGTATGTTATATGGTTTATATGGTTATATGTTTATAAGTTTATAAGTTTATATGTTGTATATGGTTTTTAAACTACTTATATGTTTATATGGTTTATATGGTTTTTAAATTACTTATATGTTTATATGGTTTATACGCAGCGGTCTTTTAACGTTCCAGATGAGCGTAAAGGCTTCATACTTGGGTTGGCCGGGAAAAGATTTAGAGGGTGGAAAAATCTGTTGACGAACACCTATCTTAAGGATGACAAAGGAAAGTGGCTGGAAGAGTTCCCGGCCGGAAGGCCAGAAAAGTATAATCTTTTCATTAAACAAGAAGATTGGACTGAGTTTATTAGACAAAGAGATGACGAATTCCGGCAAAAGAGTGCCAAAAATAGTGAGAGAGCATCAAAGCCCGCGTACCCATACAAAAAAGGGCGTTTGGGATATGCGCGCTTAGAGGAAAAAATTGTAAGTAATAAATAGAAATGATATGTTCTTATTAGTTGTCTAAATGTGTTGTATTTGACGATCTAACCGTTTGTTTCTATGCATAGTTAGAGGAGACTAAAAGTGATGAAACCTCACTTCCAGCACATTTGCTGTGGAAGGAAGCCCGTGTGGGCAAGAATCAAGCTGTTGATCCAAGTGTTCTAAGAATTTATGATGAATGCGTAAGTATAACATTGTGTCTTTAATTAAATCAAATTTTTATGACTATTTAATTGATTTTTTTATCTCCATTATTTTCAGGAGACATTGTCACAAACGGAGTCCACCGGTGACGACCAGGATACGAGGAGCGTACTTAGTAAAGCACTGAATGTTCCTGAGTATTCCGGTCGGGTTAGGGGTAAAGGTCACGGTGTGACTCCAACCTCTTTCTACCAGCATAATCGGAAAAGAAATCCTACCAATGCAGAAGTGATGAATGTACTTATGGAATTACAAGCAAAAGTCAATGCATTGGAAAGAGATAAAGAGGTATTAATGAGGGAAAAGGGCAATGCGGCAATGGCGAAAGAAACTAGTGACAACGCTAGTATCAACCGTCAGAATAAATTTCCTGAGGTAATTATAAATATATTGATAAATCTCTATTGTTCAAGTTTCTCATTTTTATTCCACCTCTTTCTATTATTGAATTAAAAGTAATATGTATGCATATTGGTTTAGGGCATTTCATCTTGCCAACTATACGTAATGGCATCAGATTATCACCTTGTTGGCAAGGGAAAAGTGTACAACACTTTGGGAGATTTAATTCATAATACACCGATCCCGGCTGGACACCTGAGAGTATCAGTAGATTATCCTATTGATCCCGATGCGTTGGTACCGGTACCTGACGTGGCCTTGGATATAAGATCGGTGCGAGACGCAGTAGGGTCGTTTGTTGCATGGCCCTTGGACCTCATTTTCATTGATGATGAGGTATGTTTAAAACCGTTAATATGAATCATTTAGATTTCAAATGTCAATTCTGAACCGTTAAGTTAATTATTTTTTAATATTAGCCTCCTACAAAACCCGCTAATAAGGGTAAGGAGATTTTGCAGCAAGGCGGCGAGTCTATGGCATCAATTCCAGAGGTACACTTAAATTGTTTATTATATGATATGAATTTAAAACTGAACGATTTTATAATTTACCTAAGTTATATGATTGTTAGGTATCTGCGAAAGTGTCACAACAAGTGACCCAGCCTATTCGTAGCAGACCACCCCCGAAAAAGTCAATGCATAAGGGGGGAAGAGGCGGGGGAAGAGGCGTTTTTGTACCTCGATATCGGAATACACTTGGAGTACTTTTGGAAACCTCAGATTTGAAGTCAGGTGGTATTCGTACTGTGATCGGTGGATCTGGAACTGACTGTTTAACGCTGGTTCGCGAAATGTCGCGGAAGCAAGAGTCGCCACCGTCTTTTATTTTCTCCAAATGGAAAGGACAAAAGCACAGAAAAATTCCTTAAAGAGATTGCTCTCGGTTCGGGAGGTAGGTTATAGAAAGGGAAGGTGTTAGCACCCTTTCTATCCATGGTTATCCATGGGCTCTTAGATACTTGCTCAATGTGTTTTCAAAAATGTTTGCTTGCTTTTCAATTGTGGGTTTTAAAAAGTTTCTTTGAAAAATTTCAGTTCGACTCGTACGTCAGAGTGTTTGAAAAGTTTGTTTTGAAAGCTTTTGAAAATGTGTTGGTGTGAAAAGATTTTGATTTGTTTTTGAAGAGAGCAAGTATCCATGAGTCGTCTACCTACCCTAAGGAATTCGTCTGTGTAAATGTCCTTAAAGTAGTGCTATCCCACCATTGAGAGGTAGGTAGCACCACCGTTGGAGGTGTTCAGGTCAATTCGAGTTTGTGGGGACATGGTGATCACCGGAGTAATGGGAAGATACCTTAGAAGCTACCCTCATGCCAGGTTCCCGGATCATGAGGACTTACTAAGACATCCTCTACTCGACGATCACCTTTCGAAAGGCAAGGCAACAGTGAGGCGTACCCTAGGGGTGGTGTGTGCGAATTGTGTGTCGTTTTCATTGATGTTTGTCTTGTCATGTTTATTGGTGTTCTACGCTTGATTTTATTTTAAGTCCATACATTCTTTCATGCTTTTGTTAACAGTTAAAAGTTGCGGGAAAAGTAAATCTAAGACTATTACAAATGGCGCGGGTCCACATCGCCAAAATTAAACTGGACCCGATTTGACAAGAAAATAAAGAAATTAAATAAAAGTGCGAAAAGTATAAATTGTTACAAGGCTTTGGGACATATACATAATGAATAATAAGCGATAAAGTAAATGTGCGAAATAAAATAATTAAGACAATGGGCGTTGGACCCTTTTGCAAAAAATTAAATTTAATGAGGAATTAGAATTAAAAAAAAAGAATGTTTTTGGTATTTTGTATTTTTTAAGATTTAGAAGAAAAAAGAACTTTTTAGAATGAAATTTGAAATGCAAATCCTAATTCTAATGTTTTTTAGTTATTGTGAAAATGTTATATTAATCTAAATTAAACCCTAATTTTTACTTATGTACATTTAATTATAAAAATAAAATAAATAAATAAATAATATTGTGATAAAAAAAAGGAAAATTTAAAAGGTATAAAAAGTCATTAAACCTAATGCTATATTTTTGGATTTTTAGTTATTAAGAAAGTATTAAAATCTAACCTAAATGCAACCCTAATTAGTTTACAAGTTTAATTATGAAAATTACTAATATTATGGCAAAAAACAAGGAAAGTTAAAAGGAATAAAAAAAGTCATTAACCTAATTTAAATCTAAGTTACTTTACATGCAAAAATCAATTTATGAAAATAGATAAAATAATAATATTATGATAAAAAAAGGAAATCAAAAAAGAATTAACAATTAAACCTAAATTCTATATTTTTTATATTTTTTATGAAAAGAATTAAAATTGCAAAAAAACCTAATTATACTAAATTTATTTACATGCAATTTATTCATAAAAATAATTAAAATAAATAAATATTATATTTTTTGGCCTTTTCTGATTTTATGATGTTTTTGTATTTTGTTAAAAAATAATTAATTAAATAAACAATAATTAAATAAAAGTAATTAAAACAAGAATAAAAATAAAAAGATTAGGGAAGGCAAACCAGGGGGGGGGGGGGGGGGGGGTAGCCCCAAAATTGGAGGTAAGGCCTAGCATTCTGGCCCATTTATCTTTGAGTCCGTTGACTTTTTGAATTCTGTATGATGCGTTGACTGGGAGTATAGCGTGTTCCTTGAACCTTGGCCTTTTGATTGATGGAACTGGACGCGTGTGTTGGCTTGAGATGGTGAACGTATGGTGATCCACAAGGGTGTGCTGCATGAGATTAATTGATGAAAAATGATATGGAACATGTGAAAGACCTGGGGTTCGAACCCAGGTCAAGGGGATTGCTAGCGCTTGCATCAACCACCTGTGCCAATTGACTTATTTGATATATAAATAAACAATGAATATAATAAGAGAAAACGTGGGTTAGTTATTTGGAACGCGCGCAAATTTGAAACACCCAACCACTGCTTGCCAACGCATCATCGTCTTCGTTCTCTTTTTTATTTCCTGAAACATGAAAACAAACAGCAACGGTTTTAACCCGTTGCCATAGAGGCCATATCAAAAAATAGCGAATAGGATTCTACTGGTCATAAATTCATCGCGAGTACACCATTCTAATCGTCCAGACGCGTTGAACTTCGTGGTCTTAGTCTTGGGTCATGATTTTGCCTTGGGTGAAAAACCCCAATTCAAGAACTCTGAAACCCTAAAAATCAGTTATGGTATAATCTCGTATAGCACAGAAAAACGTAATTAATGGTGTTAGTTAGCTTCAAAAACTCACAACAAACATGAATCAACAAATAAAAATGGCAAAGGATGCATAAATCGTGATGTGCAATTCCAAATTTTCCTCTGTACAGTTTTGAGTCATTGTACCAATTCTTGAGGTTTTTGTTGTTGTTGTTGATTGGAACGTGATCAGGAGAGTTTTAGGAAGCTATTAGAATCAATCTTAGGACTTAAATCCACCTAGAACACTGATTTCAGTTTTGAGTTTTATTGAGAATTTTTCCAAGTTGGCAATGGTGTTTGGGCGCCGCCTTTAGTGTCTGTTGTGGTTAGGGTTTGACTTAGCACTTATGATGGAAGAGAATTAGCCTGTTATTTGACCTTGATTCATGCTTGTGAGAGAATTGGTCTTAGGTCTTTTTCATTAACAAATTTTTTCCTTCTTTTAAGCCAAGACCAAGACTTAGTGTGCAATTTAACCCTAGCATAAGTTTGTGAGCTGGCCCATGATATATGGAAGTTGTCCAAATTCAAATGACACTATTCCATTGGTTTTTGAATTTTATTTGAATTTTTAAAGATTTAAAATGAATTAAATTATCAAAAATTAAATAAAATAGAAAAATCAATATTTGGTCTTGAAATTAATCATGGGCCACGTGTGTGGCATGACAAGGCTGAATCAAGTGGAAGAAAGTGGGCCCTTTTGTCAAAAATTGAAGTTTCAAGGATAGTTGACTTTTGCCATTTCACAAAAATTTCCCAACTTCTACAAGGCATAACTTGCTCAATTTTTAAGATTTTCACATGTTCTTGGACATTTTGGAAAGGTCTTTGAGTCCTCTAACCAATGCCTTTGGTCCCATGTCATTTTTATTTACCAATCTCAAGTTATGGCCTTTGACTTAAAGTCCCTTTTTGTTGACTTTTGAAAATGACCTATAATGTTGAAATTGATAACTTTTTGTGAGAGCATTTCTTGGACTTGAAGTATGAAGATGAGTTGTAGGAAATGTCTTTCTCTTCAAAATGAGCTTTGGATGGAATTTTTCTGATAATCCATGTGAAAGTTATGCCCTGGTCAATTTCAGTTGACTTTTTTAGCTGTCCAAATATAGCAACTTTTGCATCTTTGATGATTTCTGAGCCAAATTTTGAGAATCATGATCAAGCATTGATCAAATGATGTTTGTGGCTTCAAAATGATATATTGACCAAAAATTTGAACTTTTGACTGCCAAATGACCATTTTGCCCCTACAGTTGACTGTAGTGCAACTTAGGGTTTTGACTGTGCAATTTTGAGCTGAATGCCTTGAAACTTGATATGAGGATGCTTGACCATCTTTGTAAGCATATGAGACTTGATTGGGCCTTTGAACACTTCATTTTCTTGATCAGAACACAAACCCTAGTTTTGACTGTATAGGAGACAGTTGGACTGTGCAACCCTTGGGGAATTTTGTAGCTTGGCTTGGCAATTTCTTGAGGAATATGGGAGGGCAAATTTTGGGGTATAACAGTTGCCCCTGTTCAATCTTCTTAGACCTGAGGATGCAGATTGGCGGACGTGCCTTTCGTAATCCGAGGGTAGAAGATGATTGGACACTAGAGTGCCCAGAAATTTGCGCTCACATGGTAGCAGTGTGGTGGGAATGGGCTTATAGATGCCATTTGGAGATTGCTGGATAGGATGATGGGCTTATAGATGTCGTCTGGATGTTGATCGCGTAGGCGATTCCTTAGCGAGAACCTGCATACCTGCAAAAGAAAAATGAGTACCTGACACGTTGCAGGAGCTGATTTCATATGCTTGATATAGATGTGTCCTGACTGGTTACAGGAGCTGAATCTGGAGCTTCACAAGATGATGAATGAACCCGGTATGGTTACTGCCTTAGCATGAATGGTAAGAGAACCTTAGGCGACTTTAACTTCAACAACGCTCGTTGAGAAAAATCTTGACGGGAATTACCATCTTTGCAGTATCGGGAAGGGAACCATAGGCCATTATAAGCTGAAAGGGACTCACCTCACTCGCCGTTGGAGAGGGAATCATAGGAAAAGGAATTGTCACCTCACACACCGTCGGAGAAGAGAACATCTGAAGAAGGAATTACCACCTCACTCACCGTTGGAGAAGGGACCATAGGAGACTATCACCTCACACTCATCGTCGGAGAGGGAAACATCTGAAGAAGGACTTACCACCTCACACACTTGTCGGAGCGGGGACCATCTTGGGCGACTTTATCTTCAACAACGCTCGTTGAGAAAAATCTGGGTGATTTTAACTTCAACAACGCTCGTTGAGAAAAATCTGGGTGATTTTAACTTCAACAACGCTCGTTGAGAAAAATCTGGGTGACTTTAACTTCAACAACGCTCGTTGAGAAAAATCTGGGTGATTTTAACTTCAACAACGCTCGTTGAGAAAAATCTGGGGGATTTTAACTTCAACAACGCTCGTTGAGAAAAATCTGGGGGATTTTAACTTCAACAACGCTCGTTGAGAAAAATCTGGGTGATTTTAACTTCAACAACGCTCGTTGAGAAAAATCTGGGGGATTTTAACTTCAACAACGCTCGTTGAGAAAAATCTGGGGGATTTTAATTTCAACAACGCTCGTTGAGAAAAATCTGGGGTGTCTTCTACTGGGATAAGAATCAGGGAGATCTTAGGGTCGATCTGACTGAACCAGAGAGGCCTTTGACTGGGTAAGAATCAGGAAAATCTTAGGGTCGATTTAACTGAACCGGTCTAGGTCTTGAAATGTCTTCAACTGGATAAGCATCAGGGAGATCTTAGGGTCGATCTGACTGAACCAGAGAAGGCCTTTGACTGGATAAGCATCAGGAAAATCTTAGGGTCGATTTAACTGAACCGGTCTAGGTCTTGAAGTGTCTTTAACTGGATAAGCATCAGGGAGATCTTAGGGTCGATCTGACTGAACCAGAGAAGGCCTTTGACTGGATAAGCATCAGGAAAATCTTAGGGTCGATTTAACTGAACCGGTCTAGGTCTTGAAGTGTCTTCAACTGGATAAGCATCAGGGAGATCTTAGGGTCGATCTGACTGAACCAGAGAGGCCTTTGACTGGGTAAGAATCAGGAAAATCTTAGGGTCGATTTAACTGAACCGGTCTAGGTCTTGAAATGTCTTCAACTGGATAAGCATCAGGGAGATCTTAGGGTCGATCTGACTGAACCAGAGAAGGCCTTTGACTGGATAAGCATCAGGAAAATCTTAGGGTCGATTTAACTGAACCGGTCTAGGTCTTGAAGTGTCTTTAACTGGATAAGCATCAGGGAGATCTTAGGGTCGATCTGACTGAACCAGAGAAGGCCTTTGACTGGATAAGCATCAGGAAAATCTTAGGGTCGATTTAACTGAACCGGTCTAGGTCTTGAAGTGTCTTCAACTGGATAAGCATCAGGGAGATCTTAGGGTCGATCTGACTGAACCAGAGAAGGCCTTTGACTGGATAAGCATCAGGAAAATCTTAGGGTCGATTTAACTGAACCGGTCTAGGTCTTGAAATATCTTCAACTGGATAAGCATCAGGGAGATCTTAGGGTCGATCTGACTGAACCAGAGAAGGCCTTTGACTGGATAAGCATCAGGAAAATCTTAGGGTCGATTTAACTGAACCGGTCTAGGTCTTGAAATGTAGCTTGAGAACTTTAACTGGATCTTTCCTGAAATGTAAAGGTCAGCCATATGCAATGCATGATATGGATCAAGCAATGATGTTCTCAACATAAATGAGATTTGTATGATATGATGTGTATATGCATGCTATAATGATGTATGTGATGTTTTATGTATGTTTTTGTCTAGGAAAGTGAATCCTTGACGGGTGCCGGGAAGTCGTATCCTGGGCTGATGTCGAAGAATAGATTTTGCTTCCGCTGGGGATGATAACTGCAAGAATACCGGTAGGAGAAGATGACTCCGTTGCGGAATAAACTTGGCGAATGGGAGATTCTGCGGGGAGAAAAGATACTCTAGCGACCATGCTGGGAAGCAATACTCTGTGGGAAGAGGGATGCCTTGCTGAGTGTTGATAATAGTTTGCTGGGGATAGGAAGACTTCGTCGATGACGCTCTTTCCGTGGCTTTTGGCTAAGGATAACCCAGTTATATCCTGTTGAGGAAATAACTCTTTAAATCAAGCCAGACGACGCGTTCGTGTCCTGTGAAGGATAAGCTTCCAGAATTTACTGGGGATAAGCTTATGCTTGGGGAGATGAATTCCATCTTTCCTGGGGAACTTGGACGGGACTCTCCTGGGGAAATTTTGATAGTTTTGATATGCTGGGGAAGTGATTCCTTTGAATGTTGATGTATGCCGCCGGGGAACAATCTTTAGACCAAGACTGCCGGGGATGCTTGTTAAGAATATATGCTGCTGGGGAATATTGGGATCTACTGGAGGATACCCAATTTCCTTGAGACTTGTTAACTTTGTTTGGGGAAGAATGCACTGACTTGCTGTCCTCGCTCTCTGGGGAATTAAGATACCTGGTTGTGTTCTTCAGCTGAACCTACTTTGATACCTTGGAGGATAGAACAACTGGATTGCTTAGACAACTCTTTATTGCCCCTGTTTCTGTGGGAGAAGATACCTGTGGCGGTGCTTGATGACTGCCGATTGACAAATCTTCTTCTGGTAGGAAAGTGACGAGATGACGGAACATAGTCGTATGCTTTGATCCCTAACTTTTGCCTGGACCGCCCTTTCGGGTTTTCAGTCCACCGGGATATCCATTTTTGCCCAAGCCGCCTTTTCAGGTTTTCGACTTGCCGGGTGTACAGTTTTTTCATATTCATCCCTTGTTTTTGCCTGAACCCTTTTGGTTCGCCGGGAAGCCCTTATTTTTGCCTAGGTGTGTCAACCTAGCGGGTCTTTGATTGTGCGCAGTGTCTTTTCGACTATGTCCATGTTCTCAGAATGTAGGGAATTGCCCCTGTTAGAAGTATTGCGCTGCCGTACCACTAGAAGATGTCTGATCAGGCAAGATTCGTTGTCGGGATGCCCCAGGTGATCCAGATGGAGATTTGCTCCAGGCTGGTTGGCCTTTTGAGAGATTCTCCGAATCTTGACTGAACTGCCCCAGATGATTGGACCATGATCATGCCGTGCCCCTTGATTGGAGATACTCTTGTTCATTAGACTTTCGTCATGCGAATTTCTATGCTGTTCAAACAAAAAGTCATATGCAAACAAAGTTATATCAAAAATGCAAAGCTTATGTCTGTCTTGAAGTTTTTGAAAATGCATTCTTTTCATAAAACAAGTGATTGTTTGTAAAACGTGATGTCAACTCGTTATTTTATTGCGAGCCTTAAGGAGTCAGGATACCTTTCGTAACAGTATGCTTTCGAACTAACCCATACTTCAGCTAGGACTTTTAAGGGTTATAACGTGGCCTGATTCATGGTTTTAAGAAACAAAGGATAAAGGCTCAAATTATTTGTACCCACCCACTCTTCGTGATGTTCTCTAAACCTAAACTCAGTTGATCCTACGTTAGACCTTGTTTGAGTCTTTGCTTTGATATACCAGCGATGGTTCGAATGTTGACAATTTATTTCAAATAGGCAGTCATCTTTGTTTTTGTTGAGGGTTTGTATGACCTCTTTCTTGTCTGATTTTTGTTATCCCTTTCTTTTTTTTTGCCTGAACTGTTTCCTTTTTTGGAATTACAGTCAGCGGGATGCCCCAGTTTTGTAAGTCTCCTTCATAGGTTTTGACTTATTGGGTTCTTATTTTTGAGATATAATGACTGCCTTTCTTTATTGATTATTCGGAACCATCACTGTTTTTCTTCGTTTTGTAAGGACCTCCTTGGTGCCATTCGTTATGCACTTGGATCAACTGAGAGAACTACCCTGCCCCAGGTTATGATAAAGGGTTTTAAATTTCGCAAATAAAAACTCCTACTTCTTTGGCTCAGAGGGGTTGACGAGGGATTATCTTCCTTATTACTCCAGTGTTTAGGGATTGAAACTATGCCTGTACCTCATCAGCGGGGTCTATTCAAAAGCATACTGTAGATTATGGTATCATTTTCGTCATCCTCCCTCAAGAGGCTTAGAGTTTAGATCCAGAGTTGACATCAGGAAAAATATGAAAATAGTTTGCATATAGTGAATGCGAATATATTGATTCGAAAATAGACATAAGCGATGCATTAATGGAATAACAATGTTTTAACATGAATAAATGTTTGAAGAAAAGAAAATTGCAACTTGAACATTCGAATGAACAAAACTTTCCAGTCTCAGGATTTGTCACTTCAAAGGGAAGATTCTCAGCAGAAGAATTTCATTTGGCCACCCGGCATGAACTCCAGCACCCTTCCGTCGACCAAGTCCTGGATCTTGTTCTTCAAGCTCCAACAGTCATCGGTGTCATGTCCAGGACTGTCAGAATGGTAGGCACATCTTTTATCATGGTTATAAGTAGGAGCAGAGGTGCCAGGATTCTGGGGAGGACCTTTCAAAGTAATCAGATTGGCCTCCAATAAGTGTTTCAGCATTAGAGATGGTGGTATGCCAGTCTCAGTGAAATGTCTTCCAGGAGTGTATCGCTTGCGCCGATTACCCCGTTGATGCTGGGCTTGTGAAGTAGTAGCAATTTGGAGAGGTCTATTCATTGGGCCCGACCTTTGCCCTCTTGGAAGCTGTTCCATGACTTGGTCCATGACTTGGGTTGGTTGCTTCATGTCTTGATGAAGCTGACTGATCATGGCCCTCAGCCCTCCTTGCTCTTGAGCTAAACCTTGAATAAGGGTCCTTTGCCCCAGCATCTGGGTCTTCAATGTGTCTACCTCAGCTTGTAGACGTTTCAGCTGTTCGTCCTTGTCATCCTCAGCATTGTTCCTGACCAAAGTCCCCGTGAGAAGTGTCCTTAACTCCTCCTGCCCCTTGGATAAATTCAGGAGGATGTCCCCGAGCCGAGCCTCTTGAGCAAGAAGGTCCTGGTTGTCTTGTTGTGAAGCCATTGCTGAAATAAATAGCGGGAAAGGTAAGTGACCTGCAACAAAGATACCTGTTATGTAAGGATGAGTATGATATGCATGCAATGTTTTCAAGGATCTCGCGGGGTAAACAAGAAAATTTGTTAGCATTGGAATTTAGAGCTTGATTGAAGGACACCCATGTTATTGAGAACTCTTCTTCAAGAGTCAAAGGCTCACCATATCAAGTGGGTCATAGCCCCTGACTTTAGTCATCATGTCTGGTTTTGATTTCCAAACAACCTTGGTTAGGGAACCTTCTTCAGGAGTCAGAGCTCACCATATCAAGTGGGTCATAGCCTCTGACAACATTGGCTAGAGGAAAATAAATCCTCTTTGCCCCTTGCTAGATGTTTGATTTATATGACCTGTATCACAAGCCCTTGAGATCCTTGAAATGGGTTAGGATGTATGCAATGGTATGATGTCATGATATGCATGGGGTAATGTGAGTAACCCTGTTATGAGTCCCAATTAAGGACTGCAAAAACCTGCAAGAAACTTAGGATACCCTGTTATGAGTCCTAATTAAGGACTACAAACACAACCTGCAAGAGACAAATGTCAGGTAATAAGCATGCAAGTAGTTCAAGTAGGAAGGCACACAAGTCACACAAGAGAAGCCCTTAAAGTTTAGGCCAGCATGAAGTTTGGGGTACTACCCTCTTGAAGTGGGTGGGTTCAACCTGTCCTAATCAAAGTAACCGGGTTCTAAGGTTCCCAATATCACGGGATTGCTTTCATTGTTCATCGTTTCGATTTAGCCACTGAACTGGCGACCGAAATATTCCAGGAAAGAAACCCTCAATTGAGTGTAGTATCGAGTATCAACCAACCTCGGACTGCACCAAAGTCAGTTATCTCACTACCCTAAAGAGGCCAAGATGGTTCGATTAAGGTTCCTGAGGTCTGTTGATGCTTCATGACACCACATGGAGGCCCCGTACTCTCCTTGACTGAACTCAAGGGTTACCGGTACACACCAAAGTGCCACATCAACGTAGCAGACTGCTTCAACCATGTCGGTATACCCCGCACAGTTCCCTCACAGCCTTGTTGCTACTTTCTAAGAAGGTATCCCCAGATCCGGGTTAGGATCTATAGAACTCCCAAGACAGTCCCACAATTTAAAGCAAGCAAGTCAATACAATTGAAAACACAGTTATGAACTAACCCTAAGGTACACCTCACTTTAAGTTTTAGTCCCCAGCAGAGTCGCCAGTTCTGTGATCGGTGGATCTGGAACTGACTGTTTAACGCTGGTTCGCGAAATGTCGCGGAAGCAAGAGTCGCCACCGTCTTTTATTTTCTCCAAATGGAAAGGACAAAAGCACAGAAAAATTCCTTAAAGAGATTGCTCTCGGTTCGGGAGTGAAAATTCTGGCTACAGATACTCAATGTCACGTCCAATGTTATGACACTGTATCTGACTTACTATATGACAGTAAATGCAAAAGCAGTAAATAACACAGTCAATTGTTTACCCAGTTCAGTGTGCAACAACACCTACTCTGGGGGCTACCAAGCCAGGGAGAGAATCCACTATAAGAGATGTTAATTCAGGAATAAACCAACCAGTTTATCTCCTTCACTTAAGACCTACCCAATGCAATTCTAATCTAAGTACAACTTAAACCTGAGTTCCTACTCACTCCCCCTCAATCACAGCAGTGATCTATAAACCAATTTGACTTGAGAATTGATGAAGACACTCTTCAAAAACACACTCTTGATTATGCTTCACAGCTTTTTAATCAAGTAACACAATCACTCGTACTTCACAGCTTTGAGTGATGTACACAACTAACTTGACTCTGCTTCACAGCTTTAGTCAAGTAACATTCAAACACTCTTGCTTCAAAGCTTTGAGTGCTACACAACCCTTACAATTAAAACCTATTCCAAGACACTTATCACAATGATAATTGCTTGGAGTACAATTAAACAAATCTATACAGATTACAAACTTGATCTTCTAAATAATCAGCAGGGATGATTTCAAAAACCGCAGCTCTGTTGAATATATAGCAGCTGCAACTTCAGTTAGGGTTTCCAAAAACCTAGGGTTGATTCCGTTTGACTTAAAGTCCAGGTCACAGTACTTTGTTGATCAGGTTAGGATTGAGCGAGTTTACTCCTCAGAAAACGCAGGATTCTGTTTAGGAAGGACTGAGTTATTTCCTGAAAAAACTCAGACTTATCCAATCCTGTAATCCTGCTAGTTCAGAACAGGATGTCATAACATCTGTTATGACATCTGAGAAAACCTGTCTACTGATTAGCTAAATGTGATCATTTTGCAAACATGCTCAGATACACACTTATGAACATCAGTATTTGAGTTACAATATTTTTCTGCATATGTACCTAAAGAGTTAGTACAACCTGAACTAGAATGTTATGACATCAGTCATGACATTCACACATACACTTGGAATTTACCAAAAATACAAGCCAATACCTAAACACCTACAAACTCCCCCTTTGGCAGATTTTTGGCTAAAGTCCCTAAACAATCAGAGATAGCAGCAGAAATAAATGATGACAGCAGAAAAATATAGTGTTAAGTACTAATTAAGCAGTACCAAATATTCTCCCCCACTTTAGCCACAAATGGGCCAAAGATTACATGTTTATAAAGTAATACAGTTATCCAAGACAAAATAATGAGATCAGCAGCAGAACACCAGACACAGCAGTAGACAACAGCAGGACATTCTTCCAAACTCCACCACCACACAGCAATCATCCTTCAAGTACTGTCATTAGACTCAGAGGAGCCACTTTCTTCACTGTTGGACTGTCCTTCATCTTCTTCCCTCATGCTTGCTTCAGCTTCTTCCTTTTCTAGCTTGGCAATTAGTGCTTCTAGGGTCCTTTTCCTAGCATCCAGATCTTTGCAAGTTTCTTTTAAGACAGCTATGACATCTGATGTTTTGGACTGGCTCTTTGCAGACGATGTCTCAGCTGATGTTATGACAATGTCTGGAGCATGGGATCCCTGAAACAGTTTGTAGTGCAGGCCAAGGGCAGGGGCTCTTTTGCAGACTGTATCTCTTGCTACAAGTATGTCAGGATATTGTGCAAGGATGATTCCACAAAGGAGGGAGGGAAATGCAATTGGTCCTTTGACAGCATAACTGCCAGCATGCTTCAAGGTTTGTTCAAAAATGTACCTTCCATAATCAAAGGCAGTCTTGGTTCCTACAGCATAGATGAATCTCCCCAATCCTGTGGAGATGGTTGATTTGTGATTTGTAGGCACCCAGTTTGCTGCACCTATTTTATGCAGGATGGCAAATTTCATGCTGAGTTTACTAGCATTCAACTTCCCTTTCAATGGCCAGCACTTGACTTGCCTGGCAGTGATGGTCAAGCATACTTCATTGTCAGTTGCCTCTAGATCAGGACAGTCCTTATTCGTTCTTCCAAGAAACTTGTTGATTTCTGATGGAGAGAACTTGACCCTTCTTCCTCTAACAAACACACTCTCAAAGTCAGCTGACCTCCCATCAGCACAATCATTGGATAGGTTCACTACAAACTCTTTAACCAGATTTTCATAACATTTGCCAAACTTCATCACAGTCTTTATTAGTCCAGCATTCCTGATCAGCTCCATGATGTCTTTGCACTCCAAAGCATCATTGTTGAGTTCTCTCTCCAAGGCTATTCTCTTCAAGCAAACATACTTCCACCTGTTTGCATTATCAGGATGATGAAAGGAGATGTTGTCAGTTGGCACTTCAGGCACTCTAGCAATCTTGCTGGAAGGGAGCTTCCTTCTGATGGGAGCATTGTCAATGTCAATCTCAAATTCTGATTCATCATCAGAGTCAGAAGTTTCAGGTTCTTTTCTTTTCTTGGAGATTGGTTGTCTAGCAGTCAGCACCTGAGCCTTCTTCCCTTTAGTCTGAATTTTTTCAGCCATCCCTTCAGCCTTGGACTTCTTAGGTTTAACAGTCTCACAACTTTTTCTTTTCATCAATCTTCTAGCAATGCTAGGGTTCACATTAGCAATCAGTTCATTATCTGAGTACTCTTCATCCACATCAATGATAGGTGGATCAGCAGCCTTTTCAGAGGGATTCTGAATGTTGTCTTTTGGTGTCACGACATCCTCAGTGACATCTATATTTTCAAAACCTTCTACATTTGGACTCTCAGATTGATTTAGAGGAATAGAAATCCCCGGTACAGATTGGTTGCCACTCAGAATGCTAGTAACCAGTCTAGCAATGGCTTGGTGTACTTGCACTGTTCCTTCTTTATTAGGTATATTAGATGAAGGAAGAGAAGAATTACCAGAGACTGCAGCTTGAGCTCTTCCTGCTTTTCTGGTCCTGAGTTTCTTGATTTTGGCTGGATTAGTTGCCATCTCCCTGAGAGGAGTGACCTCAAGTACTTCAGATTCTATGCATGTCGTGATTGCCCTAGAATCGTGATCAGATGACGATGATGATGAGTGAGACGAAGCCGCCATAGTGGAAGATGATGTCTGAGACATTGTGTTTAACGTTGAGTAGCAGTAGCACTTTGAGAAAGCTCTTTGATTGGGAGGAGAAAACCGGTTGCAAGAATGAGAGAGATAGGGAGTACAAGGGAGTCTTTTCAACTTCTGAAGGCTTTTGAAGGAATTGTGAATGACTATGATCAACCCACTAAATATAGACTTAATAGAATTAATCCCTTCAACCCTTGTTTTCAGCAAAACTAATTGCTATAATTTCTCATGTTGGTGAATACCCAATCTGCCCTTCAAATTTTCAAGTTGATTTCCAACAAGCGCCTTGATAGAAGAATCAGTTAGCTGAAGCTCAGAGAACTTATGTTTCAGTTCAAATGATTTCTTCTCTCCAAAGTCAATAGGGTTTAAGGAAATGTTGAATGTTTTCAGATTATCACACCACAATGTCACAACATCTTGTGTAACATTGTCTTCAGGTAGCATCTGTGTTGACCAGAATTTTTTTGAACAGAATTTATGAGACTTGTTCATATCACATATATTATCAGCCTGTAGTTTAGGAGTTCTTCTGACATCTTCCATAGGAATATCTCTTTTCATTTCTTCAAGTTTATGCTGCCACTGTTTCATATCTTTTTCTTCTTTGAAGATTTGACTCAAGGTGTGGATATCAGTGTTCTCAGGCTGCCACACATAACAGTTATTTTTGGACTTTATTCCTCTCATTACAATATCTAGTTTATCATTAAACACTAGACATTCAGATCTTGAGAAGTTGACCATGAATCCTAGATCACATAATTGACTGATGCTGATGAGATTAGTAGTCAACCCTTTTACCAGCAGTACCTTATTCAGACTTGGAACTCCAGGGTAGTCCAAATTGCCAACTCCTTTGATTTCTCCTTTAGCACCATCTCCAAAGGTCACAAAACTGGTGGTGTGAGGCATAACATTATTGAGGAGATTTTTGAATCCAGTCATGTGTCTGGAACATCCACTGTCAAAGTACCAATCTTCCTTTGTTGAGATCTTCAGGGAAGTGTGTGCTATCAGTGCAATAGCCTTTTTCTTCCATTGAGGAGCGTGTGGTACCCTTTTAGACTTAGGTTCGACATCTGATTTCTGATTAGGATATCCATGTAGTCTGTAACAGAAGGGCTTTATGTGACCATATTTCCCACAATGATGACATCTCCATCTTTGGTACCTCTTCTTCATGTGTCTCTGTCCCTGATGTGGAGAGTAATGTTGAGACATCTGGTTTGACATTTGCTTCCTGGTAACAACTTTCTTTGTTTCCACAAATCCTAGGCCAGATTTATTTCCCATATTTTGTCCAGCCTGAAGAATCTCTTCCAATTTGTCTGTCCCATTTGTCAACATCTTGACTGATTTGGTCATTTGATTCAGTTGTGAGTTCAGCAGTTGAACTTCTCCTTCTAAATGACTTATAGTTTCAAGATTTGCTCTCTTTTCAGCCTCTAGCTTTACGATGAGTTTTGATTGTTTCTCATTTTGCACACAGACTTCACCACTTCTGATACACAATTTCTTGTAGGTATCAGCCAGTTCTTCAAATGTTACTTCTTCATCACTGGTGTCACTTTCAGAAGTACAAACACTAGTTAGGGCAGTAACTAGTTTGGCAGATTCTTCTTCAGAATTGCTTTCTGAATCATAGTCAGACCAGGTAACAGTCATTCCTTTCTTTTGCTTCTTAAGAAAGGTAGGACATTCAGCTCGAATATGTCCATATCCTTCACATCCATGGCATTGAATTCCTCTGCCTTGGTTTTCCTTATCTTCTGATCTTGGTCTTCTGCTGGAACTGTCAATGTCAGAAGGAATGTTGTGAACATTTGACCTTGACTTTGGGTCCATTCTTTTGATGAGCCTGTTGAACTGTCTTCCAAGCATGGCAATGGCTTCTGATATGTTTTCTTCTTCATCCTCCTTGTGTTCAACATCAGTGTTGGTTACAAGTGCTATGCTTTTGTTCTTCTTGTCACCATTATCAGTGATCCCCATCTCAAAAGTCTGAAGAGACCCAATAAGTTCATCCACTTTTAACTTGCTAATGTCCTGGGCTTCCTCTATGGCAGTTACCTTCATTGCAAATCTTTTAGGCAAGGATCTGAGAATCTTCCTCACCAGTTTTTCTTCTGACATTTTTTCTCCCAGTGCTCCTGAGGTGTTGGCAATCTCCAAGATGTTCATGTGAAATTCATGGATGGTTTCATCTTCCATCATTTTTAGATTCTCAAACTTAGTGGTCAACATCTGAAGCCTTGACATCTTTACTTTGGAAGTGCCCTCATGAGTAGTTTTGAGGGTGTCCCAAACTTCCTTGGCCAGTTCATATTGATGTACTAATCTGAAGATGTTTCTATCAATTCCATTGAACAAGGCATTTAAGGCTTTTGAATTTCCCAGAGCTAACTCATCTTCTTCTTTACTCCAATCTTCCTCAGGCTTCAGACTGATTGTCCCATCTCTTTCAGTTATGGTGGGATGACTCCATCCTTTGTCAGCAGCTCTCCAAGCCTTTTTGTCCAGAGATTTTAGGAAGGCAATCATACGAGGTTTCCAATAGTCATAATTAGTTCCATCCAGAATGGGTGGTCTGTTTCCAAAAACTCCTTCTTTGTCCATAGTGCCAGAAAGTGATATCCCTAGATCTCACCCAGTAATACAGGCAGGGTGCCTGCTCTGATGCCAATTTAAAATTCTGGCTACAGATACTCAATGTCACGTCCAATGTTATGACACTGTATCTGACTTACTATATGACAGTAAATGCAAAAGCAGTAAATAACACAGTCAATTGTTTACCCAGTTCAGTGTGCAACAACACCTACTCTGGGGGCTACCAAGCCAGGGAGAGAATCCACTATAAGAGATGTTAATTCAGGAATAAACCAACCAGTTTATCTCCTTCACTTAAGACCTACCCAATGCAATTCTAATCTAAGTACAACTTAAACCTGAGTTCCTACTCACTCCCCCTCAATCACAGCAGTGATCTATAAACCAATTTGACTTGAGAATTGATGAAGACACTCTTCAAAAACACACTCTTGATTATGCTTCACAGCTTTTTAATCAAGTAACACAATCACTCGTACTTCACAGCTTTGAGTGATGTACACAACTAACTTGACTCTGCTTCACAGCTTTAGTCAAGTAACATTCAAACACTCTTGCTTCAAAGCTTTGAGTGCTACACAACCCTTACAATTAAAACCTATTCCAAGACACTTATCACAATGATAATTGCTTGGAGTACAATTAAACAAATCTATACAGATTACAAACTTGATCTTCTAAATAATCAGCAGGGATGATTTCAAAAACCGCAGCTCTGTTGAATATATAGCAGCTGCAACTTCAGTTAGGGTTTCCAAAAACCTAGGGTTGATTCCGTTTGACTTAAAGTCCAGGTCACAGTACTTTGTTGATCAGGTTAGGATTGAGCGAGTTTACTCCTCAGAAAACGCAGGATTCTGTTTAGGAAGGACTGAGTTATTTCCTGAAAAAACTCAGACTTATCCAATCCTGTAATCCTGCTAGTTCAGAACAGGATGTCATAACATCTGTTATGACATCTGAGAAAACCTGTCTACTGATTAGCTAAATGTGATCATTTTGCAAACATGCTCAGATACACACTTATGAACATCAGTATTTGAGTTACAATATTTTTCTGCATATGTACCTAAAGAGTTAGTACAACCTGAACTAGAATGTTATGACATCAGTCATGACATTCACACATACACTTGGAATTTACCAAAAATACAAGCCAATACCTAAACACCTACAGGGAGGTAGGTTATAGAAAGGGAAGGTGTTAGCACCCTTTCTATCCATGGTTATCCATGGGCTCTTAGATACTTGCTCAATGTGTTTTCAAAAATGTTTGCTTGCTTTTCAATTATGGGTTTTAAAAAGTTTCTTTGAAAAATTTCAGTTCGACTCGTACGTCAGAGTGTTTGAAAAGTTTGTTTTGAAAGCTTTTGAAAATGTGTTGGTGTGAAAAGATTTTGATTTGTTTTTGAAGAGAGCAAGTATCCATGAGTCGTCTACCTACCCTAAGGAATTCGTCTGTGTAAATGTCCTTAAAGTAGTGCTATCCCACCATTGAGAGGTAGGTAGCACCACCGTTGGAGGTGTTCAGGTCAATTCGAGTTTGTGGGGACATGGTGATCACCGGAGTAATGGGAAGATACCTTAGAAGCTACCCTCATGCCAGGTTCCCGGATCATGAGGACTTACTAAGACATCCTCTACTCGACGATCACCTTTCGAAAGGCAAGGCAACAGTGAGGCGTACCCTAGGGGTGGTGTGTGCGAATTGTGTGTCGTTTTCATTGATGTTTGTCTTGTCATGTTTATTGGTGTTCTACGCTTGATTTTATTTTAAGTCCATACATTCTTTCATGCTTTTGTTAACAGTTAAAAGTTGCGGGAAAAGTAAATCTAAGACTATTACAAATGGCGCGGGTCCACATCGCCAAAATTAAACTGGACCCGATTTGACAAGAAAATAAAGAAATTAAATAAAAGTGCGAAAAGTATAAATTGTTACAAGGCTTTGGGACATATACATAATGAATAATAAGCGATAAAGTAAATGTGCGAAATAAAATAATTAAGACAATGGGCGTTGGACCCTTTTGCAAAAAATTAAATTTAATGAGGAATTAGAATTAAAAAAAAAGAATGTTTTTGGTATTTTGTATTTTTTAAGATTTAGAAGAAAAAAGAACTTTTTAGAATGAAATTTGAAATGCAAATCCTAATTCTAATGTTTTTTAGTTATTGTGAAAATGTTATATTAATCTAAATTAAACCCTAATTTTTACTTATGTACATTTAATTATAAAAATAAAATAAATAAATAAATAATATTGTGATAAAAAAAAGGAAAATTTAAAAGGTATAAAAAGTCATTAAACCTAATGCTATATTTTTGGATTTTTAGTTATTAAGAAAGTATTAAAATCTAACCTAAATGCAACCCTAATTAGTTTACAAGTTTAATTATGAAAATTACTAATATTATGGCAAAAAACAAGGAAAGTTAAAAGGAATAAAAAAAGTCATTAACCTAATTTAAATCTAAGTTACTTTACATGCAAAAATCAATTTATGAAAATAGATAAAATAATAATATTATGATAAAAAAAGGAAATCAAAAAAGAATTAACAATTAAACCTAAATTCTATATTTTTTATATTTTTTATGAAAAGAATTAAAATTGCAAAAAAACCTAATTATACTAAATTTATTTACATGCAATTTATTCATAAAAATAATTAAAATAAATAAATATTATATTTTTTGGCCTTTTCTGATTTTATGATGTTTTTGTATTTTGTTAAAAAATAATTAATTAAATAAACAATAATTAAATAAAAGTAATTAAAACAAGAATAAAAATAAAAAGATTAGGGAAGGCAAACCAGGGGGGGGGGGGGGGGGGGGTAGCCCCAAAATTGGAGGTAAGGCCTAGCATTCTGGCCCATTTATCTTTGAGTCCGTTGACTTTTTGAATTCTGTATGATGCGTTGACTGGGAGTATAGCGTGTTCCTTGAACCTTGGCCTTTTGATTGATGGAACTGGACGCGTGTGTTGGCTTGAGATGGTGAACGTATGGTGATCCACAAGGGTGTGCTGCATGAGATTAATTGATGAAAAATGATATGGAACATGTGAAAGACCTGGGGTTCGAACCCAGGTCAAGGGGATTGCTAGCGCTTGCATCAACCACCTGTGCCAATTGACTTATTTGATATATAAATAAACAATGAATATAATAAGAGAAAACGTGGGTTAGTTATTTGGAACGCGCGCAAATTTGAAACACCCAACCACTGCTTGCCAACGCATCATCGTCTTCGTTCTCTTTTTTATTTCCTGAAACATGAAAACAAACAGCAACGGTTTTAACCCGTTGCCATAGAGGCCATATCAAAAAATAGCGAATAGGATTCTACTGGTCATAAATTCATCGCGAGTACACCATTCTAATCGTCCAGACGCGTTGAACTTCGTGGTCTTAGTCTTGGGTCATGATTTTGCCTTGGGTGAAAAACCCCAATTCAAGAACTCTGAAACCCTAAAAATCAGTTATGGTATAATCTCGTATAGCACAGAAAAACGTAATTAATGGTGTTAGTTAGCTTCAAAAACTCACAACAAACATGAATCAACAAATAAAAATGGCAAAGGATGCATAAATCGTGATGTGCAATTCCAAATTTTCCTCTGTACAGTTTTGAGTCATTGTACCAATTCTTGAGGTTTTTGTTGTTGTTGTTGATTGGAACGTGATCAGGAGAGTTTTAGGAAGCTATTAGAATCAATCTTAGGACTTAAATCCACCTAGAACACTGATTTCAGTTTTGAGTTTTATTGAGAATTTTTCCAAGTTGGCAATGGTGTTTGGGCGCCGCCTTTAGTGTCTGTTGTGGTTAGGGTTTGACTTAGCACTTATGATGGAAGAGAATTAGCCTGTTATTTGACCTTGATTCATGCTTGTGAGAGAATTGGTCTTAGGTCTTTTTCATTAACAAATTTTTTCCTTCTTTTAAGCCAAGACCAAGACTTAGTGTGCAATTTAACCCTAGCATAAGTTTGTGAGCTGGCCCATGATATATGGAAGTTGTCCAAATTCAAATGACACTATTCCATTGGTTTTTGAATTTTATTTGAATTTTTAAAGATTTAAAATGAATTAAATTATCAAAAATTAAATAAAATAGAAAAATCAATATTTGGTCTTGAAATTAATCATGGGCCACGTGTGTGGCATGACAAGGCTGAATCAAGTGGAAGAAAGTGGGCCCTTTTGTCAAAAATTGAAGTTTCAAGGATAGTTGACTTTTGCCATTTCACAAAAATTTCCCAACTTCTACAAGGCATAACTTGCTCAATTTTTAAGATTTTCACATGTTCTTGGACATTTTGGAAAGGTCTTTGAGTCCTCTAACCAATGCCTTTGGTCCCATGTCATTTTTATTTACCAATCTCAAGTTATGGCCTTTGACTTAAAGTCCCTTTTTGTTGACTTTTGAAAATGACCTATAATGTTGAAATTGATAACTTTTTGTGAGAGCATTTCTTGGACTTGAAGTATGAAGATGAGTTGTAGGAAATGTCTTTCTCTTCAAAATGAGCTTTGGATGGAATTTTTCTGATAATCCATGTGAAAGTTATGCCCTGGTCAATTTCAGTTGACTTTTTTAGCTGTCCAAATATAGCAACTTTTGCATCTTTGATGATTTCTGAGCCAAATTTTGAGAATCATGATCAAGCATTGATCAAATGATGTTTGTGGCTTCAAAATGATATATTGACCAAAAATTTGAACTTTTGACTGCCAAATGACCATTTTGCCCCTACAGTTGACTGTAGTGCAATTTAGGGTTTTGACTGTGCAATTTTGAGCTGAATGCCTTGAAACTTGATATGAGGATGCTTGACCATCTTTGTAAGCATATGAGACTTGATTGGGCCTTTGAACACTTCATTTTCTTGATCAGAACACAAACCCTAGTTTTGACTGTATAGGAGACAGTTGGACTGTGCAACCCTTGGGGAATTTTGTAGCTTGGCTTGGCAATTTCTTGAGGAATATGGGAGGGCAAATTTTGGGGTATAACACGTACAATCCTTATGGATGCAGATATCTTTGGTCTTGACTGCCAAGAAACGATAGGAATGGACGAAATGACTGAGATTATGACGCATGGTGAATTAGGCATCGGCAATGTTCACGCATACATCCGGTATTCCGATAAATATATCATTTAATTAGTTGAACAATTTATTTACACATTTCAATGAAAATAGTCTAATGTTTATATGTTTTTATTTAAGGTTGTTGTACGATAAAAAAATGCGCGAGACTGTATTGGCAAGACGCTTCCATTTCTTGTCTGCCCATATTGTCAGCGGAGCGACAATTGTCAGGGAACCTGGTTCAGTTAGGGAGTACTTAGTGAATCGATACACGGCCTACGTCGGCAACCCAGATAGCTTGTTTATTTTGCCGTATAACACTGTTCCAGTGGGGTGAGTTTTTCATTTATTCTAATATATCTTTGTTTATTTTGCGTAGAAACTTTTCTTCTAAACTGTTGCTTAAATTTTTAGAAAACACTGGTTGTTGTTGGCTATCGATCCGATTAAAGAAGTTGTGTACTTTCTGAATTCGGTAGACGGGGAATGGACTAACTATCCCGCTATGAAGGAAACTGTTGATCAGTAAGTGAGATCGTTCTAACTATTCGTGTATATTTATATATTTAATTATTTCTGTGAGATTGATCTAAATATATGTTTTTATTTTCTTAGATCAATACAAATATTTCGTAGTCAAAGGGACGCACAGGTACCCCGGAGTAAATCATCAAATATTACTTGGATCAAAGTGCAGGTACAAAATTAGTTGCTTATAATAATAATGTTACTTGATAAAATTACACGACAACTATAAAATATATTCCATTTTTCTATGCAGTGTCCGTTACAGAATAACGATGTAGATTGCGGATACTTTTGCTTGAGGTTTATGAAAGAAATCCTTCATAAAAATCAAGTAGAGATTCCAAGCACGGTATGGATTTATAACTTAGAATAATTTTGTATGATTTCTACATTTAATAACATCATGCATATACTGAAGTAATAATTTCTTATGTAGTACTTTGATGACCTCTATACTATGTCGTACACGAAAGTTCAAGTGGAAGAAGTCAAAGAGGAAATATGTCAATTTTATGTTGAAAACAGATTATTCTGATGGGTATGAATAAAATATTATTGTACGTGTTAGTTTGATTGTGTTGGAGCCTTTAATATTGTTTGTTTAATTTACCGTGTTGTTCATATTCATACTTTGCAGGATGACGACCGTGTCGGTGGAGCATTATTTTCGATGTAATTATATATGATTTAGTTACATATGTATATATATATGGTTACAAATTAACACGATACTTTGTATGTGATTTAGTTATGGTTACAAATGTATATAAGGATTGAATTATGGTTACAAATGTATATATACTTTGTATGTGATTTAGTTACATATGTATATAAGGATTTAGTTATGGTTACAAATGTATTATATGGTATACCGGTTTCTGTTAATATAATACCGGTTTCTGTGAATATTATAAGGATTGAATTACAGGTTAAATTATTGGACCAAAAAAAAATTACAGGCCGCACAGGGAACCTCAAATTATAGGTTTCACTTTAAAAAATTTGTATGAGCTACGAAAGAGCTTTTGGCTAAAAAGCGCTTTCGTAGGCAGGATAAATAAAAAAAAAATTAAATAGAAACCCCCTACCAAAGCGCTTTTTATGGAAAAAGCGTTGTGAAAGACCCCCCTATCAAAGCGCTTTTTCCATAAAGCGCTGTAAAAACCATGATAAATAAAAAAAAAAATTAAATAGAAACCCCCTATCAAAGCGCTTTTTATAGAAAAAGCGCTGTGAAAGACCCCCCTATCAAAGCGCTTTTTCCATAAAGCGCTGTAAAAGCCATGATAAATAAAAAAAATAAAATTAAATAGAAACCCCCTATCAAAGCGCTTTTTATGGAAAAAGCGCTGGGAAAGACCCCCCTATCAAAGCGCTTTTTCCATAAAAAGCGCTGTAAAAGGCCTGATAAATAAAAAAAAAAATTTAAATAGCACACCTATCAAAGCGCTTTTCAAAAAGCGCTGGGAAAGACCCCCCTATCAAAGCGCTTTTTAAGGAAAAAGCGCTGTGATAGGTCCACCTACGACAGCGCTTTTGGCCAGAAAAAAGCGCTTTCGTAGCCTACGCCAGCGCTGGCTACGGCAGCGCTTTTAAGCGCTTTTAAAGGGCAAAAAAAAGCACTGTGAAAGCCCATTTTCGTAGTAGTGATGATGTCAACTTTTGCGATACTCTCGATAGTCTTCAAGACAGAAGGAGTCCCAACTATTTCAGCGGCTATTCAATGATACATGTTGGCATTAGCCAGTTTAATTAATCAAAGACCCTTATAGGCCATTATACCAGCTCTATGATGGTCACCGGGAAAGACCCAGGGTATAGCGTCAAACTGCCCCATACACTCCAAGTGATGAGCAATTTTAGCATCGTTAGGTTCCTAACCAGTCACCCCCTGGTATGTTTCAACGAAGTCACTGGCACTTTCCCTCCTTCGACGGGAAGCTTCTATTTCTGCCTCAGCCAAAACTGGAGGAGGCATCGATTTCACGACAAGGATTTCGCACTTATCAAACTTTGCTAAAAAAAGATCTCTAAAGAATTCCTTGAAGGAGTCTCATGTGAAAGAGATTCTTCAAACTACCCTTCCACTTCTAAATCGGTGATTAAAGGGATAATATATGGTTTAAAATCCTCGTTGACAAGGAAAAGAGAATGTGATTCAGACTTCAATCCTCTTCTCGAAGAAAAAGAAGAAACGCCACCCTCTAAAATAATAAGGTTATTATTCATCGTAACGAAATCATAGTCAAATGCTACAATGAAAAAGCTGAAAGGAAGAAAGGTACCTCGAAATGCAAAGTTGTATATGATAAAGCAGGGAGAGACATTTTGTGGGACAATTTGTTAACTGAGATTTTCGACAGGCCTCAAATCTCAAGATAGAAAAAAGGGAAAATGAAGAAACTTTTAGTGAAGATCTTGGTGATGTTTAGGAGCATGGTCGACATACATGCTGACAACATTTCAATAAGAAGATGGTGAATTAAGATGTCGAAATCTATCTTAGAGAAAGAGTTATGGACTTAGTAATTTTTCGAAGCAGCAAGTGTAGACATTTCAACCAAGGCAGTTGAGATGTACGGCGTGGTTGAATAACCACTTTTTACCCTTTCCGTATCAAAAGGACGTGTGGAAGCAGTTTTCGAAGTAAAAGACTTGTAATGGAGAATGTGGTATTCAATGGAGAAAAACTCGTCTTTAGCAGTTATTTAGATTTCAGTATAAATAGTAGTTTTAATAATATAATTAAGGGTGTCAAATTTACTATAAAACTCATAAAAACTCAGAGTACTAAGAGAAGAGAGAAATGAGTTCCAAGAGTGCAATGTACGTTTGATCACCAGTTTATATTTATGCAAAGCTTTACTTTTGAATTTACATTCATTTTTCGTGCTTTTCATTGTCGAACTCTTTACTTTCTCAGTCAAGTTTTACTTTAACTTATTCTTACTTTCGTAATGTGATTTTGCCTACTGTCGAAATCATTCATACTCTCACCATTTACACATTATTTGGAAAATTTCACGCATGTTGTTCTGAGACTCCCTAGTCGGTCTTACAGGTAACCTTTAATAAAAGACTAGCGGTGTTTATCAAAATTTTAGGATAAACATAGGCAAAGGCGATCGAACGTATCAGATTGAAAGTCACACGTCAAAAGAAAAACGACAAAACACTTCAATGATAAGACTACATTAAATGCTCACGTTCCACATTATTCTTTGACAAAACCAAAGTAGTACATGTCAGTCGACACTTGTGCAACTATTCTCAAGGGTCGGTCAAAACTACTAAAGACTCTACCGACATCCAAAGTGCCCGACAAGTCTTAGGATAAATTATTTCATACCGGTCAAATACCTAAGATTCAACGCCCCACGCTAAGTGAAGGCCCTATAACGCGAGGCCCGCTCGTTCAACCTGCTCCACCAAGCCCAAGGTATAAATACCTCCACAAAGGGTTCTCAGGTACATAATTTATAATTTCCACTTTCATTACGGTTATCTAAAACCTTAATCTGACTTTAGCGTTGGAGTGTTAACCATGCAGTTATCCCCCTTCTGAACCAACATATCAGAGATTAACAACATCTATTCAAGATCGATACAAATCAATTATGTTGAATCAAGAACAACATTTCCAATACAAGAAGCACCGTGATCGCAACCTTAAATCCATGACATCGCATCACAAAATCACCTACGAAGCTTCCTTCTGCCGTAATTTCTGCAATATTCTCTATTTTTAATTCAGCAATGAAACAAAACATATTTTAAATAAAAAATTTAAATTATCTTAACAAATATTAAATATTAACTTTTGCTTATAAATTGTGAAGTATATAAAAAAATTGTATATTATTTTTAAATCGAAATATTTTGAGTTTGTGTTTTTCTTATAACTATTTAGGAGTATATAAATTCAACAATGAAAAAAAACACAAAAAGTGACATTAATCACTCACCAAGCCAAAGTTAGGAGTAGCTGAGTCGGGTCAAATGATCGGGTAATTAATCAACCCGTTGAGTAAGTCCACCCAATTCAAATTGCGCGGCAACCCAACATTGTAGGAGAAGAACAACACTTGTCCTCCAAACAAACCCGAAGAAACAGAGCAAGAATCTATTCACACACAAAAAACTTAAAAAACAAAATCTATCTATGTCTCTCTTTTTCCTAAAATTAAAAAAACCAAACAAAACACAGAAATTATAGACCTCGTTAAGATTTTGCAAAAACCAACAATTTTTTTTCTTCTTTTTTTCCTTTCTGTTCAATTCAAACACGAAGAACAAACAAACTCTGTTTCTATAGCCTTTCATCGAGCTGGCAATTCTGTTCTGTTCACGGCAGAACTTGCGCAGTTCGAACATTATTCCAATGTCGGAACCAAAAACATCTTTGATCATTATTGTTCTTTCTCAAAACCCAGTTCTATTGATTTTCTTTACTTAACAAAAAAAAAAAATTAATAATCACTTTCACTTTCTTTCTCATAATTTTCTCAATTTTCTCGCAAACCATTGCGAGAAAAACTGATATGGCTCAAAAACACCACAAAAACAAAAAAAAACCTCCATCAATTTCAACTCTCAGTGATACCGAGAATCAATTAAACAAGTTAAATCATGTTAATGATAAAGATTCAGCTCCGCCGCCCGAACCCGATCCTCCAAAAATTTCACCGAAAAACTCCACCGCGGATTCCACACCGCCGCAGCCTCGGCCGAAGTCACCTTTCCCGCCAAAAGTTTTACCGCCATTAGAATCACCTTCAGAACCACCACCAGAACCACCACCAGAACCACCACCTCCAGAACCTTCACCACCACCTCCAGAACCTTCACCGCCACCTCCAGAACCTTCACCTCCACCTCCAGAACCTTCTCCGCCACCTCCATCACAATCCCCACCGCCACCACAATTATCACCTCCGCCGGTGCACAATGCAAGTTCTTCATCTCCTCCTCGTTTATCACATAAACCACCACCACCACCTCCGTCGCCTCCTGAGAGGCCTTCTTCATCATCTTCTTCATCTTCTCCGCCGTCTAATGATTCGCCACATAAAGCTATGCATGAAAAACCAAGAGACTCTCATTCGCATGTATCCTCGCCCGTCGAAATAGTTGCTTATACCCTTACCGGAGTTCTGGTTGTCGCCTTAGTTGTCTTCGCCGTTTTTTTCACTTTTAGGAAGAAGAAAACGAAAGGAGATGCATATGGTGGACCCTTTATGCCACCTCCTGGTACTAACTTTCAGGTTAAATCAGGTAAATTCTTTTTCTCCATACATTTGAATTTCACAATCATATTACGACAAAATACCGATAAATGCCGCTGTTGTTGGTGTAATTATCATTGTGGAGATCTTTGAAATGTCTAATGATATTGGCGATCAGGTGCTGATGGACTTTACTATGTACAGCAACCTTCCATTAGAAATAACTACGTCGCGACCGCTGGAGCAAACAGCAAGAAACATATAAGACGAGCTTCCGTGGAATCTGTACAGCCCCTAAGTGCACAAATAGTTTTTAGTTATGACATGGTAAAAGAAATAACCAATGCATTTTCTAGTCAGAATGTGATAGGGGAAGGAGGATTTGGGTGTGTTTACAAGGGTAAGCTGCTGGATGGAAAAGAAGTGGCGGTCAAGCAGCTTAAGGTTGGTAGTGGGCAAGGAGATAGGGAGTTTAGGGCCGAAGTGGAGATCATTAGCCGTGTACATCATCGACATTTGGTATCGTTGGTTGGTTATTGCATTTCTGAGCAACAAAGAGTACTTATATATGAGTTTGTTCCTAATGGAAATCTTCATCATCACTTGCATGGTAATGTGAGTTTCCCTTTATTTTCCTTACAAATATTAAGAAAATAGTTTCTACTTGTTGGAACACGCATTCATTACTCTAACAATTCTCATCTTACAAATCAATTTTATGAGTCTGAGTTAGTCCTCGAATCAAAATTCTATGAATATATATTTTCCACATATGTGGTTTAGTGCTTGATATGCATTATATTGCAGGAAGTGGAATGCCAGTGTTGGATTGGGCCAAAAGGGTGAAGATAGCTATTGGTGCTGCAAAGGGTCTGGCGTATCTGCACGAGGACTGTAAGTATATCGTGCAATTTTATTTTTGGATCACTTATTCTTGTAGTTGAATACATATATGTTTTTCAAAATTTGTGACAGGGGAATAATTTCACGAATACATGTGTGTTTTTCGATGAATTTTCGATAGGCTTGCATTTTTTATGAATAACTAAAGTATTTTATGTATCTCTAGGCAGCCAAAAGATTATTCACAGAGATATTAAATCACCCAACATACTTCTGGATGATGCTTTTGAGGCACAGGTTGCAGACTTTGGGCTTGCAAGGCTAACAGATGCTGCCAATACCCATGTATCAACTAGGGTTATGGGTACCTTTGGGTAAGATTCTATGGCTCTTAACTTAAACAATATACACTAATGTATATAGTCCTTTAAAGGGGTGTACCTTAAAAAACAAATTGAACTGGAAATTTTAACTATGAAATTTTAACAATCTCAATGTTTACTTTTCAAATGGGAAATACATTTCCAGTTTGAAAAAGGAAATATATTTTTCAACAGAGTTAATCCAAATGTTTTCACCAACATATTGGTTATGGTAGAATACAAGTAACCAAGATTTTGATAGAGATATGTGTCACAGTAGTGATCCTTGATATTACAAAGAATCTCAGTGAAATGTGACAAATGCAACCTTAATTACAGTCATGGAGATATCATGCAGTTGGAGAGAGACACCAATAGCCTTTGTGTGATGGAAAGTACCCTAAATATAGACACTCATGAAATCAGAAATCTGGTTTATGGTTGTTATAAGGTCTTGATAGAGGGAAACAAGCACAACAAAAACCTTTAAGAAATTTATTGTCAGGTGGCGGATTAAACAGGACATAGTATGGTACTTTGAAATTAAGAGGTGCAGTAGGAAGTCTATTAATGAGATAAACTGAAGTAAGGAAGACCTAGTCCCAATATGAAGGAGGGATAAAGGCTTGTCTGAGGAGGGTGAGGCCTAATTCCACAACGTGTTTGTGTTTCCTTTCCACAAAACCATTTTGGTGGCATGTGTGAGGACAAATGAGTGTGTGTGTGTGTGTGTGTGTGTGTGACACCTAGTTCACTTAGGAATTAAGTGGATGTTTTAAACTCTCCTCCCCAGTCAGCTTGTATGGACTTAAGTGAATGACGAAATTGTAGTTCAGCCATAGACTTAAACTGTTTGAATATGAAGAAGACATATGACTTAGACTTAAGAAAATAGATCCAAGTAAACCTGGAATAGGCATCAACAAATGTTATATAATAGTCATAGCCAAGAGTAGAGGGATTGGGTGATGGTCCCCACAAGTCACTAAAAACTTACTCTAAAGGATGAGTGTAATTGGTGTGTGAAGATTGTGCATGTAATCTATGAACCTAACCAATACAACAAGCAGCACAAAAGGTAGAAATATCTTTATTGATTAAAGAGGTATTACATTGTTGAGGATAATTTTCATAGGATGAGTGTTGGGATGGCCTAATCATTGGTTCCATAGGTAGTGACTACTATCTGTTATACAAGGTGTATAATTAGTTACCAAAGCAATAGGTGTAACAGGTGTAATACTGGGAGTAGAAAACTTAGAAGAGTTGAGTGATAGCGCAGGAATTCATAAAGACCATTAGGACCTACACAACCTTGAAGAAGAATTTCCTTGGTTCTCTGGAATTTAACAAGACATTTATTAACATTAAATAGAAAATAGACATTGTTATCTTTAGAAAATTTACCGACACTAATGATATTTTTGGTGATCGAGGGAACATGGAGGAGATTGTGAAGTGTGAGTGACATGTGAGGATGTGTAGGGGAGGGGAAGGTGCTTGAACCAGAAGATTTAATATGCAAAACTTGGCCATTTCATATGTAAATCTGATCATCTCTTTCAAAAGGAGTGAAGTGTTGAGGGTTGCTTGAGTCCCGGTTACATGGAAAGAGGCCTAGAGTCAGGATACCAGATACTTGTAGATGCAGGTGTGATGTTGGTCTTTAAGGCACTAGGAGGATTGCCAAATGTAGAGGTTGGGCGAGCATGAGGTTGAGGTCTTACCCTAATATTGGGAGGTTGAAATGAAAAGGCATGAAAGAACCTCCATAAGGTGCATGCCTATAACCATATGCTTGACCAAAGGAAGAACCATTGTAAGGAGAGCTATATTGTAGTTGGAATTGTTGATTGACCGCCAACACGAGGTATTAGTTTAACCAAACTTAGAGCTAACTTGAGAATGATTATTGAAGTTTCATCCTCCTCTTTCTCTTCAACCACGACCACCACGTGAGTTACAGCCTCCTCTAAAGGAATTGTACTCAGGTTCATTTGACTAAGATGGATTGGATTCACGAGAAGTAGGGGACAAATCAGTAATCACTAGAAATTTGTTTCTTGAATTTATCCAAACAAGCAAGATGAAGAAGAACTTCAACCTCATCAAGATCCATTACATCAAATTTGCTTTCGATAACCGAAACACAAGAGAAAATTCAGAAGCAAACCTTCCAAGATGACATCTATATGGTGACTGTGAGGAATTGGATCTCCAATGGAGGCAAGAGCATCAACAGTTTTTCGATTGCAAAGAAGGTAATCACGAACCGTGGAATTAGCAAGTGTATTGGATCGAGGTTCAACACGGAGATATCTCGCCGTAGCTCAGGCTGGTTTGCGAAAATAAAGAAAAGAGGCAATCCTAAAGTTCATGAGCATGTGTACTGCCAAGGACACAAGTGAGAATTTCACTTGAAAGTGTCGATTGAGGTTAGGAAAGAAACATTTAATCAAGTGTGCACCAAGATATGTGCTCAAGATTGATTTTCGCAGCACATCAATCCTCATCAGTGAGGAATTTGACAGGAATTCTCGGAGAAGATAGAAATGCTGCTAGATTATGTGTGTTTACATCGGGTTAAACTTGTTGACGCCACAGATGAAAACTTTCTTCAATTAACGAATACTATGGTGGTAGAGGAGTGAGTTCAGCCATGGATTGTAACTAGCAATCCGATACCATATTAAAAACTCAACTAAGTGTAATATGGATTCTTGAGTCCATTTCAAATCATTTCATTTATGTAATGGTTAGTTACAAAATTTGTTACATCACTTGCATTTATAGTTGCAAATTGTTTCCTGTAATAGCAGGTTATTCTAATAGGAGCTTACAGCTGTCCCTCACACATGTAGAGCTGACATAACTAACTTTGAGAGTTAGTTATGCAGGCTCTGGATTGCAACAATAACATACTGCTTATCGTAACTAACTTGAGAGTTAGTTATGCAAGCCTTTGAGAATATACTCAAATAGTTAATTTATTAGTTATTGAGTTTAAATTCATGCATAACATAATAACATAATGCTACTTTAATGATAGCGTGCATTTCATTTTCAATGGGAGCTTTGCTTAAGTTATCTTGGATTCATAGAAAGAAATCTTAATAACATGCTTTTGACCAAACATTCTCGAATGATAATCAATTAAATTACGACTAATTGACTCTTTATGGCTTCTATCTGTAGGTACATGGCTCCAGAATATGCAACAAGTGGAAAATTAACAGATAAATCAGATGTTTTCTCATTTGGGGTTGTCCTCCTTGAGCTTGTAACAGGAAGAAAATCGATTGATGAAACCCAGCCTTTAGGAGATGAGAGTTTGGTTGAGTGGGTAAGATCATACGCCCTCCTTCATTTGTTTTCTACTAAAGTTGTACATGAGCAGTTATATGATAAGTATTTATATGATAAGTTTTATATAAGCACTTATATCACACTAGTATTCTGTCTTTCATGTGAGATTGTTCTGTGTCCACAGGCTCGTCCACTACTTATCCACGCCTTTATGACACGCGAGTTTGGTGAACTAGTAGATCCAAGACTAGAAAATAACTATGTAGAGAGTGAAATGTTCGGAATGATAGAGGCAGCTGCAGCTTGTGTTCGCCACTCAGCTCCTAAACGGCCTCGTATGTCTCAGGTGGTAAGAGCTTTAGACAGTGGAGACGACATATCTGATTTATCAAACGGAGTAAAATACGGTCAGAGCACTGTCTATGATTCTGGCCAGTACGACAAAGAGATCATGCTATTCAGGAGAATGGGCAACGAAAGCTACGGTGATTCTGATATAGATAAATACAGTGGAGAATCCAATCCTTCAAAAGAGAATTTGAGATCACAGCATTCATGGATGCACAGTACTTCGAGTACCGAGTCAGAGTCAAGAGCTTTCAATAAGCATCAAGGCAGGCATGAATGATCACAAAAAGGCACAATGGAATTAGAGTATTGATCAATTTCAAAGAATTCTCCTATTAGGGGGACTTGAAGTTGCTGGATCATCACACAGCATGATTTTGGTTTTACAGGGAGTAAGACTTTAATCTATAAAAAAGCATTACTTGAAACTCTTTTCTCCCTCCAATTTTTGGCAGCTTGTATTAAGATTAGTTTGTTGAGGTTACTTCTTAACCATTGTTGGTAGATATCTCTTACAGATGTTAATTCAGAAGATTTGAATTTCTTACTAGTACTACTACACATTAGGAATGATATATATAGTGATAATCAAAATATAAGTATTATGTTTGGTTGTGTGCTAGTTTGTATATTCTCGCGGTAGTTTGTATATTCGGCTTCTAATACAAGATACAAATAGAATTCAGTTTCCCCTCTATTTGTGGCTTTATATTAGATTTTGAAGAACTTTGATTAAGCTTAGGGAGAGATAGATTTCTTGTTCCTTCTGCTTGTTCTTTTTCTTTTAGGCTATGTTTGAGAGTTTGGAGGGGAAGAGGAGGGAAAACTTTGGAAAATAAGAAGGATTGGAGTAAAAGAATAGAAAGATTTTGGTTTGGAGGATTTTAGAGGGTTTGATTTCCTTCATAACACTAAAAACCCTCTAATTTGGAAGAACTCGATATTGAATGAGGATTTTGGAGGGCAGACAAAGTGTTCAAATATAATGTTTTTTGTTATAGTAATTCAAAAAGTAAAAATACATTAATGATTAATATTATTTTATCATTCTAAACAAAAAATTGTTTAAAGAAATATTAAAAATTTCTCAATATATTTATAAAAAATTATTTTTCGAACTCCTCCCTTTCCCTCCCTCCTCCAAACTCTCAAACATAACCTTAGTATTTACGATTGTAATTTGTTCTTCTTACGATCCTCAACTTCTAAAGTCTCATTCATGACGGTTCTTAAAATTCCATCTCTTGCCTTTGTAGTTCCTTTAAATGTTCAATGTTAGTGTACGAAGGTTGCACCATTTGGAAGAAAATCGCGTTCCGATTAAAGAGATATTAACATCTCATCCCTAAAATTAAACATGTCATTTTCAATTTTTTTTTATTCCAATTTTGTTCGTAGTGAGATATAAAGATATTTTCAGATGAAATTTTCGAGTTGAGATTTCTGATATATATGAAATTTTCGATACATTCCTATCAAATTTCTGAGAAGAGTAAATTTCTGGTAGTGTATTTGAAATTTCTGGTAAACCGAAAATTTCAAATTTATCCGACAATTTGAACTTTCAAAATTGAACTACCGTAAATTTCAAAAATTTTGGTATCTTGTAAAGTCCCAGAAATTTTAAAATTTCCGGTACAAAAGGAAAATGTTTACACCAGAAATTTAAAAAATTCCAATACGAAAATACCGGAAATTTTGAAAATTTCGGTACAAAATACCGGATATTTCACAAATATACCAGAAATTCCTTACTGTCTCACTAAATTTTCGGTGTCGCCTTAAAATTCTCGATATCGCCATTTGGGGGGGTTGGTCACGAAAATTTTGAAAATTTGAAAAATATTTGGGTTTGGGTAATTTGGTCTTTTCATACCATTTATGGGATGTCATGTATAAGAGGAGGATGACATGTTAATTCTTCCCGATTAGAGCAATAATATTTTTATAACTTCTATCAGGTGATTGGCCTTAATCGTACGTTAAAACTTCTTACTAAAGTCACCTCACTACACCTCGCCAAAGGTCATAGTTGCATTGTCTACTATGGAAAGAGGACCCAACCTGAAGAGCATTTAAATAACCAAGACTCGACTCCACCGACTATGGCTTGGGGTGATACTGTCCGGGTATGTGTTAAGGCCTAACCTATTCAATGTTAGAATATTAGATACAAGGAGTTGAAATATTTATATTTAGGCATTGTTAGATAGAGCATTAAATAAGCTTTCCAACGCTTCGAATCGGGCGCAAATCAAAGTTACGGTTCAAAAGTTATGACCGAAACAATGCAAGATGTTGTGCTGGTTTTTCAACTTTCTGTTAACCGTTGTCAGGCGATGCTTTTGGTCGTCGGGAGACACTAGGAGAGTTGTAGCATGGGAAAAACATTGTTTTGGTCACTGGGAGACGCTTTTTGGTCGTTGGATGATGCTGGACAGTCAGAAATGCGTATTTAGGTGTAAAAACACATTTTTTGGGTATGGTTTTGGATATTTTTGATCCCAACTCCATCAACCTTCATTTTTGGATAGGATTAACTTAGAAAACAAAATTGAAGCTTGCATACGGATGATCTGGGGTGGATTATTCATCAATCGGCGCTGACAAACCGGGACATTTGTGGTTCATTTCTCTTCCTCTTTGTGTATTCTTTATGTGTTGAGTTTGTACATGTATTTACTCTGAACTTATGTATATTTGTCGCCCATGGAGTTATATTAAACTTGCTATACAAATCTTTGTCGATTGCTATCCTGGATTTTTGCTTCGTGCTAGGGATTTGAGTTGTTATAGACATATACTGCTTAGATTCTTATCTAGGATGATTATCTGTTAGTTTCTGAACTCCAGAGATATATTTAGAGCTGACATCTACTTGGGTATCAGAGCTTAATGCCTCTATGGTTATGCTGTTGAGAGATCGTCAGTGCGATTACATAGTTGTCTTCTGTATTGTTGAGGATGTAGAGAGATCATTTCTTTGGTGATACAGCCAGTCTCTCAATTTGGGTTAGAAATAACTTAGGTTGTGAGTGATATGTAGTGACATTGATAAGTATTATTAAGTTGAATGTAACTGGTCGGTAGATTTAAGTCTGTGATGAGTAGATTATATGCAGGCTTGATAAGTTCTTCCTTAGTTTTTTCTTTTATTTACATTTATTTTCTGTTGAGAATATTTTCTTTACAAACCAATTTAAACCAAATTCATAAACGGAAGAATTTGTCGAACGACAATTCAATAACCAATCTCTGTGGACACGATAAATTCCCAGATAAATATTTCCAAAACTTTTGTTGCTTGCCGCTATATAACGCTTCAACAGCCGCCGCACTGGTATTTCCTTCCAGGGTTTGGTCCCTTCTAGAAATTCTAGGATCTACCATTTTTCTTCCACTTCTCAATTTAATACACAGATTGAGACGAACTTAACATAAAACGTGTCCCACTGGAAATGGCAATTTGTTCTCAGGAGTTTCTCGCGGACAATCTTTATCCTCTTAATTAAAGGTTACTTGCAGGACCAGCTACAAGATTTTTAGACTATGTGTTAAGTTTGACAGGATTTTGGGTGCTTAACAAGATCAAGGCGCAAATGAGAAAAACAAAGACAAGTAAATGGTAGATAAATTGATAAACTGTAAAAGATAAACAAGAATTTGTAAAGATAAAAGTGCTTTGAATTTAAAAGTGGACGCAATTGTACATTTTTCAAAACTGACTCGTTTCTCTATGTGCTGGTACTTTGAGTGCTCTCTTACAATGTTAAAAAATGCGACATTTAAAATGAATGCGAACATTTTCTTAAATAGATAAAAAAATGTAACCCTCGATGGTTACTTGAACCACTCATATTTCTGGTTCGTGCGACACTACTTTTAAAACTTCCACGTTTAGCTTCAATACTCTTTGTTGATAACTTCTTTTACCTCCCTCTACTTTTTCTCTCGACTTGCCTAATTGTCATCGACTTTGCCTCGCGCTTGATACTATCTTGTCGACCGCTTTCCATGAGTAATCCATGGAATCCTGTCGACATACCCATAACTCTTGTTGATGCTCTTTATTGACAAAGATTATCACCCAAGTGGCCTAATACTTGATTATAAAATTTGCTTGTTAACACACTATAAATTATCGAAGAAGTAAAAGAAGAAAAAGTAAAGATGACTGTCCCCCCATGACAAACATTGAGGGACTATTGAAAAATTATTGATTCAGGGTAGATATCTTTAGGATTTCAGCGGACTAATCCAGTAACCTTTAACGTTAAGAATTTTATACTTTCAGGTATGAAGGAAAACTTGTTTGACAAGAAATCAATTAGAGATCCTTGGGAGCATCTCACTAAATCCTACTAGACATGCTCGATGTGAAAGCCAACTGAGGACATGATCAACGATCAATTAAAATTATGTTTGTTTGATTTTACTTTAATAGGTCGTGCAAAGGATTGGCTGCAATGCATTCCAAAAGGTACTATTAAGACCTGGAAGGAGTTGGAGGACAAGTTCTTAGAGAGGTATTACTCAAATCAATTTGTGGAGAGAAAAACAACAATTTTGAACTTTGCCTAAGAAGAGTCTGACTCGTTATATGATGCGTGGGAAAGATTCAAGTTACTACTCCAAAAGTTTTGAATCAAAATATGAGTGCTATAGAATATATGTCACACCTCATCGACGGGTTGAGAACATAAACGAGAATGCTTCTTGACACCTCAACTAGAGGTACATTGAGGGAAAATGATGATCATGAGTTAAAAACATTGATTGAGAATGTTTCAGAATGAGTATCAGTTAAATGAACGAGGGATGAAGAAAATAGGCATTCATGCAGTTGATTCGACCATAACCTTATCTGCTTATATAAAAGCTGTTTCTAAGCAGTTAGCTGCAACATAACTATCACAAGCAAATTTTATCCAAATTCAAACGCTTCATTATGTTTTTGTGTGGAGGAGAACATGCAAATGGTTACTTTACAATAGAGGTTGAGAGTGCTGAAGTTCAGTATCCTAATTTTCAAAAGAATAATCCATATTCTAACACCTATAATTCAGGTTGGAAAGATCATCTGAACTTTAAGTCAAGTAAAAATCAGACTTTAAATGCTAATAAAGGAGTTCAACAAGATCATTAAACACCTCAACGCAAACCATCACCTTTAGAGAAGGCATTCACTAACTTCATAAAGTCAACTCAAGCAAGCTTTAAGCAGGTTAGCGGATCTTAGGACAACATGGAGATGGCACAAAAATTTGGGAGCTCAAATTAGTCAATTGTCTCAACAAATTACAACACAAGCTAGCTCGAGCGGGGGATTTATCGATAACACCATAGAAAATACAAAAAATAAAAGTGCAAGGATAACTAATAAAGAAATACTTCAGGACGTAAGGTTTCTTAATACGCCTAGGAAGAGGACCCATAAAAGCATAATTAGTACCTGAAATGGAGTAGGGTATCAACGCGTTAGAATACCATATTTTTATTTTCTAATCCTCCATAGAAAGATCTTGGGACGTAAGTGCGGTCCTCTAAGAAGAATGACTCTTTAATGTGAAAAGAAAAAGGAGCATGTGGACCGTTGCTAGATGCGCTTTTAGGAGCCATTGTTAGTTTCTCTGAGGTTTTTTTAAGAAAGATAAGTAGAAGAGTCAGCAGAAGTAGTAGGAAAAAACTCTGGTGTTTTTGCTTTTAGTGGAGAAAATGGTGAAGTAGAAGAAAAGTTTAAGAAGAGAGTGGTTAAATAACAAAAAGGAGAAGAAATCGTTTCAGTTTTCTTTCTAAAATTTGGACAAATGGCATCTCCAAATTGGCAGATGGTACACCCATTTATGGGGAAAAGTGAAATTATTTTTTTAATTATATTTAATTTATTGGCTCATTAATCTCCTTGGAAATCAGAGATAATGGTTATCAACTGTACACACGTTTGTGACGTGACAGTTTGGTGGAAAGTGGTTGTGAAGACCATGATGTGTACAAGCTACCTTAAAGTGTCAAGCAGTCGCAAAAACACCACCTTTCTTCCATCTGACACATATGATTGAAACAAGCGTTTTTGAGGGGCATCTGTTAGCCTGGAAATTCCAGTTAAAGAAAGTCAACAAAGATTGCTAGAAAGTCAACAAATAAGACTGGTTAATTACGTCGAAAGATGGTAAGTATTGAGGAATTTTGATTAAAGGAGTTTTATCTTATTAAACACTTCGACCCAAAAGCGTTCGGCGAGTGAGCTTGGTTGGGGAGAAGCTCAAGCATAGATCCATAATTATTTTTTTACTCATCTCCAAAATCTCGAAAAGGAGATTTCGACATAATGGTCATATTCGACAAGACCACTAGTTATCGAGGACTTAGAATAATTTTATAAGTTCTAATATCAGGCAAGCAAGAAATTTCCTTGACAAATGCTACAAGAACAAAGTCAAATAGGCTTGAAGGCGTAGGGAAGTTCAAAGCACATTAAAAGACATTTATTAGCATGATCTTTTAGGGATTAACCATTGCCGACGATTATCTTCAGAGTAGTATAAATAGCATAATTCTACACTATATTCGAGGTTGTAAAACTCATATATCACTCTATAAAACATGAGTATCCAAGCCAAATAGCGAAATTGTTTATGAGAAACATGTATGAGTTTGCGTCCCTTTATTTTATTTGTTTCCTTAATTGAAATATTCTTATTTTAATGTAATTTCTTGTGATTATCATTTAATGTCATTTATTGAATTTTTTCGTTCATGGCTTTCATCCAAACTCTTCTTTAATTAAAGTTTTTGTCATTTTGGTCTTTGTACAAACATGCACAATCAAATCACAAACACACACATTCAATTTGCACATGTTATTCTTGAGATTTTTTGAGTTAATCTTCCAAACCACTCAAACTCATGATTGTTCACCAAAAACACATGCGAACACTCTCCCACGTGTCTATCACATGATCAAATCACCATATTTCATATTAAGATCTCTCACACGTGATTGGAACATAGACATTGTAATATACTCCATCTGTCTCAAAATAATTGTCGTTTAAAATTGTTACACACAAATTAAGAAAAATAATAATCGAGTCAATAAAGATAATATTTTTATAAAATTACCCTTAACTACTATTAGTTGTTATTATTGTCATAACTTGAAAAGAGTATAGACAAATGGTAAAGTTGGTAGAAGTTAATCAATGTTGTATTGAAAAAGAAAAAAAGACTACTATTTTGAAACAACTTTTTATAGTTAGAAAGACAATTATTTTAAAATAAGAGAGAGTAATAAATCTTGGACTACATATTTATGGTGGTCCAAAACTCTCAGAGCATAAGGTCAGGGTACCAAAATTTTAAAAGAGTTGACTTATGCAAAGAGAGGTGTATGACAATAAGATAAAGTTTAATTTCAATGACTTCTATTTATAATATAAGAAAACAAATGTACTTGGAAAGACCAAATTTGCCCTTAATTTATTGTATGTCATGTGTCCAAAATGAGGACATTTAATATCTAAAATTTATTTTTTTCAACTATTGATGTCACATGATTGAATTCTAACTACAAAATTTTTGTATTATGTCTTAGTTTATTAGGTTTAAATCAAATGATGATGTCACTTGATTCACTTTTCTCTTTTAACTTTTCTTCCCTCTTTTCTCTCACTTTTCACATCTCCTAAAACTTCTCTCTTCTCTCACTTTTTTCATTTTTTCTAAATATTTAAATCTACTCATTCATATAGATTGCAATAATTATTTTTTTATGTCACTAATAAATAAATAAAATATTTTGTTAAAAAAAAAGTAAAACAATACTAAACAAATATTTCTAATGATAAAATATAATAATATAAATATTTAAATATGTAAAGATTACAAAAGTTGTTATACATCACTTGTTAAAGTTAATACAATTAAAATCCACCTCATTTATTAAATTTTATTCAATTAATATAATTATTGAATAAATCTGTTTCATTAGTGTAATTACAATATATATATATATATATATATATATATATATATATATATATATATATATATATATATATATATATATATATATATATATATATATATATATATATATATATATATATATATATATATATATATATATATATATATATATATATATATATATATATATATATATATATATATATATATATATATATATATATATATATTATTGATTAAAATATAACAAAAATATGTAATTATTCAATTTTATATAATTAAAATAATTAATAAATTATATGTGTCATTGATTTATGTTATTGATGTAATAATATCACTAATATATGTAATGAGTGTAAATAAGAGAAATATATATAATTGATTAAATAATTTTATATTTTTTTAGAGATTAATTTTATATTTTATAATTTTATACAGTCAGTGTATCACAACTAATTATAAATATTACTTTATAAATAATTAAAAAGGTTAAATATACAAACCCTGCAATATTAGCGAGTTTAAGTTTTAGCTCCTCGTAAAGTTTTTTTTTGAAAACCTCTTTATCTTTTTTAGATTCCGTCAATTCTCTCCCCAAATGCCACATATCTTAAAAGATTGAACCTAGGAACAATTGCATTTCCATCATTCATCCATCCACCCGGACAACTGTTGTTAGTTGATAATCTTTAAGTTGTAGAAGATTAAATGTATAGTCTATTGAGGTTTAACTCATAACTGTTTCTTTCTATATGGTGTTTTATGATCTTGCAGAAATTCTTTCCATCCTTTATATGCAAGGGACACTACTACGGAAAAGGGCTTTTAAAGCGCTTATTTTGGCCTTTAAAAGCGCTTAAAAGCGCTTTAATAGCTGGCGCTGGCGTAGGTAACAAAAGCGCTTCTAAAAGCGCTCTGGTAGACCCCCCCTTTAAGAGCGCTTTCCTGGAAAAAGCGCTCTGGTAGGACCCCCTATAAGAGCGCTTTCCTGGAAAAAGCGCTCTGGTAGACCCCCCTTTAAGAGCGCTTTTCCCCGAAAGCGCTGCCAAAGACCAGTAAAAAAGCATAAAAAATTAAAAAAAAACGCAGCATACAAAAGCGCTTTTGGAAAAGCGCTCTGGTAGGCCCCCCTATAAGAGCGCTTTTCCAAAAGCGCTTTTGTATGCTGCGTTTTTTTTTTAATTTTTTATGCTTTTTTACTGGTCTTTGGCAGCGCTTTTACTAAGAAGCGCTTTAGTAGGTGGACCTTTAAGAGCGCTTTTTAAAAGCGCTGTCGTTTCTAAATGAGGTATTTTTATGTGCAGCCTATAATTTAATCCTCCCAGTCGACCTGTAATGTTTTCGACCTGTAATATTTTCGACCTGTAATATATTTTTGACCTGTAATATATTTTCGACGCTATTATTTCAGCCATCAGTAAGACAATATATATACTAATATAATACCATTATAATATCCAAAATTATATATATACATCATTACATCAATAATATTATAGTTCAAATCGACACAAATCCTACATGAAAAATTGCTTAATATAATATTGACACAAATCTTCTTTAATTTCTTCCAACTTAAGCTTCGGGTACCCAGCAGCACGGAATTCGTCAAGGTACTACAAAACAAAAACATAATATAAATGATATATTTAGTTAAATGTAATAAATTATATGAAATTATTTTAAGTTATAAATTCATACCGTGAGCGGAATCTCTAATTGATTCGCCTGAAGGATTTCTTTCATGAACCTCAAAACAAAGTATCCGCAATCATGACTGTTTCGCTGTTGCGGACACTACATAATAAAACAAATAAGATTCTATAGTTGTCTTGTTTTACCAAGTAGCATAAATATTATAAGCAAAATTGTGAAAAGTAATGTACCTGCACTTGGATCCAAGTGATGTTGTTTGATTTAGTCCGGGATACCTGTGCGTCCCGTTGACTACGGAACACTTGTATTGATCTAATTATTAAATATATAAAAGCATATGTTTAGATCAATCCCACAAATAAGAAAATATATAAATATACACGAATATATATTTAGAACGATCCCACTTACAAATCAACGATTTCCTTCATAGCCGGATAATTGGTCCATTCACCATTTACCGAATTCAGATAATACACGACTTCTCTTATCGGGTTGATAGCAAGCAGCAACCAGTGTGCTCTATAAATTAAAACAATAGGTTATATGAAAATTTTGCTATACACAAAAGAAACAGAGATTAGATGAACCAAGAATGAGAAACTAACCCTACTGGTCGGGTATTATACGCCCAAAGATGCAGACTTTCTGTATTGCCGGTGGACATGAATCTATCTACTAAGCGCTGTCTAACTGATTCCGGTTCCGAAGCAATTGTCATTCCGCTGCAATGGGCGGAAGACACGAAACGGAATCTGTTAGACAATGCAGTCCCGCGCAACACTCTGTCATACAACAACCTTAAATAAAAACATAATAAACATTAGATTATTTTCATTGAAATGTGTAAATAAATTATATTGTGGGACTAATTAAATAATATATCGGATGAGTGAATATTACCGGATGTATGAGTGCATATTACTGACGCCTAGTTGATCATGCCTAAAAATCTCTTCCAAGTCATCAATTGTAATATGTGACGGGAATTCAATACCGAAGACACTTTCATCCATGTTGATTTCACGTAAACCACCATCCTTCAAATCGGACATATCAACCATTGTTGCGAGTGTCGAACGGTATCGAGGCACAAAAGCACCGCCTTTTTTTGCCGCTTGCTTCGGAGGACCAGTGGGTGGTACGCTACGAACCTGCTGCGTCACTTGTTGTGACTCCCGAGCGGATGCCTAAAAATCATATAAGTTAGGTAAAATATAAAATCATGCAGATTTAGATTCAGACTATATATTAACACTTTAAATGTACCTCTTTTAGTGATGCAACAGACTCCTCCTCCTGTAAAATCCCTTTACCCTTAATTGCGGGTTTTATAGGAGCAGTCTAAAATTAAAATGTAAAAAATAATTAATAAACGGTTTAGAATTGACATTCGAAAACTAAATGATTCATAATCGTTTTCAGTATACCTCATCACTAATGGTAATGAGCTCCGAGGGCCATGCAACAAATGATCCTATTGCATCTCGCAGCAATGTCGTCTCTGAGACCATGTCAGGTACCGGTAGAATCGCATCACGATCTAATACAACATCCACCGATACTTTCAGGTGTCCATCCGGGAGCGGTCTGTGGTGAAGTAAATCTCCCGAAGTGTTGTGCACTTTTCCCTTGCCAACTAGTCGATAATTCGGTGACGATAAGTATAGTTGGCAAGATGAAATGCCCTAAACAAATAGAAAATATAAAGTCATTATCATTAATAAAATAGAACAGTTTGTAAGGAAAAAAACTTATAATTACCTCGGGAAATTTCTTTTGATAGTTGATACTAGCCTTATCACTAGTTTCTCTCACCGATGAAGTGTTGCAATTTTCTCTCATATACATATCTTTATCTCTTTGCAATTCAGAGACCTGTGCTTGCAATTCCTGCAACTTTTGCAACACTTCTTCATTGGTAAGATTTGATCTTCTCCTAGAACTCTTATAAAAAGAGGTTGGAGTCACACCATGACCCTTACCCCTCACCCGACCGGGATACTCGGGAGCATCTAGTACTCTACTAAGTACGCTCTCCTCACCGGTGGATGCCGATTGCGACAAGGTCTCCTGTAATTCATTTACATTTAAATAATTATTAGTGGAGATAAAAAATCATTTATATATTAAAAAACATTTGATTTAATTAAAGACACAGTATTATACTTACACATTCAGTATAAACTCTCTGAACATCGGGATCGACAGCTTGATTCTTGCCCACACGAGCTTCCTTCCACAACACATGTACAGGAAGTGAAGCTTCCTCACTTTTAGTCTCCTCTAACTATGCATTGACACAAACGATAAAATCGTCAATTAAAACATGCACATGTAGACAATTAATTAAAACGCATTTCTATTTACTTACAATTTTATCCTCTAAGCGTGCATATCCCAAACGCCCTTTTTTGTATGGATACGCGGGTTTGGATGCTCTCTCACTATTTGTGGCACTCTTTTTCTGAAAAGCTTCATCTCTTTGCTTTACAAACTCAGCCCAATCTGCTTCATCAATGAAGGTCGCATACTTTGTTGGCCGTCCCGGTGCCTCTTCAAGAAATTTTCCATCTTTATCCTTAAGATAGGTGTTTGTCAAAAAACTTTTCCACCCTCTATATCTTTTGCCGGCCAAACTAAGTATGTAGCTTTTACGTTCATCTGGTATCTCAAAAGTCCTCTGCAAAAAAACGTACGCATAGTGTGTTAGTATAAGTAATTTAAACAATTTATCGTCAAGATAATAACAACAATTAACCATATATGATATATACCTGAAGCTCTTCCCAAATCGCTTGTTTTTTCTCCTCCAATTCTAAATTTTTCGTTTTCGATTTCCAGGTAGCTACGGAGACCGGAATATGCATACGGACAAGTGTACCAATATAACTTGTCAACTTTGCAGAATTAGGACCAATTGGTTGTTTATCAGAATTCCATTCCAATCGGTATACTAATCCTTGGTCTCTATGTCGAATGATTCCCTTCATAATAGTGATGCCTCGTGCAACCTCTTTTGCTTCAGTATCAGGTGGAGCATTTGTATCCGAAGCAACTCTTTCTTGTGAGTTTTCTTGTGAGTTTTCAAGTGGGTTTTCAGGTGGAGCATCTCTATCTGGAGCCATTGAACCTGTATCAAACAAACTAAAGCACATTAGTACACTATTAACACTAAATGAGAGTGACAATGGAGCTTTCAATTTTTATATACATAATAAATTCCCGGGTCTTTTTAATTTCACTTATGTAAAAATTAAAACTTCAGAACTACACATATATTTTACTTGATATTTCTATTAGTAATACAAAAATTATATTTCAACATATACACCAGAACAACAGAAAAGAGTTTCAACACTCTTATAATAATTGAAGTAACATTTAAAGATTCACTTAAATAAGACCAAATATATCATCAACATTTATCACCATTTTTCAAAAAATGCACAAAAACTTTCAACACAAATCTGCTACACCTTGACTCACCTTGACACCGAAAAGCAAAACATTAAACATTACACTAGAATTTTAAATACAATATTGCTCCAATTTGACATTAGGCATCAGGGTGCATCACATTTTCAAAACTATTATATCTTACTATCAGATTATTAAAATATATCATGTCATTTTCAAAACTATTACATGCTTTGTATTATCCATGTGATCGATCATATTTGTCTCACTTTCACATTAAAACCAAGAGGTAAAATCTTCAAGCAACACTCTAATAGAAACTGAAGTAACATTAGTACACTATTAACACTAACTTTATCACTAACGTCTCTTTCTTTTCTTGGTAGGATTGTGTACTACGCGTCTCTTAACAATGCGGACGGTTGGATTGATCCAAATACCCTCATTATGATCATTTCTAATACAAGATTCATTCTCATTTTGATCGTTTCTTGTACAAGATTCAATGCCAACACCAATATCACCTTGATCTTCAATTTTTTCATCAACTATTTTGTTAGATAAAAGCACTATAGACCATTTCGTACTTGTCGGATCATTGACATAGAACACTTGTTTAGCTTGAGAGGCTAGAATGAAAGGCTCATCTTTGTACCCTACCCTATTGAGATCCACTTGCAAAAATCCTGACTTATCCATTCGTACGCCACTATTATTTTCAACCCACTTGCAACCAAATACAGGAATCTGAAACTTCGCGTAATCAAACACCAAAATGCGCTTGATAACCCCAAAATATGACAAATTTGCAAATTTCGGATTTAAGTCATTCGCACTTGATATGTGCATAGCTTCAGCTACCAAGGTAACACCACTATTTTGCATAGTACTTTTATCATCCTGTTCTTTGGTATAAAATGTGTATCCATTAATTGCGTATGCGCTATAAGAAAGCACAATTACAGATGGACCATAGGCTAAACATCTCAACCTTTCTGTTACTGAAGCAGGATCTGAACGATACTTTGAATAAATATGATCTCTAAACCACGGTATGAAACTTCGATTGTGCTCTCGTACTATCCAGTTCTCATTTCTATTTGGATTTAAATCTCGGAGAACAACTTTGTGCATTTCAACAAACGGCTCAACCTCAATCTCATTGTGCAGAACATACAAGTGCACTTGATCCCGTTCGACCATTGATACTGTCACAACTTTATTTCCAATTAGCCTTTTTCCTTCTTTTTTTTCGACAATATGAGATTTGGGGAGTCCAATTGATTGAACATTTGACAGATATTCAGTACAAAACTCAACCGCTTCTTCAGCAACGTATCGCTCGGCAATACAACCCTCTGGTCGACTTCTGTTTTTCACGTACCCTTTTAATATTTTCATATAACGTTCAACAGGGTACATCCATCTCATATAAGCTGGTCCGCACAGTTGTGTCTCTTTCACAAGATGAACGACTAGATGAACCATTATGTCAAAAAACGAGGGAGGAAAATACATTTCAAGATCACATAAAGTAACAACTATCTCATTTTGCAATGTTGGTAAGATCGCGGGATCGACCACCTTACTGCAAATAGACATGAAGAAGAAACACAGCTTAGTTATTGCGCTTCTTACTTTTTCTGGCAGAATAGAACGTATACCTATTGGTAAAAAATGTTCCATTATAACATGGCAATCATGCGTCTTCAAACTCTTTAACTTGAGGTCTTTCATGGACACAAGTCTTCTAATATCTGAAGAGTAGCCTTCTGGAACTTTTACTTCACTGAGGAACTTACACAATGTTTTCTTCTCCTTTCTAGATAGAGTGTAAACAGCAGGTGGCAGATATGTTCGTCTTCCTTTCGTCACGGGCCCCAATTCAGTTCTCATCCCCATGTTTACCATGTCATTCCTTATGTTAACGCCATCCTTAGACTTTCCTTGTATATTGAGTAGCGTACCTATAACGCTGTCAAATACATTTTTTTCAATATGCATAACATCCAGGAAATGTCTTACGTACAACGACTTCCAATATGGAAGTTCAAAGAAAATTGACTTCTTCTTCCACCCACCCTTGACAATTGAATGTGCAAAAGGCTTGCCAAACTGAGTGCTCACATCTTTCACCTTTTCAAAAATTTGATCACCTGACAAAAAAGGCGGGGCTGTACGATGTTCGGCCTCTCCATTGAATGCTTTTCTCCACCCACGGTAGTGATGATTAGAATTTAAGAATCTATGATGGCCGAGAAAGACATTCTTCTGACAAAGCGCCAATCGTGTCGTATCGGTTTCATCTTCACAAACAGGACACGCCTTTTGACCCTTGTTGCTGTACCCGGATAGATTTCCGTATGCTGGAAAATCATTAATTGTTCCAAACAACATCGCCCTCAAGTTGAAACTTTCTTTCCTATACCCATCGTAAACCTCCACACCTCTCTCCCACAAAAACTTTAAATCTTCGATTAAGGGTGCCAAGTATACGTCTATGTCATTCCCTGGTTGTTTAGGCCCAGAAATTAGCATAGATAACATCATGTACTTACGCTTCATACATAGCCACGGAGGTAAGTTATAAATCATAAGAATCACAGGCCATGTGCTATGCGAGATACTTTGAATACCATGCGGGTTCATTCCATCAGTAGACAATGACAACCGAAGGTTTCTTGCTTCTTTTCCAAATTCAGGATATTCAGTATCAACTTTACTCCATTGTGGTGAGTCTGCCGGATGTCGCAACTTTCCATCAATAATTCTTTCATCTGCATGCCAAGTCAAGTGTCTTGAATCGGTCTCACTACGATACATGCGTCTAAATCTCGGAATTATAGGAAAATACCATAAGACTTTAGCAGGAGACAACTTTTTCTTATATCGAGGGGCACCACATTTAGGACACTCATTCAACGCTGCATACTCGTTTCGAAACAAAACGCAATCGTTTGGACATGCATGTATCTTATCATAGCTCATTCCAATAGAAGACAACATCTTTTTGGCTTCATACGTTCGATTGGGAAGAACATTATCCTCTGGTAGCATATCTTTCATAAGGGCTAATAACTCTGTGAAACTTTTATCCGACCATCCATTGTCCGCCTTTAAGTTGTACAACTTTAACACCGCAGACAATCTTGTGAATTTTGAACAACCAACATACAACGGTTTCTCTGCATTGCTTACCAACCTCTCAAACATTTTGGGACAATCCGCAAGATCTTCTTCAAGCGCTTCTGCAATCTCTTCGACTCGATCACAATCGTATGTGTCTGTGCAATCGTCGTTTGAAGCATACTTCCTATTACAACTCGACTCAGCATTCCCGGTACTTTTCTCACCATGCATTGTCCAACATGTATAACTTCTATCAATTCCAAACCGTAGTAAATGAGATCCCAACTGATTCCCGTCAACCTTACCCCCGGCATAACAGCAACCCAAGCAAGGACACGACATTCGAAGCGGGTCTTTGGAGTGCGCAACCGCAAACTCAACAAATTCCCATACCCCTTTCTCGTACTCTTTCGACAATCGGTTTGAATTCATCCATGTCTTATCCATGTCTTAATTAAGCTAAACAAAAACGGTCAAACTTTCACTCTTCACAAGTAACCCCTATGGCGAATTCAATTCACAAAGTTAGTAAGTACCTCACTTAACAATAAACGAAATTGACATCATGAATATATGAAATTAAAATTGTAAGAAATCTCTTTTAAGATCCATATAAAAATGTGTTTTAGTTTATAAGTAAAAGACAACTTAATATTTATGATATATTTTTAAATAATTATTAGGATTATGAAAATTGAAATTTCACGTAATTATATACCAACACAAATTGTCTTTTTGTTTAATGATAAAAGGGTAATATTTATATTATAGTTTGCTATAAATATTGGTTTAATAAAAAACATGCGACAATTATTACTTATAAATACATAACTTTCTAATGAAACACACTAATTTTTAATATTTAGATCATTAAATATGCATATATTTTCTTTATTAACATTTTTTCATGGTATTGATTTTCAGGGACATGTAAGACCAAATATATCATCAACATTTATCACCATTTTTCAAAAAATGCACAAAAACTTTCAACACAAATCTGCTACACCTTGACTCACCTTGACACCGAAAAGCAAAACATTAAACATTACACTAGAATTTTAAATACAATATTGCTCCAATTTGACATTAGGCATCAGGGTGCATCACATTTTCAAAACTATTACATCTTACTATCAGATTATTAAAATATATCATGTCATTTTCAAAACTATTACATGCTTTGTATTATCCATGTGATCGATCATATTTGTCTCACTTTCACATTAAAACCAAGAGGTAAAATCTTCAAGCAACACTCTAATAGAAACTGAAGTAACATTTGAAGATTCACTTAAGTAACACCTAAAATATCATCACTTCAATTAGCAATTGGATCATAAATAATCTTCAAGAAGTTTGTCATGACTGTTTCATTTCATGCTAGAAGTATATAATCTTTCTTTGGAGTGTTTTCAAATTCATAATCCTTGAACCATAAGTTTTCAAATTCATCTATTTCTTTCCTATTGAAAAAAGAATCATTTTTTCTACTCTTCATTATCACTTTTGTGATGCATAATCAATTAAATAAATTAACACAACACAACAAAATCTCAAAATTATCTAAGTTCCAATCTTACACATATTAGTAAGTACCAATTCTCTAAATTCCAATTCCACTACATTATAGCGCATTAAAAATATAACCACCTCTAATATAAACAAATTCCTTCTACTCCTAACAAATTAAAAAATAAACACTACCATTTTTCTATTAATGTCTTATGTAACTAATAATTAAAGTTTACAAAATTTCAACTTCTAAGACATCAAACTAAAAAAAATTATCACATTATCACAATACAAACACAATACTTCAAACCAGAACATCAACTTAATAAAACAAACCAAAAACACATTATCACATTATCACAATATTATACTTCAAACTAAAACTCCAACCTACAACAACACAAGATTACTTCAAGATTAATTTTTAAAAACAATGTTAAATCTTACTTAAGATTTAAGAGGAAGGAAGCAAGTTAGATGAAGAAGATGGACTTCTAAAAACCAGTTCGTGAAGGCCTCTGGAGGATTGAGATTACTTGAATGAGAGAGATTACTTAAGCAATTGAACGAGAGAAAGAAATTGTTCTCTTGGAATGCGAAAATATCAATTGGTTAGGGTAAACAAGAACAATGACATTAGTTTCTTTGACATTAGTTTGAAGAAACTGTTGAATGAAGAGTATAAAAATACACAAGTTTCCTTGACATCCATCACAAATGACTTACTTAGTGAAGCATCAAAAGATAGTGATACCTTAAATCTTGAGAGCTTTAGCTTGTTTGTTGTTGAAAACAATTGAAATGGGTAGTGAAGAACACTGTAAAGATCATTTTCATTAAAGAAACATTTGCACAGAATAAACATGTCATGATTAGGAATATTCAGCATTCAACAAGTAAAGAGGAATTAGCATCTGGGTAGTGAAGAATTGATGATACCTGATGATGATAACTGAGATTGACGCAAAGCTTTTCACTTCTAAGATACCGGAAATGGTGGCATAGCTAGAGGAAGACAGGGGAAGCTCGTTGTAGGTGTACTGGAAGGAGTTGATGGAGCGGAATTGTGGTTGGAAAGGGTGTAGACGGTGGGGGTGACCAACGGAGGCTGAAAAGCTTAAGATGAACGGCGACGACGGCAATGAGGAAGCTCTGAACGAAAGAAATTAGGAAGACTAAAGAACAGATTTATGGATTTTTAATTTTAATATAAAAACAACCTACGAAAGCGCTTTTAAAAAGCGCTGGCATAGGGTACCCTATAAGAGCGCTTATGAGGTAAAAAGCGCTTTCGTAGGTCCCCCTATCAAAGCGCTTTTCAAAAGCGCTGGCATAGGGTTCCCTATAAGAGCGCTTTTCAAAAGCGCTTTCGTAGGTTAGATATTTCAAATACCTATGAAAGCGCTTTCTGAAAAGCGCTTTCGTAGGTAACCCTATGCCAGCGCTTTTAAAAAAGCGCCTTCGTAGGTTTCCCTTTTTTTTAATTTTGTTTTTTGTGAAGGCTATGGCAGCGCTTTTTCAATAAGCGCTTTAGTAGAGGCGCTGCTAAAACTTGTTTTTGGCGTAGTGGGAAGCTAGACATAGAATGGAGGTTTGGGCAAAGTACGATAATGATAATGTAAGTTCTTGTAATTTTTAGAATTAAATTGTCTCCCTTTCTGTTCGGTAAACAAGGACACAACAAATCTAACAAGTCGTTTACTATTAATAATAGACCATAGTAAATAGTCCCTTATTTTTTTCCATTACTTTTTTGCTGTAGGAGTTGATTGACGTATCTTTTTATGTTATACTTTGTCAAATTGAATTGCGGGCTTTTGTTTGAAACACTCAAATCTACAAGAGAACAGAAGCATCTTGTTATTGGCAGGCTCTACAGTGACGTTGCCAGTAAAGAGTGAACACAATGTAAAAAGTGGTTGCAGGTTAGAATCTGATATCAATTTAGACGTTTTAAACCATAATGAGCCTCCTGACGAAGGATTGTCTATCTGTACAGATAGTACATTTAATCTTTTACAACTTAAATATTATCAACTAACAACAGTTGACCGAATGGATGGATGAATGATGAAAATACAATTATTTCTGGGTTTAAAATCCGACGGAATTTAAATAAAATAAAAAATTAAAAAAAAAAACTTTATCAAAAATTAAAATCTAAACTCGCTAATATTAAAGAAAAATTTATATATTTAACCCTAGTTAAAATAAAAGTTAAATCACAATAAATATTCAATTATCACAATTCACTAACAATTTAATTAAATTTTTTTTTTATGTAATTTTTATTATTTAAAAACAAATACCCCTTACCGAGCCGTGCGAACAAAATAGTATCCCACATGAGAAGGAGAACCCAAAATGATTTTGTCATGTCTTAGCAAAGCAATTTCAGAGAAATGAGTTCAACATCTCTGTTGATCAAGTGTCACCAGCATCTGTCACTAGTTACAAGATCACCCAAATCCTCTTACATTGCAGTGAAGAACAAACCCATTCACCTCTTTCCCAAGCAGATATAATTTCACACCCAGTCTTAGCTAATCGAAGTCGATATGGAAACTGAAAAAGAATTTTCAAACTCATTCTGCAAAGACATTCCCAATCTCCTTTCTTCTTTCGTCGACACCTTCGTCGATTTCTCTGTCAGCGGCATCTTCCTCCCTCCACCGCCGCCGCCATCGCCGCCGCCAACCAGACTCCCCTCTCCCAAACGCCTCATTGCCATTGGCGACCTCCACGGCGACCTCAACAAGTCAAAACAAGCCCTACGTCTCGCCGGTCTAATCGACTCCTCCGACCGATACACTGGAGGCTCCGCCACTGTTGTCCAAGTCGGCGACGTCCTCGACCGCGGCGACAACGAGCTCAAGATTCTTTACCTTCTCGAGAAGCTGAAACGTGAAGCAGCGCGTTGCGGTGGAAGCTTCATAACCATGAACGGAAACCACGAGATTATGAATATTGAAGGGGATTTCCGTTACGTAACGGAAGATGGAGCTGATGAGTTTAGGGTTTGGTTGGAATGGTTCCGTGAAGGTAACAAGATGAAGAGTCTCTGTCAAGGTTTGAAACCGTTGAAGGATCCGTTAGAAGGTATCCGCGTCGAATTTCGCGGCGCAAATGAGAAATTTCATGAAGGGTTTAGTGCTAGGGTTGCGGCTTTGCGGCCGAACGGCCCGATTTCTAGAAGGTTTTTCACTGACAATGTTACCGTGTTGGTTGTTGGCGACTCCCTTTTCGTTCACGGTGGTTTGTTGCCTGAACATGTTTCTTATGGGTTGGAGAAGATTAACGCGGAAGTAAGTGATTGGATTAAAGGTTCAACCGGGAAGCTTTCACCGCCTTATTGCCGTGGGAGGAACGCTGTTGTTTGGCTTAGGAAATTCTCTGATGAAGTTGCTGTGAATTGTGATTGTTCGACTCTTGAGCATGTTCTGTCTACGATTCCTGGTGTTAAGAGAATGATCATGGGTCATACTATTCAGGCGAATGGGATTAACGCGGCTTGCGATAACAAGGCTATTCGAATCGATGTGGGCATGTCGGACGGATGTGGTGGTGGCTTGCCTGAGGTTTTGGAAATCAATGAGACTTTTGGAGTGAGGATATTGACATCGAATCCGTTATATCATAATAAAGAAAGTGCTTTGGGATTTGATGTTGCGAAGCAGGAAGGTCTTGGATCATTGCTTACTGAACATGGTGGACCTAATCGAATCAAAGTTAAGGCTTAATAACTTTTTAAAATAATGGGTTGTAGTTCAACATTGTTTATGGGAAATGTTGCAATAAAGGTTTCTCCTTCTTGCGCATTGGAGTTAGAGGTATCTCTGTCCTTTGCCTTATTGTTCACTTGTTAGTGCGTATTTGATTTCGCATTAGAGAATATCAGAATAGGTTTAGACTCTTATCAAATGTTATTTTGATAAATATGTTAGCATTCGGTTACTATCAGGCTAGTATGACAAAATTGATTTTCTTACTGATGTTACTATCAAACGTTATTTTGTAGTGGTTATTTTCTAATCATTATTCATTATTAATCGCTATATCTCTTACCGAAGTTGCATTTTGAAGATTTGAATTTCTTACTGCAGATTAGGAATGATAGATACAGTGATAATTAAAATATAGGTTGTTTTGATACTGAATAGTGATATGGTGGCCTATTTTTCCCTTCAAAATAGTAACACTATATGATTGTGAGTTTAGAGTCTTTCGGAAATCATATAAGGCCACGAGAAAGAAAAGATCAGTGAATACCGGTCATACAATTAAGCTTTGGAGCATAATTTTTGTCAGAAATTAGTCAATTGATGTTCCTATATTCAAGAAAAAACAATTTATGGTTCTACTACCAGTCCAATTTTTTCTGTGAAATGCTAGAGTATTGTTTCTTTACAGATAGTAACCAAGTTGTTAGCGGACGAGTTTTAGATAATAACTATGCCACCATTTTCTTGAACTTGTTCATTGCTTTGTCTATCATCAACTTGTTTTCTGTATCAAATACTCTCTGAGTTTTGTTGGGTGAATATCATCAGCAGTTGCCTGTGCAAAAAAAAAAAAAATTACTCTCATTACAATAGAAAGGGCTCCTTATGAACTTACTTAGAGGGTGGGATAGAGAATCAATGCTTTTGGGGAAATAGTTTTGATCAACCTTGTCTTTAAATATGAAGGTTAAATTTTATTCCATGAATAAAATATCTAGTATTTAAAGTTCAGTCAATCTGGAGTGCGAAAAAGGTGATTTATTGTGGGATTCTAGAGTTAATACAACGCCAAACTAGCTCATGGTTTTACATGACGATCAAAACTTAGATTTAGCATATTTATGTACTTTAATGTTGTAATTTAGACTCTTACCTCAACCAATAACATGATCAGGACTCTGTCATCAAATGGGGTCATGTTTGCATTTACCACATGCAGTCCAAATGAATCTACAGCTTCTATCAACTTTGAAAACCCACCTTGCTTCATTTCACAGCACAACTTGATCAAGAATTCTGTTCTGCGAACATGATTCACTTCTACTTGCAACTAAGAAAATGTTAAAGAGATTGTATTAGGTCCCTAAGACACGATGTAATGAAATTCAGTTTCATTCAGGAATTTGGAAAACAATATGTTTATGTTATTATGCACATTTTATGTACCTTCATCTGTGTCTTTCTAACGGAATCAGAAGAACTTTGATTAAGCTCACTGGGAGGTTTTTCTTTGTCTCCTTGCACCCTCATTTGTAGTGTGTTCTTTTTACAATCCTCAACATCTAAAACATCAACCTTTTCTTGAAGTTCTATCTTCTGCCTCTGCAATTCCTTTATGTATTCAATTGCATCACCCACAATTGCTGCTCTATCCATCTGCAAACATTGAGTGCATTAGATACTTATTGCATATTCCGATGGATAGCGAGTTTGAAGAAATCACGGTGACACCCTGAATTTTTTGAAACTCCAAAATGTAACATTTTAGTTACTCAATGTCAATTCAAACATATATACTAATGAAACTCAAGATTTTAAAGTATTGGATGCATGCTCTTAAATTACACAAATTAGCTTTACCTTGGTTATATTAGGGACTAGAGACCTTAGAGTAAAAAGCCCCTTTTTAATTTTGTTCCTCCTATTCCTCTCCGTGATAAGATTTTTAGCATGAAACATTTCCTTTTGAGTTTCCTTAAAAGTTTCTTCTTTATCTTCTTCGCCATTTCCACAATGGAAACTCAAAGTTTTATTGTATCCTTGGCTTTTAATATTTGATATAGGAGATATTTCAACTGGTTGATTCATATATTCATGTGGAACCAAGCAATCAAACTTTGAATCAAATGATAAATGTTCTGTTGAAGGATTAGATCCATTGGAGGGTCCTTCAATGCTAGGATTAGAGCTGCTATGGTTTTCTGTAGATAAACCAGGAGTTAAAGGGTAATAATGCTCATTGAAGTTCGTGCTGTTGTAGCTCTGTGCAGATATGGCCTCTTGCTTTATAGAGACCCAACATTGTGCTGATATGAACTCTATGATGTTTATATCTTTTGGGATCTGAGAAAGATGAAGAATGTATCATCTTTAGAATTTTCAAAAAGAGGGTAATACCAATAAGTACTATGATGTGCATCTTACCAGCATTGAAGTGAAGAGCTCAACAAGACCTCCTAAAATAGGAATCAAAACTTGAGTTCCAATTGAGTCCTGTCAAAACATTGATAATTTGATATAAAGTTCATGATGATATTATTAAATAAGATAAAAAGATAAACTGGTATAAATTGAATGAGAAATATTAGACAAACAAAGAAAAGTAATATAGTCATTTACAACTACCAAAATTTACCTCCTGGATAAGCCATCTTGGTTGTTGTGAAATTGCAGCCTCTCCATGGACACTGTTGATCAAATAGTTTTCTTTAATATTTCCTTCCAATGGTTAAAGAAAAACTGACATTAATATATACAATGAGAGGGAGTGAAAGAGAGATAGACCTAGAATAAAGAGACATTGCAAAAGGAAGCTTTGCAAGAGCCTCACAAGTCTTTGTTCTAACTGGATGAGGAAAGAGGGTATCCCTACAAATGGGATATTTTTCAGCTATTTCCTCTTTGATCTTCTCATTCTCAATGTTTCCTCCACAGCAGCAACAATCCATCCACTCAATAAAGCTACACAAGAGAAGAAAAAATGGATCAAGACAACAAACAACTATGAATGAATAACAAAATGGATTGATTATATGCAGGAATAGTAAAGTACCTAGTTGGGTCATTTCCATATTTCCAAACAACAACGTAATCCCAAGCTTTAGACTCAACAAAGGGTCTAAGTAATTCAGCAACATCCATAATACCACTCATTTTCTCTTTCTGTGAATGCACTTTTAAAAAGTTACAGTAATAAGTGTTCACTATGGTTTTTTTACATGCACTTTTAAACTGTTATTTTTCCCCTTCATTTTGAAGCACATGGTACAGGACAAGGTTAGTTATTAATTTGGGGTTGGTGTATCATATAGCATCATTGGTAATCAGTAGCATATCTTTCTGACAGTTGGAATATTGTACCTGTCAAGATGAATGGGGACCAGAAGTTGTTTATGACTAACTAATTACTGCTGCTAGCTTGGCTATGAATTTCAAAAGGAGAATAAACTTGAATGCTAGTATATAAAATTAGGGAGTGTATCATACATATCTACTTCTCTGGTAGTATTTTATTTAAATTTTATCTCACATTTTTTGAAATATTTAAATTATTTTCTTTATACATGTTATGTTTTTTTTGACAACTTGTTATGTTGTTTTACTTATTGTATTTAAATACTTGTTTAAAGGTTTTTTTAAGGCATGAAAAATAAATTGAAGGCCAAAAGTTCTTGCTTTGAAGTTTAGGTCTTGTGTAGGATTGATAATGAATCGAATCAATTTGAAAATAGTTCGGAACTCGATTCGATAATTAAATCGTTGAATTAGGTTCATGAAGCAAATGAGCTGAATATGAGCGAAAAATTAAGTCTGTTAACTAAATTAATTGAACTTGAATTACACATAGTTTGATCCGTTAGATTCATGAGTCAACTCGATTATATATGAATGATTATATTGTCATTAAGAATAAGAGTATGTTTAAATATTTATTTCAAATTTTAGTTCTATATTTTTTTTAGTCCTAATTGATAATTATATTATCAAGTGAATAAAATATTTTTAAAAATTATTATACAAATAAAATCAACATATTATATAAACAAAGTTATTAGACGCATTTCCTTAACTGCTCCATTCAAAATTAAAGAACCATCGGGAGGTAAACACTCTAAATACTGGAATTGAGCAATTGCAATATCAGCAGACATGATTAATATTATTAAAAAAAAATTAATTTATGGATGCATTTGCAATAATAATAAATGAATTTGCTTTAGAATTGTTAGAAGTAAAAATGACAGTAAAGTTGGAATTGTATGTGAAGTTTGAAGATGCTTTGATGTTCGTTGACGCACTTGAATTGGATGATGACTTTCTTGGGCTTTGGATTAATTGTGATTGAATTGGGCATGACACGATGCTGCTACAGGAACCTGCATCTTGCCTTAGGGACTAAATTGAATGCATGTGTCATCCACAATGTTGGACATGAATGTCATAAACCTTCAATGTTTCCCAAACCTGCAACTCGGCTGAGCCACCGACGTCTTATATCTGTGACTGTCGGAGTCACTGGGCGGCCGCCTCGACCTCCTTTCACCCATGAAATCCATGATGCAGACCCCTCTGATTCTTTGGATTTGGCATCCTGGAAATGTGCAGGGCTGGAAAGTGGTGTTGAAAACTCCTCTACTTGCTGAAGCTCCTCAAATTTTGTAAAAGTCACAAGCACCCTGATAGTAGGGACTATTGGGATAGCAACCTGTGTAGCACAAAAAATTATTATTAGCATTTCAAATCAAAAGTCATGGATGATGAACATGCTACAGCACAGATAAAGAGTGACATGCAGAGATGCAAACATCAAGCTCATTCCTATCACACCTAATTTTTTATCTTTTCAACCTACCAACTACTAAGACCAAAAAACACTATAAAGCCTGCAATTATTTGTTCCAATTACTTAGAAAGAAATAGTAATGCCTCTTTTATTTGGTGCATTGCTTGCTTATCTAACATGAAATAAATAACAGAATAAGTCTCAGTTTATAAAAGGATGAACTCTAATTGTTATGAACTTAGGAGCATATAATAAGTCTCAGTTTTAAAGTTCAAAATTTGCCACATAAATCAAAATTACAAAACTAATTATGTCATAATAAAGATTTTCGTTTATAGTTCAATCACAACTTCAATCCAACTCACTCAAACAAACAAGTACAAGATTAAAAAGAAATAGAGTACCACATGTCCACACATGCAGTCTTTACATTTTGGTGAGAACAAAGGTTCTCTTAAACTTATTTAAGTTCTGTAATTCATTCAGTTTGCCAGCTTTATTCTTCTTTTGATCATCCCCACGTAGAAGTTTGATAAAGATTGCAACGATCACAATTTTCGGAGTCCAGTCGGCATATCCCCAAATGCCTTAAAATGATCAATCTCAAGGTGCCTCTGAGCTTGACTAACTTTGTAACAACTTCGGTTGAAAATTTAAGATTCTCACAACCAGTTAACTTCAATGTCAGCAAGTTAACGAGATTGCCTATGGATTTAGGAAGAGTTGTTAGTTCTAAACACCAAGATAAGTTAAGATGTTTCAAATGTTTCAACTCATAAATTGAACATAGTAATAAGGCTAAAGAAGATCTGGACAGGTTCAACGCATGCAAGTGTTCGAATCTTGAAATAACAGACAACTTTTTCTGAGCAATCTCCTCATCGTTTTCTTGCTGTTGATGAATTTGTGTCTTATAATAGTTGTTGCAAAACTTATTCGAAAGGTGTTTGATAAAAGTTCAGAACTAAAATATATTTTTCTTTTTTGGGTTTATTTAGAGGAGGTTTAAAATTTCCATAATTTTAAGCGTTTTTAGATTTTTATCAAGTTGTCTTCCCACATGACACACCATGTCACCTTTCATTAATGAAAGTTAGCGACATGAATCAATATTGTGGATAAAAAACTTTATGAATACTATTGTTTGAAAGAAAATTTTAGAGGGAATAAAAGCGAATATTATAATATTTACGAGAATCACAAACATATTTAATCCATAAAAAGACTAATTGTTTTTTGTTCGATTTCAAAATCGAACCGAACCAATAAGAACCAATGTGATTTGGTTCGATTCTTAATTTTAGTTTTTAAGAATTGTTAAATCGATGAACCGAGTAAATGACTATAATTACGTTATAAACTTTTATCTTACACATCATTAAACTCAAATATTATATTAACCTAATCATTCTCCATCTTTGTTTATATTTTCTTCCCTTCAGCAAAACAAACATCTAAAAATCAAACTCTAAAACACAGATAATAAAAACTATAAATCACAAAAACTTGTTTTCACCGAATTGTTACTCCTGCTACCCGCCTCTACTATTGTTCTCTCTACCGTTGTTCTGATGTCTTTTTTTGTGTTCAAATTCTCTTTTTTAGTTTTCAAATTTTTTTAACCTTATTTGTTTCTTCTTCAACATAATTCTTTTTAGTCCGGTTATAAAATAGTTTTGATACGTGTTTGAGGTGTGAAATATTATGCGTAATAAAATTTTTGTTGTTATTGTTGTGCTTATTTGTTAATCTTTTAAATCTCTTCTCAACTTTTTGATTACAAGTGTCAATTTTTATATTTGATAATGAACTTATTTTGTGATGCAATAAAAATCATGTCATTGTGTCATATGATTAAGAACCACTTGTAATACGTTTGAAAAAATAGAGCATGAAATAAACTATATGAAATGTAATATTTAAAAAAATAATAGTATAAACTACACAAAAAAACATGATAGTAAAAAATACATTGATGAATATGATGTTTGAAAAAAAATATTATAAACTAATCAACTAAATTGAACCAGTTCTAATTTAAAAGAAAATACTAAAAACTGAATCAAATCAAACCAATAGAAATATCATCGATTCGAATATTTTTTTAATTAAAGTTCAGTCTAAACCGAATCGATTACACCTCCTACAATTTAGAATTCAAAACAAATATACTAAACCAATACTTTGCTCAATTTGTTTTTGAGCAAATTAAAATAGTTCAATACGATTCAAATAAATTTTTGTTATAATCTTTGAAAAAAACATTTTAAACGGTTTAATCAAACTGAATCAAATTAATTAATTTAGTTCAATTCTATTTAAAAAAAATACTAAAAATTAAATTAAATCAAACTAATAAAAATATCATTGTTTCGAACATTTTTTTAATCAAAAATCAATCCAAATCGAATTGATTACACCTTACGATTTGAAATTCAAAACAAATATATCAAACCAATACTTTGCTCAATTTGTTTATGAATAACTTAAAATAGTTCAATAAAATTTTAAAATTTTTTTGTTATAATTTTATTTATTCAATTAGATTTTCTCTCATATACGGTATGTCACTTTATATAAACTACCGTATCTTATTGACTATTTTGAACCCTATATATAGCCATTCTAAACCCTTACTCTTTCACTCCTCAATCTTCTTCATTCTCCATTATTTTCAAAAGGTTACGTATTATTTTCCAATTCTTCTTTATTCCCATATTTTGATTCTTTGTGTACATTTTAATACAGATTTTGTAACAGATCTAAATAGTAACATCAATGGCGCGACCGATTGAAGCTGTGAAAGACATCAACGACTCAAACAATGATCTTCCTCATGGTCGATTCAAGCATTTGTTTTCGAGGTTGAAGATAGAGAGAGGATTAGTGGTTCGGCTTATGGGGGTCAACAGGACATCTGTTGCACCAATCTTCCTAAACTCACTATGTGCAATGATGGACAGGGCTGTCACCGGCCTTCTCCCATGAATGCTTTTTATCATGCCCAAGAAATAAACAGTTTGTTTTTAGTTTTAATGCTTTATAATATTATTGTTTGCAGAGTTGTCTTATCATTTTAAGTGCCAATATTCACCATGGTCATGGCTGAGTGACCATTTGCTTCTCTAATTTCACAAACAAAAATATTGCTAAAGAAGAATTGGAGACTGCCACAACAGAACCAGAGACCACTATTTTAAATCTACTTAATCGAGTCGATTTTCACATGTGATTCATCATCAAAGCTACAACCGTAATTGAAGATTAGGAAATTGAAACCATTGAATTTTATGCTTCCACAAGGAATATCAATGGCTTTCATTGGCAGGTACTGATTATATACTAATTGTATTTCCTGACAGATATCAAATGCAAATGTCTCATTGCAATGTTTGGAGGAACGAGATTTTGATAAACATGAGGATAGTCAAAGGGATGAGACTCTTATTCACCCGAAGTTCTAAAGTAACATGTTTTTAAGGGTTCAAGAGGAGCGGGTGTTGCTGAAGTTCACTACCAATTTCAGAAGAACCATAAGCAAGGCAATAATTATCTAAGATGTATAAGATGATAAAACCAACGTTTCGATCATTTTCTGGTTCTATAGAAGAATGTTTTTAACAAGATTTGAAATTATGTATATGTATATTATTATTGCTTTCATATTTTGTATGTCAACAAACACACTACTCTAAGTTTCGTTCAATTAACATATTTACAATCTTTTTTAAATAGAATTTCTCTTCTCCTAAAGAGAAGATAATAACCTACAAGTTGGTGTTGATGTGCCTTCAAAATTCTAATTTATTTTGAATTGAAATTATAATTCTCATTTGTCGTGAAATTTGAATAAATTTTTTATTTTGTATTGATATTTTTTTATTTTTAATTGCTATAGTTTTAGAAACAAATATTACAATTTTTAATAAAATATTTACGATTTATTTTTTTAAAGTACGACTAATTAATATATTTTTATACAATATTAAAAACAAATATTACAATTTTTTAATCAAATATTGGAGTACCATTTAATTCGATACTTTATCAATATATCTTTTGAATGGAGACATTATTATCATTTATTTTTATTGTATTTATATGGAAATTATTTTGAATGGTCACATAAATATATTTAATTTTTATATATGATTTCATTCCATAAATTTGAATTCTCTTTCAATACTAGGAATATTATATACATTAGAATATATAAAGATATGAAAAAAATTAAATCAAAACTTTACAAATATATCTTTTGAATAGAGGTATTAATATTATTTATTTTTATTATATATAGAAAATATTTTGAATGGTCACATTAATACATTTTATTTGTATGCATGATTTGATTTCAAAAATTTATGATCAATAAATTTTGAATGGAATTATAATTTAACCAATAAAATTTTCTACCGACTTCTAAATATATTTATGTATATTTTTTGAAAGGTTACATTTATATTCTTGAAAAAAATAACGTAGTTTAAAGGATGTATTGTTAACTATAAATATATTGTTAATAAAATTAACAAAAAAAAGTATATTATAAATATATAAAAGATAAAGTAAATAAGAACTCTAATGTTTATCTTAAATATTTAATTTACCATTCTATAAATGTAAGAATAAATATTATTTTATAATTATTTAGATCCTTATTTGACCTAAAATAAATTATTTCAATTTCTATAAAAAGGTTAATAAAACAAAACAAAATCAATTGAGATTTATAATTTTTTTAAGTTTATGAAATAACTAAAATATATCATAATCTTTTCAAATTAACTTTATAATTGTAATCATGATAAAAAAATATTAAATGGTAATCATGAAAATTTAATGATAAATGATAATCATAAAAATTTATGATAAAATAAAAAATTATTGATACAATCATTTTAATAAATTAAATAATTTATAATTAATTTTATAAAGGTGAATAAATTACAAATAATTTTATAAATGTAATAAATTAAACTATTTATAAAATTATTTATATCAATAATAGTAAATTACATATATTTTAATAATGGACACACGAATTCAACATGCTTATAAACCGGAAAAAAGTTACAATAATTTTATAAACAGAAATAAGTTAATATCATTTTATATAAATTAATGGTATAATATAATGTATTAAATATTTATATAACACTTTATTAAATAAATTTATTTTATGAAATTAATTTTATATGATATCATTAATATTTAATTATTGAAAATTTGCAATAAACTGAAAAATATTTATTACAAATCGAATATAATAAAACATAAGAAATAAATACATAATTTTGAAATGTTATATATGATTCATTGTAATAATAAATGTTAAATTATTATTTAATATTATAATAAATTTTCCGATATTCTTAGATTTAATTTATTCTTTTTCCCGTATATAATAATAATATTATATTATTATTTAATATTATAATTTTTTATTGAGAATAATAAATTCATTTTAATTAGTTAGACATTAAGATAATAAATTTAATATATATCACTAATACACGATATTTATTTATAAATGTAATTAACTAAGAGACACATATTTATTACTATTGAATAAATAAATTTAAGATGATATGGTAAATATTTATTTTTACAATTATTTTTATAAACTTAAATAACTTACAAATATTTTTATAAACGAACAAAATTCAAATATTGATGTAATTGTTTTTAACATGAATAAGTTAAAATGTTTTTATAAATTGTTACACGGGTTAAAGACACTTATAACCGAGAAAAAAATCTACATATTAATATAATTAATTTTACAAACTAAAAATAAATTATAATAATTTTTATAAACATGAATAAATTATAAATATTTTTATAAACCGGAAAAATTCAAGTATTGATACAATTATATTTATAAAAGAGTATAAGTTTCATATATTTTTATAAATAGACACACGCGTTCATTTTTATAAACGAGAATAATTTAAAATTATTTTTATAAATGAGAAATTCAAATTTGATAAATGATTATATATTGTAATTATATTAATATTAACCAACTGAGTACATGAAATAAATTCACGGATAAAATAAATGTATCTATGATATACCAGATAATTGAAGTTAAAGAATTGAATGTACTATTTTAAATGACAATTAAATTATATTTTTAAATACAAATCGACAAAATACCTGTGCCAACGCTTGACAACTCAACTTGCAACATCGACAAAGACACCGAACATTCTCAATTATTTGAAGCAACGGATGTGATAATATGGGTGTTGGCTCCTAAATTCGACACCCTTGTTTTTATTAATATCATCCATTAAAGCTGAAGGATGTTTTCGACCAGCTGGGTCTGTCGAAATGCCCATCGGAAGATGGCAATGTACTTAGAGGATTTCTTCCAAAGGAGAATTTGGTTGCCTTCGACGTCGAAGATGTTTTTCGTCGATGATGTTTCTCGACGAAGGTATTCGATTGTTCAGAGTGGAGCGGTTTGAAATTCAAGCGTTTGGAGGGAAAACGGTTCCCAGCGGTTACCAAGTGCAACGTGCAAAGATCTGGAGCGTCGAACGCTGAGAACGTGCCAAGTGGAGTCATCTCGAAGCAGTGTAACTGCCCGACGGTTACTTGGGATGTTTTAGTATAAATAGTAGTAGTTCACGCAGTTTTTCGTGTGTGTTCACAATTATATACAAAGTCACTCATATAGATTCGAGTACCCAGCGTGTGAGAAAGAATTGTTGAGAATGTATGTGTGAAACACCACTTTTATTAATCAAAGTCATTTACTTTCCAGAAACTTTACTTGCTTTCTTCTTTACTTTTCCTGTCGAAGCCCTTTATTTCAAGCCTTCATTTATTTCATCAAGCCCATTTCTTCATGCAATTTACTTAAAGCATCTTTAATTTTCTCGTCATTTAACCATTATCCAACTTGATCAAAACCTCAAAATCAACCATGTCTTAGGATCAATCTGATCGATCCTGCGAGTAACCAAATAAGTAACCATTTGGAGGATCAGCGGTTGTTTACCAATAACCACGGTAAACAAATTGGCACACCCGGTGGGACTTTGTGTTGATTGTTGAAGTTTAACCTTTTTAAACATAATCTCATCTTTTTCGAGGAGTGTTGCATGTTATTGAGAAGTGGTAGAATATACACTAACGATACCAATACTGCCAGAAGAAGGGAAGAGATGGCGAATCCGCCAAACAATAACGAAATCCCACAAACGAATGTGGGAGCAACGGTTATCCCGACCGTAAGTGAAGCGATAACCGCTGGTTCAACACCAGTAGTAACGGTCACAACAACGGGGCCACTACCTCCGTTCACAGGCCCCAGAGTGCCTTTGGGAACTCCCTCACCAAGGGGAAATTTAGGCACAAGGCCTTATGTTCCCCCAGGATTTATGATAGGCGGTCATAATCGAGAACCACTCTATGGCATGCCAACTTCTGACTTGGCTAGCCTGACGAATGCTGCGTCCACTTTTTCAGACCCTTTAGTGAGTGCCTCTTCGCCACTCCAAGGTTCTGGAGTAGGTATGGCGAATAGAAATAGGACCCAACTCTTAGGAGGAACGTCCCAAGTAGCACATGGCCTTACAAATGCCTCGACAATAGTCTTGAGGCAACAAATGGACGAAAGCAACCATGATATGGTTCAAATGTTGGCACAAACTTTAAGTACAGTGCTGAACCCTCTAATACAAAACACTACTCAATCGAATCAGCAGATGACAATGCAAATGACGCGTTTGGCTGATTTCTTTGGAGTACCCCAACCTATTCGACAGCCCCAAAGGGCGCAAATAAGGGGAAACCAGGGTGTATTCTTAGAGGAAGAAACCACTATCAACCAAGTCCAACAGCCTGTCGAAGAAAACCTTAGGGCACGATTAGAGCAACCTGTCGAGGAACCTAGGGTAATAACCCCAGAGGTAAGGTTAGTTAACAGAAACCAAAATGTTGACGAAGTAGTTCAGCATATCCAATACCAAAACATGGGTTTGGAAAATAATCTGGCAACCATGATCGAAAGGATTATGACTCAAAATGGGATGAACATGGGCTTTCGAAGGCCCAACTTTACATCCCCGCTGTCAGAATACGTGTTACAAACAGACTTACCTCCTAGATGTAAAGTCCCCAAATTCACTAAGTTCTCTGGGGACACGACAGAATCTACTGTCGAACATGTGGCGAGATACTTGATCGAAGCAGGAGATATTTCAAACAACGAAAACCTGAGGATCAAGTACTTCCCAAGTTCTTTAACAAAGAACGCTTTTACTTGGTTTACAACTCTCCCCCCCAATTCGATCCATCATTGGACCCAGTTGGAAAGATTGTTCCACGAGCAATTCTACATGGGGCAAACCAAGATAAGCCTGAAAGAATTGGCCAGTGTAAAGAGACGTTTCACTGAACCTATAGACGAATATCTAAATAGGTTTAGGTTGCTCAAAGCAAGATGTTTTACACAAGTGCCAGAACATGAGTTAGTCGAAATAGCCGCAGGCGGTTTAGATTATTCCATTAGGAAGAAGTTAGACACTCAATACCTGAGAGACATGGCCCAACTGGCCGATAGAGTTCGACAGGTAGAACGCCTCAAAGCTGAAAAAGCAAAGGCAACGAAAACTCATAAGAGAGAGAGGATAGCGTATGTTGAGATGGATGACGAAGATCCAGAATCCTTCGACGACACTGTAATTGTCGAAGAAGGAGAAGTCGATTTAGCGGAACTAAAACAAGGGCCACCATACTCTTGCAAACTGTTAGTCCCCTCAAGTGGGAAAAACCCCACTAGTCCAGAAAGGACCAACGATAGGTTCCCCAAAAAGACTTATAGTTTTGATATTACAAAATGTGATGAGATCTTTGACTTGCTTGTAAAAGATGGCCAAATGATAGTACCCCCAGGGGTAAAAGTGCCTCCTCTTGATCAAAGAAAGAAGAGAGGCTTTTGCAAATATCATAATTTTTTGGGCCATAAAACTTCTCAATGTTTTCTTTTCAGGAATCTTGTGCAAGACGCTATCGAAGAAGGGAGGTTGAAGTTTGCTGACAAGACCCCCATGGCTGTGGACTCTAATCCGTTGCAGGCTGAAGCCCACTATGCTGAACCTTCAGAGGTGAACGTGATCGAGGCATCCAGAAGCCAGTCTAAGAGGCCAGGAATCACAATGGTCGAAGTCTCAAAGGACCATGTCAACATGCCAATCTTTGGCAGTTTTTCTGGCAATTTATCCAGAAAGACAATTGAAGCGGTTCAGAAAGCGGTCGAAAGCCCAAAGCTGGAGACAGTTGGAGCCCAAAAATCTGGAACGAAACCCAGTTCTCACTTGGCCCCAGTTCAAGGCCAGACAAAGGACTTGGAGATTCAAATGAAGCAGTTGACTCTTGCCAACAAAGATACCATGAATGTCAACATGGTCGAAGTCTCTGAACCAAAAGCATCAGAGGAGGCCATGAGGCAAGAACAAGCTAACAAGACTGCTTTCCCTCGGGAAAATGAGAATCTGGCAGATTTCCTGCAAAGATGCCAGAAAAAGAAGTCAGAAGTGATGCTGTGTCCAAGATGCAGTTCGATCTTTGACAAAAAAGCTGCTGAACATATTCAAGGCGTAAGAGCAGCAAATAAGAGAAGGGAAAATGTTGATCTTCGACATGATCCCAGAAGAGCCTCCCAAAGAGGTTCAAACCAAGAAAAGAGGCCATTGACTTACAGGCCTCCAACTAATGTGCCAGTAGATACATGGTACAAAACATCTGGTCGAAAGAGGCCAAGCGAGGAAAGATGGCACTCTTTCGATGTGCCAAGGGGTTCATCTTTAACACAAAAGAAAGAGCCTCAGGTTGCTGCCCCTAAAGTTACACAGGTTTCGAGCAACTACAAAGGGAAAAATCCCATGTCTCGATCTCAATGGAGGAGATACCAGAGGCGACGAAAAGCTGAGAGGGAGGCTGCTAATGAACCAAAGGCAGAAACCAGTTCAAATGTTCCTCTAAGGAAGCAAAGGAAACCTCTGGAAAGAGAGCCAGTAACCAACAGGCTAGTTTGGCCTAACCAAGGTGAAGTCGATGACGAAGATGGTTCTGAGTCTGATGACACTTTGGACATCATGGTGAATATAGTCTCGGTGCTGCCCAGAGTGTTCAACTGACAGGTGGAGGTCGAAACAAGTGATTGGGAAGTGGAGCAAGAAATGGCCAAACATAGGCCAGTGTGCTATTTCGTCATGGATAATGGCACTACTGAGGAACAAAATGGGTTCTTCGAACCACCTACAGAGGCGATGAAAAATCACCTCAAGCCTTTATTTATAAGGGCTAAACTCGAAGAAACTACAGTGAATAAAATCTTGGTGGATTGTGGGGCAACCATCAACATTATTCCTCACTTTATGCTAAGGAAAATAGGAAAAGGGGATGAGGACATCAAGCCTCACAACATGGTCCTGTCGAACTATGAAGGCGGCATAGGGACCACTATGGGAGTGATCCAACTTGATATCAAGGTGGGATCTATCCTTCGACCAACAATGTTTATGGTCATATCGGCCAAACCTAACTATAATCTTTTGTTGGGCCGTGAATGGATTCATGGTGTTGGAGCTGTGCCATCATCAATGCACCAGAGGTTGCTGCTATGGCGTCCTGATGGGATGGTCGAAAATATAGAAGCAGATCAAAGCTATTACCTGGGCAAAGTGAATCACCTAGGGCTGGCAGACTTCGACAAGAACTTGGCTCACATAGGGCCATGTCCAACACCTGACTTTGACTTGGCGCCAGCGCCAAATACTTTTTGTTCCCTATACCTGCACCCTGAGCATGGTTTTCAATGGGACAGAGAAGACTTGTCCCACATAGACTTCAGTGGGTTAACTGATATCCAACCAACTAGTTGGGGAAGTGAATTCAGTGATAATGACTGAGTCACAATCATTGAAGCGAATTTCGGCTTACGTAGCCGAAACAAAGATGATAACGGCTCTCGAAGCCGAAGTAAAGTACATGGCCACACAGGCCAATGATCAACAGTTATCTGCTGCAGGTCCTGGAAAGGATTTCGATCCAGAACCTCCTGATATCATGCCAGAAGGAATGCAGGAACAGAGGCTCGACGCCATCTATGACGATGAGCCTTTGGGCTTCGAAAAGGACCCCTTGGCGAACAACATCAAAATGTTAGCGCAAGATCCTTTAGAAGAAATCAACTTAGGCGAAGGGTCAGAGAAAAAACCAACTTACATCAGCCCGAAAATTGACCCAGAACTTAGGTTGGAAGTAATCCAATTGTTGAAAGAGTTCAAGGACTGTTTTGCATGGGATTACGACGAAATGCCTGGTCTCGACAGAGGATTGGTAGAAATTCAGTTGCCAATCAAACCTGGGAAGAAGCCAATCAAGCAAAGTCCAAGACGCTTTGCTCCAGAAATACTGTCGAAGATCAAAACGGAAGTCGAAAGACTGCTGAAGTGCAAATTCATACGCGTTACGAGGTATGTCGAATGGATTGCAAACATTGTGCCAGTGATTAAGAAAAATGGTACATTGAGGGTGTGCATAGATTTCAGAGATTTGAATGCTGCTACACCCAAAGATGAATATCTTATGCCTGTGGCGGAAATACTAGTCGATTCTGCCGCTGGCTATGAATACCTGAGTATGCTCGATGGTTATTCAGGATATAATCAAATATTCATTGCTGAAGAGGATGTGTCGAAAACAGCTTTTCGATGCCCTGGGGCTCTAGGCACTTACGAATGGGTAGTGATGCCTTTTGGCCTAAAAACGCTGGGGCAACATACCAGCGAGCAATGAATTCTATCTTCCATGATTTTATTAACACTTTTATGCAAGTATATATTGATGACATTGTTATAAAATCTGTTTCCAGGAAGAATCATATTGACCACCTTCGACAATCATTCGAAAGAATGAGAGAACATGGTCTGAAGATGAACCCTTTGAAGTGTGCATTCTGTGTGAAAGCTGGAGATTTCTTGGGCTTCGTTGTCCACAAGAAAGGAATCGAAATAAACCAGAACAAGACGAAGGCTATTCTGGAAGCGAAAGCGCCATCGAATAAGAAGGAACTGCAATCTCTGTTAGGCAAGATAAATTTCTTAAGGAGATTTATATCTAACCTAAGTGGGAAAGCTCAAGCCTTTTCACCCTTACTTCGACTGAATAAAGAGGGATTCGAATGGGGGCAAGAGCAATAAGAAGCCTTCGACAAAATCAAAGGGTACCTCACCAAGCCACCTATTTTGGTGCCTCCTTATAGAAATAGGAGTATGAGATTGTACATAGCTGCATCCGAAAAAACTTTGGGAAGCATGTTAGCCCAAGAAGATGAGAATGGAGTCGAAAGACCCATTTATTATCTTAGTAGAGTTTTGAACGATGCAGAAACTAGATATAGCGAAGTTGAAAAATTGTGTCTATGTCTGTATTTCTCTTGTACAAAACTCAAGCAATATATAAAACCAGTTGATGTGTATGTTTCGTCTCATTTTGATGTTTTCAAGTACATGTTGTCGAAACCCATCTTGCACAGTCGAATTGGCAAGTGGGCACTAGCATTAACTGAATACTCCTTGACCTTTATGCCTCTTAAGGCAGTAAAAGGACAAGTGGTTGCAGACTTTATAGTCGGCCACTCAATTCAAGTTGAGAATGTTAATTATGTGGAGATAGAACCTTGGAAATTCTACTTCGATGGTTCCAGCCATAAAGATGGAACAGGAGTAGGAGTCTTGATTATTTCTCCAGAAAAAATTCCAACAACATTCAAGTACAAGATATCAGGTTCTTGTTCGAACAATGAGGCTGAGTATGAAGCTCTAATTACTGGCCTTGAAATATTGTTGGAATTAGGGGCAACTCGAGTCGAAATAATGGGAGACTCAGAGTTAGTCATCAAGCAAGTCACAAAAGAATATAAATGCATAAGAGAAAATCTCATTATGTACTTCGTGATAGCAAATCGTTTATTGAAAAAATTTGAAATGGTCAATATTCGACACATACCCAGATTGGAAAATCAAATAGCCAATGACTTGGCACAAATTGCATCTGGTTACAAGATTTCAAAAACAAGATTACAAAGAGCAATCGAAGTTCGAGAAAAGATAAAGGCAACTTGTCTATCACCAACAGACTTGGAATCGACAAGACTAGGATATGCTGATCAAAGTAGCTTCGAAATTTTGTTCATAGATAATTTGTTAGAGCAAGATTGGAGGAAGCCCATTGTGGACTATCTTCAAAACCCAGTAGCTTCGACAGAACGAAAAACAAAGTACAGGGCGTTGAGTTACGTACTCATGGGTAATGAGTTATTTAAAAAGACGCCTGAAGGGGTATTGCTAAAATGCTTAAGTAAAACTGAGGCATACATAGCCCTTTCGACTACGCACGCTGGAGCATGTGGGGCTCACCAAGTAGGCCATAAGATGAAATGGTTGTTGTTTCGACAGGGACTATACTGGCCCACCATGTTGAAAGATTGTGTCGAGTTCGCTAAAGGTTGCCAAGAATGTCAAGTCCATACAGGCATCCAACATGTACCAGCAAGCGAACTTCACTCGATAGTGAAACCTTGGCCTTTTAGAGGATGGGCGTTGGACCTCATTGGAGAGATTCGACCAGCATCATCAAAGAGCCAGAAGTATATATTGGTAGGCATTGATTATTTTACTAAGTGGATCGAAGCTATCCCTTTAGTCAATGTAGACCAAGAAAATGTCATTGAATTTATTCAAAAGAACATTATCTTTAGATATGGAATCCCTGAGACTATAATAACTGATCAAGGATCAGTTTTCACCGGTCGAAAGATGCAGGAATTCGCTCAGGAAATGGGTTTTAAACTCCTAACATCAACGCCTTATTATGCACAGGCAAATGGTCAAGTCGAAGCAGCGAACAAAGTAGTGATTGGCTTGATAAAAAAGCATGTTGGGAAGAAGCCCAAAAATTGGCATAAGACGTTAGACCAGATCCTGTGGGCCTGTCGAACGTCCCCAAAAGAAGCCATAGGTACAACACCATATAGGCTAACTTTTGGCCATGACGCAGTGTTGCCAGCAGAAATTTGTCTTCAATCTGCAAGGGTTCAGAGACATTATGATATTCCCTCTGAAATTTATTGGGATATGATGTTAGACGAACTAATAGATTTAGATGAAGAAAGGTTGCGCGCTCTTGACCTACTCAGGCTTCAGAAGAAAAGAGTAGAAGACTCTTATAATAAAAAGGTGAAACCTAAGGCATTTTCGCCTGGAGAACTAGTTTGGAAGGTGATTCTTCCCATGGATCGAAGGGATCGAAGCATGGGAAAATGGTCACCCAAATGGGAAGGACCATTCAGAGTGATCCAGACTTTTTCTGGTGGAGCTTATGAAGTCGAAGAGTTAGGTGAAGATAAAAGGCTCTTGAGAGTAAATGGTAAATATTTAAAAAAGTATAAACCCATACTCCAAGAGATAAAAATAAATAACAAGTAACGACTAAATTAACCATAAATAAGCCAAAATGGAATTTTTTTATTAAATTAGCCAAAATGGCAATATTGTCGAGTACATATTACAATATATGGTTAAAGGGCTGAATCGATCAAAAGGGGATGGAATCTTTGAGTCGAAGGTATTTGGTTTGCTGCAACTCCAATCTTTTGTTGCACAAGGCATTCGCCTGCGCAAGCTTGGCAATTTGATCGTCGAAGGCTTGAGCTTTCTCAGCAAATTCTAGGCCTTGCGTGATTTCAGCTTGACTTTCGGTGTCTGGAACAGTCGAGAGAAGTTCCTCCTTGCGCTTAGTATTGGCATTCATCTTAGCCTCTAGCTCTTCAATTTGCGCCTTTATGGAAGCATTCTCTCGATCTATGGCATCAACTTCTTCTTGTTTAGATGCTTTTTGCTTCGACAACTCCACAATTCGAGAAGTTGTCTCTGCTACAGCAGTCCATGCAGAAGAGCTTTTGCCATATAACACTTCAAGCTGGCTATTAAAGCCCCTTTGTCGCCGATAATCTGCTAAGACTTGATCAATAATGGAGTGTAACTCCATGATAAAGCCTGAAACCTCCGGAGGTACAGCTAGCAAGTCTATGGCATTCAAAACAGCCCCCAAATATGATGGAGCAGTAGGGTCCCCCTCCAAAGCTTTCATCAAATCCTTCTTGAAGAACTGAGCCTTAACCTTCGTCAAAGCCTCATCGAGAGGAGAAGTTTCAGTGGACTTCCCCGACAGAGTAGAAGCCTCCTGACTAACATCAGACGAACTTCCCTTGCTTTCGATGATGGCATTCAGATAGCCAACAGGATCAGTTTGCTTCAAGAGTTCTAAGTCTTCTTTCGACTTATACTTTGTTGAGGTGACAACCTTTGCAACGGCGTTGTCTTGGGGTTAAGGCTGTTGAGTAGCATTTGCCTCGACTTGATTCTCTTCGACTGGGACTGCGGCAGTACCAGCGTCATCATGGTCCCCTTTGCCGGCGTCACCTTGATCCTCTTCGCCAGCGTCACCGCGGTCCCCTTCATCACGATTTTCTTCCGACAGATCAACCACCTGAATCTCTTTTGGTTGTTGCTCTTCTGTTTGTGGATCTTCTGTTGGTTGTTCTGCTGTCTCAGCATTGGATTCATTTGTTTCAGGGTTGGCTTCATCGTTCGCCAAGTCTTTCTCTTGTGGCCTACTGAGTTCAGCAGAGTCCAATGTTTCAGAAGTCCTTGGCGCTGAGCTTTCAGTGGTGTCCTGAAAAAAGAAGAAGAAGAATCTTCTAAGTTAGAAAGAGACATAATCGAACGTGGGTATCGACACCTGAATTAAAAAGGGATCAAAGAGATTACCTGCAAGGGAGCTTCAGCCCCAGGGCTGGAATTGTCGCTTTCGACAGGTTTATTAAGAAGAACATTTAGTTCCTCCTCCGTTGGCTCTTCAATGATTACTGGAGGTGGCCTGGGCTTTCTCCCAGCAACCTTTATTCTGATTGTTCGAGCCTCAGGAAGAGGAACGTCCTTCTTCAGCTTTCGCCTTTTAAGAGGAGCAGGGGGAGAATCATCTTCTTCGTCACTCCCAGATTCGACCGTCAGTGCTGGTCGTTTCTTGGGTGAAGGTGCCTAAAAAACCAATTGGAGTTCGACTTAGAAGCTGCATCGAAAGTCAGAATGTTAAAGTCAGAAGAAAATGATAAAAGTCTGGTTACCGATGCAGAAGGCTTTTTCGAAGGGCCTTCCCCCTGTTGGTTTGTTGTGGTCTTCGCCGGCGCTATAGTTTTCGTCGGTGGTGGAGGTTTTGTTAAGGGGCCTCCTCCCTGATGGCCTTCGGCAGCCTTCTTGGCTGCAGGCTTTCGAACAACTGAAAGTAGACAAAATAATTAACAGGCTACCAGTCGAAAGGGAAAGACAAAGTGTTGTACCCCAAAATTTTCCCTCGCATTTTTCCCCAAGAAATCTCAGCTTCAAGCCTTTCCTGATTCTTTTTAAACTGGCTCAAGAATCGGACAAACGGACTTTTCTCGTCAGTCAAAAAACAAAATTAGGGTTTTACTGATTTTCAGGACTCTGGATTGTTTCACAGTTGGCTTAGGGTTTTGGATGATTTTTGGTTCAATTTTGATCAGGCGAACGTTATTTGGCATTTAGTCAGGAGTCAAGGTTTTGTGGGCATGTTCTCAAAAGGATTTAAATTCCACAGCACTTTGCAGTTTATTCCGAGATTCGGGTTAAAATTCGCTTTGTTTTGATTTAATCAGTGAAAGAGACAGTGGTTTGAATTCATGTTGTTTGAGCCAGTCAAAGAAGGTGTGCAGTTTGGATTTACAGTACCTGGTAAGAATCAATAAAAAAGGATTGTGTTTGATCAGTTTATGTGTTCGACTGTGTGTTGCTTTGAATGATGGAGACGTCGAGTTCATTTATTTTGATCAACAAGGTTTAGTTGATTATTTATGGTTCTAAGAATTAAATACTTGAAATTTAACTTTCATCTTATTTAATTTAAGGGATTATAAATAACAAGTAAATAATTAAAGAAAAGGAATTGAAAAGATTTAATCAATAGAATTTTTTATTTCATATTTAATAGTTGTTACAATTATTATTTGATACAAGTATTTATTACGAAGTATTTAAAATAATAATGGTTTACAAATAATTAAATTGAAAATAAAAACTATCCTATTTTTTCTAAACATTTTCTAATTTCTTCATTCTTCACTCAGTTCCGGTGCTCCATTATTCATCTGCAAAAAAGAAAAGAGAAAGTCAGAAAGCAGTTAAATTGGAAAAGACAGATAAGATTAGACTCATCATTAAGGGCCACTGACTGGGATCAGTTAACCCTCTCTGCAAATCACGGGATTCTTCCCGGTTCACAGAGAGGGAAGAATTTTTATGCAAAGTTGAAAAAATGCAAATGTCAAAATGCATAGAATATCAAACTGCATAGTTTCAAAATCTCAAAACTTCAAATTCAAACCAAACTGAAAAAATCAAAGTTACCACTTTCTATCAAAAGCCAAAAGTGCAATTTGCTGTCAAAGTTGTCAACAAAGCTACTCAAAGCTACCAAAGAGGAAGTTTTGGCCAAGATATCAAGGAAAGGACAAAGTACCAAAGCTGTCAAAGAAAGATAAAGATGCAGAAGTAATATGTTATGCAAGCAAGTTCTTTTTTCATCATTTCCCATCAGGGCCACTTTCAGGAAAAAATAGTACAAAAAGCATAATATTATAATGCAAACTGTACAGAGAGAGAAAAAAGAGAGATAGAAGCATGTTTTTCAGGCTTAGACAGTAAGGCAAAAACTAAAAGAAGCATTAATTCAGCATTACTCAAAACTGGGCAGAAGTACACAGCAGAGGCAATTACCAAAACAGAAAAGTGCCAAGAAACTTTGTAAAATTAACCAGCAACTTGGATCAAGAAAAATACCAAGGTTTGAATAAATATTAGGCGCCAAAGACCAAGAGAAAGAGGACAAAAGAACAAAAGAAAATATACTGAGCTTAAAACCTGATTGAGCCAAGAGACCAACATCACAAAAAAAAAGATATAACCTTAAACCAGAAACCCACCATACTGTCAAGCAAAAAACCAGTATAGGCCAAACCTGTTAAGCACTTTCACATAACCCAGAAGCCTAACCATCATCCTATCAAATGCCTCAAACACCAAGCTCTAAACCAAAATGCAAAAACCTGCAATCATCCTAAAACCAACAACCTGTCTAACCACATAAACCTGTCAAAGGCCAGCATAACCAAAAACATCAAGAACATGTCCAAACAACCCATAACCTGTCTAAAAACTCATGACCTGCATGAGTAAACACCAGCACAAAACCATTCCAACCAGCTTATACCAACATACCACATACTAAAGCCAGTTTTGTGAAGCTCATAAACCAGAAAAAGTCCTAAACACCACCTACTGTCAAAACCTCGTAGCCTGTACAAAAACCCCTCAAGCATATCCAAGCATTGAAACCAACTCCTAGGCCTCAGATATGATCATCACTGGCCATTAACAAGCAGACAGAAACATCAAAGAAGATACATAGGCAACAATCCAAAGCAACAAATCAAGAGGCAACAAACACAACCCCTCAGAATTTTGAATCCATCATTGGGAGGAAAATAGGCAGCAAAACCTAAAGCAAGCATCATATTCCAATCAACACAAAGGGACAGAAGTAGAAGAGGTAAAGAAGCGAATCGTTTCAAGATAGGGCTTTTCAGAACATCATCATCAAAACCATAGGCAAAAAATAACAACCAGATAAAAGATACCAGGAAAGCTCAAAGATTCGTCACGTCCCTCACGCTCGTTCCGGCCTCCTGAGCGCCACATCCTCCGCCTCTCCTCCATCTCCAAGGAACGAAGGTAGCCAATCTTCTCCCTCTTTCTTCTTCACCACCTCATAATAGCACAGGTTTAAGAATCAAAGTTCAAACTAAAACAACGCATGCAATTCATAAAAGAAAAAGGAACATAAAAATTGAAACCAAACCTCGTACACCAAGATTGCTGAGCCCGTGCCATGGAGGGAAGAGAGGTTTGGGCGATGACGTCGGTGGCCGGAGGGATGAGTTGCTCAGGAAGATGAAGATGGAGAAGAACGTTGAACGAGCATGCGAACGACGCCGTCCCAAACCCTAAAGCCCTTCGTCTCAACTGAATGACAAAATATCAAACCCTAAAATTGTTGAATCAAATATGGGCCAGCACGTTTCTGACGCATCCAAGCCCCAACATTTTAATTCTCACCCCCCACCTTGCCTCTAATCCGCCTAAGCCCATTAAAATGCCTCTTATTCTTTTCTAATAAAACATTTTATTAAAACACTAACCTCTTTTCTTTATGTTATTTAAACACTTTTTTTTCTTCTATTTTATCACAAAATCATATAAATAATCAATACATTTTTTATATCACATACTTAAAATTAAAAAAAAATGACTTCCTTTTCTTTTAGTTAAAATATGTTTTGTACATAGTTGCATAATTTAATTAAAATATATTTGTACATATTATACATTTTTTTTATCATATAGTTAAAATATCTTTTTTAAGTATATATTTGTATATAAAATAATAAAATACTTTTTTACCATATAATTAAAATTGAAAACTTTTTAATTAACATACATATTTGTACATAATAATAGAAATACATTTTTTCTCTAATATTAAAATTCACAAACATTTGATTAAAATACTATTTGTATATAAACAAATAAAGATACATTTCTTAATTAAAATAAGAACATTCGATTAAAACAGTTTCTTTTCTGTACATATTAAATGTACAAATCAAAGATTCATTAAAATACATATCTAGGTCAAAAACCCTAATACGCTTTAATTTCACATTATCGCACCTGTAAATAATTACACACAATATATATACATCTCACACTTACACTTACACAATACATTGCTCCTATACATTTGTTTATCTTATATTCGTATATTCAATATTTACATTTTGATCGCAAATTCGATTTGGTGGTAACTTATTGGATACTCTAAGTCTCATCCCCATTCGTACACTTGTACCCCCACTCCCGGACACTATTTTGTAATAGCGTAGATTTTACATTTCCGCAATTTACAGTTTTCCAATTATACCATGGTTAGACCTAGGGTTTGTATGCACATAAAATCAATCGCTAGATAACCTAATACAAGACAAATACATGTAATCAATACACAATCACACTTGCACCCCCTAGGGTAATCTCACATGTTGCCTTCCAAAATGGGCCATGCTTGCACGTCGAGTATCTTTGGCAAAACAAAATCAAATGATCATAAGTCTCAAAAATGTTGCCTAAACGGAATGATCATAGTCCCTTCAAAGCAAATTGCCAAAGACGCTTGGCACCATTGCATTCATGGTCCATACGATGACCCGCGCCCGTCCCGAATAAATTTCCTAAACGCAAGATTGTCCACCAAATTCAATGGTGGAACAAAATTGTTAAAAGGGGTTAAAACATAACAAAAACCTTTGAGTACAATAGGGTAGACAAAACTCTTAGTTACTTGAGATCAACTTGCAAAAACACTTGCCTTCTTTTCAAAAACCACAATCCATGACACTTTCAAACAAACTCTCAAAACATTTTGAAACATCTTTTCGAAAAGATACACGCCTTTGTAAAATATTCGAGTAAAGAATTGTTACAAGGTTAGCCTAAGACAAAGCATCTTCTTTCAAAACATTTTCAAAAAACACTCACACATACACCATTTTCAAGCAATCGAAAATCAAGGCAAGTGATATAAAAAACCAAGTAACTAAGAGCCCATGGATAACCATGGATGAAAAGGGTGCTAATACCTTCCCTTTTCATAATCTACCCCCCGAACCCACGAAATATCTCAAAAGGTTTTTGCTGTGCTTTTTTAACCTTTCCTTTAGGATAAAATAAAAAGTCGGTGGCGACTCTTGCTCAACCGCACAAGTGAGAATACGAACGCAAAACACTAGTCAGTTCTCCCACCGTATCACAGAACTGGCGACTCTGCTGGGGATTTTTGAAAAGTGGGGTTACCTTAGGGTTTTTTAGATCACTCTCTTGCATGATTATTTTGTTTGCTTTGCTTGCTTTATACTTGGGCTCTATTGTTTGGGTTTACAATCCTCCACCCGGATTTTTGGGAAACATTCATAGATAGCAATACGTTGTGGAAACTGTGCGGGGTATACCGACACGGTCTAAGCAATAGCTATATTAGTGCGACATATTTGTGAGTACCGGTAACCCTTGAGTTCAATCAAGGAGAGTACGGGGCCGCTGAGTGATGTCACTAAGCACTAATGACCTAGAACCTTACTTGACCATCTTGGCCTTTTATTAGGGGTAGTGAGATGACCGGCTTTGGTGCAGTCCGAAGTTGGTAGATACTCGATACTACACTCATTGAGGGTTGTTTTCTTGGAATATTTTGGTCGCTAGTTAAGTGGCTAAACCAAAACAATGAACAATGAAAATAATCCGGTGATATTGAGCTCCTTAGAACCCGGTTACTATTTATAGGACAGGTTTTTAAGCCAACTACACTCAAGAGGGTACTTACCTATGAAACCCCATGCAAGCCTGAAACTAGGGTTTGGTGTGATTTGCTTGTACATATGTTTTGTGCATACATCATAAACATCATAAAGCATCATATGCATTCACTAACCGCGTCAAGGGTTTGGATCTTCATCTTTGTTCTTGTTTTGTAGGCCATGGAAGTTCCTCGCAGAAATACCATCCAAGTCAATCTTGTGAGAATCTCTCCTCAACTCAAGGAGCTCACCTCAAGAATTCCGGAAAACTCATCCTTCAGTGACAGACATGGTAGACTGCTTAGCTTAGTCAACACCGACATTGAAGAAGACATGATGAAAGTGCTATTCCAGTTCTTTGACCCTCTCCACCACTGCTTCACTTTCCCTGATTATCAGTTGGTACCCACTTTGGAGGAGTTTTCTCAACTCCTGAGAATTCCTATCCTTAATCAACTACCCTTCAACGGTACGGAAAAGGAACCAAAGCCGGAAGATGTTGCTCGAGCATTACATCTACAACCATCAGAAATCAAGGGGCATTGGGAAACCAGAAGCGGCGTCAAAGGATTCTTAGCAAAATTCTTGTTTGAGAAGGCACAAGAATGTTGGAACTCATTGGACCTACAAGCCTTTGAAGAGATTGTGGCACTCCTTATCTATGGGTTGGTCTTGTTCCCAAATCCTGACCAATTGGTAGATGTCAACGCCGTCAAAATCTTCTTGTCCAGAAATCCGATACCAACATTGCTTGGGGACATTCTTCACTCATTTTACACACGAACAATGAGAAAGAGGGGTGTTCTCATGTGCTGTACTCCTCTCCTTGCAAGGTGGTTTATTTCGCACCTTCCACAATCTGTCTTGAAGAATGACCAAGGTATAAGGTGGTCCCAACGGTTGATGACTCTCACTCATTCTGATGTGCGGTGTTCTCGGTCCAGAGAAAATGTCATCATCGTCGATCGTTGTGGAGAGTTTCCTAATGTTCCTTTACTTGGAATCAGAGGAGGTATTACCTACAACCCTTGCCTAGCCTTAAGGCAATTTGGATATGCACGGAGGGATGGCCCTCATGACATGTTGATTCCTAGCCTAGTTTTTGACTTCGACAACGATGCGCAAGGACTTCGCCAAAGATTCATCAGAGCTTGGGGAAAACTCAATAAGGTTGATAGCAAGACTCTGGGACACAAAAACTCCATCCCTCTTGAGCCCTATCTCAAGTGGGTACGAGCCCGAGCCCAAAGTCTAATGATGCCTTATCCTCATGTACTCCCAGTGATTAAAGAGCCCGTCAATGAAGGAGAGGTCCCCTACACTATCCTGCATCCAGATATGCCTACATCGTGGGAGGAAATGCAGAAAAGTTGGATTCAGCTCAAGGAGGAACGAAACACTTTTGAAGCTAGCTACTACGCCAGTGAAAAGAAGGTTCTAGAGCTTACCCGCCGACTCCACGAGCAAGAGGCCCTCAATACCTACATCGCACCAAAGAGGATGCGCAATGTCTTTCTGCCTTAAGAAGTTTATTTTGTAATATTTGGCCCATGGGGCATTTATGTACTAACAAATTTCTTCTTATTAATATGACGTGCGTTCTTCTTTGTCTAAAACAATTTTGAATGTTCTAAATCCTTGAATGCATTGCATACATAAGCATACCATTCATCATGTGCATAAGCAGGTCTCACTCCAGGTTTCCTTATCTATCTGCTGTTTATTTCAGTAGGATGGATCTCGAGCAAACAGTCAAAGACCTACAGGCTCAGAATGCACAGTTCCAGCAAATCTTGATGACTTTGGTTAAGAGTCAAGAGGACATCAAGGCTCATTTGGAGAATAAGGACCCAGTGAAGAAGAAAAAGAGGGTCGGAGTGGCTACTTTGGGGAGAAGATTTGACAGAGAAGCTCGGAGAGTGCTTGAATTTCCTCCTACTTCTGATGAAGGGACTAGTAAAAGAGATCGGGTTGCGGTGCCTTCCGAGTCTGATGCGGAAGAGGAAGAAGTTGAAGAGGATGAAGATTATTCTGACCAATAATACCCTCCAGCTGATGATAAGTACAAGGGTTTAGAAGACAGATTGGCTGCCATGGAATTGCAAAGGGTACCGGGTTTGGATTTTGAAGACATGGGCTTGGTTGCCGGAATTGTGATTCCTCCAAAATTCAAAGTGCCAGTGTTTGTAAGGTATGATGGGCTGTCCTGTCCCAAAATGCACCTCAGGTCCTACGTGAGAAAGATTCAACCCTATACGGCAGATAAAAACCTCTGGATTCATTTCTTTCAAGACAGCCTATCGGGAGCTCAGTTGGAATGGTTTTATCAGCTAGAAGGAACCAGTGTCAGAAATTGGGAAGATTTGGCCACCGCTTTCTATAAACAATACCAGTATAATTCTGATCTTGCTCCTACCCGTACCCAACTTCAAGGTATGTCACTAGGAACAAGTGAGGGATTCAAGGAATATGCACAAAAATGGAGGGATTTGGCTGGCAGGGTGCAGCCTCCTTTAACCGATCGTGAGCTCGTTGATATGTTTCTTGGGACCCTATCTGGGCCATTTTTCAATCATCTGATTGGTAACTCTTCCGCGGGGTTTACCGATTTGATCTTAACGGGCGAAAGAATATAAGCTGGCATCAAGTCAGGGAAGATTCAGAAGGGTGTTGCTGCAAGTGTTGAGAAGAAGCCGTTCAAGAAGGAGACATCTGTGGTCTATTCTCAGAGAAGAGCAGGGAAGGTGGAGCGTCGGCCAACTGTGGGGGCCGTAATGATTCAAAACACTCCGAATGAGCAGCCTCGTTATAACCAGTCCAGACCAAATCAACAACGGGTGGAACGGCCACAACGGCAGTTCACCCGTATTAATATGACTCCAGCGCAAGTACTTCCCCACCTACTGAAGTTGAACCTGGCCACCATCAAGGAGGCACCAAAGAATGTGAATACGTCCTCCCCGCATTATCATGCCAATGCTAAGTGCGCCTATCATTCAGACAGTGTTGGACACGACACCAATGATTGTTGGGCACTCAAGCATAAGATCCAAGACCTGATAGAGGCTAAGGAGGTAGAGTTTGATGCTCCAGAGAAGCCCAATGTGATATCTGCACCTATGCCGAAGCACGGCCGAAATGTCAATGCCATTGAAGAAGATTTGTATGTTGCTGATGTCAGTGATCTGACTACTCCGTTGCTAACCATTAAGTTGAATTTGTTAAGGGCCGGGATCTTCCCGGGATGTAAGAAAGACTGCTACTGTTGCTACTCTCTGCCGTTTGATTGTCCGCTACTAAAGAAAGGCATCCAAAGCCTTATGGATAGCCGGCAAATTTTGTTCGAAAAAGTTTCTGCTGTTCCAATTCTTGTTGAAAATGTCTCGATCATAACCATTCACGCCAGTCTTTCCGGGGCCGTCAAAAAGCCTGTTAAGATTACACCAGCTGCAAAATCTATACCTTTGAAGATAACAATGCCGGGGCCTGTTCCCTATGTTTCCGAGAAATCGATACCTTGGAACTATGGTGGTGACATCTACTACCATGGTATCAAGCAAGTCGAAGTAATTGAAGAAAGTTCGGATGATGAAGGAGCCAGCATTAGTAACATTGCGGGCACCAGCAAAATCACCAGGAGCGGGAGAATATTTTCTCCAGAGATTGCCCCCCTAAGAGCAGTCTTTGGACCCTCATCAGCTAAAGAAGTCATCCCTGCACCAGTAAAACTCTTTGCTAGAACCCCTTTGATTGAAGAAGTCGTTGTTCCTAGTGCTGTCTCTCCTACCATTGCTGATAAAGGAAAGGGAATACAAGATGAGCCCGTCAGGACGAGGGCTCAACCCTTGGTGATCCCGGAAGCCTCCAAGAAGGAAATGGACGAGATTTTGAGGATAATCAAGAGAAGTGATTACGATGTGGTAGAACAATTGGGGCAAACCCCCTCCAAGATCTCCATGCTGGCACTACTGCTTTGCTCATAAGCGCACGCTCAAGCTTTGATTAAGTTTCTGAAGGCAGCCCATGTGCCCCAGGAAACCTCTGCGGATCAATTCCAACATTGCGTGGCTAGCCTGACTGCGGACAATGGATTAGGTTTTTCTGATGCCGACCTAACTCCCAGGGGCCGAAACCACAATGATGCTTTGCATATTTCGATCGAGTGTCGCGGAACCACCCTTGCACATGTGTTGGTTGATACCGGTTCATCGCTGAATGTTTTGCCTAAGAAGGCCCTGGACCGACTAGATTGTGAAGGGTTGGAATTGAAGCCGAGTGATATTGTTGTCAGAGCTTTCGATGGTTCGAAGAGAATGGTCCACGGAGAGGTTGAAATTCCCATCAAGATAGGTACTGAGGTATTTAAGTCCACTTTCTATGTAATGGACATCCGCCCATCATACTCCTGCCTGCTGGGTAGACCTTGGATACACCTTGCTGGGGCAGTCACCTCCTCTTTGCATCAAATGCTGAAGTATCCTGTCAAGGGAAAGATCATCACTGTCCACGGCGAAGAAGAGTACATGATTAGTCACTTAAATTCTTTCCGGTATGTGGAGGTTGAAGGAGAGTTCATTGAGACACCGTTTCAACATTTCGAAGAGGTTCTTCCTGAAATAGCAGTGGCAAAGTTGGCAGCTGAGACACCAAGACAAATGGCCAGGATGGCATCTTTGGAGGATGCAAGGGCTGCAGTCAAAGAAGGGAAGAATTCAGCATGGGGGCAGTTACCTGACATTCCGCATAAGACTGACAAGTTTGGATTAGGGTTCACAGCCGCTGGCCAGAGAGCTATGCGCCGTTCGAAGATTGTGAGGGCGTCGGTCAAGATTTCTCCCCATGGAATCAACGCCTTGGAAGATGAAGACAGGGAGAGCAACATTGAAGAGTGGGTTTACCCAACTGTCGAAGGAGGATTGAGCAATTGGGAGGCAAAAGACTTTGTCCCCATCACTTTTATTCATCAGTAATTTATCTGTTAAACATTTCTTATTTGGTCTGTAATATTTGCTTTCAAACAATCCGTACACTATCTTTGCACCTCCTGCCTTGCCCGGGGCATGTAGGTCCACTTGTAAGGGTTTTGATTATTCTTCATATCCATATGCCATGTTTAATGATTCATTGGACGTTTTTTATTTGATAAACTGCTTGTGTTCATTTTCTTTCCTGTTGCATTTTTGTTTAAGGATGGCTATCCCTTACACACACCCACACTCACCAATGCAGGTACCCATCCACTCCGGATTCCATGGGTGACTATTCTGCTATATCTTTCAATAACTCTGAGGATCTGGTCAATCTAGCCGAGTATGAAGATGACGAAGGTTGTGAAGTACCAGGGGAGCTAGCCAGACTTTTGCAACAAGAGGAAAGGGCCATCTTACCGCATGAAGAGCCATTGGAAGCTGTTAACTTGGGGACCGAGGAGGATCGGAAGGAGGTACAAGTGGGTGCCAATCTGGAACCAAAAGTCAAGGAGCGCTTGGTACAGTTGTTGAATGAGTATGTTGAAATCTTCGCTTGGTCCTATGAAGACATGCCGGGTCTAGACACAGACATCGTGGTTCACCGTCTCCCCACAAGAGAGGATTGCCCACCAATCAAGCAAAAAGTTCGCCGAATGAGGCCTGACATGTCCGAAAAGATCAAGGCAGAAGTAATGAAACAATTCGATGCTGGCTTTCTTGCTGTTACGTCCTATCCTCAGTGGGTCGCTAACATTGTGCCAGTACCGAAGAAAGATGGCAAAGTCAGAATGTGTGTGGACTACCGGGATCTGAATAGGGCCAGCCCTAAGGATGATTTCCCTCTACCTCATATTGACATCTTGATCGACAATACAGCTCAGCACAAAGTGTTTTCCTTCATGGATGGATTCTCGGGCTATAATCAAATCAAGATGGCCCCCGAAGATATGGAGAAAACAACTTTTGTCACACAGTGGGGCACTTTCTGTTACAAGGTGATGCCGTTCGGGCTGAAGAACGCAGGGGCAACTTATCAACGCGCCATGGTGGCTTTATTTCATGATATGATACATCATGAGATTGAAGTTTACGTAGACGATATGATAGCTCGGTCACAAACAGAGGAAGAGCACCTTGAACATCTGGAAAAGCTGTTTTCCAGATTGAAAGAGTACAAGCTCAGGCTGAATCCAAGTAAATGCACTTTTGGGGTTAGGTCTGGTAAACTCTTGGGATTCATCGTAAGCAACAAAGGCATCGAAGTCGATCCAGCAAAAGTAAAAGCAATACAAGAGATGCCTGCTCCCCATACTGAAAAGGAAGTTAGAGGATTCTTGGGGCGCATAAACTATATTGCCAGATTCATCTCACACCTGACCTCTACCTGTGAGCCAATTTTCAAACTCTTGAAAAAAGATCAGGTAGTGGAATGGAACGACGATTGCCAAGATGCTTTTGATAGAATCAAGGAATATTTGCTAGAACCTCCTATTCTGATGCCACCCGTCGAAGGAAGACCATTGATCATGTATTTGACCGTCTTGGATAATTCAATGGGATGTGTTTTAGGCCAGCATGACGAGTCTGGTCGAAAAGAGAATGCTATTTATTACCTTAGCAAAAAGTTTACCGACTGTGAGACTCGCTACTCACTGCTCGAGAAAACTTGCTGCGCTTTGGTATGGGCTGCTCGCCGACTAAGACAGTATATGCTGACTCATACCACCTTGTTGATTTCCAAAATGGATCCTATCAAGTATATCTTCGAGAAGCCCGCTTTATCTGGAAGGATAGCTAGATGGCAAATGATCTTAACTGAATATGACATCCAGTACACCACCCAAAAAGCTATAAAAGGGAGTGTACTAGCTGACCATCTGGCTCATCAGGCTATCGAAGACTATCAACCCATGAGATTCGACTTCCCAGACGAGGACATCATGAATTTGGACAATGTTGAGAGTAACGGACCGTATGACGGACCCGAAAAGGGATCCCGATGGACCCTGTACTTCGATGGTGCTTCAAATGCGCTTGGAAACGGTATTGGTGCAGTACTCATTTCCCCGGAAGGTTGTCACACACCTTTCACGGCCCGACTTTGCTTCAGCTGCACAAACAACATGGCTGAGTATGAAGCCTGCATCTTTGGTCTCAAGGCTGCTATAGACTTGGGGATCAAATCTTTGATCGTATTTGGGGATTCGGCTTTGGTTATCAGTCAATTAAAAGGAGAGTGGGATACCAAGCATCCTAATCTTATCCCATACAAAGAACATGTCCTGACATTGTTGCCTCACTTCGAGCAAATTACCTTCGAGCATTTCCCGCGAGAAGAGAATCAGCTAGCGGATGCCTTAGCTACAATGTCCTCCATGTTTAAACTCAACTGGGATAACGAGGCTCCCCAAATCACCATCAAGCGAATGGATGAACCGGCACATTGCCACGAGATTAATACCGAAGAAATAGTAGAACAACCTTGGTTCCATGAAATCAAAAGGTATCTCGAGACTAGAGATTATCCTGAAGGAGCTTCCGTAAATGACAAGAAGTTCTTAAGGAAGTTCGCTGCTAAATTCTTCCTGAGCAACGACATCCTTTACAAACGAAGCCATGATTGTGTATTACTCCGATGTGTAGATAAAGCTGAAGCAGAGTTGATCATGACTGATATACACAGCGGCACATTTGGCACTCACTTAAGCGGGCACACAATGGCTAAGAAGATCCTGAGGGCAGGCTATTACTGGTCTACCATGGAAGCTGATTGCCATCAACATTCCCGTACTTGCCACAAGTGTCAAGTCTACGCTGACAAAGTGCATATTCCTCCGGTTCCCCTCAATGTCCTGACTGCTCCGTGGCCCTTTGCAATGTGGGGCATTGATATGATTGGAGAGATCAAGCCCACGGCTTCCAACGGACATCGCTTCATCCTGGTTGCCATTGACTATTTCACCAAGTGGGTCGAAGCAGCTTCCTTCGCCTCTGTTACCAAAAATGTGGTTGCCCGCTTTATCAGACAAAATCTCATATGTCGGTATGGTGTTCCAGACAGGATCATCACAGACAACGGCACAAATCTGAATAACACAATGATCACTGCATTGTGCGAGCAGTTCAAGATTTATCATCACAATTCATCTCCTTATCGGCCGAAGATGAACGGTGCTGTTGAAGCTGCGAACAAAAACATTAAGAAGATTATTCAGAAAATGACAGTCACTTACAAAGACTGGCATGAGATGTTACCGTTTGCTCTGCATGGATACCGTACGACGATACGTACTTCAACTGGGGCAACCCCATTTTCTTTGGTTTATGGCATGGAAGTTGTCTTGCCTATGGAGGTCCAGATCCCTTCTCTAAGGATTATGAAGGACGCAGGTTTGAATGAAGATGATTGGATGCAAACCCGGCTTGATCAACTCAATCTGATCGACGAAAAGCGACTTGCGGCTATATGCCATGGTCAGACGTATCAAAAACGGATGATCAAGGCCTTCAATAAGAAAGTCAGACGTCAAGTATATCAAGTCGGAGATCTAGTAGTCAAGCGGATTATCTTGCCGCAAAGTGATCCCAGGGGCAAATGGACTCCTACATATGAAGGACCATTTGTGATCAAGAGCATATTTTCTGGTGGTGCAATGATTCTGACCACCATGGACGGCGACGATTTGCCGCACCCTGCGAACGCAGACATAGTTAAAAGATACTACGCATAAAATAACCCGACAAGTCGAAAACCCGAAAGGGCGGCTTGGGAAAAAATGGGCATCCCGGTGAACCGAAAACCCGAAAGGGCGGTTCAGGCAAAAATTAGGGATAAAAGCGAAAAAATCTGTACACCCGACAAGTCGAAAACCCGAAAGGGCGGCTTGGGCAAAAAGGGGTTTCCCGGTGAATCGAAAACCCGAAAGGGCGATTCAGGCAAAAGTTAGGGAATTAAAGCGTATGACTATGTCTCGTCGGATCACTTCAAAGACAATCTCTTCATCAACCAGTTCCAGGCTTCTGATCAATCCAGTCATCGTCAAACAAAGCATTGAATGGACAGATATTCAGAGTTGTGAAAGCTATAGCGGAATGGAATCCCATGGAATTATTTCACATAGCCATCCTTTATTTTGTATAAATCTTCCAATATTTACGACAGAATCCTCTTACTAGGATGATTGTCTCCTTTGTACAAATATACTCAAAGAAAATCAATACAAATACTCTTCCCAAAAATTTGTGTCATTTCCCTTTTCTTTTTCTCTTACACTACTTGTTTTATTTTGAGAAACGTCCAATGTTTTGTTAAATAGGCATATGCATTTGAAACATAATCACTTCCTAAATGAACCTAAGAAAAGATTACTGATAGGATGAAGGTACATATGGATATCTTGACACCCTTTCGAAGGAAACCCCCGAGAGATTTGGAATCCATATCCCTAGCAAACCCTGAGGTTTATCTCCAGCAGGTCCTCGAAGCTTATCCCCAGTAAAGTTCCGAAGGATATTTCCCCGCAGAGTATGGACGTCCCTCCCGAGTTTTATCCAAAGATATTCCTCACAAAGGCTTATAACTGGGTTATCCTCAGCTAACAATCACGGAAGATCGCGTTCGCCAAAGTTCTTCCTATCCCCAGAGGAGTTTATCTTTGTTAACCCCAGCCGAAGAATCCTCCAGAACTCATTCCCCTCAGAGTTTAAAGCTTCAAACTTATCCCCAGCGGAGCCAGACTATTGAGCCTTCTCCCCACAGAGTTTTAGGAATAAAAATATGGAGTTCCCCAGTGAAATCTCCAAAGATACTTCCCTCCAAGCTGAAGACTCTCAATCTTACCTCCCCAACATTAAGTCTACTAGATTGGTACTCCCCAGTAGAAGACTTCAGGAATTCCCCAGAAGATGGGTATACAACCCAACCTCCTTGTTCCCCAGCAGCAGCCAGGATATTTCTATCTCCCGCTATCCCGGATTCATCTATCATTTGCAAGACAGCTCTCCAGCTTACATGCACATCCATTTATACGCATAGTACATAACATACATTGTATCATGCATCATAACATTGCATACAACTAATTCTTTGCCTTTTCAGGTAAGATCAGTCGACAGACTAAAACCATTATCCTCTAAGGCTTCTGAAAACAGTTCATGGATTCTTCCCAAGTAACGGATGTTAATCTATCAGCTTGTTCAGATGCAACCTCTGAAATTAGTTTACGGACGCTTCCCAACAACGGATGCTGCTCCATTGCTGATTCAATCTCAAGATTTCTGAAAATAGTTCACGGGTTCTCCAAGTAAACGGATGTTAACCTATCACTTGTTCAGATTCTTCTTCCAGACTTCTGAAAACAGTTCATGGATTCTTCCCAAGTAACATATGTTAATCTATCAGCTTGTTCAGATGCAACCTCTGAAATTAGTTTACGGACGCTTCCCAACAACGGATGCTGCTCCATTGCTGATTCAATCTCAAGATTTCTGAAAATAGTTCACGGGTTCTCCAAGTAAACGGATGTTAACCTATCACTTGTTCAGATTCTTCTTCCAGACTTCTGAAAACAGTTCATGGATTCTTCCCAAGTAACGGATGTTAATCTATCAGCTTGTTCAGATGCAACCTCTGAAATTAGTTTACGGACGCTTCCCAACAACGGATGCTGCTCCATTGCTGATTCAATCTCAAGATTTCTGAAAATAGTTCACGGGTTCTCCAAGTAAACGGATGTTAACCTATCACTTGTTCAGATTCTTCTTCCAGACTTCTGAAAACAGTTCATGGATTCTTCCCAAGTAACGGATGTTAATCTATCAGCTTGTTCAGATGCAACCTCTGAAATTAGTTTACGGACGCTTCCCAACAACGGATGCTGCTCCATTGCTGATTCAATCTCAAGATTTCTGAAAATAGTTCACGGGTTCTCCAAGTAAACGGATGTTAACCTATCACTTGTTCAGATTCTTCTTCCAGACTTCTGAAAACAGTTCATGGATTCTTCCCAAGTAACGAATGTTAATCTATCAGCTTGTTCAGATGCAACCTCTGAAATTAGTTTACGGACGCTTCCCAACAACGGATGCTACTCCATTGCTGATTCAATCTCAAGATTTCTGAAAATAGTTCACGGGTTCTCCAAGTAAACGGATGTTAACCTATCACTTGTTCAGATTCTTCTTCCAGACTTCTGAAAACAGTTCATGGATTCTTCCCAAGTAACAGATGTTAATCTATCAGCTTGTTCAGATGCAACCTCTGAAATTAGTTTACGGACGCTTCCCAACAACGGATGCTGCTCCATTGCTGATTCAATCTCAAGATTTCTGAAAATAGTTCACGGGTTCTCCAAGTAAACGGATGTTAACCTATCACTTGTTCAGATTCTTCTTCCAGACTTCTGAAAACAGTTCATGGATTCTTCCCAAGTAACGGATGTTAATCTATCAGCTTGTTCGGATGCAACCTTTGAAAATAGTTTACGGACGCTTCCCAACAACGGATGCGGCTCTATTGCTTATTCAACTTCAGGACTTCTGAAAACAGTTTACAGGTTCTCCAAGTAACGGACGTTAACCTGTCGCTTGTCCAGATTCTTCTTCAAGACTTCTGAAAACCGTTTATGGATTCTTCCCAACAACGGATGTCAATCTATTGCTTATTCAGACCCCCAGTTCGAAGATGGTCCAAAGCATGGACACCTTCCTGATACTCATTCCAGATGGCATCTTTAAGCCCATCACCGAATGGCATCTCTAAGCCCATTCCCCGACAAAATCCTATTGCACCAGATGGCATCTTTAAGCCCATCACCAAATGGCATCTGTAAGCCCATTCACATCTACCATCATATCGCCGAGTGCAAATTTTCTGGGCACTTTAGTGTCCAATCTTCTTTTACCTTCAAGGCGCGAAAGGCAAACTTGCCAATCTAACTCTTCAGGTCCAAGAAGATTGAACAGGGGCAACTGTTGTACCCCAAAATTTGCCCTCGCATTTTTCCCCAAGAAATCTCAGCTTCAAGCCTTTCCTGATTTTTTTTAAACTGGCTCAAGAATCGGACAAATGGACTTTTCTCGTCAGTCAAAAAACAAAATTAGGGTTTTACTGATTTTCAGGACTCTGGATTGTTTCACAGTTGGCTTAGGGTTTTGGATGATTTTTGGTTCAATTTTGATCAGGCGAACGTTATTTGGCATTTAGTCAGGAGTCAAGGTTTTGTGGGCATGTTCTCAGAAGGATTTAAATTCCACAGCACTTTGCAGTTTATTCCGAGATTCGGGTTAAAATTCGCGTTGTTTTGATTTAATCAGTGAAAGAGACAGTGGTTTGAATTCATGTTGTTTGAGCCAGTCAAAGAAGGTGTGCAGTTTGGATTTACAGTACCTGGTAAGAATCAATAAAAAAGGATTGTGTTTGATCAGTTTATGTGTTTGACTGTGCGTTGCTTTGAATGATGGAGACGTCGAGTTCATTTATTTTGATCAACAAGGTTTAGTTGATTATTTATGGTTCTAAGAATTAAATACTTGAAATTTAACTTTCATCTTATTTAATTTAAGGGATTATAAATAACAAGTAAATAATTAAAGAAAAGGAATTGAAAAGATTTAATCAATAGAATTTTTTATTTCATATTTAATAGTTGTTACAATTATTATTTGATACAAGTATTTATTACGAAGTATTTAAAATAATAATGGTTTACAAATAATTAAATTGAAAATAAAAACTATCCTATTTTTTCTAAACATTTTCTAATTTCTTCATTCTTCACTCCGTTCCGGTGCTCCATTATTCATCTGCAAAAAAGAAAAGAGAAAGTCAGAAAGCAGTTAAATTGGAAAAGACAGATAAGATTAGACTCATCATTAAGGGCCACTGACTGGGATCAGTTAACCCTCTCTGCAAATCACGGGATTCTTCCCGGTTCACAGAGAGGGAAGAATTTTTATGCAAAGTTGAAAAAATGCAAATGTCAAAATGCATAGAATATCAAACTGCATAGTTTCAAAATCTCAAAACTTCAAATTCAAACCAAACTGAAAAAATCAAAGTTACCACTTTCTATCAAAAGCCAAAAGTGCAATTTGCTGTCAAAGTTGTCAACAAAGCTACTCAAAGCTACCAAAGAGGAAGTTTTGGCCAAGATATCAAGGAAAGGACAAAGTACCAAAGCTGTCAAAGAAAGATAAAGATGCAGAAGTAATATGTTATGCAAGCAAGTTCTTTTTTCATCATTTCCCATCAGGGCCACTTTCAGGAAAAGATAGTACAAAAAGCATAATATTATAATGCAAACTGTACAGAGAGAGAAAAAAGAGAGATAGAAGCAGGTTTTTCAGGCTTAGACAGTAAGGCAAAAACTAAAAGAAGCATTAATTCAGCATTACTCAAAACTGGGCAGAAGTACACAGCAGAGGCAATTACCAAAACAGAAAAGTGCCAAGAAACTTTGTAAAATTAACCAGCAACTTGGATCAAGAAAAATACTAAGGTTTGAATAAATATTAGGCGCCAAAGACCAAGAGAAAGAGGACAAAAGAACAAAAGAAAATATACTGAGCTTAAAACCTGATTGAGCCAAGAGACCAACATCACAAAAAAAAAGATATAACCTTAAACCAGAAACCCACCATACTGTCAAGCAAAAAACCAGTATAGGCCAAACCTGTTAAGCACTTTCACATAAACCAGAAGCCTAACCATCATCCTGTCAAATGCCTCAAACACCAAGCTCTAAACCAAAATGCAAAAACCTGCAATCATCCTAAAACCAACAACCTGTCTAACCACATAAACCTGTCAAAGGCCAGCATAACCAAAAACATCAAGAACATGTCCAAACAACCCATAACCTGTCTAAAAACTCATGACCTGCATCAGTAAACACCAGCACAAAACCATTCCAACCAGCTTATACCAACATACCACATACTAAAGCTAGTTTTGTGAAGCTCATAAACCAGAAAAAGTCCTAAACACCACCTACTGTCAAAACCTCGTAGCCTGTACAAAAACCCCTCAAGCATATCCAAGCATTGAAACCAACTCCTAGGCCTCAGATATGATCATCACTGGCCATTAACAAGCAGACAGAAACATCAAAGAAGATACATAGGCAACAATCCAAAGCAACAAATCAAGAGGCAACAAACACAACCCCTCAGAATTTTGAATCCATCATTGGGAGGAAAATAGGCAGCAAAACCTAAAGCAAGCATCATATTCCAATCAACACAAAGGGACAGAAGTAGAAGAGGTAAAGAAGCGAATCGTTTCAAGATAGGGCTTTTCAGAACATCATCATCAAAACCATAGGCAAAAAATAACAACCAGATAAAAGATACCAGGAAAGCTCAAAGATTCGTCACGTCCCTCACGCTCGTTCCGGCCTCTTGAGCGCCACATCCTCCGCCTCTCCTCCATCTCCAAGGAACGAAGGTAGCCAATCTTCTCCCTCTTTCTTCTTCACCACCTCATAATAGCACAGGTTTAAGAATCAAAGTTCAAACTAAAACAACGCATGCAATTCATAAAAGAAAAAGGAACATAAAAATTGAAACCAAACCTCGTACACCAAGATTGCTGAGCCCGTGCCATGGAGGGAAGAGAGGTTTGGGCGATGACGTCGGTGGCCGGAGGGATGAGTTGCTTAGGAAGATGAAGATGGAGAAGAACGTTGAACGAGCATGCGAACGACGCCGTCCCAAACCCTAAAGCCCTTCGTCTCAACTGAATGACAAAATCTCAAACCCTAAAATTGTTGAATCAAATATGGGCCAGCACGTTTCTGACGCATCCAAGCCCAAACATTTTAATTCTCACCCCCCACCTTGCCTCTAATCCGCCTAAGCCCATTAAAATGCCTCTTATTCTTTTCTAATAAAACATTTTATTAAAACACTAACCTCTTTTCTTTATGTTATATAAACACTTTTTTTTTTCTATTTTATCACAAAATCATATAAATAATCAATACATTTTTTATATCACATACTTAAAATTAAAAAAAATGACTTCCTTTTCTTTTAGTTAAAATATGTTTTGTACATAGTTGCATAATTTAATTAAAATATATTTGTACATATTATACATTTTTTTTATCATATAGTTAAAATATCTTTTTTAAGTATATATTTGTATATAAAATAATAAAATACTTTTTTACCATATAATTAAAATTGAAAACTTTTTAATTAACATACATATTTGTACATAATAATAGAAATACATTTTTTCTCTAATATTAAAATTCACAAACATTTGATTAAAATACTTTTTGTATATAAACAAATAAAGATACATTTCTTAATTAAAATAAGAACATTAGATTAAAACAGTTTCTTTTCTGTACATATTAAATGTACAAATCAAAGATTCATTAAAATACATATCTAGGTCAAAAACCCTAATACGCTTCAATTTCACATTATCGCACCTGTAAATAATTACACACAATACATATACATCTCACACTTACACTTACACAATACATTGCTCCTATACATTTGTTTATCTTATATTCGTATATTCAATATTTACATTTTGATCGCAAATTCGATTTGGTGGTAACTTATTGGATACTCTAAGTCTCATCCCCATTCGTACACTTGTACCCCCACTCCCGGGCACTATTTTGTAATAGCGTAGATTTTACATTTCCGCAATTTACAGTTTTCCAATTATACCATGGTTAGACCTAGGGTTTGTATGCACATAAAATCAATCGCTAGATAACCTAATACAAGACAAATACATGTAATCAATACACAATCACACTTGCACCCCCTAGGGTAATCTCACATGTTGCCTTCCAAAATGGGCCATGCTTGCACGTCGAGTATCTTTGGCAAAACAAAATCAAATGATCATAAGTCTCAAAAATGTTGCCTAAACGGAATGATCATAGTCCCTTCAAAGCAAATTGCCAAAGACGCTTGGCACCATTGCATTCATGGTCCATACGATGACCCGCGCCCGTCCCGAATAAATTTCCTAAACGCAAGATTGTCCACCAAATTCAATGGTGGAACAAAATTGTTAAAAGGGGTTAAAACATAACAAAAACCTTTGAGTACAATAGGGTAGACAAAACTCTTAGTTACTTGAGATCAACTTGCAAAAACACTTGCCTTCTTTTTAAAAACCACAATCCACGACACTTTCAAACAAACTCTTAAAACATTTTGAAACATCTTTTCGAAAAGATACACGCCTTTGTAAAATATTCGAGTAAAGAATTGTTACAAGGTTAGCCTAAGACAAAGCATCTTCTTCCAAAACATTTTCAAAAAACACTCACACATACACCATTTTCAAGCAATCGAAAATCAAGGCAAGTGATCTAAAAAACCAAGTAACTAAGAGCCCATGGATAACCATGGATGAAAAGGGTGCTAATACCTTCCCTTTTCATAATCTACCCCCCGAACCCACGAAATATCTCAAAAGGTTTTTGCTGTGCTTTTTTAACCTTTCCTTTAGGATAAAATAAAAAGTCGGTGGCGACTCTTGCTCAACCGCACAAGTGCGAATACGACCACAAAACACTAGTCAGTTCTCCCACCGTATCACACAAAGTAATTCGGAAGGATGAACTTACATTTCTTTATTTTGTCCAAGACAAGAACAAAAGACTTCTGAAGTTCGTCCACGAAGTCCTTCTCGTCGAAAAACTCCTCAGTGTAGTAACTTTTCCACCACTCCTCGAAGGATGGTGAGCAGAGAAAGTTAAGCTGATAGTCAAACAACGAAAGGACTGTTCGACCAACATACCTGCCGATATGCTTAGTGGCCGCGTCTTCAGTATAGTCGTTGCAAAAGTATAACATAGACTTCTCCCTGGGAAAAATTGGAGAAGGTAGTGTTTGAATAATACCAAACTGGCGAGACACCAAGTTTGGTTGATACGCGATTAGACTCAAGTGAGTCTTGGAGCTCTTGAATCGCAGGGGCATTATTCTTGGTGTGAGAAATGCCTCCCACACTGTTGTATGCTCTTCGACCTGAGGACCACTTGACGCCTTAGGATGTGGCCTCGTGAACCACTCTGGGCCAACCTTTCGTCGAGCAAACGGAGCCATGGTCGAAGCAAACTCTTTCCTTTTTGAAAACATCAAGACGAAGTTTGTAAAAGTTTGTTGAAGCTCCAGCCCATCTTCCGTTGGGGTCAGCAGAGCCAATCTGGTGCCTTCGATGCACCTATTTGCTATTTCCGGAGCCTGCTCATTTATTTGAGTCTTCTGAGGCAAGAAAGACTCGAAGGTGGAATTGAGCCACAGCTGAAGCAGCCAAAAAGGTCCAGCAAGCAGCAGACTGGCTCTGTTCTCGATGATCTTCAGAAGAGTCGCTCCGTTGCTAATCGACTCGTACAGATTCGCCAAAATCAATTCTGCCAAACAGATATTTTGGCCATGGTGGAGTTGAGTGGCGAGAGTGACCATCTTCTTGGTCACCTGTAAAGACTTGGTGCAAAACACAAAGCGTGATAGCCATAGAGCTAGAAACGCGATATGCTCTACATCCGACACAGCGTCTATCGACTTATCGTGGTAGTGATTGATGAAGGTGGTGTAGGTTGGTTTTGTGGCAGAGAATCCAATCTGATCCTCCGACATTTCCTCTGGGTCGAAGTAGTCCCCAGTGGGTCGAAGGCCAGTGATGGCGGCCACGTCGAAGAGCGTGGGAGTCAGCATTCCACAGGGAAGATGGAAGGTGAAATGGGTGTAATCCCAGAAGAGTAAGGAAGCTATCAACATTTCTGGGGAATAGTTAAGACCCATCTTCGACAACATAACCAGGTCGAATATCCCCATGTCTTTCCAGATCGAAGCCTGGCGTTTCTCCATTTTTTCCAGCCAAGCACTATAGTCAGGAGTGAGGCTAGGGCTAGACCTGAAAGCCCTAACACCTCTATTGAAGAAACGGAGGTCGATTTTCTCCTTAGCAGGATCTTCATTATCCTCTGCATCTTTCTTGGAGCATCCAACCGGTTTGAGTTTTTCAAGTACCGGAAAGTAGCTTTTGATCTTCATGGCTTCAGCAATGCTTGGGTATAATGGGCCAGACATGGCAAAGATTTGGTTGGAATATCCAACCGGAATCATGAGGTGGCGTGAATAAGCATCACGTACAACAATGTCTAAGGGCTCAGGGACCCTTCGTTGGCCCGTGGGAGTAACTACGGGAGCCGTGGAGAAAATCCTGGGTTTAACGTTTCCAGAGGGGATGTTAGCGCTAGGAGCGGTGGAAGAACCGGATGCCATTGTTGATACTAAGGTTGAAGATGAAGTGAAGAACAGGTGGTTTGCAAAGTTGGCAAGAGTTTGTATGCAATGAGGAATATCTGAAGGCAAGGTAGTGTGAAAAAGTCCCACAATGGGTACTTGGCGCTATTTATAGTAGTTGGGGAAATCCCAAAATTCGAGGACATTTAATGCCATTTAATGTTGCAGAAGGTAGTGGGACACGTGGCGTCTCCCTGTTGTTGTAGCCGTTCTGCAGAAATGAAAGGGTGCAGCGTGCGCCCTCGTTTTTGGGAATTGTCATGATGACAATTTGTGAAAAGACGTTTGGCACGCTGCACGCCGTACTGAAGTGACGTCTTAGGTACGGATGAAATGATGGCTTTTCCTTGGGATTGTCAGTGGTTGGTAGAAGACAAGAAAGTGCACAATTTAATTTATGACTAAGAATGAAAAGACAGGTGTCGAATGGAATTTCAAAGAATGCCTTTTTCTTTCAGAGTCGAAATAAGGCATTCTTGGGGGGCAATTTGTTGGCTCCTAAATTCGACACCCTTGTTTTTATTAATATCAGCCATTAAAGCTGAAGGATGTTTTCGACCAGCTGGGTCTGTCGAAATGCCCATCGGAAGATGGCAATGTACTTAGAGGATTTCTTCCAAAGGAGAATTTGGTTGCCTTCGACGTCGAAGATGTTTTTCGTCGAAGATGTTTTTCGTCGAAGATGTTTCTCGACGAAGGTATTCGATTGTTCAGAGTGGAGCGGTTTGAAATTCAAGCGTTTGGAGGGAAAACGGTTCCCAGCGGTTACCAAGTGCAACGTGCAAAGATCTGGAGCGTCGAACGCTGAGAACGTGCCAAGTGGAGTCATCTCGAAGCAGTGTAACTGCCCGACGGTTACTTGGGATGTTTTAGTATAAATAGTAGTAGTTCACGCAGTTTTTCGTGTGTGTTCACAATTATATATAAAGTCACTCATATAGATTCGAGTACCCAGCGTGTGAGAAAGAATTGTTGAGAATGTATGTGTGAAACACCACTTTTATTAATCAAAGTCATTTACTTTCCAGAAACTTTACTTGCTTTCTTCTTTACTTTTCCTGTCGAAGCCCTTTATTTCAAGCCTTCATTTATTTCATCAAGCCCATTTCTTCATGCAATTTACTTAAAGCCTCTTTAATTTTCTCGTCATTTAACCATTATCCAACTTGATCAAAACCTCAAAATCAACCATGTCTTAGGATCAATCTGATCGATCCTGCGAGTAACCAAATAAGTAACCATTTGGAGGATCAGCGGTTGTTTACCAATAACCACGGTAAACAATGGGATGAGGCACCTATGTCTCACAAGAACTGCTTCGAAGCATTGGATAAAACCCTTAAAGATGTAATGAGCAAAAAGGGTGTTGAGAATACTATTTTTGGTGGAAAAGTTGTTGTATTTGGAGGAGATTTTAGACAAATTCTTCTTGTTGTTCCAAGAGCTTGGTGTTCTGATATTGTTCATGCATCAATTAGTTCATCTTATGTATGGGATTATTGCCAGGTTTTAACACTATCAAAAAATATGAGACTTCAAGAGGGAAGAGACAACACAAGTTCTAATGAACTAGCGGAATTTTCAAAATGGATTTTAAATGTGAGTGATGGTAAGATTTGTGAACCCAATGATGGTTTGGTTGATATTGAAATTCCTCAAGAGCTATTAATATCAAATTTTGATGATCCTATAAGAGCAATTGTTGAAAACACATATCCCAATTTGTTGGAAAAATATCAAGATGTTGAATTCTTACAAGGAAAGGCTATTCTTGCTTCAACCATTGAAGTTGTGGACAAAATCAATCATTATGTATTAGACTTGATACCAGGTACATATGTTTTATATTTACTGTATTATTACATTCATAATATATATATATATATATATATATATATATATATATATATATATATATATATATATATATATATATATATATATATATATATATATATATATATATATATATATATATATATATATATATATATATATATATATATATATATATATATATATAAGAACATAGTTTTACTAATTTATTTATGTTTTGCTTTTAAACTTTTTTTAGGAGAAGAGAAAGAGTATTTGAGTTTTGATTCCATTGATAGAACATATTCAAGTTATACTGAAGCATATGAAGTTCTAACTCCTGAATTTCTCAGTAAATTAAGAACGTCAGGGCTTCCCAATCATAGGATCAAATTGAAGGTTGGTACACCTATTATGCTAATGAGAAATTTGGACCAAGTCGATGGGTTGTGCAACGGAACAAGATTAATTGTTACAAGATTTGCAAATCATGTCATTGAGGCAAAAATCATGTCTGGAAAGAACATAGGTAACATTTTTTACATTCCACGAATGTCTATGTCACCTTCTGATTCACCTTGGCCATTCAAGTTGATTAGGAGACAATTTCCGATTATTGTCTCCTATGCAATGACAATTAATAAGTCACAAGGTCAATCTCTTGATAGTGTTAGATTGTATTTGTCTACTCCTGTGTTTAGTCATGGTCAATTATATGTTGCAATTTCAAGAGTTAAGAGCAAAAGTGGACTAAAAATCCTAATTCATGACAAGGAGAATGTACCGTGTTCTACTACTACTAATGTTGTGTACAAGGAAGTCTTTCAAGCACTTTGATAGTTGGTAAACTTTATATCTTATACTTTACGATTCAAATTAAAAATCTATTTTGAATTAAAATATATAGTATGTACATTTTCCATGTATTTCAAGAAGTATATAATTTTTCCTATTTGTTCATGCAGACGTGATTTGTTGATAGGACCGACGCTTGCTACAAATATGGAGTTAAATGCCAACATGGTTTACATGAGACATATACTCAACTGAAAACATGGTAACATACTTAATAATTTAATAATCTATAAATGTAATGCGAATCCAGACGAGACTCATGCGATAGCACGGGTTTGTTACTAGTATAAATGAATTTTACTATTATTATTTCTATATTAATAAATGTGTATGTATGTATGTATAACTAATTTATCATCTTAAACTTCAACTTCACATGGGTCCCATTTTATCATTTCCATAAAAAAAACGCCAACTCTGTGAAAGGTTTTTCAATAGACAAACTTGAGAATTTAACATGGCATTTCAAAATTATACATGGTATCCCTAATTCTTTTTATTCCATTTTTATTTTTGAATTGAATATAATTTTTGGACTAAATTTTTGATAGAAAAATTGAAATTTTTGGTAGTATTCAAATTTTCGTACACTCCTATGAAATTTCTGATATCATAAATTTTCGATAGTCTATTTATAATTTTTAGTGTATCGGAAATTTCAATTAATTTGAAATTTTTGGTAGTATTAAAAACATAGTTTTTTGAACGATTGAGATTTCTCCGATATATTTGAATGGTTCTGATTGTACCGACAAATTTATGTAGTCTAAAATGCACCACCATTTATATAAATAGGGGCATTTGTTATAGAGAAAATACATCTCAAAAAATTGCTTCTTCCTCAATTTCTAAGTAAGGCAGAAGAGTATTTTCCGGTAATTTTTCAAAAAAAATTGAACTATCCAAAATTTTAAAATTTTCGGTATTATGTGACGCATCGGGAATTTCAAATTTCTGGTACAAATGATAAATGAAAATACCGAATATTTCAAAATTTCCGATACGAAAATGTCAGATATTTTGAAATTTTCGATACAAAGTATCAGAATTTTCACAAAAAAACCCGCAAATTCCTTACTATTTTGCAAAATTTTCGGTATTTCCTACGGAATTTCTGATATCGCCCAAAAATTTTAAAAATCCAATTGTCTACGTGAATTTAAAATTTGTGGTGAATGATTTAGATCTAGACAATTTAATATTTTTATACCATTTAGGGGATGTCATGTATAATATGAGAGATGACACGATAATTTCTCGACAAATTGTGAGCCACATGGAACATTAAGACATCAGAGAGAAGATACGATTGTTTTCCACGGAAATGGTACGACATACATATGTTCATTTTTGTTATTTTTTGTTTCTGTTTTGATTTAAAAATAATAATTTCAACGATCAAGAGTACATATATCATTGTGGATTGTTCTATAGAGAGTGTGTCCTTGCAAATAATTTGCAAGATCAGTACTATTATCGTTATCATGCTTCTATATATTACATTGCTAGCGGTTGAAAATCCACCTAAATCTATGATGAATTTCTATCAATCTTGATGAACAAGATTGTTATTACCACATAATGATAATGAAAAAATATGAAAGAAAAAAAGAAAATAATTATTTTCTACAGAATTTCTCTCTGCCCATAAACTGTGAAAAAATTTATTCACTTGCAACTGCAAATTCTGTGAATACAACTTAATTGACTTGATTACAAAAATATGGGTTACTCCCTCTATTTATAATTTTAGGTTATCTTGTTTCCTAAGTCAAAATCCAAAACTATAAAAGCCCAAAATACTGATTTTAGAACTAAATAAAATCTATTTACTTTATATCTAAATCAAATCTATCTAATTTAAATCTAAATCAAATATGTGTGTAACAAACTGTTTTCACACTTCTAAATCAAATCAAATCTTTTTCGATACTCCATTGTCTCTATCGAGCAAACTACTTCGACACAAGGAATTACTTTCAACACACCACCTAATTCATTGTGTCTAAGCTATCTACATTCATCATAGTTCTTATTCTTTGAAATACTTCGACTGACAATCCCTTTGTCATGATGTCTGCAATATGATTCTCATTTCTGCAGTATTCCAAGTTCATCTTCTCATCTATTGCCTACTCTCGGAGATAGTTGATAACGAGAAAACATATCATATAATTACCATGCTTTTTACCGATTTTATATTTCATTAAGTCGTCTAACCCCCGATTATTCCGAGATTATTTGTCTTTTTACAGGTATAACATTTGTCGACTCAAACAGATGGAAAAGGACAACATAAAGAAGGCTAGACAATAAACAAAGAGAAAAAGAATAAAAAATACAAAGTTTATATTTTTGGAACAGTGACGGTCGTCACATCCTTGTGACGGGCGTAACACCCCCCAACATGAAGAAACACTCGTCACACACCACTGACGAGTGTAATGCACTACTTCAGCGCGTTACGACCGTCACCCACCCGTGACGACCGTCACGCGCGTGAAGGTGGACGTTATACATGGATTGAGACGTGGGCATTAAGGGCAGACTCGTTCTCCCTTTTTCTGCTGAGTCTCCTATTTTCCTGCCACCACTATTAGTGCTCCTATATTTTCTCCATTGAAGACTTCATCAAGAATTCTGAACTGCTGATTTTCCTATGCTATATATATGTGTACCAGTGCATAGGTCAGGGGTCGAAGAAATTTCCTCAGAACAAATATTATTTTCTTTTGCAGTTATTTTCCATTTTCCTTGTTTTGGAATATTGTTTTCACGTTCCTGTAATTTTCATTCAAAGTCTTAGTTTTTAGTTTTAAGTGTTAATTCTTCTTTCAAGAATTAACACGAATTATTTCCTGCAATTCAAGCTCGAAGATTGGATTATTGTAATACTTCAAGATTATCATAGCAACTTTGATTCCAGGTTTTATATTGCAATTATTATTCATTCAGTTTTTATATTATGCCAATTGTTGCTATGAATTATATTTTGAATTGTATTGCTGTTAAGTTAATTATGTCTGGCTAAATTATTAATACCGGTATGTGACCGTAAGAACTGAAAGAATTCAGTGATACCTTGGCCAAAAATATTTATAAAACAATTTATGGTTTCCAATTTCCAAGATTAATTTAACTATCCTTGTCACGAGAGTGAGAGGTTAATTAACACGATTTTGCCACGAGAGTGAGAAATTAATTAAGGCAAGAACCTGCATGTGAGAGCTGGGGTTCAACCCAGATAGTGGTAACGAAGCATTGATTTTTAAATACACGAGAGTGTTTTAATAAATTAATTAAACTCAAATTGTTTTCAAAAAGTGTTATTAAATTTAAAGTGCATCCACTAGGTTTAGTAGCATGACTTATTTCATAAACACGAGAGTGTATGTCTCAGGTTTTTAAACAATTAGCTTTTACCGAAATACTTTATAGGCCAAGCGATTCACCGAATTCCCTAAGTCCGATTATCACATACTGGTATAACTAGTACTATTATTTTTAATTAAACTGTTTCCCCCAAAAATCGAATATTCATCGCTTAGTTAGACAAACTGTAGCATTAGATCGTATGCGATTGATCCTCAGTCTCTGTGGGTTCGATAATCTTTTAAAACTAGAACGACTGAACTGTATACTTGCAGTTAGTATCCCGACAGACTCATAAAGTCCCGATCAAGTTTTTGGCGCCGTTACCGGGGACTGGTAGTTAATTAATTACGATTCTTCTGTTGCGCGTTTAGACTAAGCAACAGATGCCCTTTTTCGATTTGTATGCCAAGGACTCGCTCACAAGGCGAACCACTTGACAAATCGACGGACGAACCTAAACGCATTCTTTCCGTAAGACGTGCAGTCAGGGATTACTGTTTAAATCACGCTATTCCTTTACCTAAACCCGAAATCAAGATTGATTCTGAAACAGATTCTAATTCTTCCTCTGAAACCGAAACCAATCCAGAATTAGACATGGCCGAAGAACAAAGGACCCGTCCACTGAAGGAGTACGCAGCTCCATCACAACAAGAACCCCATAACAGCATTGCTGCTCCAGCAATAAACCAAAACGATTTCAAGTTGAAATCGTCATTGATATCAGCTATCCAACAACGCCAATTCTCTGGAGATCCTTCTGAGGATCCGAATGAACATCTTACAAAGTTCGTTCAATTTGCCGACACAGTTATAGCAAATGGTGTTAATAAAGATGCAATAAGATTACGTCTTCTCCCTTTCTCACTAAGAGATAGAGCTAGGGCTTGGATGCAATCCTTGCCATCAAATTCCGTCACTACGTGGGAAGGACTGAATATCGTATTCTTAGCACGATACTTTCCCCCAAGCAAGACCGCTACACTAAGAGCCCAAATCAACGGATTTAGGCAGAAGGATACTGAATCGCTATTCGATGCATGGGAGCGCTACAAAGATATGATGCGAATGTGCCCACATCACGGATTAGAAAAATGGCTGATAATCTACACATTTTATAATGGACTCTTGTACAACACAAGACTATCTATAGATGCCGCCGCAGGTGGTACACTGATGGACAAGCCTTATGACGAAGCTAACCAACTCATTGAAAACATGGCTCAAAACCACTATCAGTGGGGAGGAGAAAGAGCATCTGTGGAGAAAACTCAAGCTAAAGGCGGGATGTACGAGGTTAGTAGCCTAGATAAAGTTAATGCTAAGGTAGATGCTCTTACCCAAAAGATAGAAAGCTTGACCTTGCCTCATGCAGCTACCGTGGCTGCAGTTACCCCAAGCTGCGAAGTTTGTGGAGTTCCTGGTCATGTTGGAACCGAATGTCAAATCTTAGCAGGAATATCAGCTGATCAGGTAAATTATGCTCAAGGAAATCCTTATGCCAATACCTATAATCCTGGTTAGAAGAACCATCCTAACTTCTCGTACAAGAGCAATAACGCTTTATATGCACCTGGCCAAGCACCTGCTGTACCTCCAGGGTATCAAAAACCCGCTGTTAATGTTCCTAACATTCCTAAGAAATCTAACCTTGAAATCCTAATGGAAAATTTTATCTCTAATCAAGCCCAACAAAACAAAGAATTCCTCAATCAAAACGTTCACACCGGTGAACAATTGAAGCTATTAGCAAACAAGGTAGATGCCCTAGCAACTCACAACAAAATGTTAGAAACCCAAATCTCCCAAGTAGCACAACACCAAGCTAGTTCTGCCACACCTGCTGGTACATTTCCTGGACAGCCACAGTCCAATCCTAAAGGACATGCAAATGCTATCACATTACGAAGTGGGACAACCCTTGATGGACCGGTAGATCCTAGACTCCAAAACCCGACCATGTATCAAAAGCCCGAAAAAGAAATGGAGAAGTCGAAAGATCAATCTAAAAATGTAGAGGAAGACGCGAATGAGAACAGAGAGGCTTCAGAAAAACCTTATGTGCCTCCACCACCATATAAACCACCAATTCCATACCCCCAAAGACTTGCAAAATCCAAGAACGAGGGACAATTCAAGAAATTTGTAGAACTTCTGAAACAATTAAACGTCACTATTCCGTTTACAGAAGCTATAACCCAAATGCCGTCATATGCTAAATTCCTAAAAGAAATATTGGCTAATAAGAAAAAAATCATTGAGAACGAAACCGTTATGCTAACTGCCGAATGTAGCACCATAATTCAAAATAACATGCCTCCAAAGCTAAAAGATCCTGGTAGTTTCTCCATACCATGTGTAATTGGAAAATCTGTCATAGACAAAGCTCTATGCGATTTAGGAGCCAGTATCAGTCTAATGCCCTTATCTATTTGCGAGAAGCTCAAATTAGGCGACATGAGACCTACCAAGATGTCCCTACAACTAGCCGACAGGTCAGTCAAATTTCCTGTTGGTATGATAGAAAACATTCCTGTCTGAATATGACAATTTTACATACCGACTGACTTCATAATAATGAACATCAAGGAAGATTCAAACATTCCCATCATACTAGGAAGACCATTATTAGCTACTGTAGGAGCCATCATAGACGTTAAGAAAGGAAAACTTACCTTCGAGGTAGGAGAAGAAAAAGTGGAATTCATTCTTTCCCAATTCTTTAAAGCCCCTGCTATAGATGACTCATGTTGTCTCCTAGATATCATTGATGAATGTGTCAAAGAACTTGAATGCCAAGAGGACACCTATTCTGCGATGCTGAAAATTCAGACACCAACCATCCTTAAGAACGAGGACTGGAAACAAGAACACTTAGATGCCGACCTAAGAGAATGTTTAGCCTTAACACCCGATCCTGCCCCAACTAATAAGAAACCTGGTATAGAACTTAAAACATTACCTGAAGATCTTAGGTATGAATTCTTAGATAAAGAACTCGAACGACCAGTTATAATCAATGCCAAATTAGGAGAGATCAAAATCGAAAAAATTCTTAATGTGTTAAGGAAATATCCAGCCGCATTAGGCTATAATATATCAGATCTAAAAGGAATAAGCCATTCTCTCTGTATGCACCGCATTATGCTGGAGGAGGACTGCAAGACTTCTAGAGAACATCAAAGACGAATAAATCCTATCCTAAGTGAAGTCGTTAAGAAGGAAGTGCAAAAACTTCTAGAGGCAGGCATCATATACCCAATATCAGATAGCAACTGGGTTAGTCCAGTTCACGTGGTGCCTAAGAAAGGAGGTGTTACGGTCATAACGAACACAAAAGGCGAATCAGTATCACAACGTACGCAGATAGGATGGAGAATGTGTATCGATTATAGAAAACTAAACAAAGCTACACGCAAGGACCATTTCCCATTACCATTCATTGATCAAATGCTCGAGCGTTTAGCCAAACATTCCCATTTCTGCTACCTTGACGAATACTCAGGATTCTTTCAAATTCCCATTCATCCTGATGATCAAGAGAAAACCATGTTCACATGTCCCTATGGTACCTTTGCATACCGAAGAATGCCATTTGGACTATGTAACGCACCTGCAAATTTCCAACGATGCATGATGGCGATTTTCACAGACTTTTTAGACGGAATTATGGAAGTATTCATGGACGATTTCTCCGTCTGTAGAGAGAGTTTCGACGGATGTTTATCAAACCTTGAATTAGTACTGAAACACTGTGTCAATGTCAACCTAGTGCTCAACTGGGAAAAATGTCACTTCATGGTGAGACAAGAAATTGTGTTGGGGCACATTGTATCATACAGAGGGATTGAGGTCGACAAAGCAAAGATCGAAATTATCAAAAAACTTCAACCACCCAAAACAGTTAGAGAAATCAGAAGCTTTCTAGGACACGCGGGTTTTTACCGACGTTTTATAAAAGATTTCTCTAAAATCACCAAGCCACTAACTGAATTATTAATGAAAGAGGTTGAGTTTATTTTTGACGATAAATGCTTGAACGCATTTGAGACACTTAAAGAAGCCTTAATCTCAACACCTATTATGCAACCTCCTGATTGGAACCTACCATTTGAAATAATGTGCGATGCGATCGATTATGCTGTAGGCGCAGTCTTAGGACAACGCAAAGAAAAAAAGCTTCACGCTATCTACTACGCAAGCAGAACGCTCGATCCTGCACAGATGAATTACGCTACTACGGAGAAGGAACTCTTAGCTGTGGTATTCACATTGGGTAAATTTCGTTCCTACTTAGTAGGTGCCAAGATCATTATTTACACGGATCATGCTGCGATCCGATACTTACTAAGCAAGAAAGACGTCAAACCATGACTACTCAGATGGATCTTACTCCTACAAGAGTTTGATCTAGAAATAAAAGACAAGAGAGGGACTGAAAACGTGGTAGCTGACCATTTAACGAGATTAGATGGAATCTAAACCGAGAGTGTTCCCATAAACAAAGACTTCCCTTATGAACACCTTGTTGCTAAGCTAGAGATAAACCCTACCGACAGTTTAGATCAACACAATGAACCTTTAATAACTGCCGTAGTAAAAGCCATTTGTACTAACACCACATTACCATGGTACGCTGACTTCGTCAACTATTTAGCTACTGGTGTTTTACCACCCGATTTAACGTACCAACAGCGGAAGAAATTTTTCCATGATCTTAAACACTACTTTTGGGATGAACCATTACTCTTTAAAAGAGGCGCCAATGGTATCTACCATTGCTGCGTCCCTAACAATGAAATAGATGACGTCATTTCCCATTGCCATTCCGCCTCTTATGGTGGACACGCTAGTACGTCAAAAACCTGTGCAAAAATACTTCAAGCTGGCTTCTTTTGGCCTACCTTATGGAAAGATGTCCACGTAGCAATTATGAACTGCGATAGATGTCAACGCACGGGAAATATATCTAGACGCGACGAAATGCCGCAAAAAGGAATCCTCAAAGTAGAGATTTTTGATGTATGGGGAATTGATTTCATGGGACCTTTCCCCGCATCTTTTGGAAATAAATATATTTTAGTAGCCGTCGACTATGTATCAAAATGGATTGAAGCCATCGCCGCACCCACAAACGATACACGTGTGGTACTAAAACTATTCAAGAATATTATCTTCCCATGATTCGGTGTACCAAGACTAGTGATCAGCGATGGTGGCTCCCATTTTATCTCTAGAATCTTCGAAAAGTTACTTTCCAAATATGGCGTTAAACATCGCATAGCCACACCATACCATCCTCAAACGAGCGGACAAGTGGAAGTGTCAAATAGGGAGATAAAACAAATCCTTGAGAAAACCGTAACTTCATCCAGAAAAGACTGGTCCTCCAAGCTAAACGATGCTCTTTGGGCATATCGGACAACTTTTAAAACCCCTATCGGAACAACGCCGTTCAAGTTAGTTTATGGAAAATCTTGTCATTTGCCAGTAGAATTAGAGCATAAAGCTTATTGGGCCATAAAAACCCTTAACTTAAATTATAAGAGTGCTGGTGAGAAACGAGTGTTAGATATCCATGAATTAGAAGAATTGCGTTTAGACGCTTATGAAAAGGCTAAAATCTATAAAGAACGAACAAAAAAATGGCACGATAAGCGTATCTCGCAGAAAGACTTTAAGGAAGGAGACATCTTTCTCCTATTCAACTCTAGACTGAAACTTTTCTCGGGAAAATTACGTTCCAGATGGTCCGGACCGTTCGAAATTAACAAAATTTTCCCAAGCGGTGCGATAGAAATTAAAAGTAGTTTTATCGAACCATTCATAGTTAATGGCCAGCGCCTAAAGCACTACTTTAACATCGGAAATATCGACTACTCGGCTTATCTTCAGTTAAGTGAGCCGCCTACCCCAAATACCTAACTAAATAGGTGTTAACTATCGAGCCGTCGACATAAAATAAAGGCGCTTCGTGGGAGGCAACCCATGTTTTACTTTAATTATTTTTTCTGTTTTAACATGCTTTTATTTTTCTTTTCTTTTTCTTAATCTTTAAAACATTTTCATGATTGCATCTCTTACTCCTTTCTATTTTTCTTCTGTTTTTATTTTTCCCTTTAATCTTTCTTTTTCTTTTTAATTTAACTTTGACAATTTTTTAACCCGAAAATACTTACTTAATTTCTCTTTTTTTTTTCAAACATTTATTAAATATTTTCAGGGGGGTAATTCTTTTGCTTTCATATTTAGTGCTATGGATTGTGTAAACTTCATGAATGTCAAATTGAGAAGCAGACACCAAAGAAGACGATTTGCGGACCTGGGTGAACGGGAGATGTGCCTTACTATCTACGCATATGATCATGCTATGACCGCCCTTGGCATTCGTGAGAGTGTCATGTACTTGCTGCATCAGATTGGCTGGGACACTGCTCCTATCTGAAGACGGTTTTGTACCTACAAGAGGCTGACCCTTGAGTTCCTAAGCACCCTGAGCTTCATTCCAAATCATGGGATGGGATTCAACCGTGGGTTGATCACATTCAGGATGTTTAACATGGATTACACTTATAACCTCCGGGAGTTTAGCCAGCTGCTTGGGTTCCCTTTTGGTCCTGATGTTATCACTATGACCCAGGAGAACCTCTTGCCTGAATCTGATCTTGATTATTTCTGGGGAAGCATCGCTGGTAATAACCATCCTGAGCCGTCGGATCTTTACTCTGAATGCATCCATAACCTGGCTATCAAGTATTTCCACAAGATCATCGCCCACACCATCTTTGGCAAATAGCAGAATGTCACATCTGTATCCCGCAATGAGCTATTTATTATGTATTGTACATCCCAGAGCCGTCCGGTAAATGGTGCAGCTTATATGCTCGCTAATATGGAGCGTATCATCCAGACTCCAAATGCACCGATCTTGTTGGGTGGTTTGGTTACCATGCTATCTAATGCAATTGGACTTCGCCGACCTATGCTCGGATCTGCTCCGCTTTCTGGAATAAAGCCGATGGACATTGCATTCTGTTTCAACACTAGCATGATCGGAAACCTTGGACCAGATCAATTTGACCTGCTAGTTAATCATCAGATCATCCACCAGTTTAAGCTTCCGGACCCTATCACCAGTGTGCACAACCGAGATAACTGGCTATTTGACCTTCACCATCCTGCTTCACCGCCCTCCTCACCATCTACGATTGACATTTATGAGGTTCCAAACACTACTAATGCTGATGAAGATCCTGCTACACCGCCAGGATACCATGAGTTCCCTGATCCTTGGGAACAGCAGGCTACTTCCGCTGAGACCGCGACCCAGGCTCCTGAGATTACTCCACCTCCACCTACTGTTACCCTGCACTCCTTACATGAGGCAATTACTGACATGCGGGGAGAGCTGACATCTCTCCGGGTGGACTTCATAACCTTCATGGACTTGGTGACCGATCAGTTGGACTACATGCATCAGCACATGTTTCCGCCTCCCTGTGGCTAGAGTTGCCATTGTTATTCTATTCTTTTCTCTCTCGCATTTGTACATACAGTGGGGAAACTGTTTAGTTTTAGTGTGGGAGGGATTTTAGTTATTATTTCAACATTATCATTTTTTATTCCTAGTTACTTTGAAACAATTTGTCATGAATTTATTCAATTAAAGTTTATTTTAATTTTCATTTCTTTTCATTTCCAGTTTACTGTTTTATTTACGGTCTATGTTTATACGCAATATTTCTATTTCGTTATGTACTAGTAACTAGTATTACAAAACTTTAATTATTAAATCACTTTTATATTTAAAACTCTAATTGATTAAAATATTTCAAAAAAACCAAAAAAACAAAAATTCTTCAAAAACCTTATTACCAAGAAAATAATAAAATATAAAAATAAACACCCCCCAACGGTCCTGTAACGGTCACCTTATTTATGATGCTGAATGCGTCACGACCATCACACCCTTGTGACGAGCGTAACACGCCTTTTTGCCTCATGACGACCGTCACACCCTCGTGACGACCGTCACGTAAACAGTGTATCAGAACGACTATTACAGAGAACCGTTCCAGCTTTCAACCATCCCCTTCATAAACCCACATCCTCCATTGTTACCACATCACACGAAAAACTACCCACTCACTCCATTTTTCTTCTAACTTCTAAACTTCCAACACCAAATTACCATCCACACAGCATCCCAATTTCATATTCCAAAATCCTAATCTTCCTACACCATGGAAAACAACCCACAAGCCCCCGCCCTCACTTTCCGAATTGGCGAACAAGGAGAAAATCAACGAGCAAAGTTTCAGAAATTTCAACGTCGAGGTCTCCAACCCACAAGGTATGTTGACATCGACTGCCTGAGGAGTTTGGTACTACTCGACAGTGTCCGCCAATTATTGCAAAGTATGGATCTGTGGAACTTGTGTCGCGAACCAAGACCAATCTACGAAACTCTTACTCTTGAGTTCTTGAGTTCATTTGTTTACCTCACTCCGCCAGGTGTCACGAACCAACTTTCAGGCCTGGCCAAATTCCGCATGTTTGGCATTGAGCACGAGTTACCTCAATCCGACATCGCGCGACTTTTGGGCTTTTGTTCGGACGAAGGTGTTCATCTCCGGGTGCCGGATAATTTTGGTGAGGAAGCTTTCAACTTGTGGCACAGTCTAACGAATATCCGTGCCGGATCCTACGACCACCTTAATGCCATCCACATTCACAATTCGGCCATCCGCTACTTCCATCGCATCCTTAGAAACACGATCTTCGCCCGCGACAGCAACCATAAGCTCAACTCCAAGGAGCTCTTCTTTTTACATTGCGCGTTCTCTGGGCAGAAGATCAATGCCGCCCCGTTCCTACTTGCTCACATCCACTCTATTTGTGCTAGAGGTGGAAAACCATTTTATTTTGGAGGGCTGGTTTCTTCACTTGCCATTGGTCTAAACTACGGTGCTGCTCTCGCAACCTTGCCTTCTATGGCACCGACTTTGCTAACCTTGGATCACTACAAAGCCGCACACCTCATCTACGAGCGGGAAGACGGCAGATTCCACCCTGTAATCAGGAACACTGTCTATCAGAATATCATTTTGCCGAACAGGGACCGAATCGACCCAAGAAACCGAGCAAACTAGTTGTTCGATCCTGAAATTCCCGCAGAGCGTGCACCTGCCCATGAAGACCAACCTGCAGCCGCCGCAGCCGAAATACAAGAAGAGTTGGATAGTGCTCCTCCAGTCCACGACATTCTAGGATCCTCATCTGCACCTCCTCCTATTAATCTTGAAGACATCCTCCGCGCCCTCCACATGCAAAACCAAATGAATGCGGCGCTTGAAAGGAGGCAAGCCGAGCAATTTGAGTCTCTGTGCGCCCAAAACGCTCAGATCTTGACTGGGCAGCGCAACATGAATGAGAGGTTAGATGAGGCCCTGTCAGAGCTTAACGCCTTGAGGATGGACGCGAGCACCCTTGGCTTCCAAGACACCGACACTGAAGCCACTCCTACCAGACGCTCTCGCACCAGGAGTAGAGGACGTGGTCACCAGTAGTCTTTCTTTAATTTCTATGTAATTTATTATTTTTCTGTTTCATTTCTTTTCTGTTTGTTTTGTAATTGTACTTCCCCACCTATATACCGCAACATTGAGGACAATGTCGGATTTTGTGTGGGAGAGGTACCTTTCAATCTTTTATAAACTAGTAAATTCTTACGATATGTCTCGATTCAAATTCTTCGCTTTATTTTGCCATACCGAAAATTTTTTATTTTTGCATTAGCCCGGCATACCTATTTTAACGAAATCCCGGTTGAGGAAGCCGAAAACGACATAACAAGATCGATACGGTTCTGAGACCGTAGACTTCCTACTTACGCGATCCGTTTCAATAACCATTATACCGATATCTGGAGTTTCAAGTTCTAGAAGTAACCCCTAGTAGTTTATACTAGCAGTCAGCACCGTCTTGACATAAACCACGTGGAGAATCGATGAATATAAGTGTTTGATGCCTGATTCTAAAAATATCCTTCCTATCTCGCTGCTAAAAGAAAAGAAAATTTGTGTACCAAAATATACGGGCACATATAAGAGCTGAGCAAATAATGAAGGAATCCAGTGTTGGTTGGTTCAGAGGTATCTGGTTCTGAACTCGGTAGGGCGTGCTATGGCCCGATCCCTCATAACCTCCGATTTGGATAACATATGTAGGGTTGCCACATTCATGTACCAGACCCCGTGCTAAAAGGATCAAAGTCACTAACGGGTTACTCCACTACGTGCACGCTAAGATAAAGGGCTTAATGTGATTGCGCCATAACGAAACCGGGTGAAATAGATACGAGGAACTCCGGGCAGAGTTATAACGGAACTGTTGGATAGCTCGTTTAAAATGGAAGTCTACGGCTAAGCTTATTGCTTATGTCATTAGCGTATCTTTAGTGTTTTACTCAAGTATCGGCCGAACCAACGAGGACTTCTCGAAACTACTTTAAAAATCCAAGGTATGTCATGCTTATGCGCTTGACAAAACTTGTCCGACCTTTCGAATGACTATTTGCTTGAGGACAAGCAAAGGTTTAAGTATGGGGGAATTTGATAACGAGAAAACATATCATATGATTACCATGCTTTTTGCCGATTTTATATTTCATTAAGTCATCTAACCCCCGATTATTCCGAGATTATTTGTCTTTTTACAGGTATAACATTTGTCGACTCAAACCGATGGAAAAGGACAACATGAAGAAGGCTAGACAATAAACAAAGAGAAAAAGAATAAAAAAAATACAAAGTTTAGATTTTTGGAACAGTGACGGTCGTCACATCCTTGTGACGGGCGTAACACCCCCCAACATGAAGAAACGATCGTCACACACCACTGACGAGCGTAATGCACTACTTCAACGCGTTACGACCGTCACCCACCTGTGACGACCGTCACGCGCGTGAAGGTGGACGTTATACATGGATTGAGACATGGGCATTAAGGGTAGACTCGTTCTCCCTTTTTCTGCTGAGTCTCCTATTTTCTCGCCACCACTATTAGTGCTCCTATATTTTCTCCATTGAAGACTTCATCAAGAATTCTGAACTGCTGATTTTCCTATGCTATATATATGTGTACCAGTGCATAGGTCAGGGGTCGAAGAAATTTCCTCAGAACAAATATTATTTTCTTTTGCAGTTATTTTCCATTTTCCTTGTTTTGGAATATTGTTTTCACGTTCCTGTAATTTTCATTCAAAGTCTTAGTTTTTAGTTTTAAGTGTTAATTCTTCTTTCAAGAATTAACACGAATTATTTACTGCAATTCAAGCTCGAAGATTGGATTATTGTAATACTTCAAGATTACCATAGCAACTTTGATTCCAGGTTTTATATTGCAATTATTATTCATTCAGTTTTTATATTATGCCAATTGTTGCTATGAATTATATTTTGAACTGTATTGCTGTTAAGTTAATTATGTCTGGCTAAATTATTAATACCGGTATGTGACCGTAAGAACTGAAAGAATTCAGTGATACCTTGGCCAAAAATATTTATAAAACAATTTCTGGTTTCCAATTTCCAAGATTAATTTAACTATCCTTGTCACGAGAGTGAGAGGTTAATTAACACGATTTTGCCACGAGAGTGGGAAATTAATTAAGGCAAGAACCTGCATGCGAGAGCTGGAGTTCAACCCAGATAGTGGTAACGAAGCATTGATTTTTAAATACACGAGAGTGTTTTAATAAATTAATTAAACTCAAATTGTTTTCAAAAAGTGTTATTAAATTTAAAGTGCATCCACTAGGTTTAGTAGCATGACTTATTTCATAAACACGAGAGTGTATGTCTCAGGTTTTTAAACAATTAGCTTTTACCGAAATACTTTATAGGCCAAGCGATTCACCTAATTCCCTAAGTCCGATTATCACATACCGGTATAACTAGTACTATTATTTTTAATTAAACTGTTTCCCCCAAAAATCGAATATTCATCGCTTAGTTAGACAAACTGTAGCATTAGATCGTATGCGATTGATCCTCAGTCTCTGTGGGTTCGATAATCTTTTAAAACTAGAACGACTGAACTGTATACTTGCAGTTAGTATCCCGACAGACTCATAAAGTCCCGATCAATAGTGGAACCTCATTTCGACGTGCTTACTTAGACCGTGAGCTATCAAGTTCTTTGCCAGATTGATAGCTGACATGCTATCGATCTTCATGGTAATTGCTCTATGATCTTTACCTGTTATCTCTTCAACCAAGTTCACCATCTATGTTGCTTGACATGCACAAAGAGAAGCAACTATGTATTCTGCTTCGGATGATGATAATGCGACTAATGATTCCTTTCTTTAACTTCAAGAAACTGGTGCACCACCAAGCATAAACACATATCATGCCATAGTTGAGAGTTCCTTTAAGATGCCTTAGTATCATCTTCACCGCTGCTAGATATGATGCCTTTGGCTTCTGCATGAATTTACTTAACATACTTACACTGTATTCTAAGTCAGGCCTTGTATGACAAAGGTATCTTAATGACCCAATAAGTCTTCTGTATTGGGTTGGGTCAACATCATCTTCTTCTGAATCTTTTGACAGTTGCAACTTCAGGCTAGGGCTTCAACGCCTCTCTGGTTGATATACGTTGTTTAATATCATATATTTATCGTTTCAGGTTTTATAATGGATGTAACAGCCACCCCAGCGATAGAGCGAGTGTTGTTAAGGCATTGGTATACCAAGACACGGGTTCGACCCCTGCCCTTGGTATTTTCATTTTCATGTTTTCTCATTCACATATTCAATGCAAGCAGTGCAGCGCGCATGTTGTGCACCTCATCTCATCACCAGTGGATCTCCATAATTCCATATCCAGCGCTTCAGATAGCCATGACTGTGATGCACCTCCTAAAATCAATCACATGGAATCACGTAGGCAGATGGGCTAGCACATTTGGGCCTAGCAATTTTACTTTTCTCACACCCCCAAATTTCTATTATTTCAGGCCCATTTACTTCTTTTTTTCCCTTCTTTATATTATTTATATTATTTTCTTTTTATCAAAATAAAAACACAAAAATATTTTTTTAGAATTAATAATTAAATTGATAAAATTTAATTTAATATTATTAATTATTTTATTAATTAATTTTATTAAATAAAAATGATTTAGTTTAATTAGTAATTTAATTAATTAGGTTTTCTAGGCTTAAATTAATCAAATTCTTTTTAATTAATTAAGTAAATTTAATTATATTTTTTAAAATTAATCACAAACATTTCTTTTTCATAAAAAAACAATAAAAGAACATTTCCTTTCTCGTCGATTCCAATGTTCCCTTTGATGTTATGTTTTTATTTTATCATTTATGTATCTTTTAATGGTCTCTAATAGTCTTAATTAGGGTTTACCTATTTCTTTCCCCGTTTTATGGCTTTGTACCCCCTTCCCCGAAGCTCTGTAATAGTCTAGATTTATTTTTCCATAATTTACGGTTTTCCTTATTACTGCTAGTTTAATAGGATTATATGGTAAAGACTAAAAGAAAACACTAGATAACCATAAATCCAAGACAAATTAATTGAAATCAAAACACTATTCACACACGTACCTCTAGGGTGACCCCACTCGTTGCCTTTGAAAAATCAGTCATGGCTGTCGAACGTGGGACGCTTTAGCAAAGACCCTCGGCAAAAAGATCTTAGTCCATCGATGACCCTTCATGCTACCATCAGTAAATGATCTTAGTCCCTTACAAAAAATTGCTAAAGCATCCTACGAGTTTCCTTTATGACTGTACAATGACCCACGCCTGTCCCTGAAACATCCAATGATAGGGCTTCCTACTAACTAATGGTGGGACAACACTGAAGATGTGAAAAACACAAGAAGGGGGGGGGGGGGGGGGTGAATTGAAAAACTTAGATCAAAACAGCTTAATGACACAGTATTTTTATCCTGGTTCATTTGATCTCAAACTACTCCAGTCCACTCGTCAAGGTGATTTCGCCTCTCTCCAACGAGGTCTTAATCCACTAATCTCAAAGGATTACAACAGCTACTTTAACAACTGTTAAAGTCTTCTTGAGTACAACCACAAACCGGTTAATCTCAAGGAAATATTTTACAAATAATTGAACAAGAATGTGTTGTTGTTTTCTAACAAAACAGTATATCACAACTGTGATAATTACACAGGTTAAGCTTAGAATAGAATAAATTTGCTAGAGCTTGAATATGCGTGGTTTGGAATTCTCTGCAAATTGATGTGTGTGTACGTACATGCTTCTTTCACAAGTAGACTTGTTTATATAGGCAAGGCAGAGACATTGTCCATAAAGCAAGTTTAATGTTAATAACACACTTTCCTTTTGTAGAAGATCTTGTTTGAAGAAAGCCGTTGGCATTTAATTCTATCTTGAATAATTAATAATGCTTCAGAGTCTTCTTTGCTTTAACCGCTGATAACACTTCAGAGTGTTGATGACTTGGCTGAGATGTCTTTGTTCAGAGTCAAAGTGTACTTGTTTAGGTGCAGATTCTGGTCATCAAACTTCAGCGTAAAACCTGTTTTGCTTTCAGCGTGTAATACTTTATTCCTTATCTTCTGATGCTGATCCCATCAGAACTTCTGCATACATAGAACATATTTTTAAGGAGCATATTTGTTATTTGTATATATTCTTTGTATTTATTTATTCTTTGTATTTTGTTATCATCAAAACTCTAATCAAGGGTTGTAGAATCAAACTATGTTCTAACAATCTGCCCCTTTTTGATGATGAAAAAAACCAGATTTTTCAATTAGAGAATAAAGAATAAAAAGTAGAATTAATAAGAGAAACTCCCCCTGAGTTGATTTCTTCCCTTTAATTCCATGAGTCTTTGAGCATCAGAATTATACTGTGTCTTTCATCAGAGTTTTATACCTATTCAAGCATTTTAGAAGAAAAAAATTAAGTAGATCAGAATGTTTGAGACTTATGTCTCAGTAAACCGTTATTGAAAATATCTTATTCTTTCTCCCCCTTTTTGTCAGTTATCAAAAAGAACATATAATCAGAGCTAAAAATGATTTATATTAAAAATAGGAAGCAATGATAAGAAGTTCAGAACAACAGCAATGTAGAATAAATATTACAGATAAACAGATTTTAAAAGAGAAATCTAAGAGGGAGGAGGAAGGCGTGTGAATAAAGCTTCCAACAAGCCCTTGATCTGGGTGTTGGTTTCCTCTTGTTTGCTTAACATGCTCTTGATTTCCTAAATTGTATCATCCTGTTTATCTATCCTTTCCCGAATAACAATATCCGCTCTCTTCAGTTATTCCAGAGTTTGCCTTTCATAGGAGGAAGCAGGAGAATCTTCAGTAACTGGATGCTTCTTAGAGCATTCTGCAACATGATATTTTTGAACCAATTCCTCTGCAGGAATCATCTCATTTGGAGCAGCAGTTAGAGTGATACCTTCTGACTCTGGTTGAACTTTGTCTGATGGATGATGTTCTAACCAGGGAGCATTGTCCAGAGGGAGAATCTCTTCCTTGAGCAGTTGGCTCAGAACTTGGTCTTCAAATACCTTTAGCAGATTATTGAAATTCTGTTGAACTTGATCATAGCTCTGTTCATGGAGCTTATGAGTTTCAGAGCATAGCCATTTTCTGAAACTTGTCCAAAGATAATCTGAAGAAACAGGGTTAATCATCTCTAGACTAGCTTGCTTCAAGGAGATTATCCATGTCTACATTTCTATTTCAAACGTCAATAAACTAGTACCAACATCTGGTGAGGGTTCAGATGGTTTTGGTTTTGGAATGGCCGTTTTGTGAGTTATGGCAGCAAGACATTCAAAAACAGTTAGATCAATGACCAGTTTAACATTGTCATCTGGATTGATCTTTGGTGAGAGAGTGGGAGAATCTGGTATAATTATTGGACTGGTTGGGGAATTTGGTGGAGTTGATTCCAAAGAAGAAGGAATTGGTGGGATGTCCCGGATGGTGAGGGGCATACGGATGTCCAGAGGTTCAGTGATACCTGGAATAGGAATTGTATCTGAATTTGAAGTGGGTTCTTCAGATTGGTTGGATTGAAAGTTATGAGGTTCTGTTTCACAGGTTTCAGCTGGATGGTTCTCAAAAGTTTGAACTTCTGGTTGTGGTTGTTCAGGTTGTGGAGATGGTAGATGAATGTCTGGTTGAGGAGATGGAGGTAGTGGTATTTCTGGTTGTGGAGAGAGGGGAATATCTGGTTGTGGAGCTTCTGAAGTGGTTTCAGAGTTTGGATTTTCTGGTGTGGGAGCAGAAATATTTTGGTCAAAAGATTCAATATCTGACAGAACTTTTGCAAGTTCTGGTTGAGTTGATTCAGTATTTGGATTGATAGGTAGGGAGTGAGTTTCTCTAAGACTTAGAGTTTCTGAGGGGTCAAACCCTATGTAAAAATCATCAAAAGTTTGAGGGGTAGGAATTTCTGATTGGGTAGGTATTGGTTCAGATGTTAATATAGTAATTGATTCTAAAACAGTTACAGAAGAAGGATTACCTTTCCTTTTAGCAACTTTTGGAGTCCGCTGGGATGATCCTTCTGCTGCTGCCTTTCTTTTCTTGTTCTTCTTCAGCACAACTTCTGGTGCTGCCTGTTGCAAGTCCTGAATATTTAAATCTGGTGCAGTGTCATCTGCCTTGCACGCATCCAAATATCTAACGATTATCTCAGGCTTGGAATCAATTTCTGAGAACATAGGAAAATCATCCAGAGGAATTCTTCTGGAGGTGATGGTTGCAAAAGAAGTAACATTGGGTTCCTTCTTGATGTTCTCAATAATCTTCATCTTTTTCAGATTCTTTTCATTCAAAGGCTTCCCAGCAGTTGCCTCTAGAGAGCTGATTTCCTGTGCTTCTGTTAGATGCTCTATCAGCCTATTCTCTGTCAGAATATCTGATATGAGTCTTTCAAGGGGTATCCAGTCCCTTTTGGTACGCTCATCTTCTCTAGTATCCTTAACACCGGTCCTCAGATGATTGAATAGCAAATGAGCCAGATTTACCTTAGTCTTCTTGGAGATAAAGTAAATCAGAAATGGCTGATCAATGTGTATGTAGTCAGGAGAGCTGGTTGGCTTCTGTGGTTTATGCATCCCAAAATTATCTTAGCCCATATTTTGTGATGATCCTTCAGATCCCTTATCTTGCTGGAGGGAAGACCCAGAGTGAAAATTTCTCTTGCAATTGAAGCAACATCAACACATCTTTCATCCATGTCTATACACCTTACGCCACCACCATTGTAACCTATCAGTCTTGCAATTAGGTATTCAGTAATTACTATCTTCTTCCCCATTACATACGATGTGACTTGATGGTTGGAGGATGAAGCATGAATCCAGAATTCTTTCACAAGAATTAGAAATGTTGGACCTAGAAGACAGTCAAAATACCTGTTCCATCCTTGAGCCTTTACTTCTTCAGAAATATTGAATCCGTTTTCTTGAAGACTTTCAAAATCCACAATCAGTTCTGAAAGCACTTCTAGGTTGTCAATGAGCGTGAGAAGAGTTCTGAATGGTTCTTCATATTGTTCCATAGATTCAGTTCTCTGAGTACTGGTATTTGGGACGCTTGAGGAAGCCACGTTCACACAAGAAATTTGAGAAGAAAATGAAGGGGTTTTGAAAGTACAAACAGAAAACAATTAGAATGTAGTAAAAGTGAAAGAGTGTAAAGAATGAAACTTGCGTTTAAATAGATTTTTGAAAACATAAACTGCAAGAGAGATAAATAATTAGTAATGATTATAAGAATTAATGAAAGCTGATTTTAGGGGATTCAGAAAGATATTGGAACGATTACCCATGACATGTGTCTCAATGCACCCAATCAGCGCTTTTGACCTTTCAGAAAAGTGAACACGTGTTCAGCCTCACAAGGTAGCTGATGAATGGATGACAACTGTTTGCGTACGTGAACAGAACACTTCTATCCTTGAAATGAAACGCTCAGATCTTCATGGATAGACTCTGATACAATCTGTACTTCTAAAATTCTGAAGACAGGTTAAGATATGTAAATAAAACAGTTTATTCTGGGCAAAGCTTCATGCTGAGATGTTTCATAATGAAGTTAAACCTATCTTCAGAAAGAGGTTTTGTAAAGACATCAACCCATTGATGGTCTGTGTCAATGAATTTTAAATTGAGAATCCCTTTATGAATATAGTCCCTAATAAAATGATGTTTTATTTCTATATGCTTATCCCTAGAATGCAAAATAGGATTTTTACTGAGACAAATAGCAGAAGTATTGTCACAGAGGATAGGGATATTACTCTCAAATATATTGAAGTCCTCAAGTTGACTTTTCATCCAGAGCATTTGCGTACTGCATCCAGCTGCTGCTATGTATTCAGCTTCTGTTGTTGATAGAGCTATTGTGGATTGTCTTTTGCTGGACCATGAGATCAGATTTTCTCCCAGAAACTGGCAGCTTCCAGAAGTGCTTTTACGTTCTACTCTGTCTCCAGCAAAATCAGCATCACAATATCCTATTAAGCTGTAATCATTTGATTTTCTATAAAACAAACCCAGATTAGCAGTACCTTTCAGATACTTGAAAATTCGCTTAACTGCTGTTAAGTGAGATTCTCTAGGATCTGATTGGAATCTAGCACAAATGCAAACACTGAATAGAATGTCAGGCCTTGAAGCCGTCAGATAGAGAAGAGAACCAATCATACCTCTGTAGACCTTTTGTTCTACCTTTTTACTTACCTCTTCTTTTTCCAGAATGTACGTGGGATGCATTGGAATCCTTGATGTCTTACATTCTGAGAGATCAAATTTCTTCAGAAGTTCTCTGGCATATTTGCTCCGATGACTGTAAGTTCGTTCTGGAGTTTGATTAATCTGAATGCCCAGAAAGAATTTTAGTTCCCCCATTAGGCTCATCTCAAACTCTGCCTACATACATTTAGCAAACTCTCTTCCCAGAGAGGGTTTAGTGGATCCAAATATGATGTCATCGACATAAATCTGACATACTAAAATGTCATTCTTAACTGTCTTACAGAACAAGGTGGTGTCCACTTTCCCTCTGGTGAATTCCTTTTCCAACAAGAAGTTACTTAGTCTTTCATACCAAGCTCTGGGAGCTTATTTCAGACCATAGAGTGACTTCTTTAGTTTGAAAACATATTCTGGATTTTTGGAACTTTCAAAACCAGGGGGTTGGTGCACATATACCTCTTCTTCTATATATCCATTTAAGAATGCACTCTTGACATCCATCTGATACAGAGTGATGCCTTTATTAACAGCAAATGATATTAAAAGTCTGATAGATTCTAACCTGGCGACTGGAGCAAATGTTTCTGTATAGTCTATCCCCTCTTGCTGACTATAACCTTATGCTACCAGTCGTGCTTTATTTCTGATGACTTTACCTTGTTCGTTCAGTTTGTTTCTGAACACCCATTTTGTACCAATGACGTTCAATCCTTTTGGTTTGGGAACCAGATCCCATACGTCATTTCTGGTGAATTGATTTAGCTCCTCTTGCATAGCCAGAATCCAATCATTGTCCAGAAGCGCTTCATCAATTGTTGTTGGTTCAATCAGAGAAACCATTCCCATGAGGGACTCTTCAGAATTTCTGAAAGTAGATCTTGTTCTGATTGGATCTTCCTTCCTTCCTAAAATTGTTTCTTCTGGGTGATCAATGCTGCTTCTGGATGGTATTTTATGGAGTTGATCAACAAAAGGTGCTGGATTGCTTGCAGTGACTCTTTCTGATGTTGAGGGAGTGTCTCTATTGAGAGCCTCTGATGAGTTGTCTTCAGTACCTGTGAGTTCAACTTCCACACCTGCAAGGAATTCATTCTGCTTTGACTTTTGAGAGTCAAGCTTATCATCAAACCGAACACTGATTGACTCTTCATCAATCTGTGTTTCTGTATTGTATACTCTGTACCCTCTTGAGCATTCAGAGTATCCTAACATAATACACTTTTGTGCTTTAGAGTCAAACTTGTTCAGATAATTTTTTGTATTCAAAATAAAACATGTACATCCAAATGGATGGAAATAAGAAATGTTGGGCTTTCTGTTCTTCCACAATTCATATGGAGTCTTTTCCAGAATAGGTCTTATGGAGATTCTATTCTGAATGTAACACGCTATGTTTATTGCCTCTGCCCATAAGATCTTAGCAACGTTAGTCTCATTGATCATGGTTCTGACCATTTCTTGCAATGTTCTGTTCTTTCGTTCTACAACTCCATTTTGCTGGGGAGTTCTAGGACAAGAGAAATCATGCAGAATGCCTTTTTCATTAAAGAATAATTCAAAATCTTTATTTTAAAATTCTCCACCATGATCACTTCTGACTTTGACGATTCTAAGATCCTTTTCATTCTGAACTTGGTTGCAGAAGGTAACAAACACAAAGTGTGACTCGTCCTTGTGCCTTAAGAACTTTACCCATGTCCATCTGCTATAGTCATCTACGATTACTAACCCATACTTCTTGCCACTGACTGAAGCAGTTTTTACTGGTCCAAATAAGTCAATGTGCAGAAGTTCTAATGGCTTAGAGGTGGAAACAACATTTGTGGATTTGAAAGCAGGTTTTGCAAACTTGCCTTTCTGACATGCTTCACACAGAGCATCTGAATTCAACTTCAAGTTAGGAAGTCCTCTGACCAGATTGAGTTTGTTAATCTGAGATATTCTTCTCATACTAACATGTCCCAATCTTCTGTGCCAGATCCATTGCTCGTTGTTAACAGACAGAAGACATTTTACATTCTGACTTTTCAGTTCAGAAAGTTTGATTTTATAAATGTTGTTTTTCCTCTTTCCATCAAATAGGATAGTCCCATCTTTCTGACTAACAACTTTGCATGAATTTTGATTGAACATTATATCATAACCGTTATCACTTAATTGACTTATGGATAACAGGTTATGCATTAATCCATCAACTAATAAAACATTACTTATAGAGGGAAGATTTCCATTACCTACTGTTCCAGATCCAATGATCTTTCCTCTCTGATTGCCTCCAAAGCCTACGTGGCCTCCAGGCTTAAGTTCCAGGCTTTGGAACATATGCCTTCTTCCCGTCATGTGTCATGAGCAGCCAGAGTCCAGGTACCATGATTGGTGTCTTTGCTTTACTGCTAAAGATATCTGCCACATGTATTATTTTATCCTTAGGTACCCACATTTTCTTGGGTCCTGATTTGTTAGTTTTACCAAAACTCTGGTTGAATTTTGGTTTGACAGAGTAATCACTACTTGTGTATTTTATGTCATGTGTGTGCCCATATATAAAGTGTGAATCAAGTGGAGTGCGTTTTATAACTAAGTACATGGCATTTTTTGGTGTAGGTACCTTACCTTGATATCCTATCCCTTTTCTGCCATTTCTGCTAACTCCATAGATCATTGAAGCCATCTTGCTTCTGTCTATGTTTTTAGAAAGAAACTTCTGAAAGATGTGATCATACTCTTTGATGATCTCATCAGCATTGCTGGGAGTTTCAGGGATTGTTTCCATCTAAGAGTTTTGCAACTGGTTTTCTAATTTTGAAATTTTTTCTTTTAACTCAGAATTCTCCCATCTGAGACTCTCAGTCTTATCAGAGTCAGAAGCAAGATTCCTTTTCAGGTTTCTGAATTTGACTCTGATCTGCTGATACCTTTCTAGAATTTCATTAAGGCTTTCAGCTAGTTCAACCTTAGTAAAGTTTATAGTAAAATCAGGGAATACCTCTTCTGTATCTGATTCAGAGTCTGAACCAGAAGCTTCACTGTCTTCAGATACGTTTGCCATGAGAGCTATGTTTTCTCTTTCATCATCTGATTCTGAGTCAGCTTCAGATGTGTCAGAATCATCCCATGTAGCCATGAGACTTTTCTTCTTTTCCTTGATAAACTTCTTTTTGGGCTTCTCCTTATGAAGCTTTGGGAAGTCACTTTTGTAGTTCCCTTGCTCATTACATTCATAGAAGATGATGTCTTTGTTGTTTGGCTTTCTGTATCCTGAAGAACCTTCAGATCTTCTGTGTCCAAAGGAGGATTCTGACCTTCTGTATCCGGAGGAAGATTCATTCTGATTTTGTGATCTTATGGGATTCCTGAACTTCCTTTGCCTCTACTTCTACAGTTGGTTCACCCTTCTGGAGAGGAGAGACAGTTCATCTTCTTCTGATGAGGATCCATCAGAGGTTTCTTCCACAGCCTGCAAAACTTTGGAGTCTGATTTTCTGTTAGATTTTAAAGCTACTGGCTTACCTTGCTTTTGAGGTTCATCTGCTTCTAGCTCTATCTCGTGACTTCTGAGGGAGCTGACAAGTTCCTCCAGAGAGATTTTGTTGAGATCCTTGGCTAGCTTAAGCGCTGTGACCATTGGCCTCCACTGTTTTGGTAAGCTTCTGATGATCTTCTTAACGTGATCAGCAGTGGAATACCATTTGTCAAGAACTTTTAGACCAGCAACAAGAATTTGGAATCTTGAAAACATAGTTTCTATTGATTCACTATCTTCCATCTTGAATGCCTCATATTTTTGAGTGAGCGCAAGGGCTTTGGTTTCTTTGACTTGAATGTTGCCTTCATGCGTCATTCTCAGAGAATCAAACATATTCTTGGCAGTTTCTCTGTTTGGTATTTTCTCATATTCTGAGTATGAGATGGCATTGAGAAGGATTGTTCTGGCCTTGTGATGATTTCTGAACTCACGCTTTTGCTGATCAGACATCATTTTCCTGTCAATCTTCTGACCACGTCCATCCACTGGGTGCGTGTATCCATCAGTCACCATGTCCCACAGATCAGCATCATGGGCCAGAAAGAAACTCTCAATCCTGTCTTTCCAGTAGTCAAAGTTCTCTCCATCAAAGACTGGAGGTTTGCCACTGAATCTGTCCCTTTCTTCATTGTTGTCATTGCTGATGTTTTGACTTGGTCCTACCATTGTGTTTTTCTGACGCTGGATCTTGTACTGACATGGTTAAGTGTTTAAGCTCAGAACCAGGCGCTCTGATGCCAATTGAAGATGTGAAAAACACAAGAGGGGGGGGGGGGGGGGGGGTGAATTGAAAAACTTAGATCAAAACAGCTTAATGACACAATATTTTTATCCTGGTTCGTTTGATCTCAAACTACTCCAGTCCACCCATCAAGGTGATTTTGCCTCTCTCCAACGAGGTCTTAATCCACTAATCTCAAAGGATTACAACAGCTACTTTAACAACCGTTAAAGTCTTCTTGAGTACAACCACAAACCGGTTAATCTCAAGGAAATCTTTTACAAATAATTGAACAAGAATGTGTTGTTGTTTTCTAACAAAACAGTATATCACAACTGTGATAATTACACAGGTTAAGCTTAGAATAGAATAAATTTGCTAGAGCTTGAATATGCGTGGTTTGGAATTCTCTGCAAATTGATGTGTGTGTACGTACGTGCTTCTTTCACAAGTAGACTTGTTTATATAGGCAAGGCAGAGACGTTGTCCATAAAGCAAGTTTAATGTTAATAACACACTTTCCTTTTGTAGAAGATCTTATCTGAAGAAAGCCGTTGGCATTTAATTATGTCTTGAATAATTAATAACACTTCAGAGTCTTCTTTGCTTTAATCGCTGATAACTCTTCAGAGTGTTGATGACTTGGCTGAGATGTCTTTGTTCAGAGTCAGAGTGTACTTGTTTAGGCGCAGATTCTGGTCATCAAACTTCAGCGTAAAACCTATTTTGCTTTCAGCGTGTAATACTTTATTGCTTATCTTCTGATGCTGATCCCGTCAGAACTTCTGCATACATAGAACATATTTTTAAGGAGCATATTTGTTCTTTGTATATATTCTTTGTATTTATTTATTCTTTGTATTTTGTTATCATCAAAACTCTAATCAAGGGTTGTAGAATCAAACTATGTTCTAACAAACACTATCTAAAGGAAGAGGAAAATAACGCGATAGACTTTTTTAGTAGGTAGATAGCTCGTAGTCGCTTGCTCATAAACAAAAACATTTTTCACACAAGACACTTTTCTGAAATATTTTCAAAACAAACACTTTGTATGCGTTCTCAACTGATACGAGAATCATTACAAAGTTTTCCGAACTTAGGCATTTTCAAAATATTTTCAAACTTACACATTCACAAAGCATTTTTAAAAGTGAGGTAGCGATTAAGAGCCCATAGATAACTACGGATGAAAAAGGTGCTAATACCTTTCCTTTCCATAACCTACCCCCTTACTTAGAAAAATTCTCAAAGGTATTTCCTGTTATTTCCACCCTTTCCTTTATTGGATAAAAGAAAAGTCGGTGGCGACTCTTGCTATCCGCAACACTTGTGATAAAATGCAAAACCAAAGTCAGTTCTTCCACTGTATTACACCTCTGCATCTTCCTGCAGTGAAATTACCATTTCCTCTGCCTCTTCCAAACTGTTTTGATCCATCCACAAAATTTATCATGCTTGAACTATCTTCCACTGCAGTTCCACTTGAAAACACCGTGCCATATTTATTCCTTTCTTGCGGCATCACCATTGAAAACACCTTGTTAATCCGTGGCAAGGGATCCATGAGAAAAACTTGTGACACCACTCTATGGTATTCTTCATTCAAGCCAATTAGGAACTGAATTATTCTATCTTCAACCCTAAAACTTCAACTATTCCTCATTGCCAAACAGGCACAAACCACACGACAAGTACGACCTGGCATTGGATTATATTGACCCAATTCTTCCCATAAGCTTCTCAATTAAGTGAAATAATAAAAAACCTTCTTGTTACCTTGTTTCAGATTCGAAATCTCTTGGTGCAACTGAGCAACACGAACGCGATCACCTCTCATGAATCTATCTTTGAGGTCATTCCCCATATCAATCATATTATCAATAAACACCACACTTTGACCAATTGATGGTGTGATAAAATTGATAATCCATGTATGCACTAAATTGTTGCATCTTTGCCAAGCTGTGTAGTTCAAATCATCTTCATCCATATATTATGGCGATTATTTTAAGATGATTGCGGCGGTTTCAACCGCCGCAATTTACTAAAATGGTGTTTTTAAAAAACCGTAGAATTGGCTGTAGCTAGTTAAATTATGGCGGTTTTAAAATAAACACCATGACAACCACCATTTTAAACTTAGGATAAAATGGTTTTTTTATTGAAAATAGTGGCAGTTTGAAACACCAAAATTTTCATGCTTAAACAAGTTTCGTTTAATAGTTTGTCGTTTGAAACCGCTATAATATACTTAAATCTACGTCAAATTTAACCGCCATAATTTGCTATAAATATTATCCTATAAACTACCCAATTTTCAAATATATTTAGTTTTTTATTTTAAATATGCAAAATTAAATTTAAACTTTTTGTTATTATTTACTATTGACTTTAAAGTAAATTTGAATTTTCTAAATTGAGGTTTACTTTTGAATTATTCTTATAAAAAAGTTAAAAGACATTAAAAATGCATTCACTAGATATATAAGTCATTACAATTGTTCAACTTCTTCAAAATTAATAATAAGTCTAACTTGTTTGATATACATATCACAAGCTTGTTTAAAAATACTAAATCATAAAAATGATCAACAAATGTGTCATTATCTTAAGCTATTCTCAAAGTAAACAAGTTTTATGACATAAATGTTTCATAAGTAAATTATGTGTCATTTGAAGGACTTTGGGGATTTGTATCATGTGTATTGCTTGCATCTGATGATCTTATGACATAAGATGATGAAGGCTCACTTTCTACCTCTGAAGTCTAAAAAAAAAATAGAAAAAACTTTATATTACAAGATCATTATATTTCTACCATATAAAATAACTTATAAAATAACTTATAAAATAAAATGTCCATATTGTAACAGCTAGATCATAAGCAGTAACTAATGCATTGTAGGCTAAGATACAATTAAATAGAGATATTATTTTGAGGTAATCATGATATAGTAAAAAATCTGATGTGAACTTTTAAACACTAAACAAATTAAACTAAAGCTAACAATAATAACACTTTATTGATATTCTAAAGAAAATATATTTTGAGGTAATTAATCATGACACAATACAAATTATTTTGAGGTAGTCTTAATACAATACAATTCAGTTTCAATTTCAACAAATCATTTTCTCAGTTTCACTTTAAGTTTCAATTCCTGTTTTAGATCTAAAACCCCGATCCAACATTCCATGTTTTTCACTTTATAATAGTCCGTCCAAACACAAACAACAACCTTGTTCAGACACAAATTTCTTGTTTGGACAAATACAAACTAGTCTTTGTCCAAATTATTTTGAGATAGTCTTAATACAGTACATTACATATATTTTGAGGTAATCTTGATATTCTAGAGGACATATATTTTTGAGGTAATCATGACACAGTACAATACATATATTTTAAAGGACATGTATTCTAGAGTACTTCTTGATATTCTAAAGGACATCTATTTTGAGGTAATCATGATACATACAATGCATATATTTTGAGGTAATGTTGATATTCTAAAGGAGAATAGCTGCCATAAATCTTGGACAATTGCGATGTTATATTGCATTGTCAACTATACACAATCACCAATAGACTCGCAAAGTAACACAATCAGTAATAGACTCAAAAAGTAGCACAGATGTTAATGCTCATGTCAGCTAAACATAGAACAAAATGACTAACTAATTAATATACCTGTTGTGTATGATTTGCAAGTACAACAGGTAAATCTGCAGGGAGTGTACCACCTTCTTTTGTACTAATATAGCCAACAACTGCTTCCAATAAAGAAGTCACAAAAGCAAGTCTTTTTTACACAATGAAGAACTACCATTTGAAGTATTACCACTTGAAGAATCAAACTCCATACCACTAAGTCGTGTAGTGGTTTGTTTAAAAGCAATAGTAGGAACTACTCACATACCTATTGCTCGAACACGACCAGGATACTCTTTTCCAAATACCTTTCCAACAACATCATTTGAAGAAATTCAGAAGAAGCCTTAAATTTTTGATTTAATTGACTATCAATTTTTTCCTACTTAAAATACAAATAAACAATGACTATCATTCATTTACTCATAATATAAAAAATGAACGTAAACTTAAAACATATAAGGATATACAAATTATCAATTTACCCCTATCTCCTTAGCTTTTTCATTCACATAGCTCCCATCTTTCTTTTTATGGGTCATGTTCCACATTAGACCCCGACCGATAGTCTTATCCATCTCAATAGTCTAAAAAATAGTACACAATATCATTATGTATTTAACTCATGTCTAAGAAAAATATTTAGATAAAAATAATGTTAAACTTACTAGGTCATGTCTTCTCCTTGCCAAAGACTTGGCCCCACACGTATGAGAAAAGACTTATTTGTTCCTTATTTTTTTTTCTTCTTACAAAGATCCTACAAGTGGAAACATACTACTTTCTATAATTTCACAAAATATTACGTAAAAAAAATTCAATATACAATAAAAATGAAGTACATACCATCGTCTCTGGTTTGAAACGATAGTCAACATATAATGTCCAATGTTCCAAGGTAACATCTTCTGGTTTATTTTCAATAATTTGACTTTTGCTCAAAAGTGAGTTATACTTAGTATTCCAAAACTTAAGCCTATACTCCTTTCACTTTTTCCAATCGGAGGCTCAATATATCTTTTAGTTAAATCTTCATGTACCTTGAAACAAAATCGAGATTTCTAATAACAAGAATATTAGTCACTTGCAATGTCTCATATGAAAACTCTCTATACATTTCTAAAATTAAAAGTAATTTACCTTAAAAAAGGTTTTCCATTGTTTATTAAAATAACCTTGGAGCATACTTTACCATTTTTCATCTATGATTTATCAATTGGCATGACTACAAAAGAAATCATTTTTCATTAGGTTACTTTTACCAATATTATTATAACACAATTATACTCATTTAATAGACAAGTTTCTTTTGTATGAAATATGTGATAATATAACCCATTAAAAATGACATTTGGTAAAAGTAACAGAACTATCACTACAAAAAAGAAGCTTAGTTGCCACGTGAAATTCATGTGGCAAACATCAAAATCACGTGGCAAAGCAAAATTAGCGACGTGGTGAGTTATGTCGCTGGGGAGTAAGTGGCAAGCAAGTAGCGACGTGATTCCCACGTCACAAAGTTGTGACGTGGTATTCACGTCGCTACATATTTGTTAATGCAGCTTTATTAGCGACGTGAGATTCATGTCACTAATTTGTGACATGAATCCCACGTCGCTACAGGGGACGTTTTTATTTTTTAAAAAATTGTTAATAATTATTTTTTATATTAATTCATTAATGTAATAAAATTTAAATAATAAAATTTATATAATAAAATTTAAATAATAAAATTTATATAATAAAATTTATATATTAAAATTTATATAATAAAATTTATATATTAAAATTTATATAATAAAATTTATATAATAAAATTTATATATTAAAATTATTAGAATTACATATACAAATTACATATGCAAAAAATATATTAAATATGTTATTAAATATGTTTTTAAAATTTTTTTTATTATCAGTAATTTTATACTACTAACAGTATATACATATATTCCTAATTACCACAAAATACATATACAAATCTAATCTATATAATACATATAAAATCTAAAAAAAAATGCATAAATACCTCTATATAATTTCTTCAATAAATTTGCGTCTTCTAGTTCTTGGTGTTCTTCAAATTTCTCTACAAATAATAAGGAACAATCCAACAAATACCATGTTAATTAAATTCCAGTATAAAAACTAAAGATAAAACGAAATAAACATTTAACATCACATGCATACCTTAGATTTCTTCAACAAATTGGAATGGAAGAAAATTAATTCGCAAAATTGGGTTTGAGTTTGTGAGAGTTGCTGTAATGGAATGGAAGCAAGCAAAGGAAAGCAAAGGAAGAAGAAGAAGCACGCTACTGTAAATCAAAACGTTAACATTTGTAACTTCTAGTAGCGACGTGACTGTCACGTCGCCACGTTGCCACGTGATAATCACGTCGCTACAATGCAACCATAAATACTTTTCTCTGTCCAACACTGCGCATTTTCCCCCCAAAAATTTAGCGACGTGGCTAACACGTCGCTACAAAATTTCAAACTTCCCTCCCAACAACGTTCATCAGATTCCATTAAATGTCATTAAAATATATTAGCGACGTGGTTATCACGTCGCTACTACCCACGTGATAAGCACGTCGCTAATATATGTCGCTGGGGACATATATTTTTGTAGTGTATAACAAAACTATAATAGAACTATATTCATTAAGAAACCATTTTCAAGTGTGTCTTGTATGTGAGAACTATAACATAACTATTAGTCTAGTTATTAGTTAATAGAATATTTTTTAATTAATACTAGTATTAGTCTTGTTATTATTTTGGGTAATATTTTATACATAAAATTATGTTTTTATTAGTTAGGAAAATGTTTTATATATAAAATGTGCATACTTACTTCATTTTTGTTTCCATTGTGTACTCTATACTCATTACATTAGTTTGTTTAATGGGAGATTGCATTAGCCTAAAATGACACATGTCGTGTTAAGATATGTAAGACACATTTGTATTCCACATACCATGATGGTCTTCACATGATGGAGTTAGGAATGAGAATATACATTAGCAAACACAACCTTGATTTTTTTGATTTGTTGAAAGTAGCATTATTTTATCATTTTTTATTTTGAGTAAGGTTCTTTAGAGAGTAAATTATAGCCAATTTCTGTAGATGAAATTGAGTGATTTTTTCATTTTTTTTATCATGAAAAATATTCTTATATAAAGGTTAGTATAATCCTCCATCCAAAACAGAACCTGATTTGGACTAATCACAAACTAGTGTGATCTTCAGTATTTGATATTATTGACTATATGCAATAAAAGATACACAATATTTTGCTACAACTTCTTTACCTTGTTTTGTTGATGCTGCTACTTGTTTATTACACTTCATTTTGCTTATATGTCTATATCCTAAATAATAATATTAGAGGCATAAGAAATCTCTAACAGAGATAATCTCTCTGGTGTGTAGTGTAGCCGAAATTTCATAATATTCATATTTTTAGTTTAAATCCATATGATTTTATTATTCATTCTCATACTTTTTCTATTGTTAATGATGATTTTGTTGATTTTTAATGCAGTAGATAGATAGAGACATCCTTGATTTTGTTGATTTTTTATTGGAGCTAATTCTCTTCTTTATTCTTTTATAAATATTTTTGTATTGATACACTTGAATCTTGATGATTTGTTTTTTAGGTTGGAAAGATAACAAAGATGGGTTCCTTATTTATTAGTTTTACTTGGTCAATATTTGTTAGTTGTTTGTCTTTTAAACTAAATATTTTATCTAATATTTTTGAATTCCCTTTATCTATAATATTTTGTTGGATTTTGGCAAGATATGAATGTTCAGGTTAGAGCATCATGCGAGGAAGTAGAGAGAGTGCTTTGATTTTATAGGGATATATGAGACAAATATTGAATAAGTTAGTGTATCTCTGTATATCAGAACTAGTAACTTATACCTTTGGAATAATATATTTTTAGCCTCAACAATTGATTCATTTCACTTTCTTTTTAATGTTTATGGTGCACTGTTGAATGCTATATTATGTTTTTTTATTGGCATGTAATGATAAAGACTAATTGTAATTAATATATTTATTTCCAGGTAAGCAATACTTACGGATAATGAGAAACTTTTTTGTAGTGCATCACCTATGTTGTGATGAAATATGTCAAAATTATACAACATAGACGTGATATGGAGAAGTGAATAATAATCGAAATGCAATGTCACAAATGGATGAAGATGATGAAAATATCGATGATCGACTAGAAGATATGATATGTGATATTGAAAAATCCTCTTATATGGAAGTCCATATTTATGATATCTTATGTAGTGACAAAGATGCGCCTTTATATAAGGGGTGCACCAATTTTACACGATTGTGTGTGTTGTTAAAATTGTTTAATCTTAAGGAAAAAGGTGGGTGGTTGGATAAAAATTTCACATAATTGCTTGATTTATTGAAACAAATGCTACCAGAAGATAACAACTTTCCAGATCGTTGTTATGACACCAAGAAGATATTGTGTCCAATGGGTTTGAGGTATGTCAAGATACCTGGATGCTCTAATAATTGCATATTATACAAGAAAGAGTGGAAATTTGGATCAATGTCCAGAATATGGTGAGTCGCACTACAAGTTGAAGAACAACAATGGTGATGACAATGACATTGTTAGTAAGAAAGATCCTCCAACTAAAGTGTTATGGTACATGCCAATAATTTTAAAGTTCAAGAGACTTTTTGCTAATGTGAATGACGCAAATAATATTATATGACATGCAAATGAAAGAAAATATGATAGAAACATTCGTCATGTAGCTGATTCTTTGCAATGGAAGAAAATTGATCCATTGCTTACGAATTTTGGCCTTGAGTCAAGAAACCTTAGGCTTGGGCTTGCCACAGATGGAATGAACCACTTTGATAATCTGAGTACTAACTCTTCTTTGTGTTTCATTCTTCTCACGATTTACAACTTATCTCCTTGGTTGAGCATGAAGCGCAAATATATGATTTTAAAATTATGATGATTTTTGAATCAAGACTACCAGGAACGATATAGATGTTTATCTAAGTTCATTAATTAAGGGTTTACAACTTTTTTGGGATAAAAGTGTTGACGTTGATGATGCATATTCTGGTGAAAAGTTTAAGATGCGTGCAATGCTATTTTGCAGAATCAACGACTTTTTTACATATGGTAATTTGTCTAGATACAATGTCAAAGGACATAAAACGTGTCATATACGCACTACTACAAAATGCGTAAATAACAATGCCATGGTCACCACAGTTCTTCAATACACCGCGGTGACATCTCTAAACTAAGGCGCTCCCATATTATTTTTGTCTTTTGATTACAAATTAATTGTATATAACAACGATTGAGGAGCCAACCATGATGAAATCGTCAAGCTTTCATGGGTTCGAAACTCAACGCCATCATATATATTAATCCTTTAATATTAAGACGCGCCTTTTATTTTTTATTTTTAAATAAAAAACATAAAGGGTTATGACTACGGTTGGTGTGTTCCACCGTTGTGATATAGTTTGTTTTTTATTTAAAATTTTTAGTTGTAAATTAAACTCTGGCGCTTCTTTATGAAATTTCACTATGAAAGTAATATATCATAACTGTTACTCATTATGGCCGTGGTGGTACCTTTATAATATTATACACTCCTAGTTAGCTTGTCTCTTCAGAATCCTTTTTTCTATTGAAAAAAGAAACTAGACGAAACAATACACGATTTCAACCCTAAACCCTAACGTTCAATACTGTGAAACAATACACGATTTCAACCAAAACACCATCGTTCACCCTAGCCTGTCCCCTCATTATCCATTCTTCACCGTGTATTTGTCATTTTCCTCATCATCGTCAAGGAGGTTGACAATACGATCGTGACGTCGAGAAGGAAGAGTATACAAACCAAGTTATCATCGTCGAGAAGGAATATCCATCCATCCAACAACACCGTTGTTACCGTAAGTAAGGAAGACAACACCAACACCAACATCATTTACTTAGTCATCACATTTAGGGTACGTAAATATTTTTCCCATGTATGATACAGTGGGAGAACTAACTTGATTGTTTTGCATTTTTGTTTGCAAATGTTGCGGTTTTAGCAAGAGTCGCCACCGACTTTTCTTTTATCCAATAAGGAAAGATGAAAAAGCACAGAAAAAACCTTTAGAGATGTTTTTTGAGTTCGGGGGGTAGGTTATGAAAAGGGAAGGTATTATCACCCTTTTCATCCATGGTTTTCCATGGGCTCTTAGTTACTCGCTAGATCACTTGCTTTTGTTGTTTGAAATTGTGTTTGGTGTGGTTTTGAAAGTATTTTGTAAAAGAGGCCATTGTTTTGGCAATCTTTGCAATGATTCTCGTTCGTAAGAATGTATACAAAGATGTTTGTCTTTTTGAAAATGTTTTCAATGTTTGTAAAATGTTTGGAAATGTGTGTGTTTGTTTTGAAAATAGCAAGGATAGTGATTTGAAAATAGAGCAAGTAACTAGAAGTAATCCACCTACTCAAATGTCTTTCTTGTTCATTTTCTATTCCTTTGACATTGTTGGCTTACCATTGATTTGGTAAGCAACTCTATCTTTGGATGTAAACGGGACGGACATGGGTCATCGTATAACCATGATTAGCAATGTTGCAAAGTATCTTAGCATTTTGAGGGACCAAGATCATTTTGTAAGGCAACTTAGAATAGCGTCATCGAGGGACCATGATCTTATATTTTGTTTGTTTTTCCAAGATACTTCGCATGCGTAATATGGCTATTTTTGTATAAGGCAACCAAGTGGAGAAACCCTAAGGATGCTTGTGTGCAAGTGTGTTATTTTCATGCTTTGATTGTGTCTTGAATTCAGGGTTTTCTATTTGATTTGTTTTTATCTTGCCATACAAATCCTAATTACTAGCAGTATAAGGAAAACAGTAAATTGCGGGAAATGAAATTCTACGCTATTATAATATTTATGGGATTGGGGTACATATTTATGAATGGGGATTGCAAGTAAAAATAAATTCTAAGTTACTATTACAACCATATTGAAATTCATAAGAATGTACAAGAAAATGTAAAAACGAACTTGTTTTGTTTTAAGAAAATATTTTTGGTCTTTTGTTTTTAAGAAATGAAATAAAGTGTGGAATAAATGTTTTTGATGTTTGTTGGTTAATGGAATAGAAAATGGTAGTAAGATAATGAGAAAAAGGGAGAAAAAACAAATCAGCATGTTGCTGATTATAATGAAGTCAGAGGTTCTGACCCTGGCATGCTACAAAACAGAAATCTGTTAGTGAAAATGTATAAGGTCAGAAGCTCTGAACCTACTGGGAACACAGTAATTTTCAGAAGTTCTGATACCACTGGTAACAAAACAAGCTTCAGAATTTTTGGTACCACTGGAAACAAAACATAATTCAGAAGTTCTGAGACCACTGGCAACAAAATAGACTTCAGAAGTTCTGAGACCACTGGCAGAACTTGATCTCTCTCTAAGCTACTCAGAACATTTGTAATTTGGTTATTTCTTCACAAAACAGAATACATGCATAGAACAGTTATAGCAGGTGTCATAGCGTTTAAGAAGATAAGAAATATCAGAATTATAAATTGAGTTCTAGTCTCTCCAAGAAGTTCTGAACTGATTCATCCTCTACTTAAACAGGCAGGTGCATGAAATCTCAGAATATATACAACATCAGAAACATGATATCTACATTGTATTTTTGAGCATGTAAATCTTGTAATGCTTCAAGCAACGTGATAAGAGTCAACAAAAGCTTACCTTGCAGTTGAAAAGATTCTATGGGACAAAGGTTGATCCTGAATTCTGGTGAGGTTCTGAGCAACTTCTTCACGTACTCAGCAGGATGGAGGTTCTCAACTTCTGCTACATCAAAAAGGTGATGTTCTGATTTCTTTGAGCAGACGGATAGAGAATGTGAGGTAGTATGAATACAAAGGTTTAGGCAGTTTCCAATGTATAGATCAAAAGCTGTGTGAATGGTTTTTTAGCCAAGAAATGTTTGAGAACAAATGGAGTTTTAAATGCAAGGAATCAAAAGTTAACAAGGTTTTATGTGGTGTGTTTACAATTCTTGGAGCTCTTGGGATTTTAGCAGGGGTTCAAGGCTTTTCTTTCTCAAATATTTCGACCTCTCTCACCAATTTTTCTCGACCCTTTCTTAGTGACCAATGGTGTTCTATTTATAGGCAAAGTTTGGTGTGTTTGAAATGTCAAGTAGCGCCAACATCATACGCTAGATGCTGACTTGCTCTTGAAGCAAGTTCCAAAAAAGGTGTGATAGTTGACAGTTTTTAGCCTAGGCTGGATTAGCAAGCAGGGATTAAGGAAAAGTGAACCTACAGGCAAAAAGTAACGTATGGACCCTCCCATACTTTTGTATAAAAGTTTGCTTTTAAGGATAACAAGAGTATTTCTATGCCACATGTGTTGAGGTCCCTTGGACAAAGACTTAAAAGTGGTTGTGAGCATTAATGAGCATTAAATGATGATGAGATTTGTCAAAATTAGAAATCCTGTAATTTGAGATTTTGCATCATTGCTTAATTCTGGATCAGAAGTTCTATCTAGGACAACATCCATCTTCTGATCCTTGTACCTTGTTGCTCCAATATGTTCTGAAGGATTTCCCAAGCTTCCCAGTAACTTTCTTTGATTTATCTTTGAAAACTCTGGATTAGAAGTTCTGCTTCAGCGTAGCATCTTCTGATCCTCTTACCTTCTTGCTCCAGCATGTTCTGAAGGAGCTTTCAGACTTTCTAGTAAGCTTTCAACACGCTTTGTAATCTTCTTTGCATTGCCCTAGAAAACTCTATATTAGAAGTTCTGCTTTAGCGTAGCATCCAATCCTATGATCCTTTTATCTTCTTATCTTATGGCTCCAGCATGTTCTGAAGGAGCTTTCAGACTTTATAGTAAGCTTGCAACACACTTTGTAATCTTCTTTGCATTACCCTAGCAAATTCTGACTGAACTTACGTGGATGCTGAAAAGCCATGTTTTGACTGAAGTCTTTGTGCTGAACCATGTTTACAACTTCTGACTGCACCTGCCTGGAGGCTGGCTCAGAAGTTCTGAAGTGTCATTTTTTTCTTAAATACTTAGAAAAATTTCAAGTATTTAGAAATTTGGCTTTTAACTTTTTGATGACACAAATTTCATATTCCAACATGTTTTTGATGAAATATGATTTCAGTGATTTGATTTTGATCCCAAAAGTCAAAGTTTGACCTTTTAATGTGAAAATGACTATTTTCCCTTGCATGTGACTTTCTTGAAAAATTTGTAATTCAAAGCTCGAGATTGGATGGAAGTAAACCCGAGGATCCAGAGTGATTTCTTGAGAAAATGAGAGGGCAAACTTTGGGGTACAACAGCTGCCCCTGTTCAATCTTCTTTAACCTGAAGAGTTAGATTGGAGAGATTTACCATTCGTGACTCGAAGGTGGAAGATGATTGGACACTAGAGTGCCCAGAAATTTGCGCTTGGCGGTGATAGGAGGAATGGGCTTAAAAATGCCATTTGGAGAGGTGATAGAATCTTGTTGTAGATAGGCTTGTAGATGCCATCCAAGAATGCTTGTTGAGATGTAATCTGTAAGTTGAATATCATAATAACGTCCTTGTCTGGAGCCTATATGTATTGTATCAAAAGTTGAGTCTGAACGAGTATCAGAATGGCTTCCGTGTATGGAGCATATCTGAACTGTATCAAGGGGTTGAATTTGAATGAGTATCAGAATGGCATCTGTGTCTGGAGCATATCCAAAATGTATCAGGAGGTATCTTTGAATGAGTATCAGAATGGCATCGGTGTCTGGAGCGTATCCGAACTATATCAGAAGGTATCTTTGAATGAGTATCAGAATGGCATCCGTGTCTGGAGCGTATCCGAACTGTATCAGGAGGTATCTTTGAATGAGTATCGGAATGGCATCCGTGTTTGGAGCGTATCCGAACTATATCAGGAGGTATCTTTGAATGAGTATCAGAATAGCATCCGTGTCTGGAGCGTATCCGAAATGTATCAGGAGGTATCTTTGAATGAGTATCAGAATGGCATCCGTGTCTAGAGCGTATCTGAACTGTATCAGGAGGTATCTTTGAATGAATATCAGAATGACATCCGTGTTTGGAGCGTATCCGAACTGTATCAAAAGTTGAATCTGAATGAGTATCAGAATGGCATCCGTGTCTGGAGCGTATCTGAACTGTATCAAAAGTTGAATCTGAATGAGTATCAGAATGGCATCCGTGTCTGAAGCGTAATTGAACTGTATCAAAAGTTGAATCTGAATGAGTATCAGAATGGCATCCGTGTCTGGAGCGTATCTGAACTGTATCCTGATTGCATATTGTTAATGGTAGCTGTTTTAATCTTATCCTGAAAAGGGTAAAATGTTAGCTAAAATAAACTTATATTGCATGAAATGTATGATGCAATGTATTTGTTTTATCAATGTTTATGATATGAGGATGTAATGTATGCGTATGTAAGCTGATTGGCTGTATCGCTGTTTGATTGAGGAAAATAAATCCTTGAATGCTGCTGAGGATATGTTGAAATTTCCATGTCTTGAAGTTTGAAGTACTGACAAACTCTTGTTGAGAGAAGTAGATTCAATGCCATGTACTGCTTGTAAGATCTGTTTGGGGAATCCTGAGAAATTTGATGTTTTCTACTGGGGATTAACAAATTGAAATTTGTTCCGCTGGGGATTTAAATGATGTACTGCGGGGATTACTCATGGAATAGCCTAAAGACGTTTTCCTGTCCTTTCAACCTATCAGTAATTGTCTTTCTCATTTTGTTTATTTGCAAACAATAATTATGTTCAAATGCGTATGTTCATTAATGAATCCTTGGATGTTTTTGCAAATAAAACACAAGTGTAAAGAAAAGACAAGTGGTTTTAGTACTTTCAAAGGGGTATCTTTGTATTGACTTTGAATAAGTATTTTGTACAAAGGAGACAACATTCTAGTAAGAGAATGGTGCCATAAAACAAGAAAAATATATACAAAGAAAGATAGCTATGTATAATAATCCCATGGGGTTCCCATTCTGCTATAGCCTTCGTATCTCTGAGCATCTTGTCTATTTGTTGCTTCATCCGAAGATGATTGGATTGATCAGGAACTTCGAGTTTGTCCATTGAAATCAAAGGTTGTCTGTAAAGTGATCCGACGGGACATAGTCATGCGCTTTAATTCCCTAACTTTTGCCTGGACCGCCCTTTCGGGTTTTCAGTCCATCGGGAAACCCTTTTTTCCGAAGTCGCCCTTTTTGGTTTTCAACTTGCCGGGTGTACAGATTTTTTTTAAATTTTATCCCTAATTTTTGGCCGAACCTTTTTGGTTCGCTGGGATGCCCTTGTTTTTCCTAGGTGTATCAACCTAGTGGGTCTTTGATTATGTGTAGTATCTTTTGACTATGTCCGCGTTCGCAGGGTGTGGCAGGTCTTCACCGTCCATTGTGGTCAAGATCATTGCCCCACCAGAGAATATGTTATTGATTACAAATGGTCCTTCATAGGTAGGAGTCCATTTGCCCCTGGGATCACTTTGTGGTAAGATGATACGTTTGATCACCAAATCCCCAACTTGATATGCTTGGCGCCTGACTTTCTTGTTGAAAGCCTTGATCATCCGTTTTTGATACATCTGACCATGGTAGACAGTGGTAAGTCTCTTTTCATCAATTAAGTTCAGTTGATCAAGTCGAGTCTGGATCCAATCGTCTTCGTTCAAGCCTGCATCCTTCATAATCCTCAGAGAGGGGATTTGGACCTCAATAGGCAAGACAACCTCCATGCTGTAAACCAAAGAATAGGGTGTTGCCCCAATTGATGTGCAAGCCGTGGTACGATACCCGTGGAGAGAGAATGGTAGCATCTTATGCCAGTCCTTGTACGCGACTGTCATTTTCTGTATGATCTTTTTAATGTTTTTATTTGCAGCTTCGGCAGCACCATTCATCTTTGGCCGATAGGGAGAAGAATTGTGATTCTGGATCTTGAATTGCTCATATAAAGCGGTAATCATATTATTGTTGAGATTTGTACCATTGTCTGTGATGATCCTTTCCGGGATACCGTACCGGCAAATGAGATTTTGCTTGATGAAGTGGGCAACAACATTCTTAGTAACAGAAGCGAAGGAAGCTGCCTCAACCCACTTGGTAAAATAGTCAATGGCCACTAGAATGAAACGGTGTCCGTTGTAGGCTGTAGGCTTGATCTCCCCAATCATATCAATTCCCCACATAGCAAAAGGCCAAGTAGACGTCAAGACATTCAGAGGAACTGGAGGTACGTGCACCTTGTCAGCATAAATTTGACACTTATGACATGTCCGAGAGTGTTGATCGCAATCTGCTTCCATGGTAGACCAGTAATAGTCTGCCCGTAGGATTTTCTTTGCCATCGTATGCCCACTAGAGTGAGTTCCAAAAGTACCTTCATGTAATTCAACCATGATCTTTTCAGCCTCAATCTTATCCACACACCGGAGCAGAACGGAGTCATGATTGCGTTTGTACAGGATGCCATTACTAAGGAAGAACTTAGCAGAGAATCTCCTTAAGAACTTTTTATCATTGATTGAAGCTCCTTCTGGATATTCTTGAGTCTCGAGATACCTCTTGAGTTCATGAAACCAAGGCTGGTCCACTACCTCTTCAGTATTAATCTCGTGACAGTGTGCTGGTTCATCCATTTGTTCGATGGTGATCTGGGGAGCCTCGTTATCCCAATTAAGTTTAAACATAGATGGCATTGTAGCTAGAGCGACTGCTAGCTGATTTTCTTCTCGCGGGAAATGCTCGAAGGTAATCTTCTCAAAATGCGGCAGCAATGTCAGAACATGTTCTTTGTAAGGGATAAGATTTGGGTGCTTAGTGTCCCATTCCCCTTTGATCTGATTGATGACCAAAGCTGAATCTCCGAATACATCTAAAGATTTGATTCCCAAGTCTATGGCGGCTCTGAGACCAAAGATGCATGCTTCGTACTCCGCCGTGTTGTTTGTACAATTGAAGCAAAGTCTGGCAGTAAAGGGAGTATGACACCCTTCTAGAGATATGAGTACGGAGCCGATACCATTACCAAGTGCATTGGATGAGCCGTTAAAGAACAGGGTCCATAGGGATCCATGTTCAGGTCCGTCATATGGCCTGATTTCTTCACAATTGTCTAAGGTCATGATGTCTTCATCCGGGAATTCAAACTTCATGGACTGATAATATTCTACAGCTTGATGAGCAAGATGATCAGCCAGCACACTGCCCTTTATAGCTTTCTGGGTAGTATACTGTATGTCATATTCTGTTAGGATCATATGCCATCTAGCTATCCTCCCAGACAGAGTAGGCTTTTTGAAGATGTATTTTATCGGATCCATCTTAGATATCAACAAGGTAATATGAGTTAGCATATACTGTCTTAGCCGGCGAGCAGCCCATGCCAGAGCGCAAAAAGTTTTCTCGAGCAGTGAATATTTGGTTTCATAGTCAGTAAACTTTTTTCTCAGGTAGTAAATAGCGTGCTCTTTTCGGCCAGACTCGTCATGCTGTCCCAATACACACCCCATTGAGTTTTCTAAAACAGTCAGATACATGATTAGTGGTCTTCCCTCGACTGGTGGCATCAAAACAAGAGGCTCTTGTAAGTAATCTTTGATCTTGTAAAAAGCAATTTGGCACTCATCATTCCATCTGACTACTTGATCTTTCTTCAATAGTTTGAAGATTGGCTCACAAGTAGCTGTTAGGTGAGAAATGAATCTGGCAATATAGTTCAAGCGTCCCAGGAATCCTCTGACTTCCTTCTCAGTACGAGGAGCAGGTATTTCTTGTATTGCTTTAACCTTGGCGGGATCGACCTCAATGCCTTTGTTACAGACGACAAAACCTAAAAGTTTACCGGACTGTACTCCGAATATGCACTTGTTTGGGTTCAACCTTAGTGTATACTTCTTCAACCTATCAAACAACTTTTGCAAGTGATTAAGGTGCTCTTCTTCTATTTGCGATCGGGCTATCATATCGTCTATGTAGACCTCTATTTCATGATGTATCATGTCATGAAACAAAGCTATCATGGCGCGCTAATAAGTTTCCCCAACATTCTTTAGTCCGAATGGCATCACTTTGTAGCAGAATATGCCCCATTGTGTGACAAATGTAGTTTTCTCCATGTCCTCAGGTGCCATTTTATTTAGTTGTAACTTGAGAGTCCGTCTATGAAGGAAAACACTTTGTGCTAGGCCGTACTGTCAACCAAGATGTCTATGTGGGGAAGTGGAAAATCATCTTTAGGGCTGGCCCTATTCAAGTCTCTATAGTCCATGCCCATTTGTACTTTGCCGTCCTTTTTAGGCACGGGAACAATGTTGGCAACCTATTGGAGATAGGAAGTGACAGCCAAGAATCCGACATTGAATTGTTTCATGACTTCCGCTTTGATCTTCTCTGACATGTCAGGTCTCATGCGACAGACTTTTTGTTTTACTGGTGGACAGTCTTCTCTTGTTGGCAGACGATGTACCACGATGTCTGCATCAAGTCCTGGCATGTCTTCATATGACCAGGCAAAGATCTCAACATAATCATGCAATAGCTGAATCAGACACTCCTTGATACTTGGCTCTAGATTGGCACCCACCTTGATTTCTTTTTTATCCTCCTCGGTACCCAAGTTGATTGTATCTACCGGTTCCTCGTGAGGATGAACAACTCTTTCCTCTTGTTGTAGTAGTCTAGCCAATTCCCTTGGTACTTCACAATCTTCCTCACCTTCGTCTTCGGCTTGGTAGATTATATCCTCAGAGTCACAAAAGGCCATAGCAGTATCGTTACCCATGGGTTCCGGAACGGAGGGGTACCTGCATTTTTGAGTGTGGGTGTGTGTAAGGGTATAGCCATCCTTTTTTTTTAAAATAAAATGTAAAAGAAAAATAATGAGCACAAAAAGTTTTTATGTGAAAAACTTCCATGATTCATTGACTGTCATATGAATATGAAATAAAAAACCTTACAAATGGACCATTGTGCCTCAGGAAAGACACAAGGTCTTAAATGTGCGAATTGTTTGTGAATATTAAAAGTCCAACAGAAATGTAAAAGATAAATTACCGAGGGATGAAAGTTATTGGGACAAAGCCTCTGGCTTCCCAATTGCGAAGTCCTCCGTTGACAGTAGGAAAGATCCAATCCTCCAAGCTGCAATCCTCTTCACCATCTTCCACTGCATTGACCTCTCGATTGCTAATCTTCAAGGGTGGCCCCCCAGCACGGGCATGGCGCACAACCTTCTAAGCACTTAAAGTAAACCCTAAACCAAACTTGTCAGATTTATACGGAATATCTGGAAGTTGCCCCCAGACGGTGCATCCACCCTCCTCGACTACTGCCTTGGTGTCCTTTATAGATGACATCCGGAGTGGAGGTCTTGTAATCTTAGGGATCTGGGACACTGTCCTGGTTATTGCTACCTCTTGAGGGACTTTTTCGAAATGTTGAAAAGGAGTTTCAATGAACTCGCCATCCAATTCTACATACCGGAAAGAATTAAGGTGGCTAATCATATACTCTTCCTCTCTATGGACAGTGATAATCTTTCCATGGACCGGGTATTTCAACATTTGGTGCAGTGTGGAGGTGACAGCACCGTCATTATGGATCCAGGGCCGTCCTAGAAGACAAGAGTAAGAGGGGTGGATGTACATTACATAGAAGGTTGAGTTGAAAGTTTGAGTCCCAACCTTTATGGGGATGTCCACCTCCCCGTGAACCATCCTCTTTGAGCCTTCAAATGCTCTTACGACTATGTTACTGGGTTTCAACGTTAATCCTTCGCAGTCTAGTCTGTCGAGAGCTTTCTTCGGTAAAACATTCAAAGATGAGCCGGTGTCCACCAAGACATGGGCCAGAGTTGTTCCTCTATATTCCACATATACATGCAATGCCTCGTTGTACTTTATCCACCTTGGTGTCAAATCAGCATCAGAGAAGCCTAGGCCGTTATCTGCCGTAAAGCTGGCCACGCAATCTTGAAATTGGTCAGCCGATATCTCTTGAGGCACATGGGTTGTCTTTAGGAATTTCACCAGGGCTTTCGCATGTGCTTCAGAACACAACAATAATGCTAGCATGGAGATTTTGGAGGGAGTTTGACCCAACTGTTCAACTACGTCGTAGTCGCTCTTCTTTATTATTCTCAGGATCTCCTCCATTTCCTTTTTGGAGGTTTCGGGGATAGTCAGTGGTTGAGCCTTCGTCCGGACAGGCTCTTCTTGAATACTTTTTCCTCGAATTTCAGCAGTAGGAGTGCTGGTAGGGATAACAACAAGGGTTGTATTGTCTTTGTCATTAGGAGCACTTGCAGATATGATTAATAGTACGGAGGTAACCTTTGGAACAGCCACGGGTCCAAAAACTGCCTTTGGAGGGGCAATTTCTGGAGAGAAGATTCTACCACTACGGGTAATCTTATTGGTTCCGGCTATATTGCTAATGTCGGAGTCTTCTTCTTCGGAGCTTATCCCTTCGGCGGCTAGCCCATCTTGTTTGATGCCATGGTAGTAGATGTCTCCACCGTAAATCCACGAAACTGTTTTGTCTGATTCATATGGGACCGGCCCGGGCATTGTGATTATAAGAGGAGTGGTTTTTGGAACCGATGTAATCCTAACGGGTCCTTTGGGGACCATGGAAGGATTGGCGGATATGGTTATGATTGAAACGTCTTCAACAGGAACAGGTAAAACATGAGTACTTTCAAACAAAATCTCTTTTTTGTCTATCAAGCATTGAATGCCTGTTTTCAACAAAGGGAAAATAGTTGGTGAGGATAAGCAGAGGTGGAAGTCTTCATTACAACCCGGGAAAACACCGACTTTCAACAAGTTTATCTTAATGATTGGGAGTGGAGTCATGAGTTCATCGACTGTGGCAACAAATAAATCTTCTTCAATTGCATTGGCATTATGACCATGTCTAGGCATAGGAGCAGAAATGACGTTTGGCTTTTTGGGCGCATCAAACTCAATCTCTTTTGCCTCTATAAGGTCTTGAATTTTGTTTTTCAATGCCCAACAGTTGTTAGTGTCATGACCCGGACTTTCAGAATGATATGCGCATCTGGCGTTTGGATGATAATGAGGGGACGCTGTGTTGGGATTTTTGGGAGCTTCTTTCAAAATTGCCAAATTAGATTTCAGAAGGTGTGGTAAAACCTGGGCTAGAGTCATATTAATTCTGGTGAATTTCCGGACTGGCCTTTCCATCCTCGGTTGGTTACTTCTTGGTTGATCAAATGTAGGCTTTGGGATCATAATAGCTCCTATCATTGGTCAGCGTTCAGCCCTCCCTTGGTTCCTTTGTGGATAAACAACAGATACTTCCTTCTTCCCAGTGAAAGGCTTTCTCACAGTTGTAGAGGCAGATGAATCCTTCTGAATCTTCCCACTTTTTATGCCAGCTTCCACCCTCTCTCCGGCCAGTATTAACTCAGTAAACCCTGCAGATGAGCTTCCAATCAGATGGTTGAAAAATGGACCAGACAAAGTGCCTAAGAACATGTCCACCAATTCTCTTTCAGACAGATGGGGTAGAACTCTCCCAGCTAGATCCCTCCATTTCTGCGCGTAATCTTTGAAACCCTCATTGGAAGCCATGGCCATACTCTGAAGTTGAGTACGGGTAGGCGCCAAATCTGCATTATACTAGTATTGCTTATAGAAAGCTGCGGAAAGATCTTCCCAGTTGTGGACGTCAGCCCTTTCCAATTGGTAAAACCAATTGAGTTGTGTTCTGGATAAGCTATCTTGGAAAAAATGTACCCACAGGTCTTTATCGGTGGAGTGCGGCTGGATCTTTCTTACATATGATCGGAGGTGCATCTTAGGACATGACACCCCATCATATTTTGCAAACAACCGCACTTTGAACTTCTGTGGGATCACAATTCCTGACATTAATCCCAATTCTTCAAAGTCTAGACCTGGCACCTTTTGTGTTTCCATAGTGCTCAAACGCTCTTCAAGATGTCTGTACTTATCATCTACTGGAGGATACTGTTCCTCGGAGTAGTCTTCCTCTTCTTTAGATTCTGACAGAACCGCTGTTTCTTTTCCTTTCCCTTCTCCTTCCCTGAAAGTGGTTGCAAAATTCAAGGTTCTTCTAGTCTGTCCCTGAAACCTTCTCCCCATGTTCAAAACCCCATTGGCCTTCTTTGTTTTCTTCTTTCTTTCTTCAGCTAACAAAGTCTTCAACTCTTCTTGCCCCTTGGCTAGGGTAATGGGCAACTGTTGAAACTGCGTGTTTTGAACTTGAAGATCTTTGACTGTCTGTTCGAGATCCATCTCACTGAAATAAACAATAGAGAGATGAGGAAACTAGTTGCAAAAGACATGTTTATGTTATGATGAATAATATGTGCATATGTAATGTTTTCAAGGATTTTTAAAAGATTCAAATTCGTTTTAGACAAAAAGAAACACACGTTATATTAATAAGATAGAGTTTGAGTACATCAATGCCCCTTGGACAAAATAATAAAAAACTCTAAGATAAAAAAGTAGTGCGCATCCTCTTTGGTGCAATGTATGCATTTAGAGTCTGCTCCTCATGAAGTAGCCTAGTGAGTTCCAAAACCTTCTTCTCGCTTGCATAGAATTGGGCTTCGAAAGTATCTCGCTCTCCTTTGAGCTGTATCCAATCCCTTTGTAGGTCTTCAAGAGATGTGTGCATGTTTGGTTGTAGGATAGTGTATGGAACTTCTCCTTCCTTAACAGGCTCAATGATCACCGGGAGAATGGAAGGATAAGGCATCATAAGACTTTGAGCGCGGGTTCGTACCTACTTGAGGTAAGGATCAAGAGGGATGGAATTCTTGTGTCCCAAAGTCTTGCTATCCACCTTGTTTAGCATCCTCCAAGCTCGGATGAACCTCTGGCGAAGACCTTGATCGTCGTTGTCGTAGTCGAATACCAAGCCTTGAATCAACATCTCATGCGGGCCATCCCTTCGGGCATAGCCAAACTGTCTTAGAGCTAAGCATGGGTTGTAGGTGATGCCTCCCCTAATGCCAATTAGAGGGACATTAGGGAATTCCCCACAACGGTCAACAATGATAACATTCTCTTTCGATCGAGAACACCAATGAATATCTGAATGTTTGAGCGTCATTAACCTTTGTGACCACCTAGAACCTTGCTAATTCTTTAAAATTGATTGGGGAAGATGAGAAATAAACCATCTTTCTAGGAGAGGAGTGCAACACATAAGGACACCTCTTTTCCTCATTGCGCGAGTGTGAAAAGAGTGTAGGATATCCCCTAGCAATGTAGGCACCGAATTGCGTGACATGAAGATTTTGACGGTGCTCACATCTATGAGTTGGTCAGGATTGGGAAACAAAACCATCCCATAGATAAGAAGAGCCACAATTTCCTCAAAAGCTTGCAAGTCTAAGGAATTCCAACAACTTTGGGCTTTCTCAAACAGGAACTTTGCTAAGAAGCGTTTGACACCACTTCTGGTTTCCCAATGAGTTGTGACATCAGATGAGTGCAAGTGCAGGGCTTGAGCAATCTCTTCTGGCTTTGGGTCTCTTTCCATACCATTGAAAGGTAGTTGATTGAGAATTGGAATCCTCAAGAGTTGAGAGAATTCTTCCAAAGTAGGCACAAGCTGATAGTCGGGAAATGTGAAGCAATGGTGCAAAGGATCAAAGAACTGAAAGAGCACTTTCATCATATCCTCATATGTGTTGGAGGTGACCAAGTTGAGTAGACGACCATGCTTCTCGGTGAATGGATAGTTCTCAGGGATCCTTGAAGCTAGCTCCTTAAGTTGTGGAGGAATTCTTACAAGATTGACTTGGATAGTTTTCCTGCGAAGTGAATCCATATCCTACAAAACAAGAACAAAGATGAATCTCCAAAAATCCTTGAATGGTTAGTGGATGCATATGATGCTCATGATGTCCATGATGTTATGTACAAGTATGTATATACAAGCAAAACAACCAAGTTCTTAGTTTAGGCTTGCATGGGGTTTTATAGGTAAGTACCCTCTTGAAGTTTAGTTGGCTTAAACCTGTCCTAGTAATAGTAACCAGGTTCTAAGGAGCTCAATATCACCGAATTGTTTCCTTGGTCATTGTTTCAGCTCAAGCCTCTTTAATGACGACTAAAATATCCCAAGAAACCAAACCTCAATGAGTGTAGTATCGAGTATCTACTAACTTCGGACTGCACCAAAGCCGGTCATCTCACTACATCCTAAAGGCCAAGTTGGTCAAGTAAAGGGTTCTAGAAGTTCATTAGTGCTTCATGACATCACTCAACGGCCCCCTATTCTCTTTGATTGACTCAAAGGCTACCGGTACCCACAAATATGTCACACTAACATAACTATTGCTTAGACCATGTCGGTATACCCTGCACAGTCCACAACGTATTGCTATTTACCTATAATGTTTCCCAAATCCGGGTGGAGGATTCAAACCCAAACAAAGAACCATAATGTAAAGCAAACAAGTCAAACAATGTAAACAAATAAATGTGATCTAGCCCTAAGGTAACCCCACTTTTTTAAAAAAAATCCCAGCAGAGTCGCCAGTTTTGTGATACGATGGGAGAACTGACTTGATTGTTTTGCGTTTGTGTTTGCAAATGTTGCAGTTTTAGCAAGAGTCGCCACCGACTTTTCTTTTATCCAATAAGGAAAGGTGAAAAAGCACAGGAAAGACCTTTAGAGATGTTTTTTGAGTTCGGGGGGTAGGTTATGAAAAGGGAAGGTATTAGCATCCTTTTCATCCATGGTTTTCCATGGGCTCTTAGTTACTCGCTAGATCACTTGCTTTTGTTGTTTGAAATTTTGTTTGGTGTGGTTTTGAAAGTATTTTGTAAAAGAGGCCATTGTTTTGGAAATCTTTGCAATGATTCTCGTTCGTAAGAATGTATGCAAAGATGTTGGTCTTTTTGTAAATGTTTTCAATGTTTGTAAAATGTTTGGAAATGTGTGTGTTTGTTTTGAAAATAGCAAGGATAGTGATTTGAAAATAGAGAAAGTAACTAGAAGTAATCCACCTACTCAAATGTCTTTCTTGTTCATTTTCTATTCCTTTGACATTGTTGTCTTACCATTTATTTGGTAAGCAACCCTATCTTTGGATGTAAACAGGACGGGCATGGGTCATCGTATAACCATGATTAACAATGTTGCAAAGTATATTAGCATTTTGAGGGACCAAGATCATTTTGTAAGGCAACTTAGAATAGTGTCATCGAGGGTTTTGTACCCCAAAATTTTCCCTCCCATTTCCTCAACATTTTCTCATCACAAGACCCTTGGAGCTCAAGATCCAGTTAGGGTTTGCTCTGCTCAAGACTCCTCCTTGCACTGTTGACCCAAATTAGGGTTTGTGTTTGCACAAAGATGTTTTGACCTAAAATGCCTAAGATGACTTTCATGCTTCATATTGGACTCCCAAGTTTGTCCATACCAAGTTTCAAGCCTTGATTCCAATCTTTGCCCGATCAATTGGACAGTTGACCTAGAAATCAGCTGTATTTGGGAAAAGGCCAACTGTGGTCAATTGACAGTCAAACCTCATGATTTTTGACCCACATCAACATTATGAACTCATATGGACCATTTGATCAAGTTTGGATCATAATTCCACAAGAAATTTGATCAGATCACCAAAAGGGCAAAATGGTCCTTTTTAGGGTTTTGACTGCCAAAGGCAATTTTTGACTGTTTAACCTAGCCAATGGAAAACCAAGCTCACATATGGACTCAAGGACCCAATGGCATTGTATTGACATGTTCAACAAGTTCAAAAGATCCCAAATGCACAAGATTGACAGATGAATTTTCCAGTCAACTGAGCCAAATTTAACTGTGTACTGAAAAGTCAAACTTTGACTTTTTGGTCAAAATCAAGTGTCAAGATTCATTTTTCATCAAGACATGTCAAATTATGAAACTTGTTCATCAAGAAATCAAAAATTTCAAATTAGGGTTTAAAATGAAGAATTTTCATAACTTAGAAATTCTAAGTTATGAAAATCCCTAATTTTTTCCTAACTTTGTCCCATTGTTTCACCAAGATATATTTGGATTCAAGGAAAACTCAAAACATGAAAGTTGTAGTCCATTGCAAAATATAAAACTTTTATTCACAAAGTTTCCTCAAAAGAAGCTTGTAGCTCAAGTTATGATTTTTGGAACAAGGGTGCAAAACATTCTTAACTTAGAAAATTTTTGACCTATTCTAGGCAGGATTTTTGCCTAACTTCATGGCCACTTTTCACATTCTTCCACTTGGAATTTCAATTTTCATTACAAATATGGATTGTAGTACACATTCCAAGCTTTCCAAAATGACCAAGAACTCATCAAACAACCTTGTGGTTAGGGAGAATCGAATTTGGCAATATAGGCAAAAGTCACTTTGTTCATAAGCCATCTTCATGTTCATACACTTTGCAATTTTTCAAATCAGCATGAGCAAGCTAGTTACAGGCCTCTAATCCTTTTCTTACTCAATAATTAAATGCCAATCCATTGTGCCAAGGCATTATTTTGTGCATTTGGTCATTGTATGAAGAATTAAGCCTTAATTAGAAAAAGCACTTTATCCATTTTTGTAAAGTATGGTGTGACCGGTGGATCTGGAACTGACTGTTTAACGCTGGTTCGCGAAATGTCGCGGAAGCAAGAGTCGCCACCGTCTTTTATTTTCTCCAAATGGAAAGGACAAAAGCACAGAAAAATTCCTTTTAAGAGATCGCTCTCGGTTCGGGAGGTAGATTATAGAAAGGGAAGGTGTTAGCACCCTTTCTATCCATGGTTATCCATGGGCTCTTAGATACTTGCTCAATGTGTTTTCAAATTGTTTGTTTGCTTTTCAATGTGGGTTTTAAAAAGTTTCTTTGAAAAGTTTCAGATCGACTCATATGTCAGAGTGTTTGAAAAGTTTGTTTTGAAAGCTTTTGAAAAGTGTCGGTGTGAAAAGATTTTGTTTTGTTTGAAATTAGAGCAAGTATCCTTGAGAACCTACCTACCCTAAGGAATTCGTCTGTGTAAATGTCCTTTAAAGTAGTGTCATCCCACCATTGAGAGGTAGGTAGCCCCACCGTTGGAGGTGTTCGGGTCAATTCGAGTTTGTAGGGACGTGGTGATCACCAGAGCAATGGGAAGACACCTTAGAAGCTACCCTCATGCCAGGTTCCCGGATCATGAGGACTTACTAAGACATCCTCTACTCGACGATCACCTTTCGAGGCAAGGCAACAGTGAGGCGTACCCTAGGGGTGGTGTGTGCGAATTGTGTGTCATGTTTCAGTTATTTGTCTTGTCATGTTTGTCGTGTTCTACGCTTGATTTTAATTAAGACATTCATTCTTGCATGCATATTTAACAGTTATAAAGTTTGCGAAAAAATAAATCTAAGGCTATTACAAATGGCGCGGGTCCACATCGCCAAAATAAACCGGACCCGATTTGACTGAAAAATAAATAAAGCAATAAAATAAAAGGCGAAAAGTAAAGTTACATGGCTTTGGGAGATTTACATATTTATTTAAACGATTATAAAATAAATGCGCGAAATAAAGGAATTAAACAAAACTAGGGCGTTGGACCCTTTTACAAATAATTAAAATTAACAAGGAATTTAAAATTAAAATTAAATGAAAATGGTGTTTTTTGTGTTTTTTAGATTTAATGAGAAAAAGGAGTTAATTGAAATTAAGTTAAACGGCAAACCCTAATTCTAATATTTTTTTGAGTTTATTATGAAAATATTGACTTTTTAACCTAATTTAATTCTAAATTAATTTATGTACATTTTTTAGTTTATGAAAATAAATAAATAATATTATTATTCTGAAAAAAAAGGGAAAAATAAAAAAAGAAAATAAAAGTCATTAAACCTAAATTCTATTTTTTTGGATTTTTATTAAAAAGATTAAAACTATAACCTAATTAACCTAAATTCATTATGTATTAATTTATTTACAAGAAAATAAATACAATAAATATTTTTATGTTTTTATCTTTTTTTCCTGATTTTTTTGTAATGTTTTTATATTTTGTTAAAAAAATAATTAATTAAATAGACAGTAATAAAAATAATAATTAAAACAAGAATAAAAATAAAAGTAGAAAGAAAATTAAATGCAAACCAGGGGGGTGTAGCCCCAGATTGTGAGGTACAGGCCTGGGAATTCTGGCCCAATTATTTGTGAGTTCGTTGACTTTTCCAGTTCGTATGCCAGCGTGTTGACTTGGTCCTAGCATGTTCTTTGCATCGTGGTCGTTGATCTGGTTGTATAGGACGCGTGGATGGTCATGCTTTGAGGTCCATGGGATGTCTTAGACATTAGCGCTACACCTGATTTCAGATGGAAAAATAATATGGAATTTTACACAGACCTGGGAATCGAACCCAGGTCTTGGACTTGGCCAAGCGACACCTGCACCACTGAAGCACTTTGAATTCTTTTAATATACATTAATCAACAAATATTATAAGAAGAAAGCGTTAAGGACTTTGGAAATTCGCGCGAAATTTGAATCCGCCTATCATGCCTTGCCACGAGGTCTTCGTCCTCGTTCTTCCCTGAAACATAAATGTATGGCCACGGTTTTCTGGGCGTGGCTGAAGGGGTGATTTAAGAAAATAGCGAATAGCTCCCTTCTTAACATAAATTAAGCGCGAGGATGCATTTTTCTTCGTCTCCATGCCCTGAATACAACCATGGTGTTGGGAACATCCAATTTTGCCGTACCTGGAAACCCCTAATTCCAAAACTGAAAAACCCTAATGCTCGTTAATGGTGAAATCACGTGTATTGCACAAAAACGAAATTCATTGGCATGGTTAGCATCAGAACAAAACAACAATCATGAATCCACAAATAAAACTCAAGAAAGATGCTTAAATTATGATATGCGTTTAAGAATTTTTTGTTGTACAGTTACAGGTCTCGTTACCAATTCTTGAGGTCTGAGTTGATGCTAATGATTGGAATGTGTCCAGTAATTGCCACTGAAGCTTTTGGGATAGGTTTGGAAGCTTGAATCGACCTCTAAGGCACTTTTCAGTTCTTGAGTTTTTATGAAAAATTTCAATGTGCAAATGGTTCTTGGGGCGCCGCTTCCAGTCTCTAGGCATTAGGTTTACATTCCTGTATATGTAAGGAAGCAATTAGGTTAGGAAAGCTGTACAAAATCTCTTGCCATGATGATTTCAATCTTTGATTTTGGAAGATCTTTTTTGAATCTTTTTTTCATGTATTTTGTATCAAATCTGATCAATTCTCATCAAAACTTGCTTAATTAAGAAGTGCACGAAATATTGACCTTGGAATGTGCATAAAAAGATTTTTTTTAGGTTAGGTTTATATTTTTCATGTATTAAAATGATTTAAATGAATATAAATTAATATAAATTCAAATAAATAATTAAAAAATATGAAAATACTTCCCTTTGGGCCTAGTGGTCGTGCATAGGATTGGCATGAAGAAACTTGGAAGAAAAATGGGCCCATTTGCATTTTTAGGCCTTTTGCCTCAATGTTGACTTTTCAAAATTCCCAAAAATTTCCCAACTTCCACAAGGCATAACTTGGTCAATTTTTAAGCTTTTCACATGTTCTTGGACATTTTGGAAAGGTCTTTGAGTCCTTTAACCAATGCCTTTGGTCCCATGTCATTTTGATTTACCAATCTCAAGTTATGGCCTTTGACTTAAAGTACCTTTTTGTTGACTTTTGAAAATGACCTATAATGTTGAAATTGATAACTTTTTGTGAGAGCATTTCTTGGACTTGGAACATGAAGATGAATTGTAGGAAATGTCTTTCTCTTCAAAATGAGCTTTGGATGGAATTTTTCTGATAATCCATGTGAAAGTTATGCCCTGGTCAATTTCAGTTGACTTTTTTCAGCTGTCCAAATATAGCAACTTTTGCATCTTTGATGATTTCTGAGCCAAACTTTGAGAATCATGATCAAGCATTGATCAAATGATGTTTGTGGCTTCAAAATGATATGTTGACCAAAAATTTGAACTTTTGACTGTCAAATGACCATTTTGCCCCTACAGTTGACTGTAGTGCAATCTAGGGTTTTGACTGTGCAATTTTGAACTGAATGCCTTGAAACTTGACATGAGGATACTTGACCATCTTTGTAGGCATATGAGACTTGATTGGGCCCTTGAAAACTTCAATTTCTTGATCAGGACTCAAACCCTAGTTTTGACTGTATAGGAGACAGTTGAGCTGCACAACCCTTGGGGAATTTTGTGACCTTGATTTTGACAAATCTTGGAGAATATGGGAGGGCAAATTTTGGGGTGCAACAGTTGCCCCTGTTCAATCTTCTTAGACCTGAGGATGCAGATTGGCTGACGTGCCTTTCGTAATCCGAGGGTAGAAGATGATTGGACACTAGAGTGCCCAGAAATTTGCGCTCACATAGTAGCAGTGATGGGGAATGGGCTTATAGATGCCATTTGGAGATTGCTGGATAGGATGATGGGCTTATAGATGCCATCTGGATGTTGATCGCGTCAGAGATTCCTTAGTGAGAACCTGCATACCTGCAAAACAGAAAATGAGTACCTGACACGTTGCAGGAGTTGATTTTAGATGCTTGGTATAGATGTGTCCTGACTGGTTACAGGAGCTGAATCTGGAGCTTCAAACGCTGATGAATGAACCAGGGATGGTTACTACCTTAGCATGAATGGTAAGAGAACCTTGGATGATTTTAACTTCAACAACGCTCGTTGAGAAAAATCTTGGCGGGAATTACCATCTTTGTAACATCGGGAAGAGAACCATAGGCAATTATAATCTGAAAGGAATGATCACCTCACTCAACGTCGGAGAGGGAAACATCTGAAAAGGACTTACCACCTCACACACCGTCGGAGAGGGGACCATCTAAAAAGGGATTACTACCTCATACACCGCTGGAGAGGGAACCATAGGGAGAATATCACCTCACACTCATCGTCGGAGAGGGAAACATCTGAAAAAGGGATTACTACCTCACACACCGCTGGAGAGGGAACCATAGGGAGAATATCACCTCACACTCATCGTCGGAGAGGGAAACATCTGAAAAAGGGATTACTACCTCACACACCGCTGGAGAGGGAACCATAGGGAGAATATCATCTCACACTCATCGTCAGAGAGGGAAACATCTGAAAAAGGGATTACTACCTCACACACCGCTGGAGAGGGAACCATAGGGAACTGCTGAGTCTTTATCAGAAAAATCTGTTGGGCATCGATTTAGCTGGACTAGAGGAGGTCTTGAAATATCTTCAACTGGAATAAGTGACAGAATGTTGCCATATCTGGTTTACATCTGGACTATATCTGGAAGGAGATCTGGAAGCAGCATCAGAACGTCACCATATCTGGATCATATCTGAAACTATATCTGAAGGATACCTGGAAGCAGTATCAGAACGTCACCATCTCTGGGTCATATCTGAAACTATATCGAGAAGGAAATCTGGAAGCAGCATCAGAACGTCACCATCGCTGGGTTTACATCTGAAACTATATCTAGAAGGAATCTGGAAGCAGCATCAGAACGTCACCATCGCTGGGTTTACATCTGAAACTATATCGAGAAGGAATCTGGAAGCAGCATCAGAACGTCACCATCGCTGGGTTTACATCTGAAACTATATCGAGAAGGAATTCTGGAAGCAGTATCAGAACGTCACCATCGCTGGGTTTACATCTGAAACTATATCGAGGAGGAATTCTGGAAGCAGTATCAGAACGTCACCATCGCTGGGTTTACATCTGAAACTATATCGAGGAGGAATTCTGGAAGCAGTATCAGAACGTCACCATCGCTGGGTTTACATCTGAAACTATATCGAGGAGGAATTCTGGAAGCAGTATCAGAACGTCACCATCGCTGGGTTTACATCTGAAACTATATCGAGAAGGAATCTGGAAGCAGCATCAGAACGTCACCATCGCTGGGTTTACATCTGAAACTATATCGAGAAGGAATTCTGGAAGCAGCATCAGAACGTCACCATCGCTGGGTTTACATCTGAAACTATATCTAGAAGGGATTCTGGAAGCAGCATCAGAACGTCACCATCGCTGGGTTTACATCTGAAACTATATCGAGAAGGAATTCTGGAAGCAGTATCAGAACGTCACCATCGCTGGGTTTACATCTGAAACTATATCTAGAATGAATTGCGATTAGTTGATAGTAGTCATTTTTGTATTGATCTTTTTCCTGAAAAGGTAGAACATAATTGTATGCAAAATCATGATGCATGAACTGTATGTTTTCAAGATCAATGAGATTCGTGTAATATGATGCATATGCATGCTATAATGATGTATGTGACGTTTTATGAATGCATGTTTGTCTAAGAAAATAAATCTTTGACGGGTGCCGGGAAGTCGTATCCTGGACTGATTGTTGAAGAATAGTTGCAAGAATTCCAATAGATGAAGGTAACTCCGTTGGGGAATAAACTTGGCGAATGGAGGATTCTGCGGGGAGAAAAAGATATTCTAGCGACCATGCTGGGAAGAAATACTCTGTGGGGAGATGCTTTTGCTGAATTGTTGAGGATGACTCGCTGAGGATACCTTGCTGTATTGGAAGTATGAATGGACTTCGCTGGGGATAAGAAGATCCTGTCGACGACGCTCTTTCCGTGGCTTTTGGCTGAGGATAACCCAGTTATATCCTGTTAAGGAAATAACTCTTTAAGTCAAGCCGGACGACGCGTTCGTGCTCTGCTAGGGGATAAGCTTCCAGAATATACTGGGGATAAGCTTACTGCTTGGGGAGATGGATTTCAACTTTCCTGGGGAAGCTGGATTGGACTCTCCTGGGGAAGTATTGAACTGCGTTGGCTATGTTCTTCAGCGGAGCTTACCCTGATACCTTGGAGGATAGAACGATCAGACTGCTCAGACCAACTTTTATTGCCCCAGTTTCTATGGGGGAGGCACTTGTGGGATGCCGATAGTTGTTGATGGGTCAAACCTTCTTCAGGTAGGCAGGTGACAAAATGACAGGACATAGTCGTACGCTTTGATCCCTAACTTTTGCCCGGACCGCCCTTTCGGGTTTTCAGTCCACCGGGATACCCATTTTTGCCCAAGCCGCCTTTTCAGGTTTTCGACTTGCCGGGTGTACAGTTTTTTTTCATTTCATCCCTCATTTTGCCCGAACCCTTTTGGTTCGCCGGGAAGCCCTTATTTTTGCCTAGGTATGTCAACCTAGCGGGTCTTTGATTTTGCGTAGTATCTTTTCGACTATGTCCGTTCTCTTAGAATGTAGGGAGTTGCCCCTGGCTGTTTGTGTTGCCATATTACCAGAAGATGTCTGATTGTGCAAAATTTGTTGCTGGAATGCCCCAAATGGCTCAGGCGGAGATTTGCCCCAGGCTAATTGGCCTTTTGAAAGATTCTCTGGATCTTGACTTGATTGCCCCAGATGATGGACAATAGTCGTGCCATGCCCCTTGATTGGAGGTACTTCTGTTCATTAGGCATTCGTCGTGTAAACTTCTATACTGTTCAAACAAAAAGTCATATGCAAACAAAGTTATGTTAAAAATGCAAAGCTTATGTCTGTCTTGAAGATTTTGAAAATGCATTTTTTTTCATAAAACAAATGAATGTTTGTAAAACGTGACGTCAACTCCGTATTTTACCGTGAGCCTTAAGGAGTCAGGATACCTTTCGGCACAGTATGCTTTCGAACTAACCCATGCTTCAGCTAGGACTTTTAAGGGTTATAACGTGGCTTGGTTCACGGTTTAAGAAACAAAGGATAAAGGCTCAAATTATTTGTACCCACCCGCTCTTCGTGATGTTCTCCAAACCTAAACTCAGTTGATCGTGCGTTAGACCTTGCTTGAGTCTTTGCTTTGATGTTCCAATAATGATTCAGATGTTGATGATTTATTCTGAATAGGCGGTCATTTTTGCTTTGGTTGAGGGTTTGTGAGACCTCTTTCTTGATTTTTGTTATCCCTTTCTTTTTTTGCCTGAACTGTTTCCTTTTTTGGAATTACAGTCAGCGGGATGCCCCAGTTTCATAAGTCCCCTTTGTAGGTTTAGACTTTTTGGGCTTTTCATTTATGATAATTTTTTTGATCATGACTGCCTGTCCTTACGATTGTTCTGAACCATCACTGTCTTTGTTCGTTTCGTAAAGATCTCTTCGGTGCCATTCGTCATGCACTTGGATCAACTGAGAGACTACCCTGCCCCAGGTTATGATTAAGGGTTTTGATTTTCGAAAATAAAAACTCCTACTTCTTTGGCTTTGATGGGTTAACGAGGGATTATCATCCTTATAACTCCAGTGTTTAGGGGTTGAAACAATGCCTGTACCTCATCAGCGGGGTCTGTTCAAAAGCATACTGTAAAGATAGTGGTATCGTTTTCGTCATCCTCCCTCAAGAGGCTTAGAATTATTTAAGATCAAGAGTTGACATCAGAAAAAATATGAAAACAGTTTGCATATAGTGAATGCGAATATATTGATTCAAAATAGACATAAGCGATGCATTAATGGAATAACAATGTTTTAACATGAATAAATGTTTAAACAAAAGAAAATCACAACTTGAATTCGAATGAACAAAAAGTGCTTTCTATCCTAGCCATGTTTTGGCATGGGAGTAGTGATCACGTTGGGAGTCTTGGGTACTTCAAACTGAATCTCTCCAGCATCGATCATGCCTTGAATCTTGTACTTCAGCGCCCAACAATCCTCAGTATCGTGCCCCGGGCTACCAGAATGGTAAGCGCACCTTGCTTCTGGGTTGTAGCTTGGAGAGGAGGTCTTTGGATTTGCAGGAGGGTTGATCACCGCAATCAGATTCATCCTTAACATGTGTTGCAAGGCTCGTGACCATGGCATGTTGATATTGGTGAATTGTCTCTTAGGCTCGTCCGGCCTGTTCTGGTCAACCCGCTGTTTCTGGCGAGGTCGTTGTTGAACCTGTGAAGTAGTAGCAACTCGGAGAGGTCTATTCACTGGACCCGACCTTTGCCCTCTTGGGAGCTGTTCCATGACCTGGTCCCTGATTTGGGCTGGTTGCTTCATGCCTTGAGGAAGCTGGCTGACCATGGCTCTCAGCTCTCCTTGCTCCTGAGCTAAACCTTGAATGAGGGCCCTTTGCCCCAGCATCTGAGTTTTCAATGTGTCTACCTCAGCTTGTAGACGTTTCAGCTGTTCGTCCTTGTCATCTTCAGGACTTTTTCTGATCAGATTCCCCATGAGGAGTGCCCTCAACTCTTCCTGCCCCTTGGATAGACCTAAGAAGATTTCCCTGAACTGAGACTCTTGAGCGTGAAGGTCCTGGTTATCTTGTTGTGAGGCCATTACTGAAATAAACAGCGAGAAAGGTAAGTGACCTGCAAAAGGGATACCTGTAATGCGATGATGTGTATGATATGCATGCAATGTTTTCAAGGACCTCACAGGGTAAACAAGAAAATTGTTAGCATCGGAATTTATAGCTTGATTGAAGGAAACCCATGTTGTTGAGAATTCTTCTTCAAGGGTCAAAGGCTCACCATATCCAGTGGGTCATAGCCCCTGACAACCTTGGCTAGAGGAAAATAAATCCTCTTTGCCCTTGCTAGATGTTTGATCTATCATGACCTGCATCACAATCCCTTGAGATCCTTGAAATGGGTTAGGATGTATGCAATGGTATGCAATGGTATGATGTCATGCTATGCATGGGGTGAAGTAGGTAAACCCTGTTATGAGTCCCAATTAAGGACTATAAACAAACCCTGCAAGAAATTCAGTGTACTTTGTTATGAGTCCCAATTAAGGACTATAAACAAAACCTGCAAGAGATCTAGTAAACCCTGTTATGAGTCCCAGTTAAGGACTATAAACAACACCTGCAAGAAATTTGGTAAACCCTGTCATGAGTCCTAGTTAAGGACTATAAACAAGACCTGCAAGAAACTTAGTACCCTGTTATGAGCCCCAATTAAGGACTATAAACAGAACCTGCAAGTGATTAGTACACCCTGTTATAAGTCCCAATTAAGGGCTATGAACAAAACCTGCAAGACATCAAGGGTCAGATAACAAGCATGCAAGTAGTCAAGTACGAAGGCACACAAGTCACACAAAAGAGCCCTTAGGGTTCAGGCCAGCATGAGGTCTAGGTATTACCCTTTTGAAGTTGGTGGGTTCGACCTGTCCTATTAGAAGTAACCGGGTTCTAAGGTTCCCAATATCACGGGATTGCTTTCATTGTTCATCGTTTCGATTTAGCCACTGAACTGGCGACCGAAATATTCCAGGAAAGCAACCCTCAATTGAGTGTAGTATCGAGTATCAACCAACCTCGGACTGCACCAAAGTCAGTTATCTCACTACCCTAAAGAGGCCAAGATAGTTCAATTAAGGTTCCTAAGGTCTGTTGATGCTTCACGATACCACGCGGAGGCCCCGTACTCTCCTTGACTGAACTCAAGGGTTACCGGTACACACCAAAGTGCCACATCAATGTAGCAGACTGTTTCAACCATGTCGGTATACCCCGCACAGTTCCCTCACAGCCTTGTTGCTACTTTCTAAGAAGGGTATCCCCCAGATCCGGGTTTAGGATCTATAGAACTCCCAAGACAGTCCCACAATTTAAAGCACACAAAGCAATACAATTGAAAACATAGTTATGAGCTAGCCCTAAGGTACACCTCACTTTATAAGTTATCCCCAGCAGAGTCGCCAGTTCTGTGACCGGTGGATCTGGAACTGACTGTTTAACGCTGGTTCGCGAAATGTCGCGGAAGCAAGAGTCGCCACCGTCTTTTATTTTCTCCAAATGGAAAGGACAAAAGCACAGAAAAATTCCTTTTAAGAGATCGCTCTCGGTTCGGGAGGTAGATTATAGAAAGGGAAGGTGTTAGCACCCTTTCTATCCATGGTTATCCATGGGCTCTTAGATACTTGCTCAATGTGTTTTCAAATTGTTTGTTTGCTTTTCAATGTGGGTTTTAAAAAGTTTCTTTGAAAAGTTTCAGATCGACTCATATGTCAGAGTGTTTGAAAAGTTTGTTTTGAAAGCTTTTGAAAAGTGTCGGTGTGAAAAGATTTTGTTTTGTTTGAAATTAGAGCAAGTATCCTTGAGAACCTACCTACCCTAAGGAATTCGTCTGTGTAAATGTCCTTTAAAGTAGTGCCATCCCACCATTGAGAGGTAGGTAGCACCACCGTTGGAGGTGTTCGGGTCAATTCGAGTTTGTAGGGACGTGGTGATCACCAGAGCAATGGGAAGACACCTTAGAAGCTACCCTCATGCCAGGTTCCCGGATCATGAGGACTTACTAAGACATCCTCTACTCGACGATCACCTTTCGAGGCAAGGCAACAGTGAGGCGTACCCTAGGGGTGGTGTGTGCGAATTGTGTGTCATGTTTCAGTTATTTGTCTTGTCATGTTTGTCGTGTTCTACGCTTGATTTTAATTAAGACATTCATTCTTGCATGCATATTTAACAGTTATAAAGTTTGCGAAAAAATAAATCTAAGGCTATTACAAATGGCGCGGGTCCACATCGCCAAAATAAACCGGACCCGATTTGACTGAAAAATAAATAAAGCAATAAAATAAAAGGCGAAAAGTAAAGTTACATGGCTTTGGGAGATTTACATATTTATTTAAACGATTATAAAATAAATGCGCGAAATAAAGGAATTAAACAAAACTAGGGCGTTGGACCCTTTTACAAATAATTAAAATTAACAAGGAATTTAAAATTAAAATTAAATGAAAATGGTGTTTTTTGTGTTTTTTAGATTTAATGAGAAAAAGGAGTTAATTGAAATTAAGTTAAACGGCAAACCCTAATTCTAATATTTTTTTGAGTTTATTATGAAAATATTGACTTTTTAACCTAATTTAATTCTAAATTAATTTATGTACATTTTTTAGTTTATGAAAATAAATAAATAATATTATTATTCTGAAAAAAAAGGGAAAAATAAAAAAAGAAAATAAAAGTCATTAAACCTAAATTCTATTTTTTTGGATTTTTATTAAAAAGATTAAAACTATAACCTAATTAACCTAAATTCATTATGTATTAATTTATTTACAAGAAAATAAATACAATAAATATTTTTATGTTTTTATCTTTTTTTCCTGATTTTTTTGTAATGTTTTTATATTTTGTTAAAAAAATAATTAATTAAATAGACAGTAATAAAAATAATAATTAAAACAAGAATAAAAATAAAAGTAGAAAGAAAATTAAATGCAAACCAGGGGGTGTAGCCCCAGATTGTGAGGTACAGGCCTGGGAATTCTGGCCCAATTATTTGTGAGTTCGTTGACTTTTCCAGTTCGTATGCCAGCGTGTTGACTTGGTCCTAGCATGTTCTTTGCATCGTGGTCGTTGATCTGGTTGTATAGGACGCGTGGATGGTCATGCTTTGAGGTCCATGGGATGTCTTAGACATTAGCGCTACACCTGATTTCAGATGGAAAAATAATATGGAATTTTACACAGACCTGGGAATCGAACCCAGGTCTTGGACTTGGCCAAGCGACACCTGCACCACTGAAGCACTTTGAATTCTTTTAATATACATTAATCAACAAATATTATAAGAAGAAAGCGTTAAGGACTTTGGAAATTCGCGCGAAATTTGAATCCGCCTATCATGCCTTGCCACGAGGTCTTCGTCCTCGTTCTTCCCTGAAACATAAATGTATGGCCACGGTTTTCTGGGCGTGGCTGAAGGGGTGATTTAAGAAAATAGCGAATAGCTCCCTTCTTAACATAAATTAAGCGCGAGGATGCATTTTTCTTCGTCTCCATGCCCTGAATACAACCATGGTGTTGGGAACATCCAATTTTGCCGTACCTGGAAACCCCTAATTCCAAAACTGAAAAACCCTAATGCTCGTTAATGGTGAAATCACGTGTATTGCACAAAAACGAAATTCATTGGCATGGTTAGCATCAGAACAAAACAACAATCATGAATCCACAAATAAAACTCAAGAAAGATGCTTAAATTATGATATGCGTTTAAGAATTTTTTGTTGTACAGTTACAGGTCTCGTTACCAATTCTTGAGGTCTGAGTTGATGCTAATGATTGGAATGTGTCCAGTAATTGCCACTGAAGCTTTTGGGATAGGTTTGGAAGCTTGAATCGACCTCTAAGGCACTTTTCAGTTCTTGAGTTTTTATGAAAAATTTCAATGTGCAAATGGTTCTTGGGGCGCCGCTTCCAGTCTCTAGGCATTAGGTTTACATTCCTGTATATGTAAGGAAGCAATTAGGTTAGGAAAGCTGTACAAAATCTCTTGCCATGATGATTTCAATCTTTGATTTTGGAAGATCTTTTTTGAATCTTTTTTTCATGTATTTTGTATCAAATCTGATCAATTCTCATCAAAACTTGCTTAATTAAGAAGTGCACGAAATATTGACCTTGGAATGTGCATAAAAAGATTTTTTTTAGGTTAGGTTTATATTTTTCATGTATTAAAATGATTTAAATGAATATAAATTAATATAAATTCAAATAAATAATTAAAAAATATGAAAATACTTCCCTTTGGGCCTAGTGGTCGTGCATAGGATTGGCATGAAGAAACTTGGAAGAAAAATGGGCCCATTTGCATTTTTAGGCCTTTTGCCTCAATGTTGACTTTTCAAAATTCCCAAAAATTTCCCAACTTCCACAAGGCATAACTTGGTCAATTTTTAAGATTTTCACATGTTCTTGGACATTTTGGAAAGGTCTTTGAGTCCTTTAACCAATTCCTTTGGTCCCATGTCATTTTGATTTACCAATCTCAAGTTATGGCCTTTGACTTAAAGTCCCTTTTTGTTGACTTTTGAAAATGACCTATAATGTTGAAATTGATAACTTTTTGTGAGAGCATTTCTTGGACTTGGAACATGAAGATGAATTGTAGGAAATGTCTTTCTCTTCAAAATGAGCTTTGGATGGAATTTTTCTGATAATCCATGTGAAAGTTATGCCCTGGTCAATTTTAGTTGACTTTTTTCAGCTGTCCAAATATAGCAACTTTTGCATCTTTGATGATTTCTGAGCCAAACTTTGAGAATCATGATCAAGCATTGATCAAATGATGTTTGTGGCTTCAAAATGATATGTTGACCAAAAATTTGAACTTTTGACTGTCAAATGACCATTTTGCCCCTACAGTTGACTGTAGTGCAATCTAGGGTTTTGACTGTGCAATTTTGAACTGAATGCCTTGAAACTTGACATGAGGATACTTGACCATCTTTGTAGGCATATGAGACTTGATTGGGCCCTTGAAAACTTCAATTTCTTGATCAGGACTCAAACCCTAGTTTTGACTGTATAGGAGACAGTTGAGCTGCACAACCCTTGGGGAATTTTGTGACCTTGATTTTGACAAATCTTGGAGAATATGGGAGGGCAAATTTTGGGGTGCAACATATGGCTTTATGTCAAGTTTGCAAATCAAGAAGTACAAGGCCATATCTTTGGACACAGGATTCATGGGCATAACACACTGATCAAGAGGGATTGAGGCAGCATGTTTAGGGGGCCTGCATAAGGCTAGAAACCAACTTGACAATTTTTGCTTAAGTGAGAAGAAACCTTGCATTTTAAAAAAAAGAACTCACATTTCTGCCAACACAAGCTGAGACAAACTTGTTGAACATATTCCAAACATCAAACCTGAGCTAAGGCACGAGCTAACTACCTTCCATACCTCCCTAAACCTCAAAACACCATTGTACTTCACAAAACAGGGCATCCCTGCAGTTTGAGTGACACAACTCAATCCACTCGTGCGCCTTGGCCAAAACCAGTTCATACACACTCCATACCACCTATACAAACTATCCCAAGCAGTGGACACGACCTGTAACACCTCTAACTAACTTCACCATTTTCACTTTTTCTGTTTTGCAGGTTGACTTCCATAGCTTGATTCATTTGGTTTCAAAGCTAGCTAAAGGTTGGAGAAGCATCCCTGACCTTCAAGCAAGCTGTACAAGTTCTCACATTGCACTGAAAGTACCTCCATTGCCAGACACGATCCAAGATGAACAAGTAAGTTCATGGACTTCTATCTCTCAATCTAGGAAGAGTTAGCTTTAAGTTTATGAATGAAAAGTGTCATAGTCATGTCCCTGAAGCCATTCATATCCTCACTTTCCATTTATATTGCATATGCTGAGAGAATTTAAGACCTGAACATTGACAAAAACTTAGGTCAGAAATTGGGGGAGAAGAAATTCTCTCTCATTTCTGAGAGTTAGATCAAGTTTTTTATATGTATGAACTCGTGACATGATGCTCTACATTTTTGGTGTTATGAGTTTTGCTTGAAAGTCCAGGAATCATGAGATAGCAGGAAGCACGCATTTGCTCTGTTTGTTTGTCCAGAGGTTGAAGACAAAGTTCTTCTAGGCTGGGCCTGACCTTTTTCCTTTTTGCACCACTGTTTTACACATGCACCCCCTGGCCCATTTTGAGTTTTATTTGTCATTTTTAACTTTTTCTTTTTGATTCTGATTTGTTATTTTTTATTGAAGCATATAAAATATTAAAAATATTTTTCTCATATTTTTTGCATTTTATTGGATATTTATTTGGTCTCATTTAGTTTTATATGTAAATAAATACATAATACCTTTTATTTAAAAATACAAAAAAATAATACAAACACTTTTATTTTCTGATTTTATTTTATTTTACCTTTTGAAAACATTTTATAAAAAAAAAATACCTTTTTTTATAAATATTAAATATTTTATTTTTGTACATATTTAATATATTTAACATATAATATAAATATATACATATTTATTAGGATATTTAGGATGAAAATACAAAAAATATAAATTTTTATTTTTATTAATATTTAACATCAAAAGTACCTTTTGACAAATATACTTCTCTTTTATTTATTTTTTATACATAATTAATAGATATTGCATATAATAAATAATAAATACTTCTTACTTAGAAAATTAGGGTTTTTGCCCTAAACATGAAAATATCCAAATTAACTCTTTTTGTTTATTTTATTTTTATTTCATTTGTGAATAAAACATACACTTACACAAAAATATTTACACATACATATTGCTTTATTCTTATACATCTTTATATTTATATTTGCGCAATTCGATTTGGTTGTAAATATTGGACACTACCCTCCTATGAAGTCTCATCCCCATTTGGACATTTGTACCCCCATTTCCATGATTATTGTGTAATAACTTAGGACTTTTAATTTTGCATTTAAAAGCTTTCTAAATATGCCATGATAGACTTAGGGTTTTGTATGCAAAAATCAACCAAAAATTAGCTTGACCTAACAAAAGACAAAAAACATGCAAATGAACAAACACCAATCACACTTGCACCCCTAGGGTTACTCCACTTGTTGCCTTCAATAATGGGCCATGTTGCATGTTAGGTATCTTTGGCAAAACAAAACAAATTCAAATGATCATAGTCCCTCGATGACGCTTTCAAAAGTTGCCTAAAAATGATCAAGTCCCTTAAAGGAAAAATTGCCCAAAGATACTTGGCACCATTGCAATCATGGTCTAAACGATGACACACGCCTGTCCCGTTCACATCCTAACACAAGATTGTCCATCAAATACAATGGTGGAACAAAATTGTTAAAAGGTTTAAAACATAGCAAAAATCTTTGAGAAATTAGGGTAGATAGCTCTTGGTTACTTGCCAACTTGCAAAACAAAAACACTTGCCTATTTTTTTCAAAACCACACATCACAATACACTTTCAAAACAACTTTCAAAAACATTGAAAACTTTTCAAAAGACATACACCTTTGTATACATCCCAACATGGATCATTACAAAGGTTGCCACCATATTGGCCTCTTTTCAAAATATTTTCAAACCCACACACAAAGCACCATTTCAAACAATTGAAAATCAAGGCAAGTTGATCTAAGCAAGTAACTAAGAGCCCATGGATAACCATGGATAGAAAGGGTGCTAATACCTTCCCTTTCTATAAACTACTCCCCGAACCCAAGAAAACATCTCAAAGGTTTTTTCTGTGCTTTTTAACCTTTCCTTAGGATAAAATAAAAAGTCGGTGGCGACTCTTGCTCAACCGAAACATTTGCAAAAACAAACGCAAAACCCAAGTCAGTTCTCCCACCATATCATAGAACTGGCGACTCTGCTGGGGAATTAACTTAAAAGTGGGGTTACCTTAGGGTTTAGATCACCTTTTGTTTTCAATTGCTTACTTTGTTTGCTTTTATATTTGTGGGCTTTGCATCGGAGTTTCATAGATCCTAACCCGGATCTGGGGAATACCCTTTTAGGTAGCATAATATGTGAGGGACCTGTCCGGCGTAGACCGACATGGGTGAAGCAGTGGCTACGTTGGTGTGACACCTTGATCTGTACCGATATCCTTTGTGTTGCAACGAGGAGAATATGGGTCTTCTAAGGAGTCATTAAGCACCAACCGACCTTAGAACCCTAAATTGACCCAACTTGGCCATAGAACGGTAGCAATATGCTACACTCATTGAGGCTAAACTCTCGCGATGGTTCTGACCGCAAGAAAAGATTGCGATGCTGGAGTTATGACCGATTGAGGGTAGTCAATGATATTGAGATCCTCTAGAACCCGATTACTTTTGATATGACAGGTCTTAACCAACGAAACTAAAAGAGGGTAATACCTAAACTTCATGCTGGCCTAAACCCTAAGGGTTGTCTTGTGTGACTTGTGTGCCTTATCATGTTTGCCTTTGTGAATACTTGTGGTGTGCTTCATCATAGCATCATACCATCATACCATTGCATGCATCCTGCATAAGGATTGACCCATTTCAAAGACAAGAGGGTTTCATCTTTGCTCTATTTTGTAGGACATCATGATGCCCGTGCGTAGGAATACTATCCGGCTCAACTTTGTTCAACCACCTACTTTGCTCAAGGAATTGGTTGATAGGGTTCCAAACACTACTTCCTTCATCAAGAGGCATGGTTCTCTCCTTGGTTTGATCACTTCAAAGTGGGACCAACAACTGATGAGTGTCTTGGTCCAGTTTTATGATCCCTTGTATCATTGCTTCACTTTTCAAGACTTCCAGCTAGTCCCTACCCTGGAAGAATTCTCTGATTTGCTTGGTATCCCTGTTTTGGAGCAGACTCCGTTCACCGGTTGGGAGAAGACTCTTAGGCCTGAGGAGATTGCTGCAGTCCTTCCCTTGACCAAAGAAGAGGTAATGGCTAACTGGGAAACTAGAAGTGGAGTTAAGGGCTTTTTGGTTAAGTTTCTGGTTGGCAAAGCTAATAGTTTCTGGAATGACTTAGACTTCAAGGCGTACGAAGACATTCTGGCTCTTTTAATCTATGGTCTGGTATTGTTTCCAAATCCTGATACCTTTATCAACATCTATGCCATAAGGATCTTCATGTCTCGGAACCCTGTACCCACTCTTTTGGGTGATATCCTGCAACAACTCTATGCTCGTACTGCCCGGAGACGAGGAATTCCATGGTGTTGTGCTCCTTTGTTAGTAAGGTGGTTTATTTTGCACCTTCCTAAGTTCGTACTGAAGAATGAAGAAGGAAAAGGGTGGGCTCATAGGTTAATGTCTCTCACTGATAATGACATCACTTGCACTCTCAGAGGTTTGGATGAGGTAGCTGTTATTGATTGTTGCGGAGAATACCCTAATGTTCCATTGATCGATACCCAGGGAGGAATCTCTTATAATCCATGTCTAGCTCTCCGTCAGTTTGGAAGATCCAGAAGAGTAGGGCCTCATGAGATGTTAGTTCCTCACTTCAGTTTTGAATTTCAGGTAGGCAGTGACAAACTACGCCATGGATTCATTAAGGCTTGGGACAGAATTCACAAAGCTGACCCACATGAGTTGGGACCGAAGACTTCTCTACCATTGGAACCCTATTGCAGATGGGTCCGCATCCGTGCTCAGAAGTTAGGTATTCCATACGAAGCTGTCAGGCCTATCATCCTTGAAACTCCTGATGAAGACGGGGTTCCTCCAACTGTCCTCCCTACTCAGATACCCACCGATGTTGATACACTAAAGAGATCTTGGGCGCATCTACGGGAAGAACGGGATTATTATCGGGAAAAGTTCAACGAACAGGAACAAAAGATCCAAAAGCTGACTAAGCAATTGGAGGAAGAGCGGATCCTGAATGACTATATCCGTACTGAGAAGAGGAGGCCATGGGAGCACCGATGAGCTTTGGATGTTTCCTTTTACAGTTTTTATTTCCTTTTCAGTATTTTTCATTCTTGTAATGCCTAAGGGAAAGCTGTTGAACAATTTAAAAGTTTGAATCTAATGAAGTGTGTTTCCTTTTTGTCTACAAAGTTGAATCTCATTTGTCTTTGAAAACATAAATCATACGCATCTCATTGCATCATATGCATAACAGGTACCCTTTTTCTACAGGTTGCTTAATCTTCTTCGCTGTTTATTTGAACAGTCATCATGAATCCTGAATCATCCAGTGAGCAAGCTATCAAGGCCCTATAGGCCCAGAACGCCCAGTTTCAAGAGCTGGTCATGAGCTTAGCCCAAGGTCAACAAGAGTTAAAGACTCTGCTCTTGAAGAAGAAGAAGAAGAAGAGGACTATGCTGTTCAACACTGGACGCAGGTTTGGGAATACAATCCATAATGAGGCTGATCAGGCTACCTCCTCTGCATAGAAAGACAGTCCCCAAGGGGGAAGGGCTCCTAGTCCTGCAGTCTCCGACAACGAGACGGATTACAATGATGAACAGTACCCTCCTTCTGCAGACAGATACAAGCAACTAGAGGACCGCTTAAGTGCCATGGAGATTCAAAATGTGACGGGGTTGGATTTTGGAGATCTAGGTTTATCTTCTGGGGTGGTGATCCCACACAAGTTCAAGGCACCTGCCTTTGCGAAGTACGACGGGGCTTCCTGTCCTAAGCTGCATCTCAGATCATATGTAAGGAAGATCCAACCTTACACTGCAGACAAGAACCTATGGATCCATTTCTTTCAGGATAGCCTTTCGGGGTCTCAACTCGAATGGTTCTATCAGCTAGATGGAGCCAGTATTCAAAACTGGGAGGATTTGGCTACCGCATTTTATAAACAGTATCAGTACAATTCTGACCTCGCTCCCACGCGTACCCAACTCCAGGGTATGTCACTGGGGACAGGCGAAGGATTTAAGGAGTATGCGCAAAAGTGGAGAGACCTGGCTGGCAGGGTGCAGCCTCCTTTGACTGACCGTGAACTTGTTGACATGTTCCTAGGGACCCTGTCCGGTCCATTCTTCAATCATCTGATTGGTAATTCTTCTGCTGGGTTTACAAATTTGATCTTGACTGGTGAGAGAATAGAAGCTGGTATCAAGTCAGGGAAGATACAGAAAGGTGCCTCCGCGAGTACTGAAAAGAAGCCCTTCAAGAAGGAAGCCAGTGCTGTTTATGGTCCCAGAAGACAAGTTAAGCCGGAACGCCGCCAAGCTGTCAATGCATTGGTAATTTCAAAGCCTGTTGCTGCTCCTCAGTAGTATAATCAACAAAGGGGTGAGACACCCAAGAGGCAGTACACTCGACTCAACATGACCCTGTCTCATATTTTGCCGCAACTACTGTCAACCAATCTGGTAACTGTCAAGGAAGCTCCGAAGGTGGTGAACACAGCTTCTCCGAAGTACAACCCAACGCCCGTTGCGCTTATCACTCTGATAGCCCCGGGCATACTACGGACGATTGATGGGCTCTGAGGAATAAGGTTCAAGACCTTATTGATGCTAAGGAAATACAGTTTGAGGCGCCCGAAAGGCCCAATGTTGTGACCGCTCCCATGCCCCAGCATGGAGTGAATGCTGTGGAAGAAGACCGATATGTAGCCTCCGCGGAAGAGATTGTTACTTCGTTATCGACTGTTAAAAGGAATCTGTTGCTAGCCGGTTTATTTCCGGGATGTGATGAAGATTGCCTTCTATGTGCTGTTTCGCCTTTTGGTTGTCCTTTGCTGAAATCAGGTATCCAAAGCCTGATGGATAGCAAAGAAATCTTGTTTGAGAAGATTGCTGTTCCTGCTGTCCCCGCCGAAGAAGTTTCTATTGTCACTATTTTCAACAAACCTCCCAAGGCTCCTTCAAAGAAGCCTGTCAAAATCATGTCCACTCAGAAGATTGCTTCTATCATTATCACTATTCCGGGGCCCCTCCCCTATACATCCGACAAAGCTGTCCCATGGCACTATGGGGTAGACGTTTATGTGCTTGGAGTTAAACAAGAGTTTGATACAAATACCGGCATCAGTAACATCACAGGGCCTGCCAAAATTACTCGCAGTGGTAGGCTGTTCTCGCCAGATATTGCGCCACCAGCTATTCAGAAACCTCTTATCATCACACCCGCAAGTGTGCCTGTTCCTCTTCCTAATCAAGTTCCTGTTTCTACCCCTGCTGCCGAGTCATCTGACGCTCGGGGCAAAGGGATTACTACTGATTTGCCTGCCCCGACGGAGGCACCGAAGACAACCACTGTTGAAGCCTCCCAGCAAGAGATGGAGGAGATCCTCAAAATTATCAAGAAAAGTGATTTCAATGTTGTTGAGCAGTTGGGGCACACCCCATCAAAAATTTCTATGCTATCACTATTGTTGTGTTCAGAGGCCCATGCTAAGGCCCTGATCTCCTTCCTGAAGACGGCCCATGTGCCACAAGAAACATCTGCTGATCAATTTACCGATTGCATGGCCAACTTGACTGCCGATAATGGTTTGGGCTTCTCTGACGCCGACCTGACCGCCAAAGGAAAAAACCATAATGACGCCCTGCATGTCTCTATTGAATGCAGGGGCACTACTCTTGCCCATGTGTTGGTAGACACTGGTTCTTCATTGAACGTATTGCCCAAGAAGGCCCTAGACAGATTGGATTGTGAGGGTCTGGAGCTCAAGCCCAGTAACATTGTTGTCCGAGCCTTTGACGGTTCAAAAAGGATGGTACATGGCGAAGTTGACATTCCAATCAGGGTTGGTTCTCAAGTTTTTGATTCGACTTTCTATGTGATGGACATCCGTCCATCCTACTCTTGTTTGCTGGGTCGTCCATGGATCCACAAGGCTGGAGCTGTGACCTCCACACTGCATCAGAAGCTTAAGTACCCAGTCAGAGGAAAGATTGTTACAGTTCAGGGGGAGGAAGAGTATATGGTCAGCCACCTAAACTCGTTCCGGTACATAGAAATGGATGGGGAATTCATTGAAACCCCTTCCAACACTTTGAAGAGGTACCTCAGACATTGGCGTTGGCTGAAACTGTGATTGAAGACCCTCCTTTGAAGATGGCTTCCTTAAAGGATGCCTGGGCTGTGATTGAGAAGGGTGAGTGCACAAACTGGGGCCGACTCCCTGACTTTACTCCGAAGACCGACAAGTTTGGTTTGGGCTTCACTGCAGAGGCTCAGAGGGCTGTTCGCCAAGCAAGGGTTGGAAGACCTCCTGTGTTCATCACCAACCCAAGAGTGAATGCTATTGAAGACGACTTGGAGGAATCTGAATTTGACAGCTGGATCTACCCAACAACCGACAGTGGACCAAGCAACTGGACTGCCAAAGACTTTACACCTATTACTTTTGTCACTCAGTAATGATTTCTCTTGTTTTCAATTTGTAACAAACAATATGTTGAAACTTTTATGGCTCGGTGTCCTACCCGGGGCACCGCGGCTTCATTTATGAGGGCTTTTGTATGTCATTTTCATATATCATTAATCAAAACATTGGACGTTTGTTGCATTTCAAAATCTTGTTCTCCTTTTCTTTCTTTATCATATATTGCAAAACAACTATATTTACACACACTCACTTATACAGGTTCCAATCCACTCTGGATCTCACTGGTAACGACTCTGCTACTGCCAGTTATGACTTCGAAAATCCGATCAACTTAGCCAAAGACGAAGGTGAAGATGATTGTGAAGTGCCTGGTGAACTTGCAAGACTGCTACTCCAGGAAGAGAGGGCCATTCAGCCACATGAAGAGCCGGTGGAAACGGTAAATCTGGGTACTGAGACAGACAGAAAGGAAGTCAAGATTGGTGCTAATCTAGAGCTCAGTGTGAAGCAACGGTTGATTCAGATGCTGCATGACTATGTGGAAATCTTTGCCTGGTCTTATGAAGACATGCCTGGGTTGGATACCGACATCGTGGTTCATCACTTGCCTACCAAGGAAGACTGCCCTCCGGTAAAACAGAAGGTCCGCCGTATGCGTCCAGAGATGTCCGAGAAAATCATAGCTGAGGTTATGAAACAATTTGATGCCGGATTTCTAGCAGTGACTTCTTACCCTCAGTGGATTGCCAACGTGGTTCCAGTGCCGAAGAAAGATGGTAAGGTCCGAATGTGTGTTGATTACAGGGATTTGAATAGGGCCAGCCCCAAAGATGACTTCCCTCTGCCTCATATCGACGTTCTGGTTGACAATACTGCTCAGCATAAAGTTTTCTCCTTCATGGACGGCTTCTCCGGTTATAATCAGATCAAGATGGCTCCTGAAGATATGGAGAAGACCACTTTTGTTACTCAGTGGGGCACCTTTTGCTACAAGGTCATGCCTTTTGGGTTGAAAAATGCTGGGGCAACCTACCAACGTGCCATGGTTGCTTTATTTCATGATATGATCCATCACGAGATAGAAGTATATGTCGACGATATGATTGCAAGGTCCCAAACTGAGGAGGAACACCTTGACCATCTACAGAAGCTGTTTGACCGTCTGAAGTTGTACAAGCTGAGGTTGAACCCGAACAAATGCACCTTTGGGGTGAGATCTGGAAAATTGCTAGGCTTCATCGTAAGCGACAAAGGTATTCAAGTGGACCCTGCCAAGGTGAAAGCCATACAAGAGATGCCAACTCCCAAGACAGAGAAAGAAGTCTGATGCTTTCTAGGACGGCTGAACTATATTGCCCGATTCATCTCACATCTAACTGCTACCTGTGAACCAATCTTCAAGCTACTGAAGAAAGATCAAGTAGTACGTTGGAATGATGAATGTCAAGCCGCTTTCGAAAAGATCAAAGAGTATCTTCAAGAACCACCCATTCTTATGCCACCGGTTGAAGGGAGACCTCTAATCTTATACTTGGCAGTACTTGACAACTCAATGGGGTGTGTGCTGGGGCAGCATGACGAGTCTGGCCGAAAAGAGCACGCTATTTATTACCTGAGCAAAAATTTTACCGACCGTGAGACTCGGTACTCACTGCTCGAGAAATCTTGCTGCGCTCTGGTATGGGCTGCTCGCCGGCTGAGACAGTATATGTTGACTCACACTACTCTGTTGATTTCAAAAATGGATCCAATCAAGTACATATTCGAAAAGCCCGCCTTGTCCGGAAGAATAGCAAGATGGCAAATGATCTTGACAGAATACGACATCCAGTACACGACTCAAAAAGCAATCAAGGGAAGTGTATTGGCAGACCATTTGGAACACCAACCAGTGGACGATTACCAGTCATTGAACTTTGAATTTCCAGACGAAGATATCATGGTAGTAACTGATTGTGAAGTACCTGGACCGGATGAAGGACCTGAGGAAGGATCCCGATGGTCTATGCACTTTGACGGAGCCTCGAACGCTTTGGGTAATGGTATCGGCGCTGTGATCATATCCCCTAAAAGCACTCATACTCCACTTACTGCCCGACTATGTTTCAACTGCACCAACAACATGGCAGAGTATGAGGCATGTATCATGGGTCTTCAAGCTGCAATTGATTTAAGGATCAAGTTTCTGAGTGTCTTCGGAGATTCCGCTCTCGTGATCAATCAGGTCAAAGGCGAGTGGGATACGAAACACCCAAATCTTATTCCTTACAAGGAGTATGTGCTGACATTGCTTCCCCACTTCGAGGAGATAACTTTTGAACACTTTCCAAGAGAGGAGAATCAGTTAGCGGATGCATTAGCTACGATGTCTTCCATGTTCAAGGTTAAATGGGACAACGAGGCTCCCCGGATCATTATCTGGAAATTGGACGAACCTGCATATTGCTGTGATCTTGAGGCTGAGGAGGTAACAGAAAAACCCTGGTATCACGAGGTGAAGAGGTACTTGGAAGCTCAAGAATACCCCGAGGGCGCATCGGTTATTGACAAGAAATTCCTGAGAAGGTTTGCGGCAAAGTTCTTCCTCAGCAACGGCATTCTCTACAAACGGAACCATGATTCAACCCTACTGCGTTGTGTGGATAAGACTGAAGCAGAAAAGATCATGGCGGAGCTACATGAAGGTACCTTCGGAACACATTCCAGTGGACATACCATGGCAAAGAAAATCCTTCGGGAAGGATATTTCTGGTCCACAATGGAAGCCGACTGTTACCAACATTCTTGAACTTGTCATAAATGCCAGATCTATGCTGATAAGGTGCACATTCCTCCAGTTCCTTTGAACATCTTGACAGCATCTTGGCCTTTTGCAATGTGGGGCATTGATATGATTGGCGAGATCTGACCTACAGCATCAAACAAGCATCGCTTCATCTTGGTAGCGATTGATTACTTCACGAAGTGGGTTGAAGCAGCTTCCTACGCCACCGTAACCAAGAGCGTCGTGGCACGTTTCATTCGGCATAACCTGATCTGTCGATACGGTGTACCTGAGAGGATCATTACGGACAATGGTACCAATCTTAACAACAAGATGATCACTGAGCTCTGCGAGCAATTCAAGATACAACACCACAACTCTTCTCCCTACCGGCCGAAGATGAATGGGGCTGTAGAAGCGGCGAATAAGAACATCAAGAAGATTGTGCAGAAGATGACAGTGACCTACAAAGATTGGCACGAAATGTTACCGTTTGCTCTTCATGGGTACCGTACCTCAGCACGGACGTCAACAGGGGCAACTCCCTTTTCCTTGGTTTATGGCATGGAGGCAGTCTTGCCTATTGAAGTCCAGATACCCTCTCTCCGGATAATGAAGGATGCAGACTTGAGCGAAGATGACTGGATCTAGACTCGGCTTGATCAATTAAACCTAATTGACGAAAAGAGACTCACTGCTATTTGTCATGGTCAGACATACCAAAAACGGATGATCAGGGCATTTAACAAGAAAGTCAGACGACAAGAGTATCAAGTCGGAGACCTGGTAATCAAGCGCATCATTCTTCCTCAAGGTGATCCCCGAGGCAAATGGACCCCTACGTACGAAGGGCCATTTGTGGTTAAACATATTTTCTCAGGAGGAGCTATGATTCTAACCACCATGGATGGTGACGACCTTCCTCAGCCCGCCAATGCAGACATAGTAAAAAGATACTACGCATGAATAAAAGACCCGCTAGGTTGACACACCTAGGAAAAATAAGGGCTTCCCGGCGAACCAAAAGGGTTCGGGCAAAAATAAGGGATGAAATAAAAAAATCTGTACACCCGGCAAGTCGAAAACCTGAAAGGCGGCTTGGGCAAAAATGGGTATCCCGGTGGACTGAAAACCCGAAAGGGCGGTCCAGGAAAAAGTTAGGGATTAAAGCGTAATACTATGTCTCATTGGATCATCTTGCATCCAGAATTCGGCGTCAACTATCGGGCTCAGACTTCGGCATCGATCAATCAACTTCATCTTTAACTAAGCAGCAAAGTGATGAGACGCTTGAAGATATAAAGGCGATAGCAGAGTTGGAACCCAGTGGGATTATTTTTCACGTAGCTGTTTTGTTTCCTTTTCAAATTGTATAAACTCTATGTTGTTCGGAGGCGTTCTCTTACTAGGACGTCAGCCTCCTGTACGTAAACGCCTATTTACAGGCAAATTTCAAAATCAATACAAGTTCAATTTTTCAGACAAATTACCCATTTGTTTTTCCTTTTTCTGTTTTGTCTTGCGAACAACGTCCAATGTTCATTTTTGATATATGCATTTGACATTAATTGCTAACCATGAATATTTGCATGCGAAACAAAGGACTGATTATAGGTGATACCAGAAACAGGGGCAATGTAGAATTTTCCAAGCAGTCTAGTTGCTCTGTCCACCAAGGTACCAAGGTAGGTTCGGCTGAAGAACGTAACCAAGTCACCTCAACTCCCCACAGGGTAAGACCAGATTCAGCAATACTCTCCTCAAGTAGAGTTGGTTTTCCATCAGCCATGAAAAGGCACAATATTCCCCTGGCAAGTCAGTAGGACTTTCCCCAGCAGAGTATAGACATTCCTCAGCAAGCATCCCCGACAGTCTTAATATAAGATTGTTCCCCGGCGGAATACAGACATCCAGTGTAGCCATTCGCCAGTACAGTTCTAAAGTGTCCCCAGGAGAGTGGAATCCACATCCCTAGTGAAATCACCGGTAGATGCTGAAGCTTATCCCCAGTAGATTCTGGAAACTTATCACCTGCAGAGTCCGAACGTCTCTCCCCGACTTTATTCAAGGGTTATTTCCCCACCAGGGTATAACTGGGTTATCCTCAGCTAATTATCACGGAAGATTCGTCCTCGGCGAAGTTCTGCCTATCCCCAGCGGAGTTCATCAAGTTCCCCAACATAACTTATCAACGGAATCCCCAGCGGAGTTTATCATTGATATCCCCAGCGGAGTTCATCATTGAAATCCCCAGTGGAGCTCTCATTAAAACCTCAGCGAAGTATCTCTTCCCACAGAGTAATTCCCCTCAGAGTAATCTCTCTAACAAGTTTATTCCCCGACGAAGTCATCTTCTCCTACCGGTTTATTCTTGCAACCATCATCCCTAGCGGAAACGAAGAACTCTACTCTTCAGCATCAGCCCAGGATTCAACAAAGTTCCCGGCAGTCGTCAAGGATTTATTTTCCTAGACAAAAACACATTCATAGACATTTCACATGATAAAGTGCATACAACACTATCTCATACATTGCACCATGACATCATGCATTTCATGCATCATGACATTGCATACAACTGATGTTTTGCCTTTTCAGGAAAAGGTCAATCCAAAGATGATTACCATCAACTATCGCAATTCCAGATTCGATTCCTGTATCTAGCCAGGGCACATCTGTGAGTGATTGATTGTAGATTCGATACCTGTATCTAGCCAGTGCACATCTGCATGAAGAGTTTGAAGATCAACCCCTGTAACAGGCCAGGAAATTATCTTTCATTCTCAGGTCAGAGGTTTACACCTGTATCCAGCCAGGAAAGCTATCTCTACCAACCTTCTGCAATTCCATATTCGATACCTGTATCCAGCCAGGGCATATCTGTAGACGACAACTCCAGATTCGATACCTGTATCCAGCCAGGGCATATCTGTAAACGACAATTCCAGATTCGATTCCTGTATCTAGGCATGGCATATCTGTGAATGGTTTGATTATGGATTCGATACCTGTATCTAGCCAGGGCACGTCTACATAAACAGTTTAGAGATTCGATACCTGTATCCAGCCAGGGCACTGTTGTACCCCAAAATTTGCCCTCCCATATTTCTCAAAACATTTCAAGAAAAATTCACAAGTCCAACCCTGCGCGTCATATTCAGGTGTTATTTCGCTAAGATATCTCTGATAACGTATTCTCAAATTCAGGTTCGGCTCAAGAGTCAATTCTTTAAAGAAGGTATCCGAATGTGTGAGTTTTCTCGAAGAAATATGGTGAAAAAGTATGCTGAAAGTGCAGTTTTTACGCGCTAAAAAAGTTCATAACTTGAAGATCGTGACTCGTTTTGAACCCGTTCCGGTGGCCAAAATTCCGTCTTGACATTATCTACGTTTTCATCTCTCACGGCTGGAAGGAAATTTCGATCAGAAGGTCTTCAAAAATGTGGATTTATCAAGTATTTTCATACAGAAAATTTGTGACAGAAGTTTATTTGCGTCATGTTCAGAAAATCATAACTTGGTCGATTTTCATCGTATCGAGCTGGTTCCGGCGCCAAAATTTCAAAAATTGAGTTGACTACATTTTCACAGGAGGTGTCGAGTTCGAACGGTGTTCAAAAGGCCTTAGTTTTTTGCTCAGAGTGTGTGATACGCTGAAAATCCTGAATGCTGAATATTATTTCATCTGGGCCGAAACTTCGAAAATTCATAACTCGGTCAATTTTTATCAGATTGGGCTCATATTTTTACACAAGGTCATTGACTCATAGATCTACAACTTTGCTTCAAAAGTCGAGACCAAATTATACACCGATCAATACCAGTTTTTTATTGAAGAACGTGTCAGAGTCGACACTGGAGTCCAAAATAAGTTTGTATGAGCTGAAACTTCAAAAATTCATAACTAATTCACCGTTTATCCGATTGAGCCGATTTTCAGACAGGAGTTAGTTCTCGATATCGGCTACATTTTGTTTTCACATTTCAACTTCAAAAATTTCACTTAAGTCCCTGCGATTTAGCCTGAAAAGTAACGAACTCAAGTGAACATTGGAGGCCCAATTGCACATTCAAAGCCCATTTTCTTTACCCTAATTTCCATTATATAATCACCTTCTTTTCACACAAACCAGAGAGGAGAAAAAGAGAGAAAAATCCTTGCCACAACACTGTTAAAATATCAAATTCTTTCAAGAACCCTAAAACCTTGAAATCCTTACTACAAATCCCTCTCTCACTACAAACAAGCCATCACAGTTACAAACCAACACCTCACTACTTCTTCAGTAAGGATAAGGCTGGCTTGATCTCCATGATCCAAAGGGCATAAAAGCATTCAGGTCACTAATTTTCCAGTAAGGGTAATATTGATTTGATCTCCATGATCAAAAGGGTATAATCATTCATACATGCCATATTGTGCCTAAACATTAAATTTCTTCATATATTGGCTTTATTTGCATTTTATGATTTTATTTAATGTGTTCGTGAGATTCAACACTGGAGATTTAGATAGGATCCCATGCAGGTTCATTAAGGAACATTGAGGCCAAAAGCCAAATGGCCAAAAACCAAAAGCCAAAAGCCAAAAGCCAAATGGCCAAAAGAACAACTTATGCATGACGAGACAGACATCCTGAGAAGATTAAGGAACGTTGAGGCCAGAACACAAATGGCCAACAGCCAGAACACAAATGGCCATGAAACCCAATCCAATGGCCAAAGAATGCAGACCACGGTACTCAGGAGTCAATGAACACGCACGTGATGCCAAAAAGTCAAACAAGGCTTTTTGTCTAATGGGCCAGATTTCTCACACAAAACCTCCCTTTGGGTCTGAATACCCCCCATGGTTTGCACATTTTTATTTTTTTATTTGATTTTCCTTTTTATTCTTCTAATTGTCTTCAATTGTTTTCTTTAATTTCATAAATTAATTTTCATAAGATAAAAAATCAGAAACTAAAATATATTTAATTATTATTATTTCACCATTATTATTTTTGTAAATAAACTTTAAATAATTAATTTAGATTAATTTAGGTTTTAATTTTAACACTTTTTCTTAATAAATAAAAAATATGTAGAATTAGGTTTTAACATTCTCATCTTTTCTTTTAATAAATAATTTTTTTCTTATTATCATTATTATTAATTACTAATTTATTTTGTAAATAAACATGTACATTAAATATTTAGTTAAATTAGGTTAAAACTTTAATCTTTTTCTTAATAAATTAAAATATGTAGAAATTAGTTTTTTTTAGCATTTTCATCCTTTTCCTAATAAATAATTTTTTCCTATTATCATTATTAGTAATTACTAATTTATTTTGTAAATAAACATGTACATAAATTCTTTAGTAAATTAAGTTAAACTTTGATGTTTTTCATTAGTAATTAAAAATAACTTAGAATTATGGTTTCTTTTAATTTCAATTTTCTTTATTTTCATTAAATACCAAAAACCTAAAACCTAAAAAACATTTCTTTCCTTTTATTAAATAATTAATTAACTTTTAATTCAATTTAATTTCAAAAGGGTCCAACGCCCTCGAACGTTCAACTTCAATTCTTTCGCGCATTTATTCTTATTTCGTTTGTGAATATTATGTAACTGTTCAAGCCATGTAATAGTAATTAGGAATTTATTTTATTTTCCGCATTTTTATTAAAACGGGTCTTTGTATTTTGGCGATGTATAGACCCGCGCCTTGTAATAGCGTAGGATTTTACTTTCCGCATTTAAATTTCCGCACTTTTAAATTATAATTGCATGAAAGAATGTATGGCCTAAATTAAAAACAATGCGTAGCTCACCAAATGCATGATCAAAGACAAATATTAACATGAAAATAATACACAAATTTACACACCACTCTTAGGGTACGCCTCACTGTTGCCTTGCCTTCGAAACGTGGTCGTCGAGTATAGGACGTTTTAGTAAGTCCTTATGTCCATGATCAATGGCATAGAGGTAGCTTCTAAGGTGTCCTACTGTTGCTCTGGTGACCACACTGTCCCTAACAATCGAATTGACCCGAACACCTCCAACGGTGGTGCTACCTACCTCTCAATGGTGGGATGGCACTACCTTAAGGACATTTACACAGCCTAATTCCTTAGGGTAGGTAGATGACTCGTAGATAATTGCTCTATTCAAAAACAAATCAAAAAACTCTTTTCACACCGACACTTTCAAAAAGCTTTCAAAACAATTTTTCAAACACTTTTGAGGACTGATACAAGAGTCGATCTGAAACTTTCAAAGAAACTTTTTCAAACCCACTCACGTTTGAAAAGCAAACAAACCTTTTGAAAACACAAATGAGCAAGTATCTAAGAGCCCATGGATAACCATGGATAGAAAGGGTGCTAACACCTTCCCTTTCTATAAATCTACCTCCCGAACCGAGAAACTATCTCATAAGGAATTTTGATGTGCTTTTGTCCTGTCCATGTTGGAGAAAATAAAAGACGGTGGCGACTCTTGCTTACCGCGACATTTCGCGAACCAGCTTTAAACAGTCAGTTCCAGATCCACCGATCACAGAACTGGCGACTCTGCTGGGGACACTTATAAAGTGAGGTGTACCTTAAGACTAAGATCACTTGTGTTTTCAATTGTTGTATTTGTTTGCTTTATTATTGTGGGCTGCATTGGAGTTACATAGATCCTAACTCGGATCTGGGGATACCCTGTTAGGTAGCATAAGCTGTGAGGGACCTGTCCGGTGTAGACCGACATGGGTGAAGCAGTGGCTATGTTGGTGTGGCACCTTGGTCTGTACCGATATCCCTTGTGTTGCAACGAGGAGAATATGGGTCTTCTGAGGAGTCATTAAGCACCAACCGACCTTAGAACCTTAAATGACCCAACTTGGCCAATAGAACAGTAGCAGTATGCTACGCCCATTGAGGCTAAACTCTCGTGATGGTTCTGGCTGCAAGAAAAGATTGCGATGCTGGAGTTATGACCGATTGAGGGTAGTCAGTGATATTGGGATCCTCTAGAACCCGGTTACTTCTGATAGGACAGGTCTTAACCAACAAACTGAAAGAGGGTAATACCTAGACCCCATGCTGGCCTAAAATCTAAGGGCTCTTTTGTGTGACTTCTGTGCCTTCGTACTTGACTACTTACATGCTTGTTATCTGACACTTGAGTTTCTTGCAGGTTTTGTTTACAGTCCTTAATCTGGACCCATAATAGGGTTTACCTATGTTACGCCACGCATAGCATAACATCATAACATCATACCATGGCATGCATCCTACATAAGGACTAATCCATTTCAAGGATCTCAAGGGTCTGTGGTGCAGGTCACGATGAACCAAACTGTCTAGCAAGGGGCAAAGGGGATTTATTTTCCTCTAAGCCAAGGTTGTCAGGGGCTATGACCCACTGGATATGGTGAGCCTTTGACCCTTGAAGAAGGACTCTCAACAACATGCAGTTCCTTCAATCGAGCTATCGGATCCCAACTCTAACAATTTTCTTGTTTACCCCGCGAGATCCTTGAAAACATTGCATGCATACATACATATCATTGCATTACAGGTGTCCCTTTTATAGGCTGCTTACCTTCTTCGCTGTTTATTTCAGCCGATCGTCATGAATCCTGAATCATCTACTGAGCAATCCATCAAGGCTCTCCAGGCTCAGAACGCCCAGTTCTAAGAGTTGATCATGAGTTTGGCCCAGGGGCAACAAGATCTGAAGACTCTGCTCTCGAAGAAGAAGAAGAAGAAGAGGACGGTGTTGTTCAACCCGAGACGCAAATCTGGGAATGGGTCACAAAATAAAGTTGAGCTGACTACCCCTTCTGTTGGGAAAGACAGTCCCCAAGAAAGGGAGGTTCCTAGTCCAGTGGTCTCCGACAACGAGACCGATTACAATGGTGAGCAGTACCCCCCAACTGAGGACAGGTACAAATAGCTGGAAGACCGGTTAAGTGCTATGGAAATACAGAAAGTGCCTGGCCTGGACTTCGAAGATCTAGGTCTGTCTTCTGGGGTAGTAATCCCACACAAGTTCAAGGCACCTGCTTTTGCAAAATATGACGGGGCTTCCTGTCCTAAGCTGCATCTCAAGTCTTACACAAGGAGGATCCAGCCCTACACGGCTGACAAGAATTTGTGGATTCACTTCTTTCAGGACAGTCTGTCGGGAACTCAACTCGACTGGTTCCATCAACTGAATGGAGCCAACATCCGTAGCTGGGAGGACTTGGCCACTGCATTCTACAAGCAATACCAGTACAATGCCGACCTCGCTCCTACACGTACCCAACTCCAAGGTATGTCGCTAGGATCAGGAGAAGGTTTTAAGGAGTACGCCCAAAAGTGGAGAGACCTTGCTGGAAGGGTGCAACCACCTCTGACTGATCATGAACTTGTGGACCTGTTCTTGGGGACCCTGTCTGGTCCATTCTACAACCATCTGATTGGGAATTCTTCTGCTGGGTTCACAGATCTGATCTTGACCGGGGAGAGAATTGAAGCTGGTATAAAATCAGGAAAGATTTAAGAAGCTGCACCTGCTGATGCTCAGAAAAAGCCCCACAGTGGGAAGAAAGAGTCCAATGCTATACATGGTAAAAAGGGTCGTCATGATGTAGGGGCAATCCAAATCTCTGATCCCGCGCCTGTTCAACAAAGAAAGAGCAATAGGCGTAGGGTAAAGTATCAAGATAGGAAGTATACTGACATCAGCATGCCTTTGTCTCAGGCACTACAACAATTGCTGAAGGCGAAACTGATCACACTAAAGGATCCTCCCCAAAATCCTGATACTTCCTCTCCCAAATACAACCCGGGTGCGAGATGTGCCTACCATTCTGACAGTCCCGGACATGACACCGACGACTGTTGGACCTTGAAGAACAAGATCCAGGATTTGATTGACGCCAAGGAGGTTAAGTTTGAACACTGATCCAACACCAAGTCATCGAGAATATCTTTTGTTCATTCGAATGTTCAAGTTGTATTTTTCTTTGATCGTTCAAACATTTTATTCATGTCAAACTTTGTTATTTCATTAATGCATTACACGTGTCTGTTTTGAAGTAATTATGTTTACTATGCTTAAAACTGTTTTCATATTTTTGTGATGTTCAACGCTCGGTTAACAATTCTAAGCCTCTTGAGGGAGGATGACGAAAACGATACCACGATCTCTACAGTATGCTTTTGAACGGACCCCACTGATGAGGTACAGGCATTGTTTCAATTCCTAAACACTGGAGTAATAAGGAAGATAATCCCTCGTCAACCCCTTTGAGCCAAAGAAGTAAGAGTTTTTCTTTTCGAAAATTAAAACCCTTAATCATAACCTGGGGCAGGGTAGTTCTCTCAGTTGATCCAAGTGCATAACGAATGGCACCAAAGAGGTCCTTACAAAACAAAAGACAATGATGGTTCCGAATAATCATAAAGACATGCAGTCATTACCAAAACAAAAAAAAAACTAAAGCCCAATAAGTCAAAACCTATGAAGGAGACTTACAAAACTGGGGCATCCCGCTGACTGTAAATACAAAAAGAAACAGTTCAGGCAAAAAAATAGGGATAACAAAATCAAAAAGAAAGAGGTCCTACAAACCCTCAACAAAAAAAAGAAATGACTGCCTATTCAAAATAAACTGTCAACATCCGAACCATCACCGGAATATCAGGATAAAGACTCAAACAAGGTCTAACGCACGATTAGCTGAGTTTAGGTTTGAAGAACATCACGAAGAACGGGTGGGTACAAATAAAATTTGAGCCTTTATCCTTTGTTTCTTAAACCGTGAACCAGACCACGTTACAACCCTTAAAAGTCCTAGCTGAAGCATGGGTTAGTTCGAAAGCATACTGTTACGAAAGGTATCCTGACTCCTTAAGGCCTACGGTAAATACGGAGTTGACATCACGTTTTACAAACATTCACTTGTTTTAGGAAAAAGAATGCATTTTCAAAATCTTCAAGACAGACATAAGCTTTGCATTTTTGATATAACATTGTTTGCATATAACTATTTGTTTGAACAGTAGGAAAATTCGCATGATGAATACCTAGTGAGCAAAAGCACTTCCAATCAAGGGGCAGACGTGATTATTGTCCATCATCTGGGGCAATTCAGTCAAGATTTGGAGAATCTCTCAAAATGCCAAGATAACCAGGGGCAAATCTCCGCCTAAGTCACTTGGGGCATTGGACAGGAATTCCAGCAACAAATCTTGCACGATCAGACATCTTCTGGTAACATGGCTACACAATGCTACTGACAGGGGCACCTCCCTACATCCTGAGAGTGTGGACATAGTCGAAAAAATACTACACACAATCAAAGACCCGCTAGGTTGACACACCTAGGCAAAAATATGGGCTTCCCGGCGAACCAAAAGGGTTCGGGCAAAATAAGGGATGAAAATGAAAAATCTGTACACCCGGCAAGTCGAAAACCTGAAAAGGCGGCTTGGGCAAAAATGGGTATCCCGGTGGACTGAAAACCTGAAAGGGCGGTCCAGGCAAAAATTAGGGATCAGAGCGTATGACTATGTCCTGTCATCTCGTCACTTGCCTACCAGAAGAAGATTTGTCAAATCGGCAGTCATCAAGCACCTCCACAGGTATCTTTCTCTCCCACATCAGAAACAGGGGCAATAATGAGTTGTCTAAGCGATCTAATTGCTCTGTCCACCAAGGTACAAAGGTAGGTTCGGTTGAAAAACATGACCAAGATATCTTAATTCCCCAGAGAGTGAGCCAGCAAGTCAGCGATACTCTCCCCAAGCAGAGTTAGTCCACTATCAACCTCAAGGAAGTTGGATTATCCCCCGCGGATCTCAACATTCCCCAGCGGAGTATACAAACATTCTTAACAAGCATCCCCGGCAGTCTTGATCTAAGATTGTTCCCCGGTGGAATACCAGACATTCGGTGGAGCCACTTCCCCAGTACATCTCAAAAAAATTTCCCCAGGAGAGTGCAGTCCAAAAGTTTCCCCAGGAAAGTGGAATCCATATCCCCAACAGATCTTAAAGCTTATCCCCAGTAGATTCTGGAAGCTTGTCATCTGCATAGTACGAACACTCCCCCGGCTTTATTCAAAGTTTATTTCCCCACCAGGATATAACTGGGTTATCCTCAGCCAATTGCCACGGAGAGATCGTCCCCGGCGAAGTCTTCCTATCCCCAGCGGAGTTCATCAGATCTCCCAACAGAGCTCATCAACAGAATCCCCAACGGAGTTATCATCAAAACCTCAGCAAAGTATCTCTCCCTATAGAGTAGATCCCCCGCAGAGTAATCTCTCCAACAAGTTTATTCCCCAACGGAGTCATTTTCTCCTACCGGTTTATTCTTGCAATCATCACCCCCAGCAAAAACGAAGAACTCTCTTCAACATCAGCCCAGGATTCATCTCCCGGCATTCGTCAAGGATTTATTTTCCTAGACGAAAATACATTCATAAACATCACATTGTCATACATTATGATACATGCATACACGCATCGTATCACCCCAATCTCATTTATTTTTGAGAACATCATGACATCATGCATGTCATACATTATGACATTGCATACAACTAACTCGTTACTTTTTCAGGAAAAGAACGATCAACAGATAAAAGTCTTTACCTTTTGAAGTAGAAATCGTCCAAGGTTCTCTCATCGTCCCGTTGAGGTAGTAATCGTCCAAGGTTCTCTCATCGTCCCGTTGAGGTAGTAATCGTCCAAGATTCTCTCATCGTCCCGTTGAGGTAGTAATCGTCCAAGGTTCTCTCATCGTCCCGTTGAGGTAGTAATCGTCCAAGGTTCTCTCATCGTCCCGTTGAGGTAGTAATCGTCCAAGGTTCTCTCATCATCCCGTTGAGGTAGTAATCGCCCAAAGGTTCTCTCATCGTCCCGTTGAGGTAGTAATCGTCCAAGGTTCTCTCATCGTCCCGTTGATGTAGTAATCGCCCAAAGGTTCTCTCATCGTCCCGTTGAGGTAGTAATCGTCCAAGGTTCTCTCATCGTCCCGTTGAGGTAGTAATCGCCCAAAGGTTCTCTCATCGTCCCGTTGAGGTAGTAATCGCCCAAGGTTCTCTCATCGTCCCGTTGAGGTAGTAATCGTCCAAGGTTCTCTCATCGTCCCGTTGAGGTAGTAATCGTCCAAGGTTCTCTCATCGTCCCGTTGAGGTAGTAATCACCCAAGGTTCTCTCATCGTCCCGTTGAGGTAGTAATCGTCCAAGGTTCTCTCATCGTCCCGTTGAGGTAGTAATCGTCCAAGGTTCTCTCATCGTCCCGTTGAGGTAGTAATCACCCAAGATTCTCTCATCGTCCCGTTGAGGTAGTAATCGTCCAAGGTTCTCTCATCGTCCCGTTGAGGTAGTAATCGCCCAAAGGTTCTCTCATCGTCCCGTTGAGGTAGTAATCGTCCAAGGTTCTCTCATCGTCCCGTTGAGGTAGTAATCGCCCAAAGGTTCTCTCATCGTCCCGTTGAGGTAGCAATCGCCCAAAGGTTCTCTCATCGTCTCGTTGAGGTAGTAATCGTCCAAAGGTTCTCTCATCGTCCCGTTGAGGTAGTAATCGTCCAAGGTTCTCTCATCGTCCCATTGAGATAGAAATCGTTCAAGGTTCTCTCATCGTCCCGTTGAGGTAGTAACCGTCCCTGATTCATTCATCACATCATTATCAACAAAAACCTTTTGAAGCTCCAGACTCGATTCCTGTATCTTGCCAGGGCATGTCTGAAGAGTTCGAAGATCCGATTCCTGTATCTTGCCAGGGTGTATCTGTTGACGACTAACATTACCAGACTCGATTCCTATATCTTGCCAGGGCACGTCTGAAGAGTTCGAAGATCCGATTCCTGTATCTTGCCACGGTGTATCTGTTGACGACTGTATTCTCCGGACTCGATTCCTGTATCCAGCCAAGGCATATCTGCATAAAGAGTTTGAAGATCAACCCCAGTAACATGCCAGGTAATTATCTTTCTTTCTCAGGTACGCAAGTTCTCGCTAAGGAATCTCTTATGCGATCAACACCTAGATGGCATCTGTAAGCCCATCCACATACCATCTCTCCAAATGGCATTTGTAAGCCCATTCCCGCCATCACACTGCTAACATGTGAGCGCAAATTTCTGGGTACTCTAGTGTTCAATCATCTTCCACCTTCGGATTACAAAAGACACGCCAGCCAATCTACATCCTCAGGTTTAAGAAGATTGAACAGGGGCAACTGTTGTACCCCAAAATTTGCCCTCCCATATTTCTCAAAACATTTCAAGAAAAATTCACAAGTCCAACCCGGCGCGTCATATTCAGGTGTTATTTCGCCAAGATATCTCTGATAACGTATTCTCAAATTCAGGTTCGGCTCAAGAGTCAATTCTTTAAAGAAGGTATCGGAATGTGTGAGTTTTCTCGAAGAAATATGGTGAAAAAGTGTGTTGAAAGTGCAGTTTTTACGCGCTAAAAAAGTTCATAACTTGAAGATCGTGACTCGTTTTGAACCTGTTCCGGTGGCCAAAATTCCGTCTTGATATTATCTATGTTTTCATCTCTCACGGCTGGAAGCCAATTTCGATCAGAAGGTCTTCAAAAATGTGGATTTATCAAGTATTTTCATACAGAAAATTTGTGACAGAAGTTTATTTGCGTCATGTTCAGAAAATCATAACTTGGTCGATTTTCATCGTATCGAGCTGGTTCCGGCGCCAAAATTTCACAAATTGAGTTGGCTACATTTTCACAGGAGGTATCGAGTTCGAACGGTGTTCAAAAGGCCTTCGTTTTTTGCTCAGAGTGTGTGATACGCTGAAAATCCTGAATGCTGAATATTATTTCATCTGGGCCGAAACTTCGAAAATTCATAACTCGGTCAATTTTTATCGGATTGGGCTCATATTTTTACACAAGGTCACTGACTCATAGATCTACAACTTTGCTTCAAAAGTCGAGACCAAATTATGCACCGATCAATACCAGTTTTTTATTGAAGAACGTGTCAGAGTCGACACTGGAGCCCAAAATAAGTTTGTATGAGCTGAAACTTCAAAAATTCATAACTAATTCACCGTTTATTCGATTGAGCCGATTTTCGGAAAGGAGTTAGTTCTCGATATCGGCTACATTTTGTTTTCACATTTCAACTTCAAAAATTGCACTTAAGTCCCTGCGATTTAGCCTGGAAAGTGACGAACTCAAGTGAACATTGGAGGCCTAATTGCACATTCAAAGCCCATTTTCTTTACCCTAATTTCCATTATATAATCACCTTCTTTTCACACAAACCAGAGAGGAGAAAAAGAGAGAAAAAACCTTGCCACAACACTGTTAGAATATCAAATTCTTTCAAGAACCCTAAAACCTTGAAATCCTTACTACAAATCCCTCTCTCACTACAAACAAGCCATCACAGTTACAAACCAACACCTCACTACTTCTTCAGTAAGAATAAGGCTGGCTTGATCTCCATGATCCAAAGGGCATAAAAACATCCAGGTCACTAATTTTCCAGTAAGGGTAAGATTGATTTGATCTCCATGATCAAAAGGGTATAATCATTCATACATGCCATATTGTGCCTAAACATTAAATTTCTTCATATATTGGCTTTATTTGCATTTTATGATTTTATTTAATGTGTTCGTGAGATTCAACACTGCAGATTTAGACAGGATCCCATGCAGGTTCATTAAAGAACGTTGAGGCCAAAAGCCAAATGGCCAAAAGCCAAAAGCCAAAAGCCAAATGGCCAAAAGAACAACTTATGCATGACGAGACAGACATCCTGAGAAGATTAAGGAACATTGAGGCCAGAACACAAATGGCCAACAGCCAGAACACAAATGGCCATGAAACCCAATCCAATGGCCAAAGAATGCAGACCACGGTACTCAGGAGTCAATGAACACGCACGTGATGCCAGAAAGTCAAACAAGGCTTTTTGTCTAATGGGCCAGATTTCTCACACAAAACCTTCCTTTGGGTCTGAATACCCCCCATGGTTTGCACATTTTTATTTTTTATTTGATTTTCCTTTTTATTCTTCTAATTGTCTTCAATTGTTTTCTTTAATTTCATAAATTAATTTTCATAAGATAAAAAATCAGAAACTAAAATATATTTAATTATTATTATTTCACCATTATTATTTTTGTAAATAAACTTTAAATAATTAATTTAGATTAATTTAGGTTTTAATTTTAACACTTTTTCTTAATAAATAAAAAATATGTAGAATTAGGTTTTAACATTCTCATCTTTTCTTTTAATAAATAATTTTTTTTTATATTATCATTATTATTAATTACTAATTTATTTTGTAAATAAACATGTACATTAAATATTTAGTTAAACTAGGTTAAAACTTTAATCTTTTTCTTAATAAATTAAAATATGTAGAAATTAATTTTTTTTAGCATTTTCATCCTTTTCCTAATAAATAATTTTTTCCTATTATCATTATTAGTAATTACTAATTTATTTTGTAAATAAACATGTACATAAATTCTTTAGTAAATTAAGTTAAACTTTGACGTTTTTCATTAGTAATTAAAAATAACTTAGAATTAGGGTTTCTTTTAATTTAAATTTTCTTTATTTTCATTAAATACCAAAAACCTAAAACCTAAAAAACATTTCTTTCCTTTTATTAAATAATTAATTAACTTTTAATTCAATTTAATTTCAAAAGGGTCCAACGCCCTCGAACGTTCAACTTCAATTCTTTCGCGCATTTATTCTTATTTCGTTTGTGAATATTATGTAACTGTTCAAACCATGTAATAGTAATTAGGAATTTATTTTATTTTCCGCATTTTTATTAAAACGGGTCTTTGTATTTTGGCGATGTATAGACCCGCGCCTTGTAATAGCGTAGGATTTTACTTTCCGCATTTAAATTTCCGCACTTTTAAATTATAATTGCATGAAAGAATGTATGGCCTAAATTAAAAATAATGCGTAGCTCACCAAATGCATGATCAAAGACAAATATTAACATGAAAATAATACACAAATTCACACACCACTCTTAGGGTACGCCTCACTGTTGTCTTGCCTTCGAAACGTGGTCGTCGAGTATAGGACGTTTTAGTAAGTCCTTATGTCCATGATCATTGGCATAGGGGTAGCTTCTAAGGTGTCCTACTGTTGCTCTGGTGACCACACTGTCCCTAACAATCGAATTGACCCGAACACCTCCAACGGTGGTGCTACCTACCTTTCAATGGTGGGATGGCACTACCTTAAGGACATTTACACAGCCTAATTCCTTAGGGTAGGTAGATGACTCGTAGATACTCGCTCTATTCAAAAACAAATCAAAAAACTCTTTTCACACCGACACTTTCAAAAAGCTTTCAAAACAATTTTTCAAACACTTTTGAGGACTGATACAAGAGTCGATCTGAAACTTTCAAAGAAACTTTTTCAAACCCACTCACGATTGAAAAGCAAAAAAAACCTTTTGAAAACACAAATGAGCAAGTATCTAAGAGCCCATGGATAACCATGGATAGAAAGGGTGCTAACACCTTTCCTTTCTATAAATCTACCTCCCGAACCGAGAAACTATCTCATAAGGAATTTTGCTGTGCTTTTGTTCTGTCCATGTTGGAGAAAATAAAAGACGGTGGCGACTCTTGCTTACCGCGACATTTTGCGAACCAGCTTTAAACAGTCAGTTCCAGATCCACCGATCACAGGCACGTCTGTAAACAACCTTTTGAAGTTCCAGATCCGATTCCTGTATCTAGCCAGGGCACATCTGTGAGTAACTAATTGTGGATTCGATACTTGTATCTAGCCAGGGCATATCTGCATGAAGAGATTAAAGATCAACACCTGTAACAGGCCAGGAAACATCTTCCGTTTTCAAAGTACGCAAGTTCCCGCTAAGGAATCTCTTACGCGACCAACACTTCCAAATGGCATCTATAAGCCCATTCCCGACAAGGTTCTGTCACGTCTCCAGATGGCATCTATAAGCCCATCCCCCTATCCACCATCTCTCCAAATGGCATCTATAAGCCCATTCCCGCCATCACATTGCTGATACTCCAGTATGCGAGTGCAAATTTCTGGGCACTCTAGTGTCCAATCTCCTTTTACCTTCAAGCCGCGAAAGGCAAACTTGCCAATCTAACTCTTCAGGTCTAAGAAGATTGAACAGAGGCAACTGTTGTACCCCAAAATTTGCCCTCCCATTTCCTCAACATTTTCTCATCACAAGACCCTTGGAGCTCAAGATCCAGTTAGGGTTTGCTCTGCTCAAGACTCCTCCTTGCACTGTTGACCCAAATTAGGGTTTGTGTTTGCACAAAGATGTTTTGACCTAAAATGCCTAAGATTACTTTCATGCTTCATATTGGACTCCCAAGTTTGTCCATACCAAGTTTCAAGCCTTGATTCCAATCTTTGCCCGGACAATTGGACAGTTGACCTAGAAATCAACTGTATTGGGGAAAAAGTCAACTGTGGTCAATTGACAGTCAAACCTCATTATTTTTGACCCACATAAACATTATGAACTCATATGGACCATTTGATCAAGTTTGGATCACAATTCCACAAGAAATTTAATCAGATCACCAAAAGGGCAAAATGGTCATTTTTAGGGTTTTGACTGCACAAAGGCAATTTTTGACTGTTTAACCTAGCCAATGGCAAACCAAGCTCACATATGGACTCAAGGACCCAATGGCATTGTCTTGACATGTTCAACAAGTTCAAAAGATCCCAAATGCACAAGATTGATAGATGAATTTTCCAGTCAACTGAGCCAAATTTGACTGTGTACTGAAAAGTCAAACTTTGACTTTTTGGTCAAAATCAAGTGTCAAGATTCATTTTTCATCAAGACATGTCAAATTATGAAACTTGTTCATCAAGAAATCAAAAATTGCAAATTAGGGTTTAAAATGAAGAATTTTCATAACTTAGAAATTTTCTAAGTTATGAAAATCCCTAATTTTTTCCTAACTTTGTCCCATTGTTTCACCAAGATATATTTAGATTCAAGGAAAACTCAAAACATGAAAGTTGTAGTCCATTGCAAAATCTAAAACTTTTATTCACAAAGTTTCCTCAAAAGAAGCTTGTAGCACAAGTTATGATTTTTGGAACAAGGGTGCAAAACATTCTTAACTTAGAAAATTTTTGACCTATTCTAGGCAGGATTTTTGCCTAACTTCATGGCCACTTTTCACATGCTTCCACTTTGAATTTCAATTTGCATTACAAAGATGGATTGTATTAAACATTCCAAGCTTTCCAAAATAACCAAGAACTCATCAAACAACCTTGTGGTTAGGGAGAATCGAATTTGGCAATATAGGCAAAAGTCACTTTGTTCATAAGCCATCTTCATGTTCATACACTTTGCAATTTTTCAAATCAGCATGAGCAAGGTAGTTACAGGCCTCTAATCCTTTTCTTACTCAATAATTAAATGCCAATCCATTGTGCCAAGGCATTATTTTGTGCATTTGGTCATTGTATGAAGAATTAAGCCTTAATTAGAAAAAGCACTTTATCCATTTTTGTAAAGTATGGCTTTATGTCAAGTTTGCAAATCAAGAAGTACAAGGCCATATCTTTGGACACAGGATTCATGGACATAACACACTGATCAAGAGGGATTGAGGCATCATGTTTAGGGGGCCTGCATAAGTCTAGAAACCAACTTGACAATATTTGCTTAAGTGAGAAGAAACCTTGCATTTTAAAAAAAAGAACTCACATTTCTGCCAACACAAGCTGAGACAAACTTGTTGAACATATTCCAAACATCAAACCTGAGCTAAGGCACGAGCTAACTACCTTCCATACCTCCCTAAACCTCAAAATACCATTGTACTGCACAAAACAGGGCATCCCTGCAGTTTGAGTGGCACAACTCAATCCACTCGTGCACCTTGGCCAAAACCAGTTCATACACACTCCATACCACCTATACAAACTATCCCAAGCATTGGACACGACCTGTAACACCTCTAACCAACTTCACCATTTTCACTTTTTCTGTTTTGCAGGTTGACTTCCATAGCTTGATTCATTTGGTTTCAAAGCAAGCTAAAGGTTGGAGAAGCATCCCTGACCTTCAAGCAAGTTGTACAAGTCCTCACATTGCACTGAAAGTACCTCCATTGCCAGACACGATCCAAGCTGAACAGGTAAGTTCATGGACTTCTATCTCTCAATCTAGGAAGAGTTAGCTTTAAGTTTATGAATGAAAAGTGTCATACTCATGTCCCTGAAGCCATTCATATCCTCACTTTCCATTTATATTGCATATGCTGAGAGAATTTAAGACCTGAACATTGACAAAAACTTAGGTCAGAAATTGGGGGAGAAGAAATTCTCTCTCATTTCTGAGAGTTAGATCAAGTTTTTTATATGTATGAACTCGTGACATGATGCTCTACATTTTTGGTGTTATGAGTTTTGCTTGAAAGTCCAGGAATCATGAGATAGCAGGAAGCACACGTTTGCTCTGTTTGTTTGTCCAGAGGTTGAAGACAAAGTTCTTCTGGGCTGGGCCTGACCTTTTTCCTTTTTGCACCACTGTTTTACACATGCACCCCCCTGGCCCATTTTGAGTTTTATTTGTCATTTTTAACTTTTTCTTTTTGATTCTGATTTGTTATTTTTTATTGAAGCATAAAAAATATTAAAAATATTTTTCTCATATTTTTTGCATTTTATTGGATATTTATTTGGTCTCATTTAGTTTTATATGTAAATAAATACATAATACCTTTTATTTAAAAATACAAAAAAATAATACAAACACTTTTATTTTCTGATTTTATTTTATTTTACCTTTTGAAAACATTTTATAAAAAAAAATATACCTTTTTTTTATAAATATTAAATATTTTATTTTTGTACATATTTAATATATTTAACATATAATATAAATATATACATATTTATTAGGATATTTAGGATGAAAATACAAAAAATATAAATTTTTATTTTTATTAATATTTAACATCAAAAGTACCTTTTGACAAATATACTTCTCTTTTATTTATTTTTTATACATAATTAATAGATATTGCATATAATAAATAATAAATACTTCTTACTTAGAAAATTAGGGTTTTTGCCCTAAACATGAAAATATCCAAATTAACTCTTTTTGTTTATTTTATTTTTATTTCATTTGTGAATAAAACATACACTTACACAAAAATATTTACACATACATATTGCTTTATTCTTATACATCTTTATATTTACATTTGCGCAATTCGATTTGGTTGTAAATATTGGACACTACCCTCCTATGAAGTCTCATCCCCATTTGGACATTTGTACCCCCATTCCCATGATTATTGTGTAATAACTTAGGACTTTTAATTTCGCATTTAAAAGCTTTCTAAATATGCCATGATAGACTTAGGGTTTTGTATGCAAAAATCAACCAAAAATTAGCTTGACCTAACAAAAGACAAAAAGCATGCAAATGAACAAACACCAATCACACTTGCACCCCTAGGGTTACTCCACTTGTTGCCTTCAATAATGGGCCATGTTGCATGTTAGGTATCTTTGGCAAAACAAAACAAATTCAAATGATCATAGTCCCTCGATGACGCTTTCAAAAGTTGCCTAAAAATGATCAAGTCCCTTAAAGGAAAAATTGCCCAAAGATACTTGGCACCATTGCAATCATGGTATAAACGATGACCCGCGCCTGTCCCGTTCATATCCTAACACAAGATTGTCCATCAAATACAATGGTGGAACAAAATTGTTAAAAAGTTTAAAACATAGCAAAAATCTTTGAGAAATTAGGGTAGATAGCTCTTGGTTACTTGCCAACTTGCAAAACAAAAACACTTGCCTATTTTTTTCAAAACCACACATCACAATACACTTTCAAAAACATTGAAAACTTTTCAAAAGACATACACCTTTGTATACATCCCAACATGGATCATTACAAAGGTTGCCACCACATTGGCCTCTTTTCAAAACATTTTCAAACCCACACACAAAGCACCATTTCAAACAATTGAAAATCAAGGCAAGTTGATCTAAGCAAGTAACTAAGAGCCCATGGATAACCATGGATAGAAAGGGTGCTAATATCTTCCCTTTCTATAAACTACTCCCCGAACCCAAGAAAACATCTCAAAGGTTTTTGCTGTGCTTTTTAACCTTTCCTTAGGATAAAATAAAAAGTCGGTGGCGACTCTTGCTCAACCGAAACATTTGCAAAAACAAACGCAAAACCCAAGTCAGTTCTCCCACCGTATCACATAGGGACTATGATCTTATATTTTATTTGTTTTGCCAAGATACTTCGCATGCGTAATATGGCCATTTTTGTATAAGGAAACCAAGTGGAGAAACCCTAAGGATGCTTGTGTGCAAGTGTGTTATTTTTATGCTTTGATTGTGTCTTGAATTCAGGGTTTTCTATTTGATTTGTTTTTATCTTGCCATACAAATCCTAATTACTAGCAGTATAAGGAAAACAGTAAATTGCAGGAAATGAAATTCTATGCTATTATAATATTTAGGGGATGGGGGTACATATTTATGAATGGGGATTGCAAGTAAAAATAAATTCTAAGTTACTATTACAACCATATTGAAATTCATAAGAATGTACAAGAAAATGTAAAAACGAACTTGTTTTGTTTTAAG